>CM057341.1:658486735-659736735 GCA_030015575.1 Agapanthus africanus
TTAAAACTACTCGCATTCCAAGGTGTTACAATCTCCCCCTCTCAAAGAAAATTTGTCCCCAAATTAAAAATTCTTACAAGCATATCTTCAAAGAGATGAGGGAATTTCTTCCGCATCTCGCTCTCGGCCTCCCAAGTGATCTCCCTACTAATCGGGCTATGCCAAAGAACCTTCACAAATTGTAAGACCTTTGATCGAAGTTTCTTCACCTGCCGATCTAATATAACTATCGGCTTCTCGGTGAACGAAAGATCGCGCTCAAGCTGAACGGTCTCATGCTGAATCATGTGAGAAGGGTCGTGAAGGTATCTACGAAGTATTGACACATGGAATACGGGGTGAACATCCGGAAAAATGGGCGGGAGCGCCAAACGGTAAGCAACGGTACCAACTCGATCAAGGATCTCGAAGGGACCTACAAATCTGGGACTAAGCTTCCCTTTTCTCCTAAATCTCATAACGCCCTTCGTCGGAGAAATCCGCAGGAATACATGATCCCCCACTGCGAACTCAAGTTTGCGATGACGACGGTCGGCATAAGACTTCTGTCTGCACTGGGCTGCTCTCATCCTGTCCTGAATCAACTGGATCATCTCCGTAGTCTCCTGAACTAGACGGGGTCCCAAAACCCTAATCTCACAGAGTTCGGTCCAACAGACTGGTGATCGACACTTCCTAACATACAAAGCCTCGAAAGGTGCCATCTGAATAGTCTCCTGAAAGCTGTTGTTGTAGGAGAACTCAATCAATGGCAAGTGACGATCCCAACTGCTACCAAAATTAAACACGCACGCCCGAAGCATATCCTCTAGAGTTTGTATCGTTTGCACTGACTGACCATCGGTCTCCGGATGGAAAGCGGTGCTAAAACTCAACCGGGTACCCAAAGCTTCCTGAAGCTTCTTCCAAAGACGGCTAGTAAACTGGGTGCCCCTGTCGGATACAATGCATGTAGGAACGCCGTGCAAACGCACAATCTCATCTATATACAACTGAGCATACTGAGCATAACCGAAAGTGGTCTTCACTGGAAGAAAGTGAGCCGCTTTCGTCAACCGGTCAACAATTACCCAAATGGAGTCATACCCGCGACTGGTCCTGGGTAGACCTACAATAAAGTCCATGGAAATCTGCTCCCATTTCCACTCAGGAACGGGTAAATACTGCAACTCTCCAGCCAGTCTCTGATGGTCAGGCTTGACTTGCTGACAAGTCAAGCACCTCGAAACGAAGTCCGAAACATCATACTTCATCCCTTCCCACCAGTAAATGTCTCTCAAGTCACGGTACATCTTGGTGGAACCTGGATGAACGCTAAAGGCTGACTGATGTGCCTGCTCTAGGATCTCGCGTCTCAACACATCAATATCTGGTACACACAAGTGAGCCCCGCAACGTAGCACACCCTGGTCATCGATCAAGAACTCCGAATCTGTACCCTGCCGAACAAGCTCAAGAATCTCAACCAAATGGGCATCACTGGGCTGTGCCTCACGGATATGATCAAGTAGAAGTGGACGGCAACGGACATGAGCAAGCTGTCTCCCAGTGGAAGTGAACTCAAACTGTACTCTACCATCGCACAAAGTTTGCCAATCTTTAGAAGACTGCCTCTGAACTACGATCAACTGGGACAGGCTACCCTTGGGCCTATGACTTAAAGCATCAGGTACCACATTCTCCTTGCCTAGGTGATAAAGGATCTCACAATCATAATCATTCACAAGCTCCATCCACTGGTACTGTATCAGATTTAGATCCCGCTGCTGGAAGATGTACTTCAAGCTCTTGTGGACCGTGAAAATCTAACGACTCCCCATACAAGTAATGTCTCCAAATCTTCAACGCAAAGACCACCACAGCCATCTCAAGATCGTGAGTGGGGCAATTATGCTCATGCTTCTTCAGCTGCCTAGAAGCATAAGCAATCACTCTATCATGCTGCATCAGCACACAACTGAGCCCCACTCAAGACACATCACAGTAAACTACAGAGCCACCTGATCTTGAAGGCAAAGATAGAACGGGTGCAGTCGTCAACCGAGTCTTCAACTGCTAAAAAATCTGCTCGCACACATCAGTGCAAAGAAAAGGAACCCCCTTCCGGGTCAGTCCGGTCAACGGTGCAGCAATACTCGAAAATCCTGCACAAAACGGCGGTAATAACGAGCTAAGCCCAAAAAGCTACGGACCTCTGTCATAAATATAGGTCTGGGCCAAAGCTGTACAGCCTCGATCTTCCTCGTGTCTACAAGAATACCGTCTCCCGTCACCACATGACCCAGGAAGTCAATTCTATCAAGCCAAAATGCACACTTTGAGAATTTAGCATACAGCTGGTGCTTTCTCAATGTCTTTAAAGCAATCCTCAAGTGCTGCTCATGCTCCTCTCGACTCCTAGAGTAGACCAGAATGTCATCAATAAACACAATAATGAACTGGTGGAGGAACGACCTGAAAACCCGGTTCATCAGATTCATGAACACTGCTGGGGCATTGGTGAGTCCGAACGATATCACTAGAAACTCATAATGCCCGTAGCATGTACTAAAAGCAGTCTTCGAAATGCCATCATTCCGAACCCACAACTGATGATAACCCGAACGCAAATCAATCTTAGAAAAATGTTTCGCACCCTGGAGCTGATCAAACAAATCGTCAATGCGAGGTAAAGGATACCTATTCTGCACCGTCACCCGGTTCAATTGACAATAATCAATACACAACCTCAAACTGCCGTCCTTCTTCTTAACGAACAGCACAGGAGCTCCCCACGGAGAAACACTAGGACGCACAAGTCCACCATCAAGGAACTCTTGCAATTGATCTTTAAGCTCTCTAAGCTCCGCCGGAGCCATCCGGTAAGGCGGTATAGAAATTGGCCCCGTGTCAGGAATCAGATCAATGCAAAACTCAAAATCATGCTCTGGCGGTAAACCAGGTAACTCATCGGGAAAAATGTCGAGAAACTCTCGCACGATAGGAACCCAGTCCAACGACTCTACTGTGGCCCCAGTATCACAAACGAAAGCCAAGAATCCCCGATATTCCCTCCTTAAAAGCCGTCTAGCGCAAAGGGCAGAAATCAAACTGTGAGGGGCGGCACCACGGACCCCCTGCACAACCCGAACAGACTCGCCCGGAAAACTGAAACTAACTGTCTTCTCATGGCAGACCACCGACGCAAAACAAGCTGCCAACCAGTCCATGCCAAGGAGAACGTCGAAGTCCAACATATCTAGAAGGATCAAATCGACGGACGACTCTCTATCTCCAATCTGAACGGCACACGACCAAAACACGTAACGCGCGACGAAAGAATCGCTAATAGGTGTAATCACGACAAGCGGCTGATCTAGTAAACACGAATCTCGGCCCAAACTCGGCAAAAAGTGCGTAGAAACATACGAATGCGTAGATCCCGGATCAAACAAAACATGTGTATCAAAAGAACATACAGAAAGAGTACCTGAAACCAGTGCATTGGACGCCTGCGCATCCTGACGAGTCAAGGCAAACACCCGAGCCTGCCCTCTACCAGCGACTGGCTGACCTCCGCTTCTACCACCCCGCCCTCTCGGTACAAAACCACTGTGTCCACGACCTCTCGGAACATGAGTCTGACACGGAGCAACAACAGGTATAAGGGGCAACGCCCTCTGCGGTGGACAAGGTGGTAAGGTAACTTGTGGTATAGCTGCCTCACGCTCACATGGCTCAGTACAATCTCGAACCCGATGACCCAAACTCCCGCACCGGTAACATCCAGATGAAAACTGCTGACTCTCCTAAGAATAAGAGCTAAAACGTTGTCCTCGTCCCGAACCTTCACTACCCCCAGTATCTGAACGGGAACTGTCACGACGTCTAAATGCCTGCCTCTATGCTGAAACACCAGTACGAACCCTCTTCGGTTTCGGAGCAACCGACGTCTTAGAAAGACGCTCCTCAACCAACAGGGCTGCATCCACCGCTGCTGCATAGGTGTCGCAATGCTGAACGCTGATAGTGAGGAACAAATGGGTAAGCAGGTCTCGAACAAACCTCTTGACCCACATCTCCTCTGTAGCTACCAAATACGGAGCATACACAGACAGCTCGGTAAATAGCACATCATACTCGGCCACCGTCATACCCTGAGTCTGGCGTAATGACTTGAATCTGCGCGCTCGATCATCCCTGGCACTCAGCGGAAGAAAACGTGCAAGAAATACCGTCACGAAGTCAGCCCAAGTCATTGGAGAAAGACATGCGGCTCTGCCCTTCTCTAAGGACTCACACCACTTCTGGGCCAGACCCTCCAGACGAAAGCTCGCGAACTCCACCCATCTCGCATCAGAGCATCTAAGCGAACGACATATTCTAGCCATCCGATCGATAAACGACTGCGGATCCTCGGCTGCTTCGGTACTAGTGAAAACTGGAGGCCTCGGCCTCATGAACTCCAATAACGATACGGTGATCACCTCCGTAGCTGCAGGAACAACCGCCTGAACAGTAGGCGCCAACGCGGCCCCCGCAACAGGTGGAACGACCGCCTGCCCCTGCGCTCGAATG
The DNA here is from genome assembly GCA_030015575.1 of Agapanthus africanus. Classification (NCBI taxonomy): domain Eukaryota; kingdom Viridiplantae; phylum Streptophyta; class Magnoliopsida; order Asparagales; family Amaryllidaceae; genus Agapanthus; species Agapanthus africanus. The sequence continues at coordinate 658,491,293 of CM057341.1, forward strand.
GCCTTAACTAACAACCCCAACATCTGGCGTAAATCCTGCATACCAGCCCCTAGCATAGCCATATTGCCTGTCGAAGGTGGAACAATCTGCTCCTGCACAACGGGCGTACCGTCCTGGTCAGTCCTCGTCTTAGACAAGTCAACTCTTACCTCGTCCCTCACGGCCGCTCTCTGCGCCTTCGTAGTCTTCGGCAGCATAAAGGCTATAAATGGAAATAGGATTCGAGAAGGACACAGAAATCGGATCACAAGGATATAAATAATTATGGAAGAAATTTCAAGCAATAAGTCCTAAGGTCACTTAGGCGGAGCACCGTGTCGTAAGTATGCCGCGGAACATACACACGCTACGTTCCTCTTCTTAAGCTACCTACTTCATCATACCAAGGTCATGCTACACTCCAAAAGGTAAAACCTAGAGCTCTAATACCAACTTTGTCACGACCTAATTTGGGTACATGACCGGGACATAGACTACGTAACGTCAACAGGCGTAACGCAATTCAAGTAAGCCGAAAACCCAGCAACCTAAACCATTACTAGAAGGAAAAGATAGAACATATTTAAAGCTCGATGCAAAACTTTAAACTTAAGTTTGTTTTTCATAAAATTTTCGGCAACACCTCCTTTGTAAAAACAAGCCCCAAAACGGGTACAAATATAAGATAAAAGTAAAAGAATCCCCAAACGGGAGCAAATCTCGCCCAATGACGGAAATAACCACCACAATAGATATATGACGCCGTAGCGAAGAAAAGATAACCCACATATAAAAGAGGCCGGCCTACATGAGCACGACAACCAGAGTCATAAGAATATACAACATCGATCCTTACAACTCGTCTCTAAGTCAATACATGAAGGTGGTAGATAGAGAGTGCTAGATACAAGAAATATACAATGTACATCATCGGATAACCGCAACCAACCTAAAGCAAACGGCCTCATAGCCAACCGTAGTGGTATCCGCAAAAGTAGAGATAATAAGGCGTCCTGCCGCGACCAGTCTGATGATCAGACCTGAAAAACCCTGCGGCACAACGGGGGGTGAGTTTCTAACTCGTGAATAGTAAATAACATCATACTGCAATCGCAAGTATGCATTAACAGCAATAATCTATCACATGTAATCTGATAGCATAAGTATGGCAATATGTATATGCAACAGTCATGAAAGGTACTCTATCAGGTACTCCTAATACATGAAGCAAATGCATATCAAATAAATGCGGAGTATGGGATAAAACATGACATCCTCACGGAATCCTCAATGTAGCGGACCAGTGTCCATCAAGACAATCTAAATCCCAAATTCCCTCAAATCGGCCCCCATATCGGCCCTCACATCTGGCACATTAGCCCCTCACATCGTAATGAATAAGAATACATGCACAGATCAATATGATGATATATATTATATAGGTGTACATATATAACAGCGTCCTATACCACTGATATATATATATATACATGTATATATATATCAGTGTCCCATACCACTGATATATACCCAGGAGTAAAACTTCCAGAAAACATCATATGAAATCCATATATCAATGCGAAATCCATGAAATGTAATATATGCAACATGAAACAGTAATATGAGCATATAAAGGAAAAACCGCTATTTAACTGCAACAAGTTATTAAATATATCATGCGGTTCCTAATTTCTCCGAAATCCAACGCAATATCATATAAAGGTAAACTTGTAGCTATACCCAGGTATGCGTAACCATGTCGGTATAGCAAGAGGTAATGTAGCTATGTCTCATATGTGTATATATCTATCTCTAATGATACAATCCCATATAGGTCTATAGGAAGCTAACATGTAGGCATGGCAAGGCATATATGTAAGCATGTAGGTATACAGGTATGTTATATGTCATATGCATAATGGAATATGAATCAAGATCTTAATGTCCCTAACCAACCAATATCATATATGTATGTGTGTCATAGAAATTATCGACGGTGTGGGTGGCATACAATCAGTGCTCGTACAACACGAACCGTCAATAATAGTGCAGTGTCCAAGCACATCAAATAATAGTATGAAATGAAGTTTTATGCACAATCTCTATATGTGCAATATAAAATGCGGCTAATATCATATCATATCTATCCCTGACGCATAACGCCATGCGGGCGAATTCCCCGTAGATGTTAAATCTACTCACAGACAGTCGCGGGCTAGATAAATCCAATCACCTGCTTCCCTTCCTTCACAGCGTCCGAAGTCCCCGCCTGCGATCTTATTAACACAAAACATAGCCAGTGCACAAATCTCAAAAATCGATCAATATCACGTACACACTACGTTTGACCAACGCACCAACTCCAAACCAACACATAAGTGTTCGTCTAACGTCTATCGTGTGTGGCGACACAACAAAACTAACCCAAGTGCAACAGCTACACAAGATCATGAACTGTGTGGGATAACGTAACACGCGCACTCAAAACACTAGATTATGCACAAGTGATCCCAGATTTTGCATACTGTCAATACTCAAAAATCAAACAGTACCAAACACCTCTACACAACTTCAGACAGCTACCCTCCAAAAACCAAAACCCAAGTCCCCTAAAAATCCGAGGTCGCTGGATTTTGCCTTCTTGTCGCCGACCAAAACCGAGCCCCTGGGGTTGTGCTCCAGGTGTAGTCTCAGGGTCACTAGTACAACACTACCACACTGCTAAATTTTTCGGTAAAATTCCCAGGTCATAGCAGATCACAGAAACTCTATTATGACACTAAAAATACGATATCTGCACGAAACGATACCTCAAGTGTTTTAAACAACAACCAACAAGCTACGCAACATTAAAACAACTATTAACATTTTAGAGATCATTACCTAGCCACTCTTGCTCAAAAATCCTAGCTTTCCAAGCTCTAAGGAAACCTAGTGGCTAATCAAGACATTTGAAGTGTTTTCCATGGATTTTTGTGAAGCTTTACAAGGATTTGTGAAGAGGGAAGTGAGGGTTCAGTTTTGGAGTTAAGGGAACAAGAAATAATTGAGAGTGAGAGAGAATGAGGGAGTGAGAGAGATTAAAAGATAAGAGGTGAGTTTAGGGTGAGCATTATCCTTACACTCACTCTCCTCCCCCTCACCTCATTAATGCACCATTAAAGCTTCCATGACTCACTAGCTACCTCTCTCTCTCTCTCCAAACAAGATATTTTCCCTACATAAATATCATGGAAAAGGTTAAGGCAAGGTTAATTTGGACAAGGTTTAACTTAAGGTGTCATGGCTACTAAACGAGGTTAACACTAATATACCCTCACATTAACACGCACAAGTGTGTGCAAGTCATAACAAATAATATAAAAATATTAGTTAATTGTTATAAAATGTGAGGAACCCTATTTGGTAAACTTTTCCTTAAAAACCCGCATTATCGCTTAATTAACACTAATCGCATTCCAAGGTGTTACATTAACGCAGTCCCATTAATTAATCCATATCACACCAGAAAAGAACGAAAATACAATGTACGTATATATCATCCGCATTCGCCACGAGGCCTCGTCATGCACCGTTAGATTACTTAACTAATGGCAATGCAGGGGCTGGACTAACACGGGTGCAAAACATATACAACATCCACTAGTATATATAAATAAATACATAACATTCATCCCAGGTAATGATATAAGCAACATCACAGAAAAGCGATAAGCAACATAGAATAACGGATAATCTAGGAGCCCCGGGTTTCCTTTGAGCCGCAAATGAAACCCGACGTTCCCCGTTCGTGTGGATAGCCTGTGCAATGTATAACCAAGACCCCTTCGAGTGCGGCAAGTTACTCAAAAATCCTAGAAGTGAAGCAACCCCAATCAACAAAGTGAATAGGCCACCCAGCACTTCACGAAATCCGGTAACTTGGGCACCCCTCCGTGGGTCGTCCTATACCCCTACGAGTGAGCGAATAGCCTGCCAATTCTAGAGTAAGTCCCCCTCTGTCTCAATACTATGAGATGCGGGCCATTGCCCTCTAGAACCCGGCTACTCGAGCATTCCACCGCGGGGTAATCCTAATACAGAAAAGAAAAGCATATATACAAAGGTGACATCAATCTCAACCCGGTCGTGCCCTAATAAAAGAATATACAAACTGGCGGAAATGGCAGTCCACATGTCGGACGCTCGCCCCGCAATAATGAATATATAAATGAATCTGAACTGTACTGCTACCATTGCAATATAGGCTATCCACCATGACAATCCATCCACAATATCAGCACAGCATAGAACATCAACGTGAATATCATGTTTGCAAACCTGTCTAATCCAACATATAGCAACTAGTCGAGTTATACCGCTCAATGATATTCACGGTCGTAGATATTAACACATGCACTAATAAACACGTATTCAAAATTTCGATCGACGAAAACTTTTCCACATTGTCCCCAAATGCAAACCAGCACTCAAACAAGTCTAGGCCAAAACCAAATATCCTAAAAATTATATTTCCATGACCTAGAGCCCCAGAAAAAATTTGGGGCACTGTAGCCCAAAAAGGGCCGTGGTTCAGCCGCAAAATGTGTTATTTTGCTTCTGTTCCGCGGTCGATTTTTGGGATTAGGTGCCCAAATTTTTTTTCTTAGCTCTAGTTTTTCCTGCACAAAATTTTAATACAACCAGAAATTTTTTTTAAACAACTTTGAAATTCGAACAGCAAGCAACGGTTTTGGAAATACGATTCGGAAAATTCCGTCAATCGATATTTTAAACTTGTGCAAACTAGCTAGTAAAGATTTATGGGGTGGCTCTGATACCATGTTAGGGTTTGCTAGCGCCCTGGCCATCTACCATGGCCGATTCGGAACAAAAATTGGCGTTTAAAAAACTGGTGCTAACGAACTCGTCCTAGAATCGAAACCATAAACCTACACTAGCTACAAAAGATGTTCTAGCTACAAGGTTAGAAGTGTTATACCGAATGAATCATGTCCTTCGGTCTTCTACCATCTTCCTTAGCTCCTTGAGGCGTCCTCAATTAAACATGGCTGCCGGTCTTCCACCGTCGAAGATAATCCACCCGAGAGATGTAGCTTATGGCTTTATCTCCACACTAAGAATCTAGTGAAGCAACTAGGGACTCTTGGTTGCTAATCTAGAGTGCCTAGGATGTAGTGAAGTGTTCTATGTTTGCATCTACTCACCTCCTCTCTTGATTCTAAACACATGAGATTGTAGAGAAGAGGTTGAAGATGAAGGTGGAGGAGCTCAAGAAAAGAAGTGAGGAGAATGAAGCTAATGGTGAGAATAAAACCCATCTCAAAATTGAACCATCCAACAAAGAGAGCAAAACCATGAAGCATGGTCTTGTATAACTCATTTTTCAATAAAACAATTCCAACCATGCTTGAATAGTTTGCACAAATGAATTGTTAATTCATTTGTGCAACACTATTGAAGCATGACTCTCACCATAATCCCCTCTCTTCTTTTACACCTCATTTTCCATTTAAAGTAAATGGATAAAATCTAAAATGAGGTGTCCACCTTTTAGAATGTTTTCCGTATAAATACGGATTACACTCTACTGTATATATACATTTCTGTATTCGTATTGAAATACAAATACCCAAAGAGATAGAATAACATAAAGAACATAATACTAGAAAATACATATCGAAATACATATACGTAAATTATTAAATCAATACCTGATTTAAAAATACGGCTCAAACCCGAGCCGGCTAGTATTATCAACCGTTCGATCGAAAGTCTGAGTAACTAGTACAATCATTCGATCGGAACTCTGAACGTATCCAATACGGCTACTACATCATTTCGCCAGAACCAGGGAAACCCTCGGTGTGGGACTCTAAAGACTCGTCAATACGCTAGCAGTGGGTTTAAGCACAAGCATGTCAGCGGCACTAGCTGTACGTAACGGCTACCCAGGTATTGAGCGAAAGGAAGGCCGACGAGCAAACTCATCTGAACCCCTACTGAGCCTGTCAGTGACCATCTCCATACTGTCTGGTATGTTCGTGTAAGAGTATCGCATATCGGGTCTAGGGGTGGATTAAGTCAGACACCTAATAACACGATATTTTTGTGTCGGTATGCAGCCCATCACCCAACAAGAAACTATCGATCCAAATCAGTAATTCTAATTTACCTTGGCCAAGGATTTCTGGTGATGGCCACTCGTGCACAACGTGACATCAACCCCCAATACCGGCAGAGACGAATCCTCGATGATCCGCATACTGTCTCCATATGGTTCGGGACTGTACCCAACTAAAACTTGTCTGCATGACTCCTTTGAGCCATGGTATGGTAGTAATCAAAGCACAGTGGGAATTCACACGAGACAAATGATGATCTCAGGTCGACAGACTAACCTGTACTCATGTCACTTGAGAACTGCTATTTGACATTTGGTATAATACCATCTAGCATGTTTCCGGTGAGTCTGTCCAGTGTACTCATAACCCAATGAGCACCTGTATACTATCTTAGTTGACTAACTAACACCGATGGCTTGTGAGACCGGCCACCGCCCCTCGTCAGGGTCTCGAAAAGTATACACTAGTCTACTCCGGAGTATTGATGCCCAGTCTCGATACTCTCTCGACTAAGGACATTTAAAAATGTGCTTATAGACCACCAAGCTCCCACGTATATTATCTCCATCTTAATGCTGGTAGTCAAGCAAGAATCATATGGGCTCTATCAACAAGTAATAATGATCTGTAACACCACATAATGCATTTACATGATGATAAAGGAAAACTAGATAGCATACTATCATTTTAAGTAAGACTGTTCTACCCGTATAGGTCCTCCCTCAATCATCATAATCGCGTTCCTGTGATTATAATAATTGACTTGAGGGCACTATATCTAACATATCCTGCATCTCATTCTATGAGGGAAGAGCCTTGATATCTTCACGGGGTGTTCACTCTTGAGCAAAAGTTTATCTTACTAGTTTTAAAAGCGGAGCCTAAACCACTCTATTTCAAAGCCACACTAGTTCCTTCAATGATATCAAGTTCATTACATTAAAGGTTTTTTCGCCAAATCCAGTCGTATACCTCCGTCATTTCAAATGGGTATCAATTAGTATTCATGCTATTTGTTTTGACCTTCGCCAAGGCACGGTGTTTGGTAGGAAGGGGATACTTGTCTGTTGCATAGATAAATGCATTAATCTAGGATAGGCATACAGCTCTTTTGACCCACGTCAAGGGCTTGTATGAATAGGTCTAGATTAATCAGGACAATGACGAGTTGAACTTGACTTGCGGCTTATAATGTTTTGACCATCGCTAAGGTTATAAGCGCTTGAATCAAAAACTATATCGGGAGTTTCAAATATATGGAAAACTTTCTAGGTTTGAACATACCTTCTGGAGTGTGGTAAATTTGGTTGGCTTCTGTCAAAATTATCACACGATGATAGTTGGGTCCCGATTCCCATTGATGTGTAGGTATTACACCGCAGGAGATTTGTTGGGTTTACTTAGAACCTCACCATGGGTTTAGAAGCATCACATATGCCAAAATCAAATTTTGATGGTGCTAAGTGAACTTGACAAGAATCATAACTAGAAATTTAGGGTTTCTATCAACTAAGCATCACATGCAAATGAAAAACTATCACTAAGGGTTGAGATTACAACCTTTGTAGACCTCCCTTGGTGACTCCTTGGCACTATGAGAGTTTGGAACGGATCGATGGAAGCCTTCTTAGTCCACGAAGATCCACCCGAAGTCCCTTTGCCCAAAGCTCCTTGCTTTACTTGATATGTGAATGAAGTAGAGCAAACACCCCACACAAATGGGCTAGATGTATGTAGTATGATGATATGGTTTATATTCTATAATCAAAACCCTTTCTTTTTATCAACTTCACTCAAAGAAAATTTCAAAAGAAGAGGAAGAAGATGGTGGCTAAGCTTGAGCTCAAAGGATAATGATATGAATGAATTATTGAGATGAGAAAGAATAATCTATATTAATCCTTCTCACTTCAACCATGGTTAGTAATTATCTAGATCTTTATCAATGAGTTAATAAAGCAAAAGGATAATTAACTCAAGGTTAAAATGTAGTTGAAGTATGGTCAAAGATGATAAACATTAACCATGTGTGAATTATCCTTTCCTTTAATTAAAAATGATAAATAATAAATAATTACTACAATATGAGTCTCGCATTACCACCAAATTTGTATCAACAACCATGATACAATGTATGTATGTATGTGTCCATGCACATCATCATGTGCATACATGCATACATACAAAAATAGAAAAAGGGTTTAATTAAAGAATTAAACTAAAGTCATTTGTTAAATCAACACTTGATTTTGCTAACCAGTCATATCACATACGACCCGACCAATAGAAAATGCCCGATTAATATACGGTATCACATATCCGTATTTAATCGGGTCCCCGCGCATATCTCATATGCACACCACATCTTTTCGCCTGAGCCAAGAAACTTCATTGTGGGACTCTAAGACTCGTCAATACGCCGGCAGTAGGTGATGATCATATCAAACACTCATAAGCCGCAAGCGGTCAGCTAAACGTAACGGCCACCCGGGTATTGAGCGATCAGAAGAAAACCAGCGAAGCTGTCAAAACTCCCGTCGAGCCAACTGGCAACACTTACCGTACAGTCTGGTCTCCTCGTCAGATATGTTGCATATCGAGTCTAGGGATGGAATCGTCGACCCCAATAACTTAATAAGTCATGCTGGTGTATGGCTCATAACAGATCGAGAAACTACTGATAACGCTTATCAGTAAATCTCAGCAGCCCTGGGCAGGGACTTCCTGTTATAGAAAATCGAGCATAGCACAACAACAACTTCCAATACCGGGAGAGACGAAACCCCTCCTATCGCTCATCGCCTCCATGTGCCTCGGGACTGTACCCAAAGTCCACCTGTTTGCACGACTCAGTAGATTCGTGGTAGGGTGGATATCAAAGTGCAGTAGGAGGACACACAAGACTCTATGCCGATCTTGGGTCTACAGACTAACCTGTACCAGTGTCACCTGAGAACTGCTATCCGACAATAGATATAATACCACATAGGAGTTCTCTTTGAGTCCGTTCAGTTTACCCAGTCTCCACTGAGCACCCGCATAAAATCTTTGGTGTCACCTCACCAGATGGATATGGGATCATCCATCGTCCATCATATAGGACAAGAATAGTATACGCTAGTCTACTCTGGAATATCGATGCTCCGTCTGGATACACCCACGACTAGGAACAGTTCAAGGATAAGCTTATAAACTACACATGCCCCACTAGTATGATCCGCATCATAGTCACAGTAGTCAAGCAAATATCCTGAGGGCTTTATCAACATGTGCAAATGAATAAAAGCATGATCAAATCAACATGTCAAGATAAAGTAAACCAGATAGCATACTATCATGTTGAGCGAGAAAGTCATCTCAATCCATATATACATGTCCAAGCATCCACTATACATATAATGGCCTCTAGGGCATACATATATCTAACAAGATTTTAACTTCACAATTAGCTAACCTATTAGGTGTCTAGAAAGTGTTAACGAGTTATGCCTTTGCGGAAATAAAGTTATTTAATTGGATCCATGCAAAAGCACGGGAGACCTCCCTCAGAGTATCAACACTGGCCTGGCTGAATGGTTAGCGAACTTATAAGGTGTACATGATCCCGCCTAGTTCTCCTTTTATGGTTTGGTGGAGAATTCGAGGATACAATGAGAGCCATCCTGATTAGATAAAGTGATAACCAATCTAATCTTGATAGAGTGCATGCTGAGTGTTTCTTTTCTCTATCTCAGGTTACAGCGACCCATGAGTTACCTTAAACTAAAACTCAACCTTCTTACACATTTTGGATTTGGATTTTCATGATTAATGATAAAGTCGCATATATCCCTGCTATTCCTACTTTCCCTTTGCATTTCTCCCGAACACTCCGTATCACTACAATGATCCATATTGCTTGAAACCACCATCTTATAAATACATACGAACTCGAAGAAGTTGCTTCAGTCGAGGATGACCGTTGGTTCTGAAGAAATTGAATAGGATTATTCGGTTATTTCTTCCCTTTACCTTCTCCCATGTTGCGAAAGCTCCATGTATTAAGAGAGTACACCTATTACACTTATTGAATAGTTTTCTTCCAAACCTTAGGCTGGTGCCGAATGGTAGGGAAGGAAGAAAACCAATTAGGTTATGTTGGGTGTACAGAAAGTAAGGTGTAGAGACATATAAAGTGATTGAAGTGAGGGCACTAGAAATTATGACTACTGTCATGAATCTGGATAATGAAAGAGGCATTACTGGGAATACCCGGCCACACCTTTGAAACATTTATGTTTCAGATTTTCTATGTACTTGTAAATGAGAATTGTTTTCCTAATTAATTCTGACTCCAGGGTATGTATTTACTGGATTTGGATCTTACATCTGTACGGCGTTACAGATGCTGAATAGGAGTAGAATATTGGGAAATGGACGATTTGATCCTCAATATTGGAATTCATTACAATTGGTGATATTGGATTATATCGCCTGGCTTTACCTAATTGCTAATATTTGGTTTCGAATAACCGTTTTTATGCACCAATTTTTAAAATGATATATCTGTATCTTTATTTTATTAAGTGAGATATAACTTTTGAAAATAGTGCCCACGTAACTGATCAACCGGGTAGAGCTCACGATCATTCCAAACATTTACATTTATCAGTTGAGGATAAGGTAAGGTCTATTGAATAACGGTGTAAGACATTCTTGACCAAAATACAGTTTTCAACTTACAATACACAGAATTTGACTTAGTATACTTTTGGGACATATACATGAAAAAGTATGTTGTCTAATGTTCTTCGGGACAAGGGGTTGGTACTCTTACTTCATTTAGGTTAACCTAAGAGTTCTCTGCTTTTAGAAACGTATTCATTGTGATGCAGGGTCCAAAATTTTTGAGAAGTTTATAAGTATAAGAATAAATGTAGATAACCATATGTTGGAAATATCTGGATTCTTTAGAGTGATCGAAGATGTAGATAATCATGCTAGGTATGTTGGGTTCCTAGGCACGCTAATGAGGTCTCACAAGGCATCAACCATGCCAATTTCAAATTTTACATGTGCCGAGAAACCCTAATACGGATCGTTAACTAGATTTTAGGCGAAAAAGATAACTTGTTAACAACTTAACTAAGAGTAAACGGAAAATACAACCTTTGTAGATCCGGTCCTCCACCTCCATAGCTCCGTAACGATGTCCCCTCGCTGCGATCATCGGATCTCGGACTCTAGTGTTGATTTCATCGGAGAAACGATCGGGCTAGGTCATCGACTTCGATGCCGAAGATGATCTACGTCGAGGCAACACAAGATCAAGCTCCAACTTTACCAAGTCATGAAACTTGTGAAGAAAACACCCTATACTACTTGGCAAGTGGTAGAGGATGAAGAAATAGGAAGTGGGTTCACTTTAGAATTGGATTTCTCACTCTTTTTCTCATTTCACCATTGATGGTAGCAAGCTTTTCTTCATGTTGAAGAAGGAGAGAAGAAGCAAAGAATATGATAAGTCTTATTAAAAATAGAAAATAAAAATGATTCTTATCATATTTTTAACCATGGTTTTGTATAGAGAACTAACTAGAGTTTAGATGAATGGTTAGGGTTAGGAGAAGAAGACAAAATGGTCACTTGGTCAAAGCTTCATGAAGCTTCAACAAGCTTCATGTTTGAAAACAACCATTTTGTTTTTCTTTTATCTTTTAACCAAAAATGAAAAGATAAATAAATAAGGGAAAAGAAACCCAAACCATTCAATAAACATGTTTGAAGCCTTTACATAAATCCAAGTTTGCATGTATCATCAAACATGATACAAACAAGTGCACAAAAATATATCACATATACAATATGCACATCAAGTGAGAAAATCCATCTTAAGTGAACCGATACTAGTTAATGCAAAGTAATATATCAAATATATAATTATACATTAAATCATTAAATCAACATTTGATTTAACGATCCGGTCATATCGCATATAACCGACTAATATCCAATGTATCGGCTTATCGAATCAATCCTTGATTCGATAACGAGGTTATATCACATACAACCATTGGATACATTCATCGCGAGAATAGAATATGGTATCACATACACGCATTATTCTCGGTCCCGCACATATCTCATATGCGCTCCTATTTCGTTTCGCTTGAGCCAGGAAACCTCTGTGTAGGACTCTAAAGAATCGTCAATACGCCGGCAGCAGGTGATGATCATATCAAACACCCACAAGCAGCAAGCGGTCTGCTAAACGTAACGGCCACCCGGGTATTGAGCTATCAGAAGATCGACGAGCAAGCCTGCTCACACTCCTGTGAATCCAACCAGTAACACTTACCGTACAGTCCGGTCTGTCCGTCTGATATGTCGCATATCTCGCCTAGGGGTGGTAAACGTCGGACCCCAATAGCTCGATAAGTCGTGTTGATATGAGGTCTATAACATTTCGAGAAACTACTGGTAATACTTACCAGTAAATCTCAGCAACCCTAACCAGGGATTTCCGGTTATAGCCAATCGAACACAGTGCAACATCAACTCCCTATACCGGGAGAGACGAATCCCCTCCTATCGCTCATTGCCTCCATGTGACTTGGTACTGTACCCAAAAACCACCATTTTGCACGCCCTCTTGGACGTGGTAAGGTGGAAATCAAAGCACAGTGGGAACCACACAAGACTCTATGACGATCTCGGGTCAACAGACTACTCTGTACCGGTGTCACCAGAGAACTGCCATCTGACGTAAGGTATAATACCATCTGGGAGTTCTCGGCGAGTCCGTCCAGTGTAACCAGTCTCCACTGAGCTCCCGTATATCATCTCTGATATGAAACACCAATGGATATGGGATTATCCATCGCCTATCTGTATGGGTCGAGAAGGTATACGCTAGTATACTCTAGTATATCGATGCCCCGTCTCGATACACCTACGACTAGGGACCTTGAAGGATGCACTTATGGACTACCATGTCCCCACTAGTATGATCCGCATCATAGTCCAGGTAGTCAAGTACACATCCTAAGGGCTTTACCAACATGTAACAGAGAGATAATTAGTGTACACGTTAAGGTAAAGAACAACCAGATAGCATACTATCATGTCGAGCAAGAAAGTCCTCCCTATATATGTCCAAGAATCCACTACAATATACATCCTATGTATAGTAATGGCCTCTAGGGCATACATATAACTAACAATCTCCCTCTTACACTAGGGCCATCTGATAGCAGTGGTTGTAGTATCTCATACTCAACCATCCCATAAAAATCTCTCTCTAGGAAAAGGCCTTTGTGAGTGGATTCGCCGTGTTGTCCTCTGAGTCTGTTCTCCTAACCTGGATCATCCTGGAGATCAACAATCTCCATGATCAGGTGATACTGCCTTAGAATATATCTGGATCACTGATGGGACAGGCGTTCCTTGGCATAAGCCACAACTCCATTGTCACACAATAGGAGGAACTAAGTTCATCTCATGAACAAATATACATCCAGACTGCCTCTTTGGTTGCATCTTAAGTAGCGATGTATCCAGCCTTTATCGTCTAGTAAGCCACGGTATTTAGCTTGGAACTCTTCAAACATACCGTCCCTCCACTGAGGGTAAAGACAATGCCTATGATTGACATTCAGTCGTCCTTATCACCCTGGAACCTTTCCAGTGATTCTCCCCAGGATCAATTGATACCATCTCACTACAACTAGTGAGTATCCTAATATCCAATTAGATCTATCTCATAGATCCAAAACCCAGGATTTAGGAGATATCACTTTGATCCTATATGGAGAATCATTGTGATAAGCGGAGATTGATCGAGCGTAGCATAGGAAAATACTTCCCTATCAAGAGTATATCATCCACGTACTTTACGAGGATCGCCGCCATACTCCCTACTACCTTTTTGTACATACAAGGTTCATCTACCATTTTGATGAAGTCAAACTATTTGACTACTACATCAAAACAGATGTTCCAACTCCGCGATGCCTGCTTTATCCTATAAAGAATCTTGTACACGTTTCCGCTGCTCCCACTGTTTACGAAGCCCTGTGACTGTGTACTTATAGACTCTCTATTCTAAAACATCATTTAGAAAAGCAGTCATGACACCCAACCGCCAGATATCGTAGTCATGGTATGTAGCCGTGGCAAGTAGGATCCGGATGGACTTATCCACGCCTGGTCGATGACGAAAACCTTTAATAAGTCTAGCTTTGAAAGTCTCAACTTTTCCATGTACACCAAGTAATCTTCTCAAGATATACTTGCTCCTGATGGGGATTTAACCCTTCAGATACAGCAACCAAAGTCCATACTTTGTTGGTGTATATAGATTCCATCTCAGATCGCTAAGCATCTAGCCATTCTTACAGAGTCCCTACTCTTGATGGCCTGCTAGAAACTAGTTGGGTCATCATCTCATGATGCAATCCTCGCTCCCACTGTCATAGAGAAACCGAAGTAACTCTCAGGTGGGTGAGAAACCCTACTAGATCGACGGAGAGGCTGAGGTTCGTTGGTAACTATTGAATCCTTTGGTTCTTTCAAATCATCAGCTGCAGTTTGTATAGATGGATCATTTCCAGTTCTACATAACAGAGCATGCCTCGAGCTTGTCCGGATTTTGTTTTTAGACATAGGCCGGACAACCCCAAATCCTAACTAACTTAAGAGATGGGCTATTCCCTTATCATATCAAATATGAAGTGGTAGGCAACTGATTTGATTTCAACCCTATTCAATAGGTATGCAGCTTCTCAAGTTCATAACTCCCAAAAAGGAAATAGGTAACTCAGTAGTACTCATCATAGAGCACACCTTATCATATAGGGTGTGATTGCTCCGCCCTGATATACCATCGTGCTATGGTGTATACGGAGGAGTAATGCTGAGAGAGAATCTCATTCTCCTTCAGAAAAGTCCAAGAATTCCGTGCTCAAGTATTCTCCTCCTTGATCACATCAAAGGACATAATACTTATACCCGTTTTGATTCTCTACTTCTAACTTATATTCTGTGAATATCTCAAAAGGTCCGGACTTGTGTTTCAACGGGAACATATGTCTGAATCTTGAAAGATTATCAGAGAATGTAATGAAATACAAAGAACCAGTCTTGGCATATGTAGACAGGGGACCTACATACATCAACATGTATCATCCCAAGAGTTTACTAACTCTTTCTCTGTTTCCAGTAAACAGAGCTATGGTCATCGTATCTTTGTGACATGACTGGCAAGTTTCATAAGATGTAAATTCAAACAGATTTAAATATGCATCTAAATGTAACTTCAGCTAGTCAGGTCGCATTGATATGACCTAGTCTACAATACCTCAAGAGAAATTTGTTCATTTCTGAACTCATCCTCTTGTGTGTGTTCTGTATACTAAGAATTGTAGTTTGATTTAGAACATCAACGCTTTTAGATAACGTGCCTGAACCGATCAACTTTTGATATAGGAAATGTTCAAAACATTATCCAACAATACAAAATTTTATCATTTCTTTACTAATAAAGAGACTGATATGATTTTGTATATCAGGTTCGGTATCTAATAGCATTTGTTCAGAATCAATGTATTGGTAATACAGGGTGACAGTGACCAACAGACTTGGCTGCAACACTTGCCCCGTTTTCTGTCTCATGAAACATATCACCCGTTCTCAGTTTTTCTACCTTTTTGCAGCCCTATGTAACAGATTACATATCTGGGATCTTGATCCGTTATCATATACCCAGGATGCGGAGGATTCTGAGAAACAGTTCTTTGTAATGAACACACCCGAAGATGATGCATCAGCATGCACTCTCTTCGTTTGGGCGGCACGGGAATTCTGGTAATCCCCAATTTCCTGCTCTGTCTTATAACAATTATAAGTTGGAGCGGGACCAACGTTCCCCAGCTCAGTATAACAAGCGGGTTCGGTCAATAATCCGTATTATTATCTTGATTAAGGCGTGATATGGTCGCTACCTGGAGAGAGAGAGAAGAAAACACTCAGCGTGCGCTCTTGCAAGAATAGATTGGTTATTATTTTATCTAATCAGGATGGCTCCCACTGTTTTTATCAAATCTTCCTTCAAACCCTAAAAGGAAAGACTAGCCGGGATTAATTACACACTACAAGTTCGCCAATCTTTCAGCCAGGCCAGTGTCGGTACTTTGAGGGAGGTTCCCCGTGCTTTCGCACGAACCTAATTAATGTAAACCTCGTTTTCCCAGAGGCGTAACCTCGTTAACACCTTTCTAGACACCTACTTGATCGGCTAATTGTAATGTATAAAACTCTCCCAGGAGTAACTCTTACTCGCAGTGGGTATCAGGATCCAACTATCACATAGAAGGTATGCAATCTCATTGCAAATTTCAACACTTGAAATTCCCGATAATTTTGCCCCTAGCACCCTATGACCTTGACGGAGGTCAACAAACCATAGGCCACTAGTCAAGTTCAACCCGTCATTTCTTAATCGAATTAAACCCACCCGCACGACCCTTGACGGAGGTCAAAAAGGCCGCACACTACCCTAATCCAATCTGCATCATATGCATAAGCAGATAAATACTAGTTAGCTACCGCACACTACGCCTTGACGGAGGTCAACAAACGTAGCACGAATACTAAATAGGACTTATCTGAAATGACGGAGGGCTACGCCAGGTTTTTCTGAAAACCTATTGCGTAATGAACTTGATATCGTTGTAGGATCGAATGATTTTAAAATGGAGTGTTTTTTAGGCTTTTCTAGTTTTGCTAAAGGAGTCACTCCCGATGAAGGGATCGTCGGTCCTTTCCTCGTCGAATGTGGTGCGGGATATATCATATATATCACTGTGCAAAGCAGAAACTATAGAAGCAATCAAAAGACAAACCGAGGGTTGTAGTATCGGCCAGTTATTGCTAAAGGGGTCACTCCCGGTGAAGGGATCATTGGCCCTTTCCTTATCGAATAAGGTGCAGGATATATCATATATACCACTGTGCAAAGCAAGAACTGTAGCTACCTGTTTTATATTTGAAATTCGATTCTACAACATCTTTAGGTTTCTTTTATTTCATTAATCTCATTAATGAAGTCCCATCATTTAAGTACCTAAACATCACAGATAAATACGACGTACACTTATGCCATCCGCATTCGCCTCGATGTCCCCTCGTGCACCGTTAGGTTAGGTAACTAACGGCAGAGCGGGGCAGGGCTAGCGCGGGTGTAAAACATAAGTAACGTCTATATAATATATCATATATACTATATACAGTATCTATCACAGAACATCACATGATCACATCACAGATATCGCAGCAGAAGAATAATATGAAATATTGGATATACTAGGACGTCCGTGTTTTCCATACGAGCCAGTATAAAACACGGATTCCACGGTCGCGATGATTAGCCAAACCCTCACCCCTAGACCCCTACGAGAGCGGCAAGCAACCCTACCAATTCTAGAGTTTGAAGACCCGGACTCGACTCCTCGAGTTGGTCTCCCACTGGACTCCAGAACCTGGTTACTTG
Organism: Agapanthus africanus; assembly: GCA_030015575.1. Taxonomy (NCBI): domain Eukaryota; kingdom Viridiplantae; phylum Streptophyta; class Magnoliopsida; order Asparagales; family Amaryllidaceae; genus Agapanthus; species Agapanthus africanus. The sequence continues at coordinate 658,508,924 of CM057341.1, forward strand.
TGCTCCCCTCCTTGGGTCTATCCTAGTGCGGAAAAGTAAATAATATAGATCAACGGAGACATCTTCCGCAACCTGGAAGTGCCCCAAATAAAATAATATTACATACAAGTTTTTACATGAATGAAAATGAAAAACACTCATCTCACATAAAAAAAACCCGGCTATTCAAACACGACGATCCAATATAACATATCCAACAACACATAACATCACATGTCATCAACGTAAGTAAATATGTGCATCCCAATTGTCGTTGACATATAGCAACGAAAACGGCGATATCATATATTACACTTACGGTCACAGAAAAGAAAGCGTAAAACTACAACAGTTGGAATCCGCAACCTGCATAGACATCGCATGCCTAATCAAATGAATTCCTTAGACATCGCATGCCAAATAATTATAAACCCCGCATTTTAGTCTCATTGTCGAAAACACTTTTCAATATCAAGTCGGGTAATTCAACAGGATTCCCGACATTCTGATCGAATGCTCGTCGCAAACTTTAGTAGGAAGCTGCACCCCCGACGCCATCGACGAAGTGCACCAAGGCAGAACACCGCTGCTGTGAGCACCCGAACGGATGCTTTCGGTGACAGGGTTCTCCTACAGTCACTTGGTCAGGGCTATGTGATGTAGCTGTCTATTAAGTTTACCCGGCGAGTATCTGCGTATGCTACGAGATTGCGACGGACTTTTGATCACATCAAAATTCCGTGGCAACCGATCAAGTGAGACTAAAGTGCTATGTTTATGACATTCATTTTAGTTATCTCATAACTACTTGAGAATTCCAATTATTGTATCCCATTCCAGATAAACAGAAAATGTTAAATTTTCCGATCGAACAGTCAAACACCCATGTTTTCCCGAAACATCTCAACACATGAAACAAGTTTAAAAACATTCACTTCATACCTCAGTACCAACGGTCCAGCCGTAGAAGGGTCAAGCCAACGCCTCACATGTGGCACGCCTTACTGCCCCAAACCCCAAGGTTCAAAGGGCAGTTCAAGATGGTCACATATTTGAGTTAAGGTTTGTTGTCTTCTAGAGGGACCATCGCGTTACTTGCACTACTTAGAACGTCATTAAACCACGGAAAGATCCAACACTTGGAAATTTCCCGACAGGGGAAAAAGTGGGTATTTATATCCGGTCGAACTTTTTAACATATTCAATAATTATCCGGAAAACACATAGACAAGATTAGACAATCCGATCGAATCCACGAGTTCCCAAAACAACCCCAGAAAACTCAACTGTAGAGTGCAAATTAAAAATTCCCAGAAAACACAGCACCTGAAGAAACAAATTACTGTTCAAAAATAGAGGGCTGATCTCATCATATTGCCGCGGTTCCACCGCACGTTGGCCGTATCTTTTGGTCAATTTTGCACCGTAATTCATAGAATTTCCTGCTGAATTTTTAAAGAATTTTTAATCTGGAAAAAACCCAGTTTTTGAAAAAAGTCCAGAGAGCATTTTGGAGTTAGGGTTTCGGTTCGATCGGACTTCTAACACCGTCTACGCATCGCCTAAGACTCTAGCTAGGCTCTGATACAACTGTAGGCTTCCTAGGCACACTAATGAGGTCTCACAAGGCATCAACCATGCCAATTTCAAATTTTACAAGTGCCGAGAAACCCAAATACGGATCGTTAACTAGATTTTAGGCGAAAACGATAACTTGTTAACAACTTAACTAAGAGTAAACGAAAAATACAACCTTTGTAGATCCGGTCCTCCACCTCCATAGCTCCGTGACGATGTCCCCTCGCTGCGATCATCGGATCTCGGACTCTAGTGTTGATTTCATCGGAGAAACGATCGGGCTAGGTCGTCGACTTCGATGTCGAAGATGATCTACGTCGAGGCAACACAAGATCAAGCTCCAACTTCACCAAGTCATGAAATTGTGAAGAAAACACCTTATACTACTTGGCAAGTGGTAGAGGATGAAGAAATAGGAAGTGGGTTCACTTTAGAATTGGATTTCTCACTCTTTTTCTCATTTCACCATTGATGGTAGCAAGCTTTTCTTCATGTTGAAGAAGGAGAGAAGAAGCAAAGAATATGATAAGTCTTATTAAAAATAGAAAATAAAAATGATTCTTATCATATTTTTAACCATGGTTTTATGTAGAGAACTAACTAGAGTTTAGATGAATGGTTAGGGTTAGGAGAAGAAGACAAAATGGTCACTTGGTCAAAGCTTCATGAAGCTTCAACAAGCTTCATGTTTGAAAACAACCATTTTGTTTTTCTTTTATCTTTTAACCAAAAATGAAAAGATAAATAAATAAGTGAAAAGAAACCCTAACCATTCACTAAACATGGTTTAAGCCTTTACACAAATCAAAGTTTGCATGTATCATCAAACATGATACAAACAAGTGCACAAAAATATATCACATATACAATGTGCACATCAAGTGAGAAAATCCATCTTAAGTGAACTAATACTAGTTAATGCAAAGTAATATATCAAATATATAATTATACATTAAATCATTAAATCAACACTTGATTTAACGATCCGGTCATATCGCATATAACCGACTAATATCCAATGTATCGGCTTATCGAATCAATCCTTGATTCAATAACGAGGTTATATCACATACAACCATTCGATACATTCATCGCGAGAATAGAATACGGTATCACATACACGCATTATTCTCGGTCCCGCACATATCTCATATGCGCTCCTATTTCGTTTCGCTTGAGCCAGGAAACCTCTGTGTAGGACTCTAAAGAATCGTCAATACGCCGGCAGCAGGTGATGATCATATCAAACACCCACAAGCAGCAAGCGGTCTGCTAAACGTAACGGCCACCCGAGTATTGAGCGATCAGAAGATCGACGAGCAAGCCCGCTCACACTCCTTTGAATCCAACCAGTAACACTTACCGTACAGTCCGGTCTGTTCGTCTGATATGTCGCATATCTCGCCTAGGGGTGGTAAACGTCAGACCCCAATAGCTCGATAAGTCGTGTTGATATGAGGTCTATAACATTTCGAGAAACTACTGGTAACACTTACCAGTAAATCTCAGCAACCCTGGCCAGGGATTTCCGGTTATAGTCAATCGAACACAGCGCAACATCAACTCCCTATACCGGGAGAGACGAATCCCCTCCTATCGCTCATTGCCTCCATGTGACTCGGGACTGTACCCAAAAACCACCGTTTTGCACGCCTTCTTGGACGTGGTAAGGTGGAAATCAAAGCACGGTGGGAACTACTCAAGACTCTATGACGATCTCGGGTCAACAGACCACTCTGTACCAGTGTCACCAGAGAACCGCCATCTGACGTAAGGTATAATACCATCTAGGAGTTCTCGGCGAGTCCGTCCAGTGTACCCAGTCTCCACTGAGCACCCGTATATCATCTTTGATGTCAAACACCAATGGATATGGGATCATCCATCGCCCATCTGTATGGGTCGAGTAGGTATACGCTAGTTTACTCTGGTATATCGATGCCCCGTCTCGATACACCTACGACTAGGGACCTTGAAGGATGCACATATGGACTATCATGTCCCCACTAGTATGATCCGCATCATAGTCCAGGTAGTCAAGTACACATCCTAAGGGCTTTACTAACATGTAACAGAGAGACAATCAGTGTACACGTTAAGGTAAAGAGCAACCAGATAGCATACTATCATGTCGAGCAAGAAAGTCCTCCTTATATATGTCCAAGCATCCCCTACAATATACATCCTATGTATAATATTGGCCTCTAGGGCATACATATAACTAACAAGGTATTCAACCATAGTAATATTGAGAACTTGATTCTCTCACAGATTACTTGTTGGGTTATCCTTGCACCTGGTCTACGGTTTGGTAGCATCACTCATGCCATTTTAAAATTTAGAGAGATGCAAAGCTAACCAACCATGAATCTTGCTAGAATTTCTAGGGTAACAAATATGTATCACATACAAAGTAGTAAAGAGATAGGGATTACAACCTTTGTAGTCCATTCTTTCGCTTCATAAGCTCCGTGTTGAGGTCCCTTCACTGCGATCAACATGAACTCCGACTCTCGAGTGGCTCCATGAGGTAAATGAGACACCTTGCTTGTAGTCTTCATGATCTAAGATGATCTACCTTGAAGAATCTCAAACCCAAGCTTACACTTCGCAAAACAACTTATTAGAGAAGTGAACACCCAAATCTAAGTGGCTAGAATAGATGAGGATGATGAAGTAGGAATTTTTCTCTCTTTTGTTTTCAAATTCTCACTCAATATCATCACAAAAGAAAAACCTAGTGAAGCTTTTTCAAGAGCTCAAGGAAGAAGAAGATGAATCAATTCCTTTTGTGATGAATAATGAATTATTGTTGTGGTTACAAATCCAACCAAGGGTTAAGAATGATAGAGTTAACCCTTGTAGAAAATAAACTAGAGGTTATGGTTTGGGTTGGGTTAAAAAATATCTTCACAAAATATCAAGCTTAAGACAAAGTCAAAACTTCATGAAGCTTCATGGAAGCTTCATGCAAAAGCTAACCCTAATCCAAACCCTAACCAAGTTTAAACCCTAAACCTTTGTTAAATTTGTAACCCTAACATGTTACAATATTATATATCATATATACAATATATTTTGTAACAAAAGAAAATAATACAATTAACATATATCAATATATTATCCCGTGAGAAAATGAATCAATAAAGAGAGCTTATATTGGTTAACGTATTGTAATATATCACATATATAATTATACATTAAATTATCGAATCAACACTTGATCTTATAACCTGGCAATAATACATATAACCGACTAATATAACATGTACCATTTCATCGAATCAACACTTGATCCGATGACCCGGCTATATCACATATACCCGGCCGATATCACATATCGCGAGAATAGAATACGGTATCTCATATCGTATTATTCTCGGTCCCGTATATATCACATATGTGCTCCTACTCCATTTTGCAGGAGCTAGGAAACCTCTGTGTAGGACTCTAAAGAATCGTCAATACGCCGGCAATAGGTGATGATCATAACAAACACCCACAAGCTGCAAGCGGTCAGCTAAACGTAACAGCCACCCAGGTATTGAGCGATCAGAAGATCAACAAGCAAGCCTGTAAATTCTCCTGTGAATCCAATCAGTAACACTACCGTACAGTCCGGTCTCTTCGTCTGATATGTCGCATATCAACTCTCGGGGAGGTAAACGTCAGACCCTAGTAACCGATAAGTCGTGTCGATGTGAGGCTCATAACAGGTCAATAAACTACTGATAACTCCTACCAGCAGCACTCCATATCAGCCCTGGCCAGAGACTTCCAGTTATAGCCAATCGAACACAGCACAACATTAACTCCTTATACCGGGAGAGACGAAACCCCTCCTATCGCTCATTACCACCATGTGATTCGGGACTGTACCCAAAAGCCACCGTTTTGCACGCCCTCTTGGACGTGGTAAGGTGGAAATCAAAGCACGGTGGGAATCACACAAGACTCTATGACGATCTCGGGTCTACAGACTAACCTGTACCAGTGTCACCGGAGAAGTGCTATCTGACGATAGGTATAATACCATCTAGGAGTTCTCGGCGAGTCCGTTCAGTATACCCAGTCTCCACTGAGCACCCGTACACCATCTTTGATGTCAAACACCGATGGATATGGGATCATCCATCGCCCATCATATGGGTTAAGATGCGTATACGCTAGTCTACTCTAGTGTATCGATGCCCTGTCTCGATACTCCCTCGACTAGAAACAGTTATAGGATGTACTCTTTCACTACCCTGGCCCTACAAGTATGATCAGCTTCATAGTCCTAGTAGTCGAGTACATATCCTAAGGGCTTTATCAACGTGTGAGAGCAAGACAATAAACTAATACAAGTCAACATGTTAAGATAAAGTGAAACCAAATAGCATACTATCATGTCGAGCAAGAAAGTCCTCTCTATATATATCGAAGCATCCACTATAATATACATCGTATGTACAACAATGGCCTCTAGGGCATATATACACCTAACAATCTCCCACTAGCACTAAGGCCAGCTGTTGTAGTATCTCATACCCAACATCCCGAAGAGTCTCTCAAACTGTATCTGGGGAATGGCTTTCGTGAGTGGATCCGCAGTGTTTTCCTTCATGTCAACTCTCCTGACCTCGATCTCGCGGAGATCAACTATCTCTCGAATCAGGTGATACCGCCTCAGAATATGTCTGAACTTCTGATGGGACCTGGGTTCCTTGGACAAAGCCACAGCTCCATTGTTATCATAATACAAAGGTATTAGATGCTCAATGGACGGAACCACACCAAGTTCAGTGATGAACTTCTTCATCCAGACAACCTCTTTGGCAGCATCGTTGGCAGCGATGTATTCAGCCTCTATCATCGAGTCTGCCATGGTTTCTTGCTTAGAACTCTTCCAACAAACCGCCCCACAATTTAGGGTAAAGACAAATCCCGAGTGCGACTTAGAGTCGTCCTTATCACTTTGGAAGCTCGAATCGGTAAAGTACTCCACCTGGAGTTCTCCGTTACCATACACCAAGAGCATCTATTTAGTCCTTCTCAAGTACTTGAGAATGTTCTTCACAGCTGTCCACTGAATCTTTCCAGGATCTACTTGATACCTACTCAGTACACTTAGTGAGTATGCTACATCGGGTCTGGTACATAGCATCGCGTACATGATAGAGCCTACTGCCGAAGCATAGGGTATCCCTTGCATGTGTGCTCTCTCCAAATCAGTCTTAGGAGACATCTCTTTGGAGAGAGTGAGTCCAAAGATCGTGGGTTGGTTCCCACGCTTGGATTCTTCCATACTAAACCTCTTTTGTATAGTGACAATGTCCTGGATTGGGACAATCCCAGTATCCTTTTAGATCTAACTCTATAGATCCTAATTCCTAAAATGCAGGAGGCATCACCTAGATCTTTCATTGAGAATCTTTATGATAAGAAGAGCTTGGCTGAGTACAGCATAGGAACATCATTTTCTATCAAGAGTATGTCATCCACGTACAATACAAGTAAGACGACCTTACTCTTTGCAACCTTCTTGTAGATACAAGGTTCATCTACGTTTTTGATGAAGTCAAACTCTTTGACTACAACATCAAAGCAGATGTTCCAACTCCGTGATGCCTGCTTCAACCCGTAGATGGATTTAAGCAGCTTGCATACCTTTCCGCTGCTCCTACTATCTGTGAAGCCCTCTGGCTGAGTCATGTACACGCACTCCTCTAAATCACTATTTAGAACGGCGGTCTTAACATCCATCTGCCAGATTTCGTAGTCATGGTATGCAGCAATGGCAAGTAAGATCCGGATGGACTTAAGCATAGCCACTGGAGAAAAGGTTTCGTCATAATCCACACCTGGTCGTTGATGAAAACCCTTTGCAACAAGTCTAGCTTTGTAAGTCTCAACTTTTCCATCTACACCAAGTTTTTTCTTAAAGATCCATTTGCTCCTAATGGGTTTTACCCCTTCAGGAGCAACTTCCAAAGTCCATACTTTGTTGGTGTACATGGATTCCATCTCAGATCGCATTGCATCCAGCCACTTCACAGAGTCCCCACTCGTGATGGCCTGCTCGAAGCTAGTTGGATCATCATCTTCCATGATGCAATCCTCGCTTCCACCATCAATGAGAAAACCGTAGTATCTCTCAGGTGGATGAGAAACCCTACTAGATCGGCAGAGAGGCTAACGTTCGTTGGCTACTATCGAGTCTTCTTGTTCCACTAAATCTTCAGTTGTAATTTGTTCTGCCAGAACTTCTTCCAGCTCTACCGCTTCGCCTCTAATTTCTTTTGCAAGAAATTCCTTTTCTAAAAAAGTGGCATGTCGAGAAACAAACACCTTTTGTTCCTCACCGTGGTAGAAAAGATATCCATAAGAATGTTTAGGATATCCTACAAACTTACAAAGAACTAACCGTGCCTCGAGTTTGTCCGGATTTTGTGTTTTGACATAGGACGGACAACCCCATATCTTAACACGTTTAAAACATGGTCTCTTTCCACTCCATATCTCATATGGTGTGGTAGGTACAGATTTAGATGGAACTTGATTCAATAGGTATACTACTGTCTCAAGCGCATAACCCCAAAAGGAAATAGGTAACTCAGCTGTGCTCATCATAGAGCACACCATATCTAATAGGGTGCGATTCCTCTGCTCCGATACACCGTTGTGTTATGGTGTATAGGGAGGAGTAAGCTGAGAGAGAATCCCATTCTCTTTTAGATAGTCCAGAAACTCATTGCTCAAGTATTCTCCTCCTCGATCAGATCGTAGGATCTTAATACTTATGCCCGTTTGGTTCTCTACTTCGTTCTTATATTCCCTGAATTTCTTAAAAGCTTCAGACTTGTGTTTCATCAGGAACACATGTCCGTATCTTGAGAGATCGTCAGTGAATGTAATGATGTAGGAAGAACCGTTCCTGGCATGTGTAGATATGGGAACACATACATCACTATGTATCAGCCCTAAGAGTTCCATAACTCTTTCTCCGTGTCCACTAAATGGAGTTTTGGTCATCTTTCCTTTGAGACATGACTGGTAAGTATCATAAGATGAAAATTCGAACGGATTCAAATATCTATCCTTATGTAACTTAGCTAGCCGTGTCGCATTGATATGACCTAGTCTACAATGCCATAAGAAGGATTCGTTCATTTCTGAACTCTTCCTCTTGTGTGTGCTTTGTACATTAAGTATTGTAGTTTGGTTGAGAACATATATGCCATTATTTAACGATCCTGATCCAATCAACTTTTGATTCAGGAATATGTTCATAACATTATCCTGTACTACAAAATTATATCCTTCTTTGCTTAATAAAGAAACTGATATAAGATTGCATATCAGGGTCGGAATGTAATAGCATTCGTTCAGAACCAATGTATTACCATTTGGCAACACAAGGTGATATTTGCCAACTGCTTTGGCTGCAACATTTGCACCATTCCCAACTCTTACAGAATGATCACCTTCTCCCAGTTCCCTACCTTTTCGTAGCCCATGTAACATATTACATATATGGGATCCTGATCTGGTATCTAATACCCAGAACGTAGAGTGAACTGAGAAACAGTTTTCAATAACTAACACACCTAAAAAAGATGCATCGACATGCTTATTCTTCATTTGGGTGGCGTGAGAATCCAGATATTCTACTATTCCCTGCTTGGACTTATAACAGTTATAAGTAGGAGCGGGACCAACGTTCCCCTGCTCAGTATAAAAAGCGGGTTCAGTCAATACATCCATATTATTATCTTGATTAAGGCCTGATATGGTCGCTACCTGGAGAGAGAGAAGAAAACACTTTAGCGTATGCTCTTGCAAGATTAGATTGGTTATTATCTTATCTAATCAGGATGGCTCTCACTGCTTTTTATCAAATCTTCCTTAAAACCCTAAAAGGTAAGATTAGCCAGGATTAATTACACCTTACAAGTTCGCCAATCTTTCAGCTAGGCCAGTGTTGGTACTTTGAGGGAGCTTCCCTGTGCTTTTGCACGGACCTTATTAAAATAAACCTCGTTTTCCAAGAGGCATAACCCCGTAAACACCTTTCTAGACACCTACTTGATCGGCTAATTGTCCTGTGTAAAATTCTCCCAGGAGTAACTCTTACTCGCAGTGGGTATTAGTATCCATCTATCTTATAGAAGGTATGCAATCTCATTGCAAATTTCAACACATGAAATTCCCGATAATGCTTTTACCCCTAACCCCTATGATCTTGACAAAGGCCAACAAATCATAGGAAGCTAGTCAAGTTCAACCCGTCATTTCTTAATTGAAATAAACCCACCCGCACGACCCTTGACAAAGGCCAACAAGATCGTACGAATACCCTAATCCAATCGCATCACATGCTTAAGCAGATAAGTACTAGTCAGCTACCGCACACTACGCCTTGACAAAGGCCAACAAACGCAGCACGAATACTAAATAGTCTTTATCTGAAATGACGGAGGGCTACGCAGGTTTTTCAGAAAACCATGAGCGTAATGAACTCGATATCGTTGTAGAAACAAGTGATTTTAAAAAGGAGTGTTTTTGAGGCTTTTTCTAGTTTCGCTAAAGAGGTCACTCCCGGTGAAGAGATCTCGGCTCTTTCCTCATCGAATAAGGTGCAGGGTATATCATATATACCGCGGTGCAAAGCAAGAACTATAGAACCAGTCAAAAACTAAACTGTGAGTTTGTAGGATCTGCCAGTTTTGCTAAAGAGGTCACTCCCGGTGAAAGGATCTCGGCTCTTTCCTCATCGAATAAGGTGCAGGGTATATCATATATACCGCTATGCAAAGCAAAGCTGTAGCTACCCTTTTTTGAAAGTTTGATTCTACAACATCTTTTAGGTTTCTTTTCTTTTATTAATCTCATTAATAAATCCCATCATTTATGCTTGCTAAGCATCATAGAAGAAACAAAAATACAACATATGCTTATGCCATCCGCATTCGCCACAATGATCCGTTATGCACCGTTAGGTTACTTAACTAACGGCATACCGGGACGGGACTAGCGTGGGTGTAAAATATAAGCAACGTTTATTATATATCATATATAAAATAATAAAGCATTCGTCTCACGCATATAATATGATCACATAACAGTATATCAGCAGCAGAAGAAACATATGAAATATTGGATATACTAGGAGGTCTGTGTTTTATATCGAGCCTGTATAAAACACGGATTCCACAGTCGCGATGAATAGCCAAACCCACATCCCTAGACCCCTACGAGAGCGGCAAGTAACACTGTCAATTCTAGGGTTAGAAGACCCGGTCTCGACTCCTCGAGATGGCCTACCACTGGACCCTAGAACCCGGTTACTTGTGCTCCCCTCCTTGGGTCTATCATAATGCGGAAAAGTAAATAATATACAATGGGGACATCATGCTCAACCCGGAAATGTCCCAATAAAAGAATATTACATATAATGAATTTTACATGAATGAAAATAAAAACCCTCATCTCACATAAAACCCCCGGCTATTCAGAACACGACAGTCCAATATAACATATCACAGTAACACATAATATCTCATACCATCAACGTAAGCAAGTATGCGTATCCCGATTGTCGTTGATGTATAGCAACGAAGCCGGCAATACCCCACATACTACGCTTACGGTCATAGAAAAGAAAGTGTAAAACTACAACATTTGGAATCCACAATCGACTTAGACATCGTAAACCCGAAATATCACATATTACGGATTTCATGCCTAACTATATGAATTCCACATATTGTATCACAATCACAGAATATCATGACGATGTTTAACGTTTCGATCGAATCAACATACACTCATAAATTACCCTCGTGAGCTCAACACTTGAGCAAAGTTAAAACACTCAAAAACCGTGCCACATTGTCCATGGTCCAGCCGTAGAAGGAGTTAACCAATGCCTCACCTATGAAACCATGGAACTACGGCAAATCCGAAGGTTCGAATGCGGTTCCGTAGGCATAGAATCGAGTTAAGGTTATTATGTCTTCTAGGGGGTCCATAGGGGTACTTGCACGATTTAATGAATATAATCAATTTCGGAAAATTACAACACTTGGAAATTTTAGCGGGGTACAAAATGTGGTATGCGTAGTTCGATCGAACTGCTAAAAATAGTCAAGGTTACCAATACAGTGTTAAATTATACAACTACGAAGCACTACGAATTAGCCCCAGGTCAAACAGATCATCACATGAAAATTTGGCTAAATAAACAATACTAGGAAGCCCAAAATGAACCCAAAAGACCATAGATGGAATACGGAGGCCAGAGGAATAACTGGGGCCGGCATGGCCGGAATTTGGCCTTAGGTGGCCAGTTCAAAACCGATCCCCCACCCCCGTATTTCACCCATGTTCATATATTTGTCCAGACTACATTCTGCAGTCGTTTGAAAAAAATTTAGGGGACTTTTTACAAAATTTCCAGAGAGCAAGAATGGGGTTTCCTAATACCGTATTTTGAAGTGATTTTCATTTTCGTAATTGTTATAATACCATATCTAGAATTCTAGTTTGGCTCTGATACCACTGTTGGGTTATCCTTGCACCTAGTCTAGGGTTTGGTAGCATCACTCATGCCATTTTAAAACTTAGAGAGGTGCAAAGCTAACTAACCATAAATCTTGCTAGAATTTATAGGGTAACAAATATGTATCACATACAAAGTAGTAAAGAGATAGGGATTATAACCTTTGTAGTCCGTTCATTCGCTTCATAAGCTCCGTGTTGAGGTCCCTTTGCTGCGATCAACATGAACTCCGACTCTCGATTGGCTCCATGAGGTAAATGAGACACCTTGCTTGTAGTCTTCATGATCTAAGATGATCTACCTTGAAGAATCTCAAACCCAAGCTTACACTTCGCAAAACAACTTATTAGAGAAGTGAGCACCCTAATCTAAGTGATTAGAATAGATGAGGATGATGAAGTAGGAATTTTGTTCCCTTTTGTTTTCAAATTCTCACTCAATATCATCACAAAAGAAAAACCTAGTGAAGCTTTTTCAAGAACTCAAGGAAGAAGAAGATGAATCAATTTCTTTTGTGATGAATAATGAATCATTGTTGTGGTTACAAATCCAACCAAGGGTTAAGAATGATAGAGTTAACCCTTATAGAGAATAAAATAGAGGTTAAGGTTTGGGTTGGGTTAAAAAATATCTTCACAAAATATCAAGCTTAAGAAAAAGTCAAAGCTTCATAAAGCTTCATGGAAGCGTCATGCAAAAGCTAACCCTAATCCAAACCCTGACCAAGTTTAAACCCTAATCCTTTGTTAAATTTTTAACCCTAACATTACTCATCCATGGGTGCGCTCCTTGATGAGTAATGTTTTATTGGCTTTTTTCCATTTGGTGATATGCACTAGAAACAGCAGCATGACATTTGAATCTGGTTCTATCTTAATTAGTGCTAATGATTCTATATGGATATAGATTGATTGCATATCTTAAGGTTATAAAGATATTGAGTTATCCGGTTTCTGTTTCAAGGCAGAATCCGGAAAAATTCAAGGCATACTTCGGTAATGGCAGTTTGTGGATTATCCCAAGCATTCGCTAGGGTTTTGTTTTTACAATTTTCAAGATCAATGGTTACATTTTTCTTGACTCACCGCCTTTTTATAAAAGGAACCATTTTGCGAAAGAAACTAGTGGGAGTATGGTAGAACTGGAAGTGATTCCAAAACCATAAACAGTTAATGAAAATTTAGTAGAACCTGGAGATTCAATTGGACATGAAAAACCATAGTCACTCTGCCGATTTAGTAGGTGATTTCAGCCACCCGAGAGATACTTCGGTTTTCTCGTAGACGGTGACAGGGAGGTGAACATCATGGTTAGGATGGCCCTACTAGTTATCTGCAGGTCATAGGAAGTGGTAACTTCCAGGTGACCATATGCTCCAAGATGGACTCCACGCACTTCAGCAAATTATAGACTTTAGACTTTGCTGGGTACTCCTGAAGGGTTAAAACCCATTAGGAGTAAGTGGATCTTTCGAGATCTATGCAGGTGGAAAGTGTAGGGTTCCTAGGCACACTCAAGAGGTTCCACAAGGCATCAACCATGCCAAATTCAAAAATTATATGCCGAGAAACCTTAATGCTAGATCGTTAACTAGAGGTAAAGGCGAAAAGCAAGCAAGTAAACAACTTTATTACTAAGTGAATAGAAATACAATCTTTGTAGATCCGGTTATCCACTTCTTTAGCTCCGTGATGACGTCCCTTCGTTGCGATCACCGTGATCCCGGACTCTAGCGATGGTTTCGTCAGAGAAATGAGCGGGCTAGGTCGTTGACTTCGATGCCGAAGATGATCTACGTCGAGACAACTCTAACTCAAGCTCCATCTTCACTAGCTCATGAAACTTGTGAAGAAAACACCCTATACAACATGGCAAGTGGTAGAGGATGAAGAAATAGGAGGTGGGTTCACTTTGGATTTGGATTTCTAACTTGGATTCATCACTTAGAATTTTCTAGTAAGCTTTCTTCAACTCATGAAGAAGATGAAGAAGATGAAGAAGAATAGAAAATAATGAATTATCTTAATAATTCAAGTGATGCTTATCATTTAGCAACCATGGGTGAGGCTAACTCATGTAGAGAATAAACAAGGGTTTAGGCAAATGGTTAGGTTAAGGGAAAAAAAATGGTTTTAACTTTTCAAAGCTTCATGAAGCTTCAAATAAAAACAAAGAACGCCACCATTTTTTTTTTACCAAAATGAATAAATAAATAAATAAATAAAAACCCTAACCATTTACCTAATCATGGTTTAAATCAAACATACACCCAAGTTTGCATGTATCATCAAACATGATACAATCAAGTGCACAAAAATATATCATATATACAATGTGCACAATCTAGTGAGAAAATAATCTTAAGTGAACCAATACTAGTTAATATAAAGTAATATATCAAATATATAATTATACATTAAATCATTAAATCAACACTTGATTTAATGATCCAGTCATACTGCATATAACCGACTAATATCAAGTGTATCAATGTATCGAATCAACACTTGATTCGGTAATCCGGCTATATCTCATATAACCGTCCAATGATACAAATCGCGAGAATAGAATACAGTATCACATACTGGTATTATTCTCGGTCTCGCACGTATCTCATATGCGCTCCTATTTCGTTTCGCTTGAGCCAGGAAACCTCTGTGTAGGACTCTAAAGACTCGTCAATACGCCGGCAGCAGGTGATGATCATATCAAATACCCACAAGCCGCAAGCGGTCTGCTAAACGTAACGGCCACCCGGGTATTGAGCGATCAGAAGATCAACGAGCAAGCCCGCTCACACTCCTGTGAATCCAACCAGTAACACTTACCGTACAGTCCGGTCTCGTCGTCTGATTTGTCGCATATCTTGCCTAGGGGTGGTAAACGTCAAACCCCAATATCTCGATAAGTCGTGTCGATATAAGGTCTATAACAGTTCGAGAAACTACTGGTAACACTTACCAGTAAATCTCAGCAACCCTGTCCAGGGATTTCCGGTTATAGCCAATCGAACACAGCGCAACATCAACTCCCTATACCGGGAGAGACGAATCCCCTCCTATCGCTCATTGCCTCCATGTGATTCGGGACTGTAGCCAAAAACCACCATTTTGCAAGCCCTCTTGGACGTGGTAAGGTGGAAATCAAAGCACAGTGGGAATCACACAAGACTCTATGACGATCTCGGGTCTACAGACTAACCTGTACCAGTGCCACCAAAGAACTACCATCTGACGTATGGTATAATACCATCTGGGAGTTCTCGGCGAGTCCGTCCAGTGTACCCAGTCTCCACTGAGCACACGTATATCATCTCTGATGTCAAACACCAATGGATATGGGATCATCCATCGCCCATCTATATGGGTCGAGAAGGTACACGCTAGTCTACTCTGGTATATCGATGCCCCGTCTCGATACACCCACGACTAGGGACCTTGAAGGATGTACTTATGGACTACCATGTCCCTACTAGTATGATCCGCATCATAGTCCAAGTAGTCAAGTACACATCCTAAGGGCTTTACCAACATGTAACAGAGAGATAATCAGTGTACACGTTAAGGTAAAGAGCAACCAGATAGCATACTATCATGTCGAGCAAGAAAGTCCTCCCTATATATGTCCAAGCATCCACTACAATATACATCCTATGTATAGTAATGGCCTCTAGGGCATACATATAACTAACAATCTCCTACTTGCACTAGGGCCATCTGTAGCAGTGGTTGCAGTATCTAATACTCAACCATCACATATAAGTCTCTCTCTGGGAAAAGTCCTTTGTGAGTGGATCCGCCGTGTTTTCCTCTGAGTCTACTCTCCTAACCTTGATCTCCTTGGAGATTAACAATCTCTATGATCAGGTGATACTGCCTTAGAATATGTCTGGATCACTGATGGGACGGACGTTTCTTGGCATAAGCCACAACTCCATTGTCACACAATGGGAGGAACTAAGTTCATCTCATGAACTAATATACACCCAGACAGCCTCTTTGGTAGCATCTTAAGTAGCGATGTATCCAGCCTTTATCGTCTAGTAAGCCACGGTATCTAGCTTGGAACTCTTCCGACATACCGTACCTTTACTAAGGGTAAAGACAATGCCTGTGACTGACATTCAGTCGTCCTTATCACCCTGGAACACTTCCAGTGATTCACCCCAGGATCGATTGATACCATCTCACTACATCTATTGAATATCCCAACATCCAATTAGATCTATCTCATAGATCCAAAACCCAGGATTTAGTAGGTATCACTTTGATCCTATTTGGAGAATCATTGTGATAAGCGGAGATTGACCGAGCGTAGCATAGGAAACTCCGTCCCTATCAAGGGTATGTCATCCACGTACTCTACGAGGATCACCACCATACTCCCTACTACCCTTTTTGTATATACAAAGTTCATCTACCATTTTGATGAAGTCAAACTCTTTGACTACCACATCAAAATAGATGTTCCAACTCCGCAATGCCTGTTTTATCACATAAAACATCTTTCACACGTTTCCGCTGCTCCCACTGTCTACGAAGCCCTCTGGCTGTGTACTTATAGACGTTTTCTTCTAAAACATCATTTAGAAAAGCTGTCATGACACCCAACCACCAGATATCGTAATTATGGTATGTAGCCGTAGCAAGTAGGATCTGGATGCACTTAAGCATAGCTACTGGAAAAGGTTTCATCATTATCCACTCCTGGTCGATGGCGAAAATCCTTTAACTAGTCTAGCTTTGAAAGTCTCAACTTTTCCATCTACACCAAGTAATCTTCTCAAGATATACTTGCTCCTGATGGGGATTTAACCCTTCAGATAAAGCAACCAAAGTCCATACTTTGTTGGTGTACACGGATTCCATCTCAGACCGCTAAGCATCCAGCCATTCTTACAGAGTCTTACTCCTGATGGCCAGTTCGAAACTAGTTGGGTCATCATCTCATGATGCAATCCTCGCTCCCACTGTCACAGACAAACCGAAGTATCTCTCAGGTGGATGAGGAACCCTACCAGATCGGCGGAGAGGCTGAGGTTCGTCGGGGACTATTGAATCTTTTGGTTCTGTCAAATCATCAGCTGCAGTTTGTATAGCTGGAACCTTTCCAGTTCTACAGAACAGACCTTGCCTCGAGCTTTTCCGGATCTTGCTTTTTAGACATAGGCCGGACAACTCCAAATCTTAACTAATTTAAGATATGGGCTCTTCCCTTTCCATATCACATATGAAGTGGTAAGCAACTGATTTGATTTGAACCCTATTCAATAGGTATGCAGCTTCTCAAGTGCATAACTCCCAAAAAGGAAATAGGTAACTCAGTAGTACTCATCATAGAGCACACCTTATCATATAGAGTGTGATTGCTCCGCCCCGATACACTGACGTGCTGTGGTGTATACGGAGGAGTAATGCTGAGAGAGAATCTCATTCTCCTTTAGAAAAGTCCAAGAATTTCGTGCTCAAGTATTCTCCTTCTTAATCACATCAAAGGACATAATACTTATACCCGTATTTTGGTTCTCTACTTCTAACTTATATTCTGTGAATATCTCAAAAGGTTCGGACTTATGTTTCAACAGGAACATATGTCTGAATCTTGAGAGATCATCAGAGAATGTAATGAAGTACAAAGAACCGGTCTTGGTATGTGTAGACAGGGGACCTCCATACATCAACATGTATTATCCCAAAATTTCATTAACTCTTTCTCTGTTTCCATTAAACAGAGCTATGGTCATCTTATCTCTGTGACATGACCAGCAAGTTTCACAAGATGTAAATTCAAACTAATTTAAATATGCATCTATATGTAACTTCAGCTAGTCGGGTCGCATTGATATGACCTAGTCAACAATACCTCAAGAAGGATTCGTTCATATCTGAACTCTTCCTCTTGTGTGTGTTCTTTATACTAAGAACTGTACTTTGATTTAGAACGTCAATGCTGTAGGGTTCTTAGGCATCCTAATGGAGTGTCACAAGGCATCAACCATGCCAATTTCAAAAAATATTGGTGCCGAGAAACCCTAACACGGATCGTGTACTAGATGTTTAGGCGAAAACGAAAACCTAGTTAACAACTTAACCAGAAGTGAGAAGCTACAACCTTTGTAGATCCGGATATCCTCCTCCTTAGCTCCTCGTGGTCATTCCCTCGCTGTCCATCATGAATTTTGAACTCAAGCTTCGTCTTCGTCGGAGAAACGGGCGAGCTAGGTCGTCGGCTTCGTGCCGAAGATGATCTACGTCGAGGCATCACTAGTTCGAGCTCCGACTTCACAAACTTGTGAAACTTGTGAAGTAAACACCCAAAACTACTTGGCAAGAGGTAGAGGGTGAAGAAATAGGAGGTGGGTTCACTTTAGAATTGGATTTTACTCGCTAAAACTCAAGTTGCCATTAATGGCATCAAGGTTGCTCACTTGAAGAAGAAGAAGAAGATGATGAAGCTAGTTATGATAACTTGAGTTAAAATGAAAATAAACTCAATATTTATCATAACTTAACTAAGGTTAAGTGTAGAGAATTAACCATGGTGATTAGAGTGGGTTAGGGTTAAGCAAAATGACAAGAATGGTTGCATAAAGTCAAATGTTCATGAAGCATCTCATAAGAAACAAAACTTGCCACCATTATCATTTATACTTATCCAAATGAATAAATGAACAAATAAATGAATAAATAAATATGCAAAACCCTAATTATCGTAATAACCATGGTTTAATCCTATTCACTTAACCATATGATCAAGTATCATCAAACATGATACAAAAAGTGCACAAAAATATATCACATATATAATGTGCAAATCAAGTGAGAAAAATCCGTTTAAAGTGAACCAATACTAGTTAATGCAATGCAATATATCAAATATATAATTATGCATTAAATCATTAAATCAACATTTGATTCAATGATCCGGTCATGTCGCACATAACCGACTAGAATCCAATGTATCGATTTATCGAATCAATGATTCGATAACTAGGTCATATAGAATATAACCAATCGAAACATATATCGCGAGAATGAAATGCGGTATCACATACACGCATTATTCTCGGTCCTGCACATATCTCATATGCGCTCCTATTTCGTTTCGCTTGAACCAGGAAACCTCTGTATAGGACTCTAAAGACTCGTCAATACGCCGGTAGCAGATGATGATCATATCAAGCACCCACAAGCCGCAAGCGGTCTGCTAAACGTAACGGCCACCCGGGTATTGAGCGATCAGAAGATCGACGAGCTAGCCCGCTCACACTCCTGCGAATCCGACCAGTAACACTTACCGTACAGTCCGGTCTCTTCGTCTGATACGTCGCATATCAAGTCTAGGGGTGGTAAACGTCAGACCCCAATAACCCGATAAGTCGTGCTGATGTGAGGCTCGTAACGGGTCGAGAAACTACTGGTAACACTTACCAGCAAATCTCTGATCAGCCCTGGCCAGGGACTTCCCTGTTACGGCCAATCGAGCACAGCGCAACATCAACTCCCAATAACGGGAGAGACGAAACCCCTCCTATCGCTCATTGCCTCCATATAACTCGGGACTGTACCCAAAGACCACCGTTTTGCACGCCCTCATGGACGTGGTAAGGTGGAGATCAAAGCACAGTGGGAATCACACAAGACTCTATGACGATCTCGGGTCTACAGACTAACCTGTACAAGTGTCACCTGAGAACTGCCATCTGACGTGAGGTATAATACCATCTGGGAGTTC
The DNA here is from genome assembly GCA_030015575.1 of Agapanthus africanus. Lineage (NCBI taxonomy): Eukaryota > Viridiplantae > Streptophyta > Magnoliopsida > Asparagales > Amaryllidaceae > Agapanthus > Agapanthus africanus. Next base: position 658,528,758 of record CM057341.1, read on the forward strand.
TCGGCGAGTCCGTCCAGTGTACTCAGTCTCCACTGAGCACCCGTATACCATCTCTGATGTCAAACACCAATGGATATGGGATCATCCATCGCCTATCACATGGGTTGAGAAGCGTATACGCTAGTCTACTCTGGTATATCGATGCCCCGTCTCGATACACCCACGACTAGGGACCTTGAAGGATGTACTTATGGACTACCATGTCCCCACTAGTATGATCTGCATCATAGTCCAGGTAGTCAAGTACACATCCTAAGGGCTTTACCAACATGTAACTATAAGACAGTATAAAGAGGCTAGTGTACATGTTAAGATAAATAGCAACCAGATAGCATACTATCATGTCGAGCAAGAAAGTCATCTCTATATATGTCCAAGCATCCAATATAATATACATAATCTGTACAATACTGGCCTCTAGGGCATACATACAACTAACAATCTCCCACTTGCACTAGGGCCAGCTGCTGTAGTATCTCATACCGAGCATCCCGAAGAGTCTCTCAAACTGTATCTGGGGAATGGCCTTCGTGAGTGGATCCGCCGTATTGTTCTTCGTGTCTACCCTCCTGACCTCGATCTCCCGGCGATCAACTATCTCCCGGATCAGGTGATACCGCCTCAGAATATGCCTGGATCGCTGATGGGACCTGGGTTCCTTGGCCAAAGCCACCGCTCCATTATTATCGCAATACAAAGGTATTGGATGCTCAATGGATGGAACCACTCCAAGTTCAGTAATGAACTTCTTGATCCAGACAGCCTCTTTGGCCGCATCGTTGGCAGCGATGTATTCAGCCTCCATCGTCGAGTCTGCCACGGTTTCCTGCTTGGAACTCTTCCAGCTAACTGCCCCTCCGTAAAGGGTAAAGACAAAACCCGACTGCGACTTAGAGTCGTCCTTATCACTCTGGAAGCTCGAATCGGTAAAGGACTCCACTTGGAGTTCTCCGTTACCATACACCAAGAACATATCTCTAGTCCTTCGCAAGTACTTGAGAATGCTCTTCACAGCTGTCCAGTGACTCTCTCCAGGATCAGCTTGATACCTGCTCACTACACTTAGTGAGTATGCTACATCGGGTCTGGTACATAGCATCGCATACATGATAGAGCCTACTGCCGAAGCATAGGGTATCCCTTGCATGCGAGCTCTCTCCAAATCAGTCTTAGGAGACATCTCTTTGGAGAGAGTGACTCCAGAGATCGTGGGCAAGTTCCCACGCTTGGACTCTTCCATACTAAACCTCTTTAGTATGGTGTCAATGTACCTGGATTGGGACAATCCCAAAATCCGTTTGGATCTATCTCTATAGATCCTAATTCCCAATATGCAGGAGGCATCACCAAGATCTTTCATTGAGAATCTTTGTGATAAGAAGAGCTTGACCGCTTGCAGCATAGGAATATCATTTCCTATCAAGAGTATGTCGTCTACGTACAATACGAGGAAGACAACCTTACTCTCTGCCACCTTTTTGTAGACACAAGGTTCATCTGGATTTTTGACGAAATCAAACTCTTTGATAACGACATCAAAGCAGATGTTCGAACTCCGCGATGCTTGCTTTAATCCATAAATGGATTTAAGCAGCTTGCACACCTTCCCGCTGCTCCCACTGTCTACGAAGCCCTCTGGCTGAGTCATGTACACGCACTCTTCTAAATCACCATTTAGAAAGGCGGTCTTAACATCCATTTGCCAGATTTCGTAGTCATGAAAGGCAGCAATGGCAAGCATGATTCGGATGGATTTAAGCATAGCCACTGGAGAAAAGGTTTCGTCATAGTCCACACCTGGTCTTTGACGAAAACCCTTTGCTACAAGTCTAGCTTTGAAAGTCTCCACTTTCCCATCTACACCAAGTTTCTTCTTAAAGATCCACTTGCTCCCAATGGGTTTTACCCCTTCAGGAGCAACTTCCAAAGTCCATACTTTGTTGGTGTACATGGAATCCATCTCGGACCGCATAGCATCCAGCCATTTCACTGAGTCCCTACTCATGATGGCCTGCTCGAAGCTAGTTGGGTCATCATCCTCCATGATGCAATCCTCGCTCCCACCATCCATGAGAAAACCGTAGTATCTCTCAGGTTGGCGAGGAACCCTACTAGATCGGCGGAGAGGCTGGGGTTCATCGGGAACTACGGAATCCTCTGGTTCCACTAAATCTTCTGTTATGTTTTGTTCAGCTGGAACTTCTTCCAGTTCTACCTCAGAGCCACTAATCTCTTTTGCAAGAAATTCCTTTTCTAAAAAGGTGGCATGTTGAGCAACAAATACTCTTTGTTCCTCACTGTGGTAGAAGATATACCCTCGCGAATGTTTGGGATATCCAACAAATTTACACAAAACAGACCTTGCCTCGAGTTTGTCCGGTTTTTGTCTTTTGACATAAGCCGGGCAACCCCATATCTTTATAAAATTTAGATATGGTCTCTTCCCCTCCCATATCTCATATGGGGTGGTAGGCACTGATTTGGTAGGAACCCTATTCAGTAGATATGCTGCTGTTTCCAGTGCATATCCCCAGAAGGAAATAGGTAACTCAGCTGTGCTCATCATAGAGCGCACCATATCTAATAGGGTGCGGTTCCTCCGTTCTGATACACCGTTGTGCTGTGGTGTATATGGAGGAGTCAGCTGAGAGAGAATCCCATTCTCTTTTAGGAAGTCCAGGAATTCAATGCTCAAGTATTCACCTCCTCGATCAGATCGAAGGATTTTAATACTTTTTCCGATTTGGTTTTCGACTTCTTGTTTATATTCTCTAAATTTCTCAAAAGCTTCTGATTTGTGTTTCATCAGGAACACATATCCGAATCTAGAGAGATCGTCAGTGAATGTAATGAAGTATGAAGAACCATCCCTGGCATGTGTAGACATGGGACCGCATACATCACTATGTATCAGTCCTAAGAGTTCGGTAACTCTTTCTCCGTGTCCCGTAAACGGAGTTTTGGTCATCTTGCCTTTGAGACATGACTGGCAAGTGTCATAAGATGAAAATTCAAACGGATTTAAATATCCATCTTTATGCAACTTAGCTAGTCGTGTCGCATTGATGTGACCCAGTCTACAATGCCACAAGAAGGATTCGTTGAGTTCAGAACTCTTCCTCTTGTGTGTGTTTGTTATACTCAGAACTGTTGATTGATTTAGAACATAAATGCCATTGCATAACGTGCCTGATCCAACCAACTTTTGGTTACGGAAAATGTTCATAACATTGTCCTGTAATACAAAATTATATCCCTCTTTACTTAATAAAGAAACCGATATAATGTTGCATATCAGGTTCGGCATGTAATAGCATTCGTTCAGAACCAATGTATTTCCAGTTGGTAATACAAGGTGATATTCTCCGACAGTCTTAGCTGCAACAATTGCACCATTTCCAACTCTAATGTTTTTATCACCTTCTCTAAGTTCTCTACCTTTCCTAAGCCCATGTAACTGATTACATATATGGGATCCTGACCCGGCATCCAATACCCAGGACGTAGAGCAAATAGAGAAACAGTTCTCAGTAACGAACACACCCGAAGAAAATGCATCAACATGTACTTTCTTCATTCGGGTGGCATGGGAATCCTGGTATTCCCCTATATCCTGTTCATTCCTATAACTCTTATAGGAAAGAACGGAACAAACGTTCCCCAGCACAGTATAACATGCGGGTTCGGTCAATACATCCATATTATTATCTTTATTAAGGCATGAAATGGTCGCTACCTGGAGAGAGAGAGAAGAAAACACTTTAGCGTATGCTCGTGCAAGATCAGATTGGTTATTATCTTATCTAATCAGGATGGCTCCCACTGCTTTTTATCAAATCTTCCTTCAAACCCTAAAAGGAAAGACTAGCCGGGATTAATTACACCCTACAACTTCGTCGATCTTTCAGCCAGGCCAGTGTCGGTACTTTGAGGGAGGTCCCCCGTGCTTTCGCACGAACCTAATTACTGTAAACCTCGTTTTCCCAGAGGCGTAACCTCGTTAACACCTTTCTAGACACCTACTTGATCGGCTAATAGTAATGTGTAAAACTCTCCCAGGAGTAACTCTTACTCGCAGTGGGTATCGGGATCCAACTATCTCATAGAAGGTATGCAATCTCATTGCAAATTTCAACACTTGAAATTCCCGATAATATTTTGCCCCAAGCATCCTATGACCATGACGGAGGTCAACAAACCACAGGGTGCAAGTCAAGTTCAACCCATCATTTCTTGATTGAATCAAACCCACGCGCACGACCCTTGACGGAGGTCAACAAGGTCGTACGACTACCCTAATCCAATCTGCATCATATGCATAAGCAGACAAATACTAGTTAGCTACCGCACACTACGCCTTGACGGAGGTCAACAAACGTAGCACGAATACTTAGTAGGATCTATCTGAAATGACGGAGGGCTACGCCAGGTTTTTCTGAAAACCATGAGCGTAATGAACTTGATATCGTTGTAGAATCAAATGAAGTTTTAAAATGGAGTGATTTTGAGGCTTTTCCAGTTTTGCTAAAGGGGTCACTCCCGGTGAAGGGATCGTCGGCCCTTTCCTCGTCGAATGAGGTACGGGATATATCATATATATCACTGTGCAAAGCAAAAACTCTTAAAAGCAATCAAAGCCAAACCGAGTGTGTAGCATCTGCCAGTTACTGCTAAAGGAGTCACTCCCGGTGAAGGGATCTCGGTCCTTTCCTCATCGAATAAGGTGCAGGGTATATCATATATACCGCTATGCAAAGCAAGAACTGTAGCTACCTGTTTTATTTTAAAATCTGATTCTACAACATCTTAGGTTTCTTATCTTTCATTAATCACATTAATGAAGTCCCATCATTTAAATACCTAAACATCACAGATAGATATGACGTACACTTATGCCATCCGCATTCGCCTCGATGTCCCCTCGTGCACCGTTAGGTTAGGTAACTAACGACAGAGCAGGGCAGGGCTAGCGCGGGTGTAAAACATAAGTAACGTCTATATAATATATCATATATACTATATCCATCACAGAACATCACATGATCACATCACAGATATCGCAGCAGAAGAAACATATGAAATATTGGATATATTAGGACGTCCGTGTTTTCAATACGAGCCAGTATAAAACACGGATTCCACGGTCATGATGAATAGCCAATCCCACACCCCTAGACCCCTACGAGAGCGGCAAGCAACCCTGCCAATTCTAGGGTTAGGAGACCCGGACTCGACTCCTCGAGTTGGTCTCCTACTGGACCCCAGAACCCGGTTACTTGTGCTCCCCTCCTTGGGTCTATCCTATGCGGAAAAGTAAATAATATACAAAGGGTGACAGCTTCCGCTACCTGGAAGTGCCCCAAAATAAAAGAATATTACATACAAGTTTTTACATGAATGAAAAAGGAAAACACTCATCTCACATAAAAAAAACCCCGGCTATTCGAACACGACGATCCAATATAACATATACAGCAACACATAACATCACATGTCATCAACGTAAGTAAGTATGCATACCCCAATTGCCGTTGACGTATAGCAACGAAACCGGCGATACGAACATACTACACTTACGGTCACAGAAAAGAAAGTGTAAAACTACAACAGTTGGAATCCGCAACTTCTTTAGACATCGCATGCCTAACAGATATAAATCCCGCATTTTAGTCTCATTATCGAAAACTCTTTTCAATAAAATATGGGACTAAATTGCTAGATTTATAACATTCATTCAGTTATCTCATAACTACTTGTGAATTCCAATTATTGTATCACATTCCAGATAAACAGAAAATGTTAAACTTTCCGATCGAACAGTCGAATATCCAAGTTTTCCCGATACAGCTCAACACATGAAATAAGTCTAACAACATTCAGTTCGTGCCTCAGTACCGACGGTCCAGCCGTAGAAGGGTCAAGCCAACGCCTCACATGTGGCACGCCGTACTGCCCCAAACCCGAAGGTTCAAAGGGCAGTTCAAGACGGTCACATAATCGAGTTAAGGTTTGTTGTCTTCTAGAGGGTCCATCGCGTTACTTGCACTACTTAGAACGTCGTTAAACTACGGAAAAATCCAACACTTGGAAATTTCCCGACAGGGGAAAAATTGGGTATTTATATCCGGTCGAACTTTTTAACATATTCTAAAATTTATCCGGAAAGCCACAAAGACGAAATTTGATACCCCGATCGAAACACCGAATCCCCAAAGCATCCCAGAAAATTCAACTCTTGAATAATTATTAAAAATTCCCATAAAACTCAGCAACAGAAATGATGAATTACTGTGCAACACAAATAGTACAAAGTGAACAGTGGGCCGCTGAAGCGCGGCAGAAGGCATGCTTCTGCCGCGTTTCCGCGCAAGTTTAGATGAATCAAGAGATCGTGTTTCACCATAACTCTTAGATATTCCTGCTGAATTTTTTAGGCATTTTTAATCTGGAAAAATCCCGGTTTTTAGAAAATGTACAGAGAGCATTATAGATTTGGTGTTTCGGGTTCGTTCGGACTTCAAATCGCGTCTAGACTTCGCCTAAGGCTCTAGTTAGGCTCTGATACCACTGTAGGGTTCTTAGGCATCCTAATGGAGTGTCACAAGGCATCAACCATGCCAATTTCAAAAAATATTGGTGCCGAGAAACCCTAACACGGATCGTGTACTAGATGTTTAGGCGAAAACGAAAACCTAGTTAACAACTTAACCAGAAGTGAGAAGCTACAACCTTTGTAGATCCGGATATCCTCCTCCTTAGCTCCTCGTGGTCATTCCCTCGCTGTCCATCATGAATTTTGAACTCAAGCTTCGTCTTCGTCGGAGAAACGGGTGAGCTAGGTCGTCGGCTTCGTGCCGAAGATGATCTACGTCGAGGCATCACTAGTTCGAGCTCCGACTTCACAAACTTGTGAAACTTGTGAAGTAAACACCCAAAACTACTTGGCAAGAGGTAGAGGGTGAAGAAATAGGAGGTGGGTTCACTTTAGAATTGGATTTTACTCACTAAAACTCAAGTTGCCATTAATGGCATCAAGGTTGCTCACTTGAAGAAGAAGAAGAAGATGATGAAGCTAGTTATGATAACTTGAGTTAAAATGAAAATAAACTCAATATTTATCATAACTTAACTAAGGTTAAGTGTAGAGAATTAAGCATGGTGATTAGAGTGGGTTAGGGTTAAGCAAAATGACAAGAATGGTTGCATAAAGTCAAATGTTCATGAAGCATCTCATAAGAAACAAAACTTGCCACCATTATCATTTATACTTATCCAAATGAATAAATGAACAAATAAATGAATAAATAAATATGCAAAACCCTAATTATCATAATAACCATGGTTTAATCCTATTCACTTAACCATATGATCAAGTATCATCAAACATGATACAAAAAGTGCACAAAAATATATCACATATATAATGTGCAAATCAAGTGAGAAAAATCCGTTTAAAGTGAACCAATACTAGTTAATGCAATGCAATATATCAAATATATAATTATGCATTAAATCATTAAATCAACATTTGATTCAATGATCCGGTCATGTCGCACATAACCGACTAGAATCCAATGTATCGATTTATCGAATCAATGATTCGATAACTAGGTCATATAGAATATAACCAATCGAAACATATATCGCGAGAATGAAATGCGGTATCACATACACGCATTATTCTCGGTCCTGCACATATCTCATATGCGCTCCTATTTCGTTTCGCTTGAACCAGGAAACCACTGTGTAGGACTCTAAAGACTCGTCAATACGCCGGTAGCAGATGATGATCATATCAAGCACCCACAAGCCGCAAGCGGTCTGCTAAACGTAACGGCCACCCGGGTATTGAGCGATCAGAAGATCGACGAGCTAGCCCGCTCACACTCCTGCGAATCCGACCAGTAACACTTACCGTACAGTCCGGTCTCTTCGTCTGATACGTCGCATATCAAGTCTAGGGGTGGTAAACGTCAGACCCCAATAACCCGATAAGTCGTGCTGATGTGAGGCTCGTAACGGGTCGAGAAACTACTGGTAACACTTACCAGCAAATCTCTGATCAGCCCTGGCCAGGGACTTCCCTGTTACGGCCAATCGAGCACAGCGCAACATCAACTCCCAATAACGGGAGAGACGAAACCCCTCCTATCGCTCATTGCCTCCATGTGACTCGGGACTGTACCCAAAGACCACCGTTTTGCACGCCCTCATGGACGTGGTAAGGTGGAGATCAAAGCACAGTGGGAATCATACAAGACTCTATGACGATCTCGGGTCTACAGACTAACCTGTACAAGTGTCACCTGAGAACTGCCATCTGACGTGAGGTATAATACCATCTGGGAGTTCTCGGCGAGTCCGTCCAGTGTACTCAGTCTCCACTGAGCACCCGTATACCATCTCTGATGTCAAACACCAATGGATATGGGATCATCCATCGCCCATCACATGGGTTGAGAAGCGTATACGCTAGTCTACTCTGGTATATCGATGCCCCGTCTCGATACACCCACGACTAGGGACCTTGAAGGATGTACTTATGGACTACCATGTCCCCACTAGTATGATCTGCATCATAGTCCAGGTAGTCAAGTACACATCCTAAGGGCTTTACCAACATGTAACTATAAGACAGTATAAAGAGACTAGTGTACATGTTAAGATAAATAGCAACCAGATAGCATACTATCATGTCGAGCAAGAAAGTCATCTCTATATATGTCCAAGCATCCAATATAATATACATAATCTGTACAATACTGGCCTCTAGGGCATACATACAACTAACAAATGCTTTTAGATAACGTGCCTGAACCGATCAACTTTTGATAGAGGAAATATTCAAAACATTATCCAACAATACAAAATTATATCCTTTCTTTACTAATAAAGAGATTGATATAATGTTGTATATCAGGTTCGGTATCTAATAACATTGTTCCGAATCAATGTATTCTGCTAATACAGGGTGACAGTGACCAACAAACTTGGCTGCAACACTTGCACCATTTTCTGTCTCATGAAACTTATCACCCGTTCTCAGTTCTCTACCTTTCTGTAGCCCATGTAACAGATTACAAATATAGGATCCTGATCCGGTATCTCATACCCAGGACGTAAAGGACATTGAGAAACAGTTCTTTATAATGAACACACCCGAAAGAGATGCATCATATGCACTTTCTTCATTTGGGCGGCACAGGAATTCTGGTAATCCCCAATTTCCTGCTCTATCTTATAACAATTATAAGTTGGAGCGGGACCAACGTTCCCCAGCTCTGTATAACATGCGGGTACGGTCAATAATCCGTATTATTATCTTGATTAAGGCGTGATATGGTCGCTACCTGGAGAGAGAGAGAAGAAAACACTCTGCGTGCGCTCTTGCAAGAATAGATTGGTTATTATTTTATCTAATCAGGATGGATCCCACTGTTTTTATCAAATTTTCCTTCAAACCCTAAAAGGAAAGACTAGCCGGGATTAATTACACGCTACAAGTTCGCCAATCATTCAGCCAGGCCAGTGTCGGTACTTTGAGGGAGGTCCCCCGTGCTTTCGCACGAACCTAATTAATGTAAATCTCGTTTTCCCAGAGGCGTAACCTCGTTAACACCTTTCTAGACACCTACTTGATCGGCTAATTGTAATGTGTAAAACTCTCCCAGGAGTTACTCTTACTCGCAGCGGGTATCGGGATCCAACTATCTCATAGAAGGTATGCAATCTCATTGCAAATTTCAACACTTGAAATTCCCAATAATTTTGCCCCTAGCACCCTATGACCTTGACGGAGGTCAACAAACCATAGGCTACTAGTCATGTTCAACCCGTCATTTCTTGATTGAATCAAACCCACCTGCACGACCCTTGACGGAGGTCAACAAGGCCGTACGACTATCCTAACCCAATCTGCATCATATGTATAAGCAGATAAATACTAGTTAGCTACCGCACACTACGCCTTGACGGAGGTCAACAAACGTAGCACGAATACTAAGTAGGACTTATCTGAAATGACGGAGGGCTACGACAGATTTTTCTGAAAACCTATTGCGTAATGAACATGATATCGTTATAGAATCAAATGATTTTAAAATGGAGTGTTTTTTAGGCTTTTCTAGTTTTGCTAAAGGGGTCACTCCCGATGAAGGGATCGTCGGCCCTTTCCTCGTCGAATGAGGTGCGGGATATATCATATATATCACTGTGCAAAGCAGAAACTATAGACGAAATCAAAAGACAAACCGAGTGTTGTAGCATCTGCCAGTTATTGCTAAAGGGGTCACTCCCGGTGAAGAGATCGTCGGCCCTTTCCTCATCGAATAAGGTGCAGGATGTTCTACAAGGAACACCGCGATGCAAAGCAAGAAGTGTAGCTACCTGTTTTTGAAAATTCGATTCCACAACATCTTTTAGGTTTCTTTTTCTTTCATTAATCATATTAATGAAGTCCCATCATTTAAATCACCTAAACATCATAGATAAATACGACGTACACTTATGCCATCCGCATTCGCCTCGATGTCCTCTCGTGCACCGTTAGGTTTGGTAACTAATGGCAGAGCGGGGCAGGGCTAGCGCGGGTGTAAAATATAAGTAACGTCTATATAATATATCATATATACTATATACAGTATCCATCACAGAACATATCAAATGATCACATCACAGATATCGCAGCAGAAAATATCATATGAAATATTGGATATACTAGGACGTCCGTGTTTTATTTTGAGCCCCTATAAAACACGGATTCCACGGTCGCGATGAATAGACAAACCCACACCCCTAGACCCCAACGAGAGCGGCAAGCAACCCTTCCAATTCTAGGGTTAGGAGACCCGGACTCGACTCCTCGAGTTGATCTCCCACTGGACCCTAGAACCCGGTTACTTGTGCTCCCCTCCTTGGGTCTATCCTAATGCGGAAAAGTAAATAATATACAAATGGTGACATCATCCGCAATCTGGAAGTGCCCCAATAAAAGAATATTACATACAAGTTTTTACATGAATGAAAATGAAAAAACACTCATCTCACATAAAAAAAACCCCGTCTATTCAAACATGACATCCAATATAACATATCCAGCAACACATAACATCACATGTCATCAACGTAAGTAAATATGCCCATCCTAATTGTCGTTGATATTTAGCAACGAAACCAGCGATATCACATATTACACTTACGGTCGCAGAATAAAAAGTGTAAAACTATAACAGTTGGAATCCGCAACCTCCTTAGACATCGCATGCCTAATCAAATGAATTACTTAGACATCGCATGCCTAACAATTATAAACCCCGCATTTTAGTCTCATTATCGAAAACTCTTTTCAATACCAAGTTGGGCAATTCAACTAGATTCCCGACATCCTGATCGAATGCTCGTCGCAAACTTCAGTAGACGGCCGCACCCCCGATACCGTCGACGAAGTGCACCAAGGCGAAACACCGCTGCCGCGAGCACCCGAACGGATGCTTTCGGCGACGGGGTTCTCCTACAGTCACTTGATCGGGGCTATGGGGCGTGGCTATCTATTAAGTTTACCGGCGAGTATCCACGTACGCTACGTGATTGCGACGGACTTTTGATCGCATCAAAATTCCGTGGCAACCGATCAAGTGAGACTAAACCGCTAGATTTATAACATTCATTCAGTTATCTCATAACTACTTGTGGATTCCAAATATTGTATCACATTCCAGATAAACAGAAAATGTTAAACTTTCCGATCGAACAGTCAAACACCCAAGTTTTTCCGAAACAGCTCAACACATGAAATAAGTTTAAGAACATTCACTTCGTGCTACAGTACCAACGGTCCAGCCGTAGAAGGGTCAAGACAACGCCTCACATGTGGCACGCCGTACTGCCCCAAACCCTAAGATTCAAAGGGCAGTTCAAGACGGTCACATAATCGAGTTAAGGTTTGTTGTCTTCTAGAGGGTCCATCGCGTTACTTGCACTACTTCGAACGTTCTTAAACTACGGAAAGAATCAACACTTGGAAATTTCCCGACAGGGGAAAAAGTGGGTATTTATATCCAGTCGAACTTTTCAACATTTTCCAAAATTATCCGGAAAAACCCATAGACAAAGTTAAACTTCCCGATCAAAACACCGAGTCCCCAATACAACCCAGAAAACTCAACTCTTGAGTAAATATTCAAAATTCCCATAAAACACAGCAGTAACAGAAACAAATTACTGTGCAAACCACGTGCACTAATTCAACAAACTGGCCGCGGAACCGCCGCACTAACCAGGGTGGGGCCGCGGTTCCGCGGCGCTTATGTCTAGTTAAGTGCACGTGCTGCACAGTAACTCCTACATTTCCCTGCTGAATTTTTTGGAAATTTTTAATCTGAAAAAATCCACTGTTTTAAAAATTGTACAGAGAAGGGGTCGGATTAGGGTTTCGTGTTTCGATCGGACTTAAAACATCGACTACACTTCGCCTAAAGATCTAGCTAGGCTCTGATACCACTGTAGGGTTCCTAGGCACACTCAAGAGGTTCCACAAGGCATCAACCATGCCAAATTCAAATATTAAATGCCGAGAAACCCTAATGCTAGATCGTTAACTAGAGGTAAAGGCGAAAAGCAAGCAAGTAAACAACTTTATTACTAAGTGAATGGAAATACAACCTTTGTAGATCCGGTCCTCCACTTCTTCAGCTCCGTGATGACGTCCCTTCGCTGCGATCATCGTGATCCCGGACTCTAGCGATGGTTTCGTCGGAGAAATGAGCGGGCTAGGTCTTTGACTTCGATGCCGAAGATGATCTACGTCGAGGCAACTCTAACTCAAGCTCCATCTTCACTAGCTCATGAAACTTGTGAAGAAAACACCCTATACAACATGGCAAGTGGTAGAGGATGAAGAAATAGGAGGTGGGTTCACTTTGGATTTGGATTTCTCACTTGGATTCATCACTGAGAATTTTCTAGTAAACTTTCTTCAAATCATGAAGAAGATGAAGAAGAATAGAAAATAATGAATTATCTAAATAGAATATTCAAGTGATGCTTATCATTCAGCAACCATGGGTGGGGCTAACTCATGTAGAGAATAAACAAGGGTTTAGGCAAATGGTTAGGTTAAGGAAAAAACAAAATGGTTTTAACTTTTCAAAGCTTCATGAAGCTTCAAATAAAAACAAAGAATGCCACCATTTTATTTTTGCCAAAATGAATAAATAAATAAATAAATAAATAAAAACCCTAACCATTTACCTAAACATGGTTTAAATCAAATATACACCCAAGTTTACATGTATCATCAAACATGATACAATCAAGTGCACAAAAATATATCATATATACAATGTGCACAATCTAGTGAGAAAATAATCTTAAGTGAACAAATACTAGTTAATATATCAAATATATAATTATACATTAAATCATTAAATCAACACTTGATTTAATGATCCGGTCAAACTGCATATAACCGACTAATATCAAGTGTATCAATGTATCGAATCAACACATGATTCGGTAACCCGGCTATATCTCATATAACCGTCCAATGATACAAATCGCGAGAATAGAATACAGTATCACATACTGGTTTTACTCTCGGTCCCGCACATATCTCATATGCGCTCCTATTTCGTTTCGCTTGAGCCAGGAAACCTCTGTGTAGGACTCTAAAGACTCGTTAATACGCCGGCAGCAGGTGATGATCATATCAAACACCCACAAGCCGTAAGCGGTCTGCTAAACGTAACGGCCACCCGGGTATTGAGCGATCAGAAGATCAACAAGCAAGCCTACTCACACTCCTGTGAATCCAACCAATAACACTTACCGTACAGTCCGGTCTCGTCGTCTGATATGTCGCATATCTTGCCTAGGGGTGGTAAACATCAGACCCCAATAGCTTGATAAGTCGTGTCGATATGAGGTCTATAACAGTTCGAGAAACTACTGGTAACACTTACCAGTAAATCTCAGCAACCCTGGCCAGGGATTTCCGGTTATAGCCAATCGGTCACAGCGCAACATCAACTCCCTATACCGGGAGAGACGAATCCCCTCCTATCGCTCATTGCCTCCATGTGATTCGGGACTGTACCCAAAAACCACCGTTTTGCACGCCCTCTTGGACGTGGTAAGGTGGAAATCAAAGCACAGTGGGAATCACACAAGACTCTATGACGATCTCGGGTCTACAGACTAACATGTACCAGTGTCACCAGAGAACTGCCATTTGACGTAAGGTATAATACCATCTGTGAGTTCTCGGCGAGTCCGTCCAGTGTACACAGTCTCTACTGAGCACCCGTATATCATCTCTGATGTCAAACACCAATGGATATGGGATCATCCATCGCCAATCTATATGGATCGAGAAGGTACACGCTAGTCTACTCTGGTATATCGATGCCCCGTCTCGATACACCCACGACTAGGGACCTTAAAGGATGTACTTATGGACTACCATGTCCCTACTAGTATGATCCGCATCATAGTCCAGGTAGTCAAGTACACATCCTAAGGGTTTTACCAACATGTAACAGAGAGACAATCAGTGTACACGTTGAGGTAAAGAGCAACCAGATAGCATATTATCATGTCAAGCAAGAAAGTCCTCCCTATATATGTCCAAGCATCCACTACAATATACATCCTATGTATAGTAATGGCCTCTAGGGCATACATATAACTAACAGAAACGTATTAACCTAATACGGCTAGACTTGTGATTGAAAGAGATTTCGCTTGCCGTATCTTAAGTTTTAAAGCAACCTCAATTAAGACGGTATTGCGTGTAGCTAGCTAGTTGAGTACGCGTCGTCCGTAGGGAGATGGTGCATTCTAAGTTCTTGTTTTCACGAGTTAAGCCGAAGGTCCGAACGAGTTCAATTCTAAACTAAGTGTAATGTATATATGCAAAGAAATGTTTGTTAGAAATAGAGATAGGTTTGTTTAAGTTAAGAAAATCCGTACTCGTTCCTTTGTGCCATACTTGATTTATCGAAGCTGTGGTAATCGGCAATAACGTAGATTAGGGTGCTTAAACACGGTATTGTGAGAAATCCGGCTTATGGACCCTTGTCCTTCCGTTCTTATCTCTTATCCATCTCTTCCGGCCAAACCAAATGCAATCGGTCACGGTTAGGGATTACCGCTACCGTGGTAGGGTAGGGTGCCTAATGGAGCACTTGCATCAGGTTTGAGCGAAATTCGATTAGCAATTCTAGGACAAAGGAAATGAGTAAAAGAAAAACGTAACTTAAATAACCATTCTTTCCCTAAAAAAATATATTATTCACAAACCATCACAAGATCAGAAGAAGATATAAAGAGAAAAGACCAAAGAAAACAACACAACTAAATAAATTGCAAGAATGGAAATTGCAAGTAAATAAGAAGAAAGAAAATACTAAGAACCATATTGCCAAAATAAAAGCTTCATTCAAGTTCAAAATGAGAGTACAAGATAATGAACTCAAATACTAAAATCTAACCTTGCAAGCTCAGTTAAGAGGTTGCAAGATGAGATAAAAGTAAAATGCTCAAGACTAAACCTATCTATTATGTACAAGAACTAAAACAAAAATATATAGTGAAGATTCAAACTTGGAAAAAAGTATGTCCTTGAGCTTGCTTTCTGTTCTGGTATTTATAGGCACTAAATCAAAAAAAACAAACAATAAAAATGAGATGATCCGACAATATAGAATGACCGGAAGAAAGTTGGAGCCAAAAAGAGAAGATTAGACCGGTGGAAGCGATTTTTTTAGGGTTTCTGCCGGTTTACTGTAGCTTGTTGGGGCCCGTATTCTTATGGTGATCTAGTGTCCTCTCCATGATCTCTCTAGTATTGTTTGATTTTTCTATATAATCTTGGGTTATAATCTGTAGAGTTGGAGGGAAATGTAACTTTAAATCACATCACACATTTTGCTTCCACTCATCACAAGCCCACTTGTCTCACTCACTTGCATAAGTCATGATTTGTATAGCTAACATGTGTGCCCACTTGTGCCATGCTGCCCCACCAAGGTTCATGCATCAAAAGGATTTTGTGTTCACACTTGTATTTTTGCATTTGTCTTGATAAAAATGTGTACACATGTTTGCAAAAAGAATCTCTTTAATTGTTGATCAGTTTTCTGTTCTGGTTGTAGTGTCGACTCACAAATGTCCTATCCTTTTATTTGGGTGTGTTTCCAGTGTTTTGTCACAAATACCTGTAATTTGTATTTATTGAGCAGACACGGCTTAATAGTACCGATATATCATAAAATTGATAATGAATCAGCGGTATTGAAATGTAGTTTTTCATGATGAACAAATACCCTAAACTTATCTTTGCTCGTCCCGAGCAAAACAAAAATCCTAACCTCATTTTCGCAGGGAATGCGATTGCACTGAGCTCGTGCAACAAGCCGTTAAACCTCAAGGTGTCCTAGTAGGAGGAGTGTTGTCTCCTGAAGGCTTTCAGCGGATTACACCCATAAAATCCCGTCAAGATAGTTTCATGAAATAACTGTTGATTCTAACCCTAAGGTTTAATATCAAAGCAAGAAATTCTATTATCCTAACTTAGAAATATCAAACCTTTATTTTTCACACCTCACTTCTTATTTAACTTAAGATTCTATACTTCTTTACGTGTGGTGCAAATAGTGTCGTTACGTTTCAAAAAGATCGATTGGAACCAACATGTCACAAAATAAAGACCGGATAAAATTTCAAAAGGATCATACAAATTTTATAAAAAGTTAAGTTTTTCTCAAGTTTCGTTTTCCAGCTAGGTTTTAAATTCAGAATTTATATCTTCCTTAACAGGAAACTAAGTCTTATTCTTCACTCCACCTTTTACTTGTTTTCTTTTCATACAAACCTTCATGAACGTGGAATATTTTTTATCATAGGTTAAAACCTTCATATCTCCGTTAAAAATATTTTTATAAAAAACTTGTCTTATGTTAAGATTATTCTTACACAAAGAACCGTTAGGAATTTTAACTCGGAAAGAACACTTGTTTGACTTTGTTTTAAATTAGACTTTCTAGGCTTCTTAGCGAGCTTTGGGCCAATGCACCCAAACCAGTTGGTTTTAGGACATTAGGTGTAGAGAAAACCCGGCGGACTTAATTTCCCAAGTTACCTAGTCCCTAAAAAAAGACTCATTTTAGCGTGAAAATCATAATAATTCAATGCGGACGGAGATATAGCCAGTTCAATTATTTTCAGGAAAAAAAAATTGTTTTTGTAGATCAGGTGTGTAATCACTCCAATCAAGTTCCAGATGGGTTATTCTTCAGAATTAGTTCCTATTAAACCTTCAATAATATCTCTTCATGTCCATTTCACTTTATAAACTGTTCTTGATATTACTTATTTCAGAACAAACCTATTTGTTCCTAAAAAAATAGCTTATCAATTTAAAAGTTTTTAAGACATATCAGACTTGTCATCTAATTTTCAAAACTCATGACACGTGTAGTGTGATGCAAAGTCATACATTAGTTACGGTTAAATTCAAAGGAGGGTTATCTTTTAGGTTTTTAATCTTTAAAAATAAGATTTAGTTATTCTTATCTTATCAAACAAAATCGTCGGAAATTTGAATCTAAGTTCTCCCACTAGCTAACTTGACGCCAAAATTTTTATGTTTTGGAATTTCTTTTTTTTGATTTTTTTGGGTTTTTGAATATGTGTGCAAATGCAGAATATGCAAATGAATGCAAAAGAAAGAGATGCTTACCGAGCACACCCCCAAACTTAAACTTTAGTGCCATCACTGTCATGCTACACCGAGAGGGTCAAAATTGTTGAGGGGTCAAAATAGTCGGTTCTCTCTTTTTTTTATAACAGAAAAAAGAAAACAAAATATATATACACCAAAAGTCCCCCTCCCAAACTTAAGTGAAATAGTGTTTCCACTGTTAAGCGTTAAAGTTCAAAGTTGAGGGAGGGAACGGTTTTAATCTGCATAAGGCCTTACACAGACCAAATGTTGATACTAACCATTCAAAAATTCTATCATGATTAGCCCAGGGTTGGTGAAAGAATGTGGAGAGAAAGAAAATAAAGAATACGCGAGACCGTGAGTAGATAAGAGTGGTATACGGTCTCGGTAGACGAGGAGATGAATGGAAGGGAGAGAGAAATGGTGTGCGAACTTGAGGTTGAAAATGGGTTGAATAAATTAGTACAGTCTGTGGTGGTTTGAAACTGGAATTGTTTAACTGCGCTGATTTATCAATACTATGAGAAATGGGGTCAATCCTTTCAAAATTCGCAAGAAAATATGGGTTCGAACTTAGGGAACCAGATGAAAGAAATGAACTTGATACGGCGTCTTACGAAGTGGAAATGAGGGAGGGAAGCAACTGAGCAATGGTAACAGTTAGAAATCCAGGAGGATGTTCACAGTCAATGGAAGAGACATGATGAATCCGAAAATCCGACTTATCCAACAAAACATGTATATCCTTAAAGATATTCTCAAAATTCTCCAGAAAATCAAGATCATCCATGCATCCGTCCAAATCTTCATCAATAAACTCCAGATGTAAATGGGGTTCAAGAGAAATAGTTAAAGTTTCAGGATGATATCCACACGGTTCTGAAGGAAAGAGTTGAATTTGTGAGAAAAACTCACCCAAATTTGTGGGTTCATCATCGAAAGCATCCCCAATATCGATATCCTTAATCAAGTCAAACGTAAAGTTCTCAATCACCTCAACAAAAGCATGGTTTTAAATCTGTTGGATTTCTAGATTGGGGATGCAAAGATCAAAGGGAGTGGTATAGGTTTCACTTGAAAGGGACCCTTCATAATTGGGTAAATCAAACACTACGTAGTCGTACAACTCATTAAACATTCTATCTTCAATTGGTGAATCAGTTGGGATACTCGATAGATTTTGGAACTGGAGTTGTGGAAATCAATTGGGAATGGGTAAGCTTGATTTTGAAGGGTAGATTGTGCACTTTTACTACTCAAATCATCAAATTGCTCTATTACCACATCATACATGGGAAAATTTTGAGCTAGTTGGGAACTAGCTGTTGGGTCTTAAGGTTTTATGAGGGCAGCCATGGATGCATTCAATTCCTCTATTTGTCGGCATGAAACTACCCGAAATTCTTCTAGTGATTGTTCCGAACTAGACATGGGTTGTGAAAGGGTTTCAATAAAAGATTCAAATTTGTTAGGATAGACGAAACTCCCAAATTGATGTTCAGAGGCAATGTATAGTGAGGGTGCGAATGTTGGACAGGATTGATAGGAATCGAATAGTTGTGTAGAATAGGGAGGATTAGGATCAAAATCTGGATAGGAAGATGGTTGGAATTGTTTTCCTAAAGAGTTCGGAGTGGTGAAAGGCATGACAGATCGGCTACGGGATTGTGCAATACGTTAAGGAATGGACATTGGTTGAAGTGTCGCCACGTTATCTTCAGAAGGGATATCAATATGAGGAGGGATGAATGTTTGAAAAGGTTGATATGACGTGGATTGTGGTGTCCAAGTGGTGTTCCTAGAAGCGTCTATCAGATCTTTTAAAGAAATTTTTGGCATGGATGGATCCTTTGACGTTCTACCAAAACAAAAGCCATATGAAGTAATATCTGGCTTAGGGTATCAAATTTCGACAAAACTTGGTCGATGTGGGGCACCCATGATATGAAAAGAAGATGGGATGAAAAGGTTGTGAAGGTTTTTTTTTTTTAAGTTAGTTATTAACAAAAGAATGGAATATACACACAAAAGGAAAAAAAAATAATCACGACACAAATACCACACACCTAATTGGTCTAGGGTTCACCTAGGTCAACTAGACTTGCTCAACAACTTGATTGTTGAAATAAAACTGTGTCGAGAAACGGGTTTAAGATATACTGATTACGAGGCCATGTAAGTGCAAAGATAAGGGGAGGTTTTCCAACGCTTTCACGAAATTCCTTAATTAGAATAACCCTTTCTCTTTTGGCGGTTGCGCCATGAACGCTTTGCCTAGTCATCCCGTGAACGATATATCGTTAAGCGGTGTTCTAAACACGGTCAACTTCTCATAATGAGCGCGAAATCCTTAAAGGCTTAAAGTCTCGTTTCTTTTAAAAATTTGTGCGGGTAAACATTATGCTCAATTTTGTGATTTATAGGCCACGGAAAAGGTGATTAAATCTTTTACCTTATGTTGTGGGGTTCGCTTGCCCTTAAGTCCGTAATAAAGAATGAAATGCGTAATTGTTCATAACATAATATTGCATTTTGTATGCCCCATTCTTATGCATTTAAGAGTAAAAACAGGTGCTTTTGACCCATGTCTGCTGCATGTTACAGGTTACAGGTTCTTGGCACGAAAACAGTGAAAAACACAAAAGACGACACAAAAGAAGGATTTTGACCAGCAAATAGGAAGATCTTAGTAAAGCTCAGCAGAAGAACGGTTCACCACCAACAAAACAACAAAAGATCCAAATTTGCAAGAAAGACGGTTACAAGAATCATTGCAAAGTGTTCGTTGAAAATCTGGTATCACTGTAGAAGCCCAAATGATAATCTGAATACAGAACCAGGAAGCCCAGAGTTATACCAAGCAACCCAAGAAAAATACAAAGAGGAGCTCATCATTGGGCCGCGGAACCGCGGCCCAAAGCCCACCTAGGCCGCGGTTCCGCGGCGGAAAGAAACCCTAATGCGCAGAAATTTTACCAAAATGTGTGGCGGCTCTGGAAAGATCTTTTTAGGGGTATATTTGTAACTTTAGACATGCGGTACAATCTGTAGCCCTAGGGTTTCTATGTCCTATAAATAGAACCCAAGACCTTGTAAATTCTCATGCCTCTTCTCATGAAATAAAATTCTGTTTTTTTTTCTAAGAGTGCATCAAAAGTAAGTAGGTTAATTTCTCTGCAATAATTGTAGTTTTTTATCTGTTCTTATTTTCTCGCTTTAATTTAATTTAGTCTAGCTTTTATTAAATTGCAATCGATGTTTTCTTTCTTCGATAAATTCTTGTTTTCTTTCATCCCCTCAATGAGCGAGTAATTTCCTCGCTTGTTAGGGTTAGGAATAGGAAAGGATTTGAGAGATGAAGATCTCTCATCTCTTTTCATCGCTAAACTTTTATGAACATTAGAACTCCATGCATACCTTTTGATTCCGCTCCCTACGGCACTTTTACCTTCAAGGTAACGGTGAACTCCGTAGTCTAAAGGCCCGGATCTTAAGGTTTTCCATGGAGGTTAGGGTGAAGATTAAGAAAGGAGGACAAGGATCTAGAGGAAGAATCAATCTTCCCAATCATCCTAATCACCTTTGTTAATATTTACCATAACTCTAATATGATTGATTTAATTGATGGCAATGGAAAGAGATGTAAATCTTTAATTACCAAATTTTCCCTAAACCTAATCCTAGCAAGTTTCTAATTCTACCTTCATACAACTTCGATTTTTAGATTTAATTAAACTTCCAAACACCTTTTGGAATTAACTCGTAAGAACTTAAAGAAGATTTACACATCCCTGTGGACCGACCCGTATTCACCGGCTAGCTTCAAGCGACGCCGTTCTTGATTGCGGTAATTATTTTTGATCGACAAAACCTCTCCAAATCAAATGGCGCCGTTGCCGGGGATGGCGTAAAATTTTCTTTTTGTAATTTCGGGTTAATCTAAAACATAAAAAAATCATAAAAATTTGAAAAAAATAAAAAATAAAAAAAATATATCATCTTTTATTGTTTGAAGGGTTTCTTTGTGAATCTTTGCAGGTTTGACGGATCTGAACCAACACTGAAAGGGAAACAGAGAACTATACATCAGAAAAGGAGGATATTGGAATTCCAGAGCAGCTGAAGAAAGTTGGAGACCTGAAGCCCCCATAGCGCCGCGCTTCCGCCGCATAACCCTAGCTCGTGCCGCGCTTCCGCCGCAACTTGGAGCCTTCTCTGCGAGATTTTTGCACTGTTTGTTTCCTTATTCTTCCCCTCTTCAAATCTCCATAAATCTCTGTCAAATCTTCTGCAGGATTCTTCGCGCTAAAAATCTTCTTCCCCCTTCCAATAATTGATTTTCTGCAGGATTCTTTGCGCCGCGCTTAAAAGCAAATTGATTGCAAGTGATTTACTGCTTTGCATACTTTAATCTGACTTTAAGGGGCTATTGACCAATTCAGATTGGGTGGGGATTTCATTACCCTTCCCAGGACCCCAGAAATCACTTAAAGCATCTGCATTGACCACTTTTAATCTAAAAAATATTAGACTCAGCCCTAAGGACGTCGAGCTCAATAGGACAGAGGACTAGTATAGGCATCGGCCGTTTATCCTAACCGACATTGCGGTGACTAGGCTAGTGGTTTTTAATTAGGCCCACTGTAGTGGTGGTTCCTTCCCACTTACCTGGCCGTACTTGTCCGTGAAGAGGCGGTTTGAGGTTCTATATCTAGCCCTTTGGAACAGTTAGGAGCTGTCTAGCTGACCTAGGCAACCCTAGACTTAGGCCTGATTGTGCATGTGTGGTTAATTGCAGTTGTGTCACTAGTCTCTTTTCAAAATCTTTTTGCAAAAGCACACTTAAAAAAAAGAAAAAAGATAATCTTTTCAAAACTTGCAACTTGTCGCTAAAGAATCGTTGCACTCACATTCTGTCTCGACTACACTAACCCTTTTAGTGTATGTCCGGTTGGACTAGGGACCCTAGTGCCCGATTAGTCCGTGTTTCGTTGGTACCGACCGACGAACCTTTCGACTCCGAAGTCGAAATCTTGTCCACTTCTTCACTTTCACCATCACATTCTTTCGAAGGTATGTCGGGACACGACCCCAACTATACCTTGCCGACGGGAATGATTCCGCCTCCGTTAGGTGCGAATAACCCGAATCTTCCGCCTGTCGAAGCGCCCGCACGAGTCGCGCTCCAGGATCTTTTCTACCCCATCCGCACCGCCCTTCCCACTTGTCTTTCCCTTCCACCGGCTAATGGGGACAACTTTGAGATTAAACCCCACTTCATCAACATGCTGCCTAAGTTTCATGGTTTGGAATCCGAAGATGCATATATCTTTATCAACAAATTCCAAAACGTTTGCGCCATGATGAAAACTACCCAATTAAGTGATGACGCTATAAGGCTAAGGGTCATTCCTTTCACCTTATGTGACCTAGCCGAGAAGTGGCTATACAGCACCGCATCACACTCAATCAGAAATTGGGACGAGTTTGTGAAAGCTTTTCTTAAAAAGTTCTATCCTCATCACAAAACTGCAAAAATCCGTAATGAAATCATTCAATTTTCACAGCTTCCTGCCGAACCATTTTGGAAATGTTTTGAAAGATTCAAAGACCTTCTCGTTCAATGCCCTCACCATGGAATCGAAAGATGGCAACTTTGCCAAACATTATACGAGGGATTGAACCCGGCAACGAAGCAGTTGCTAGAAACCCTTAGTCAAGGTCACTTTCTGTCCAAATCAAGTGATGAAGCGTGGCAGTTTCTTGAGGATCTTAGTGAGCAAACGATTCAGTGGGAGAGCACTAAGACCACATCTTCTTCTGCTTCTATTGGTCAACCTAGGGCAGGCATACATCAAATAGAGATGTCAATTGCTATGAAGGCCGAGATGGCCGCTCTTATGAAAAAGATAGAGGCGCTTGAGACCAAAATCTCAGCACCTTCTCCTGCCCCTGTTGTGCCCCCACGAACTATTTGTGCGTGTTGTTCGGATCCATCACATCTCACTGAAGAGTGTCCTTACACTGCATCCACTCAAGGACAAGATCAAGTCAATGCTGTCTTTCAGCAACGACAAAGAAATGATCCATACTCTTCAACATACAATCCGGGTTGGAAGAGCCACCCTAATTTCGCTTGGAACCACAATCAACAAGTCCAAGGAAACAACAATTTTCAAAGAGCTCCTCCTCCACAACAACAACAAGCACCTCCACAAACTCAATTTCAGCAGCCTCCCCAACAGCAACCTTACCCTAATCAGATGAACAATTTTGTTCCCAACAATTTTGTTCCCCCTCAAAATGCTGTTAGCTCGCTCGAAAGAAGTCTAGAAGCATTCCTAAAGCAATCTGCACAAACTTTGGTGCAATCACAACAATCCACAGCTAGGATAGAGACTTCTGTTCAATCTTTGGTGCAAAACAGTGCCTCACACGATCAAAGCATCAAAGCTATTGAGGCACAAATTGCACAACTCAACGCAGCATTGAAAGAGCGAGAGAAAGGAAAGCTTCCGTCTCAACCACTCCCAAATCCCGGTCACGCACATGTTGCACATGAACAGCAGAATCATAACGTGAATGCCGTGACTACGTTGAGATCCGGAAGAGTGCTGCAAAACAATGTGGGTATTAACCATGACACCTCAGCCGGTGGTTCTTCATTTTCTTCACCTTCTTCATCTTCCTCTTCTTCTTCGTTAGAGCCTACTCTCCATCCTTCACATGGCTCTACTCCTTCTAGCTCGAACGGACCCTCTTCTCACAACACGAACACATCTACACGGGGTTCCGTTCCAACTCAACAATCTGATCCACAAAAATTGGACTCAACAACTTTTCAAAATGTTCCTTTTCCAAATCGGTTGAGATCCAATAAACCAACTCCACAGATGGAGAAGATTGTAGAGTTATTCAAACAGGTTAGCATAAATATCCCTCTTTTGGATGCAATCCAACAAGTTCCTTCATATGCAAAAATCTTAAAGGACTTATGCACCAAAAAGAGAAAATCACAAGTACCAAAGAAAGTTTTTGTAGCTAGTGCTGTTAGTGATGCTCTTGTCAATTCTTTACCCCCAAAGCACAAGGACCCCGGTTGTCCTACTATTTCGATCACAATTGGGAACAAGACCATCAATAGAGCACTATTAGATCTTGGTGCTAGTGTCAATTTGCTACCTTATTCGGTGTACGAACAATTAGGCGTTGGAGAGCTCAAGCCTACTCATTGCACTCTCCAAATGGCCGACCGATCAATCACCCACCCTAGGGGAGAGTTGGAGGATGTGTTAATTAGAGTAGGGGATTTCATTTTCCCCGTGGACTTTATTGTTATGGATACACAGCCTGTCGCTAACCCCCGTAATCAAATTCCGGTGATACTTGGTCGACCATTCCTCGCGACTTCTAACGCGGTAATCAACTGTCGTAATGGTTCAATGAATTTATCTTTTGGCAAGATGACAGTTGAACTCAACATTTTCAAGTTAGGAAGTCAGCCTTGCGAGCCTAATTCTAGCGTACTTGATGTGTGCTCGATCGATGAGATCGCGGAGGAGGACTGTGAGTTCGAGAATTTCATGTTTGATCACAGTAATATTGACGCCACTAGTGCGTTCCTCCTAGAATCCGACACAGCTTTCACGTCGGACAAAGATTATGAGTGTTTCACCTTTGTTGATGATCTTGAAGACTCTCCACCCGAGTTTGAGTCTTTTGCTTTTTCGGATGAGTTAGTTGAACCATCCGACTCGGTAGCGTACACTCAATTTGAACCTTTGATGGAATCCTTCGAGTTTGAAACAGTTACTCCATTGTTACCATCTATTGTTTCACCACCAAAACTCGAACTAAAGCTTTTGCCGTCGCACCTAAAATATGCTTATCTAGGTGAAGATGAGACCTTACCC
The DNA here is from genome assembly GCA_030015575.1 of Agapanthus africanus. Lineage (NCBI taxonomy): Eukaryota > Viridiplantae > Streptophyta > Magnoliopsida > Asparagales > Amaryllidaceae > Agapanthus > Agapanthus africanus. Next base: position 658,554,393 of record CM057341.1, read on the forward strand.
GTTATCATATCGGCCTCTCTAGCTCTTGAGCAAGAGAAGGCTCTTTTAACGGTCTTATACAATAATCGGCAAGCTTTCGGCTGGTCTATGGCGGACATCAAGGGGATTAGTCCCCTCATAGTCGAACATCATATACACTTGATGGATGATGCCAAGCCGGCAAGGGATCCACAAAGACGCCTCAACCCCATCATGAAAGAGGCGGTTAAGAAGGAGATTGTTAAGTGTCTTGATAGCGGTATCATTTACCCTATCTCGGATAGCCAATGGGTTAGCCCCATTCATGTCGTGCCAAAGAAATCGGGCATCACGGTCATCACCAATGAGGAAAATGAGTTAATTCCTACTCGCACCCAAACCGGGTGGCGAGTTTGCATCGACTACCGGAAACTCAATGCCGCGACAAGGAAGGACCACTTTCCTTTACCATTCATTGACCAAATGCTAGAACGATTAGCGGGGCACGAATTCTACTGCTTTTTAGATGGCTATTCCGGTTATAATCAAGTCCCCATAGCCAAAGAGGATCAAGACAAGACTACATTTACTTGTCCCTTTGGCACTTTTGCTTATCGTCGCATGCCCTTTGGGTTGTGCAATGCACCCGCTACATTTCAGCGGTGTATGATGGGGATCTTTTCGGACATGGTGGAGAAGTTTTTAGAAATCTTTATGGATGATTTCTCCATCTTTGGTGACTCCTTCGATGAGTGTTTACGGCATCTTGACGCGGTTCTCACCCGCTGTAGGGAAAAGAACTTGACCTTGAACTGGGAGAAGTGCCACTTTATGGTACGAGAAGGCATTGTCTTAGGACATGTGATCTCGCAAAACGGCATAGAGGTTGATAGAGCTAAAATCGAAGTCATTTCTAATCTTCCTCCTCCTAAATGCGTCAAAGATATCCGAGCTTTCCTTGGCCATGCCGGTTTTTATAGACGGTTCATCAAGGACTTTAGCAAGATTGCTAGACCCTTGACTCTCTTGTTGGCCAAGGACACTACTTTTGTCTTCGACTCAACTTGCATGAAAGCGTTCGAGTCTTTGAAACACTCACTCATATCTGCGCCCATTCTTTCATCTCCAGACTGGACGCACCCTTTTGAAATTATGTGCGACGCATCAGATTTTGCCATTGGTGCTGTTCTTGGACAGCACATTAACAAAATGCCGCATGTAATTTACTACGCTAGCCGAACATTAAATGAGGCCCAATTAAACTACACAACAACTGAAAAAGAGTTTTTAGCGGTTGTGTTTGCACTTGAAAAATTTCGGCCTTATTTAATCGGCTCTCCAGTTATAGTATACACGGATCACTCAGCTCTTCGCCACCTTTTTGCGAAGAAGGATGCTAAGTCTAGGCTCATACGTTGGATCCTCTTGCTCCAAGAATTTGACCTTATCATACGGGACAAGAAGGGATGTGAAAACGTAGTGGCCGATCACCTTTCACGACTTCCTTCGTCGCCCACGCTTGAACTGCCCATCACTGATGCTTTCCCCGATGAGCAACTCTTGACTGTCTCTTGCGAACCATGGTTCGCCGATATTGTAAACTACTTAGCCACCGGCTTGATACCTAACGATTGGTCAAAACAAGACAAACTACGATTTTTGTCCCAAGTAAAGCATTTTTACTGGGATGAACCTTATCTTTTTAAATATTGTTCCGACCAAATCATTCGCCGGTGTGTACCTGAAAATGAGGTCAAGAGCGTGCTGTCTTTTTGCCACGATCAAGCATGTGGCGGGCACTTTGGCCCAAAGAAGACAGCCGAGAAAGTTTTGCAGTGTGGTTTCTATTGGCCACGACTCTTCAAAGATGCATTCGAATACTGCAAAACTTGCTCCCGGTGCCAACACTTGGGCCGGATATCGCGGAGAAATGAAATGCCGCTCCAACCAATTTTGGTTGTAGACATTTTTGATGTTTGGGGCATAGACTTCATGGGACCATTTCCCAACTCTTTCGGAAATATGTATATTCTTTTGGCTGTTGACTATGTTTCAAAGTGGGTCGAGGCTATACCAAGTCGAACGAATGACAACAAGGTTGTCGTTCGATTTCTGAAAGATCACATCTTTTCTCGATTTGGGCACCCTCGCGCAATCATAAGTGATAATGGTTCTCACTTTTGCAATAGGACTTTTGAGTCCTTAATGCGCAAATACTCTATCACCCATAAGCTGTCAACGCCATACCATCCCCAAACATGTGGGCAAGCCGAGATCTCGAATCGACAAATTAAGCAGATCTTGGAGAAAACGGTTTCTAAAAACCGTAAAGATTGGTCGCTAAAATTGATAGATGCACTATGGGCCTTCCGTACTGCATACAAGACCGATCTCGGCATGTCTCCATACCGGCTTGTTTACGGGAAGGCTTGCCACCTTCCAGTAGAAATTGAGCATAAAGCATTTTGGGCCATTAAGGAGCTGAATTTATCTTTAGGAGATGCGGGCAGCAATCGAAAGCTGCAGTTGAATGAATTGGAGGAGCTGCGGGATGAGGCATATGATAATGCCGTGATTGCTAAGAACCGAGCTAAAGTTTTTCATGATAAAAACCTTTTGCGAAAGACATTTAAACCGGGTCAACAGGTTTTATTATATGATACTCGGTTACACTTTCATCCCGGCAAGCTCCGTTCTAGATGGAGAGGACCTTTTGTAGTCCGCACCGTTTATCCGCACGGTGCGGTTGATCTTGAGAATCCTGAAGACGGTACTTTATTCAAAGTAAATGGACATCGTTTGAAACCGTTCTTCTCAGCGGACCCTTCGGAGGAGCTCCTGTTCTTGCAGGAGCCGATGTACACCGACTGATTTCCTCCACCTTCACCCTCGAATTTCTTTTTTTTTCCAAAACTTTATTTTCAAATAAGTTTGGGGGTGTGTATACTATGTAAATATAATAATAAGCAGGAACTCGCCGATATTATCAACCCATTTGGTGCAGCATGACAGTGAGGACACTGTCCATTATAAGTTTGGGGGTATGTCGGTACGTTTTCCTTTTGCATTCATATGTATATTTCTGCATTGCATCTTTATATAAAAATCATAAAAATTTGAAAAATTTGAATAATAAAAAAAAAAATTAGAAAACAGAAAAACCCATAAAAATTGAAAAATTTCAAAAATTATAAAAATTAATGTATTCAATTCTGGTTAATTGACTTGAGTTTGATAGATAGGTTAACTGGCTAGGAAACACTAAATCTTAGACTTAGCAAATTAAAAACCCTAAAAATAACCTTCCTTAGAGTTTAACTGTGGAAAGCATATGTCTTTGTAGGTTATTTAGAAATAGGCAAATTTTGGGTTCAGTTCTTGGGCTAAGTCGAAACGAAGGAAAAGTATTAAAACTTTTATTAGAGTATAAGTTTGAAAAATAGTTCCTAGCTTAAGTCTAGATTCTGAAAACGTATACCCTACAATTTGCACGATCACGCACCTTGAAACTTGGATTAGTAGAAGAGACCTTGAAATACTCTTGTCTAAAATCATTAGCACAACGGAAAAAAAAAAAAGGTGGATAAAAAAAAAATGGACACTGGTTTTTGTGATTACTTAAGGCTGTAAAAATAGAAAAATAATTAGCAAGGGTGCTTCATCACCTAGTGCCTTAGACCAACTGGTTTGGGAGCCACTGCTAAAAGCCTTGGGTGTTGCAAAACTAGGATGTACGCTTTAAAAACGCTAACGCATCTTGTAATCGGTTGTTGGTACCTCAAGAAGTATTAACAGTCGCATGAAGGATGTGAAAGCGAAGTCTCACAAGTGCTTTGGACAATGGGCGGGAGTACGATTGCTTGATTTGAATTTCCAAGTGTAGGGGTGATATTTACACACACGTGGGGATATGTGATTAGAGTTTAGATAAGAGAAAGGAATGAAGAATAGAACTTGTATCTTTAATAGAGTTGATAGAAATTCTTAAGTGGAGATGGAACTCTAGAAGGAAAACTTAAGAAATGCCGAAGGCTAGGTAATTCTACAGGATATATGTAATCTTAAGTTAAATAATGAGGAAGTGTGAAGAATATGGGTGGATAATTTGCGGGTCGACGATAATAGAATTCCTTGTTAGAAAACCTAAATGGAGAACAAAAGTCGAGAAACCAAGTTGATAGGATTTTGTGGGTAGTATCCGCTGAAAACCCTCAGGAGACAACACTCCTCCTACTAGGGACACCTAGAGGTTTAACGGCTTGTTGCACGAGCTCAGTGCAATCGCGTTTTCCCTGCGAAAGTGTGGCTAGGTTAGATTTTTATATAATAAGTTTGCTCGAGGGCGAGCAAAGGATAAGTTTGGGGGTATTTGTTCATAACATAATATTGCATTTTGTATGCCCCATTCTTATGCATTTAAGAGTAAAAACAGGTGCTTTTGACCCATGTCTGCTGCATGTTACAGGTTACAGGTTCTTGGCACGAAAACAGTGAAAAACACAAAAGACGACACAAAAGAAGGATTTTGACCAGCAAATAGGAAGATCTTAGTAAAGCTCAGCAGAAGAACGGTTCACCACCAACAAAACAACAAAAGATCCAAATTTGCAAGAAAGACGGTTACAAGAATCATTGCAAAGTGTTCGTTGAAAATCTGGTATCACTGTAGAAGCCCAAATGATAATCTGAATACAGAACCAGGAAGCCCAGAGTTATACCAAGCAACCCAAGAAAAATACAAAGAGGAGCTCATCATTGGGCCGCGGAACCGCGGCCCAAAGCCCACCTAGGCCGCGGTTCCGCGGCGGAAAGAAACCCTAATGCGCAGAAATTTTACCAAAATGTGTGGCGGCTCTGGAAAGATCTTTTTAGGGGTATATTTGTAACTTTAGACATGCGGTACAATCTGTAGCCCTAGGGTTTCTATGTCCTATAAATAGAACCCAAGACCTTGTAAATTCTCATGCCTCTTCTCATGAAATAAAATTCTGTTTTTTTTTCTAAGAGTGCATCAAAAGTAAGTAGGTTAATTTCTCTGCAATAATTGTAGTTTTTTATCTGTTCTTATTTTCTCGCTTTAATTTAATTTAGTCTAGCTTTTATTAAATTGCAATCGATGTTTTCTTTCTTCGATAAATTCTTGTTTTCTTTCATCCCCTCAATGAGCGAGTAATTTCCTCGCTTGTTAGGGTTAGGAATAGGAAAGGATTTGAGAGATGAAGATCTCTCATCTCTTTTCATCGCTAAACTTTTATGAACATTAGAACTCCATGCATACCTTTTGATTCCGCTCCCTACGGCACTTTTACCTTCAAGGTAACGGTGAACTCCGTAGTCTAAAGGCCCGGATCTTAAGGTTTTCCATGGAGGTTAGGGTGAAGATTAAGAAAGGAGGACAAGGATCTAGAGGAAGAATCAATCTTCCCAATCATCCTAATCACCTTTGTTAATATTTACCATAACTCTAATATGATTGATTTAATTGATGGCAATGGAAAGAGATGTAAATCTTTAATTACCAAATTTTCCCTAAACCTAATCCTAGCAAGTTTCTAATTCTACCTTCATACAACTTCGATTTTTAGATTTAATTAAACTTCCAAACACCTTTTGGAATTAACTCGTAAGAACTTAAAGAAGATTTACACATCCCTGTGGACCGACCCGTATTCACCGGCTAGCTTCAAGCGACGCCGTTCTTGATTGCGGTAATTATTTTTGATCGACAAAACCTCTCCAAATCAGTAATTCAATGAAAAAAGTTGTTCAAAACATCAAACAATCGTTTTTTATGTTTAAGCGCGGCGCTGCATCAAATACGGGTTAGTCACTTTTAGCATTTGGCAGTGAACTTGCAAAGAATCCTGTAAAGATAGAATAGTGGACACATCGAATTTGCGGAAGAAGGTGTTAAGAAATACGTACTGATGTGTTTTGGGTTAAAAAACCACCGTTGAATTGAATCCGATTAGCTTGAAATGTACTCTTGCGCGGGTCAAACTAACCGGATTTTTGGCACTATATTTCGCTATCACCTTGGCGTTGAATGTACACTTTGCTCTGCACGATCGCAGTTCGCAATTTCTTAAAATCTGCAAAATATCGGAAAAACGGATATTTAGTGCGAAAAAAGCGATATGTGTGCCCAAACTCCTGCACACACAAAATTATGAAAATCAAATAATAAAAATGGAGTACTAACACAACAATGGGGGTAACGCAAAAAGAAAATTTGCAAACACCTATAGAAAAACCGCCGGTAGCGGGCCAATGAGGAAAACCGGCGGGAGAATTTAAAAATTAGGTGTTCATTTTTATGTGGGTGCTCTATGTTATCCGAATAAGCTACTGTTATTCTTTGATTTTTCTATTTAACCACAGAGTATTAGCAGGTCGATTTTCCAGAGAGCAAAAAGTTAGAAATGTTAATTTTTGTTTTGGTTTTTGAAATTTTTCGATTTTTTTGTTTTGTTTTTCAGAATAGTGTTAGTGTTATAAACAAGATATACATAGATTAACCCAAAATAACAAGAATGAAAACGTTACCGTCTTCCCGGAAACGGCACCATTTGATTGAAAGAGATTTCGCGTGTCATATCTTAAGTTCTAAAATAAACGCGATCAAGATGGCGTCGCATGTAGCTAGACGGTTGAGTACGGGTCATCCGCAGGAAGATGGTGCGTTCTAAGTTCTTGTTTTCATAAGTTAAGCCGAAGATCCGAACGAGTTCAATTCTAACCTAAGTGTAACGTATATACGCAACGAAACGTTTGTTAGGAATAGAAATAGGTTTGTTGAAGTTAGGAAAATCCGTACTCGTTCCTTTGTGCCTTACTTGACTTATCGAGGCTGTGGTAATCGGCAACAACGTGCATTAGGGTGCTTAACCACGGTATGTCGAGATATCCAGCTTATTGATCCTTGTCCCTCTGTTCTTGTCTCTTATCCATCGCCTCCGGCCAAACCAAACGCAACCGGTCATGATTAGGGATTACCGCTATCGTAGTAGGGTAGGATTCCTAACGGAGCACTTGTGTGAGGTTTAGGCGGATTTCGATTAGCAATTTTCGGGCAAAGGAAATGAGTAAAAGAAAAACGTAACTTAAATAACCATTCATTCCCTAACAAGATATATTATTCATAAACCATCACAAGATCAAAAGAAGATATAAGGAGAAGAGATCAAAGAAAACAATACAACTAAATAAATTGCAAGAAAGGAAATTTCAAGTAAATAAGAAGTAAGAAAATTCTAAGAACCATATTGCAAAAATAAAAGCTTTATTCAAGTTTAAAATGAGAGTACAAGATAATGAACTCAAATACTAAAATCTAACCTTGCAAGCTCGGTTAAGAGGTTGCAAGATGAGATAAAAGAAAAGAGCTCAAGACTAAACCTATCTATTATATAAAAGAACTAAAACAAAAATGTAGAGTGAAGATTGAAACTTGGATAAAAGTATGTCCTTGAGCTTGCTCTCTGTTATTATATTTATAGGAACAAAATCAACAAAAAAACAATAAAAATGAGATAATGTGATAACATGGAATGACCAGAAGAAAGTTGGAGCCAAAAGGAGAATATTGGACCGGCAGTAGCGGTTTTTTAGGGTATTTGCCGGTTTACTGTAGCTTGGTAGGGCCCATATTCTTATAGTGATCTTGTGTCCTCTCCATGACCTCTGTAGAATTATTTGATTTTTCTATATAAGCTTGGGTTATAATCTGTAGAGTTGGAGGGAAAATGTTACTTTAAATCACATCACACGTTTTGCTTCCACTCATCACAAGCCTACTTGCCTCATCCACTTGCACAAGTCATGATTTGTATAGCCAACTTGAGTACCCACTTATGCCATGCTGCCCCACCAAGATTCATGCATCAAAAGGGATTTGTGTTTACACATGTATTGTTGCATTTGTCTTGATAAAAATGTGTACACATGTTTGCAAGAAGAAACTCTTTAAATGTTGATCGGTTTTCTGTTCTGGTTGCAGTGTTGACTCATAAATGTCGTATCCGTGTGTTTCCAGTGTTTTGTCACGAATACCTGTATTCTGTATTTATTGAGCAGACACTGGTTAGTGTTGGATATGTATCCACTAGAGGCCATTATTGTATATGTATACATGTGGATGCTTAGATATATGTATTTACAAGACAATCATGCTCTATATGATTGTATGCTATCTGGTTTGTCTTTATCTTAACATGTGCATATATTTTACTTGTTATTACGTATCATTTATACATGTTGATAAAGTCCGTAGGATCATTGCTTGGCTACCTGCGTTGTGATGGCGATCATACCGTATCCCTAGTCGTGGGAGTATCGAGACTGGGTATCGATATTCCGGGGTAGAATAGTGTATATGTTTCTAGACCCCAACGAGGGGCGATGGTTGGTCCCATAGCCATTTGTCTTTCGAACCTAAGATCGTATACAGGTGCTCACTAAGGGTGAGTACAATGAACGGACTCACAGAGAACTTCTAGTTGGTGCTATACCTATCGTCAGATAGCAGTTCTCAGGTGGCATGAGTACAGGTTAGTCTTCAGACCTGAGATCGTTATTTGTCTCGTGTGAGTCACAATGTACTTTGATTACTACCCTACCACTGCTCTACTGAGTCATGCAAACAGGTTTTAGTTGGGTAAAGTCTCGAGCCATATGGAGGCAATAAGCGATTGTTGGGGATTCGCAGCACCATAAGACCTTGGTCAAGGCAGTTGGTATTTGCTGATAGGTTGATCGGTAGTTTCCCGGATTGGTCCAGAGCCACATCAGCATGAATTATCGGATTATTAGGGTCTGGCGTTTACCACCCCCTCGAACCGGTATGTGATACTCTCAGACGGAGAGACCAGACTGTATGGAGATTGTCACAGATAGGCTCAGTAGAGATCCGGATGAGTTTGCTCTTCGGCCTTCCTTTTCGACAGGTACCCGGGTAGCCGTTACATACAGCTAGTGCCGCTGACGTGCTTGTGGTTATGGATTTATCCAGTAACTCATTTTCGGCGTACTGTCGAGTCTTTAGAGTCCCACACAGAGAGTTTCCCTGGTTCAGGCGAAATGATGTAGTAGCCATATTGGATACGTACAGGGTTTCGATCGAATAATTGTACTAGTTACCCGGACTTTCGATTGGACAGTTGATAATACTAGTCGGCTTGCGATTGAGCCGGATTATTAAATCAGGTATTAATTTAATAATTTACATATATATATTTCGATATGTATTTTCCAGTAATATGTTCTTTGTGTTATTCTATCTCTTTGGGTATTCGTATTTTGATACGAATACAAATATGTATATACAGTAGTGTGTAATGCGTATTTATACGGAAAACATTTTAGATGGTGGAAACCTCATTTTAGATTTATCCATTTATCTTTAAATGGAAAATGAGGTGTAAAAGTGGCGAGGTAAGTACGGTGACAACTATGCTTCTATAGTGTTGACAAATGAATATTCAATTCATTTGTGTAAATTATTCAAGCATGGTTGGTTTTTTATATTGTAAAAAATGTTTTACAAAACTATGGTTCTCTTATGAGTGATTCATTATTCTCACCATTTGCTTCACTCTCCTCACTAGTTTTCTTGAGCTCCTCCACCTTCATCTTCAAACTCCTCTCTACAATCTTATGTGTTGAGAATCAAGAGAGTAGGTGAGATAGATACACACTTAGAACCATACACTACATAATAGACACTTTAGATTAGCAATCTAAAGTCTCTAGTTGCTCCACTAGACTCTTAGTGTGGAGCTAGAGCCATGGATTACATCCCTCGGGTGGATCATCTTCAACGGAGGAGGACCAGTGATCAAGCTTGTTCGTGGAGGTCTCAAGGAGCAAGGAAAGGTGATCAAACATGTTCAAGGAGATCCATAGGAGCGAACGAAGAGGATAGAAGACTGAAGGACACGGATCTTTTGGTGAGACATTTCTATCATAATAGTTAGCTCTCCTCTTTGCTTGCTGGTTTAGGTTTATAGTAGATTCTTGGACGGGTTTTTCTAGCGCCAGCTTTTAAACCTTAAAAATTTTTGTTCCGCAACGGCCACGGTAGATGGTCAAGGCGCTAGGAAACCCAACATGGTATCAGAGCCACCCTATAAACATTAACTAGCTAGTATAGACAAGTTTAAAATATCGATCGAAGAAAATTTTCAAATCACAATTTCATTTCTCATGCTTGTTGTCGATTTTAAGAATTGTTCAAAAATTTATTTAGAGCATCTTAAAAATACGTGCAGGTGATTTTAGAAGGCCTGAAGAAATTTGAGCACATAAGCTTTTCATACGGCCGTGGAACCGCCGCATAACATGCCTGTTGGCGTTGGTTCCGCGGTCGAAGTGGACCCGTTGTGCACCAAAATTATTCTAGCACTCTATTACATGGAAATGTGATTTTTTGGATGTATGATTTTGGCCCAGATTTGTTTAAGTACTGGTTAGCACTTTGGGCAAATACGGAAAAGTTTTAGTCGATTAAAATTTTAAATAAATGTTTATCAGTGCATGTGTTAGTATCCACGACCGTGAATATCATTAAGTTGTATAACCCGACTGATTGCTATATGTTCTATTAGACAGGTTTGCGAACATGATATTCACGTTGATGTTCTATATTGTGCTTATATTCTGGAGGGATTGTCGTAGTGGATAGCCTATGGTGAAATGGTAGTAGTATAGTTTAAATTTATTTGTGTATTTTCTATTGCCGGGCGAGCGTCCGACATGTGGACAGCCATTTCTGCTGGATTGTATATTATTTAATTGGGGCACAACTGGGTTGAGGTCGATTTCACCATTGTACATATATTTTTCCTTTCTATACTAGGATTACCCGCGGTGGAGTGCTCGAGTAGCCAGGTTCTAGAGGGCAACGGGCCGCATCTCATGGCGTTGAGACGGAGGGGGCCTTACTCTAGAATTAGCGGGCAATTTTCTGCACTCGTAGGGGGTATAGGATGACCCACAGAGGGGCGCTCAAGTTACCAGATTCCGTGAAGTGCTGGGTGGCTATCACGACCCAATTTAGGAACGCGACCGGCACTTAAATCACGCGACGTCAAAAGGCGTAACGCAATTCAAGTAAGCCGAAAACCCAGAAAAATAAACCAAGAAAAGAAGTAAAGTGATAAAACAATAGTTTAAAACATTTTAAGATCTCAAGTTATAAAATCTCAAACTTAAATTTATTTTCTTAAAAATTTCGGCAGCATCTTCTTTGTAAAAACTAGCCCCAACGGGTACAAGCATAGAATATATAAAAAACATCCCCAAACAGGAGCAACTGACGCCTAAAGGCGGAACACAACCACAACATGCATATATATACGACGTTGTAGCGAAGAAATAAGCAATTAAGAGGTGAAAACAGCATAAAAAGAAGTAAAACAATATCGCAACATAAATAAAAGCCGGCTCACACGAGCACGACACCTAGAGGCACAAATAATACAATATCGATCCTCACAATCTCGTCTCTAAGTCAAATACATGTAAGTAGTAGATAGAGAGTACTAGATACAAAATAAGATATAAAATAGAATCATACGGATACCCGCAAAACCCACCCACACCAAAATCACGACCAACAGTAGCGGTATCTGCAAAAGTAGGTGCAATATGGAGCCCTGTCGCGACTACACTGAGGGTCAAGCCTGCAGAACACTATGTCACAATGGGGGTGAGTTGCCAACTAATGAATAGTAAATAATATCGTACAGATAATCGCAAGCATGCACGAAAAGCGATAATATGAAATATGCAATCTGATGGCATAAGTATAACAATACGGATATGCAACAAATCATGATCACGTTACACCACCAGGGTACAACAACTACATGAAATAGTGCATGTCATAATAAATCCTAAGTGTGGGATAAAACATAATTCTCATCATAAAAATCCGGTGTCCATCAATGACACCACCATATACCAATATCTCAGGCGCCGTCACTCTGATCGGCCCTTATATCCATCACATCATCGAACCTGAGTGTCCAACATCGACACTCAAAAAATCATGAAACCTGTGTTCAGCATCGACACGTAAATCCTCATATCTCAGGCACCGCATACTCCGATCGGCCCTCATATCTATCTTATCTCATAACTCTGAAACGGTATCCTCCGGATATCCGTCTAATTTCCATACAATCACCGGTAGCTAGTGTTCCCTCCTGCCGGGCTCATCGTCTACATATCAATCTTCTTGCCCCGGGGTACCTTACCGGGTCCACCATGTACCCATAGACGGTTCATCCAACTCTTCGAATTGGGTCTCGAAAATAAGCTCAGAACCGAGAAAACTGATGGTGGACGCCTCGAAATCACATCACAAGAAACCGCGTTCTTAAAACAATTTATAATTTTCTTTGAAATATATCCGTAGTTCTCAAATCCAGAAATCATATGAAAACGGTATCTCAATGCATATATCCATGAAGTACGATGTATGCAAATATAGAACTGTAATGTGAGCATATCAAGGGAAAACCGCTCTTTTAAATATATCAAGTTTCAAAAGGTATCTTGCGATTTCCCAAATCCACGAAATCGAAATAAAACACCATATGAGAGTATATATGTGACTATAGCAATGTATGTATGTATGTATGTATGTATGTATGCATGCATGCATGCATGTATGCATGTATGTATGATGCAACTCATAATGTGCAATGGAACAAGAATCAATGTTTAACTATTAACAATAATGAAAGCGGTACAATATATTTATCCATGGCAATTTCTATAGTGATCGTGTCATAGCAATTACCAACGGTGTGTGTATGGCATACAATTCGGTGCTCGTGCAACATGAACCGTTAGTAATAGTGTAGTGTCCAATAATACTATGTCAATGCACAACAGGTAATAGGATGTGCAAAATGGTACTCATGCACGATCAATATATATACATATAAGCATATAGTTATATCACTGAATCTAGCCCTCGGCGCTTAACGCCATACAGGCTATTCCCTCATAGATGTTAAATCTACTCACCGGACGATCTCGAGCTAGGTGAATCTGATCAACTCTTTCCCCTTCCTAGCAGCGTCCGAAGTCCCCGCAAATGATTCTAATATTACACAAACCATATCGCAAGAAATTAGTAAACTAACGATAACACACGAACACAAATGGAAACTAATGAATCGACTCCCACAAGCTACCAGGTGTTAGCTTAGAGGGCTAAACGCGTGCAACGACATCCTAGACCAAACCTATGGCTATTAAACGCATGAAACACTTAAACCAAAGTTGGATAAATCCGCATCGCACATTACCGAAATGCTTGAATTCTAGCTAAACGGTCCCAGATTTTGCTATACAAAGAATTAGTGAAAGTTGCATATGCCACGAGCCTACAAATAACCCCAGAGACCCTACGACCCAGACAAGACCCCTAGATCCAAGCTCTGGCCGTAATTTATGGTCAGAATGGATAAATTTGCGGCAATAATAGAAGGGAATGGTCTTAAGTTTTCGTTGTGTGTTGTAGGTGTTAGTGTATATGCCCTAGAGGCCATTACTGTATCATACTAGTTTGTAAATTACTTAATGGAAGCTTGGGATATTCACAGTTGTATAGACCGTCTTGCTCAAAATGGTAGTATGCTACTTGGTTTGATTCTACTTTAATTTGTGCGTGTGTTTCTTTTAGCATATCGCTTATACATATTAGTGGAGCCCTTAGGATCTTTGCTTGATTACCAGCGTTGTGATGGCAGTCACACTAGTGGGGGCTGGGTAATCTACCAGCACATCCTTATACAGGTCCCTAGTCATAGGATTAACGAGACGGGGCATCGATACTCCGGAGTAGACTAGCGTATACGCTTCTCATCCCAGCTGGGGAAATGGTCTGTCCCATAGCCATTAGTACATCGTATTGGAGATAGTATGCGGATGCTCGTTAGGTTACGAGGACACTGGACATGACTCATCAGGAAATGTAGGTTGGTACTATACCTATCGTCAGATAACAGTCCCAGGTGATAGGAGTACAGCTTAGTCCATCGACTTGACACTGCTACTTCACCTCGAGTGTGTTCCCACTGTACTTTGATTATTACCCGACCATGGCTCAAAAGAGTCGTGCAAACAGGTAGTAGTTGGGTGCAGTCCCGAAGCACTTGGTAGCAGTAGTGGTTAGATAGGATTCGTCTCTCCCGGTATTGGGGGTTGATATCGCGCTGTGTCTAGGAGAGCCATTACACAAAGTCCCTGACCAGGGCAAGCGAGAATTACTGATAGTGTTTCCAGTAGTTTCTTAGAGTGTTCTAGGCTACACTCCGGCACGACTTGTACCGCTATTAGGGGTCTGACGTTTACCGCCCCCTAGGCCCGACATGCGATACTCTTAGATGAACAGACCGGACTGTACGGAGATTGTCACATTCAGGCTCAGTAGGAGTTAGGATGGGGTTTACCTCGTCGGCCTTCTTATCGACATCTACCTGGGGACCATTACGTACAGCTAGTGCCACTTGTGGTCTGTGGTTAAACCTACTGCCAGAGTAGTGTCGAGTTTTTAGAGTCCCACACAGAGAGATTCCTTGCACTGGGAAAAAGGTGTAGAGGCCGTATGGTTTTACGGCAGGGCTACGATCATTTACGTGCACTTGTGCGTGTATGATGTTCGGGCAGACAATACTAGTGGGCTTTGGTTTAAGCCGGATCCTAGTATTGTATAGATAGATTAGTTTTGTCTTCTGTGCATTCGCATTCTACGGAATGCGGATGCGGGTGTGTATGCACGGTTGTGAGGATCGAAGAAGGAGTTGCCTCATTAGGGTTTTGACCATTGATTCGGTCAAAACCATTATGAGGTGAGGAAAATATTTACTAATCTTTTTAATGATAATTGTGTTATGGCTAATTGCTTTGACCATTTGACTTAGTTGACCATTGTTGACTTGGATATTTCTTGTGAGCTCTAGACTCTTCTTATGGCTTGGATTTAATTTGACATGATAATGGTCAAATCAATGGTAACCATCACACTTTATCATGACAAAAGAATGGTAATTATTTTTCTCATGGATCATTATCTTCTTCTCATTCTCTCTCTTTAAATGAAAGCTCCCATGGTTTCCTTCTTCTTCCTCCTCACTACAAATTCCTAATAGTCTTATGTGTTGAGCAAATTAGGTTCTAAATAGACAAACAAACCCATCTTCTTCATCTACATCATCTAGGGCATCAAGAGTAGCAAACTTGTTGCCCTAGTTACCTCGGCTTGAGGTGGAGCTGTAGGGTTGCTAGGCATGCATACAAGGGTCTATGAGGCATCAACCATGCCCGATTTATAATTTAGCCGTGCCGAACAACCCAAAGCCGGATCTTTAAGCTAGAGTTTATGCAAAAGCAAACATGTTAAACACTTTAACACTACGTGAGAGGGATTACAACCTTTGTAGATCCGGTCCTTCACTTCAATAGCTCCGTGTAGATTTCCCCTTCGCTGTGATCGTGAACTCCGGACTCTAGAGAAGATCCACAAGAAGAACGAACGTGCTTGCTTCGATGACTTCGAGGCCGAAGATGATCTACGTCGGGGAGACACTAACTCAAGCTATTCCTTCGTTAGGTCCTGAACTTTGTGAAGAGAACACACTCTACTACATGGCAAGTAGTAGAGGATGAAGAAGTAGGAGGTGAGCTCACTTTAGAATTGATTTTCTCACACTTTTTCTCATAGCACCATTAGAGCTTGAAAGCTTTTTCAAGGAGCTTGATAAAGAAGAAGAAGAAAGAATAATATCATCATATGAATTATCTTCTCTTCAATAATGTAACCATGGGTGAGTTAAGCTATCATGCTTAACTCATGTAGAGAATTGACCAAGGTATATGGTTAAGGGTTGTGTTAACTAAATATCCTTAAGAATGATAAAAGAGTTGACTTTATCAATGTTTCCACAAGCTTCATGAAAGCTTGAGAACTTTGACAAAGTCTTTCTCTTTTGTTATTCTTAAGATATAAACAAAACCCTAATCTTTACCCTAATCTTGGTATAAGTCTCATACACCCATCTTTGATGTATCATCAAGCATGACACAATCATATGTACACAAATATATATCATATATACACTTATGCACAATCAAGTGAGAAAATAAATCTTAAGTAA
The DNA here is from genome assembly GCA_030015575.1 of Agapanthus africanus. NCBI lineage: Eukaryota > Viridiplantae > Streptophyta > Magnoliopsida > Asparagales > Amaryllidaceae > Agapanthus > Agapanthus africanus. Next base: position 658,570,520 of record CM057341.1, read on the forward strand.
ACTAATACTAGTTAATGTAAAGTAATATATCAAATATATATAATCATACATTAAATTATTAAATCAACTCTTGATTTAATAATCCGGCTATAACCGACTAATATCATGTGTAACAACTTATCGAATCAACACTAGATCCGATAACCCGGTTATATCGCATACAACCGATCAATGTTACAAATCGCGAGAATAGAATACGGTATCTCATATCGCATCAATCTCGGTTCCGCACATATCACATATGTGCTCCTACTCCGTTTCGCTTGAGCCAGAAAACCCCTGTGTAGGACTCTAAAGACTCGTCAATACTCCGGCACTAGGTGATGATCATATCAAACACCCACAAGCCGCAAGCGGTCTGCTTAACATAACGGCCACCCGGGTATTGAGCGATCAAAAGATCAACAAGCAAGCATGTACATTCTCCGGCGAATCCAATCAGTAACACTCCCGTACAGTCCAGTCTCGTCGTCTGATATGTCGCATATCTCGCCTAGGGGTGGTAAACGTCAGACCCCAGTAGCTCGATAAGTCGTGTCGATATGAGATCTATAACAGTTCGAGAAACTACTGATAACACTTACCAGTAAATCTCAGCAATCCTGACCAGGGATTTCCGTTTATAGCCAATCGAATATAGCACAACATCAACTCCCTATACCGGGAGAGACGAATCCCCTCCTATCGCTCATTGCCTCCATGTGATTCGGGACTGTACCCAAAAGCCACCTTTTTGGATGCCCTCTTGGACGTGGTATGATGGAAATCAAAGCACAGTAGGAATCACGCAAGACTGTATGACGATCTCAGGTCAACAGACTACTCTGTACCAGTGTCACCGGAGAACTGCCATCTGACGTGAGGTATAATACTATCTAGGTGTTCTCGGCGAGTCCGTCCAGTGTACCCAGTCTCTACTGAGCACCCATACACCATCCTTGATGTCAAACACCGATGGATATGGGATCATCCATCGCCCATCATATGGGTCAAGATGCGTATACCCTAGTCTACTCTGGTGTATCGATGCCTTGTCTCGATACACCCTCGACTAGGAACTATTATAGGATGTATTCGTCGACTACCGTGGCCCCACTAGTATGATCTCATCATAGTCCCAGTAGTCGAGTACATATCCTAAGGGCTTTATCAACATGTAACATAGAGACAATCAGAGTACATGTTAAGATAAAGTACAACCAGATAGCATCCTATCATGTCGAGCAAGAAAGTCCTTCCTATATATGTCCAAGCATCCATTACAATATACATCATATGTACAGTAATGGCCTCTAGGGCATACATATAACTAACAATCTCCCACTTGCACTAGGGCCATCTGTTGTGGTATTACATACCCAACAATTAGCTGTGGTTGAAGTATCTCATACTCAACCATCCCATAAAAGTCTCTACTGGGAAAAAGGCTTTTGTGAGTGGATCCGCGCTGTTGTCCTCTGTGTCTACTCTCCTAACCTCGATCTCCCTGGAGATCAACCATCTCCATGATCAGGTGATACTGCCTAAGAATTATATCTGGATTTCTGATGGGACAGGGGGTTCCTTGGCTTAAGCCACAACTCCATTGTCACACAATGGTAGGAACGAAGTTCATCTCATGAACTTATCTATATCCAGACTGCCTCTTTGGTAGCATCCTTGGTAACGATGTATCTTGCCTTTAATCGTCTAGTAAGTCACGGTATTTGACTTGGAACTCTTCCAACATACCGTCCCTCCACTGAGGGTAAAGACAATACCTGCGACTGACATTCAGTCGTCCTTATCACCCTGGAACCTTTCCAGTGATTCTCCCCAGGATCTATTGATACCATCTCACTACAACTAGTGAGTATCCTAACATCCAATTAGATCTATCTCATAGATCCAAAACCCAGGATTTAGGAGGTATCATTTTGATCCTATATGGAGAATCCTTGTGATAAGCGGAGATTGACCGAGCGTAGCATAGGAAACTCCTTCCCTATCAAGTGTATGTCATCCACGTACTCTATGAGGATCACCGCCATACTCTCTACTACTTTTTTGTATATACAAGGTTCATCTACCATTTTGATGAAGTCAAACACTTTGACTACCACATCAAAACAGACGTTCCAACTCCGCGATGCCTGCTTTATCACATAAAACATCTTGCATACGTTTCCGCTGCTCCCACTGTCTACGAAGCCCTCTGGCTGTGTACTTATAGACGCTCTCTTCCAAATCAACATTTAGAAAAGCAGTCATGACACCCAACCGCCAGATATTGTAGTCATGGTATGTAGCCGTGGCAAGTAGAATCTGGATGGACTTAAGCATATCTTTGAAAGTCTCAACTTTTCCATATACACCAAGTAATCTTCTCAAGATATACTCGCTCCTGATGGGGATTTAACCCTTCAGATAAAGCAACCAAAGTCCATACTTTGTTGGTGTATAAGGATTCCATCTCAGATCACTAAGCATCCAACCATTCTTACAGAGTCCTACTCCTGATGGCCTGCTTGAAACTAGTTGGGTCATCATCTCATGATGCAATCCTCGCTCCCACTGTCATAGAGAAACCAAAGTATCTCTCAGGTGGGTGAGGAACCCTACTGGATCGGCGGAGAGGCTGAGGTTCGTTGGTTACTATTGAATCCTTTGGTTCTACCAAATCATCTGCTGTAGTTTGTATAGCTGGAACTCCTTCCAGTTCTACCTCATGACCACTAATTTCTTCACAGGAAATTCCCTTTCACAAAGGTGGCATGTTGAGAAACAAAACAATTTTGTTCCTCGATTAGGTAGAAGATATTCCCTTGCGTATGCTTGGGATATCCAACAAACTTCCACAGATCTGACTTTGCCTCGAGCTTGTCCGGATTTTGCTTTTTAGACAAAGGCCGGACAACCCCAAATCTTAACAAACTTAAGATACGGGCTCTTCCCTTTCCATATCACATATGAAGTGGTAGGCAACTGAGTTGATTGGAACCCTATTCAATAGGTATGCAGCTTCTCAAGTGCATAACTCCCAAAAGTAAATAGAAAACTCAGTAGTACTCATCATAGAGTGCACCATATCAAATAGGGTGTGATTGCTCCGCCCCGATACACCGACGTGCTGTGGTGTATACGGAGGAGTAATGCTGAGAGAGAATCTTATTCTCCTTTAGAATAGTACAAAAATTCCGTGCTCAAGTATTCTCCTCCTTGATCTTATCAAAGGACATAATACTTATACCCGTTGTTGGTTCTTTACATCTAACTTATATTCCGTGAATATCTCAAAAGGTTCGAACTTGTGTTTCAACAGAAACATATGTCTGAATCTTGAGAGATCATCAGAGAATGTAATGAAATACAAAGAACCGGTCTTGGCATGTGTAGACAGGGGACCTTCATATCAGCATGTATCAATCCTAAGAGTTCACTAACTCTTTCTCTGTTTCCAATAAACAGAGCTGTGGTCATCTTATCTTTGTGACATGACCAGCAAGTTTCACAAGATGTAAATTCAAACAAATTTAAATATGCATCTAAATGTAACTTAGCTAGTTGGGTCGTATTGATATGACCTAGTCTACAATGCCTCAAGAAGGATTCGTTCATTTCTGAACTCTTCCTCTTGTGTGTATTCTGTACATTAAGAACTGTGGTTTGATTTAGAACGTCTATGTTTTTAGATAACGTACCTGAACTGATCAATTCTTGATATAGGAAATGATCAAAACATTATCCATCAATACAAAATTAAATTCTTTCTTTACTAATAAAGAGACTGATATGATGTTGTATATCAGGTTCGGTATCTAATAACATTTGTTCAGAATCAATGTATTCTGGTAATACAGGGTGATAGTGACCAACAGACTTGGCTGCAACACTTGCATCGTTTCTATCTCATGAAATTTATCACCCGTTCTCAGTTCTCTACCTATCTGTAGCCTATGTAACAGATTACATATGCGGGATCCTGATCCGGTATCTCATACCCAGGACGTAAAGTATACTGAGAAACAGTTCTATGTAATGAACACACCCGAAGATGATGCATCAGCATGCACTTTCTTCGTTTGGGCGGCACGGGAAATCTGGTATTCCCCAATTTCCTGCTCTGTCTTATAACAATTATAAGTTGGAGCAGGACCAACGTTCCCCAGCTCAGTATAACAAGCGGGTTCGGTCAATATATCCGTATTATTATCTTGATTAAGGCGTGATATGGTCGCTACCTGGAGAGAGAGAGAAGAAAACACTCAGCGTATGCTCTTGCAAGATTAAATTGGTTATCTAATATATCTAATCAGGATGTCTCCCACTGTTTTAGTCAAATCTTTCTTCAGAACCTAAAAGGAAAGACTAGCCGGGATTAATTACACGCTACAAGTTCGCCAATCTTTCAGCCAGGCCAGTGTCGGTACTTTGAGGGAGGTCCCCCGTGCTTTCGCACGAACCTAATTAAAGTAAATCTTGTTTTCCCAGAGGCATAACCCCTTTAACACCTTTCTAGACACCTACTTGATCGGCTAATTGCAATGTGTAAAACTCTCCCAGGAGTAACTCTTACTCGCAGCGGGTATCGGGATCGAACTATCTCATAGAAGGTATGCAATCTCATTGCAAATTTCAACACTTGAAATTCCCGATAATATTTTGCCCCAAGCCTCCTATGACCTTGACAAAGGCCAACAAATCATAGGCTGCTAGTCAAGTTCAACCCGTCATTTCTTGATTAAAGTAAACCCACCCGCACGGCCCTTGACAAAGGCCAACAAAGTCGCACGACTACCCTAATCCAATCTGCATCATATGCATAAGCAGATAAGTACTATTCAGCTACCGCACACTACGCCTTGACAAAGGCCAACAAACACAGCACGAATACTAAACAGTCCTTATCTGAAATGACGGAGGGCTACGACAGGTTTTTAAGAAAACCCTTTGCGTAATGAAGTTGATATCGTTCTAGAATCGAGTGCTTTTAAATAGAATGTTTCTGAGGCCTTTTCTAGTTTTGCTAAAGAGGTCACTCCCGGTGAAGGGATCGTCGGCTCTTTCCTCATCGAATAAGGTGCAGGATATTTCACAAATATCACTATGCAAAGCAAAAACTATAGAAGCAATCAAAAGACAAACCGAGTTTGTAGCATCTACTAGTTTCACTAAAAAGGTCACTCCCGGTGAAGGGATCTCGGCTCTTTCCTTATCGAATAAGGTGCTGGATGTTCTAAAAGGAACACCGCTATGCAAAGCAAGAACTACAGCTACCAATTTTTAAACAAGTTTCTACAACATCTTTTAGGTTTCTTTTATTTCATTAATCTCATTAATGAAGTCCCATTTTAATTATGCTTCGCAAGCATCACATTTGAAACGAAATCTGCAATATAACATATATCTCATATATATAATATAAACATTCGTCTCAGGCAGTAATATGATCTCATCACAGAACATTGCAGCAGAAGAACATATATGAAATATTGGATATACTAGGAGGCCCGTGTTTTCAATACGAGCCTGTATAAAACACGGATTCCACGGTCGCGATGAATAGCCAAACCCACATCCCTAGACCCCTACGAGAGCGGCAAGCAACACTGCCAATTCTAGGGTTAGGAGACCAGGTCTCGACTCCTCGAGATGGTCTCCCACTGGACCCTAGAACCCGGTTACTTGTGCTCCCCGCCTTGGGTCTACCGAATGCGGAAAAGTAAATAATATACAACGGTGACATCATCCTCAGCCCGGAAGTGCCCCAATAATAGAATATTACATACAAATGAATTTTACATGAATGTTAAAGAAAAACTCTCATCTTACATAAAACCCCCGGCTATTCAAAACGCGACGATCCAATATAACATATCACAGCAACACATAATATCCCATATCATTAACGTAAGCAAGTATGCGTATCCTTATTGTCGTTGATGTATAGAAACGAAGCCGGCGATACACCACATACTACGCTTACGGTCACAGAAAAGAAAGTGTAAAACTACAACAGTTGGAATCCGCAACCTGTTTAAACATCGCATGCCTAACCAAATGAATTCCTTAGACATCACATGCCTAACTATTATAAACCCCGCATTTTAGTCTCATTATCGAAAACTCTTTTCAATATCAAGTCGGGCAATTCAACAAGATTCCCGACATCCTGATCGAATGCTCGTCGCAAACTTTAGTAGACTGCCGCACCCCGGATGCCGACGACGAAGTGCACTAAGGCGGAACACCGCTGCCGCGAGCACCCGAACGGATGCTTTCGGCGACGGGGTTCTCCTACAGTCACTTGGTCGGGGGTATGGGGCGTGGCTATCTATTAAGTTTACCCGGCGAGTATCCGCGTACGCTACGTGATTGCGACGGACTTTTGATCGCATCAAAATCCCGTGGCAACCGATCATCTGAGACTAAAGTGCTATGTTTATAATATTCAAATCAGTTATCTCATAACTATTTGTGGATTCCAAATATTGTATCACATTCCAGATAAATAGACAATGTTAAACTTTCCGATCGAATAATCAAACACCCAAGATTTCCCCAATATATCTCAACACTTGAAATCAGTTTAAAAATATCCATCACATGCCACAGTACCAATGGTCCAGCCGTAGAAGGGTCAAGCCAACGCCTCACATGTGGCACGCCGTACTGCCCCAAACCCTAAGGTTCAGAGGCAGTTCAAGACGGTCACATAATCGAGTTAAGATTTGTTGTCTTCTAGAGGGTCAACCGCGTTACGTGCACGACTTAGAACGTTCCTAAACTACGAAAAAATCCAACTTTTGAAAAAATTTCCGACTGGGGAAAAGGTAAGTTATTGATATCCGTTCGAACTTTTAACAGTTTCTAAAATTATCCGGAAAAACTAAACAAAGTTAAATTATTCGATCGAATCAACAAGTCCCCAATACAACCCAGAAAACTCAACTCTTGAGTAGAATTAAAAATTCCCAGAAGACTGCAAAAGAACCCAGGATTATTACTGTGAATTTGCGGGCCCCAAAGACACTTTTCTGCCGCGGAACCGCGGCCACATGCGTGGTTTAGCCGCGTTTCCGCAGTCACGTGACCGATTTAGGAGTCCGTACTTCACAGTAATTCTTAGATTCTCCTGCTTATTTTTCTGAGTATTTTTAATTCACTAAAAATCACAGTTTTGAAAAATTTCAAGAGAGGGGTAAATATCGGGGTTTCCGGGTTCGATCGGACTTTAAACTTCGCCTAGACATCGCCTAAAGCTCTAGCTTGGCTACGATACCACTGTAGGGTTGCTAGGCATGCATACAAGGGTCTACGAGGCATCAACCATGCCCGATTTATAATTTAGCCATGCCGAACAACCCAAAGCCGGATCTTTAAACTAGAGTTTATGCGAAAACAAACATGTTAAACACTTTAATACTAAGTGAGAGGGATTACTACCTTTGTAGATCCGGTCCTTCACTTCAATAGCTCCGTGTAGATGTCCCCTTCGTTGCGATCGTGAACTCCGGACTATAGAGAAGATCCATAAGAAGAACGAACGTGCTTGCTTCGATGACTTCGAGGCCGAAGATGATCTATGTCGGGGAGACACTAACTCAAGCTATTCCTTCATTAGGTCCTGAACTTTATGAAAAGAACACACTCTACTACATGGCAAGTGGTAGAGGATGAAGAAGTTGGAGGTGGGCTCACTTTAGAATTGATTTTCTCACACTTTTTCTCATAGCACCATCAGAGCTTGAAAGCTTTTTCAAGGAGCTTGATAAAAAAGAAGAAGAAAGAATAATATCAACATATGAATTATCTCCTCTTCAATAATGTAACCATATGTGAGTTAAGCTATCATGCTTAACTCATGTAGAGAATTGACCAAGGTATATGTTTAAGGGTTGGGTTAACTAAATATCCTTAAGAATGACAAAAGAGTTGACTTTGTCAATATTTCCACAAGCTTCATGAAAGCTTGAGAACTTTGACAAAGTCATTCTCTTTTGTTATTCTTAAGATATAAACAAAACCCTAATCTTTACCCTAATCTTGGTATAAGTCTCATACACCCATCTTTGATGTATCATCAAGCATGACACAATCATATGTACACAAATATATATCACATATACACTTATGCACAATCAAGTGAGAAAATAAATATTAAGTGAGCTAATACTAGTTAATGTAATGTAATATATCAAATATATATAATCATACATTAAATTATTAAATCAACTCTTGATTTAAAAATCCGGCTATAACCGACTAATATCAAGTGTAACAACTTATCGAATCAACACTTGACCGATAACCCGGTTATATCGCATACAACCGATCAATGTTACAGATCGCGAGAATAGAATACGGTATCTCATATCGCATCAATCTCAGTTCCGCACATATCACATATGTGCTCCTACTCCATTTCGCTTGAGCTAGGAAACCCCTGTGTAGGACTTTAAAGACTCGTCAATACTCCGGCAGTAGGTGATGATCATATCAAACACCCAAAAGCCGCAAGCGGTCTGCTAAACATAACGGCCACCCGGGTATTGAGCGATCAGAAGATCAACAAGCAAGCCTGTATATTCTCCTGCGAATCTAATCAGTAACACTCCCGTACAGTCCGGTCTCGTCGTCTGATATGTCATATATCTCGCTTAGGGGTGGTAAACGTCAGACCCCAGTAGCTCGATAAGTCGTGTCGATATGAGGTCTATAACAGTTCGAGAAACTACTGATAACACTTACCAGTAAATCTCAGCAACCCTGGCCAGGAATTTCCGGTTATAGCCAATCGAACACAGCACAACATCAACTCCCTATACCGGAAGAGACGAATCCCCTCCTATCGCTCATTGCCTCCATGTGATTCGGGACTGTACCCAAAAGCCACCTTTTTGCATGCCCTCTTGGACGTGGTATGATGGAAATCAAAGCACAGTGGGAATCACACAAGACTCTATGACGATCTCGGGTCAACAGACTACTCTGTACCAGTGTCACCGGAGAACTGCCATCTGACGTGAGGTATAATACCATCTAAGAGTTCTCGGCGAGTCCGTCCAGCGTACCCAGTCTCTACTGAGCACCCGTACACCATCCTTGATGTCAAACACCGATGGATATGGGATCATCCATCGCCCATCATATGGGTCAAGATGCCTATACGCTAGTCTACTCTGGTGTATCGTTGCCGTGTCTCGATACACCCTCGACTAGGAACTGTTATAGGATGTACTCGTCGACTACCATGGCCCCACTAGTATGATCTCATCATAGTCCCAGTAGTCGAGTACATATCCTAAGGGCTTTATCAACATTTAACATGGAGACAATCAGAGTACATGTTAAGATAAAGTACAACCAGATAGCATACTATCATGTCGAGCAAGAAAGTCCTCCCTATATATGTCCAAGCATCCATTACAATATACATCATATGTACAGTAATGTCCTCTAGGGCATACATATAACTAATAGGAGCTCGGACTATAGACTCTCGGGTGGATCGTCTTCGATTCTAGGTGGCCGCGGAGGTGACCAAGATCCGGATCGATCCTCGGAGCTTGCATGGACGAGGAGGACAGCGGAGGGAAGAACCGAAGGACCATTTTCGTGAGGTATAATCTCCTTAGCATAGTAGATAGAAGCTCTAGTTGTTTGTTAGAAATGGTTTAGCAAAGATCCTCAAGATAGTCTATGTTACCTTGTGATAAAAAATTGTTTTTTACCTATTCTGCCTCCCTGTAAGTACCGGGGTAGATAACGTAGACTTACAGTGGTATCAGAGCCTAGCTAAACCATTACTAACATGTTAGCAAAGTGTTAGAAATTCGATCGCCGGAGAAATCGCAAAAATACGTCAAAAAATGCACGTATTCTGTCGATTTTAAAACTTGTCCAAAAATTATTTCAGGGACCTTAAAAATACGAGCAGGCTTTTGAAGGACACACAAGAAAAATGAGCTTGTGGATCGGTCAGACCGCCGTGGAAGCGCGGCTAAACCAAGCGTTTAGCCGCGGATACGCGGCCGAGTCGACGCCGAGTCAACTCGTTTTTCCTGCAGTCTGTCCAGATTTGTATTTTGTGATTTTTCTGATAGTTTGTTTCTGCCCAGATTTCGTTGAGTAATGTGTTGTGCTTGGGGTAGTTTCAAATCAAGTTATCGATCGAAATTATAAGTACTTTAGCTAATCGGATCTTCTGTGATGTGATATATGTACTGAACGTCTACTAATCGCTATACGTCGATTAGTGGGGGTTGTATATATCTGTGATCTGTGTTATTGGTTTGTGTATATGAACTTGTTGGATCATCGTGATGAATAGCCGGGGATGTGAGATGAAAGTTTTCTTTTTTCATTCGATGTAATATTTGTAATTTGATGTAATATTATTTTATGGTCGCACATCCGGGTTGAGCTTGTAGCCGCCATTGTATATTATTTCTTTTACTGTTCTTGTCCTAGGATAGACCCAAGGTGTGGTGCACAAACTACCGGATACTTTGAAGTGTCGAGTAGCCTACTCACGTTGTTGAGGAAAGTTGCTTCACTTTGGGTATTTGGCGGGTAGTTTGCCGCACCTGTAGGGGTCTAGGGTGAGGTTTGGCTATTCATCGCGACCGTGTAATCCGTCTTTCATTGCAGGCTCAAACGAAGCGCAGATTCCTAGTATATCTAATGTGTTCATCTGTGTTTTAGAATGGCTATCATTGCGTCTGACGAATATTTATATCTATATATGATATCTAGTAGGCGTTGCTTATGTTTTGCATCCGCGCTAGTCCAACCCCGCTCTGTCGTTGGTTAAGTAACCTAACGGGTGATGACGGGGCCTAGTGGTGAATGCGGATGGCATAAGCGTACGTCATATTTTCATTATTTTCTGCAATGGTAGGATTAATTGATGGGACGCATTATATTAATGCAAAGAAAACAAGCCAAAGCTGAATCGTTGGAACAATTTCAAAACCATCTAGATAATAAAATGACTGAATCTGACTGTTATGATTGGCAAAGGTCTGTCCAGATGTCCATTACCCATGACAAGCTGGGACACCTGTTAACTAATCAAACCCCTGCCGTCTCAGGACCAGTTTCCCTTGTCACGGATATTGATATCTGTAAGACATCGGAAAAGGACTGTGCGAATGCCAAGTGCCTCGTATTGGCCTCAGTTGATGATGCATACCAGAGGCAGCACGAGAAGATGGACTTAGTTTCTGTCTTCCTCCATAACAAAGATTTATATGGAGAGCAATCTCGTATCGCAAGATATGAGACCTCGAACGAATTTCTTCAAGCGAGGTTGGCTGTCAGGTTATCTGTAGGGGACAACGTCCTTACAGAGGCTGGCTATATTGATGAGCTCACAGACCTGAAGACCACATTGAAGAACGAGTCAAATACTGACTTGATTCTACAGTCGCTGCCTTCTACTTACACCCTGAAGGAAACCAGGGAAGTAGAAGGAAAGGGAAGGGCAAAAGTTTCGGGACTAGATATGGTAAAGGAGGGACGTTCCTATTGTTACGGGAAAGGACATTAGCAAAGGGATTGCAGGGCTAGCAAAGCCAGTAGCCAGGATTCGAAGCATGTTGTGGCTTCGGCTCTGAGTGTGTTTGTAATAGAAAACTGTATGTCAATTAACTCTACTTCCTGGGTACTAGATACCGGATCAGGATCTCATATATGTAATTCATTACAGGCTTTGAGAAACCGTAGATTTATCAGGGTAGGTGACATGACTCTCAGAGTTGCGAACGGAATGAGCGTGAACGCTAAATCCGTATGGGAATATCACCTTGGATTGACAAGTGGGCAGATATTGATTCTACGTAACTGTTTGTATGTACCTAATCTAGCTTGTAATATCATATCTGTATCTTTACTTTCTAAGGAAGGATACGATTTTACTTTTGTAAGCGATGTGGTATACATCCACCTAAATCAAGTTCTGATTGGGTCAGGTACATTAGAAAACGGAATATACGTATTAAATCAAGCTCAGGTTTTCAGTGTCCAGAACACACTTAAAAGAAAGTCTCAGGAAACAAATCAGGCTTTCTTATGGCATTGTAGACTGGGTCACATCAATGAAATACGGTTAACGAAATTACATAAAGAGGGATATTTGAATCCGTTCGAATATCAGTCTTATGCTACTTGTGAATCTTGTCTCATGGGAAAGATGACAAAAACTCCATTCACTGGACACGGAGTAAGAGCGAGCGAGCTCTTGGGACTCATACACAGTGATGTGTGTGGTCCAATGTCTACACATGCGCGAAGTGGTTATTCATACTTCATTACTTTTACGGATGATTTCTCTAGGTATGGACATTTCTTCCTAATGAAGCATAAATCCGAGGCTTTTGAGAAATTCCGGGAATACAAGAATGAAGTGGAAAAACAAACAGGAAAAAGTATCAAGACACTAAGATCTGATCGAGGTAGTGAATACTTGAGTGCCGAGTTTCTGGGCTACTTAAAAGAGAATGGAATTCTCTCTCAGCTTACTCCTCCATACACAACGCAACACAACGGTGTATCCGAAAGGCAGAATCGAACTCTATTGGATATGGTTCGTTCAATGATGAGTAAGGCTGAGTTACGCGATCCTTCTGGGGTTATGCACTAAAAACATATGCATATATTTTGAACAAGGTTCCAACCAAGACTGTGCCTACCACACCATATCAGATGTGGAGTGGGAAGAAACCCTGTCTTAAGTATCTTAAGACATGGGGATGTCCAGCTTTTGTAAAAAGGCAGCATGCGGACAAGCTCGAGGCATGCTCAGTAATGTGTAAGTTTGTGGGATACCCCAAGAACTCCAGGGGGTATCTTTTCTATTCCGCAGAAGAACAAAAGGTTTTTGTTTCTCAGCATCTCCACTTCTTGGAAACTGAATTTTTAGAAAATCAGATAAGTGGGAGCGCAATAGAACTGGAAGAAGTTCCAGAACCACAAACTATTACTGAAAGCTTGGTAGAACCAGAAGTTTCAGGAGAAGCGGACATCCCAGCGCCACTCCGAAGGAGTAGTAGGCAGACTCATCCGCCCGAGAGATACTACGGTTTTCTCATAGACGGGGATCGAGAGGATTGCATCATTGAAAATGATGAGCCTACTAACTTTCAGCAAGCCATTCAGAGTGGTGACTCAGTAAAATGGCTGGATGCAATGCGGAATGAAATGGAGTCCATGTACACCAACAAAGTTTGGACTTTGGACATTGCTCCAGAAGGGGTAAAACCCGTAGGCTGCAAATGGATCTTCAGAAAGAAGATTGGTGTAAATGGGCAGGTTGAAACCTATAAAGCTAGACTTGTTGCAAAGGGTTTTCGTCAATGGCCTGGTTTGGACTTTGACGAAACCTTTTCTCCAGTGGCTATGCTCAAATCCGTTTGGATCCTTATTTCCATTGCTGCCTTCCACGATTATGAGATCTGGCAGATGGACGTTAAGACGACTTTTCTAAATAGAAATTTGGAAGAGTGTGTCTATATGGATCAGCCGGAGGGTTTCATTCAGAGTGGGAGCAGCGGTAAAGTGTGTAAGTTGCTTAAGTCCATTTATGGATTAAAGCAGGCATCGCGGAGTTAGAACATCTACTTTGATGATACTGTCAAAGAATTCGACTTTATCAAAAATCCAGATGAACCATGCATTTACAGTAAGATTGTAGGGAGAACTGTGGTATTCCTCGTCTTGTACATGGATGACATTCTCTTAATAGGAAATGACATTCCTATGCTACAATCAGTCAAAGGATTCTTGTCACAGAGGTTCTCCATGAAGGACCTGGGCGATGCCAACTACATTCTGGTGATCCAGATCTATCGTGATAGATCTAAGAGGATGTTGGGACTTTCGCAGTCAAGGTACATTGACACCATACTGAAACGATTCAGTATGGAAGATTCAAAGCGCGGTAATCTACCAGCTTGTCACGGAATCACCCTCTCCAAAGAGATGTCTCCCAAGACTGATTTGGAAAGGGTTCGCATGTCATCTATACCCTACGCATCTGCGGTAGGCTCTATAATGTATGCGATGTTGTGTACCAGACCAGATGTAGCATACACACTAAGCGTTGTAAGCAGGTATCAGTCTGACCCAGGGGAGAAGTACTGGATAGCAGTAAAGAACATTCTCAAGTACCTGAGAAGGACTAAGGAAATGTTTTTGGTGTATGGCGGAAAAGACCTCCAGATCGAGACCTTTGCTGACTCCAGCTTCCAGAGTGACAAGGATGACTCCAAGTCCATGTTGGGTTATGTCTTTACCCTCAATGGAGGGGCGGTTTGTTGGAAGAGCTCCAAGCAGGAAACCGTTGCTGACTCGACGATGGAAGCGGAGTACATAGCTACTTGCGATGCCGCAAAGGAAGCTGTCTGGATGAAGAAGTTCCGCACGGAGCTTCAGGTGGTTCCTTCCATTGTTGATCCAATACCGCTGTATTGCGACAACAACGGCGCTATATCCTTAGCAAAGGAACCCAGGTCCCATCAGAAGTCCAGGCACATTTTGAGGCAGTACCACCTGATCAGGGAGATCGTAGATCGCCGGGAGATCGAGGTGAAGAGAGTAGATTCGGAGAATAACACTGCAGATCCATTCACGTAGGCCATACCCCAGACTCAGTTCGAGCGGCTGATCGAGATGATAGGTCTTCGATACGCCAGTACATGGCCCTAGTGCAAGTAGGAGATTGTTAGTGTATATGCCCTAGAGGCCATTACTGTGTCATACTAGTTTGTATATTACTTAATGGAAGCTTGGGATATTCACAGTTGTATAGACCGTCTTGCTCAAAATGATAGTATGCTACTTGGTTTGATTCTACTTTAATATGTGCGTGTGTTTCTTTTAGCATATCGCTTATACATATTAGTGGAGCCCTTAGGATCTTTGCTTGATTACCAGCGTTGTGATGGCAGTCACACTAGTAGGGGCTGGGTAATCTACAAGCACATCCTTATACAGGTCCCTAGTTGTAGGATTTGTTGCGCCACGGCAGCGCCCCGGCCTCGTACTCGAGGCCAAAATGCGGAATCAAAATTTTTTCTTTACTCGGAAACCGACGCTACCGCGGACAATGAAAACCCGGATCGTAACCATTAACCTAATGCTAGCAAACAAGAGATAGGGTGAGAAGTATACCGAGTGATCCGAGTCCTCCGGTCTTCTCGTCATCGTCCCGATCTCCCGCGGAAAGTGTAGTCTCCATATCGTCGCCTCCTCGCCGGAAAGGGCACCACAACGCCTGCGTCTTTTACGGGCTCCCGCCTCAATACCGAGGCAACTCGAGCATGAAGCCGGCAACTCGACATGCTCAAGATATGCTGTAGAATGTGTAGTGTAGAGGCTATGTCTCATTTGGGGTTTGTTGCCATTTGAAGATGATGGAGGAAATGAGATTAGAAAAATGGTGCTTGCATTTTTCTAGCATGAATGAGATCAAGAAATGAAACTCAAGCTCTCTTCTTCTTCTTCTTCTCTCTTTCTTTTTTTTTTCTCTCATGAAAAACTTATCATCTAGTGAGAAAATAAGAATGGTGGAGGAATGAGAATAGAAAACCATAAGAAGGGAGGTGAGTGTAGGATAAAGAGAATGGTGACTATATCCTAAACATCATCATCACAAACTTACATCAAACTTCATCTGAAATCTAATCTTCATAAAGCAAGACAAGATGATAGAAAAGAATCGAATAAAAAGATGCTATCATAATAAATCATCTTACAAATAAAACCTCCACCAAATGTAATTTGCAAAACTGCAAATTACCCCCTCCATCAGAAAAGTCCGGCCGGGAAAGAACAAAGGAAAACCGGCCGGAACGGAATGCAAACTGGCAACTCCAGAAAACTGGTCCCGTAATAAATTACAGGAAAACCCCTATACTGTGCATACACAGCCGCATCTGTATTCGGACCGGATACAAATGCAATGAGACAAAATCTACACTGTACTAAACTAGGACCGGCTTAAGCCAAAGCCGGCTAGTAAAAATCCGTTCGATCCTGATCCGTGCAATACCGCACGTATCTGATCGAACCCTGCCATATATCCATACGGCCACTACAGCGTTTCGCCCGAAAGCTTGAGTAACTGTAAGTGTGGTGGACTCTAAAGACTCGTCAATACTATGGCTGTGGATTTAACCACTGGCACGTCAGAGGTATAAGCCAATACGTGACGGGCCACCAGCTATTGACCAAAAGGGACGTCGATGAGGAAGCTCACCCCGACACCCAACTGAGCCTGTCAGTGACAATATCCGTACAGTCCGGTCCGTTCGTCTATGAGTATCGCATGACGGGCCTAGGGGGTTGGTAAAAGTCAGACCCCCAAAAGCGGTACAAGTCGTGTCGGAGTGTAGCCCAGAACGCCCTGAGATACTACTGGAATACCTACCAGTAAATCTCCTGCCTCGGCCGAGGGCTTTGCGTAATGGATCTCCTAGACACAGCGCGACCTCACCCCCAATACCGGGAGAGACGAACCCCTGAAGATCCGCTCACTGCCTCCATGTGGCTCGGGACTGTACCCAACTAAAACCTGTTTGCACGACTCCTTTGAGCCGTGGTAGGGTAGTAATCAAAGCACAGTGGGAACTCACACGAGACAAATGACGATCTCAGGTCGATGAACTAACCTGTACACATGTCACCAGGGAACTGCTATCTGACATCAGGTATAAGCCCAACTAGCAGGTTCCCGGCGAGTCCTGTCCGGTGTACTCATAACCCAATGAGCACCTGTATACATCTTAGGTGAACAAACTGACACCAGTGGCTTGTGAGACCTGCCACCGCCCCTCGTCGGGGTCTCGACTGTATACACTAGTCTACTAATGGAGTATCGATGCCCTGTCTCGAAACTCCTACGACTAGGGACCTTTTAAGGATGTGCTTATAGACTACCAGCTCCCACGTATATGATCGCCATCATACTGCTGGTAGTCAAGCAAGAATCCTAGGGGCTCTATCAACGTGTAATAGCGACATGTCAGGTCACCTAAAGCAGTACACGATGATAAAGATAAACCAGATAGCATACTATCATTTCGAGTAAGACTGTCCTACCGGGATAGGTCCTCCCTCAATCATTGCAATCACGTGCCTGTGATCCAATAATTGACTCTGAGGGCACTATCTCCAACAATCTCCCACTTGCACTCAAGGCTAATTATTGCGATGTTGCATACTCACAACCCGTGTGATACCGAACACCCAACTCCTCTACTAGTCAGTCTCACAAAACTCATTTGCGAAACTATTGCGTTCGAGGAATAGCCTCAGTGAGTGGATCCGCTGTGATGTTTCTTTCTATGTCTCTCTAAATCTCAAGTTCGCGGAGAATACCATCTCCCGAAATGAGCAATACCTGTCTTAGAATGTCTGGATGTCTGATGGGACCTAGCTCATAAATGAACTCCAAATCCAAACTTCTTAGACTGTATCGACAACTGAACTTAATCAGTATCCTGCGCCATGCCTCCCTCAGTATTACCTTGGATCACCTGTCCAAAATACTGCCCCTCGTTAGAGGGAAAACTAAAACTCTGACAACCTCCTTGTCGTCCATGTCACCTTGGAAGCCTGGAGTGATAACCGTCTCCTAAAGGAGGCAGCCGTTATCATATCCCTGGAACATTCACTTATGTTCTAAAACTGCTTCCGACTGTTTCTCCAGGATTGGATCAATATCAACTTATTGCATCTACTGCAAGAACAACATCTGGTGTGGTACTTGATATCTCATGATTGACTCAATTGCCTAAGCAAGTGATCTGCCAATCATGAGTATCCCTCTCCCCTTTAGTTTATAAGACACCTTTAGAGAGGGTGACTCCATCAACTGCAGGTACACTACCGTGTCAGGAGTCGTCCATTCTAAATACTCATAGAATGCTGTCAAGGTACCCAGATTGGGAAACCACCCAAATCTAGATCTAAAACCATGGATCTAGTAACCAGTATGTCAGATATAATATCCAAGTCTTTTGTGGAGAAACTACTGTGTGACGACCAAAGTATAACCGATCGTAGTATAGGAATATCACTTCCTACTACCTTCTCAACAGATCCATCCCCTATTCTGATGACGTCAAACCTATGACTGTCACATCAGAAACAGATGATCTAACTCCGCTATATCTGCTTTAGTCTATAAATAGACATAAGCCTGATGTCCACCAATGCTTCCGCTGCTCCCACTGACTACGACAACCCTCTGGCAGAGTCATATAGACGTGCACTTCGAAAGCTAGTTTAGAATGACGCTATACTCATCCTCCCACCGGGTCTCGCAGCCTGGAACAACAGCAATGGCAAGTGTGGGTAAACAAGAACTTCCCTGTCACCGTCCTTGAGGCTACCGAAGTACCTCTCGGGTGCCTGAAGTTACCCACCGTATCTGCGGAGTGGCCAATGGAATGTCAAATTAGATTGAATCTTTAGGTTCCTTATCAAATCTTCAGTAATCGTTTGTGGTTCTGGAATTACTTCCAGTTCTACCATACTCCCACTACAGTTTTCTGAAAAAATCCATTTTTATTAAAACTGTGGCGAGTCTAGAACAATATTGCTATTGTTCATCCAGATGGTAGAAAATCAACCCTCGTCATAGCCTGGGTCAACCCACAAACAGCCATTACAGAAACGTGCCTTGAGTTATCCGGAGTCTGGTTTTAAGCATAAGCCGGACAACTCCCCGTACCTTAACATCGTTAAGATATGAACTGTTCTATATCCAATATAGAACCAGAGGCACTGATTTAAATGAACCAGATTCAAATCATGCAGCTGTCTCCAGTGCATGTCAACTAAATGGAGAGAGGCCGATCAGCGTTACTCAACTTAGGAATGCTTCCAATTATGAGTAACCTGAAAAAGAAGCAATTTCTCTTTATCATTACTATCAACTGAATACCATACACAAGTATCTGCATCTTCGATCACTTTGAAGAATCCCGATACTTGCTACACCTGGTTCTCTACTCTATTCAAATACCTATAACTCCTCAAAACTTAGACCCTGTGTTTCCACGAAACACATGTCTAGGAACTAGAGAAGTTAAAAGTAAACAGAATATAGTATGAGGACCAACCCCTCTGTCCCAATGGACACTGGACAACATACAATACTCTGTACAAGTCCGCTGAGTCTAACAACTCTTTCACTGTGCGTCGTAGGTTGAAAACTGTACTTATGGTTAAGAAGAATTACACCGCTGTTTGATGCTCCTTACCTAACCATCCACTGATATAGGTAAATGTCATCGACATAATATCAAAAGGTATATCTCACTCTATGAAAATAGACGTACAGATATATCAATTTGAAATTGGTGCACAACAGCGGATATTCAAAACCAAATATTTGCCGACCGGCAAACAGCCCAGGTGATCTCCTCAAATATCACCGATTACAACGAATCCCGATATAATGAGGAAGATCACCCAATTCCCAATAACTTACTCACACTCATCATCTGTAAAACTATACAGATGTGAGAATCAAACCTGGTAAATACATACCCTGGAGCAAGTGTCTAATCGGGAAATCAGTTTTCCTTTAACAGTATACAGTTGAAACTGAAACATTGAAATGTTTCGATGGGGTATCCTGGTATTCTTAGTAATGCCTCTACCATTATCCAGATTCACAACTATAACCGTATAATTCTTTGCCACCTCTCCAAATCCCTTTATATGTCTTTAGTCATTACCTTCTGCACACCCCTGTAGGCCAATTGGTTTTCTTCCTTCCCTACCGTTCGGCACCAGCCTATGGTTTGGAAGAAGACTATCCAATAAGCATAATGGGTGTACTGTCCTAAACCTAGGAGCACTCGCAATGCGAGAGAAGGTGAAGATAAGAGACAACCGAATAAACCTTATTCCTATTTCTCCTGGACCAGAATCCATCCCCGAACTGGAACAAGTTCCTTTCGAGTTCGTATATAACCATACGATGGAGTATCCAATAAACTGTGGATCTTCGTAGTGACACGGAGTGTCCTGGAGAAATACAAAGGTGATTTAGGATTGGCGAAGAAATACTTGGTTTGGTCGTGAATAACAGTCGCAATTTACTTTGCCCTCCTACTAATCCCTTGCTTGGTCTTAACTTAATACCTTCTGCACACCATCGTTATGCTAATTGGTTTTCTTCATTCCCTACCGGTCGGCACCAGCCTAAGGTTTGGAAGAAGACTATCCAATTTGCGTAATAGGTGTACTATCTCCTAAACCAAGGAGTACTCGCAATGAGAGAAGGTGAAAAGAAAAGACAACAGAATAATCCTATTCGTTTTCTCCAGAACCAGAAACCATCCTCGAAGTCCTTCGAGTTCGTATATAACCATACGATGGTTTTGTCCAATGGAAGTGGACGTTCGTAGTAATACGGGGTGTCCTGGAGAAAAGGGTAAAAGTAGAAGTGGCAATGAGGTCTGCAACTCTGACAATCCAAAAGCCAGTATTAAGAAGGTTCGGTCAACTTGGTCACTGAGTCATAGTCTTAGGGTCGGGTCAATAGTCGCTGCCAGAGAGAAAGAGAAAAGAAACACTCAGCGTGCACTCTAACCTAGATCAGAATGGTTACCAATTTATCTAATCAGGAAACCTCCCACTGTACCTCAAATTCTCCTCCAAACCTGAAAGAAGAATTAGTCGGGACCACCCGAGGAGTAAACCAACTCATCAGTGGGAATCGGGATCCAACTATCATCGCATGATAACTTGACGGAATCCACTCAAGTCACCACACTCCAGAAGGTATGCGCATGCTTGGCAAGTTTCAGTTCTTTTGAAACTCCCGATGTGATTTTTACCCCTAGGACCCAAGTGACCTTGACGAATAATCAACAAATCAAAAGGTCCTAGTCAAGTTCAACCCGTCATTATCTTGATTGCGTTAAACCCACCCGCACGACCCTTGACGAATAATCAACAAAGTCGCACGACTGTCCTAACCAATCCACATATCCTTGCGACAGAAAGCATTACAGAGCTACCGCACACTACGCCTCGGCGAATAGCAACGACAAACGTAGCGCGAATACTATGCAATACTAATCCGAAATGACGGAGGGCTACGAATGGTTTCTGGCGAAAACCTTTAACGTAATGAACTTGATATCGTTGAAGGAACTGGATAACCTTTTAGAAAATATAGTGACGAAAAACCTTTACTAAAGAGGTCACTCCCGGTGAAGGGATCTCGGCTCTTTCCCCGTAGAATGAGGTGCAGGATATTCCAACTGAATACCACAATGCAAAGCAAAAGTAATCGGCTATAGTGAAGTTAATGCCCTGACGCAAACTTCTGTCCAAGGGGTCACTCCCGGTGAAGGGATCTCGGCCCTTGCCTCGTCGACTGAGGAGCAGGATATTCCAAATGAATACCACGATGCAAAACAAAAGTGAACGTCCTTGCAATAACAGCCTTTTGAAAAGTGTTCCAACAACATCAGAATAGGTTTGTTTAACTTGCATTGATCCGAATCAACGCAGTCCCATCAAATGATCACACCACAAAGAACGAAAATATACTGACGTACGTATATGCCATCCGCATTCGCCACTGGGTCCCATCATCACCCGTTAGGTTAGCTAACTAACGGCAGAGCGGGGACTGGACTAGCGCGGATGAAAAACATATACAACATCTACTAATATATATACCAATATATAGTATTTCGCTCAAGGCGTGAATAAAATGCAACATCACAGAAATATGCAGCATCACAGAACAATACAGATATCTGGAAGCCCCGGGTTTCACAGAGCCGCTGCTGAAACCCGACGTTCCCCTGGTCGTGTGGATAGCCTGTGCAATGAAAACCTAGACCCCTACGGGCGCGGCAAGTCACCCGCCAAAACCTGAAGCGAGGCAGCCCCTTCCAGCACCGTGAATGGACCACCCAGCACTCCACGGAATCCGGCAACTTGGGCACCCCTCCTGGGTCAACCTGTACCCCCTACGAGTGCGGCGAATAGCCCGCCAATCCCAGAGTGAAGCCCCCTCCGTCTCAATGCCATGAGATGCGGGCCCGTTGCCCTCTAGAACCCGGCTATCCGTGCACCCCTCCGCGGGGTAATCCTAGTACAGAGAGTAAAATATACATACACCGGGTACATCGACCGCAACCAGGTCGTGCCCCAAAAGAATAATACAAACAGGCAGTGACGGCAGTCCACATGTCGGACGCTCGCCCCGCAATATCAAATGTACATAATACAACAAAACTGTACTAGCATTGCATCCAGGCTATCCCCCACGACCGATCCGCAACATCACAGCATAAACATAGAACATCAACGTGAAAGTCACGTTCGCAAATCCGTCTAACCGGGTTATAGCAGTTAGACCGGATTTACCGATCGAGTGACATTCACGGTCGCAGATATAATGTAAATACTGTGAAATAATGTGTTTAAAATTTTCCGATTGACCAAAAATTAACAAGTGGGCCCCCAATCAAAACTGTAGCACTCACAGAAAACCTGGGCCCAATTTTAATATTCCAAAACCCATAATATAAGCCCATAAGCCCACTGCAAAAAACTAAGCACACGAACCCACACTCCTGCGGTGGAAGCGCGGCCAAAAGGGGGTTTTGGCCGCCCTTCCACGGTCGTACGGAGGAGTCATGTCACCAAATTTTTGCAGTGTTCTTACGACTCCCTGCACATCATTCTGAGACCACCTGAAAAATTTTTAGACTCCAAAAAATTTCGACAGAAACTGATTGTGCTAGAAAAATACGGTTTTTGGAAATTTCGGTCGATCGGAGACGCAAACACATCAAACGAAGCTAGGTAAGGTTAATGGCGTGGCTCTGATACCATGTTGCGCCACGGCAGCGCCCCGGCCTCGTACTCGAGGCCAAAATGCGGAATCAAAATTTTTTCTTTACTCGGAAACCGGCGCTACCGCGGACAATGAAAACCCGGATCGTAACCATTAACCTAATGCTAGCAAACAAGAGATAGGGTGAGAAGTATACCGAGTGATCCGAGTCCTCCGGTCTTCTCGTCATCGTCCCGATCTCCCGCGGAAAGTGTAGTCTCCATATCGTCGCCTCCTCGCCGGAAAGGGCACCACAACGCCTGCATCTTTTACGGGCTCCCGCCTCAATACCGAGGCAACTCGAGCATGAAGCCGGCAACTCGACATGCTCAAGATATGCTGTAGAATGTGTAGTGTAGAGGCTATGTCTCATTTGGAGTTTGTTGCCATTTGAAGATGATGGAGGAAATGAGATTAGAAAAATGGTGCTTGCATTTTTCTAGCATGAATGAGATCAAGAAATGAAACTCAAGCTCTCTTCTTCTTCTTCTTCTCTCTTTCTTTTTTTTTTCTCTCATGAAAAACTTATCATCTAGTGAGAAAATAAGAATGGTGGAGGAATGAGAATAGAAAACCATAAGAAGGGAGGTGAGTGTAGGATAAAGAGAATGGTGACTATATCCTAAACATCATCATCACAAACTTACATCAAACTTCATCTCAAATCTAATCTTCATAAAGCAAGACAAGATGATAGAAAAGAATGGAATAAAAAGATGCTATCATAATAAATCATCTTACAAATAAAACCTCCACCAAATGTAATTTGCAAAACTGCAAATTACCCCCTCCATCAGAAAAGTCCGGCCGGGAAAGAACAAAGGAAAACCGGCCGGAACGGAATGCAAACTGGCAACTCCAGAAAACTGGTCCCGTAATAAATTACAGGAAAACCCCTATACTGTGCATACACAGCCGCATCTGTATTCGGACCGGATACAGATGCAATGAGACAAAATCTACACTGTACTAAACTAGGACCGGCTTAAGCCAAAGCCGGCTAGTAAAAATCCGTTCGATCCTGATCCGTGCAATACCGCACGTATCTGATCGAACCCTGCCATATATCCATACGGCCACTACAGCGTTTCGCCCGAAAGCTTGAGTAACTGTAAGTGTGGTGGACTCTAAAGACTCGTCAATACTATGGCTGTGGATTTAACCACTGGCACGTCAGAGGTATAAGCCAATACGTGACGGGCCACCAGCTATTGACCAAAAGTGACGTCGATGAGGAAGCTCACCCCGACACCCAACTGAGCCTGTCAGTGACAATATCCGTACAATCCGGTCCGTTCGTCTATGAGTATCGCATAGCGGGCCTAGGGGGTTGGTAAAAGTCAGACCCCCAAAAGCGGTACAAGTCGTGTCGGAGTGTAGCCCAGAACGCCCTGAGATACTACTGGAATACCTACCAGTAAATCTCCTGCCTCGGCCGAGGGCTTTGCGTAATGGATCTCCTAGACACAGCGCGACCTCACCCCCAATACCGGGAGAGACGAACCCCTGAAAATCCGCTCACTGCCTCCATGTGGCTCGGGACTGTACCCAACTAAAACCTGTTTGCACGACTCCTTTGAGCCATGGTAGGGTAGTAATCAAAGCACAGTGGGAACTCACACGAGACAAATGATGATCTCAGGTCGATGAACTAACCTGTACACATGTCACCAGGGAACTGCTATCTGACATCAGGTATAAGCCCAACTAGCAGGTTCCCGGCGAGTCCTGTCCGGTGTACTCATAACCCAATGAGCATCTATATACATCTTAGGTGAACCAACTGACACCAGTGGCTTGTGAGACCGGCCACCGCCCCTCGTCGGGGTCTCGACTATATACACTAGTCTACTAATGGAGTATCGATGCCCTGTCTCGAAACTCCTACGACTAGGGACCTTTTAAGGATGTGCTTATAGACTACCAGCTCCCACGTATATGATCGCCATCATACTGCTGGTAGTCAAGCAAGAATCCTAGGGGCTCTATCAACGTGTAATAGCGACATGTCAGGTCACCTAAAGCAGTACACGATGATAAAGATAAACCAGATAGCATACTATCATTTCGAGTAAGACTGTCCTACCGGGATAGGTCCTCCCTCAATCATTGCAATCACGTGCCTGTGATCCAATAATTGACTCTGAGGGCACTATCTCCAACAGGATTATCGAGACGGGGCATCGATACTCCGGAGTAGACTAGCGTATACGCTTCTCATCCCAGCAGGGGAGATGGTCTGTCCCACAGTCATTAGTACGTCGTACTGGAGATAGTATGCGGGTGCTCGTTAGGTTATGAGTATACTGGACAGGACTCGTCGGGAACTGTAGGTTATTACTATACCTATCGTCAGATAACAGTTCCCAGGTGACAGGAGTACAGTTTAGTCCGTCGATTTGACACTGCTACTTCGCCTCGAGTGTGTTCGCACTGTACTTTGATTACTACCCGACCACGGCTCAAAGGAGTCGTGCAAACATGTAGTAGTTGGGTGCAGTCCCGAAGCACTTGGTGGCAGTAGCGGTTAGATAGGATTCGTCTCTCCCGATATTGGGGGTTGATATCGCGCTGTGTCTAGGAGAGCCATTACACAAAGTCCCTGGCCAGGGCAAGCGAGAATTACTGGTAGTGTTTCCAGTAGTTTCTCAGGGTGTTCTGGGCTACACTCTGGCATGACTTGTACCGCTATTAGGGGTCTGACGGTTACCGCCCCCTAGGCCCGACATGCGATACTCTTAGACGAACAGACCGGACTGTACAGAGATTGTCACTTTCAGGCTCAGTAGGAGTTCGGATGGGGTTTACCTCGTCGGCCTTCTTATCGACATCTACCTGGGGACCATTACGTACAGCTAGTGCCGCTTGCGGTTTGTGGTTAAACCCACTGCCAGAGTAGTGTCGAGTCTTTAGAGTCCCACACAGAGAGTTTCCTTGCACTGGGCAAAAGGTCTAGAGGCCGTATGGTTTTACGGCAGGGCTACGATCATTTACGTGCACTTATGAGCGTATGATGTTCGGGCAGACAATACTAGTGGGCTTTGGTTTAAGCCGGATCCTAATATTGTATTGATGGATTAGTTTTGTCTTCTGTGCATTCACATTCTACGGAATGCGGATGCGGGTGTGTATGCATGGTTGTGAGGATCGAAGAAGGTGTTGCCTCATTAAGGCTTTGACCATTGATTCGGTCAAAACCATTATGAGGTGAGGAAAATATTTACTAATCTTTTTAATGATAATTGTGTTATGGCTAATTGCTTTGACCATTTGACCATGTTGACCATTTGACCAAGTTGACCATTGTTGACTTGGATATTTCTTGTGAGCTCTAGACTCTTCTTATGGCTTGGATTTAATTTAACATGATAATCGTCAAATCAATGGTAACCATCACACTTTATCATAACAAAAGAATGGTAATTATTTTTCTCATGGATCATTATCTTCTTCTCAATCTCTCTCTTCAAATGAGAGCTCCCATGGTTTCCTTCTTCTTCCTCCTTACTATAAATTCCTAATAGTCTCATGTGTTGAGCAAATTAGGTTCTAAATAGACAAACAAACCCATCTTCTTCCTCTACATCACCTAGGGCGTCAAGAGTAGCAAACTTGTTGCCCTAGTTACCTCGGCTTGAGGTGGAGCTCGAACTATAGACTCTCGGGTGGATCGTCTTCGACTCTAGGAGGCCGCGGAGGTGACCAAGGTCCGGATCGATCCTCGGAGCTTGCATGGACGAGGAGGACAGCAGAGGGAAGAACCGAAGGACCGTTTTCGTGAGGTATAATCTCCTAAGCATAGTAGATAGAACCTCTAGTTGTTTGTTAGAAATGGTTTGGCAAAGATCCTCAAGATAGTCTATGTTACCTTGTGATAAAAATTTGTTTTTTACCTATTCCGCCTTCCCGTAAGTACCGGGATGGATAACGTAGATTTACACTAGGCCTCAAATACATCTCTCAGTGATGGAAACTTTCTAAACAATTAGCTGGTTCGATAGCAGATTCAACTGCAACCCTAAACATAACAAAACACAATATATAGCACTAACCTTAAAACATTAAGGTATTAAACTAAAATTATTTAACAAAACAAACTTCCCTAGAGCCTAATTAACAGCTTGAGATCATTACTTCACCAAAACTTGGGAAAACCCCTAACTTTCCAAGCTCCAAGTCACCACAAGAGGGTTTAGCAAGCTTTGTAAAGTTTTAGTGAGGTTTGATAAAGGTTTAGACTTAGGGTTAGTGAAGGAAAAAGGATCAAGTTAAGAATTTTACTGGAGAAGAAAATGAGGGTGTTGTGGGTTGTGAGGAAATGAGAGAGTGTGAGGTGAGGAAATGAGCCATACTCGCGCTCTCTCTCTCTCTCTCTCTCTCTCTCTCTCTCTCTCTATCTTCATTAATTGCACCCCATGCCTTGTCCCATGCCATCATACTCCTTCAATAATTCAACTCTTCTCTTTCCTTTTATTTTTCAAAACCAAACCCTTTAATAATTAAAATAGATAAATGTGTAAACATGACATGAAAATGGTTAAGTGTGCCATGGCTGGTAAAGCATGGTTAACACCTCCTTAACACTAAGATTAACATGCATATGTGTGTGCAAGTATAAAAATAATTAAATAAAATATTAATTAATAATAATAAAATATGTTAAAACAATTATTGGTTAAATTTTATTAAAACATGCATTATCGCTTAATTAACATTAATCGTATTCTAAGGTGTTACAATCTTCCCCCTTAACGAAAATCGGTCCCCGAATTTAAAAATCTTACTATGTGTACCTTCGAAAAGATGAGGGGATTCTTCTGCATCTCGCTCTCGGCTTCCCATGTAACCTCTTCGCTATTCGGGCTACGCAAAAGAACTTTCACTGATGGTAAGATCTTTGACCGAAGTTTCTTCACCTACCGATCCAATATAACTACCGGCTGCTCGATGAAAGAAAGATCGCGCTCCAGCTGGATGCTCTGGTTCTGAATCATGTGAGAAGGGTCATGAAGGTACTTGTGAAGCATCGATACATGAAATACGGAGTGAACATCCGAAAAACTGGGCGGAAGTGCCAAACGATAGGCAATGGTACCAACTCACTCAAGGATCTCAAAAGGACCCACAAATCTTAGGCTAAGATTCCATTTCTTCCGAAATCTCATCACGCCTTTCATCGGAGAAATTCGTAGGAATACATAATCGCCCACTGCGAACTCAAATCTGCGACGATGACGGTTGGCATAAGACTTCTTCCTGCACTGGGCTGCTCTCATCCTGTCCTGGATCAACTGGATCTTCTCCGTAGTCTCTTGAACTAGCTGTGGTCCCAAAATCCTGCTCTCGCTGAGTTCGGTCCAACAGACTGGCGATCGACAGTTTCTCCCATATAAGGCCTCAAAAGGTGCCATCTGAATCATCTCCTAAAATCTGTTATTATAGGAGAACTCTATCAACGAAAAGTGACGATCCTAACTTCCAACAAAATCAAGCACGCACGCTCGAAGCATATCCTCGAGAGTCTGTATAGTCCGCTCTGACTGACCATCGGTCTGCGGATGGAATGCAGTGCTAAAACTCAATCGAGTATCCAAAACTTCATGATGTTTCTGCCAAAGACGGCTGGTAAACTGGGTGCCCCAATTGGATACAATGCAAGTAGGAATGCCTTGCGAACGCATAATCTCATCAACGTACAATTGAACATACTGAGCATATCCGAAAGTGGTCTTCACTGGAAAGTAGTGAACCGCTTTCGTCAGCAGGTCAACAATCACCCAAATGAATTCATACCCTCGACTGGACCTGGGTAGACCCACAATGAAATCCTTGGAGATCTGCTCCCATTTCCACTCCGGAATGGACAAAGGCAGCAACTCTCCTGCCGGTCTCTGATGCTCAGCCTTGACCTGCTGGCAAGTCAGGCACCTCGAAATGAAGTCCGAAACATCTCTCTTCATCCTTTCACACCAGTAGACATCTCTCAAATCACGACACATGTCATGCCCCGCTTCCCAGTATACGGGCAGAGGACGCGACGAGGCTGCTACGTATTTATTCTGAAGTAAATACACTAAGCGTATCTAAGCATTATAAATAAAAATTCACAAGTGACAAAGACAGTAGGTAAAGCTGAACAGCAACTTTATTTATTAACATTTTTTTGTACAATGCATGGAAAAGTAAATACATCTGAATGATAGCAATGCCTAAACAAAGGCATAACAGAAATGGAAAATACAGAATGTAAAGGAAATGTACAAGTGTAACTACAGTTCAGGTTCTTCAATAAACTGGTCCAAGTCTTCAGTGCTAGGCTCGATCTCTGGAAGGTCCGAATCACCTAACGACATTCAAAGAAGAAGAAAGAGAATATCGTCAGCGAACAAATCGCTCGGTAAGTCCCAAAGGTAAGGGAGAAGTAGAATAGACAGAGAGTAAGAGAGAGAGTGTAGTTTTTAAAGTTGTATTTAGAGTTAACGCTGTTGTTTGTAGCATGGTACAGAAGGATGCCAGTGTATACGAGAGGAGTCTCTATATGCCAGAGACTAAAGGCAACTGGAAGTACAAGGCTCCGCTAGAATGCCCGGAACAATGGCGATTGTATTCAGGTTAGGTGTCTTAAATCTTGCAGTCTCGTGCCACTTCTAACACCTTCCGTACCAATCTACCCCTTAAACCCCGTGATATATGGATTGTATTGTTTGTATTGTATTGCAACTTGTATTGTCTTGTAATATAGATTATATAATTGGATGACTTGCCGAAACCATGATATCAGTAAATGGATGTAACTGGAGAATCATGGATGTAACTGGAGAATCATGTAAATGGAAGTATATCCATGGTTCGGTTCGGTCAATATATATTGAATAGTTTGAACAGATTGAATATATGCATTCATAGATTCATATTGAATTGTAGTATTATAGATTGTACTTGAATCATATTCAAGTCAGATTATTTTGATGTTATCGATAACCGCTGCACATCAAAATAATGGTAAGTTGATGTTATCGGTAACCGCTGGACATGGGCGGCAGGATTTGTGTCTTTTTCAAAGACGATTACCGTGTTGATAACACCGTTTATTAAGTTGTCAACCTTAAATAGGCAAGCACCCACTTCTCCGGCTTCCTGAGGCTCAAGAGATTGGTCCCGCTTAAACTTATGTTTACTAGGGTCCTTAGGGTAATTTATAGAACTTGAGGGGTTATATGTAAAAATACTTTTGTATAATTTTCAAAATACACCTCAAGTATTTAATTATCGTCTATAGAGTTTTCATAGCTGTAGATTTTATATTTGTGACATTTCTAGTGAATAAACCTATTTTTCATAATACATGGTATTTAATTGTAAAGTGTTGGACTTGCATGGAATTTCATGGTATTTTCATGTAAAGTGATTCTTTTGACTTGGAAATGTTGGAATATTAATATTATAACAAAAATAGATATTTTAATAATATATACATACATACATACATACATACATATATATATATATATTTATAAAAATAATTTTAATTTATTATATTTATAGAAATCTCATTTTCTTAAGATTTTTGTATCTTTAAATATTTCGAGACCGAATGCTCCTTGCAGAGGTCTGCATCTCGCAATACTAAGCCTGAGGATGTGCGATATTCCGCACCATCCAGAACGGGCTCCCCAAATAGGTTGTAGCGGCGCTTTGCAAAAATTTGTAAAAATACGTAATCTTGTAGAAAACGGTTTTTATAAGTTAAAGGTAGTTTTGTGTAAAATGGTATTTCCCGAATCTATATTTCCCAAAAGTTATTGTGTTATATTGCATATGAGTGTTGTGAAGAGGTAGGTCATTACCTCGTGATCTATCTAAAGGTATAGCAAGATTTACGATGTTTTAAAGTCGAAACTATACTACATGGTTTTTTACTGAAAAAGTAGGATAAAAATTGCATTAGGAATTATTTTTCTATGAAACTTGTTCAACATGTTTTGTTAATTATTAATAGTCAAGATGTAAGAGCTTAGTATGGTTGTGTTAAGGAAAATTGAACTTTACAAAGAAAACCGAATCGGAAGTCGGATTTAACTCCGCTTCCGTCGGGTTTTAGTTTTACAAATTTTTAGAATAGAATAGAGAAGAGAGAGGTGGGACTTACTGGCTTAGAGGTTAGGGATGAGTAAGAGGAGGAAGTAGGAGTTGCCGGTGCGTCGTTTCGTCGCCGGGAGCTCCTAGAGTCGTCGGAGGAGGATCGCCGGAGTTTCTCCCTTCGCTAACTCCACTTGTACACAAAAATTCTAAAGAATTTTCTTGAGAGTTTGGACAGAATTTGTGAGTGAGGAGGTTGTGTTTAGGTGTGGTATTTATAGGGTAAAATTAGGGTTAGGGTAGGTGAAAGGTTGTGTTGAAAATTGTATTAAAAATTGTATTAAAAATAGCTTAATGGGGGTTTTTAATGTCTCTGTTACTCTGCAGAGAAATTTAAGTATACATGGGTGTTAAGAAGACCAAGAGGCACAAAAGTTATGAAGAAGACTCAGCGATTTGAGGTGAATCGGCCGGCGGAGGCGGGCTGAGTCAGCCGAGCCGTCGGCCCGAGTCAACCGAGTCGCGCCGATTCTTCATGCCACGTGTCCTATGTCTGTTGGTGTATCTCCTGGGTCAGTTTGTTTTATATGTGATGTGGGATTTTTACGAGTTATGCACGTGTAGACCCTTGGACTTTTAAAATTTAATAGAAAACAATATTAAAAATAATGTGGGTGATGAGATTTGAACTCTGGTGCTTTAGTTCAGCAGTGCATGGTCTTACCAATGTGCTACAAGCTCCAACTTGCTGTTAAAAAGCAAAACAAACTTATAAGTTGTGCTTAGGCTAAAGTACCCCTTTCTATATTTTTGAAAAATTTTACAGAAAGTTTTACAAAGAGTTTAAGTTGTTACATTTACCCTCCTTATAAAAATTTCGTCCTCGAAATTTGTAAAAGGAAAGTGTAACAGATTCAAGGAATGTTTGGTGATAGAAATACTTGATAGTGTATGAATAATAAAGTGATACAAGGGTTTTAAGAATGTAAAAGAGACTTACTTGTGTTACCTTGACCTATAGCCTCGTCTTCTACGGCTGCTAATCTGAAAGCCTATCACCGGGGTACGTTTCTTCTAGCTGGAGGCACATTCCTCTGTCCATGGGGCATGTTTCTTTGCCCTCGAGGTATGTCCATCATTGCTTGTTGGAATTGGTGAGTAGGCTATGCAGGTAGTGGAGCAGGGAGTGCTAGACGAGGTGCAGGAGCCTGGATAGCTAGCCGCTGCAGGTAGTTGGTGAGTGTGTGAGCTAGGTTGCGTCTATAAGGACAGTTTCCAATTCCGTGATTGGATGCGCCACAAACTATACATAGGCCTTTTGTGCGCCTACAGTCCTTCCACAAGTGTCCCTTTCTTCTGCAGTAGTAGCAAAAGTCTAGACTCGACTGGTTATTGATTTCTTCAGTTCTCCTGGGTCGAACGATGGCCTGGAAAAGGCTCCTCTTTCCATTTGAGTGGCAGGGCTTTTCAAACCGGCAGATTGGGGTCTGCCCTTCCTCTATACTACTGCCTCATATCTTCGGGCAGATTTCAATGCCGATTCATGAGTCGGAAAATCTCCTGTGGCCAGTGCGGCCTGGATTTCTGAATCCAAACCTTGTTGAAATCGATGAGCTCTGATCTCATCCGTCTGTATCAGGTGTGCCGCAAATATACTGAGCATGGTGAACTCAGCGTCATACTTATCTACTGACTTGGTCCACATCGAACTTTGTTGCAGATAGATGAACTGTTGTTCCATGTCGAACTTGGAAGTCTCAGGGAAGTACTTTGTGTCGAACATGTCTCAGAAAGTCTTCCATTCGATGGGTTGATCAAGACAGCTTTCTTCCGCCTTCCACCAATTCTGTGCATTGTCCCTGAGCTGTAATTTCGCAACACGAACCCAAGCTATCTCTGGCACTTGTGCTGCTGCTAGATCATCTTCAATACTCTAAGCCCATTCCTCAGCTTCTAAAGGGTTCTTCTTTCTTGAGAATTGTTTGGGGTGCAAAGCTCTGAATTGCTTCACCCCAGGTGCTTCTGCCTTTGGACGGTTCATTAAAAGGGCAGTCTGCTGCTGCTGTCCTTCTAGGAGGCTGCGGATCGCCTCAAGCAGTACCGTCTGCTCATTGATCGGAGCAGCTACGGCAGGTGTAATTTATAGTGGTGGTAGAGTGTTGTTGAATTTGGTGCTGGTGTTTTTTGAGAAATCCATAACGTTGAAAGAAAAATTTAGGGTCGGACAGATTCAAAGAATATGAAATGATAAGATTCAAGCAGTATGGATTGTAAAGAATTTTTTAGTTGCAGGTTCTTGTGTTTTATATTGCTTAGGTTGTTCACGCAGAACATAACTGCATGATAGGGTTCCATACAGGTCTGACCTGCATGGGCCACCAACAAAACCTGTCACGCCCCGCTTCCCAGTATACGGGTAGAGGACGCGATGAAGCCGCTACGTATTAACTCTGAAGTAAATACGCTAAGCGTATCTAAGCAATATAAATAAAAATTCAAAAGAGACAAAGACAGTAGATAAAACTGAACAGCAACTTTATTTATTAACATTCTTTTGTACAATGCATGGAAAAGAAAATACATCTTAATAAAAGTAATGCCTAAACAGTGGCATAACAGAAATGGAAAATACAGAATGTAAAGGAAATGTACAAGTGTAACTACAGCTCGGGATCTTCAATAAACTGGTCCAAGTTTTCAGTGCTAGGATCGATCTCTGGAAGGTCCGAATTACCTAACGACATTCAAAGTAAACGAAAGAGAATGCGTCAGCGAACAAATCGCTCGGTAAGTCCCAAAGATAAGAGGGAAGTAGAATAGACAAAGAGTGAGAGAGAGAGTGTGTAGCTTTTAAAGTTGTATTTAAAGTTAACGTTGTTGTTTGTAGCTTGGTACAGAAGGATGCCAGTGTATACGAGAGGAGTCCCTATATGCCAGAGACTAAAAGCAACTGGAAATAAAAGGCTCCATTAGAATGCCCGGAACAACGGTGATTGTATTCAGGTTAGGTGTCTTAAGTCTTGCAGTCTCGTGCCACTTCTAACACCTTCC
The DNA here is from genome assembly GCA_030015575.1 of Agapanthus africanus. Classification (NCBI taxonomy): domain Eukaryota; kingdom Viridiplantae; phylum Streptophyta; class Magnoliopsida; order Asparagales; family Amaryllidaceae; genus Agapanthus; species Agapanthus africanus. The sequence goes on from CM057341.1 coordinate 658,604,508, forward strand.
GTACCAATCTACCCCTTAAATCCCGAAATGTCTGGATTGTAATGTTCGTACTGTATTGCAACTTGTATTCTCTTGTAATATAGATTGTATAATTGGATAACTTACCGAAATCATGATATCAGTAAATGGATGTAACTGGAGAATCATAGATGTAACTGGAGAATCATGTAAATGAAAGTATATCCATGGTTTGGTTCGATCAATATAGATTGAATAGTTTGAACAGATTGAATACATGCATTCATTGATTCATATTGAATTGTAGTATTGCAGATTGTACTTGAATCATATTCAAGTCAGATTATTTAATGAGACTCAGTCTGAGTCAGAACGATTAGAAAAGACATTGAAGTCCTGAATTAGGTTTTGATGTTATCGGTAACCGCTGCACATGGGCAGCAGGATTTGTGTCTTTTTCAAAGAAGATTACCGTGTTGATAATACCGTTTTTTAAGTTGTCTACCTTAAATAGGCAAGCACCCACTTCTCCGGCTCCGTGAGGATCAAGAGATTGGTCCTGCTTAAACCTATGTTTACTAGGGTGCTTAGGGTAATTTATAGATCTTGAAGGGTTATATGTAAAAATACATTTGTACAATTTTCAAAATACACCTCAAGTATTTAATTATCGTCTTTAGAGTTTTCATAGCTGTAGATTTTATATTTGTGACATTTCTAGTGAATAAACCTATTTTTCATAATACATGGTATTTAATTATAAAGTGTTGGACTTGTATGGAATTTCATGGTATTTTCATGTAAAGTGATTCTTTTGACTTGGAAAATTTGGAATATTGATGTTATAACAAAAATAGATATTTTGATAATACATACATACATACATACATACATACATATATATATATACATATATATATATAATTTTAGTTTATTATATTTCTAGAAATCACATTTTCTTAAGATATTTGTATCTTTAAATCTTTCGAGACGGAATGATGCTTGCGGAGGTCTGCATCTCGGACTACTAAGCCCGAGGATGTGCGATAATCCGCACCATCCAAAACGGGTTCCCCAAATGGGTTGTAGCGGCGCTTTGCAAAAATTTGTAAAAATACGTTATCTTGTAGAAAACGGTTTTTATAAGTTAAACGTAGTTTTGTGTAAAACGGGATTTCCCGAATCTATATTTCCCAAAAGTTATTGTGCTATATTGCATATGAGTGTTGTGAAGAGGTAGGTCATTATCTCGTGATCTATCTAAAGGTATAGCAAGATTTACGATATTTTAAAGTCGAAACTATACTACATGGTATTTTACCGAAAACGTACGATAAAAATTGCAATAGGAATTATTTTGCTATGAAACTTGTTCAACATATTTTGTTAATGATTAATAGTCAAGATGTAAGAGTTTAGTATGGTTGTGTTAAGGAAAATTGAACTTTACAAAGTAAACCGAATCGGAAGTCGGATTTAACTCCACTTCCATCGGGTTTTCGTTTTACAAATTTTTAGAATAGAACAGAGAAGAGAGAGGTGGAAATTACTGGCTTAGAGGTTAGGGATGAGGAAGAGGAGGAAGTAGGATTTGCCGTTGCGTCGTCGGGAGCTCCTAGAGTCGTCGTCGGAGTTTCGCCCTTTGCTAACTCCTCTTGTACACAAAAATTCTAGAGAGTTTTCATGAGAGTTTGGATAGAATTTATGAGTGAGAGGGTATGTTTAGGGGTAGTATTTATAGGGTAAAATTAGGATTAGGGTAGGTGAAAGGTTGTATTGAAAATTGTACTAAAAATTGTATTAAAAATAGGTTAATTGGGGTTTTTAATATCTCTGTTATTGTGCAGAGAAATTAAAGTATATAGGGGTGTTAAGAAGACCAAGAGGCATAAAAGTTATGAAGAAGACTCGGCGATTTGAGGTGAATCGGCCGGCGGAGGCGGCTCGAGTCAGCCGAGCCGCCGGCCCGAGTCGACCGAGTCGCGCCGATTCTTCATGCCATGTGTCCTATGTTTGTTGGTGTTGCTCTTGGGTCAGTTTGTTTTATATGTGTTGTAGGGTTTTTACGAGTTATGCATGTGTAGAACCTTGGACTTTTAAAAATTTAAAAGAAAACAATATTAAAAATAATGTGGGTGATGAGATTTGAACTCTGGTGCTTTACTTCAACAGTGCAAGGTCTTACCAGTGAGCTACAAGCTCCTTCTTGCTATTATAAAGCAAAACAAACTTATAACTTATGCTCAGGCAAAAGTACCCCTTTCTTTATTTTTGAAAAATTGTACAGAAAGTTGTACAGAGAGTTTAGGGTTGTTACAATACATCTTGGTGGAACCTGGATGAACACTGTATGCTGACTGATATGCCTGCTCTAGGATCTCGCGTCTCGGCCCCTCGGAATCTGGTACACATAAATGAGTCCCAAAATATAGCATACCCTGGTCATCAATCACAAACTCTGAATCTCTACCCTGTCGAACATGCTTTAAAATCTCAGACAAACGACCATCGTCGAGCTGCGCCTTATGGATATGATCAAGTAGAAGTGGATGGGCACGAACATGAGCAAGCTTCCCTCCAGCGGATGTGAGTTCGAACTGTACTCTACTATCGCACAAAATCTGCCAATCTGTTGAAGACTGTCTCTGAACTGCACTCAAATGGAACAGGCTACCTCTGAGCCTACGACTTAAAGCATCAGCTACCATATTCGCCTTTTCCGGATGATAAAGGATTTCACAATCATAATCCTTCATAAGCTCCATCCAATGGCGCTACCTCAAATTTAGATCCCGCTACTAGAAGATGTACTTCAAGTTCTTGTGGTCCGTGAAGATCTGACACGACTTTCCATACAAGTAGTGTCTCCAAATCTTGAGCGCAAAGACCACCGCGGCCATCTCAAGATCATGAGTGGGATAGTTCTACTCGTACTTCTTCAACTGCCGAGAAGCATAAGCGATAACTCTATCATGCCGCATCAACATATAACCTAGCCCCACTCGAAAAGCGTCACAAAAAACGACATAGCCGCCTGATCCAGAAGGTAAAGATAGAACTGGTGCAGTCGTCAAACGAGTATTCAACTGATGAAAACTCGGCTCACATGCCTCAGTCTAAAGAAAAGGAACACCCTTTCAGGTCTGTCCAGTCAGCAGTGCAGCGATACTCGAGAAATCCTGCACGAAACGGTGGTAATAACTGGCTAAGCCTAAGAAGCTACGGACCTCTGTCACTGATACTGGTCTGGGCCAAAGCTATACGGCCTCGATTTTCTTCGGCTGCACTTGTAGACCTTCTCACGTAACCACATGAACCAAGAAGTCAACACTATCAAGCCAGAATGCACACTTCAAGAATTTATCAAACAGCTGGTGCTCTCTCAATGACTGTAAGGTAATCCTCAAGTGCTGCTCATGCTCCTCTCGACTTCAGGAATAGACCAGAATGTCATCAATAAATATAATAATGAACTGGTTGAGGAACGGCCTGATAATACGGTTCATCAAATCGATGAACGCTACTAGGGAATTGGTGAGTCTGTACGACATCTCCAAAAACTCATAATGCCCATAGCGCGTACGAAAAGCAGTCTTCGGAATGTCATTCCGAACTCGCAACTGATGATAACCCGACCATAAATCAATCTTCGAAAAATGTCCCGCACCCTGGAGCTGATCAAACAAATCGTCAATTGCGAGGTAATGGATACCTATTCCATACCTTAACTCGGTTCAATTGACGATAATCAATGCACAACCTCATACTGTCGTCCTTCTTTTTGACGAACAGAACAGGATCTCCCCAAAGCGAAACACTCGGACGAACAAGTCCCCTGTCAAGCAACTCTTGCAACTGATCCTTAAGCTCTTTAAGCTCCGACGAGGCAATCCAATAAGGCAGTATAGAAATAGGCCCCGTGCCGAGAATAAAATCAATGCGAAACTTGATATCGCACTCTGGCGGTAATCCACGTAACTCATCGAGAAATACGTCGGGAAACTCTCTCATAATAGGAACCTGGTTCAACGGATCTGCTGTGGCTCCAGTATCACGAATAAAGGCTAAGAATCCCCGACATCCTTTCCTTAAGAGACGACTAGCGTAAAGGGCAGAAATCAAACTGTGAGGGGCGGCACTACGGTCCCCCTGCACAATAAGAACTGCCTCGCCCAGAAAATAAAATCTAACTGCCTTCTCACAGCAGTCCACAGACGAATAGCAAGTAGCTAACCAGTTCATGCTAAGTAGAACGTCAAAGTCCAATATATCAAGAAGGATTAAATTGACGGACGAATCTCTATCTCCAATACGAACGACACACGACCGAAACACATGTCGCGCAACAAAAGACTCTCCAACGGGAGTAATCACAACAAGTGGCTAATCTGACAAGGATGACTCACGGCCCAACCTCGGTATGAAGTGTGTGGAAACATAAGAGTGCGTAGATCCTGGGTCAAACAATATGTGCGCATCGAAAGAACACACTGGAAGAGTACATGTTACTACTTCATTCGACGCCTGCGCATCCTGAGGAGTCAATGCAAAAACTCGGTCTTGTCCTCTTCCAGCATCCGGCTGTCCTCCGCCTCTGCCACCTCGTCCTCTCTGAACAAAACAACTATGACCACGGCCTTTCTGTGCATAGGTCTGGCATGAAGCAACAACGGGCGTAAAAGGCAATGCTCTCTGAAGTGGAGAAGGTGGTAAGGTAATATATGGAACTGTTGTCTCGCCCTGGTGTATCTTAGTAAAATCTTTGATGCGATGATACTGACTCCCACACCGAAAACATCCAGACGACGACTGCTGACCATGTGGGTAAGAGCTATATAATTGCCTCGCCTCAAGCCTTTGCTACCACTATCACTTGGAAAGAATCTGTCGTGGCGTCTACCTATCCGCCTCCGGGCTGATACATCAGTACAAACCCGCTTCGGTCCCAAAACGACCGAAGTCTCGGAAATACGCTCATCTACTAGTAGGGATGCGTCCACCGCAGCTGCATACGTATCAAAATGCTGGGCGCCAATAGAGAGGAACAACTGGGTAACAAAACCTCTTACAAATCTCTTGACGCGCTTCTCTTCAATATCCACCAAATAAGGAGCATATACGGATAACTGGGTGAACTGAATATCATACTCCGCCAGTATCATGCCACTGTTAGGTCCACGTTAGGTCCACGTTACCTCTCCCGGTACTTTCGGGGTTGCGGAAACGGTAAATCAAAATTTTTCTAAACTTTGTAACATGGACCGTAAAAGCCGGATCTTTGCTAAACTAAACTAGCATACTTGCAAAGAAGAGTTAACTACTATGCAAAGTGGTTATACCTCAACTTGAACTCCTTCTCTTCTTGTTGTTGTTCTTCTTTCTTGTTCTTTGTAGTAGCTTGAATGGCTTCCCCTCCTCGTCTCCTCTTTGCCGAAGATAGATCCACCTGAGGGCTTCATCCTTTGGGCTCTTCCTCGATCTTTGAGTGAACTAGGATTGCCGGCTTGCTAAACCTTGAACCCTAGAGAGAGTAGAGAGTGTCTAGGGGTTGTTTTCTTTTCAAGGTGAAGGATTCTCAACACATGAGAAGGAATAACCTTGAGCTAGAGGAAGAAGAAGATGAAGTGAGGAGAGAGAATCATTATGAAAGAATGAGCTCTCTTTTTCTTTCTTGCAACCATAATGCCAAAAGAAAAGAATTATCTAAATAATAATAATTCAAAATAAGAATAGTTGATGGTAATTTGGAATGACCACTATCATGCTTCTTTAAATGAAATGTAAGCATGAATCAAGGAGGATCTTTCAAAGCATGATGGTGGTCAACATTCAACCATGGTCAACAAGTCAACCATGGTCAACAAGTCAACAAAATCAACCATAACTAAATTCTCATTTAATTACTATTATTAATAGATAATCCATAAATCCATTAGGGTTTGGAAAATGATAACTGTCAACTGTGCATACGCACCCGTTCCGAAACCCTAATGAAAAACCTCATTCTCCGCCTCAAGCAACTGTGCATACACACCTGCATTCTCGTTCCGAGGAACAAGAATACCAAGATATAAAAGCAACCCCAAAACATATACCAGTATCCGGCTCAAACCAGAGCCTGCTGGCAATATCCGTCCGGACTCCAAACGTGCACAAGTGCGCGGATGAGAACGAACCCTGTCGCAAAACCATGCGACCTCTACTCTGTTTTGCCCAGAGGCGAATGCCCTCTGTGTGGGACTCTAAAGACTCGACACTACGCTGGCAGTGGGTTTAACCACAGACCGCAAGCGGCACTAGCTGTGCGTAACGGTCCCCAGGTAGATGCCGACAAGAAGGCTGACGAGGTGAACCCCATCTGAACTCCTACTGAGTCTGAATGTGACATTCTCCGTACAGTCCGGTCTGTTCGTCTGATACATCGCATGTCGGGCCTAGGGGGCGGTAAAACGTCAGTCCCCCAATAGCGGTACAAGTCGTGTCGGAGTGAAGCCCAAAACACCCTGAGATGACACTGGAAACCTACCAGTATATCTCGCTTGCCCTGGCCAGGGACTACTCGTGTAATGGCTCTCCTAGACACAGCGCGATGTCAACCCCCAATACCGGGAGAGACGAATCCTGTCTAACCGGCACTGCCTCCAAGTGTTTCGGGACTGCACCCAACCACTACCTGTTTGCACGACTCCTTTGAGCCGTGGTAGGGTAGTGATCAAAATGCAGTGGGAACACACTCGAGGCGAAGTGCCAGTGTCAAGTCAGCGGACTAAGCTGTACTCATGTCACCTGGGAACTGATAACTGACGATAGGTATAATACCAACCTGTCAGTTCCCGACGAGTCCTGTCCAGTGTACTCGTAACTTAACGAGCACCCGCATACTATCTCAAGTACGACGTACCGACGGCTGTGGGACAGACCGTCTCCCGTGCTGGGATGAGAAGCGCATACGCTAGTCTACTCCGGAGCATCGATGCCCTATCTCGATACTCCCACGACCAGGGACGTGTATAAGGATGTGCTTGTAGATTACCCAGCCCCTACGAGTGTGATCGCCATCACAACGCCGGTAATCAAGAAAAGATCCTAAGGGCTCTACTAATGCGTATAGGTGATATAATAAATAAACACACATGTACACATTAAAGCAGAGACAAACCAAGTAGCATACTACTATATTGAGCAAGATCGTCTGTACAACTGTGAATATCCCAAGCTTCCATCAAGTAATATACATACTAGTATGATACAGTAATGGCCTCTAGGGCATATACACTAACAATCTCCCACTTGCACTAAGGCCATGTACTGGCGTATCGAAGACCTATCATCTCGATCAGCCGCTCGAACTGAGTCTGGGGTAAAGCCTTCGTGAATGGGTCCGCAGTGTTGTCCTTTGTGTCTACTCTCCGCACCTCGATCTCCTGTCGATCAATGATCTCCCTGATCAGGTGATACCGCCTTAAGATGTGCCTGGATTTCTGATGGGACCTTGGTTCCTTCGCTAAAGCTATAGCCCCATTGTTATCGCAATACAAAGGTATTGGGTCAACAATGGACGGAACCACCTGAAGTTCTCTAATGAACTTCTTCATCCAGACCGCTTCTTTTGCGGCATCGCTTGCAGCAATGTATTCAGCCTCCATCGTCGAGTCTGCGACGGTTTCCTGCTTGGAACTCCTCCAACATACCGCCCCTCCGTTGAGGGTAAACACAAAACCCGAGACGGACTTGCTGTCATCTTTGTCACTCTGGAAGCTTGAATCGGCAAAGGACTCGACCCGGAGGTCTCCATTACCGTAAACCAGGAACATCTCCTTAGTCCTTCTCAGGTACTTGAGAATGTTCTTCACTGCTGTCCAGTGGTCCTCCCCTGGGTCTGACTGATACCGGCTTACCGCGCTCAACGCGTAAGCTACATCTGGTCTTGTACATAACATCGCATACATTATAGATCCTACCGCCGAAGCGTAGGGTATAGTGCTCATGCGAACCCTCTCCTCGTCAGTCTTAGGAGACATCTTCTTGGAGAGGGTAATTCCGTGCAATGCGGGTATGTTACCGCGCTTGGAACCCTCCATACTAAATCTCTTTAGTACGGTCTCTATGTACCTGGACTGCGAAAGTCCCAATAGTTTCTTGGATCTATCTCTATAGATCTTGATCCCCAGAATGTACGAGGCATCACCCAGGTCCTTCATGGAGAACCTTTGTGACAAAAATAGCTTGACCGATTGTAGCATAGGAATATCATTTCCTATCAAAAGAATGTCGTCCACGTACAAGACTAGGAATACGACAGTTCGTCCTACAATCTTCTTATATACACAGGGTTCATCTTCGTTCTTGATGAAATCAAATTCCTTGATTGCCTCATCAAAACAGATGTTCCAGCTCCGCGATGCCTGCTTTAATCCATAAATGGATTTAAGCAACTTGCATACCTTTCCGCTGCTCCCACTGTCTACGAAACCTTCTGGTTGATCCATGTAAACGCACTCTTCCAAACAACCGTTTAGGAAAGCCGTTTTAACATCCATCTGCCAGATTTCATAGACATGGAAGGCAGCAATGGCAAGTAGGATCCGAATGGATTTGAGCATAGCCACCGGAGAAAAAGTTTCATCATAGTCCAAACCAGGTCTTTGACGAAAACCTTTTGCAACGAGTCTAGCTTTATAGGTTTCCACCTGCCCATCTACACCAAGTTTCCTTTTGTAGATCCATTTGCATCCAACGGGTTTTACCCCAGGTGGAGCAATATCCATGGTCCACACTTTATTGGCGTACATGGACTCCATTTCAGATTGCATTGCTTCCTGCCACTTATCAGAGTCCCTACTGATAATGGCCTGCCTGAAACTGGTAGGGTCATCTTCTTCCAAGATGCAATCCTCTCGATCCCCGTCAATGAGAAAACCGTAGTATCTCTCGGGCGGATGAGAAATCCTACCAGATCTGCGGAGTGGCTGAGGTTCGTTTGGGGTTATTGAATCTAGCGGTTCCTCCAAATTTTCTGTTAAAGCTTGTGTTTCTGGAATTTCATCCAGTTCTACCGTGCTGCCACTTATGTTTTTAACAAGAAATTCTTTTTCTAAAAATGTGGCATTTCTTGAAACAATTATCTTCTGTTCCTCTGCATGGTAGAATAGATACCCACTTGAATCTTTTGGGTATCCCACAAATTTACACAAAACTGCCCGTGCATCAAGTTTGTCTGGGTTCTGCTTTTTGACATAAGCTGGGCAACCCCAAATCTTAATACGTTTAAGATACAAACTTTTACCACTCCATATTTCATACGGAGTCTTAGGCACGGATTTGGATGGAACTTGATTCAATAGATGTGCTGCAGTTTGAAGTGCATATCCCCAGAATGAAAGAGGTAACTCAGCACTACTCATCATGGAGCGAACCATATCCAATAGAGTACGATTCCTCCGCTCCGATACACCGTTGTGCTGTGGTGTATAAGGAGGAGTAAGCTGAGAGAGAATACCATTCTCTTTTAAGTAATCTAGGAATTCCGTGCTTAAGTACTCCCCTCCCCTGTCAGACCGGAGGATCTTGATACTTTTGCCTGTCTGGTTCTCTACTTCCTTTCTGAATTCCTTGAATTTCTCAAAAGCTTCAGATTTGTGTTTCATCAGATACACGTATCCGAACCTAGAGAGATCGTCAGTGAATGTGATGAAGTACGAGAACCCACCCCTTGCATGTGTAGACATCGGACCACATACATCACTATGTACGAGTCCCAAGAGTTCTGCTGCTCTTTCTCCATGTCCGGTGAACGGAGATTTGGTCATCTTCCCTTTGAGACAAGACTGACAAGTTTCATAAGATGAAAACTCGAACGCATCCAAGAGTCCATCTTTATGCAACTTACTCAGTCTTTTCTCTCCGACATGACCAAGTCTACAATGCCACAAGTAGGATTCATTCGTATCTGAATTCTTCCTCTTGCGTGAGTTTTGTATATTGAGAACTGTATTCTGATTTAGAACGTAGATACCATTAAACAGTGTACCCTCTGCAACCAGTACCTTATCAAGGTAAATGTTCATGATATTCTTTTCAAGAACAAACTTATATCTATCTTTATCGAGTAAAGAAACTGATATGATGTTGCAAACCATGGAGGGTACATAGTAGCAGTCGTTCAAAATCATAGTCTTGCCATTTGGCAATACTAGGTGATATTCACCGACGGCTGCCGCATTAACTTGTACTCCGTTCGCTACTCTGAGCGACATATCACCCGGTGCAACTTTCCTACTTTTTCTCAGTCCCTGTAATAAATTACAGATATGAGATCCTGATCCGGTATCAAGTACCCAGGCGGTAGGGCTGACCGTGAAACAGTTCTCAATTACAAGAACACCTGAAGTAGATGCAAAACCATGCTTCTTCTTCGACTGGGCATCCTGGAAATCCATACTTTCCTCTTTCCTATTCTCATACTCATGACTGTTGTCACAAGTTAGAGCTGAACCAACTTTCCCCAATCCCGAATAAAAATTCGGATCGGTCAAGCGATACATTTTATTATCTTGATTAGGGCGTGAAAAGGTTGCTGCCTGGAGAGAGAAAAGAAACACTCAGCGTATGCTCTTGCAAGATTAGATTGGTTTATTAATTTATCTAACCAGGATGTCTCCCACTGTTTCCTTAAATTCTTCTTAAAACCCTTTTAAAAGAAGAACTAGCCGGGTTTTAATTCACGTCACAATACTTGCTTAACCTTTCAGCCAGGTTAGTGTCGGTACTTCGAGGGAGGTTTTCCAACGCTTTCGCGAAGTTCCTTAATTAAAGAACCTCTTTTCCCTGGGGGCGTAACCCCGCTAACACCTTTCTAGACACCTACTAGGTTTATAGCATTGATCGTTAAGTAAAATAATCTCCCGAGAGTAAACCAACTCATCAGTGGGATCGGGATCCAACTGTCATTGTGTGATAACCTAAATGGAATCCACTCTAGTCACCACACTCCAGAAGGTATGCTAAATCTGCAAGTTTCAGTTCTTTTGAAACTCCCGATGTGGTTTTTGCCCCTAGGACTCAAGTGATCTTGACACAGTCAACAAATCAAAAAGTCCTAGTCAAGTTCATCCCGTCGTTGTCTTGATTGCATTAAAACCCACCTGCATAACCCTTGACACAGTCAACAAGGTTACACAAATGTCCTAACCAATCACATTGTATCCAGCAAATAAGCAACACTTAGCTACCGTTCACTGCGCCTTGACACAGTCAACAAACGCAGCACGAATACTAAGTATAACTTATAAGAAACGACGGAGGGCTACGGCTGGGTTTTTGGCGAGAAAACCGTTAACGTAATGAACTTGATGTCGTTGAAGGAACGTGATACACCTTTTGAAAATATAGGTGGCGAAAAACTTTTTGCTAAAGAGGTCACTCCCTGTGAAGGGATCTCGGCTCTTTCCTCGTCGAATGAGGTGCAGGATATTACAAAATGAATACCTCGATGCAAAGCAAGAATAATCGACTATAGTGAAGTTATTACCCTGACGCAAACTTTTGTCCAAGGGGTCACTCCCGGTGAAGGGATCTCGGCCCTTGCCTCGTCGATTGAGGTGCTGGGCATTCATAACCGAATACCTCGATGCAAAACAAAAATGAACGTCCTTGCAATAACAGCTTTTTGAAAAAATTGTTCCAACAACGTCTTTTAGGTTTATTTTCTTACATTAGTTCTTTTAATACGTGATATTCTTGCATTAGTTCTTTTAATGCGTCCCATCATTTAATCCTACCATTGCAGAAAACAACCAAAATATGACGTACGCTTATGCCATTCGCATTCGCCACGGGGTCCCGTCATCACTCGTTAGGTTACTTAACTAACGACAGAGCGGGGGCTGGGCTAGCGCGGCTGTAAAACATAAGCAACGCCGAAATAGTAAAGCAATGATAGACATTACAGATCACAGATGAATACATTGGATATACTAGTAATCCGCAATCCTTTCGAGCCTGCAACGAAAAAGCGGATTACACGGTCGCAGTGAATAGCCAAATACCCCACCCAAGACCCCTACGGGTGCGGCAAACTACCCGCCAAGTACTCGGTAGTTTGTGCACCCCTCCATGGGTCTATCCTAGGAGCAAAAACAGTAAAAAGAATTATACAATGACGGCTACAACCCCGACCCGGTTGTGCGGCCAAACAAATAATATTATTACATCAATTTACATTTACAAAGAATGAAAGAAAAACAAAAGCTCATCTCACATCCAACCCGGCTATTCACCCGCGACAGTCCAACAGATTCATATACACATTCCAATATCAAACACAGATCATGTATAACCCCGACTAATCGACTTATAGCGATTAGCCGACGTTCAATACATGCAAGCAACACAGATATAACCAACATAGCCAAAGTGCAGTGAAGTTCGGAAAAAAATACGGAATTATAGGACCCCAAAAGTGAATTTTAGTTCTGGAAAATCTGGGCACATATAATATATCTGAAAAATCCCAAAATCCCACCAGAAGAACATTGCACGAAAAACGATGCAGAGAGGGAAACAAACTGCGGCGCTTCCGCGGCACATGCCTACCTCGTGCCGCGGAAGCGCGTCGGTTTAAATGAATTAGGCCATCGTATTTCTTGTGTGTTCAAACAAAACCCTGAGCCGAATTTACAAGTATAAAGTTTTTCATTTAGAGCAGAAAAAAATTCAACAGAAACTTAGGGTTTTGGTTTTTCCGGTTTTGCGATTTTTCGGTTTCGAACTTCCATACACTTCGCTACCAAGCTAGTTTAAGTTTAGTTAGGCTCTGATACCACTGTTAGGTCCACGTTACCTCTCCCGGTACTTTCGGGGTTGCGGAAACGGTAAATCAAAATTTTTCTAAACTTTGTAACATGGACCGTAAAAGCCGGATCTTTGCTAAACTAAACTAGCATACTTTCAAAGAAGAGTTAACTACTATGCAAAGTGGTTATACCTCAACTTGAACTCCTTCTCTTCTTGTTGTTGTTCTTCTTTCTTGTTCTTTGTAGTAGCTTGAATGGCTTCCCCTCCTCGTCTCCTCTTTGCCGAAGATAGATCCACCTGAGGGCTTCATCCTTTGGGCTCTTCCTCGATCTTTGAGTGAACTAGGATTGCCGGCTTGCTAAACCTTGAACCCTAGAGAGAGTAGAGAGTGTCTAGGGGTTGTTTTCTTTTCAAGGTGAAGGATTCTCAACACATGAGAAGGAATAACCTTGAGCTAGAGGAAGAAGAAGATGAAGTGAGGAGAGAGAATCATTATGAAAGAATGAGCTCTCTTTTTCTTTCTTGCAACCATAATGCCAAAAGAAAAGAATTATCTAAATAATAATAATTCAAAATAAGAATAGTTGATGGTAATTTGGAATGACCACTATCATGCTTCTTTAAATGAAATGTAAGCATGAATCAAGGAGGATCTTTCAAAGCATGATGGTGGTCAACATTCAACCATGGTCAACAAGTCAACCATGGTCAACAAGTCAACAAAATCAACCATAACTAAATTCTCATTTAATTACTATTATTAATAGATAATCCATAAATCCATTAGGGTTTGGAAAATGATAACTGTCAACTGTGCATACGCACCCGTTCCGAAACCCTAATGAAAAACCTCATTCTCCGCCTCAAGCAACTGTGCATACACACCTGCATTCTCGTTCCGAGGAACAAGAATACCAAGATATAAAAGCAACCCCAAAACATATACCAGTATTCGGCTCAAACCAGAGCCTGCTGGCAATATCCGTCCGGACTCCAAACGTGCACAAGTGCGCGGATGAGAACGAACCCTGTCGCAAAACCATGCGACCTCTACTCTGTTTTGCCCAGAGGCGAATGCCCTCTGTGTGGGACTCTAAAGACTCGACACTACGCTGGCAGTGGGTTTAACCACAGACCGCAAGCGGCACTAGCTGTGCGTAACGGTCCCTAGGTAGATGCCGACAAGAAGGCTGACGAGGTGAACCCCATCTGAACTCCTACTGAGTCTGAATGTGACATTCTCCGTACAGTCCGGTCTGTTCGTCTGATACATCGCATGTCGGGCCTAGGGGGCGGTAAAACGTCAGTCCCCCAATAGCGGTACAAGTCGTGTCGGAGTGAAGCCCAAAACACCCTGAGATAACACTGGAAACCTACCAGTATATCTCGCTTGCCCTGGCCAGGGACTACTCGTGTAATGGCTCTCCTAGACACAGCGCGATGTCAACCCCCAATACCGGGAGAGACGAATCCTGTCTAACCGGCACTGCCTCCAAGTGTTTCGGGACTGCACCCAACCACTACCTGTTTGCACGACTCCTTTGAGCCGTGGTAGGGTAGTGATCAAAATGCAGTGGGAACACACTCGAGGCGAAGTGCCAGTGTCAAGTCAGCGGACTAAGCTGTACTCATGTCACCTGGGAACTGATAACTGACGATAGGTATAATACCAACCTGTCAGTTCCCGACGAGTCCTGTCCAGTGTACTCGTAACCTAACGAGCACCCGCATACTATCTCAAGTACGACGTACCGACGGCTGTGGGACAGACCGTCTCCCGTGCTGGGATGAGAAGCGCATACGCTAGTCTACTCCGGAGCATCGATGCCCTATCTCGATACTCCCACGACCAGGGACGTGTATAAGGATGTGCTTGTAGATTACCCAGCTCCCACGAGTGTGATCGCCATCACAACGCCGGTAATCAAGCAAAGATCCTAAGGGCTCTACTAATGCGTATAGGTGATATAATAAATAAACACACATGTACACATTAAAGCAGAGACAAACCAAGTAGCATACTACTATATTGAGCAAGATCGTCTGTACAACTGTGAATATCCCAAGCTTCCATCAAGTAATATACATACTAGTATGATACAGTAATGGCCTCTAGGGCATATACACTAACAATAGGAAGAAGACCTGCGGCTCGACCTCTCTCTAAATACTCGCACCAAGTCTGGGCAAGACCCTCTAGAAGAAAAATAGCGAACTCTACCGATCTCGCATCAGAGCATCTCAACGATCGACATATCCCGGTCATCCGGTCGAGGAACGACTGTGGATCCTCAGCTGCGTCGGTGTCGGTGAAAACCGGAGGCTTTAGGCTCATAAACTCTGATAAAGATACGGTGATAATCTCGATAGCGGTAGGTACGACAGTCTAAGCATTAGGTACCATCACGGTCCCCGAAATAGGTGGAACAACCTCCAAACTCTGCGCTCGACTGGTCTCAACCAATGATCCCACCATCTGTCGAAATCCTGAATACCGACCTCTAGTCTAGCAATACGACCTAGAGAAGGTGGGTCAATATGCTCCTAAAGAATAGGCGTACCGTCCTGGTCAGTCCTCGTTTCAGACAAGCCTGCCCCGACCTCGGCTCTCGCGGCAGCTCTTTGTGCCCTCGTAGTCTTTGGCGGCATAGTGGCTGAAATAAGAAAACAGGATTCGATAAGAACATAGAAATCGAATCATAATGATATATGGAATCAAGGAAGGAATTAAAAGAAAATATGTTCTATGGTCACTTAGGCGGAGTAACGTGTCATAAGTATGCTGCGGAACATACAAACGCTACGTCACTCTGCTTAAACTACCTACTCCATCATACCAAGGCCATCCTACACTCCGAAAGGTAAAACCTAGCGCTTTGATACCACTTTTGTCATGAACCAATTTAGGAACGCGACCGACACTTAAATCACGCGACGTCAAAAGGTGTAACACAATTCAAGTAAGCCGAAACCCAGAAATCTAAACCAAGAAAAGAAGTAAAGTGATAAAACAATAGTTTAAAACATTTAAAAATCTCAAGTTATAAAATCTTAAACTTAAATTTATTTTCTTAAGCATCTCCTTTGTAAAAACTAGCCCCAACGGGTACAAGCATAGAATATATAAAAGGCATCCCCAAATAGGAGCAACTCCTGCCTAAAGGTGGAACACAACCACAACAGGTATATATGTACAACGCCGTAGCGAAAAAAATAAGGAATTAAGAGGTGAAAACAACATAAAAAGAGGTAAAACAACATCGCAACATAAATAAAAGCCGGCTCATATGAGAACGACACCCAGAGGCAGAAATAATACAATATCGATCCTCACAATCTTGTCTCTAAGTCAAATACAAATAAGTGGTAGATGGAGAGTACTAGATACAAAATAAGATATACAATGGAATCATACGGATTCCCACAAAACCCACCTACACCGAAATCACGACCAACAGTAGTGGTATCCGCAGAAGTAGGTGCGGTAAGGAGCCCTGTCACGACTACACCGAGGGTCAAGCCTGCAAAACACTGTGGCACAACAGGGGTGAGTTGCCAACTCATGAATAGTAAATAACATCATACAGATAATCGCAAGCATGCACGAAAAGTGATAATCTAAAATATGCAATCGATGGCATAAGTATAACAATACGGATATGCAATAAATCATTATCAAGGTACACCACCAGGGTACAACAACTACATGAAACAGTGCATGTTATAATACATCCTGAGTGTGGGATAAACCATAATCCTCATCAATGAATCATCATCATAAAAATCCGGTGTCCATCAACGACACCTCCAAATCCCAATAGCTCAGGCGCAGTAACTGTGATCGGCCCTCATATCCGTCACATCATGGAACCTGAGTGTCCGACATCGACACTCGAAACATGATGAAACTCGTGTCCAGCATCGACACGTAAATCCTCATATCTCAGGCGCCGCATATTCCGATCGGCCCTCATATATATCTTATCTCATAACTCCGAAATGGTATCTTCCGGATATCCGTCGAGTTTCCATACAATCACCGGTAGGTAGTGTTCTCTCTTGTGAGGCTCATCATTTACATCTCGAGCTTCTTGCACCGGGGTACCTTACCGGGTACACCATGTACCCGCAGACGGTTCATCCAACTCCTCGAATCGGGTCTCGAAAACAACCTTAGAACCGAGAAAACTCATGGTGTACACCTCGAAATCACATCATGAGAAACCGTGTTTTTAAAAAAAAATTATAATTTCCTTTGAAATATATCTGCGGTTCTCAAATCCGAAAATCGTATGAAAACAGTATCTCAATGCATATATCCATAAAGTACGATCTATGCAAATATAGAACAGTAATGTGAGCATATCAAGGGAAAACCACACTTTTTAAATATATTAAGTTTCAAAAGCTATCTTGCGGCTTCCAAAATCTACGAAATCGAAATAAAACACCATATGAGAGTATATATGTGACTATAGCAATGTATGTATGTATGCATGTATGTATGTATGATGCAATTCATAATGCGCAATGGAACAAGAATCAATGTCTAACTGTTCACAATAATAAAAGCGGTACAATATATTTATCCATTGTAATATCTATAGTGAGCGTGTCATGGCAATTACCAATGGTGTAAATGTGTGGAGTACAATTCGGTGCTCGAACAACATGAACCGTTAGTAATAGTGCAATTTCCAATAATACTATGTCAATGCACAACAGGTAATAGGATGTACAAAATGCTACTCATGCACGATCAATATATACACATATAAGCATATGGTTATATCACTGAATCTAGCCCTCGGCACTTAACGCTAAACAGGCGATTCCCCCGTAGATGTTAAATCTACTCACTGGACGATCTCGAGCTAGGTGAATCCGATCACCCCTTTCCCCTTCATAGCAGCGTCCGAATTCCCCGCAAACGATCCTAATATTACACAAACCATAACGCGAGAAATTAGCAAACTAACGATAACACACGAACACAAATGGCAACTAACGAATCGACTCCCATAAGCTACCAAGTGTTAGCTTAGCGGGCTAAACGCATGCAGCGACATCCTAAACCAAACCTACGGCTGTTAAACGCACGAAACACTTAACCCAAAGTCGGATAAATCTGCATCGCACGTTGCCAAAATGCTTGAATTCTAGCTAAACGATCCCAGATTTTGCTAAACAAAGAATTAGTGAAAGTTGCATATACCACGAGCTTATAAATAACCCCAGAGACCCTACGACCCAGACACGACCCCTAGCTCCAAGATCTAGCCGCAGTTTGCCTCCAGAATAAATAAATTTGTGGCCATAATAGAATGGAATGGTCTCAGGTTTTCGTGGTGTGTTCTAGGCCTCAAATACATCTCTCAGTGATGGAAACTTTCTAAACAATTACCTGGATCGATAGCAGATTCAACAGCAACCCTAAACTTAACAAAGCACGATATATAGCACTAATCTTAAAACATTTAGGTATTAAACTGAAACTATTTAACAAAATAAACTTCCCTAAAGACTAATTAACAGCTTGAGATTATTACCTCACCAAAACTTGGGAAAAAACCTAGCTTTCCAAGTTTCAAGTCATTACAAGAGGGTTTAGCAAGCTTAATGAGGTTTTAGTGAGGTTTGATGAAGGTTTAGGCCTAGGGTTAGTGAAGGAAAAAGGATCAAGTGAAGAATTTTAGTGGAGAAGAAAATGAGAGAGTGCTGTGAGTTGTGAGGAAATGAGAGAGAGAGAGTAAGGTGAAGAAATGAGTCATGCTCTCTCTCTCTCTCTTCATTAATTGCACCCCATGCCTTGTCTCGTGCCATCATACTCCTTCAATAATTCAACTCTTTTCTTTTCCTTTTATTTTTCAAAACAAAACCCTTTAATAATTAAAATAAATAAATCTGCAACATGACAAGAAAATGGTTAAGTGTGCCATGACTAGTAAAGCATGGTTAACACCTCCTTAACCTTAATACTAACATGCACATGTGTGTGCAAGTATAAAAATAATTAAATAAAATATTAATTAATAATAATAAAATTTGTGAAAACAATTATTGGTTAAATTTTATTAAAACCCGCATTATCGCTTAATTAACACTAATCGCATTCTAAGGTGTTACAGTGGCCCATTCACTTTGTTGATTTGAGTTGCCTCACTTCTGGGATTGGCGGGTAACTTGCCATACTCGTAGGAGTCCAGGTTTTTCATTGCACGGGCTATCCACACGACCGGGAACGTCGGGTCTCATTTGCGGCTCAAATGAAACCCGAGGCTTCAAGATTACCAACCATTCTGTGTTTCTTATTACTGTTATGTGATGTTGCTTATATCATTCCTGGGACGAATGTTATACACACACACACACACACACACTAGTAGATGTTGTATATGTTTTGCACCCACGCCGGTCTAGCCACCGCTCTGCCATTAGCTAAGTAACCTAACGGTGCATGACGGGGCCCCATGGCGAATGTGAATGGCTTATACGTATATTGTATTTTCGTTCTTTTCTGGTATGATAGGGATTAATTGATGGGACCACATTAATTTTGATTAATGAAATAAAATAAACCTAAAAGATATTGTTGGAACAAATTTCGAAAAACTCTAGTCATATTCTTTCGCTTTGCATAGTGGTATTCGGTCATGAATATCCAGCACCTCATTTGAGGAGGCAAGAGCTTAGATCCCTTCGCGGGGAGTGACCTCTTGAGAAAAAGTTTATACTGTAGATTACTCGGTTTTCTTCAAAACCAAAAGTTTTCAAAAGCTGAGCCTAAACCACTCCTTTTCAAAACTACTTGGTTCCTTCAACGATATCATGTTCATTACGTTAAAGGGTTTTTTGCCAAAAACCCAGCCGTAGCACTCCGTCATTTCTTACAAGTGTTATTTAGTATTCTTGCTGCGTGTTTTGACCTAGTCAAGACGTAGTGTTCGGTAGCTGAGTGGTTCTTGTTTGTTGCAAGTGTTGCGATTATTTAAGATAGTTGCATAACCATTTTGACTTAATCAAGGTATATGAGGGTGGGAATAAATAAATTTAGGATAATGACGGGTTGAACATGACTAACGGTTTATGATATGTTGACCTAGTCAAGGTCATAAGCCCTTAGGTACAAAAACCACATCGGGAATTTCAAATATACAGGAAACATACTAGTGCTGCATACCTTCTAGAGTGTGGTGACTAGAGGGGCTTCCATCTAATTTATCATGCAATGATAGTTGGATCCCGATCACACTGATGAGTAGAATTACTCTTGGGAGGTATTTTCACTTCACAATTACCTAACCTATTAGGTGTCTAGAAAAATGTTAACGGGGCTACGCCTCTGCGGAAACGAGATTTATTTTAATTATTTCCCTGCGAGAGCACGGGGAACCTCCCTCGGAGTACCAACACTCACCTAACCGAACGGTTAGCGAACTTGTAAAGTGTTAATGATCCCAGCTAGTTCTCCTTTTAAGATTTGAAGTAGAATTCGAGGAAACTGTGAGAGCCATCCTGATTAGATAAACTAATAACCAATCTAATCTTGCAAGAGCGCACGCTGAGTGTTTCTTTTCTCTCTCTCCAAATAACAACCAATTCATGCCTTAATCATGATAATAAAATGTATCGCTTGACCAATCTGAATTCTTATTCGGGGCTAGGGAACGTCGGTTCGGCTCTAACTTATGAAAATAGTCATGAGAATGAGCACAGGAAAGAGGATTGCATGAATTCCTTGATAAGCCCAACGAAGAAGAAGCATACTATTGCGTCTCCTTCAGGTGTTCTTGTTATTAAAAACTGTTTTTCGGTAAGTCCTATCTCCTGTGTACTAGATACCGGATCAGGATCTCATATCTGTAATATATTGTAAGGACTAAGAAAAAGTAGGATGGTTGGACCTGGTGATATGTCCCTCAGAATAGGGAACGGAACATAAGTTAATGTTGCTGCGATAGGTGAATATCACATAGCATTGCCAAGTGGCAATACTATGATTTTGAACAATTGCTACTATGTACTTTTGTAACGCTTTAAAAAAATCGTTTAGGTTAATTGTTTGATAATTAGTAATACTAAAATGTGTTTTCCGTAAAACTTAATTATAAGTATTTTTCCACCTAAACATAATTATACCTATTTTAATTATGTAATTGCATATGTATGAGTGTTTAACTAGTGGCTTATTTAATTGCTAGTTTACCTAATTATTTTCATTATTTAATTATTTTTTTAAATATTATTTTAAGCATGCACTTACACACTAAATTAGTGTTAATTACAAATTAGTATAGATTAATAAAAGTTTAGTGCACCATGACACATCTAAACACATATTGTAATATGTTCTTTTCAAAAAAAAAATGGGATGGTTCTAGTTTTATTTTGCATAGAAAAGAAAAAGGAAAATGGAAATAAAATAAAACAAAAAGGGAAATTGAGGTATGGTGCATATCTAATTGAGGTATGGGTGAGTGTTGACTTAAGCCTACTCATTTTTCTCTCCCCATCTCCCCCAAGTCTCGGCCAGCAGCTCCTTTCCCCTTTCATTTGCCCTCTCTCACTTGCTAAACACCTCATTTTCGTCATAAAAGATCCACAAACTCAACACTAATTTCTAGTTTAATCCATTACAAAAAATTCCTTGTTCAATCTAAGCATGGTTCTTGGGATCAAATCTACATTTTGGTTGCAAGTTTGGATCTTTTCCAAACCATTGTGAGGTATAAATCTTAATCAAATTATTATCTTGTTAGTTATTGCTTTAAATCTAATTTTAATTAGGTGTTAATATAGTTTAATTTCATATTTTGAATATTCAAGAGAAGGGTTTGGGTTAAGTTAAAGTTTTTATCATTTAATTAGGGTAGCTAAGTGTAGTTTAACATCTAATGGTTTCACAAATACAACCTAGTGTTAACTTACTAAACCTTACTTTAAAATTTTCCTAATTAAGTGTTTATGCAACTTAATTTCATGTTTAGTGTATTTAAGCGAGGGTTTAGTTTAGTTTATGTTGGTATGGCTTGATTATGTTAATTAAGTTTAGTTAGTGCTAATAGACTCACTAATCTACCTAGATTTGCACTAAAATACTATAAGGTTGCTAACTAGGTTTTTTTTAAAGAAAAAGGTTTTAGTTAAGTTTGAAGTTGTGATGATCTACAACCTAATTTCTAAAGCTTTTAGTGTGATGTGAATGCGTGATTCGAATGATTAGGTTCTAGGATTGGTGTTTGCTACGCATAGCAGCCCCTTGTTGTGGTTTGTGGCGATGTCGCGCACATTTTGTGCACTAAGTGCACGCACGTCTACCTAGGTACGCGTTGGTTGCTACGTCGTTTTGTGTTTGCGTCTATTTAAATGTTAAGCTTTCTTTATATTGATATTTGTGCGATTCTAGGATCGGTAGCGGGGACGGACACGGCAAAGAAAGGAAAGGCTATGATTGGATCAGATTAGCCGAGGCGTCCCGTTGAGTAGATGTACACATTTATGGGGGAATCGTCTGGATGGCGCAAGGCACCCGATAGTTAGGATTATTAGTATTTCTTATATTTATATGCGTAGTCTCCAAATCATTCATATCATGGCATTGCATATTTTTACATATGATATTATTACTTAGGAAACTTGCACCATTACCATTGGTTCATGCTGCACGTGCACTATTCATGTGAACACACACGCCATTGGTAATTACTATGTCACGGACACTATAGAACTTGCTTAAATCGGTATCTGTGCATTTGCATCATGTATTATATGTAGATTTTAGTTGTATACTCATGGCATCAAAATTGATATGTAGGTTATTAGTTATATACCTCATCGCATCATCATTCATATATAGCTTCTAGTCATACATCGCATAGTATATTATCGATATCATAGACATCCATTATTTCCGACATGTTCATATATTGTGATTCTTCTTGGAGATTTCAGTGTTTATGAGATTTATGGATTTTGGAGAAAACCGCAAGAATGTTTTAAATCTATTATCATTTTTAAAAATGTAAGCTGCGGTTTTCTTGTGTTTAATGTGTATGGAGTCCACCATGAGTTTTCTCGGTTCTTGAGCTGTATCATATGCCCGATTCGAGGAGGGGGATGCACCGTTTGCGGGTACATGGTGGACCCAGTGAGGTACCCGGGGGCAAGATGGACATATTGAGAAAGCATTGAACCCGGCATGGGAGCATTACCTACTGGTTATTATTGGCTCGGTGGTTATCGGGAGGATACCAACCGGCGTCATGGGATGTGACAGATTTGACAGCCGATCTGAGAGACGGCTATTGAAATATTGAGATACATATTTTGTGTCGATGCTTGACACGGATTTTCTTTTGATTTCATTGATGATACTCCAGCTTTACTATACAAAGTTTTACCCAGACATGGATACAGATTTTCTCAGACCAGATATATCCGGGTTTCGTGTTGATTTTCCATTCTTGTCGCATTCATACTAGTGCATTGCATCATAATTTTATATGTAGGTTGTGACTCATTTGCATGCATACTTACGATAGCCTTATTAGATGTTACTTACTACTCACGAGCTGGCAACTCACCCCCGTTGTGCCACAGGATCTTGCAGGTCTGACCCGTCAGCACAGTAGCGGCGGGCGTACTCCTTCATTTTACTTCATTGCTTTGACTTGCGGCTTGCTCGTGGGTGGGTTGCGAGGATATTTTTGTTCCCACCTTGTGTATTATTATTGTATCTAGTACACTCCATCTACCGTATCTACCACTTCTACTATTTGTATATTGGACTTAGATTGTGAGTTGTGAAATTTGTACATATTCTGTTTTTGGTATCGAGCTCACTTCAGCCGGCATGGTGCTTTCTTATTTTCTTGCTTTTATATGCTTATTTCGCATTATTATGATATATCTTACTTATGGTTGTTATTCCGCCGTTCGACAAAGAGCTATCTCCCTCTTGGGAGTGCCTTTGTTCATTACTTGTATATATTCGTGTTTGTATCCGTTTGGGGCCAGTTTTTACAAAGAAAATTCTGCCGAAATTTTTATAAAAACTTGACCTTATTATAAAGACTTTCAAAGTGATTTTCTTTGTTAACTTAAATTTTAAAAAGTTTTTCTTCACTCTATTTTCTTTAAATGGTTTAGATTTCTGGGTTTTGGCTTACTTAGATTGCGTTATGCCTCTAGACATTGCGTAATTTAAGTGCCAGTCACGTTCCACATATTCGGGTCGTGAAAACTTTCCATGCTTTGCAACATCATATCTATTTCTTTACTTGATAAAGATGGATATAAGTTTGTTCTAGATAGAAATATCATGAACATTTACCTTGATAAGGTATTGGTTGCAGAAGGTACACTGTGTAATGGTATCTATGTTCTAAATCAAAACACAGTTTTCAATATACAAAACGCACGCAAGAGGAACAGTTCGGAAGTGAATGAATCCTACTTATGGCATTGTAGACTTGGTCATATCGGAGAAAAAAGACTGAGTATGTTGTATAAAGATGTATATTTGAATACGTTCGAATTTTCATCTTATGAAACTTGCCAGTCTTGTTTCAAGGGAAAGATGACCAAATCTCCGTTCACCGGACACGGAAAAAGAGCAACAGAACTCTTGGGACTCATATACAGTGATGTGTGTGGTCCAATGTCTATACATGCAAGGGATGGGTTCTCATACTTCATCGCATTCACCGACGATCTCTTTAGGTTCGGATATGTGTATCTTTTGAAACACAAATCTGAAGATTTTGAGAAATTCAAAGAATACAGAAATGAAGTAAAGAACCAGACTGGAAAAAGTATCAAGATCCTCAGATCTGATAGAGGAGTGGAGTACTTAAGCACGGAATTTCTTGAATACCTAAAAGAGAATGGAATTCTCTCTCAGGTTACTCCTCCGTATACACTACTGCATAACGGTGTATCGGAGTAGAAGAATCGTACCCTATTGGATATGGTTCGCTCCATGATGAATAATGCTGAGTTGCCTCTTTCATTCTGGGGGTTTTCTCTTGAATCAGCTGCATTCTTATTGAATAGAGCTCCAACCAAATCAGTGCCTACCATCCCATATGAAATATAGAGTGGGAAGAGACCATATATTAATTACATTAAGATATGGGGATGTCCTGCTTATGTTAGAAAGCATAACCCAGATAAACTCGAGGCAAGATCTGTATTGCCCAAGTTTGTGGGATACACTAAACGTGCCCTCAAGGCAATTATCATAGTCGCGGGCAGGTGATTACGATGATTAAAGAAGGACCTATACCGGTAGAACAGTCTTACTCAAGATGATAGTATACTATCTGGTTTTTCTTTATCATCATGTACAGCATTAGGTGGCATTACAGATCACTATTACATGTTGATAGAGCCCATAGGATTTTTTCTTGACTATCAGCAGTATCATGGCGATCATATACGTGGGAGCTGGTAGTCTATAAGCACATCCTTAAATGTCCCTAGTCGAGGGAGTTTGGAGACTGGGCATCGATACTCCAGAGTAGACTAGTGTATACTGATCAAGACCCCGACGAGGGGCGGTGGCCGGTCTTACAAGCCATTGGTGTTAGTTTGTTCACCTAAAATGTATACAGGCGCTCATTGGGTTATGAGTACACCGGACGGACTCGTCGGGAACATGCTAGTTGGTATTATACTTATTGTCAGATAGCAGTTCCCTGGTGACATGAGTACAGGTTAGTCTATCGACCTGAGATCATCTTTTGTCTCGTGTGAGTTCCTACTGTGCTTTGATTAATACCCTACCACGGCTCAAAGGAGTCGTGCAAACATGTTATAGTTGGGTACAGTCCCGAGCCACATGGAGGCAGTGAGCGGATCGTTGGGGGATTCGTCTCTCCCGGTATTTGGGGGTTGATGTTGCGGTTGTGCACGAGTGGCCATCACCAGAAATCCTTGCCCAAGGTGGTTGAGAATTACTGATCTAGAATCGGTAGTTTCACAGGTGGTGATGGGCTTCATACCGACACTAAATGTCATGTTATTAGGGTCTGACTTTATCTACCCCCTAGACTCGATATGTGATACTCATAGATGAACAGACTGGACTGTACGGATATTATCACTGTCAGGCTCAGTAGGGGTTTCGGGATGAGTTTGCTCGTCGGCATCCCTTTCGCTCAATACCTGGGTAGCCGTTACGTACAGCTAGCGCCACTAACGTGCTTGTGGTTGAACTCACAGTCAGCGTATTGACGAGTGTTTAGAGTCCCACACAGAGGGTCTCCTTGCTTTGGGCGAAACGATATAGAAGCCGTATGGTTTTACGGCAGGGTTCGATCACATACGTGTACTTGTGCATGCATGATATTCGGACGGATAATACTGGTGGGCTTTGGTTTAAACCGGATCCTAGTGTTATATTTGTTGGATTATTTTCGTCTCTTTGTATTCGTATTCTTTGAAATACGAATGCGGGTATGTATATATGGTTGAGGGGTATTCTTGTAATTTATTACTGAATTACTTTTAGAAGATTATACCTCATCATGGTTTAGACCTTTTTGGATTAAAAGTTTATTGAGGTGGAGGATGAGGTGTTTATTGCATTTTTGTAGCATGGCTAATTAGTAACCCATGGTTACTCTTCTAGCATGCTTAGGGTTTTTGTTTGTTGTGAGATTAACTTGATTTGAGATATTTTTTGTTGACTATGATATTTTGGAGACATGGACATTTATGTGATGGCTCCATTATTTCTTATCACACTCACACAACAAACAAAAACACAAGCAATTATTGATTTCTTTTTCTCTCTCTTGAGTTGCTCTCATTCTCATGGCATCTTCTTCTTCCTCTAGCTCCACCCAAACCCTCTCATGAGTTGAGAATCATTGGGTGTCTTGAGATAAATTAATCCTTCATCACTCTCTACTTCATCTACGGTATCTAGAGTAGCGATCTAGGTGCCTTACTTGCCTCGGATATGAGGTCGGAGCTCGTTGTATAGACTCTCGAGTGGATCATCTTTGATGGAGGGAGACCAGAGATCAAGCTTGATCAAGGAATCCCCTAAGAGCTTGGGATGATGGTTGAAGACCGAAGGACACGGATCTATTAGGTATAACCATTCTAACTCCTTTGCATGTTTTGTTATCTAGGGCTTATGGGTATATCCGGGTAATTGGTTGTGGTAGCGCCAAGTTTTATAAATTTTTGTTCCGCATTTGGTCACGGATTGATGGCCGGGGCATTGCTGTAAACCAACATGGTATCAGAGCCACTCAATAAGCCTTAGTTAACTCATTGCGACATTAGAAATCCGCCGTTTTTGTCATGCAAAAAATTCCGACAAAAACAATTCCAAAAACTGAAAGTTTGAAATGTTTGCACACCACGCGGTCTCACGGTTTGAACTAAGAAGTCATAGGATGGTGCATGGGTACCCCTGGGAACCTTCGGGGGGGACCGAACGGCTGGGCCCACTCCCCAAGACCACCACAAGCTGGTCTTGGCGGTGGGTACCCGAAACTGCTCCATCTTGGGCAGTTTCGGGTCTGCCTCACCCCCTGGACACCTCATGGTGGCCTTGGGGGTGGGGTACCCCTTCTAGGTCCCCCGAATCAAAGTTAATTTCATTCTCTAACTCCCCGCGAAGGTTCGGGCGCATTTCGTTTTGATTTGGACTTCCGAATTGGCTTTAAACGGTCGGTTTTTGGAACTTTAGCTCACTGTTTTTTCATGGTTTTGGAAATTGGTTTTGTTTGCTAATCTGCGTCCGTGAATGTCATTAGAGCGGTACAACTCGTCTAACGGTTATATGCTCTTTTAGACGGGTTTCTGAACGTGACATTCACGTTGATGTTCTGTGTTGTGCTGTGGTTGTTGCGGGATCGTCGTGGTGGATAGCTTTGGTGCAATGGTAATACAGTTTGGATTTATTTGTACATTTGATATTGTGGGGAGAGTGTCCGACATGTGGACTGCCGTCACTGCCTGTTTGTATATTACTTGTTTGGGGCACGACCGAGTTGAGGTCGATGTCACCCTTGTACTTATTTTCTTTTCTGTACTAGGATTACCCTGCGGTGAAGTGCATGAATAGCCGGGTTCTAGAGGGAAACGGGCCCGCATCTCATGGCTTGAAGATGGAGGGGGCCTCACTCTAGAATTGGCGGGTTTTTTGCCGCACTCTTAGGGGGTACAAGTTGACCCAAGGAGTGGTGCTCAAGTTACCGGATTCCGTGAAGTGCCGGGTGACCCATTCACTTTGATGAAGGGGGTTGCTTCACTTATGGTTTTGGCGGGTAACTTGCTGCACTCGTAGGGGTCTAGATTTTCATTGCACAGGCTATCCATACGACTAGGGGAACGTCGGGTTTCACTTGCGGCTCAAGTGAAACCCGGGGCTCCAGGATTATCCACTACTCTGTGATGCTTGGATGTGATTCTGAGATATTGCTTTATATCATGCCTGGTAGATGTTGTATATGTTTTGCACCTGCACTAGTCCAGCCCCCGCTCTGTTGTTAGTTAAGTAACCTAACGGGTGATAACGGAGCCCAGTGGCGAATGCGGATGGCATATACTTACATCATATTTTCATTCTTTTCTGATGTGATTAATTGATGGGACTGTGTTGATTCTGATCAATGCAAGGAAAATAGACCTATATGATGTTGTTGGAACAATTTTCAAAAGCTGTTATTATAAGAACGTTTTCTTTTGTTTTGCACAGTGGTGTTCAGTTTGAAATATCCCGCACCTCATTCGATGAGGAAAGAGCCGAGATCCCTTCACCAGGAATGACCTCTTTAGCAAAAGTTTGCGTCGGGGTAATAACTTCACTATAGTCGATTAATTTTTATTTCCCATCGTGATATTCAGTTTGGAATATCCTGCACCTCATTCTACGAGGAAAGAGTCGAGATCCCTCCACCGGGAGTGACCTCTTTAGCAAAAGTTTTCGCCACTATATATTTGTAAAGCTTTCCGATTCTTTCAACGATATCAAGTTCATTACGTTAAAGGTTTTTCACCAAAAACCATTCGTAGCCCTCCGTCATTTCAGACAGGTAGCACTTAGTATTCATGCTATGTATGTTGACCTTCGTCAAGGCATATTGTATGGTAGCTATTTGTTACTTTTCTGTTGCATAGATAGATGCGTTGGTTTAGGACAGTCGTACTACTATGTTGGCCTTCGTCAAGTGTATGTATGGGTGGGTTCAAATTAACCTGGACAATGACAGGTAGAAATTGACATGTGACTTATGATATGTTGGCCTTCGTCAAGGTCATAAGAGCATGTGGCAGAAATCACATCGGGAGATTCAAACATACAGAAAACTTGTCAGGCATGCGCATACCTTCTGGAGTGTGATAACTTAAATGGATTCCATCAGGTTATCATGTGATGATAGTTGGATCCCGATTCCTACTGATGAATTGGTTTACTCTTCGGATGATTTTAGATGATCCCGACTAATTCTCCTTTGGGTTTGGGGGAGGATTCGAGAAAACAATGGGAGCCATCCGGATTAGATAAAGTGATTAATCATTCTGATTTAGGTTAGAGCGCACGCTGAGTGTTTCTTTTCTCTCTCTCTTTGGAAGAGACCATGGCCCGACCCTAGACTAAAACTCATGAACCAAATTAACCAAACCTTCTTAAAACACACTGGCTTTTAGATTGTCAGAGTTGCATACTTCATTGCCATTCCTACTTTTACCCTTTGTTTTTCTTCAGAACATTCCATATCACTATGAAGATCCACAGTTGTTGGATATGACCATCGTATAGTTACATACGAACTTGAAGAAACTTGTTTTAGATTCGAGGATGGTTTCCGGTTCTGGAGAAATTGAATAGGACTATTCAGTTGTCTTTTCCTTTTACCTTCTCTCAAGTTTTGAGGGCTCTTAGGATTCGAAGAGGGTACACTTATTTGATAGTCTTCTTACAAACCATAGGCAGGTGCCGAAAGGTGGGGAAGGAAGAAAACCAATTAGCCTAAGTGAGGTGTACAAAAGGTAATAAGTAAAGACAAATAAAGGGATTAGAAAGAAGGCAAAGTCAATTGCGACTGCTATCATTCACGACCAAACCACGTATATCATCGCCACTCCTACTTCACCTTTGCATTTCTCCAGAACACCCCGTATCACTATGAAGATCCACATTTATTAGATAATCTATCGTATAGTTATATACAAACTTGAAGGAACTTGTTCCAGTTCGAGAATGGATTCTGGTTCAGGAGAAATAGAATAAGGCTTATTCAGTTGTCTTTTCCCTTTAACTTCTCCCAGGTTGCAAGGGCTCCTAGGATTAGGAGGGTACACCTATTACGTTTATTGGATAATTTTCTTCCAAACCTTAGGCTAGTGACAAAAGGTAGGGAAGGAAGAAAATCATTTAGACTAAATACGGTGTACAGAAGGTAATAAGTAAAGACAAATAAAGGGATTAGAGAGATGTCAATGAAATATACGGTTACAGTCATGAATCTGGATAGTGGAAGAGGCATTACTATGAATACCCGGATACCCCTTCAAAATATTTTCATGTTTCAGTTTCACTGTGAGTTGTTAATTGAAAACTGATTTCCCAATTAGATTCTTACTCTACGGTATGTATTTACCAGATTTGATTCTCACATCTGTATGGTATTACAGATGGTGAGTGGGAGTAAGATATTGGAAATTAGGTGATTATATCCTCATTATATCGGAATTCATTGTAATTGGTGATATTTGAGGAAATCGCCTGGATTTTTGCCGGACGACAAATATTTGGTTTTTAATATTCGTAGTTATGCACCAGTTCCAAACTTCTATATCTGTATGTTTATTTTATAAATTGAGATATAACATTTTGAAATTATGTCTATGACATTTACCTATATCAGTTGATGGTTAGGTAAGGAGCATTCAACAATGGTGTAATTCTTCTTAACCATAGTATAGTTTTCATGCTACGACACACAGGGTTTGAGTTATTGAACTCAGGGGACTTATACAAAGTATTGTATGTTTTTTAGTGTCCATTAGGACAAAGGGGTTGGTATTCGTACTATATTCTGTTTACTTGTGACTTTTCTAGTTTTTAGACAAGTAATTCGTAGAAATACAAGGTCTAAATTTTGAGAAGTTATAGGTACAAGAATAAAGTAGAGAACCATGTGTTGTAAGTTTTAGGATTCTTCAAGGTGATCGAAGATGTAGATACTTGTGTTTGGTATTCCGTTGATAGTAATAGTTTTGAGAACATGCTTCTCTTTCAGGTTACTCATATCTGGATGCACTCCTAATTGAGTAATGCTGATCAGCCTCTCCCCATTTAGTTGACATGCACTGGAGACAGCTGCATGATTTGAATCTGGTTCCAATTAAATTAGTGCCTCTATTTCTATATTGTATATAAAATGGTTCATATCTTAACGATGTTAAGGTATATGGAGTTGTCCGGCTTATGCTTAAAACCAGACTCTGGACATACTCAAGGCATGTTTCAGTAATGGCAGTTTGTGGGTTATCCCGGGCAATGACGAGGGGTAATTTTCTACCATCTGGTAGATCAATAATGATATTGTTCTTGACTCGCCACAGTTTTAGCAAAATGGACTTTTTCAGAAAATAGTAGTGGGAATATGGTAGAACTGGAAGTGATTCCAGAACCACAAACGATTACTGAAAATTTAATAGAAGCTAAGGATTTAATCGGATTTGACATTCCATTAGCCACTCCGTAGATATGGTGGGTAACCTCAGGCACCCGAGAGGTACTTCGGTTTTCTCAGAAACGGTGACAAGGAGGTTCTTGTTTACCCAGACTTGCCATTACTGATGTTCTAGACTATAAGACCCGGCACGCGGATGTGTATAGCGTCGTTCTGACTAGCTTTAGAAGTACACATGTATATGACTCTGCCAGAGGGTTATTATAGTCAGTGGGAGCAGCGGAAGCATAGTGGACAAGTAGCTTCTGTCTATTTATAGACTAAAGCAGGTATAGCGGAGAAAGATCATCTATTTCTGATGTGACGGTTGTTCATATCAGAATTTTGCATTCGTATATCGCCCATTCTTAATCACATTACACATAAATGGGTGCTTTTGATCCATGTCTGCTAAATCGTTGCAGGTTACAGGTTCTCAGATCGTTACACTGAAATTCATCAAAAATCGCTACAAATGTGAGACTACGACCAACAATAGATGAATCCGTATGATGCCGTCTACCAGTTCAAGGAACAAATGAAAATCATTAGACAGTTCAATGCACAAAGCACAAGGGCAGCACAAGATTCAAGACTTCAACGCGAAGCTCAAGGCAAAAGTCCACATCATTCTGCACTGTTGGAAATCCGGAAGGAAATAGAAGAAATTCTGAGAAACCAAGTAAAGAAAACAGAAGATAAAAGCAACACAGAGAAACCCTGAAGAGATGGGCATAAAAACCCACCAAATGGCCGCGGAACCGCGGCCAAACAGGCCTTTCTGCCGCGGTTCCGCGGCCATAATATACACGTGTTGGTGGGGTGTCGGTTCTTTGACTCGGTTTTTGGGGTTGTTTTGTAATTTCATGTATGGTTCGGAATGTAAACCTAGGGTTTTTCCTATCTATAAATAGGAAGGCTCAAAGCCAAATAATGGCGTGCCTCTTTTCGGTGTGCCTCTTTGGAGGGTGCCTCTTTTTATTTCTAGATCTAGAATTTAATTCTCCATTCTAATGAACTTTTAAGAGGTATCAATCAAAAGTAGGTTACTTTATTTTTCTCGCATTTTTCTTATCGTATTTTATTATCTGCAATTATTATTTGTTAATCTAGTTGTAGAATTTAATCTGCATTTTTTCTTATCTTGAATTTTATTGTTATCTTCCTAATGAGTGAGTAATTCCTCACTTGTTAGGGATAGGAGAGGGAAGGTTTGACAGAAGGAAATCTTTCTCACTCCTCTCTTTGCCCAAATAATTTTATTTGAAGGACTCCCTTTAAATCAACCACACTCCGCTCACTACGGCACCCTATCCTACATGATAGCGGTGATTCCCTAGTTAGACCGGTTGTGGTTGAATTAACCGGAGGTTAGGGCTAAGAGCCAAGTACGGACATACAAGGACCAAAAGGAAGAAACTATGTTTCTTCCCAGTCGTGCTAATCCCCGTTATTTCCGATTACCCTAACACCTTTATTCACAACTAAGGTATTGAAAGAAGTGAGAAGTTTCCATATTTCAAACTAACCTAATCCTAACCCTAGTAAGACTTTAAATCAATTTAATCTCATTCTTAGATTTAAAAACAAAACCTACCAAAAATTGGACTTAACTCGTTAGAACTTAAAGAAAGAACACCATTTCCCTGTGGATCGACCCGTACTCAACCGGCTAGTTACGAAGCGACACCGTTTTGATTGCGGTAATTAACATTTTAGAGCATGCAAAAACGCGAACAATCAAATGGCGCCGTTGCCGTGGAAACGGTAGTCTCTTTCTTTGTGTAATTTCGGGTTAATAATAAAAAAAATTTAAAAAAAAAAGAAAATTTAAAAAAATTATAAAAAATTGAAAAATTTTAAAAACAAAAAAAATAAAAATCATCTTGTTATTTTTGAAAGGTTTTTGTGCAAGTGTGCAGGCTTGGAGCAAACACTGATTCAGATCTGGAACAAGCCCAGTGAACAAATATAGAAACAGAGGATCTGAACAGACAGAGGAGAACCAAATCAGCACAGAGAAATTTTTTGAAGATCCGAACCAGCCATTGAACCGCAGAACCGCGGCATAAGCAGGGGTTTGACCGCGGAACCGCAGTCAAACAAATGACGTCAGCTGTTTGAAAACTCTCTGTGAGTATATTTTTTCTCCTCCTACCCCTAGAACTCCACTGAAAAAATTTTTCCTGCAGGTATTCTTTGCACAGCAACTTCTTCTCCCTCTCCAATAAATTGTTTTTGTGCAGGATTCTTTGCGCTGCCAAATAAAAAAAATATTTTGCAAGTGTTTTAGATTTTTTGGTGTGTTAACTGCTTTGCATAATTAATACGGACTTTTAAGGGGCTATAACACCAATTCAGATTGGGTGGGGATTTCATTACCCTTCCTAAGACCCTAAAAATCTCTAAAAGCATATGCATCACTCTTGAGCTAATTAAAAAATATGTAGACTAAGCCAATTAAGGACTGTCGCGCTCATTAGGACAAAGGAAGGTTGTTGGCATCCAGACGTTTATCTAAACCTGATTTTGTGGTGCCTAGGCTAGACAAGTGAGAAAGGTAACTTTAAAAGGCTCGTCTCACGGTGATTCGTGAGCGGATCCCTTCTTTCTTCATTTGTTCTTACCTGGCCACAATTGGCGGTGAAGAGACGATTTGAGGGATATCTCACAACTTATCTCTTTGGAACATTTAGAAGCAGTCTAGTTGACTTAGGAGACCCTAGCTCCAGCTTTGATTGTGCATGTTTAAACTGTGGTTGTTTGAAATTGTGACGTAGTTCCATACAAATTTTGCAAAAACTCTTTCTAAAATAAACACTTTCAAAAAATTCAAAACTCCAAAAACAAACAATTTTTTTAAAAACCAAAAATTAAAAAAAAATTTAAAATAAAATAAAAATCATATTCTTTTCTTCTCCTTTCTCTCATCACATCATGGGTACCCCACCTCGCAAAACTCTTTCCGAACTTTGGTACCTTCAACCAGACATTACTTCCTACGCTTCTTGTTTTGGTCGAATTTCGAACGACCCCTCCATGCCCAAAAATTCTTTGAAAGATCGAATAGACGCGTCTAGGACAACCAGCTGGACTCCGCAATCTACATTATATCAACCATTTCAACTTTCACCACCTTCTTACGTTGATACCCTTTTTTCGAGTCCTGTTGTAACTCCGAAACCCTTGTCTATTGCTGAACATATTGAACAATCTCGTAATCGATCTTTCACTCCTTTCAACACTGCAAATTCTTTGGATCAACAATTTCATTCACCTTCTTATCCAAATATTGATCCTACTCCTGTCCAACCATTCAATTCCTACCAGTCCTTCCCGACTTTTGCACCTTCCCTAGACTTTGCTTCTATACATCTATTTGGGATTTTCATGTACCCAAACAACTTTGAATCTTTTACTGAAACCCCTTCACCACCCATGTCTAGTTTGGAACAGTCATTAGAAGGCTTTATGGTAGCGTCATGCCAACAGATGAGGAATTTGAATGTGTCCATGGCCGCCCTTATACAACCTAGTGACCCGGTAGCTAGTTTCCAACTAGCTCCAAATTTTCCAATGTATGATGAGGCGGTTGGAAAGATGGATAATTTGAGTGGAGAGAGTGTACTGTGCACCCTTCTAAATCAAACATACCCATGCCCAATTGAATCCCACAATTCCGGTTTTAAATGTCTATCAAGTGTTCCAAATGATTCACCAGTTGAAAATAAAACGTTTAATGAGTTGTGCGACTTTGTAGTGTTTGATTTACCTGATTGTGAAGGGTCCCTTTCGAGTGAAATCATCACCAATCCTTTTGACCTCTACACCTCCACTCTAAAACCTGAATTGATTAATATCCATGCTTTTGATGAGGTGTCCGAAAAAATTGATTTTCACTTGATTGAGGATATAGACGCTGGGAATATTTTGGATGATGAACCCACAGATTTGGATGAGTTTCTCTCTCCAATTCATCATCCCGAGTCATTAACTGTTTTTCCCGAACTTCATATGAATCTTGATTTTGATGAGAATTGCATGGATAAGCTAAATTTTGAGGAGAGTATTGAGGAAATTATTGAGGATGAAGCAGTTTTACTTGAGGAGTCAGGTTTTCCAATTCATTCTATCCCTTTCAATGACTGCGCACACCCTCCTGAATCTTTAACCGATACCCTTCCTCAATCACTTCCCTCCATCCTCGTTCTGACCTTGCAAGAAACCGTTACACTTTCAGTTTTTATGTCTTGTTTACCAAGTTCGACGTACCCATTTTTTCTCATGAATCTTGAGGGATTTGACCTCATTTCTCAGTGGGTTGATAGATTAGCACAATCTATTTTTACACATCGGTCATTAAAAATTGTGCTAATTTATACACTCCATCTCCATCCTCAAGTTCGTATTCAACTTCTTTCTCCCACTTTCTTAGGTTCTTCTTCTATTCTTCCTATAATTTCAGTGAGTGTTGATGAATCACAATCCGATAATTCAAGTTTGATCATTCCAGAAAGCCAACTTGATTTAGATACTTTTGAAAATGAGGTAGATGAGTTTTTCGAGTCTCCTACCTCCATAATTTTTGACAAATTAAGTATGATAAATTCTGGCACAAAACTTACTGACAGTAAAATGTTCAATTACATCGATGAGAGTTTTGAAGAACTTTTCGCTGACGAACTTGCATTCCTAAACAACAAGGATTTTGCGATTAATCAACCTCCACCTATAGAAGTTGAACCACCATCCTTTCTTCTTATAAAATACGAGAATGCCAATATTCCACTCATTTCTGATCATTCACATTCTCGTTTTAATTTATCATCACCTCTTATCTCCTCACATTCACGTTCACGCAAACCCTTTCCATACCACCACTTATCTCTTCCCCACTTCTTCTTAACTCTATATAACATGTTCTTTCACCGACCTATACGTTACATTGATAAATTCGTCAAATGGTTGGTGTTGACTTTTGGTCTTTGCAAAGCTTGGTATTGACCAATAACTTTGAACCCCCTCTTTAAAAGCTTAACATTGTTTAACTCAAGTTTGGGGGGGGGGGGTATAATTTGGCTCTTGAAAATAATTTTTTCTAATTCAAAGTGGTGAGCCAAAAATAAATTTGGGGAAGATTTTCACGATCATATTTCATGTCCCCGTTAATCAATTTTTCCTCCCAAATTTACAAGTTTATGAGAATTAAAAAATGGCAACAGTAGAAACAATGTTTCACTTAAGTTTGGGGGGAACCTTTTTGTGTATATATATTTTGTTTTCTTTTTCTGTTAATAATAAAAAGAAATTTTTTTAAAAATATGGGGGAGTGCCGACAATTTTTACCCTCTTGGTGTACCCTGACAGTGAGGGCACTGTCAAGTTTAAGTTTGGGGGTGTGCACGGTAAGCTTTCTTCCTTCTCATTCATATGTATATTTTTGCATTTGCATACTTATTTTAAAACCCATAAAAATTGAAACAAATTTAAAAATTATAAAAATTGAAAAGTTCAATTTTGGCCATATTTGACTTAAGTTTAACATGACGGTTGATTAGTTAGGAAAAACTAGATCCTAAACTTAGTAAATTAAAAACTCTAAAAATAACCTTTCTTAAAGTTTAACTGTAGAAAATATACGTTCTTGTAGTTTAT
The DNA here is from genome assembly GCA_030015575.1 of Agapanthus africanus. Lineage (NCBI taxonomy): Eukaryota > Viridiplantae > Streptophyta > Magnoliopsida > Asparagales > Amaryllidaceae > Agapanthus > Agapanthus africanus. Next base: position 658,641,617 of record CM057341.1, read on the forward strand.
TTAAAAATAGGCAAATTTTGAGTTCAGTTCTTGGGCTAAATCGAAATAAGGGAAGAGTATTGAAAGCGCTATTTGAAGTATAAGTCTGAAAAATAATTCTGAACCTTACGTCCAAATTCTGGAAATATATACCCTATTATACGCACTTACACGCACCTTGAAACTTGGGATAGTAGAGGATACCTTGAAATGCTCTTGTCTAAAATCCTCAGTACGAAGGAAAATAAAATAAAAGTATAAGTGGTGAATAAAGGGATAAAAAAAATGAACACTGGTTTTGTAATTACTTAAGGCAGCATAAAAAAAATATAGCAAGGGTGCTTTATCACCTAGTGCCTTAGACCAACTGCTTTGGGAGTCACTGCTAAGCCTTAGGTATTACAAGACGAGCAATTACGCCTAAATACGCAAGCATATTTTGTAATCGGTCATCTAGTACCTCAAAAAATATTAACGGTCGAATGAAGAATGTGTGAGCAATTTCATCTAAAATTCACCAACTAAAAGTACTTTCGACATGGACAAGAGTATGATAGCTAGAATTGAATTTCCAAGTGTTTGGGTAAAAATTACACACACGTGGGGGTATATGATTGGGGTTTGGATGAGAGATAAGAATAAAAGATAGGGCTTATATCTTCAGTAGAGATGATAAAAATTCCTGAGTTAAGATTGCACCTTAGAAGGAAAATTCAAAAGATGCTGAAAGCTTAATAAATTTGCAAAACATATACGATCTTAAGTTAAATGAAAAGTGAGTGTGAAAAATATGGTTTGATGATTTCTAAGTTGAAGATAATAGAATTTCTTTCTAGAATACTGAATTGAAGAATTAGAGTCAACAGGCCAAATTGATCGGATTTTGTGGGTAGTATCCGCTGAAAACCCTCAGGAGACAACACTCCTCCTACTAGAGACACCTAGAGGTTTAACGACTTGTTGCACGAGCTCAGTGCAATCGCGTTCCCTGCGAAAGTGAGGTGAGGATTTTTCGAGAATAAATTGGCTTTGCTCGGGACGAGCAAAAGATAAGTTTGGGGGTATTTCTTCATATCAGAATTTTGCATTCGTATATTGCCCATTCTTAATCACATTATACATAAATAGGTGCTTTTGATCCATGTCTGCTAAATAGTTGCAGGTTCTCAGATCGTTACAGTGAAATTCATGAAAAATCGCTACAAATGTGAGACTACGACGAACAATAGATGAATCCGTATGATACCGCCTACCAGTTCAAGGAACAAATGAAAATCATTAGACAGTTCAATGCACAAAGCACAAGGGCAGCACAAGATTCAAGACATCAACGCGAAGCTCAAGGCAAAAGTCCACATCATTATGCACTGTTGGAAATCTAGAAGGAAATAGAAGAAATTCTGAGAAACCAAGTAAAGAAAACAGAAGATAAAAGCAACACAGAGAAACCCTGAAGAGATGGGCTTAAGAACCCACCAAATGGCCGTGGAACCGCGGCCAAACAGGCCTTTCTGCCGCGGTTCCGCGACCATAATATGCACGTGTCGGTGGGGTGTCGGTGCTTTGACTCGGTTTTCGGGGTTGTTTTGTAATTTCATTTATGGATCGGAATGTAAACCTAGGGTTTTTCCTATCTATAAATAGGAGGGCTCAAAGCCAAATAATGGTGCGCCTCTTTTTGGAGTGCATCTTCGGAGGATGCCTCTTTTTATTTCTAGATCTAGAATCTAATTCTCCATTGTAATGAGCTTTTAAGAGGTATCAATAAAAAGTAAGTTCCTTTGTTTTTCTCGCATTTTTCTTATCGTATTTTATTATCTGCAATTATTATTTGTTAATCTAGTTGTAGAATTTAATCTGCATTTTTTCTTATCTTGAATTTTATTGTTATCTTCCTAATGAGTGAGTAATTCCTCACTTGTTAGGGATAGGAAAGGGAAAGTTTGAGAGAAGGAAATCTCTTTCACTCCTCTCTTTGCCAAAATAATTTTATTTAAAGGACACCCTTTAAATCAACCACACTCCGCTCACTACGGCATCCTATCCTACATGATAGCGGTGATTCTCTTGTTAGACCGGTTGTGGTTGAATTAACCGGAGGTTAGGGCTAAGAGCCAAGTACGGACGGACAAGGACCAAAAGGAAGAAACTAAGTTTCTTCCCAGTCGTGCTAATCCCCGTTGTTGCCGATTATCCTAACACCTTTATTCACAACTAAGGTATTGAAAGAAGTGAGAAGTTTCCATATTTCAAACTAACCTAATCCTAACCTTAGCAAGACATTAAATAAATTTAATCTCATTCTTAGATTTAAAAACAAAACCTACCAAAAATAGGACTTAACTCGTTAGAACATAAAGAAAGAACACCATTTCCCTGTGGATCGACCCGTACTCAACTGGCTAGAAACCAAGCGACACCGTCTTGATTGCAGAAATTAAAATTTTAGAGCGCGCAAAAATGCGAACAATAAACAGTCATAGGCTTTGTCTTCATTAGAATAGGAGATGGATCTGTTAAGAAAGTAGTAGGGTGTGATGTCCTGGTATTTAGATGACATACACTTTGTTGGAAGTGAAATTCCTATACTGCAATGGGTTATACTGTGGTTGTCACACAGTGGTTTCTCCACATAGGATATGGATATTATATCAGGCATTCTGGTTACTAGATCTATGGTTTTAGATCTTGATTTGGGTAGTTTTCCAATCTGGGTACTTTGACACTATTCTAAAGGTGTTTTAGAATGGACGACTCCTGACATGGTGGTGTACCTGCAGGTGATAGAGTCACCCTCTGTAAAGGTGTCTTACAGACTAAAGGGGAGAGGGATGTGCATGATTGGCATATAACTTGCTTAGGTAATTGAGTCAATCATGAGATGTCAAGTATCACACCATATATTGTTTTTGCACTAGTTGCAATAAGTTTATATTGATCCAATCCTGGAAAATGTTGGGAAGCATTTTATTAATATAAGTGGATGTTCATGGGATATGGTAATAGCAGCCTTCTTCGGGAGACGGCTATCTTTCCAGGTTTCCAAGATGACCTGGATGACATAGCGACTGTCAGAGTTTTAGTTTTCCCTCTTTTGAGGGGCAGTAATTTAGATAGGTGGTCTAAGCGAATACTGAGGAAGGCATGGTGCTGGATACTGATTAAATTCAGTGGACAATACAGTCTAAGAATTTTGCTGGATTTGCAGTTCATTTGTGAACTGGATCCATCAGATATCCAGACATATTCTAAGACAGGTATTGCTAATTTCGGGAGATAGCTTTCTCCGTGAAGTTGAGATATAGAGAGATACAGAAAGGAACATTGGAGTGGATCCACTCACTGAGGCTATTTCTCGAACGCAATAGTTTCACAAACGAGCTTTATGAAACTGATTAGTAGAGCAGTTGGGTGTTCGGTATCACACGAGCTGTGAGTATGCGACATCGCAATAATTAGCCTTAAGTGGAAGTGCGTGGGAGATTGTTAGCTATAGTGCCCTCAAGGCAATTATCATAGTCGCAGGCAGGTGATTACGATGATTGAAGGAGGACCTATACCGATAGAACAGTCTTACTCGAGATGATAGTATGCTATCTGTTTGTCTTTATCATCATGTACAGCATTAGGTGGTATTACAGATCACTATTACATGTTGATAGAGCCCATAGGATTCTTGCTTGACTAGTAGCAATATGATGGCGATCATATACGTGGGAGCTGGGTGGTCTATAAGCACATCCTTAAATGTCCCTAGTCGAGGGAGTTTCGAGACTGGGCATCAATACTCCAGAGTAGACTAGTGTATAGTGATCGAGACCCCGACGAGGGGCGGTGCCTGGTCTCACAAGCCATTGGTGCTAGTTTGTTCACCTAAGATGTATACAGGTGCTCATTGGGTTATGAGTACACCGGACGGACTCGCCGGGAACATGCTAGTTGGTATTATACATATTGTCAGATAGCAGTTCTCTGGTGACATGTGTAAAGGTTAGTCTATCGACTTGAGATCGTCATTTGTCTCGTGTGAGTTCCTACTGTGATTTGATTATTACCCTACCACGGCTCAAAGGAGTCGTGCAAACAGGTTTTTGTTGGGTACAGTCTCGAGCCACATAGAGGCAGTGAGCGGATCGTCAGGGGATTCGTCTCTTCCGGTATTAGGGGTTGATGTCGCGGTTGTGCACGGGTAGCCATCACCAGAAATTATTGGCCAAGGTAGTCAAGAATTACTGATTTAGGATCGGTAGTTTCTCAGGTGGTGATGGGCTTCATACCGGCACTAAATGTCGTATTATTAGGGGTCTGACTTTATCCACCCCCTAGACTCAATATGCAATACTCATAGACGAACGAACCAGACTGTATGGATATTGTCACTGTCAGGCTCAGTAGGGGTTTCAGGATGAGTTTGCTCGTCGGCTTCCATTTCGCTCAATATCTGGGTAACCGTTACGTACAGCTAGTACTGCTGACATGCTTGTGGTTGAACCCACAGCCAGTGTATTGATGAGTCTTTAGAGTCCCACACAGATGGTTTTTCTGCTTTGGGCGAAACGGTGTAGAGGCCGTATGGTTTTACGGCAGGGTTCGATCACATACGTGTACTTATGCACGCATGATGTTCGGATAGATAATACTAGTGGGCTTTGGTTTAAGACGGATCCTAGTATTATATTTGTTAGATTATTTCGTCTCTTTGTATTCGTATTCTTCGGAATACGAATGCGGGTATGTATATACGGTTGAGGGGTATTTTTGTAATTTATTACAAGATTACTTTTAGAAGATTACACCCCATCATGGTTTAGACCTTTTTGGATTAAAAGGTTATTGATGTGGAGGATGAGGTGTTTATTGCATTTTTGTAGCATGGCTAATTAGTGACCCATGGTTACTCTTCTAGAATGTTTAAGGTTTTTATTTGTTATGAGATTATGTTGACTTGAGATATTTTTTGTTGACTAAGATATTTTGGAGATATGGACATTTATGTGATGGCTCCATTATTTCTTATCACACTCACACAACAAACAAAAACACAAGCCATTATTCATTTCTTTTTCTCTCTCTTGAGTTGCTCTCAATACCTCATTCTCATGACATCTTCTTCTTCCTCTAGCTCCACCTAAACCCTCTCATGAGTTGAGAATCATTGGGTGTCTTGAGACAAATTAATCATTCATCACTCTCTACTTCATCTACGGTATCTAGAGTAGCGATCTAGGTTCCCTAGTTGCATCGAATATAAGGTTAGAGCTCATTGCATAGACTCTCGGGTGGATCATCTTTGATGGAGGGTGACCGGAGATCAAGCTTCATCAAAGAAGCCCCTAGGAGCTTGGGATGATGGTTGAAGACCAAAGGACAAGGATCTATTCGGTATAACTATTCTAACTCCTGTACATGTTTTGTTATCTAGGCTTTATCGGTAGATTCGGGTAATTGGTTGGGGTAGCGCCAAGTTTTTTAAATTTTTGTTCCGCATTTGGTCACGGATTGATGGCCGGGACGCTACCGTAACCCAACAGCATTCAAATGGATATTTGTTCTACCATACTAGGGAACAGAAGGTGTTTTTATCTCACCACGCTACCATTTTAGAAAGGGAATTTCTTGCAAAAAAAATTAGTGGGAGTACGGTAGAACTGAAAAAATTCTTGTACCACAAACTGAAGCAGAAGATTTTGTAAAACCTCTAGATTCAGAAGTACCCGACGAACCTCAGCCACTCCACAGGTCTAGTTGGATTCCTCATTCGCCCGAAAGATATTACGTTTTTCTCATAGACGGGGATCGAGAGGATTGCATCTTGGAAGAAGATGACCCTACTAGTTTCAAGCAGGCCATGATCAGTAGGGACTCTAATAAATGGTCGGATGCCATGCGATCCGAAATGAAGTCCATGTACGCTATTAAAGTGTAGCCCTTGGATATTTCTCCACCTGGGGTAAAACCCGTTGGATGCAAATGGATCTACAAAAAGAAGATTGGTGTAGATGGACAGGTGAAAACCTATAAGGCTAGACTTGTTGCAAAAGGTTTTCGTCAAAGAAAAGGTGTGGAATATGACGAAACCTTTTCTCCAGTGGCTATCCTCAAATCCATTCGGATCCTACTTACGATTGCTTCCTTCCATGACTATGAAATCTGACAGATTGACGTAAAAACGGATTTTCTAAACGGGAGTTTGGAAAAGTGTGTTTATATGGATCAGCCGGAAGGATTTGTGAACAGTGGGAGCAGCGGGAAGGTGTGCAAGTTGCTTAAATCCATTTATGGATTAATGCAAGCGTCGCGGAGCTGGAACATCTGTTTTGATGAAACAGTCAAGAAATTTGACTTCATCAAGAACAAGGCTCGTTGTATATATAAGAAGATTGTAGGACGAACTGTCGTATTCCTAGTCTTATACGTGGATGACATTCTTTTGATAGGAAATGATATTCTTATACTACAATCGGTCAAGCTGTTCTTGTCACAAAGGTTCTCTATGAAAGACCTGGGTGATGCCTCATACAATTTAGGGATTAAGATCTATAGAGATAGATCTAAGAGATTATTGGGACTTTCAAAGTCCATATACATATAGACCATACTAAAGTGATTTAGTATGGAAGATTCCAAGTGCCGTAACGTACCCGCATTGCCCGGAATCACCCTATCCAAAGAGATGTCTCCCAAGACTGATGAGGAGAGGGTTCACATGAGCACTATACCCTACGCTTCGGTGGTAGGATCTATAATGTATGCGATACTATGTACCAGACCAGATGTAGCTTACGCGCTTTGCGTAGTGAGCCGGTATCAGTCAAACCCAGGAGAGAACTACTGGAAAGCAGTGAAGAACATTCTTAAGTACCTGAGAAGGACTAAAGAACTGTTCCTGGTATTCGGCAATGGTGACTTCCAGGTGGAGTCCTTTATTGACTCGAGCTTCCAGAGTGACAAGGATGACAGCAAGTCTGTCTCGGGTTTTGTGTTTACCCTCATCAGAGGGGTGGTCTGTTGGATGAGCTCCAAACAGGACACCGTCGCAGACTCGATGATGGAGGCAAAATACATTGCTGTCAACGATGCCGCAATGGAAGTAGTATGGATTAAGAAGTTCATTACTGAACTTCCGGTGGTTCCATCCATTGTTAATCCAATACCTTTGTATTGCGACAAAAATGGAGCTATAGCTTTAGCAAAGGAACCATGGTCCTATCAGAAATCCAGACACATCTTGAGGCGGTATCACCTAATCAAGAAGATCGTTGATCGCCGGGAGATCGAGGTGTGGAGAGTCGACAAAAAAGACAACACGGCGGATCTGATCAGTCGAAAATATTGCATTTTTAACACATCAATTTTCCTACTATTTGCAATCATCTAAAGGTGTTCGGTTTGAATATAGCACATATTAGCAATTTGTCTGTAAAATACCAAATAACATGTGTTATAGATTATAACCGGCATTTTGAGGGAAATTGAGTGTTTATTATTGCACGCATGATCTTTTGTATATCGCAACACTTGTCTCGAGATTGTGTGCAGGAAATTCTCCAGGTAAAGAGCCGGAATCATAAAAGTGCTGATAAAAATACGCCAAATCCAAGACTTGTGATCTGGCAGTGAACAAGAAAGTATAAAAATATTCCAGAAATTAGAAAAGTGCCAAAAAGCCAACTTGAAATCAACCTGGAAATTTTAAGCAACAATACCACAAAACGGCCGCGGATCCGCGGCCGAGTCGGCCGATCCACCGCGGATCCGCGGTCGATCTGACTCGTTGGCGGCAACATTCTTCCCAAGGCTTCTCTTCTTAACTATACAAATTATACAAAGTCCCTAGAAATCTCCAAAAGCTTCCTCTAACAGCCCAGCTTCTTGTACAAGCCTAATACCTACCAAGCTTCTCAAGCAAGCTGGCTAACTACCTTAATTTAGAAGCTTCCTTCAAAACTACCAAGCTTACAAGGGAAGCTAAATCTAGCTTAGCTTCTAAAGGAAGCTAAACTTAGCTTCTAGGGGAAGCTAAAGGAGAAGACTATAAAAAGGGACCCATGGGCATCATTACAATGTTGTTGAAAATTGAGCCAAAATTCCGCAAGTTGAGTGACACAACTTGCTACTCAAAACCCTAGCCCGAATCCAATTCAAAATCCAAATCAAGATCATTGAGTACCAAATCAAGCAAGCATCCAACAAGCCTTTTTGAAGCAACGCCGATTTTCATCCGAGTAAGTGATCCACGACGATCCGCGACTCAAGAAGATGATGCGAAGCTAGTTTCGACGATCGAGTTCTCTCCTCAATTCTTGTAGTCTTTGAGTGTATTGTAATGAAACATCGAATAATGAAAGGTGAAAATTCTTGATCTTGCTTTTCTTTACATTTGAGCATTATGATGAGTTACCAATTCTTGATTGTTTTCTTTTGCATGATGTTTGAGTGAAAACTCCGCTCGTGGAGGAATCAAGAAAATAGATAGATGACGATGATTAAATTCTTGAACGATTCTTACGTCTTATGAGTTTTGTAAACTTTAGGAAATTGAATCATCGACAACCTAGTTTCGAGCGAGATGCTTTCTTGAATGTTTTCGCTCTTAATTAGAGATCAACGATCGATAATTCAATTTCCTAGAGGCTAGAATTTGAATGCTAATCAACGAAAGGACAAAGGATATGATGAAGAAACCCTAGTTTATTTAAGAGATCCCTAAACCTCGTTGATCGTCATCGATGTAGCAACAAATCATCAATAGATAAGAATTTGTAATCCTATTTCTTCATCATCACTATCGATTGGATCGATTCCTATGAGCCTCTTTACAAATCTTGATAATTCATTCGATTTGGATATCATCTTGACAATTCTTGATTCTTGATTCTTGATCTTTATTTTCTTGAAAATTCTTGAAACTAAATTTCACAATTCTTGAACAATTTTCTTTTATCCTTTAATTTTCAACTCAACTAAAACAATTACCATCAAATCTCATTTCCCCTGTGGACGATCCGCACTCGCTAACGAACCTACAATTGACACCGTTATTGATTGCGGTTTACAAATTTCTTTGGTTGTAATCTTTACACCTTTCTAAACACGACATCGAAATCGATTAGCAATCAGGATCCAATAACCAAGGCCCTTCCTCAAGCATAGTTCGAGAGACTATTTGAGATGTTGGGTATGCGATACGCCAACAACTGGCCTTAGTGCAGACATTGGATACTCGATACGCCAATATACGGCCTTAGTGCAAGTGGGAGATTGTTGGATATGTATGCCCTAGAGGCCATTATTGTATATGTATACATGTGGATGCTTGGACATATGTATGTACAGGACAATCTTCCTCGATATGATAGTATGCTATCTGGCTTGCCTTTATCTTAACATGTGCTTATATTTTACTTGTTATTATGTATCATTTATAAATGTTGATAAAGCCCGTAGGATAATTGCTTGACTACCTACGTTATGATGGTGATAAAACTTATGAGAGCTAGGTAGTCGATAAATACATCCTTAAAGTTTCTCTAGTCGTAGGAGTATCGAGACTGGGTATCGATATTCCGGAGTAGACTAGTGTATACGTTTCTAGACCCCGACGAGGGGTGATAGTTGGTCCCATAACTATTAGTCTTTCGCACTAAAGATCGTATACAGGTGCTCACAGGGGGTGAGTACATTGGAAGGACTCGCCGAGAACTGTAAGTCTACGGTAGCGCCCCGGCCGTCAATCCGAGGCCAAATGCAGAACAAAAACTTTTTACGAAACCAGCGCTATCGTAGTCTTTCACCCGGATCGAACCATTAACACTAAACTAGCTAACTACTAAAATGATAGAATGGCTAAACGGATAGATCCGTGTCCTTCGATCTTTAGCCACCATCCTTAGCTCCTTGCGGCATTTTCGATCTCGCTCGATCTCTGGTCTCCTCGTTGAAAGGGCACCACGTCAAGAATTCTTTTTACGGGCTCCCGCTTCAAACCGAAGCAACTCAGACATGAAGTTTGCTAGCCGACATGTCCAAGGTGAAGTAGAGAATGTGTGTGATAACTTTGTCTCAATTCACTCAATGAATCTCAAAACATGAGATGGGATGAATGAAGGTTGAAGGAGAAGCCATTGATGGAAGAACTTGTGAGCTCAAGAGACGAAAGAAGAAGGAGAAAAGCTTTTCTCTTGTTATTGTTTGAGATAATAATGTGAGTGGGCCCTCGCATAATCTCAAGAGCCAACCCCAACAATATGTGGCTGCCCTCTCTCTCCTCCCATCACAATCACACCCAATAATCAATCAAGAAAAGGTGACATGCACAAAAAATAAGACCATGAGTCACTAAACATGCACATGGCACGATTAATGCTCCTAATGATGACTTGAGCTCACAATTTCCACTTGCAAACATTAATCCAAATGTTTACAACAATAAATAGAATGGCATCTACTAAAGTAAACTCGTGACGGATCACAAGATTACCCCTCATCTGTATATACATACATGCATCCGCATTCCGACTGAATGCGAATGCAATGAGACTAAAGTAATCCAACAAATCTAGTATTAGGATCCGGCTTAAACCAAAGCCTACTAGTATGATCCGTCCGATCATGATCCGTGCACGAGTGAACGTATATGAACGAACCCTGCCATAATACCATACGGCCTCCACAACGTTTCGCCCGAAACTTAGGAAACTATCTGTGGGGGACTCTAAAGACTCGTCAATACACTGGCTGTGGATTTAACCACTAGCACGTCAGTGGTACTAGCTATATGTAATGGGCAGCCAGGTATTGACCAAAAGGGAGGCCGAGGAGCGAACTCATCCTGAAACCCTACTGAGCCTGTCAGTGACAATATCCATACAGTTCGGTCCGTTCGTCTATGAGTATCGCATGTCGGGCCTAGGGGGCTGGAAAACGTCAGACCCCAAAAGCGGTACAAGTTGTGTCGGAGTGTAGCCCAGAATACCCTGAGATACTACTGAAATACCTACCAGTAAATCTTACTTTCCTTGGCCAAGGACTTCGTGTAATGGCTCTCCTAGACACAGCGCGATCTCACCCCCAATAACAAGAGAGACGAATCCCCTGCCGATCTGCACACTGCCTCCATATGGCTCGGGACTGTACCCAACTAATACCTGTTTGCACGACTCCTTTGAGCCGTGGTAGGGTAGTAATCAAAGCACAGTGGGAAATCACGAGACAAATGACGATCTCAGGTCGATGAACAAACCTGTACACATGCCATTAGGGAACTGCTATCTGATGCTAAGTATAATACCAACTAGCATGTTCTCGGCGAGTCCTGTCCGGTGTACTCATAACCCAATGAGCACCTGTATACATCTTAGGTGAACCAACTAACACCAATGGCTTATGAGTCCGGCCACCTCCCCTCGTCGAAGTCTCGACTGTATACACTAGTCTACTCTGGAGTATCGATGCCCTGTCTCGAAAACTCCCACGACTAGGGACCATTTTTAAGGATGTGCTTATAGACTACCCAACTCTCACGTATATGATCGCCATCATACTGCTGGTAGTCAAGCAAGAATCCTAAGGGCTCTATCAACGTGTAATAGTGATCTGTAATATCACATAAAACATATACACGATGACAAAGATAAACCAGATAGCATACTATCATCTTGAGTAAGACTGTCCTATCGGTATAGGTCATCCCTCAATCATTGAAATCACGTGCCTGCGATCCAATAATTGACTTGAGGGCACTATATCCAACAATCTCCCATTTGCACTTAAGGATACTTATTGCGATGTCGCATACTCACAGCCCATGTGATACCGAACATCCAACTCCTCTAATAATCAGTTTCCCAAAGCTCGTTTGTAAAACTATTGCTTTCGAGAAATAGCCTCAGTGAGTGGATCCGTCTTGATGTTTCTTTCTATGTCTCTCTTAATCTCAAGTTCATGGAGAAAGCCATCTCCCAAAATGAGCAATACCTATCTTAGAATATGTCTGGATATCTGATAGGACCTAGTTCATAAATGAACTCCAAATCCAAACTTCTTAGACTGCATCGTCAACTGAATTTAATCAGTATCGTGCGTCATGCCTCCCTCAGTATCCTCTTGGACCACCTGTCCAAACTACTGCCCCTTGCCAGAGGGAAAACCATAACTCTGACAGTCACTCTGTCATCCAGGTCACCTTGGAAGCCTAGAATGATAACTGTCTCCCGAAAGAGGCTGTCGTTATCAAATCCCTAGAACATCCACTTATGTTCTAAAACTGCTTCCGAACGTTTCTCCAGGATTGGATTAATATCAATTTATTGCAGCTAGTGCAAAAACAACATCTGGTGTGGTACATGACATCTCATGATCGACTCAATTGCCTAAGAAAGTGATATGCCAATCATGTACATCTCTCTCCCCTTTAGTCTGTAAGACACCTTTAGAGAGGGTGACTCCATCACCTGAAGGTACACCACCATGCCAGGAGTCGTCCATTCTAAATACCTTTAGAATACTATCTAAGTACCCAGATTGGGAAACTACCCAAATCTAGATCTAAAACCATAGATCTAGTAGCTAGAATGTCTGATATAATATCCAAGCCCTATATGGAGAAACCACTATGTAACAACCAAAGTATAACCGATCATAGTATAGGAATTTTTACTTCTTACATTGTGTATATCATCCAAATACCAGGACATCACAACCTACCACTTTCTTAACAGATCCATCCCCTATTCTGATGAAGTCAAACCTATGACTGTCACATCATAAATAGATGATCTATCTCCGCTATATCTGCTTTACTCTATAAATAGACACAAGCTACTTGTCCACTATACTTCCGTTGCTCCCACTGACCATAACAACCCTCTGGTAGAATCATATACACGTGCACTTCTAAAGTAAGTTTAGAACGACGCTATACTCATCCTCTTGCCGGGTCTCATAACCTGGAACAACAGTAGTGTCAAGTCTCGATAAACAAGAACCTCCCTGTCACCGTCCTTGAGGCTACACGAGTACCTCTCGGGTGCCTGAGGTTACCCACTATATCTGTGGAGTGGCTAATGGAATGTCAAACCTTATTGAATCTTTAGGTTCTTATTAAATTTTTAGTAATCGTTTGCGGTTCTGGAATCACTCCTAGTTCTACCATACTCCCACTACTGTTTTCAGAAAAAATCCATTTTAATAAAACTGTGGTGAGTCAAGAACAATATCGCTATTGATCTTCCAGATGGTAGAAAATCGACCCTCGTCATAGCCCAGGTTAACTCACAAACTGCCATTACAGAAACATGCCTTGAGTTATCCAGAGTCTGGTTTTAAGCATAAGCCCGATAACTCCATATACCTTAACATCGTTAAGATATGAGCCATTCTATATCCAATATAGAATCATAGGTACTGATTTAATTGGAACTAGATTCAAATCATGCAGCTGTCTCCAGGGCATGTCAAATGAATGGAGAGAGGCCAATCAGTATTACTCAACTTAGGAGTGCATCCAATTATGAGTAAACTGAAAGAGAAACAAGTTTCTCAAAAACCATTACTATCAATTGAATACCATACACAAGTATCTACATCTTCGATCACCTTGAAGAATCCTGATACTTGCAACACCTGGTTCTCTACTTTATTCTTATACCTATAACTTCTCAAAACTTGGACCTTGTGTTTCTACGAAACACTTGTCTAAAAACTAGAGAAGTCATAAGTAAACAAAATATAATACGAGGACCAACCCCTCTGTCCTAATGGACACTGGACAACATACAATACTCTGTATGAGTCCCCTGAGTTGAATAACTCAAACCATATGCGTCGTAGGTTGAAAACTGTATTATTGTTATGAAGAATTACACCGCTGTTAAATGCTCCTTACCTAACCATCAACTGATATAGGTAAATGTCATCGACATAATTTCAAAAGGCTATATCTCACTTTATAAAATAAACATACAGATATATCAGTTTGAAATTGGTGCATAACAATGGATATTCAAAACCAAATATTTGTCGTCCGGCAAAAACCCAGGTGATTTCCTCAAATATCTCCAATTACAACGAATCCCGATATAATGAGGATGATCACCTAATTCCCAATAAGTTACTCCCACTCATCATCTGTAAAACCATAGAGATGTAAGAATCATACCTGGTAAATACATACCCTGGAGCAAGGTCTATTTGGGAAATCAGTTTTCTATTAACAATGCACAGTGAAACTGAAACATGAAAATGTTTCGAAGGGGTATCCGGGTATTCCTAGTAATGCCTCTTCCATTATCAGATTCACAACTGTAACCATATATTTCTTTGCCATCTCTTCAAATCCCTTTATTTGTCTTTAGTTGTTATCTTTTGTACACCATCATTAGGCTAAATGGTTTTCTTCCTTCCCTACCGTTCGGTACCAGCCTATGGTTTGGAAGAAGACTATCCAATAAGAATAATAGGTGTACTCTCCTAATCCTAGGAGTACTCACAATCTGAGAGAAAATGATAAAAGACAACTGAATAAACCTTATTCTTATTTCTCCTGAACCAGAATCCATCCTCGAACTGGAACAAGTTCCTTCGAGTTCGTATATAACCATACGATGGAGTATCTTATAACTGTGGATTTTCGTAGTGATACGGGGTGTTCTAGAGAAATACAAAGGTGAAGTAGGAGTGGCGATGAAATACATGGTTTGGTCGTGAATGATAGCAGATGCAATTTACTTTGCCCTCTTTCTGATCCCTTTATTTGTCTTTACTTAATTCGTTCTGTACACCGCACTTAGGCTAAATGGTTTTCTTCATTCCCTACCTTTCAGCACCTGCCTATGGTTTTGAAGAAGACAATCCAATAAGCGCAGTAGGTGTACTCTCTCCTAATCCTAGGAACCCTCACAACCTGAGAGAAGGTAAAAGGAAAAGACAACTGAATAGTCCCATTCAATCTCTCCAGAACCAGAATCCATCCTCGAATCTGGAACAAGTTCTTTCGAGTTTGTATATCACCATACGATGGATTTATCCAATGGAAGTGGATATTCGTAGTAATACGGAGTGTTCTGGAGAAATGCAAAGGGTAAAAGAAGGAGTGGCAATGATGTATGCAACCCAGACAATCTAAAAGCCAGTGTTTTAAGAAAGTTCGGTTAACTTGGTCACTGAGTCATAGTCAAGGGTCGGGTCATGGTCGCTGCCAGAGAGAGTGAGAAAAGAAACGCTCTGCGTGCATTCTAACCTAGATCAGAATGGTTATCACTTTATCTAATCAGGAAACCTCCCACTATATCCACAAATTCTCCTTCAAACCTGAAAGAAGAATTAGTCAGGATCATCTGAAGAGTAAACCAACTCATCTGTGGGAATCGGGATCCAACTATCATCGCAATATAACGTGATGGAATCCACTCATGTTATCACACTCCAGAAGGTATGCGCATATCTGGCAAGTTTCCTTTATGTTTGAAACTCCCAATGTGATTTTTACCCCATGCTCTTATGACCTTGAATAAGGTCAACAAATCATAAGTCACATGTCAAGTTCTACCCGTCATTGTCCAGGTTAATTTGAACCCACCCGTACAAGCTCTTGACTAGGGCCAACAAGGCTGTACGACTGTCCCAAACCAACGCATCTATCTATGCAACAGAAAAGTAACAAACAGCTACCATACATTATGCCTTGACTAAGGCCAACAAACATAGCATGAATACTAAGTGCTACCCGTCTGAAATGATAGAGGGCTACGATTGGTTTTTGGCGAAAAACCTTTAACGTAATGAACTTTATATCGTAGAAGGAACCGGATAGCTTTTTACAAATATATAGTGGCGAAAACCTTTGCTAAAGAGGTCACTCCCGGTGAAGGGATCTCGGCTCTTTCCCCATAGAATGAGGTGCAGGATATTCCAACTGAATACCGCAATGCAAAGCAAAAAGTAATCGACTATAGTGAAGTTATTACCCTGATGCAAACTTCTGTCCAAGGGGTCACTTCCGATGAAGGGATCTCATCCCTTGCCTTGTCGAATGAGGTACTGGATATTCATAACCGAATACCTTGTGCAAAATAAAAGAGAACGTCCTTGCAATAACAGCTTTTTGAAAAATGTTCCAAAAACATCAAACAGGTTTGTTTAGCTTGCATTGATTTGAATCAATGCAGTCCCATCAATTGATCACACCAGAAAAGAACGAAAATAAAATGTACGTATATGCCATCCGCATTCGCCACTGGGTCCCGTCATCACCCGTTAGGTTACTTAACTAACGACAAAGCGGGGGCTGGACTAGCGCGGGTGTAAAACATATACAATATCTACTAGTATATATATCGCTCCAAGCGTGATAAATGCAACATCACAGAAAAGTAATAAGTATCACAAAACAATACAGATAATCTGGGAGCCCCGGGTTTCCTTTGAGCCGCAAGTGAAACCCGACGTTCCCCTGGTCATGTGGATAGCCTGTGCAATGGAAAACCTAGACCTCTACGGGCGCGGCAAGTTACCCGCCAAAACCAGAAAAGAGGCAGCCCCCTTCAGCAATGTGAATGGGACATCCAGCACTTCACGGAATCCGATAACTTGAGCACCCCACCTTGGGTCAACCTATACCCCCTACGAGTGCAGCGAATAGCCCGCCAATCCTAAAGTGAAGCCCCCTCTGTCTCAAAGCCATGAGATGCGGGCCCGTTGCCCTCTAGAACCCGGCTATCCGTGCACTCCACCATGGAGCAATCCTAGTACAGAAAAGAAAATATGTATAACGGTGATATCGACCTCAACCCGGTCGTGCCCCAAAAGAATAATATACAAACAAGCAGTGACGGCAGTCCACATGTCGGATGCTCGCCCTGCGATATCAAATGTACAAATAAAATTGAACTGTACTAATATTGCACTCAAGCTATCCACCACGACAAATCCGTAACATCACAGCACAACACAAAACATCAACGTGAATGTCACATTTGCAAACCCGTCTAAAAGTGCTATAGAATTAGACAAGATTTACCGCTCGAATGAATTTCATGGTCGCAGATAGTAATGTAAGTACTGTGAACTAACATATTTAAAATTTCGATCGACAAAATTTCCCGAAGCGGGCCCTAAGTACAAATCCAGCACTCAAAATAATCTGGGCCAAAAATAAATATTCCAGAAACAACAATTCCACATTAAAGATAGCCTGAAGAAAAATGGTGCACTGAAGCCCCAAAACGGCGGCGGAACCGCGGCCAAAACATAGGTTAAGTCGCGGTTCCGCGGCGTTCTTGTGGTATCAGTTTACCAAATTTCTACAGTAGTCTTAAAAACTCCTGCATGATTTTCTGACATACTCAAAATAATTTTTCGATGACAAAAAAATTCGACAGTTTTGGAATTTTCGTTCGATCGATGTTTTAAACAAGTTAGAACAAGCTAGTAAATGTTAATGGCCTGCCTCTGATACTATGTAAGTCTACGGTAGCACCCCGGCCGTCAATCCGATGCCAAATGCGAAACAAAAACTTTTTACGAAACCGGCGCTATCATAGTCTTTCACCCGGATCGAACCATTAACACTAAACTAGCTAACTACTAAAATGATAGAATGGCTATACTGATCGATCCGTGTCCTTCGGTCTTTAGCCACCATCCTTAGCTCCTCGCGGCATCTCCGATCTCGCACGATCTCCGGTCTCCTCGTCGAAAGGGCACCACGTCAAGAAGTCTTTTTACAGGCTCCCGCTTCAAACCGAAGCAACTCGGACATGAAGTTTGCTAGCCGACATGTCCAAGGTGAAGTAGAGAATGTGTGTGATAACTTTTTCTCAATTCACTCAATGAGTCTCAACGCATGAGATGGGATGAGTGAAGGTTGAAGGAGAAGCCATTGATGGAGGAAGTTGTGATCTTAAGAGAAGAAAGAAGAAGGAGAAGAGCTTTTCTCTTGTTATTGTGTGAGATAATAATGTGAGTGAGCCCTCGCATAATCTCAAGAGCCAACCCTAACAATATGTGGATGCCCTCTCTCTCCTCCCATCACAATCTCACCCAATAATCAATCAAGAAAAGGTAACATGCACAAAAAATAAGACCATGAGTCACTAAACATGCACATGCCCCAATTAATGCTCCTAATGATGACTTGAGCTCAAAATTTCCACTTGCAAACATTAATCCAAATGTTTACAACAATAAATAGAATGGCA
This sequence comes from Agapanthus africanus, assembly GCA_030015575.1. Classification (NCBI taxonomy): domain Eukaryota; kingdom Viridiplantae; phylum Streptophyta; class Magnoliopsida; order Asparagales; family Amaryllidaceae; genus Agapanthus; species Agapanthus africanus. Next base: position 658,659,793 of record CM057341.1, read on the forward strand.
TCTACTAAAATAAACTCGTGACGGATCACAAGAGTACCCCTCATCTGTATATACATATCTGCATCCGCATTCCGACTGAATGCGAATGCAATGAGACTAAAGTAATCCAACAAATCTAATACTAGGATCCGGCTTAAACCAAAGCCCACTAGTATGATCCGTCCGATCATAATCCATGCACGAGTGCACGTATATGATCGAACCCTGCCATAATACCATACAGCCTCTACAACGTTTCGCTCGAAACTTGGGAAAACTATCTGTGGGGGGCTCTAAAGACTCGTCAATACACTGGCTGTGGATTTAACCACTAGCACGTCAGTGGTACTAGCTGTACGTAACGGGCGCCCGAATATTGACCAAAAGGGAGGCCGATGAGCGAACTCATCCTGAAACCCTACTGAGCCTGTCAGTGACAATATCCGTACAGTCCGGTCCGTTCGTCTATGAGTATCGCATGTCGGGCCTAGGGGGCTGATAAACGTCAGACCCCCCAAAGCGGTACAAATCGTGTTGGAGTGTAGCCCAAAACACCCTGTGATACTACTGGAATACCTACCAATAAATCTTACTTTCCTTGGCCAAGGATTTTGTGTAATGGCTCTCCTAGACACATCGCGATCTCACCCCTAATACCGGGAGAGACAAATCCCCTGCCGATCTGCTCACTACCTCCATGTGGCTCGGGACTGTAACCAACTAAAACCTGTTTGCATGACTCCTTTAAGCCGTGGTAGGGTCGTAATCAACGCACAGTGGAAACTCATACGAGACAAATGACGATCTCAGGTCGATGAACTAACCTGTACACATGTCACCAAGGAACTGCTATTTGACGCTATGTATAATACCGACTAGCATGTTCCCGGCGAGTCCTGTCCGGTGTACTCATAACCCAATGAGCACCTATATACATCTTAGGTGAACCAACTGACACCAATGGCATATAAGACCGGCCATCGCCTCTCGTCGGGGTCTCGACTGTATACACTAGTCTACTCTGAAGTATCGATGCCCTGTTTCGAAAACTCCCACGACTATGGACCATTTTTAAGGATGTGCTTATAGAAAACCCAACTCTCTCGTATATGATCGCCATCATACTGCTGGTATTCAAGCAAGAGTCCTAAAGGCTCTATCAACGTGTAATAGTGATCTATAATATCACCTAAAACATGTACACGATGACAAAGATAAACCAGATAGCATACTACCATCTTGAGTAAGACTGTCCTACCGGTATAGGTCCTCCCTCAATCATTGAAATCACGTGCCTGCGATCCAATAATTGACTTGAGGGTAATATATCCAACAAGAACTTCTAGATAGTACTATACCTATCGTAAGATAGCAGTTCTCAGGTGACATGAGTACGGGTTAGTCATCAGACCTGAGACTGTCATTTATCTCGTGTGAGTTCACACTGTACTTTGATTACTACCCTACCACGGCTCTACTAAGTCGTGCAAACAGGTTTTAGTTGGGTACAGTCCTGAGCCATATGGAGGCAGTAAGCGATTGTTGAGGATTTGTCTCTCCCGGTATAGGGAGTTGATAACACACTGTGTTTGATTCGCCAGCACTATAAGACCTTGGCCAAGGCAGTTGAGATTACTGATAGGTTGATCAGTAGTTTCCCAGATTGGTCCTAAGCCACATCAGCACGAATTATCGGGTTATTAGGGTCTAACGTTTACCACCTCTAGACCCAGTATGCGATACTCTCAGACGAAGAGACCGGACTATACGGAGATTGTCACAGATAGGCTCAGTAGGGATCCGGATGAATTTGCTCGTCGGCCTTCCTTTTCGACAGGTAGCCGGGTAGCCGTTACATATAGCCAGTGTCGCTAACGTGCTTGTGGTTATGGATTTATCCAGCAACTCACTTTCGGTGTACTGTCGAGTCTTTAGAGTCCCACACAGAGGGTTTTCCTGGTTCAGGAAAAATGATGTAGTAGCCGTATTGGATATGTGCATGGTTCCAATCGAATGATTGTAGTAGTTACCCGGACTTTCGATCGGACAGTTGATAATACTAGCCGGCTCGGGATTGAGCCGGATTATTAAATCAGGTATTGATTTAATAATTTACATATATATATTTCGATATGTATATTCTATTACTATGTTCTTTCTGTTATTCTATCTCTTTGGGTATTCGTATTTTAATATGAATAAAAGTATGTATATACAGTATAGTGTAATCCGTATTTATACGGAAAATATTCTAGAAGGTGGACACCTCATTTTAGATTTATCCATTTATCTTTAAATGGAAAATGAGGTGTAAAAGTGGTGAGGTAAGTATGGTAAGAACCATGCTTCTATAGTGTTGACAAATGAATATTCAATTCATTTGTGTAAACTATTCAAGTATGGTTGGTTTTTTATATTGTAAAAAATGTTTTAAATAACTATTGTTGGTTTTCTCTCTCTCATGAGTGATTCATTATTCTTACCATTTGCTTCACTCTCCTCACTAGTTTTCTTGAGCTCCTCCACCTTCATCTTCAACCTGCTCTCTACAATCTCATGTGTTGAGAATCAAGAGAGAAGGTGAGATAGATACACACTTAGAAGCATAAATTACATCCTAGACACTTTAGATTAGCAATCTAAAGTCTCTAGTTACTCCACTAGACTCTTAGTATGGAGCTAGAGCCATGGACTACATCCCTTGGGTGGATCATCTTCGACGGAGGAAGACTGGTGATCAAGATCGTTCATGGAGGTCTCAAGGAGCAAGGAAAGACGATCAAACATGTTCAAGGAGATCTATAGAAGAAAACGAAGTGGATAGAAGACCGAAGAACACAGATCTTTTGGTGAGACATTTCTATCATAGTAGCAAGCTCTCCTCTTTGCTTGCTTGTTTAGGTTTATGGTAGATTCATGGATGGGTTTTTCTAGCGTCAGTTTTTAAACCCTAAAAATTTTTGTTCCGCAATGGCCACGGTAGATGGTTGGGACGCTAGGAAAACCCAACAGTTAAATTACCCATATATCACAAAATTTATAATGAATGAGCGGTATTGAAATGCAGTTTTTCGTGATGAACAACTTGTTGTAAAGATTCTCATCAAATACCCGTTGCGGATTGTGATGAGATTTTTACTTCAGTGTCTCCGCTGAAGTCTATAACGGATATGACTTGGCACTGCTGCTGCTCTACACTATGATATTTGACAAGAGGATGATTATAACGTCTTTCTAAATGGAAATTTAGAAGTGCACGTGTATATGACTCTGCCATAGGGTTATCGCAGTCATTGGGAGCAGTGGAAGGTGTGCAAGTTGTTTATGTCTATTCGTAGACTAAAGCATGTATAGCTGAGACGGGTCATCTATTTTAATTTGGCAGTCAATGTGATTGAATTCATCAAAACAAAAGATGAACAAAGTAAGAAGGGTGTAGGGAGTACTGTCCTGAGATTTGGATGACATAATCCTGATAGAAAGTGGTGTTCTATACTAAAATCGGTCAAACTTTGGTTGTCACATGGTGTTTCTCCACATAGTATCTGAATAAGATATCAGGAATTCTGGTAACTAGATCTATGCTTTTAGATCTAGATTTGGGAGGTACACCAATCCGGGTACTTAGAATGCATTTTAAAAGTGTTTTAGAATGGATGTTTCCTTGCGTGGTAGTCTACCCGAAGGTGATGGAGTCACCCTCTTTAAAGAGATATCTTTCAGACTGATGAGGAGAGGGAATGGTATCAATGTCTTATCATTTGCTTAGGCAATTGAGTCAATCATGCAATGTCTTGTACCAAACCAAATGTTGCTTATACACTTGATGTAGTAAGCAGATATTAATCCAATCGTGGAGAAACAAAAGGAAGCAGTTAAGAACATAAGCGGATGTTCTTGGTATATGATAACGACAACCTCCTCCGGGAGGCGGTTATTGTTAGTTGTATGTATGCCCTAGAGGCCAGTATTGTACAGATTATGTATATTATATTGGATGCTTAGACATATATAGAGATGACTTTCTTGCTCGACATGATAGTATGCTATCTGGTTGCCATTTATCTTAACATGTACACTAGTCTCTTTATACTGTCTTATAGTTACATGTTGGTAAAGCCCTTAGGATTTGTACTTGACTACATGGACTATGATGCAGATCATACTAGTGGGGACATGGTAGTCCATAAGTACATCCTTCAAGGTCCCTAGTCGTGGGTGTATCGAGACGGGGCATCGATATACCAGAGTAGACTAGCGTATACGCTTCTCGACCCATGTGATGGGCGATGGATGATCCCATATCCATTGGTGTTTGACATCAGAGATGGTATACGGGTGCTCAGTGGAAACTGGGTACACTGGACGGACTCGCCGAGAACTCCCAGATAGTATTATACCTCACGTCAGATGGCAGTTCTCAGGTGACACTTGTACAGGTTAGTCTGTATACTCGAGATCGTCATAGAGTCTTGTGTGATTCCCACTGTGCTTTGATCTCCACCTTACCACGTCCATGAGGGCATGCAAAACGGTGGTCTTTGGGCACAGTCCCGAGTCATATGGAGGCAATGAGCGATAGGAGGGGTTTCGTCTCTCCCGGTATTGGGGGTTGATGTTGCGCAGTGCTCGATTGGCCGTAGCAGGGAAGTCCCTGGCCAGGGCTGATCAGAGATTTGCTGGTAAGTGTTACCAGTAGTTTCTCGACCCGTTATGAGCCTCACATCGGCACGACTTATCGGGTTATTGGGGTCTGACGTATACCACCCCTAGACTTGATATGCGACGTATCAGACGAAGAGACTGGACTGTATGGTAAGTGTTACTGGTCGGATTCGCAGGAGTGTGAGCGGGCTAGCTCGTCGATCTTCTGATCGCTCAATACCCGGGTGGCCGTTACGTTTAGCAGACCGCTTGCGGCTTGTGGATGCTTGATATGATCATCATCTGCTACCGGCGTATTGACGAGTCTTTAGAGTCCTACACAGAGGTTTCCTGGCTCAAGCGAAACGAAATAGGAGCGCATATGAGATATGTGCAGGACCGAGAATAATGCGTGTATGTGATACCGCATTTCATTCTCGTGATATATGTTTCGAATGGTTATATTCGATATGACCTAGTTATCGAATCATTGATTCGATAAATCGATACATTGGTTTCTAGCCGGTTATGTGCGACATGACCGGATCATTGAATCAAATGTTGATTTAATGATTTAATGCATAATTATATATTTGATATATTGCATTGCATTAACTAGTATTGGTTCACTTTAAACGGATTTTTTCTCACTTGGATTGCACATTGTATATGTGATATACTTTTGTGCACTTTTTGTATCATGTTTGATGATACTTGATCATATGGTTAAGTGAATAGAATTAAACCATGGTTATTTTGTAATTAGGGTTTTCCATATTTATTTATTCATTTATTTGTTTATTTATGTGGATAAATTCAAAATGAGAATGGTGGCTATTTTTGTTTCTTACATGAAGCTTCATGAACACTTGACTTTAGCAACCATTCTTATCCTCTTGCTTAACCCTAACCCACTCTACTAACCATGGTTTATTCTCTACACCTAACTTGAGTTAGAGTTATGATAAGTATAGATTTTCTTTTTATTTTATAAAACACTTATCATAATTCTAGCTCTTCTTCTTCTTCATCTTCAAAAGAAAAGCTCAAGGTCCATCAATGGCAACTTGAGTTAAAGTGAGATAAATCCAATTCTAAAGTGAACCCACCTCCTATTTCTTCACCCTCTACCTCTTGCCAAGTTGTTTTGGGTGTTTACTTCACAAGTTTCACAAGTTTGTGAAGTCGGAGCTTGAGTTTGTGCAACCTCGACGTAGATCGTCTTTGACACGAAGCCGACGACCTATTCCGCACGTTTTCCCGATGAAGCCGATGATCGAGTCGAGGATTCATGATGGACAGCGAGGACATGACCACGTGGAGCTAAGGAGGTGGAAATCCGGATCTACAAAGGTTGTAGCATCTCAACTTTAGTTAAATAGTTAACTAGTTTTCCGTTTCGCCTAAACATCTAGTTTAAGATCCGTAGTCTAGGGTTTCTCGGCACTAAAAATTTTAAATTGGCATGTTCGATGCCTTGTGAGACCTTACTAGAGTGCCTAGGAACCTTTCAGTTATCGGTTGAGGCTTCCAAAGTGACCTTGATGACAGAGATGCTGTCAGAGTTTTGATTTTAGACTCTTCTGAGGAGCAGTATATTGGATAGGATTCCAATAGGGATACCGAGGTAGGTATAGTGCAGGATGCTGGTTATGACTCAATGGAGGAAACAACCCAAGAAGTTTGTTGGATAAAGTTGTTTATTTATGAACTTGGTCTCATCAAGTATCCAGACAAATTCCTAAGGCAGGGTATCGCTCAGTTCAGGTGATTGCTAATCTCCGCGAAATTGAGATATAAAGAGATGAAGTTGGAACATTGCAACGGATCTACTCACTGAGGCTATTTTTCGAACATGGAAGTTTCTTAAACGAGCTTTGCTAAACTTATTAGTAGAGAAATTGGGTATTCGATAGCACACAGAACTTGGGTATACGATACCGCAATAATTAGCCTTAACTGCAAGTGGGATATTGTTGGATATAGTGCCCTCAAGGAAATTATTGTAATTGCAGGAACGCGATTGTGATAATTAAGGGAGGACCTATACAGGTGAACAATTTTACTCGAGATGATAGAATGCTATCTGATTTGTCTTTATCATTGATGTGAATACGTTTTACTTTTTATTACGTGTCGCTAATATATAATGATAAAGCCCGTAGGATTCTTGCTTGACTGGCATTATTATAATGGCGATCATATACTTGAGAGCTGGATAGTCCATAAGCACATTCTTAAATGTCCCTAGTCATGGCAGGATCGAGACTGGGCATCGATATTCCAGAGTAGACTTGTGTATACGTTTCGAGACCCCGATGAGGGGCGATGGCCGGTCTCACAAACTATTGGTGTTATGTGACCTAAGACAGTATACAGGTGCTCACTGGAGGTGAGTACACCAGGCAAACTCACCGAGAACTTATAGATGGTATTATATCTATCATCAGATGGAAGTTCTCTTGTGGTATGGGTACAGGTTCGTATTTTGACCTAAAATCGTCATTTGTCTCTGTGAGTTCCCACCGTACTTTGATTACTACCTTACCATGGCTCAAAGGAGTTGTGCAAAAAGGTTTTAGTTGGGTACAGTCCCGAGCCACATATAGGCAGTGAGCGATTTTTGGGGATTTGTCTCTCCTTGTATTAGAAGTCGATGTCGCACTGTGTTCGGTTGGCTATCATCCTAAATCCATGACCATGATGGATGAGATTTACTGATATATGAGTTCAGTGGTTTCTCGGTTGGTGATGAGCTTGATTCCGACACGACTTATCGGATTATTAGGGGTATGATGCTATCTACCCCCTATACCCGGTATGTGATACTCTTAAATGAAGAGACAGGACTATACGGAAATTGTCGCATTCAAGCTCAGTAAGGTATGGACGGACTTGATTGTCGACCTCCCTTTCTGCATATACCTGGGTAGCCGTTATGTACAGTCAGTGTCGCTGATGTGCTTGTGGTTATGGATTTATCTAGTAATCATTACCGGTGTATTGTCGAGTCATTAGAGTCCCACACAGATGGTTTTCCCGGTTCAGACGATATGATGTAGATAACATTTGTTGATACATACAGATGTCCGATTAAATATGTGTACAGGCTACACAGACTTTAATCGGACGGTTGATAATACTAGCGGTTTAGGATTAAGCTGGATTATTAAATCAAATTTTAATTTAATAATATATATATATATATATAATATGTATTCTAGTATTATTGTTCACTATTCATTTTCTCTCTCTTGGCTATTCGTATTTTTATACGAATTAGTTTATATGTATTTCGATACGTATACCAAGTTGTATTCCATATTTATACAGAATTTGTTCTTGAAGCTGGACACCTCATTTGTTGATTTTTCCTATTAAAGAAAATCAAAAATGAGGTGGAGGATGAGGTGTAAAGGAGTATAGTAGAGAGGTATGGCTTTGTTTTTATATTGGAAAATCATTTGTGTTTATATGGTTGCAAAAACTTTGCATTTCTTTTCTATATTGATTCATACACACAATACTTAGCTCCTTCTTGACATGGCTACCTCATCTTCACCGCCTCCTCCTGTTAGGAATATGTATGCCCTAGAGGCCATTATTGTATGATATAGTGGATGCTTGGACATGTTAGTTGTATGTATGCCCTAGAGGCCAGTATTGTACAGATGATGTATATTATATTGGATGCTTGGACATATATAGAGAGGACTTTCTTGCTCGATATGATAGTATGCTATCTGGTTTCTCTTTATCTTAACATGTATATTTGTCTCTTTATACTGTCTTATAGTTACATGTTGGTAAAGCCCTTAGGATATGTACTTGACTGCCTAGACTATGATGCGGATCATACTAGTGGGGACATGGTAGTCCATAAGTACATGCTTCAAGGTCCCTAGTCGTGGGTGTATCGAGACAGAGCATCGATATACCAGAGTAGACTAGCGTATACGCTTCTCGACCCATGAGATGGGCGATGGATGATCCCATATCCATTGGTGTTTGACATCAGAGATAGTATACAGGTGCTCAGTAGAGACTGGGTACACTGGACGGACTCGCCGAGAACTCCCAGATGGTATTATACCTTACGTCATATGGCAGTTGTCTGGTGACACTTGTACAGGTTAGTCTGTTGACCCGAGATCGTCATAGAGTCTTGTGTGAATCCCACTGTGCTTTGATTTCCACCTTACCACGTCCATGAGGGTGTGCAAAACGGTGGTTTTTGGGTACAGTCCCGAGTCACATGGAGGCAATGAGCGATAGGAGGGGTTTCGTCTCTCCCGGTATTGGGGGTTGATGTTGCGCTGTGCTCGATTGGCCGTAACAGAGAAGTTCCTGGCCAGGGCTGATTTAGAGATTTGCTGGTAAGTGTTACCAGTAGTTTCTCTACCCGTTATGAGCCTCACATCGGCATCACTTTTCGGTTATTGGGGTCTGACGTTTACCACCCCTAGACTTGATATGCGACATATCAGACGAGGAGACCGGACTGTACGGGAAGTGTTACCGGCAGGCTTTTACAGGAGTTGGAGCGGACTTGCTTGCTGATCTTCTGATCGCTCAATACCCAGGTAGCCATTACGTCCAGCTAGTACCGCTGACGGCTTGTGGGTGCGTGATGTGATCATCACCTACTGCCGGCGTATTGACGAGTCTTTAGAGTCCTACATAGAGGTTTTACTGGCTCAGGCAAAACGAAATAGGAGCATGTATGTGATATGTGCGAGACCGAGAATAAATGCAAGTATGTGATACCGTATTCTATTCTCGCGACTTTTTGTATCGGTCGGTTATATATGATATGACCGGTTATCGAATCAAGTGTTGATTCGATAAGTCGATACGATGGATGTTAGCCGGTTATATGAGATATGACCGAAATATCAAGTCAAGTGTTGATTTAATAATTAAGTGTATAATTGTATATTAGATATACTAATTTACATTTTCTAACACTTGTTCACTTTAGGGTTTTTCTCACATGTACACTACTTTAACATGTATATGATATATGTTAAAATGTGTTATTATATTGTATCATGGTTGATGATACAAATGACTTGTGTGTATGAGACATACACCATCCTAATTGTTATGATTAGGTTTAATGTTTAAAAGTAATTACAAAATTAGTGGGAAATTGGAAAATGCATGAAGCTTGTGGAAGCTTGTGGATGCATTGACTAAAGTCCACTAGATTTGTTTTTACTTTGGACTTTAACCTAACCATCACACAATTAGCTATGGTTATGGATCTACAAGAGTTAGTATATGATACTCACTCACCATGGTTAGCCTTTACACTTGATCATTATCCTCATTCTTTTCTTTTGTTCATCTTCTTCATTGAACAAAAGAAATAGCTTGCTAGGGTTTTGAAAAAGGAGTGAAACTTTATGAGAAACAAAATTCTAAAGAGAATCCACTTCCTATTTCTCCATCCTCTACTAGACTAGCACTTTAGTTTAGGGTGTTTACTTCACTAATTCTCTAGTTAGTGAAGTAGAAGCTTGAGTCGGAATTCCCTCGACGTAGATCATCTTCGGCCTCGGAGACTTTAAGCAAGGTCGCATCCTTGGCGTCGTGAAGCTATGCAAGCGCTCGGGAGAACTTTGATCGCAGCGAAGAGACTTCAACAAGGAGCAAATGAAGTGAAGGACCGATCTACAAAGGTTGTATTTCGTGTTCCCTTAGAAGTTAAAGTTGTTTACTTGCTTTAGATTCACCTAAACTCTAGTACAAGATCTTGCTTAGGGTTTTTAGGCACATAAATTTTTTAAACGGACATGGTCGATGCCTTGTAGAGCCTTGTTAGTGTGCCTAGTAACCCTACAGTGGTATCAGAGCCTAGCTAGAGCATTAGGCGATGTGTTAACGAAGTTAAAACTCTGAACGAACCCGAACACGTCAAGGTAACCCCCTCTCTAGACAATATTTAAAATCTGGGATTTTTGTGAATTAAAAATATCTAAAAAAATCAACAGGGTTTTATATGAATTATTGTGCGAAACGAGGACATGATTCGTACCGTTGACCGCGGTTCCGCGGCAAATCCCTGCTTGTGCCGCGGAACCGCGGCAGTATTGTGACTTTTGGCTTCTCTGTTTGCACAGTAATTCTAGATTCTGTAATTGGTATTTTCTGGGTATTTTTAATCTGACTCAAGTGTTGAGTATTTTGGGGTTTATTTTGAAATCGTCGATTTGATCGGAGAATTTAATTTTGTTATGTTATTCCGGATAATTTAGAAAGTGCTAAAATGTTCGAACGGATATCATTAACTCATTATTTCCTGGCACGAAAAATTTTCAAGTGTTGAATTTTTTTTATCGGGTTTAAATTTTTCGGAAAACGTGCATGTGATGCGATGGACCCTCTAGAAGACAACAAACCTTAACTCGATTATGTGACCGTCTTGAACTGCCCTTCGAACCTTAGGGTTTGGGACAGTACGGCGTGCCACATGTGAGGTGTTGGCTTGACACTTCTACGGCTGGACCGTTGCTACTGTGACGTATTCTGGAATTTTTGAACTCTGCTCAAGTGTTGAGCTATTTAGGAAATCTTGGGTATTTGATTATTCGATCGGAAAATTTAATACTATCTATTTATCTGGAATGTGATACAATATATGGAATTCATACAGTTAGGCATGAAATGCGAAATATATGATATTTTGGATTTACGATGTCTAAAGAGTTTGTGGATTCCAAATGTTGTAGTTTTACACTTTCTTTTCTGCGACCGTAAGTGTAATATGTGGTATCGCCGGTTTCGTTGCTATATGTCAACGACAATTGGGATGCGCATATTTACTTACGTTGATGACATGTGATGTTCTGTGTTGCTGGATATGTTATATTGGATCGTCGCGTTCTGAATAGCCGGGGGTTTTATGTGAGATGAGAGTTTTATATTTTCATTTATGTAAATTAAATGTATGTAATATTTTTTTATTGGGGCACTTCCGGGTTGAGGTTGATGTCACCTTTTGTATATTATTTACTTTTCCACACTAGGATAGACCCAAGGAGGGGAGCACAAGTAACCGGGTTCTAGGGTCCAGTGGGAGACCAACTCGAGGAGTCGAGTCCGCGTATCCTAACTTTAGAATTGGTAGGGTTGCTTGCCGCTCTCGTAGGGGTCTAGGGGTGTGGGTTTGGCTATTCATCGCGACCATGGAATCCCTGTTTTATAGAGGCTCAAAATAAAACATGGACGTCCTAGTATATCCAATGTTTCATATGTTTCTTCTGCTGCGATATCTGTGATGTGATCATATGATGTGCTGTGATAGATACTATATATAGTATATATGATATATTATATAGACGTTACTTATGTTTTACACCCGCGCTAGCCCTGCCCTGCTCTGCCGTTAGTTACCTAACCTAACGGTGCATGAGGGGACATCGAGGCGAATGCGGATGGTATAAGTGTATGTCGTATTTATCTGTGATGTTTAAGTGACTTAAATGATGGGACTTCATTAATGTGAGTAATGAAAGAAAAGAAACCTAAAAAATGTTATAGAATCAAATTTTCAAAGAAAAGGGTAGCTACAGTTTTGCTTTACATAGCGGTATATATGATATACCCTGCACTTATTCGACGGGGAAAGTGCCGAGATCCCTTCACCGGGAGTGACCTCTTTAGCAAAACTGGCAGATGCTACAACATTCGGTTTGACTTTTGACTGCTTTTGGAGCTTTGCTTTGCATAGTGATATATATGATATGTCCTGCACCTTATTCGATGAGGAAAGAGCCGAGATCCCTTCACCGGGAGTGACCTCTTTAGCAAAACTAATGAAAGCCTCAAAATCACTCCATTTCAAAATTCACTCGATTCTGCGACGATATCAAGTTCTTTACGCTCATGGTTTTCTGAAAAACCTGCGTAGCCCTCCGTCAATTCAGATAAGTAATATTTAGTATTCGTGCTGCGGTAGTTTGGCATGCGTCAAGGCGTAGTGTACGGTAGCTGATTATTACTTATCTGTAGCATGAGATGCGATTGGATTAGGGTATTCGTACGGCATTGTTTGGCATGCGTCAAGGGTCGTACGGGTGGGTTTAATTTAATCACGAATTGTACGGGTTGAACTTGACTAGCGGACTATGGGTTGTTTGGCATGCGTCAAGGTCATAGCACGCTAGGGGCAAAATATTATCGGGAATTTCAAGTGTTGAAATTTGCAATGAGATTGCATACCTTCTATGAGATAGTTGGATCCCGATACCCACTGCGAGTAATTGTTACTCCTGGGAGAGTTTTACACAGGACAATTAGCCTATCAAGTAGGTGTCTAGAAAGGTGTCAACGGGGTTACGCCTCTGGGAAAACGAGGTTTACTTTAATTAGGTCCGTGCGAAAGCACGGGGAACCTCCCTCAAAGTACCGACACTGGCCTGGCTGAAAGATTGGCGAAGTTGTAGGGTGTAATTAATCCCAGCTAGTCTTTCCTTTTAGGGTTTGAAGGAAGATTTGATAAAAACAGTGGGAGCCATCCTGATTAGATAAAATAATAAACCAATCTGATCTTGCAAAAGCATACGCTGAAGTGTTTTCTTCTCTCTCTCTCCAGGTAGCGACCATTTCATGCCTTAATCAAGATAATAATATGGATGTATTGGCCGAACCCGCATGTTATACTGTGCTGGGGAACGTTGGTTCCGTTCTTTCTTATAAGAGTTATAGGACTGAACAGGATATAAGGGAATACCAGGATTCCCATGCCACCCGTGTGAAGAAAGTACATGTTGATGCATTTTCTTCGGGTGTGTTCGTTACGGAGAACTGTTTCTCCATTTGCTCTACGTCTTGGGTATTAGATACCGGGTCAGGATCCCATATATGTAATCAGTTACATGGGCTTAGAAAAGGTAGAGAACTTGGAGAAGGTGATAAAGACATAAGGTTGGAAATGGTGCAATTGTTGCAGCTAAAACCGTCGGGGAATATCACCTTGTATTGCCAACTGGTAATACATTGGTTCTGAACAAATGCTATTACATGCCGAACCTGATATGCAACATTATATCGATTTCTTTACTAAGTAAAGAGGGATATAATTTTGTATTACAGGATAATTTTATGAACATTTTCCTTAACCAAAAGTTGGTTGGATCAGGCACGTTGTGCAATGGCATTTATGTTCTAAATAATTCAACAGTTCTGAGCATAACAAACACACACAAGAGGAAGAGTTCAGAACTGAACAAATCCTTCTTGTGGCATTGTAGACTCGGTCATATAAATGCGACACGGCTAGCTAAGTTGCATAAGGATGGATACTTGAAACCGTTCGAATTTTCATCTTATGACACTTGCCAGTCATGTCTCAAAGGCAAAATGACCAAAACTCCGTTTACGGGACACGGAGAAAGAGTTACCGAACTCTTAGGACTGATACATAGTGATGTATGCAGTCCCATGTCTACACATGCCAGGGATGGTTCTTCGTATTTTATTACATTCACTGACGATCTCTCTAGATTCGGATATGTGTTCCTGATGAAACACAAATCAGAAGCTTTTGAGAAATTTAGAGAATATAAACAAGAAGTCGAGAACCAAACCGGGAAAAGTATTAAAATCCTTCGATCTGATCGAGGAGGTGAATACTTGAGCATTGAATTCCTGGACTTCCTAAAAGAGAATGGGATTCTCTCTCAGCTAACTCCTCCATATACACCACAGCACAACGGTGTATCGGAACAGAGGAACCGCACCCTATTAGATATGGTGCGCTCAATGATGAGTACAGCTGAGTTACCTATCTCCTTCTGGGGATATGCGCTTGAGACAGCCATAGACCTATTGAATAGAGTTCCTACCAAATCTGTGCCTACCACTCTATTTGAGATATGGAAAGGGAAGAGACCACATCTTAATTACATTAAGATATGGGGTTGTCCGGCCTATGTCAAAAGACAAAATCCGGACAAACTCGAGGCAAGATCTGTCTTATGTAAGTTTATAGGATATCCTAAAAATTCACAAGGGTATATCTTCTACCACACCGAGGAACAAAAGGTGTTTGTTTCTCGACATGCCACTTTCTTAGAAAAAGGTTTTCTTATGAAACAGATTAGTGGTATTGAGGTAGAACTGGAAGAGGTTCCAGCGACACAAACTATAACAGAAGACTTGGTAGAACCAGAGGATTCAGTAGTACCCGACGAACCCCAGCCTCTCCGCCGATCTGGTAGGGTTTCACTTCCACCTGAGAGATACTACGGTTTTCTCATTGATGGTGGAAGCGAGGATTGCATTATGGTTGATGATGACCCAACAAGCTTCGAGCAGGCCATCATGAGTGGAGACTTAGTGAAATGGCTGGATGCAATGCGGTCCGAGATAAAATCCATGTACACCAAAAAAGTATGGACTTTGGAAGATGCTCCTGAAGGGGTAAAACCCATTGGGAGCAAGTGGATCTTCAAGAAAAAACTTGGTGTAGATGGGAAAGTGGAGACTTTCAAAGCTAGACTTGTTGCAAAGGGTTTTCGTCAAAGACCAGGAGTGGACTATGACGAAACTTTTTCTCCAGTGGCTATGCTTAAATCCATCCGGATCATGCTTGCCATCGCTGCATATCATGACTACGAAATCTGGCAAATGGATGTTAAGACCGCCTTTCTAAACGGTGATTTAGAAGAGTGCGTGTACATGACTCAGCCAGAGGGCTTCGTAGATAGTGGGAGCAGCGGGAAGGTGTGCAAGCCGCTTAAATCCATTTATGGATTAAAGCAAGCATCGCGGAGTTGGAACATCTGCTTTGACGTAGTTATCAAAGAGTTTGATTCCGTCAAAAACGTAGATGAACCTTGTACCTACAAGAAGGTAGCAGAGAGTAAGGTTGTCTTCCTCGTATTATACGTGGACGACATACTCTTGATAGGAAATGACATTCCTATGCTGCAATCGGTCAAGCTCTTCTTATCACAAAGATTCTCAATGAAAGATCTAGGTGATGCCTCCTGCATATTTGGAATTATGATCTATAGAGATAGATCTAAAAGGATATTGGGATTGTCCCAATCCAGGCACATTGACACCATACTAAAGAGGTTTAGTATGGAAGAGTCTAAACGTGGGTTTTTACCTACCATCTCAGGGCTCACTCTCTCCAAAGAGATGTCTCCCAAGACTGATTTAGAGAGAGCTCGCATGCAAGGGATACCCTATGCTTCAGCAGTAGGCTCTATCATGTATGCGATACTATGTACCAGACCCGATGCAGCATACTCACTAAGTGTAGTGAGTAGGTATCAAGCTGATCCTGGAGAGAGTCACTGGACAGCTGTGAAGAGCATTCTCAAGTACTTACGAAGGACTAAAGAGATGCTCGTGGTGTATGGAAACGGAGAACTCCAAGTGGAGTCCTTTACCGATTCGAGCTTCCAGAGTGATAAGGATGACTCTAAGTCGCAGTCGGTATTTGTCTTTACCCTTTACGGAGGGGCGGTTAGCTGGAAGAGTTCCAAGCAGGAAACCGTGGCAGACTCGACGATGGAGGCTGAATACATCGCTGCCAACGATGCTGCCAAAGAGGCTGTCTGGATCAAGAAGTTCATTACTGAACTTGGAGTGGTTCCATCCATTGAGCATCCAATACCACTGTATTGCGATAACAATGGAGCGGTGGCTTTGGCCAAGGAACCCAGGTCCCATCAGCGATCCAGGCATATTCTGAGGCGGTATCACCTGATCCGGGAGATAGTTGATCGCCGGGAGATCGAGGTCAGGAGGGTTGATACGAAGAACAACACAACGGATCCACTCACGAAGGCCATTCCCCAGATACAGTTTGAGAGACTCTTCGGGATGCTCGGTATGCGATACTACAGCAGCTGGCCCTAGTGCAAGTGGGAGATTGTTAGTTGTATGTATGCCCTAGAGGCCAGTATTGTATAGATGATGTATATTATATTGGATGCTTGGACATATATAGAGAGGACTTTCTTGCTCCATATGATAGTATGCTATCTGGTTGTTCTTTATCTTAACATGTATACTTGTTTCTTTATACTGTCTTATAGTTACATGTTGGTAAAGCCCTTAGGATATGTACTTGACTGCCTGGACTATGATGCGGATCATACTAGTGGGGACATGGTAGTCCATAAGTGCATCCTTCAAGGTCCCTAGTCGTGGGTGTATCGAGACAGGGCATCGATATACCAGAGTAGACTAGCGTATACGCTTCTCGACCCATGAGATGGGCGATGGATGATCCCATATCCATTGGTGTTTGACATCAGAGATAGTATACGGGTGCTCAGTAGAGACTGGGTACACTGGACGGACTCGCCGAGAACTCCCAGATGGTATTATACTTTACGTCAGATGGCAGTTCTCTGGTGACACTTGTGCAGGTTAGTCTGTTGACCCGAGATCGTCATAGAGTCTTGTGTGATTCCTACTGCGCTTTGATTTCCACCTTACCACGTCCATGAGGGCGTGCAAAACGGTGGTTTTTGGGTACAGTCCCGAGTCATATGGAGGAAATGAGCGATAGGAGGGGTTTCGTCTCTCCGTTATTGGGTTTGATGTTGCGCTGTGCTCGATTGGCCGTAACTGTGAAGTCCCTGGCCAGGGATGATTTAGAGATTTGCTGGTAAGTGTTACCAGTAGTTTCTCGACCCGTTATGAGCCTAACATCGGCACGACTTATCGGTTATTGGGGTCTGACGTTTACCACCCCTAGACTTGATATGCGACATATCAGAAGAGGAGACCGGACTGTACGGGAAGTGTTACCGGAAGGCTTTTACAGGAGTTGGAGCGGGCTTGCTTGCTGATCTTCTGATCGCTCAATACCCGGTAGCCGTTACGTCCAGCTAGTACCGCTTACGGTTTGTGTGTGCGTGATGTGATCATCACCTACTGCCGGCGTATTGACGAGTCTTTAGAGTCCTACACAGAGGTTTTACTGGACTAGGCAAAACGAAATAGGAGCATGTATGTGATATGTTCGAGACCGAGAATAAATGCGAGTATGTGATACCGTATTCTATTCTCGCGACTTTTTGTATCGGTCGGTTATATATGATATGACCGGGTTATCGAATCAAGTGTTGATTCGATAAGTCGATACGATGGATGTTAGCCGGTTATATGAGATATGACCGAAATATTAAGTCAAGTGTTGATTTAATAATTAAGTGTATAATTGTATATTAGATATACTAATTTACATTTGCTAACACATGCTCACTTTAGGGTTTTTCTCACATGTACACTACTTTAACATGTATATGATATATGTTAAAATGTGTTATTATATTGTATCATGGTTGATGATACAAATGACTTGTGTGTATGAGACATACACCATCCTAATTGTTATGATTAGGTTTAATGTTTAAAAGTAATTACAAAATTAGTGGGAAATTGGAAAATGCATGAAGCTTGTGGAAGCTTGTGGATGCATTGACTAAATTCCACTAGATTTGTTTTTACTTTGGACTTTAACCTAACCATCACACAATTAGCTATGGTTATGGCTCTACAAGAGTTAGTATATGATACTCACTCACCATGGTTAGCCTTTACACTTGATCATTATCCTTATTCTTTTCTTTTGTTCATCTTCTTCATTGAGCAAAAGAAATAGCTTGCTAGGGTTTTCAAAAAGAAGTGAAACTTTGTGAGAAACAAAATTCTAAAGAGAACTCACTTCCTATTTCTCCATCCTCTACTAGACTAGCACTTTAGTTTAGGGTGTTTACTTCACTAATTCTCTAGTTAGTGAAGTAGGAGCTTGAGTCGGAATTCCCTCGACGTAGATCATCTTCGGCCTCGGAGACTTCAAGCAAGGTCGCATCCTTCGCTTCGTGAAGCCATGCAAGGGCCCGGGAGAACTTTGATCGCAGCGAAGGGACTTCAACAAGGAGCAAATGAAGTGAAGGACCGATTTACAAAGGTTGTATTTCGTGTTCCCTTAGAAGTTAAAGTTGTTTACTTGCTTTAGATTCACCTAAACTCTAGTACAAGATCTTGCTTAGGGTTTTTGGGCACATAAATTTTTTAAACGGAAATGGTCGATGCCTTGTAGAGCCTTGTTAGTGTGCCTAGTAACCCTATAGGACATATATAAAGAGAACTTTCTTGCCCGACATGATAGTATGCAATCTGGTTGCTCTTTATCTTAACATGTACACTAGTATTATTTTACTGTCTCTCTGATATATGTTGATAAAGTCCTTAGAATGTTGGCTTGACTACCAGGACTATGATGCAGATTATACTAGTGGGCTTGAGTAGTCCGCAAGCACATCCTTTAACCATTCCTAGCCGAAGGAGTATCGAGACAGGGCATCGATATTCCAGAGTAGACTTGTGTGTATGTTTCATGACCCTGTATGGGGCGATGGTTGATCCCACATCCATTGGTGTTTGGTATCAAAGATTGTACACAGGTGCTCATTAGAGAATGGGTACACCGACCAGGACTCTCCGAGAACTCCTAGTTGGTACTATACCTATCGTCAGATAGCAGTTCTCTGGTGACACTTGTACAGGTTAGTCTGTAGACCTGAGATCATCATAGAGTCTTGTGTGGTTCCCATTGTGCTTTGATTTCCTCCCTACCATGGCTCAAAGGAGTCGTGGAAACAGGTGGATTTTGGATACAGTCCTGAGTCACATAGAGGCAATGAGCGATAGGAGGGGTTTCGTCTCTCCCGGTATAGGGAGTTGATGTTGCGCTATGCTCGATTAGCTATAACACCAAGTCCCTGGCCAGGGCTGATGAGATTTACTGGTAAGTGTTATTAGTAGTTTCTCGAACGGTTATAGGTCACACATCGACATGATTTATCAAGTTACTGGGGTCTGACGATTCCACCCCTAGACTTGATATGCGACATATCAGACGAAGAGACCGGACTGTACGGTAAGTGTTGCATATAGGCTTTGCGGGAGTTTGGACAAGCTTGCTTGTTGATCTTCTATTCGCTCAATACCTGGGTAGCCGTTACGCCCAGCTAGTACCACTGACGGCTTGTGGGCGACTGATATGATCATTACCTACTGCTAGCGTACGAGTCTTTAGAGTCCCACACAGAGGTTTTATAGCTCAAGCGAAACGAAGTAAAGCACATATGGTGATATGTGCGGGAGCTTGATTAAATACGAGTATATGATACCGTATTCTAATCTCGCGATATTTGATATCGGTTAGGTTATATGTGATATATCTGGATTTTTGAATCAAGTGTTGATTCAATGATATGTTATATGTATATATGTTTGATACTGGCCGATTATATATGATATGAACGGATTATTGAATCGAGTTTTGGTTTAATGTAGTATTGAAAGTTGTCGGTTATATGTGATATGATTGGGTTATTGAATCAAGTGTTGATTCGATAATGTGATATACATATAAGTGATATTAGTCGGTTATATATGATATGACCGGATTATTGAATCAAGTGTTGATTTAATAATTTAATATATATTTATATTTGATATATTTATATATTAACTAATATTGTGCTCACTTAAAGATTTTCTTCTCTTTCTAATATATTTAATATATATATGATATATATTAATATATGTATTTATATATTGTGTCATGGTGGATTATACATAGAACATTGGGTGTATGATACATAGAACATGGGTGTATGAGACTCACACCAAGGATAAAGATAATTAGGGTAATAATTTATTTAGAGAAAAATCAAAATGATGTGGAAATGAGCATGGCTTAGATGCATATGGAAACATGTAGAAGCCATGACTCATCCCACTTGTTTTGTTTGCACTCTAGATATTTTTATAACACTAACCATTATTTTTAACCCATGGTTAACTTTCTACTTATCACTTTGAGATATTTTCTCACCCAAGTTCATCTTTTTCTCTCAAGAGCTCTCTTGGTTTTCTTGAGTTGAAAAAAGAAAAAGAGATTTCTAAAGTGAGCAAAATTCCTACTTCATCAACCTACTCCCATCTAGCCCATAAGAGTAGGTTGTTTGCTTCACTAATTTCTTGATTAGTGAAGAGGTAGCTCGAGTTAGAGTAACTTTAAAGTGGATAATCTTCAGCCTCGAAGACGACGAAGAAAGCTCATTCCTTTCACCAAGTGGAACCTAAGAAGAGTTATAGGGACCACTACTTGGAGCTAAGGGACTACTACTTGGAGCTTTAAAAGTGAAGGACCGGTCTACAAAGGTTGTATTCTTTATTCACTTAGTGTAAAACTTGTTTACATGCTTACAAACCCTAATTCTCTAGTTCGATTCTAGCTTATTGTAGCTTAGACCTCTAGATTTATTAAATTGAATACTTGATACATATGGAAACCTAGTAGAGGTGCAAAGACACACTTGTAAGTCGATGTCCCGCACCCCACGTGTTCGCGGGGAGGCGGAAATTGCAAAAAATGATTTTTACGGGCTTCGCAACACCGACTAGAACCAAGGATCGAACATAAACCATAGCTAGCAAACTACTTGAGGCTTAACTATCGGATACGAAGTTACACCTCACGATACATGTGTTTCGGGTCTTCATCTCTGTCCTCCTCGTCTTCGTAGGCTCTAAGGATCGGAACGGATCAACGCAACCTCGACGGCCTCCTCGAGTCAAAGTCGATCCACTTGAGAGTCTATAGTCCGAGCTCCTACCTCAAATCTGTTAGTTATATGTATGCCCTAGAGGCCATTACTGTACATAGGATGTATATTGTAGTAGATGCTGGGACATATATAGGGAGGACTTTCTTGCTCGACATGATAGTATACTATCTGGTTGATCTTTACCTTAACGTGTGTACTGTTTGTCTCTCTGTTACATGTTGGTAAAGCCCTTAGGATGTGTACTTGACTACCTGGACTATGATGCGGATCATACTAGTGGGGACATGGTAGTCCATAAGTACATCCTTCAAAGTCCCTAGTCATGGGTGTATCGAGACGGGGCATCGATATACCAGAGTAGACTAGCGTATACCTTCTCGACCCATACAGATGGGCGATGGATGATCCCATATCCATTGGTGTTTGACATCAGAGATAATATACGGGTGCTCAGTAGAGACTGGGTACACTGGACGGACTCGCCGAGAACTCCCAGATGGTATTATACCTCACGTCAGATGGCAGTTCTCTGGTGACACTGGTATAGAGTAGTCTGTTGACCCGAGATCGTCATAGAGTCTTGTGTGGTTCCCACTGTGCTTTGATTTCCATCTTACCACGGCCAAGAGGGCATGAAAAACGGTGGTTTTTGGGTACAGTCCCGAGTCACATGGAGGCAATGAGCGATAGGAGGGGATTCGTCTCTCCCGGTATAGGGGGTTGATGTTGTGCTGTGTTCGATTGGCTATAACAGGAAATCCCTGGCCAGGGTTGCTGAGATTTACTGGTAAGTGTTACCAGTAGTTTCTCGAATTGTTATAGACCTCATATCGACACGACTTATCAAGCTATTGGGGTCTGACGTTTACCACCCCTAGGCGAGATATGCGACATATCAGACGATCAGACCGGACTGTACGGTAGTGTTACTGGTTGGATTCACTGGAGTGTGAGCGGGCTTGCTCGTCGATCTTCTGATCGCTCAATACCCAGGTGGCCGTTACGTTTAGCAGACCGCTTGCGGCTTGTGGGTGTTTGATATGATCATCATCTGCTTCCGGCGTATTGACGAGTCTTTAGAGTCCTACACAGAGGTTTCCTGGCTCAAGCGAAACGAAATAGGAGCGCATATGAGATATGTGCGGGACCGAGAATAATGCGTATATGTGATACCGTATTTCATTCTCGCGATGAATGTGTCGAATGGTTGTATGCGATATAACCTAGTTATCGAATCAAGGATTGATTCGATAAGCCGATACATAGGATACTAGTCGGTTATGTGCGACATGACCGGATCATTGAATCAAGTGTTGATTTAATGATTTAATGCATAATTATATATTTGATATATTACTTTGCATTAACTAGTATCGGTTCACTTTAAATGGATTTTCTCACTCGGGTGTGCGCATTCCATATGCGATATGATTTTGTGCACTTGATTGTATCATGTTTGATGATACATGCTTTTTGGTTAAGTGTAAAGTATCAAACTATAGTTAAGTGGATGATTAGGGTTTTTTATTTCCTTATTTATATATTAATCTTTTTCTTTTTGGAAAAAGAATAAGCAATTGAGAAAATGGTGGCAATTTTTGTTTTGTTCATGAAGTTTCATAAACACTTTGACTTTGTCACCATTTTGTCTCATGCTTAACCCTAACCACTCCACTAACCCTAGTTCACTCTCTACACTAAACCATGGTTTCAAGATGATAAGTATTCTTTTATTTTCTTTTTGAAAAATAACTTATCATAACAATTTCCTTCTTCTTCTTCATTTCTTCAAGTGAAGAAAGCTTGCCTCCATCAATGGCAAGTGATGAAAAAGAGTGAGAAATCCAAATCTAAAGTCTACCCACTTCCTATTTCTTCATCCTCTACCTCTTGCCAAGTAGTAGAGTGTGTTTTCTTCATAAGTTTTCATGGCTTGCCAAGTAGTAGAGTGTGTTTTCTTCACAAGTTTTCATGGCTTGCCAAGTAGTAGAGTGTGTTTTCTTCACAAGTTTTCATGGCTTGGTGAAGGTGGAGCTTGATCTAGTGATGCTTCGACGTAGATCATCTTCGGCACGTCGTCGATGACCTAGCCCGCTTCTTCTCCGATGAAGCCGACGCAAGAGCCCGGATTTCGATTTGGACAGCGAGGATACTTCATTGCGGAGCTATGGAGGTGGAGAACCATATCTATAAAGGTTGTATTTCCGTTCACTTAGTTAAAGTAGTTAACTAGTTGCTTTTTCGCCTAGACATCTAGCCAATGATCCGTTCTAGGGTTTCTCGGCACCGTTTAAATTTGAAATTGGCATGGTTAATGCCTTGTGAGACCTCTTGAGAGTGCCTAGGAACCCTACAGTGGTATCAGAGCCTAGCTAGAGCCTTAGGCGAAGTCTAGACGGAGTTTGAAGTCCGATCGAACCCGAAAGTCCAAAATTTCCATGCTCTCTGTACATTTTTGAAAACAGTGAGTTTTTCAACATTAAAAATATGCAGAAAAATCAGCAGGTGAATTTAAGAGGTACTGTGAAATTCGTGCTCGTAACTCCATCAAACTGCCACGGTTCCGCGGCACGAGCAAGGCTCGTGCGGCGGTTCCGCGGCCGTACGGCATTATTGTTCAGCGAATCTTACACAGTAACTCCTAATAGATAGTGCTGGATTTTCTGGGAATTTTTAATATTTATTCAAGAGTTGAATTTTCTGGGGTTGTTTTGGGGATTCGGTGTTTCGATCGGAGTATCAGATTTTGTCTATGTGGCTTTCCGGATAAATTTTAGAATATGTTAAAAAGTTCGACCGGATATAAATACCCAATTTTTCCCCTATCGGGAAATTTCCAAGTGTTGGATTTTTCCGTAGTCTAAAGACGTTCTAAGTAGTGCAAGTAACTCGATGGACCCTCTAGAAGACAACAAACCTTAACTCGATTATGTGACCGTCTTGAACTGCCCTTTGAACCTTCGGGTTTGGGGCAGTACGGCGTGCCACATGTGAGGCGTTGGCTTGACCCTTCTACGGCTGGACCGTTGGTACTGAGGCACGAACTGAATGTTGTTAGACTTATTTCATGTGTTGATATGTATCGGGAAAACTTGGGTGTTCGATCGTTCGATCGGAAAGTTTAACATTTTCTATTTATCTGGAATGTGATACAATACTTGGAATTCGCAAATTGTTATGAGATAACTGAATGAATGATATAAACATAGCAGTTTAGTCTCACTTGATCGGTTGCCACGGAATTTTGATGTGATCAAAAGTCCGTCGCAATCACGTAGCGTACACGGATACTCGCCGGGTAAACTTAATAGACAGCCTCACTCCATAGCCCCGACCAAGTGACTGTAGGAGAACCCCGTCGCCGAAAGCATCCGTTCGGATGCTCGCGGCAGCGGTGTTCCGCCTTGGTGCACTTCGTCGACGGCGTCGAGGGTGCGGCCGTCTACTGAAGTTTGCGACGAGCATTCGATCAGGATGTCGGGAATCTTGTTGAATTGCCCGACTCGATATTGAAAAGTGTTTTCAATTTGGAGACTGAAATGCGGGGTTTATAATTGTTAGGCATGTGATGTCTAAGTAATTCATTTGATTAGGCATGTGATGTCTAAAGAGATTGCGGATTCCAACTGTTGTAGTTTTACACTTTCTTTTCTGTGACCGTAAGTGTAATATATGATATCGCCGGTTTCGTTGCTATATGTCAACGACAATTGGGATGCGCATATTTACTTACGTTGATGACATGTGATGTTATGTGTTGCTGGATATGTTATATTGGATCGTCGTGTTTGAATAGCCGGGTTTTTTTTTATGTAAGATGAGTGTTTTTCATTCTCATTCATGTAAAAATCTGTATGTAATATTCTTTTATTGGGGCGCTTCCAGGTTGCGGAAGTTGTCACCGTTTGTATATTATTTACTTTTTCGCACTAGGATAGACCCAAGGAGGGGAGCACAAGTAACCGGGTTCTGGGGTCCAGTGGGAGACCAACTCAAGGAGTCGAGTCCGGGTCTCCTAACTCCAGAATTGGTAGGGTTGCTTGCCGCTCTCGTAAGGGTCTAGGGGTGTGGGTTTGGCTATTCATCAAGACCGTGGAATCCGTGTTTTATACTGGCTCGTATTGAAAACACGGACGTCCTAGTATATCCAATATTTCATATGTTTCTTCTGCTGCGATATCTGTGATGTGATCATGTGATGTTCTGTGATAGATACTGTATATAGTATATATGATATATTATATAGGCGTTACTTATGTTTTACACCCGCGCTAGCCCTGCCCTGCTCTGCCGTTAGTTACCTAACCTAACGGTGCACGAGGGGACATCGAGGCGAATGCGGATGGCATAAGTGTACGTCCTATTTATCTGTGATGTTTAGGTACTTAAATGATGGGACTTCATTAATGTGATTAATGAAATAAAAGAAACCTAAGATGTTGTAGGATCGAATTTCAAAATAAAACAGGTAGCTACAGTTCTTGCTTTGCACAGCGGTATATATGATATATCCTGCACCTTATTCGATAAGGAAAGGACCGAGATCCCTTCACCGGGAGTGACTCCTTTAGCAATAACTGGTAGATGCTACACACTCGGTTTGTCTTTTGATTGCTTTTAAGTGTTTTTGCTTTGCACAGTGATATATATGATATATCCCGCACCTCATTCGACGAGGAAAGGACCGACGATCCCTTCACCGGGAGTGACTCCTTTAGCAAAACTACAAAAGCCTCAAAAACACTCCATTTCAAAATTCATTCGATCCTACAACGATATCAAGTTCATTACGCAATGGGTTTTCAGAAGAACCTGTCGTAGCCCTCCGTCATTTCAGATAAGTTGTATATAGTATTCGTGCTGCATTTGTTGGCTTTCGTCAAGGTGCAGTGCGCGGTAGCTATATGCTGCTTATCTGCTAGCATACGATGCGATTGGATTAGGGTAGTCGTGCGGCTTTGTTGGCTTTCGTCAAGGGTCGTGCGGGTGGGTTTAATTCGATCAAGAAATGTACGGGTTGAACTTGACTAGCGGGCTATGGTTTGTTGGCTTTCGTCAAGGTCATAGCACGTTAGGGGCAAAATATTATCGGGAATTTCAAGTGTTGAGATTTGCAATGAGATTGCATACCTTCTATGAGATAGTTGGATCCCGATACCCGCTGCGAGTAAGTGTTACTCCTGGGAGAGTTTTATACATTACAATTAGCCGATCAAGTAGGTGTCTAGAAAGGTGTCAATGGGGTTATGCCTCTGGGAAAATAAGGTTTACATTAATTAGGTTCGTGTGAAAGCACGGGGGACCTCCCTCAAAGTACCGACACTGGCCTTGCTGAAAGATTGGCGAACTTGTAGTGTGTAATTAATCCCGGCTAGTCTTTCCTTTTAGGGTTTGAAGGAAGATTCGATAAAAAGCAGTGGGAGCCATCCTGATTAGATAAAATATATAACCAATCTATTTTTGCAAGAGCGCACGCTGAGTGTTTTCTTCTCTCTCTCTCCTGGTAGCGACCATATCAGCCTTAAACAAGATAATAATACGGATAATTGACCGAACCCGCTTGTTATACTGAGCTGGGGAACGTTGGTCCCGCTCCAACTTATAATTGTTATAAGACAGAGCAGGAAATTGGGGATTACCAGAATTCCCGTGCCGCCCAAACGAAGAGAGTGCATGCTGATGCATCATCTTCGGGTGTGTTCATTATACAGAACTGTTTCTCAGTATCCTTTACGTCCTGGGTATATGATACCGGATCAGGATCCCAGATATGTAATCTGTTACATAGGGCTACAAAAGGTAGAAAAACTGAGAACGGGTGATAAGTTTCATGAGGCAGAAAACGGGGCAAATGTTGCAGCCAAGTCTGTTGGTCACTGTCACCCTGTATTACGAATACATTGATTCTGAACAAATGTTATTAGATACCGAACCTGATATACAAAATCGTATCTATCTCTTTATTAGTAAAGAAATGATAAAATTTTGTATTGTTGGATAATGTTTTGAACATTTCCTATATCAAAAGTTGATCGGTTCAGGCATGTTATCTAAAAGCATTAATGTTCTAAATCAAACCACAGTTCTTAGTATACGGAACACACACAAGAGGAAGAGTTCAGAATTGAACGATTCCTTCTTGAGGTATTGTAGACTAGGTCATATCAATGCGACCCGACTAGCTGAAGTTACATATAGATGCATATTTAAATCAGTTTGAATTTACATCTTATGAAACTTGCCAGTCATGTCACAAAGATAAAATGACCATAGCCCTGTTTATTGGAAACAGAGAAAGAGTTTGTAAACTCTTGGGATATGATACATGATGATGTATGTAAGCTCTCCTGTCTACACATTCCAGGACTGGTTCTTTCTACTTCATTACATTCTCTGATAATCTTTCGAGATTCAGACCTATGTTCCTGTTGAAACACATGTCCGAACCTTTTAAGATATTCACAGAATATAAGTTAGAAGTAGAGAACCAAAATACGGGTATAAGTATTATGTCCTTTGATGTGATCGAGGAGGAGAATACTTGAGCACGGAAATCCTGGACTATTCTAAAGGAGAATGAGATTCTCTCTCAGCATTACTCCTCTGTATACACCATAGCACGATGGTATATCGGGGCGGAGCAGATACACCCTATTTGATATGGTGTGCTCTATGATGAGTCCTACTGAGCTACCTATTTCCTTTTAGGGGTTATGCACTTGAGAAGCTGCATACCTATTGAATAGGTTCGAATCAAATCAGTTGCCTACTACTCCATATGAGATATGGAAAGGGAAGAGCCCATGTCTTAAGCTAGTTAAGATTTAGGGTTGTCCGGCCTATGTCTAAAAGCAAAATCCGGACAAGCTCGAGGCAAGGTCTGTTATATAGAACTGGAAGTGTTCCAGCTATAGAAACTACAGCAGATGATTTGGTACAACCAGAGGATTCAGTAGAAACCAACGAACCTCAGCCTCTCCGCCGATCTAGTAGTGTTCCTCACCCACCTGAGAGATACTTCGGTTTCTCTATGACAGTGGGAGCGAGGAATGCATCATGAGATGATGACCCAACTAGTTTCGAGCTGGCCATCAAGAGTGAGACTCTGTAAGAATGGCTGGATGTTTATCGATCTGAGATGGAATCCTTATACACCAACAAAGTATGGACTTTGGTTGCTATATCTGAAGGGTTAAATCCCTATCAGGAGCAAGTATATCTTGAGAAGATTACTTGGTGTACATGGAAAAGTTGAGACTTTCAAAGCTAGAATTGTTAAAGGTTTTCGTCATCGACCAGGCGTGGATAATGATGAAACCTTTTCCAGTAGCTATGCTTAAGTCCATCCAGATCGTACTTGCCATGGCTACATACCATGACTACGATATCTGGCGGTTGGGTGCCATGACTGCTTTTCTAAAATGATGTTTAAGAAGAGTGCGTCAATAAGTACACAGCCAGAGGGCTTCGTAGACAGTGGGAGCAGCGGAAACGTGTGCAAGATGCTTTATAGGATAAAGCAGGCATCGCGGAGTTGGAACATCTGTAACAACTCCAATTTTTGTATACCAAAATTTGATTTAAAATTGAAGTATACTTGGAGTATTAATGTTGCTGATAACACTTTAAGTATCTATCTCTTTACAATAATTACAAGAAAGAGCTTGTAGCTCAATGGTAATACCTTGCACTGCTGAACTAAGCCACCAGAGTTCGAATCCCATACCCCACATTATTTTTATTATTGATTTTTTTAAAAAACCTTTAGAGTACCAAGAGTTTACACGTGCATATCTCACAAAAACCCCACTACACCCAAAGATGTAAAACTTGCAGAGGGTAGATGAACCGCCGGGGGAGATCCAGGTCACCGGACTTGGTCGGGAATCGGCCAACTCGGCCATGACTCGGCCGACTCAGTGATCCGACCGAGTCACGGCCGAGTCACCCCCGATTCGGCCGATTCCGGCGAGGGTCACAACATGAAAGTTGTTTCTTTTGGTATTCCCTACGCACCTGCAAAGTTTCAGCCTTATACCACTTCCAGAGCTCTTTAAAACCCCCAATTACTCCACTTTTAATACATTTTTATTACATTTTATCACATTTTTATTTTTTAACTTTTCATCTACCCTAACCTTAACCCTAGCCTAGCCCTATATAAAGGCCCCTACCCTCTACCTTTTCCCCTCACAACTCTAAGCATACTCTCTAAAACTCTTGAGAACTTGGTGCAAAGAGCGAGAAGCGAAGCGCAGCCGAAACCGACGACGGATTCCGGCAACCGGATCAAGACCGACGTGACGTTTCCGACGAATCGGCAACCACCACACCTTTTAGAACGCTTAGCTCGTCCAAACCCGTAAGTCCCAACCTTCTATCTTTCTTTTCTATAATTGTAAAATACGACTTTTTGGAACCGACGGAAATCGGACAAACCGATTCCCGATCCGGTTTTTCTTTAAAATTCCACTTGTCACCTAATACATATTATCAACCCTATTGCATGTTGACTATTAATCACCCTTAAATCAAATTTAATCACACTTTTCCACATGAAATGATAATTTCTTTACAAAACCGTATTTCTTGCATAAAAATACCATCAAGTTCAATTTTAATGTTCTAATTAGATCCCTCACTCTTAATCATGTTTATTTTGATAACAAAACTTGTTTCATTCAATTTGGATGAAATTTCACACATGAAATGATAACGTTTATGAATACCGTATTCTTGCACCTTAATACCCTTAAGTTTAACATAGCTTATTTCACCTTGAAACTTCACCAAAACTTAATATAAGTCACGAGGTAATGACCTACCCTTACACACACTCATTATAACCCTAATTGATAAATAACAAAAATACAGAATACGATATTATAGGACTTTTTCACTAAAATACCATAACCTTTATAACTTTTAGTTTAACCTTTAAATTGTAAACTTTTTCTAAATAAAACTTATATAAAATGAAAGCACGATTGGTCATGGACATCGATCGTTTATCTAAACTGTCTTGTGGGTCTAGGCAAGTGTGTCTAAGGCTAGTGGTTTTTAATTAGGCCCACGACTGTGGTTCCTTCCCACTTACCTGGCACTTACCTGGCTGCATTCGACGGTGAAGAGACGATTTGAGGCTTCTAATGACTCATCGTTTAGACCATAGAATATAGGTTAGATGGTCTAGGAAACCCTAACAACTAAAATATGGAGAACTATATACTTTTACAAATAAATACCCTATATTTAGAAAACCTTTTCCCTAAATTAAAAATATTTATAAAAACCTGAGCAAAGTGCCATTACAACCCATCTTTGGGGAACCTGTTAGGGATAGCACGGTTCATCGTGCATCCGCAGGCTAGTAGTGCGAGATTCAGACCTCCGCAAGGAGCATTCGGTCTCGAAAGGTTTAAAATACGATATTTAAAGAAAGTGATATTTTTGTAAATAAAATATTCATTTAAAAATTATTTATGTGTTTAATTATATATAATTATCATTTAAACATTTATTTTGTTATAATATAAAATTTCCACTTTTTCCTAAAATTCAAAGATTAAAAGTTACATTAAAATAACACGAATTTCAAATAAACAATTAATACTTTTATTAGGATATATTCACTAGAATAACACAAATAAAATTCATATTCATTATAACAATAAAGACGATTATTAAATACTTGAGGTGTATTTGGAAAACTATACAAAAGTATTTTTACATAAAACCCTCTCAAGTTTCACAAATTACAATAAGGCCCCTAGCTAATATTGAACTTCAAATTATATTTCTTTTAGTCGGACTCGGGTTAGAGTCTGACTAATTCTGACTTGAATATATTTCAAGTCAATCTATATTTCAATTATATTCCAACACAACTTGAATACATGAATCCCAGAATCAGTCAACAATCTGTCTGACCGAACCGAACCATGGATATTCTTTTTACAAGTTTCCAGTATTCCATTTACATGACTCTACGGTTATAACCGTTTCCTGATATCATGGTTTCGGTAAGTCAATCAGTTAATCAAGTCAATCAAGCAATCATTACAAGTTTACAAGATAACAATACAAACATGACATCGCGGGGTTTAAAGGGGTAGATTGGTACGGAAGATGTTAAAAGTGGAATGAGGTGGTCAGATTAAGACACCTAACCTATATTCCGTTGCTGTTGTACCGTGGCATAAACGGTTCCTTGTACTATACGTGCCCTTAGTCTCTGGCATATAGAGACTCCCCTCGTATACACTGGCATCCTCCTGTACCAAGCTACAAACAATTTCGTTAAACAATATTTCATAATATTCTACAATACAATACTTTAGAAAATACTATACTCTGTCACTCTCATTCTTCATTCTTCTTTGGGACTTACCGAGCGACCTGTTCGCTGACGACATTCTATTTCTCTCTTCTTTGAATGTCGTCAGGTGCGTTGGACCAAGTTGAGACCGAGCCCACAAGTGAAGATTTGGAGCAGTTCCAGGAAGACCCAGAGCTCTAGACATTGTATCTTGTTCTTTCCAGTATTTCCTTTTATTGTTATGCCACTGTTTAGGCATTGCTTTTTCATTTCAGATGTATTTTCATTTCATGCATTGTATAAAGAATGTTATTAATAAAAGTTGCTGTTATTTCTATTATTCGTCTCTTGTGATTCATTTTATATTGCTTAGTTACGCTTAGCGTATGTACTTCTGAGTACATACGTAGCGGGCCTTGTCACGTCCACTTCGCCGTACACTGGGAAGCGGGGCGTGACAGGTTTTGTTGGTGGCCCATGCAGGTCAGAGCTGTATGAATCCCTATCATGCAGTTCTGGTCTGCGTGAACAACCTAAGCAATATAACACAAGAAACAGCAACTAAAACATTCTTTACAATTCATGTTCTTTGAATCTTACAAGTCTTTATTCCTTGAATCTTATCATTTCATTTGAATCTGTCTTAATCCAAATTTTCTTCAGGATTATGGATTCCCCAAACAATTCCCCGAACAACACCAGCACCAATGTCAACAATACCCCTTCAGCACTACCTCTCACTCCAGTTGTTCCCGCACCATCCACTGAGCAAACCATGTTATTCGATGCGATCCGCAGTCTGCTAGAGGGACAACAACAACTTTTGAGCCGTCCTGAGACAGATGCACCGGGAATAAAACAGTTCAGAGCTTTACACCCAAAGCAATTCTCGGGTAAAGGAAGCCCTCTCGAAGCAGAAGAATGGGCGCAAAGTATTGAAGATGATCTGGCAGCAGCTCAAGTGCCAGATAATGCTTGGGTCCGTGTAGCGAAGCTACAGCTCACGGACAACGCTCGAAATTGGTGGAAGGCGGAAGAAACCAGCCTGGCCCAGCCGATTGAATGGAAAACATTTCGCGAGAAGTTCGACGCGAAATATTTCCCTGTGACCGCCAGGTTCGCTATGGAACAGCAATTTATTCACCTACAGCAAGGATCAATGTGGGAGAAATCTGTAGATGAATATGATGCTGAGTTTACTATGTTGAGCCGGTAAGATCTGTCACAGTAGTTCAATTTTTAATATCATATACTACACAGCTAACACAATCTTTAAACAGATTCGCGGCACACCTGATACCGACGGACGAGATCAGAGCCCGTCGTTTTCAGCAAGGTTTGGACACCGAGATCAAGGCTGCTCTAGCCACCGGGAAGTTTTTGACTCATGAGGAAGCCCTTGAAGCTGCCCGCAGTTACGAGGCAGTGATAAAAGAGAGGGGAAGACCTCACTCTGTAGGAGTCAAGCGTCCTGCCAACCAGATGGCAGGTGGAGCCACGTCCAGACCACCCTTCGTGCCGAGGCGACCCGGAGTACCAACTCATCGTCCTAGCCCAGCTTTTTGCAACTACTGCAAGAGATCTGGGCATATGGTGAAGGATTGCCGTCAAGCCAACCGCCTTTGTTTGATCTGCGGTTCAGCCACTCATGACATTGGATCTTGTCCTCAAAGGCAGAACTCAGTTGCTGCAAACCGGCCAGCAAACAACTATCAGCAGCGACCAGCTCTTCCAGCACCTGCTACCAGACTTGCACTGCCTGCCCTACCTAGAGGACCACAAGCTGCACCACCTCCTCGACAGTTCCATCAAGCCCAAAGGAACGTTCAGAGGAATGCTCCTCAGGCCAGGAGGAATGTGCCGAAGCGCCAGGCTTTCATGATGTCTGTTGAAGAAGCTGAGGCCACTGGCCAAGTCATTACTGGTAAATTTCCTTCCTAAATTTATCTTCTAGTTTTGGTTACCTACACACTTTCCCTATACCTAAAACCTATCCCATATACCTTAGGTAAAATTCTAGTAGCTTCACTACCTGCACTTGCACTGTTTGATACTGGAGCATCCCACTGCTTTATGTCGCAACGGTTTGTCCGAACCCATGCGATTCCAGTCTCACCGCTTGTATCCTGCTGGAACGTCAGTTCTGGAAATGGTGTTCTAAAGGCAACTATGGGATACAGCATGTGTCCGGTCATCATCTGCAGTCGAGAATTTTACGCTGACTTCAAGGTACTGGACATACCGAACTTTGATGTGGTTCTAGGAATGGACTGGCTTGGAACCTTTTATGCTACCATCGACTGTCGTCAAAGGAGGGTAGTATTTGAGATCCCAGATCATCCGATCTTTTACTTCAAGAGTGGAGACCGTACATTGGAGCCAAGCATTTACAAAGCAAAGCCAAAGGAAGCAATAGTTGCAGCAGCTCATGCAGAAGAAGAAGCAAGACCGGAGGTAGTTCGAGAGTTCGATGACGTATTCCCTGGCGATATATCAGGTTTGCCTCCTGATCGAGCTCTTGAATTCAGTATTGACTTAGTACCAGGAGCACAACCAGTAATCAAAGCACCATATAGACTAAGTCCAGAAGGTTTGAAGGAAGTACGAACACAGTTGGACGAATTACTGGCGAAAGGATGGATTCGTCCCAGCACTTCAAGTTGGGGAGCACCTGTGCTACTGGTGAAGAAGAAGGAAGGTTCATATAGGATGTGCATCGACTATAGAGCCTTGAACGAAGTTACTATTAAGAACAAATATCCACTTCCGCGCATCGACGATTTATTTGATCAGCTAAGTGGATCTTGTGTCTTCTCTAAACTAGATTTTCGTTTAGGTTATCATCAAGTGAAGGTCAAGGAAGCTGATATTCACAAAACAGCTTTCAGAACTCGCTATGGACATTACGAATTTTTAGTAATGCCATTCGGAGTGACCAATGCACCAGCAATCTTCATGAATCTTATGAACCAAGTTTTCCGGGAGTATTTAGACATGTTCGTTGTCATCTTCATCGACGATATCCTGGTATATTCTAAGAATCGGAAAGAGCATGCGGAGCACTTACGAATTGTCCTGGAAACTCTTCGACAACATAAGCTTTATGCCAAATACAGCAAGTGCGAGTTTTGGCTAAAACAGGTTGGTTTTCTTGGACACATCGTATCAGGAGAAGGAATTTCTGTGGATCCAACAAAAGTTTCAGCAGTCAGCGAATGGCCTACACCAAGGTCAGTGAAGGATATTCGGAGTTTCTTGGGTTTAGCTGGATATTACAGAAGATTCATTGAAGGCTTTTCGAAGATAGCAACACCCCTGACCAAGCTCACACGAAAAGATGAAGAATTTATGTGGTCAGAAGCATGCGAGCAAGCTTTCATAGAACTTAAGTCGAGGATGACTTCTGCACCTATTCTCGTAATACCGGATCAATCTGGAGGATTCGAAGTGCATTGCGATGCATCCAGTAAGGGATTAGGATGTGTTCTACATCAACACGGTAAGGTTGTGGCTTATGCTTCAAGACAACTGAAGACTCATGAGCGCAATTATCCGACGCATGATCTAGAGTTGGCAGCCGTTATTTTTGCTCTCAAGATTTGGCGCCACTACTTACTTGGCGAACGAGTGAACATCTACACATATCACAAAAGTCTGAAGTATGTGTTTACTCAGAAGGAGTTGAATATGCGGCAGAGAAGATGGTTAGAACTTATGGCGGACTTCGACATCAATTTGCAATATCATCCAGGAAAGGTGAACGTAGTACCTGATGCTCTTAGTCGCCAACCATTAGCAATGAATCTCACCGCCCAGTGGAAGCTTCAGCAAGACCTACATCAGATGGAGATCGAACTAGTCATGCCAGGTGATGTTTCAAATTTGATGAATCTACAAGTTCAATCAACTATTGTTAATCAGATCAAAGCAGCTCAAGCCAGCGATGCTAAGTTGCAAAAGATCAGAGAACAAGCGGAGAATGGACTCAGAACAGATTTCATCATCCACGAAGACGGATCTTTGAGTTACAGCAGCAGATTGTGTGTACCAAAGGGTCCTGTTCGGGAAGAGTTAATGAGAGAAGCTCACAGCTCTCCCTATTCAGTACATCCTGGAGGTACCAAAATGTACAAGGATCTACGTCAGAATTATTGGTGGCATGGTATGAAGCGTGAAGTAGCCAGAAGCGTCGCAAAATGCTTGGTGTGTCAGCAAGTAAAGGCTGAACATCACAGGACTGCTGGATTACTTCAACCGTTACCAATTCCAGAATGGAAGTGGCAGCACATTACGATGGACTTTGTAACTGCTCTTCCTCGCAGCACAATAGGTAACGATGCGATTTGGGTCATTGTGGATCGACTCACAAAGTCGGCTCACTTCATCCCATTTCGAGTTGGCCAATCAACTGAGACATTAGCGAAGAAGTACATGGAGGTAATAATCTAATTTAGATTTAAACGAAATTCTTCATAATGTACTATCTCTGATACCCATGAACTCAAACAGAAAATTGTGAGACTTCATGGAGTACCAGTCTGCATTGTCTCCGATCGTGACACTAGGTTCCGATTGCAATTTTGGCAAAGTCTGCAAGCTAGCTTGGGAACAAGTCTGAACTTCAGCACGGCTTATCATCCACAAACAGATGGTCAGTCGGAACGAACTATTCAGATCTTGGAGGATATGCTCAGAGCATGTATGCTCGACTTCAAGGGATCGTGGGAAGATCACTTGCATCTTGTGGAGTTCGCGTACAACAACAGCTACCAAGCAAGCATAGGAATGGCACCTTTTGCAGCATTATATGGAAGGAAGTGTCGATCGCCATTAAGTTGGGACGACATCGGAGATAGGGAACTCCTTGGACCAGAGATGATAGTAGCGACCGTGGATGTGGTTCGTAGTATCAGAGAAAGAATGCGCATAGCCCAAGATAGACAGAAACATTGGGCTGATGCAAAGAGAAGACACTTGGAGTTCCAGCCAGGAGACCATGTATTCTTGAAGATATCTCCGAATCGCGGAGTGATCCGATTTGGAAGACGGGGAAAGTTGAGTCCGAGATACATTGGACCGTTCGACATACTCGAACGAGTCGGTGAAGTGGCATACCGATTAGCGCTTCCACCCTCATTGGAAGGAGTGCATAACGTGTTCCATATATCCCAACTCAGAAAGTATGTGAGTGACCCCAGCCATGTACTTGATCATTCCGAGCTTACGATACAGCCCGATTTGTCTTGTGAGCAACAACCTGTGGAGATCCTGGATAGAAAGGTAAAGACACTTCGGAACAAGGAAGTTAATTTGGTCCGGATAATGTGGAGAAAAGACACTCCAGGAGAATCCACGTGGGAAAGGGAAGATGAGATGCGTGCAAGATATCCGCACCTTTTTTGTAAATTAGTCCTTAAATAAAAGTTGTAAATTTCGAGGACGAAATTTTTTTTTAAGGAGGGTAGATTGTAACAACTCCAATTTTTGTATACCAAAATTTGATTTAAAATTGAAGTATACTTGGAGTATTAATGTTGCTGATAACACTTTAAGTATCTATCTCTTTACAATAATTACAAGAAAGAGCTTGTAGCTCATTGGTAATACCTTGCACTGCTGAACTAAGCCACCAGAGTTCGAATCCCATACCCAACATTATTTTTATTATTGATTTTTTAAAAAAACCTTTAGAATACCAAGAGTTTACACGTGCATATCTCACAAAAACCCCACTACACCCAAAGATGTAACACTTGCAGAGGGTAGATGAACCGCCGGGGGAGATCCAGGTCACCGGACTCGGTCGGGAATCGGCCAACTCGCCCTTGACTCGGCCGACTCGGTGATCCGACTGAGTCACGGCCGAGTCACCCCCGATTCGGCCGATTCCGGCGAGGGTCACAACATGAAAGTTGTGTCTTTTGGTATTCCCTACGCACCTGCAAAGTTTCAGCCTCATACCACTTCCAGAGCTCTTTAAAACCCCCAATTACTCCACTTTTAATACAATTTTATTACATTTTATCACATTTTTATTTTTTAACTTTTCATCTACCCTAACCCTAACCCTAGCCTAGCCCTATATAAAGGCCCCTACCTTCTACCTTTTCCCCTCACAACTCTAAGCATACTCTCTAAAACTCTTGAGAACTTGGTGCAAAGAGCGAGAAGCGAAGCGCTGCCGAAACCGACGACGGATTCCGGCGACCGGATCAAGACCGACGTGACGTTTCCGACGAATCGGCAACCACCACACCTTTTAGAACGCTTAGCTTGTCCAAACCCGTAAGTCCCAACCTTCTATCATTCTTTTCTATAATTGTAAAATACGACTTTTTGGAACCGACGGAAATCGGACAAACCGATTCCCGATCCGGTTTTTCTTTAAAATTCCACTTGTCACCTAATACATATTATCAACCCTATTGCATGTTGACTATTAATCACCCTTAAATCAAATTTAATCACACTTTTCCACATGAAATGATAATTTCTTTACAAAACCGTATTTCTTGCATAAAAATACCATCAAGTTCAATTTTAATGTTCTAATTAGATCCCTCACTCTTAATCATGTTTATTTTGATAACAAAACTTGTTTCATTCAATTTGGATGAAATTTCACACATGAAATGATAACGTTTATGAATACCGTATTCTTGCACCTTAATACCTTTAAGTTTAACATAGCTTATTTCACCTTGAAACTTCACCAAAACTTAATATAAGTCACGAGGTAATGACCTACCCTTACACACACTCATTATAACCCTAATTGATAAATAACAAAAATAAAGAATACGATATTATAGGACTTTTTCACTAAAATACCATAACCTTTATAACTTTTAGTTTAACCTTTAAATTGTAAACTTTTTCTAAATAAAACTTATATAAAATGAAAGCACGATTGGTCATGGACATCGATCGTTTATCTAAACTATCTTGTGGGTCTAGGCAAGTGTGTCTAAGGCTAGTGGTTTTTAATTAGGCCCACGACTGTGGTTCCTTCCCACTTACCTGGCACTTACCTGGCTGCATTCGACGGTGAAGAGGCGATTTGAGGCTTCTAATGACTCATCGTTTAGACCATAGAATATAGGTTAGATGGTCTAGGAAACCCTAACAACTAAAATATGGAGAACTATATACTTTTACAAATAAATACCCTATATTTAGAAAACCTTTTCCCTAAATTAAAAGTATTTATAAAAACCTGAGCAAAGTGCCATTACAACCCATCTTTGGGGAACCTGTTAGGGATAGCACGGTTCATCGTGCATCCGCAGGCTAGTAGTGCGAGATTCAGACCTCCGCAAGGAGCATTCGGTCTCGAAAGGTTTAAAATACGATATTTAAAGAAAGTGATATTTTTGTAAATAAAATATTCATTTAAAAATTATTTATGTGTTTAATTATATATAATTATCATTTAAACATTTATTTTGTTATAATATAAAATTTCCACTTTTTCCTAAAATTCAAAGATTAAAAGTTACATTAAAATAACACGAATTTCAAATAAACAATTAATACTTTTATTAGGATATATTCACTAGAATAACACAAATAAAATTCACATTCATTATAACAATAAAGACGATTATTAAATACTTGAGGTGTATTTGGAAAACTATACAAAAGTATTTTTACATAAAACCCCCTCAAGTTTCACAAATTACAATAAGGCCCCTAGCTAATATTGAACTTCAAATTATATTTCTTTTAGTCGGACTCGGGTTAGAGTCTGACTAATTCTGACTTGAATATATTTCAAGTCAATCTATATTTCAATTATATTCCAACACAACTTGAATACATGAATCCCAGAATCAGTTAACAATCTGTCTGACCGAACCGAACCATGGATATTCTTTTTACAAGTTTCCAGTATTCCATTTACATGACTCTACGGTTATAACCGTTTCCTGATATCATGGTTTCGGTAAGTCAATCAGTTAATCAAGTCAATCAAGCAATCATTACAAGTTTACAAGATAACAATACAAATATGACATCGCGGGGTTTAAAGGGGTAGATTGGTACGGAAGATGTTAAAAGTGGAATAAGGTGGTCAGATTAAGACACCTAACCTATATTCCGTTGATGTTGTACCGTGGCATAAACGGTTCCTTGTACTATACGTGCCCTTAGTCTCTGGCATATAGAGACTCCCCTCGTATACACTGGCATCCTCCTGTACCAAGCTACAAACAATTTCGTTAAACAATATTTCATAATATTCTACAATACAATACTTTAGAAAATACTATACTCTGTCACTCTCATTCTTCATTCTTCTTTGGGACTTACCGAGCGACCTGTTCGCTGACGACATTCTATTTCTCTCTTCTTTGAATGTCGTCAGGTGCGTTGGACCAAGTTGAGACCGAGCCCACAAGTGAAGATTTGGAGCAGTTCCAGGAAGACCCAGAGCTCTAGACATTGTATCTTGTTCTTTCCAGTATTTCCTTTTATTGTTATGCCACTGTTTAGGCATTGCTTTTTCATTTCAGATGTATTTTCATTTCATGCATTGTATAAAGAATGTTATTAATAAAAGTTGCTGTTATTTCTATTATTCGTCTCTTGTGATTCATTTTATATTGCTTAGTTACGCTTAGCGTATGTACTTCTGAGTACATACGTAGCGGGCCTTGTCACGTCCACTTCGCCGTACACTGGGAAGCGGGG
The DNA here is from genome assembly GCA_030015575.1 of Agapanthus africanus. NCBI lineage: Eukaryota > Viridiplantae > Streptophyta > Magnoliopsida > Asparagales > Amaryllidaceae > Agapanthus > Agapanthus africanus. Next base: position 658,700,044 of record CM057341.1, read on the forward strand.
CGTGACAACATCTATTTTGATGGATTAGTCAAAGAAGTTGACATCATCAAAATGGTAGATGAACCTTGTATAAACAAGAAGGTAGTAGGGAGTATGGTGACGATCCTCGTAGAGTACGTGGATGACATACTCTTGATAGGGAAGGAGTTTCCTATGCTACGCTCGATCAATCTCCGCTTATCATAATGATTCTCCATATAGGATCAAAGTGATACATCATAAATCCTGGGTTTTTGGATCTATGAGATAGATCTAATTGGATGTTAGTATTCTCACTAGTTATAGTGAGATGGTATCAACCGATCCTGGGGTGAATCACTGGAAAGGTTCCAGGGTGATAAAGACGACTGAGTGTCAGTCACAGGCATTGTCTTTACCCTCAATCGAGGGACGGTATGTTGGAAGAGTTCCAAGCTAGATACCGTGGCATACTAGACGATAAAGGCAGGATACATCGCTACTTAAGATGCTACCGAAGAGGTTGTTTGGGTGTATATTGGTTCATGAGATGAACTACGTTCCTACCATTGTGAGACAATGGAGTTGTGGCTTATGCCGAGGAACGTCGGTCCCATCAGTGATCCAGACATATTCTAAGGCAGTATCACTTGATCATGGAGATGGTTGATCTCCAGGGAGATCGAGGTTAGGAGAGTAGACTCAGAGGACAACACAGCGGATCCACTCACAAAGGCCTGTTCCCAGAGAGAGACTTTTATAGGATGGTTGAGTATGAGATACTTCAACCACTGCTACAGATCGCCCTAGTGCAAGTGGGAGATTGTTAGTTATATGTATGCCCTAGAGACCATTACTGTACATAGGATGTATATTGTAGTGGATGCTGGGACATATATAGGGAGGACTTTCTTGCTCGACATGATAGTATGCTATCTGGTTGATCTTTACCTTAACGTGTGTACTGTTTGTCTCTCTGTTACATGTTGGTAAAGCCCTTAGGATGTGTACTTGACTACCTGGACTATGATGCGGATCATACTAGTGGGGACATGGTAGTCCATAAGTACATCCTTCAAAGTCCCTAGTCGTGGGTGTATCGAGACGGGGCATCGATATACCAGAGTAGACTAGCGTATACCTTCTCGACCCATACAGATGGGCGATGGATGATCCCATATCCATTGGTGTTTGACATCAGAGATGATATACGGGTGCTCAGTAGAGACTGGGTACACTAGACGGACTCGCCGAGAACTCCCAGATGGTATTATACCTCACGTCAGATGGCAGTTCTCTGGTGACACTGGTACAGAGTAGTCTGTTGACCCGAGATCGTCATAGAGTCTTGTGTGGTTCCCACTGTGCTTTGATTTCCATCTTACCACGTCCAAGAGGGCGTGCAAAACGGTGGTTTTTGGGTACAGTCCCGAGTCACATGGAGGCAATGAGCGATAGGAGGGGATTCGTCTCTCCCGGTATAGGGGGTTGATGTTGTGCTGTGTTCGATTGTCTATAACAGGAAATCCCTGGCCAGGGTTGCTGAGATTTACTGGTAAGTGTTACCAGTAGTTTTTCGAATTGTTATAGACCTCATATCGACACGACTTATCAAGCTATTGGGGTCTGACGTTTACCACCCCTAGGCGAGATATGCGACATATCAGACGATCAGACTGGACTGTACGGTAGTGTTACTGGTTGGATTCACTGGAGTGTGAGCGGGCTTGCTCGTCGATCTTCTGATCGCTCAATACCTGGGTGGCCGTTATGTTTAGCAGACCGCTTGCGGCTTGTGGGTGTTTGATATGATCATCATCTGCTGCCGGCGTATTGACGAGTCTTTAGAGTCCTACACAGAGGTTTCCTGGCTCAAGCGAAACGAAATAGGAGCGCATATGAGATATGTGCGGGACCGAGAATAATGCGTGTATGTGAAACCGTATTTCATTCTCGCGATGAATGTGTCGAATGGTTGTATGCGATATAACCTAGTTATCGAATCAAGGATTGATTCGATAAGCCGATACATAGGATACTAGTCGGTTATGTGCGACATGACCGGATCATTGAATCAAGTGTTGATTTAATGATTTAATGCATAATTATATATTTGATATATTACTTTGCATTAACTAGTATCGGTTCACTTTAAATGGATTTTCTCACTCGAGTGTGCGCATTCCATATGCGATATGATTTTGTGCACTTAATTGTATCATGTTTGATGATACATGCTTTTTGGTTAAGTGTAAAGTATCAAACTATAGTTAAGTGGATGATTAGGGTTTTTGATTTCCTTATTTATATATTAATCTTTTTCTTTTTGGAAAAAGAATAAGCAAATGAGAAAATGGTGGCAATTTTTGTTTTGTTCATGAAGTTTCATGAACACTTTGACTTTGTCACCATTTTGTCTCATGCTTAACCCTAACCACTCCACTAACCCTAGTTCACTCTCTACACTAAACCATGGTTTCACGATGATAAGTATTCTTTTATTTTCTTTTTGAAAAATAACTTATCATAACAATTTCCTTCTTCTTCTTCATTTCTTTAAGTGAAGAAAGCTTGCCTCCATCAATGGCAAGTGATGAAAAAGAGTGAGAAATCCAAATCTAAATTCTACCCACTTCCTATTTCTTCATCCTCTACCTCTTGCCAAGTAGTAGAGTGTGTTTTCTTCACAAGTTTTCATGGCTTGGTGAAGGTGGAGCTTGATCTAGTGATACTTCGACGTAGATCATCTTCGGCACGTCGTCGATGACCTAGCCCGCTTCTTCTCCGATGAAGCCGACGCAAGAGCCCGGATTTCGATTTGGACAGCGAGGATACTTCGTTGCGGAGCTATGGAAGTGGAGAACCGGATCTACAAAGGTTGTATTTCCGTTCACTTAGTTAAAGTAGTTAACTAGTTGCTTTTTCACCTAAACATCTAGCCAACGATCCGTTCTAGGGTTTCTCGGCACCGTTTAAATTTGAAATTGGCATGGTTGATGCCTTGTGAGTCCTCTTGAGAGTGCCTAGGAACCCTACAAATTCCGAGGTAACTACGGCTTCTAGTTCGCTAAACTAGAAGTTCTAGGTTGTGTAGAGTGAGAAGATGGAGAGATTTGTCACTTGGAACCCTAGGTTTCTCAACTCATAAGAGGTCTAGGGTTTGTGATGAAGAAGAAGAGCACTTGAAGAAAATGTGAGAGGAGAAGAAAGACTTGGATGAAGCTTGAGTTTTTATTTGTGATGAATAGTAGAACCAAATGAATTATTGTTGAGATAAATATCTTACAACAATTAACCATGGTTCAAAAATATCTATTTTGTCAAGTGATGACTCATAGCCATCCATAGAAATATCTCCACCTCATTTCTCCACCTCATTATTCTTTAATCCATGAAAGAAAAAATAGAAACCCTAATGAGGTGTCCCTTCTAGATGCTTTCCTGCAAAATTACAAGAACGCCCCTCATCCTTATATACATACCCGCATCCGCATTCCGAAGAATACGAACACAAAGAGACGAAAAAAATCCATCAATATAATACTAGGATCCGGTTTAAACCAAAGCCCACTAGTATTATCCATCCAATCATCATACGTGCATGAGTACACGTAAGTGATCGAAACCGTGCCGTAAAACCATACGGCCTCTACACCTTTTGCCCGGTGCAGGAAAACTCTCTATGTGAGACTCTAAAGACTCGACGCTCTGCTGAAAGTGGGTTTAACCACAAACTGCAAGCAGTAATAGATGCACGTAACGGCTACCTAAGTATGTGTCGATAAGAAGGCCGATGAGCTAACTCATCCGAACTCCTACTAAGCCTGAATGTGACAATCTCTGTACAGTCCGGTCTGTTCGTATAAGAATATCGCATATCGGGCCTAGGGTGGTAGTAATCGTCAGACCCCTAATAGCACAATAAGTCATGTCAGAGTATAGCCCAAAACACCCTGAGAAATTATTGGAGTACCTACCAGTAAATCTCGCTTGCCTTGGCTAAGGACAATGTGTAATGGCCTTCCGAACACAGCGCGATGTCAACCCCCAATACCGGGAAAGACGAATCCTATCTAACCACCACTGTCTCCAAGTGCTTTGGGACTGCACCCAACTACTACATGTTTGCACGACTCCTTTGAGCCGTGGTAGGGTAGTAATCAAAGTGCTGTGGGAACATACTCGAGGTGAAGTAGCAGTGTCAAGTCGATGGACTAAGATGTACTCATATCACCTAGGAACTGCTACCCGACGATAGGTATAATACCCACCAACAGTTCTCGACGAGTCCTGTCCAGTGTGCTCATAACCTAATGAGCACCTGCATACTATCTCCAGTACGACGTACTGATGGCTGTGGGACAGACAATCTCCCCTGCTAGGATGAGAAGCTTATACACTAGTCTACTGTGGAGTATCGATGCCCTGTCTCAATAATCCTATGACTAGGGACCTGTATAGGATGTGCTTATAGACTACCCAGTCCCCACTAGTGTGACTGCCATCATAACGCTGGTAATTAAGCAAAGATCCTAAGAGCTCTACCAATATGTATAAGCGATATGCTAAGAAAACACATGCACATATTGAGGTAGAAACAAACTAAGTAGCATACTACCATTTTGAGCAAGATCGTTACTATATCCGTGTATATCCCAGCTCCCATTATGTAATATACAATCTAGTATGATACAATAATGGCCTCTAGGGCATATATCACTAATAATCTCCCACTTGCACTAAGGCCATATACTAGCATATCGCAGACCGAAATCTTGAATAGCCTCTCGAGCATTGTCTGATGGATGGCCTCTATGAGTGGCTCTGCAGTGTTGTTCTCCGTATCTACTCTCCTTACCTCGATCTTCTGGGGATCAATGATCTCCCTGATCAGGAAGTACCGCCTCAAGATATGTCTGGATCTTTGATGGGACATGGGTTCTTTCCCTAAAGCTATAGCGTCGTTGTTCTCACAATACTAAAGTATTGGACCAATAATGAAAGGAACCACCTGAAGTTCAGTTAAGAACTTCCGTATCCAGACTGCATCTTTTGCGGCGTCTCATGTAGTGAACTACTACGTTTCCATCTTCGAGTCTGCAACGGTGTCCTGTTTGTAGTTCTTCCAATAGACCGCCCCTTCATTGAGGGTAAAGCGATAACCTGATATGGACTTGGAGTCATTCTTATCACTCTGGAAGCTAGAGTTAGCAAAGGCCTCAATCTGGAGGTCCTTTTCCGCCATACACCAAGAACATCTCCTTAGTCCTTCTCAGGTACTTGAGAATGTTCTTTACTGCTTCCCAGTGCTTCTCCCCTGGGTTTGACGGATACCGGCTTACCACGCTCAGTGCGTAAGCTACATCCAGTCTGGTACACAACATCGCATACATTATAGAGCCTACCACAGAAGGGTAGGGTATAGATGTGATGCGAACCCTTTCCAAATCAGTCTTTGGAGACATCTATTTGGAAAGGGTGATTACGTGACAAGCCGGTAAACTACCGTGCTTAAAATCATCTATACTAAATATTTTCAGTATGGTGTTGTTGTACCTTGACTGTGAAAGTGCTACCATCCTCTTTTATCTATCACGTTAGATCTGGATCCCCAGAATGTAGTTGGTATCACCCAGATCTTTCATGGAGAACCTCTATGACAAAAATCCTTTGACTGATTGTAGCATAGGATTGTCATTTCCTATCAAGAGAATGTCATCCACGTAATCAACGAGGAATTCCACAGTTCTTGCTACAATCTTCCTATAATTGCATGATTCATCTGGATTTTTGATAAAGTTGAATTCTTTGACTGTCTCAATAAAAACAGATGTTCCAACTCCGCGATGCCTGCTTTAGTCTATAAATGGGCTTAAGCAACTTGCACATTGTCCCGCTGCTCCCACTCTGATTGAAATCCTCTGCCTGATCTATATAGACGCACTCTTCCAAATCACCATTTAGAAAAGCCGTCTCTACGTCCATCTACCGGATCTCAAAATCTTGGGAGGCAGCAATGGCAAGAAGGATCCGAATGGATTTGAGCATAGATACTGGAGAAAAGGTTTCATCATGGTCCAAACCAGGTCTTTGACGAAAAACCTTTTGCAACAAGTCTATCCTTATAGGTTCAACCTATCCATCTACACAAATCTTCTTTCTGAAGATCCATTTGCAGCCTACGGGTTTTACCCCTTCTGAAGCAATGTTCAAAGTGCATACTTTGTTGGTGTACATGGACTCCATTTCGGTCTGTATTGCATCCAGCCATTTTACCGAGTCGCCGCTCTGAATGGCTTACTGGAAGCTAGTTGGCTCATCATTGTCAATGATGCAATCCTCTCATCCCCGTCTACGAGAAAACCGTGGTATCTCTCGGGCGGATGAGATTGCCTACTAGTCCTGCGGATTGGCGTAGTGATGTCCAGTTCTTTTGAAACCTCTGGTTCTACCAAACTTTCAGTAATAGTTTGTGGTTCTGGAATTTCATCCAGTTCTATTATGCTCCCACTATTTCCTTTTACAAAAAAAATGATTTTCTAAAAAGTGGGCATGACGGGGAATAAAAATCTTTTGTTCATCTGCGTAATAGGAAAGATACCCCTTTGAGTTCTTTGGTTATCCTACAAACATATATACTGAGCGTGCCTCGAGCTTTTCCGCATACAGCTTTTCAACAAAAACTGGACATCCCTATATCTTTAGATACTGAAGATAGGGTTTCTTCCCACTCCACATTTGATATGGTGTGGTAGGCACAGTCTTGGTAGGAACCTTATTCAAAAGATATGCAGCTGATTCTAGTGTATAACTTCAGAAGGATCGCGACAATTCAGCGTTACTCATCATGGAACGAACAATATCCAACAGGGTTCTATTCCACCTTTCCTATACACCATTGTGTTGTGGTGTGTATGGAGGAGTAAGTTGATAGAGAATTCCATTCTCTTTTGATTAACCCAGGAACTCGGCAGTTAAGTATTCACCACATCGATCAGATCTCATTGTTTTGATACTTTAGCCGGTTTGTTTTTCCACTTTATACTTATATTCTTGGAATTTCTCAAAGGCCTCAGATTTATGCTTCATCAAGAAGACATGTCCATACCTAAAGAAATCATCCGTAAAAGTAATGAAATAGGAATAACCACTTCATGCATCTGTAGATATTGGACAAAACACGTCGCTGTGTATGAGTCCTAAGAGCTCACTCGCTCTTGCTCCGTGTCCAGTGAACGGAGTCTTTGTCATCTTTTCTATGAGACAAGATTGACAAGTTGCATAAGACTGATATTCGAACAGATCAAAATATCCCTCTCTATGTAACTTCGTCAACCGTGTTTCATTGATGTGACCCTGTATACAATGCCATAAGAAAGTTTTATTTTTTTTGGAGACATTCTTTTAAGTGTGTTCTGGACGTTTGAAAACCTAAGCATGAATCAATATATATTGTCCTCTAGTGTACCTGACCCAATCAAACTTTGATTTAGGTGGATGTGAACCATATCGCTTACATACCAGACTTGGTACAAAAAACAGTTATGTAGAATCAATATCTGCCCACTTTTCAATTATAGGTGATATACCCTACGGATACATTGTCCACGCTCATTTCGTTAGCAACCCTGAGAGTCATATCACCTGCCCTAATAACTCTACGGTTTCTCAAAGGCTGTAATGAATTACAGATATGAGATCCTGATCCGGTATCATGTACCTAGGAAGTAGAGTTAATTGACAAACTGTTTTCAATCACAAACACACCCGAAATCGAAGCCACAACGTGCTTCGGAACCTGGATTCTGGCTTTCCAAGCCATGCATCCCTTCTGCCAATGCCCTTTCCCGTAACAATAGGAACATCCCTCCTTCCTTACAGTTAACCTTTAAACTTTTTCCCTTCCCTTTTCTTCTACATTACTAACACCGCCTATCGGCTTTGTGGAGGTCTTCTTCTTCTCACCCTTAGCATCCGCCTTACATCCAGAAGAGGAAGATTCCCCAATAAGCAGAGCGGGTGTCTCCCTGGTTTCCTTCAGGGTGCCCTCAACTGGAAGTATAACTTTCTTCCCCTGGGCGTATGTAAGAGGTAGGGACGTAGAATCAAGTCAGCATATCACTCGTTCTCCAACGTGGTCTCCAGGTCCATGAGCTTTTTAATATAGCTAATCATTGTAGGGACATGGTTCCCTACAGATGATCCGACAGCCAATCTCGCTTGAAGCAATTCCTTCGAGGTATCATATCTTGCGATACGAGATTGCTTTCTATATTAAACTTTGTTATGGAGGAAGATAGAAACTAAGTCCATTTTCTCGTGCTGCCTCTGGTATACACCATCAACTGAGGCCAACACGAGGCACTTCGCAATCGTACATTCTTATTCGCTTGTCTTACGGATATCCTTATCCGCGACGGTGGAAGCTGTAAGTGCACGGCGGCGCCCCGGCCGTCAATCCGACGGCCAAATGCGGAAGCGGTGATAAACTTTAATCTTGCAAACTAGCAAACCGGCACCACCGCGCACTAAAACCCTGATTGAACCATTAACTAGTCCTAGCTAACTACAAGATGGGGAATAGAGATATACCAACTGATCCGAGTCCTCCGGTCTTCTCATCGTCGTCCCGATCTCCTGAGGAAACTCCGGTCGTCGCCTCCTTGCCGGAAGGGCACCACATAGTCTGTATCTTTTACGGGCTCCCACCTCAATGCCGAGGCAACTCGGGCACGAAGCTGGCTAGTCGACGTGCCCAAGATTTGCTGTAGAATGGTGTGTAGAACTTGTGTCTCATTTTGGGGCAGTGGAGGTTGCCATTGGTGGAGGAAATGATACATGAACTTTTTCTAGGTGAACTTGGGGATTTTTCTTGCATGAAGAGAACCAAAATCCCCCCACCAAAATAATGGGCAGCCCCTCTAGGAGCATGGCCGGCCACTACAAGTGAGGGGAGAGTATGAGGGAGTGAGTGAAAAGGATAGCCACAAGAATAATGCAAGTGAGAGGAATGGTCATCATGCAAGAATCATCATCACTAGCAAAACAACACTCCATCAACTAATCATCAACAACCATGATAGCACCAAATCCAACACTCCAACAAGCTAATCATCAACAATCATGATGACTCAAAAGTCAAGCCATGATGAGAAGAAGAAGTCAAATGGTGGAGGAATTATCATGATACAAGAATATGCAAAGACCCCCTCCACAAAAGCTTATTTGCACAAATGCAAATAAGCCCTCCTCCACCAATGTTCGGCCAATGAACGATACAAAGGAAATCGGCCGAAACGGAAAGCAAACTGGCAACTCCAGAAAACTGGTCCCGTAATAAATTACAGGAAAACCCCGATACTGTGTATACACACCCGCATTTGTATTCCGACCGAAATACAAATGCAATGAGACAAAACTACTCTGTACTATACTAGGATCCGGCTTAAACCAAAGCCGGCTAGTAATATCCGTTCGATCCTGATCCGTGCAATACCGCACGTATCTGATCGAACCCTGCCATATATCCATACGGCCTCTAGTACAAACTGTCCGATCCTGATCCGTGCAATACCGCACGTATCTGATCGGACCTTGCCATATCTACATATGGCCTCTACAGCTTTTCGCCCGAAAGCTGAGTAACTGAATGTGGGGGACTCTAAAGACTCGTCAACACCTTAGTTGTGGATTTAACCACTAGCACGTCAGAGGTATAAGCCAATACGTAACGGGCTACCAGGTATTGACTAAAAGGGACGTCGATGAGCTAACTCATCCTGACACCCTACTGAGCCTGTCAGTAACAATATCCGTACAGTCCGGTCCGTTCGTCTATGAGCATCGCATGGCGGGCCTAGGGGGTTGGTAAAAGTCAGACCCCCAAAAGCGGTACAAGTCGTGTCGGAGTGTAGCCCAGAACACCCTGAGATACTACTGGAATACCTACCTGTAAATCTCCTGCCTTGGCCAAGGACTTCGTGTAATGGCTCTCCTAGACACAGCACGACCTCACCCCCAATACCGGGAGAGACGAACCCCTGAAGATACGCTCACTGCCTCCATGTGGCTCGGGACTGTACCCAACTAAAACCTGTTTGCACGTCTCCTTTGAGCGTGGTAGGGTAGTAATCAAAGTACAGTGGGAACTCACACGAGACAAATGACGATCCCCAGGTCGATGAACTAACCTGTACACATGTCACCTGGGAACTGCTATCTGACGTCTGGTATAAGACCAACTAGCATGTTCCCGGCGAGTCCTGTCCGGTGTACTCATAACCCAATGAGCACCTGTATACATCTTAGGTGATCCAACTGACACTAATGGCTTGTGAGACCGGCCACCGCCCCTCGTCGGGGTCTCGACTGTATACACTAGTCTACTCTGGAGTATCGATGCCCTGTCTCGAAACTCCCACGACTAGGGACCTTTTAAGGATGTGCTTATAGACTACCAGCTCCCACTTATATGATCGCCCTCATACTGCTGGTGGTCAAGCAAGAATCCTAGGTGCTCTATCAACGTGTAATAGCGACCTGTAAGGTCACCTAAAGCAGTACACGATGATAAAGGTAAACCAGATAGCATACTATCATCTCGAGTAAGACTGTCCTACTGGGACAGGTCCTCCCTCAATCATTGTAATCGCGTACCTGTGATCCAATAATTGACTCTGAGGGCACTATCTCCAACAATCTCCCACTTGCACTCAAGGCTAATTATTGCGATGTCGCATACTCACAGCCCGTATGATACCGAACACCCAACTCCTCTACTAGTCAGTCTCACAAAGCTCGCTTGCGAAACTATTGCGTTCGAGGAATAGCCTCAGTGAGTGGATCCGCCTTGATGTTTCTTTCTATGTCTCTCTATATCTCAAGTTCGCGGAGAAACCCATCTCCCGAAATGAGCAATACCTGTCTTAGAATGTGTCTGGATGTCTGATGGGACCTAACTCATAAATGAACTCCAAATCCAAACTTCTTAGACTGTATCGTCAACTGACTTAATCAGTATCCTGCGCCATGCCTCCCTCAGTATTGCCTTGGACCACCTGTCCAAAATACTGCCCCTCGTCAGAAGGAAAACTATAACTCTGACAACCTCCTTATCGTCCAGGTCACCTCGGAAGCCTGGAATGATAACTGTCTCCCGAATGAGGCTGTCGTTATCATTTCCATAGAACATCCACTTATGTTCTAAAACTGCTTCCGACTGTTTCTCCAGGATTGGATTAATGTCAACTTATTGCATCTAGTGCAAGAACAACATCTGGTCTGGTACTTGACATCTCATGATTGACTCAATTGCCTAAGCAAGTGATCTGCCAATCAAGCACATCCCTCTCCCCTTTAGTCTGTAAGACACCTTTAGAGAGGGTGACTCCATTACCTGCAGGTACACTACCGTGCCAGGAGTCGTTCATTCTAAATACTCATAGAATGCTGTCTAAGTACCCAGATTGGGAAACCACCCAAATCTAGATCTAAAACCATAGATCTAGTAACCAGTATGTCTGATATAATGTCCAAATCCCATGTAGAGAAACCACTGCGTGACGACCAAAGTATAACCGATCGTAGTATAGGAATATCACTTCCTACTCTGTGTATGTCATCCAAATACCAGGATATCACACCCTACTACCTTCTTAACAGATCCATCCCCTATTCTGATGAAGTCAAACCTATGACTGTCACCTCAGAAATTGATGATCTATCTCCGCTATCTCTGCTTCAGTCTATAAATAGACATAAGCTACCTGTCCACCAATGCTTCCGCTGCTCCCACTGACTATGACAACCCTCTGACAGAGTCATATAAACGTACACTTCTAAAGCAAGTTTAGAACGACGCTATACTCATCCTCCTGCCGGGTCTCACAGTCTGGAACAACAGCAATGGCAAGTCTGGGTAAACAAGAACCTCCCTGTCACCGTCCTTGAGGCTACCGGAGTACCTCTCGGGTGCCTGAGGTTACCCACCTCATTTGCGGAGTGGTCAATGGAATGTCAATCCAGGTTGAATCTTTAGATTCCTTATCAAATCTTCAGTAATCGTTTGCGGTTCTGAAATCACTTCCAGTTCTACCATACTCCCACTACTGTTTTTCCGAAAAAATCCATTTTTATTAAAACTGTGGCGAGTTAAGAACAATATCACTATTGAACTTTCTTATGGTAGAAAATCAACCCTCGTCATAGCCTGGGTCAACCCACAAACAACCATTACAGAAACGTGCCTTGAGTTATCCAGAGTCTGGTTTTAATCATAAGCCGGACAACTACCCGTACCTTAACATCGTTAAGATACAAACTGTTCTATATCCAATATAGGACCAGAGGCACTGATTTAATTGAACCGGATTCAAATCATGCAGCTGTCTCCAGTGCATGTCAACGAAATGGAAGAAGGCCGATCAGCGTTACTCAACTTAGGAATACTTCCAATTATGAGTAGCCTGAAAAAGAAGCAAGTTCTCTTAATCATTACTATCAACTGAATACCATACACAAGTATCTACATCTTCGATCACTTTGAAGAATCCCGATACTTGATACACCTGGTTCTCTACTCTATTCAAATACCTATAACTTCTCAAAATTCGGACCCTGTGTTTCTACGAAACACCTGTCTAAAAACTAGAGAAGTCATAAGTAAACCGAATATAGTACGAGAACCAACCCCTCTGTCCTGATGGACCCTGGACAACATACAATACTCTGTATAAGTCTCTTGAGTCTGATAACTCATTCACTGTGTGTCGTAGGTTGTAAACTGTACTTATGGTTAAGAAGAATTACACCGCTGTTTAATGCTCCTTACCTAACCATCCCCTGATATAGGTAAATGTCGTAGACATAATTTCAGAAAGGTATATCCCACTCTATGAAAATAGACGTACAGATATATCAATTTGAAATTGGTGCATAACAGCGGATATTCAAAACCAAATATTTGCCGACTGGCAAACAGCCCAGGTGGTCGATTACAACGAATCTCGATATAATGAGGATGATCACCCAATTCCCAATAACTTACTCCCACTCATCATCTGTAAGACCATACAGATGTGAGAATCATACCTGGTAAATACATACCCTGGAGCAAGTGTCTAACTGGGAAATCAGTTTTCCTTTAACAGTACACAGTGAAACTGAAACATTGAAATGTTTCGATGGGGTATTCGGGTATTCCTAGTAATGCCTCTTCCATTATCCAGATTCACAACTGTAACCGTACATCTCTTTGTCACCTCTCCAAATCCCTTTATTTGTCTTTAGTCATTACCTTCTGCACACCTCTTAGGCCAAATGGTTTTCTTCCTTCCCTACCGTTAGGCACCAGCCTATGGTTTGGAAGAAGACTATCCAAAAAGCATAATGGGTGTACTGTCCCAATCCTAGGAACACTCGCAATGCGAGAGAAGGTGAAGATAAAAGACACCTGAATAAACCTTATTCCTATTTCTCCTAAACCAGAATCCATCCCCGAACTGGAACAAGTTCCTTTCGAGTTCGTATATAACCATACGATGGAGTATCCAATAAACTGTGGATCTTCGTAGTGATACGGAGTGTCCTGGAGAAATACAAAGGTGATTTAGGATTGGCGAAGGAGTATTTGGTTTGGTCGTGAATAGCAGTCGCAATTTTCTTTGCCCTCTTACTAATCCCTTACTTTGTCTTAACTTAATACCTTCTGTACACCATCGTTAGGCTAATTAGTTTTCTTCATTCCCTACCGGTCGGCACCAGCCTATGGTTTGGAAGAAGACTATCCAATTTGCGTAATAGGTGTACTATCTCCTAAACCAAGGAGTACTCGCAACCTGAGAGAAGGTAAAAGGAAAAGACAACTGAATAGTCCTATCCGTTTTCTTCAGAACCTGAAACCATCCTCGAATAAATTCTTTCGAGTTCGTATCTAACCATACGATGGTTTTGTCCAATGGAAGTGGACGTTCGTAGTAATACGGGGTGTCCTGGAGAAAAGGGTAAATGTAGGAGTGGCAATGAGGTTTGCAACTCTGACAATCCAAAAGCCAGTGTTTAAGAAGGTTCGGTTAATTTTGGTCACTGAGTCATAGTCTTAGGGTCGGGTCAATGGTCGCTGCCAAAGAGAGAGAGAAAAGAAACACTCAGCGTGCACTCTAACCTAAATCAGAATGTTTACCAATTTATCTAATCTGGAAACCTCCCAATGTACCTCAAATTCTCCTCCAAACCTGAAAGAAGAATTAGTCGGGGTCACCCGAGGAGTAAACCAACTCATCGATGGGAATCGAGATCCAACTATCATCGCATGATAATGTGACGGAATCCGCTCACGGTATCACACTCCAGAAGGTATGCGCATATCTGGCAATTTTCAGTTCTTTTGAAACTCCCGATGTGATTTTTACCCCATGCTCTTATGACCTTGACTTTGGCCAACAAATCATAAGTCACATGTCAAGTTCTACCCGTCATTCTCCAGGTTGATTTGAATCCATCCGTACCTACCCTTGACTTTGGCCAACAAGGCAGTACGACTGTTCCAAACCAACGCATCTATCTATGCTGCATATGAATAACCAACAGCTACCGAACACTGTGCCTTGACTTTGGCCAACAAACACAGCTTGAATACTATTGACTACCCATATGAAATGACGGAGGGCTACGAATGGTTTCTGGCGAAAACCTTTAACGTAATGAACTTGATATCGCTGAAGGAAAGGATAGCTTTTAGAAAATATAGTAACGAAAACCTTTGCTAAAGAGGTCACTCCCGGTGAAGGGATCTCGGCTCTTTCCCCGTAGAATGAGGTGCAGGATATTCCAACTGAATACCACGGTGCAAAGCAAAAGTAATCGGCTATAGTGAAGTTATTGCCCTGATGCAAACTTTTGTTCAAGGGGTCACTCCCGGTGAAGGGATCTCGGCCCTTGCCTCGTCGACTGAGGAGCAGGATATTCCAACTGAATACCACGATGCAAAACAAAAGTGAACGTCCTTGCAATAATAGCTTCTTGAAAAAGTGTTCCAACAACATCAGATTAGGTTTGTTTTTAACTTGCATTGATCCGAATCAACGCAGTCCCATCAATTGATCACACCACAAAGAACGAAAATATACTGATGTACGTATATGCCATCCGCATTCGCCACTGGGTCCCGTCATTACCCGTTAGGTTAGCTAACTAACGACAGAGCGGGGACTAGACTAGCGCGGATGCAAAACATATACAACATCTACTAATATATATACCAATATATTATATTCACTCAAGCCGTGATAAAAATGCAACATCACAGAAAATGTATAGCATCACAGAATAAAACAGATATCTGGGATCCCCGGGTTTCACAGAGCCGCTGAAACCCGACGTTCCCCTGGTCGTGTGGATAGACTGTGCAATGAAATCCTAGACCCCTACGGGCGCGGCAAGTTACCCGCCAAAACCTGAAGCGAGGCAGCCCCCTTCAGCAACGTGAATGGACCACCCAGCACTTCATGGAATCTGGCAACTCGGGCACCCCTCCTGGGTCAACCTGTACCCCCTACGAGTGCGGCGAATAGCCCGCCAATTCTAGAGTGAAGCCCCCTCCGTCTCAATGCCATGAGATGCGGGCTTGTTGCCCTCTAGAACCCGGCTACCCGTGCACCCCTCCGCGGGGCAATCCTAGTACAGAAAGTAAAATATACATACAACGGGTACATCGACCGCAACCTGGTCGTGCCCCAAAAGAATAATACAAACAGGCAGTGACGGCAGTCCACATGTCGGACGCTCGCCCCGCAATATCAAATGTACATAATGCAACCACAACTGTACTAGCATTGCATCCAGGCTATCCCCCACGACCTATCCGCAACATCACAGCAAATACACAGAACATCAACGTGAAAGTCACGTTCGCAAATCCGTCTAACCGGGCTATAGCAGTTAGACAGGATTTACCGATCGAGTGACATTCACGGTCGCAGATATAATGTAAATACTGTGAAATAATGTGTTTAAAATATCCGATCGATCAAATTTTAACAAGTGGGCCCCCAAGTACTACTGTAGCACATCAAGAAATTCCCGGCCCAAAATTAATATTCCAGAAACCCTAAAATCAACCCAGAGAGCAACTGCAGAAATTTCATGCAGTGATCTCAACATAGTGCGGCGGAACCGCGGCGCAAAGGGGTGTTTGGCCGCGGTTCCACGCTCCCACTATGGAGTCACTGTATCGAATTTCTACAGTGTTCTTACAATTTTCAGTACATCACTTTTCTACAACCTGAAAAAAATTTCGAGCAAGAAAAAATTCAACAGAAAACTGATGTATGTGAAAACGCGGGTTTTTGGAATTTTGGTCGATCGGAAATGTAAACACATTAAACAAAGCTAGACTATGTTAATGGCGTGGCTCTGATACCACTGTAAGTGCACGGCGGCGCCCCGGCCGTCAATCCGACGGCCAAATGCGGAAGCGGTGATAAACTTTAATTTTGCAAACTAGCAAACCGGCACCACCACGCACTAAAACCCGGATCGAACCATTAACTAGTCCTAGCTAACTATAAGATGGGGAATAGAGATATACCAACTGATCCGAGTCCTCCGGTCTTCTCATCGTCGTCCCGATCTCCTGCGGAAACTCCGGTCGTCGCCTCCTTGCCGGAAGGGCACCATATAGTCTGCATCTTTTACGGGCTCCCACCTCAATGCCGAGGCAACTCGGGCACGAAGCTGGCTAGTCGACGTGCCTAAGATTTGCTGTAGAATGGTGTGTAGAACTTGTGTCTCATTTTGGGGCAGTGGAGGTTGCCATTGGTGGAGGAAATGATACATGAACTTTTTCTAGGTGAACTTGGGGATTTTTCTTGCATGAAGAGAACCAAAATCCCCCCACCAAAATAATGGGTAGCCCCTCTAGGAGCATGGCCGGCCACTACAAGTGAGGGGAGAGTATGAGGGAGTGAGTGAAAAGGATAGCCACAAGAATAATGCAAGTGAGAGGAATGGTCATCATGCAAGAATCATCATCACTAGCAAAACAACACTCCATCAACTAATCATCAACAACCATGATAGCACCAAATCCAACACTCCAACAAGCTAATCATCAACAATCATGATGACTCAAAAGTCAAGCCATGATGAGAAGAAAAAGTCAAATGGTGGAGGAATTATCATGATACAAGAATATGCAAAGACCCCCTCCACAAAAGCTTATTTGCACAAATGCAAATAAGCCCACCTCCACCAATGTTCGGCCAATGAACGATACAAAGGAAATCGGCCGAAACGGAAAGCAAACTGGCAACTCCAGAAAACTGGTCCCGTAATAAATTACAGGAAAACCCCGATACTGTGTATACACACCCGCATTTGTATTCCGACCGAAATACAAATGCAATGAGACAAAACTACACTGTACTATACTAGGATCCGGCTTAAACCAAAGCCGGCTAGTAATATCCGTTCGATCCTGATCCGTGCAATACCGCACGTATCTGATCGAACCCTGCCATATATCCATACGGCCTCTAGTACAAACTGTCCGATCCTGATCCATACAATACCGCACGTATCTGATCGCACCTTGCCATATCTCCATACGGCCTCTACAGCTTTTCGCCCGAAAGCTGAGTAACTGAATGTGGGGGACTCTAAAGACTCGTCAACACCTTAGTTGTGGATTTAACCACTAGCACGTCAGAGGTATAAGCCAATACGTAACGGGCTACCAGGTATTGACTAAAAGGGACGTCGATGAGCGAACTCATCCTGACACCCTACTGAGCCTGTCAGTGACAATATCCGTATAGTCCGGTCCGTTCGTCTATGAGCATCGCATGGCGGGCCTAGGGGGTTGGTAAAAGTCAGACCCCCAAAAGCGGTACAAGTCGTGTCGGAGTGTAGCCCAGAACACCGTGAGATACTACTAGAATACCTACCAGTAAATCTCCTACCTTGGCCAAGGACTTCGTGTAATGGCTCTCCTAGACACAGCACGACCTCACCCCCAATACCGGGAGAGACGAACCCCTGAAGATACGCTCACTGCCTCCATGTGGCTCGGGACTGTACCCAACTAAAACCTGTTTGCACGTCTCCTTTGAGAGTGGTAGGGTAGTAATCAAAGTACAGTGGGAACTCACACGAGACAAATGACGATCCCCAGGTTGATGAACTAACCTGTACACATGTCACCTGGGAACTGCTATCTGACGTCTGGTATAAGACCAACTAGCATGTTCCCGGCGAGTCCTGTCCGGTGTACTCATAACCCAATGAGCACCTGTATACATCTTAGGTGATCCAACTGACACCAATGGCTTGTGAGACTGGCCACCGCCCCTCGTCGGGGTCTCGACTGTATACACTAGTCTACTCTGGAGTATCGATGCCCTGTCTCGAAACTCCCACGACTAAGGACCTTTTAAGGATGTGCTTATAGACTACCAGCTCCCACTTATATGATCGCCCTCATACTGCTGGTGGTCAAGCAAGAATCCTAGGGGCTCTATCAACGTGTAATAGCGACCTGTAAGGTCACCTAAAGCAGTACACGATGATAAAGGTAAACCAGATAGCATACTATCATCTCGAGTAAGACTGTCCTACTGGGAAAGGTCCTCCCTCAATCATTGTAATCGCGTACCTGTGATCCAATAATTGACTCTGAGGGCACTATCTCCAACAGAAGCTAGACCTGGGACGGCGGGGGGTATGAGTAGTAATGAGGTGGTCCATCTTGTCATAGGTAATGGACATCTGCATAAACCTTTGCCAGTGACAATAGTATAACTCAGTCATTTTATTATCTTTCCGTAACCTAATCTGGTCACCTGGTCGCTGCAATTAGGAGAGAGAGAAGAAAATACTCAGCATGATGCTCTTGCAAGTTTAGATTGGATTTTTTAATTTATATAAATAGTATGGCTCCCACTGATTCTCCAATCATTCTTCAAACCATAAAAGAAGAATTAGTCAGGATTGATCTCACCGTACAATACTTTCTTAACCGTTCAGCCAGGCTAGTGTCGGTATTTCGAGGGAGGTTTTACTACACTTTCGCGAAGTTCCTTAATTAAAAAACCTCTTTTCCTTGGAGGCGTAGCCCCGCTAACACTGTTCTAGACACCTACTTGATTTATAGCATTGATCTTTAATTAAAGAATCTCCCGAGGAGTAGCAGATACTCACAGTAGGATTGGGATCCAAATATCATTGTTTGATAATCCTGAAAGAATCCACCAACATTTTCACACTCCAAATGGTATGCAGCACTAGCAAGTTTCAGTTTCTTTAGAAACTCCCGATGTGGATTTTTTCCCCATGCTCTTATGACCTTGACGAAGGCCAACATATCATAAGTCACATGTCAAGTTCTACCCGTCATTGTCCAGGTTAATTTGAACCCACCTATACATACACTTGACGAAGGCCAAAATAGTAGTACGACTGTCCCAAACCAACGCATCTATCTATGGTACAGACGAATATCCAGCAGCTACCAAACACTATGCCTTGGCGAAGGTCAAAATACATAGCTTGAATACTACTGAATATTCAATTGAAATGACGGAGGGCTATGAATGGTTTTGGCGAAATCGTGAACGTAGTGAACTTGATATAATCGAAGCAACCTGATAGCTTTTAAAAGGAGTGGTTTAAGCTCAGCATTTAAAAGTCTCCTGTTTTAAAATAACCGAGTGGTTTTAAAATTTGTTCCAACGATTCAGCTTTGGTTTGTTTTCTTTTCATTAATGTAATGCAGTCCCATCATTTACACCTATCATCACAGAAAAAGACGAAAATACCACGTGCACTTATGCCATCCGCATTCGTCACTGGGCCCCGTCATCACCCGTTAGGTTACATAACTAACGACAGAGCAGGGGCTGGACTAGCACGGATGCAAAACATAAGCAACACCTACTAGATATCATATAAAGATATATACATTCGTCTCATGCAATAATAGGCATTCCAGATCACAGATGAACATATTGGATATACTAGGAATTCTGCGTTTCGTTTGAGCCTGTAACGAAAAACAGATTCCACGGTCGTGATGAATAGCTAAACCCCACCCTAGACCCCTACGGGTGCGTAAAACTACCTGCCAAATACCCGAAGTGAAGCAACCTCCCTCAACAAAGTGAGTAGGCCACTCGGCACTTCAAAATACCTGGTAGTTTGTGCACCTCACCTTGGATCTCTCCTAGGAGCAAAAACAGTAAAAGAAATAATAAAATGGTGGATACAACCTCAACCCGGATATGCCCCGCAAAAATAATATTACATCACTTTACAAATTTAAAATGAATGAAATAATTAAATCCCTCATCTCACATCCCCGGCTATTCATCACGATGATCCAACAAATTCATATACACAAACAAACATAACATCATCACAGATATGTGCAACCCCGACTAATCGACGTATAGAAATTAGTCGACGTTTCAAAACACATATACACATCACAAAGCTTGTAAAATAACCACGACATTAGAATTCTGCACGCAATTAGCAAACTAAAACAATTTTTCCAAAACACGAAAAATTCAATGAGCTAAAGTTCCAAAACCGATCGTTTTAAGCAAATTTAGAAGTCCGAATCAAAATGAAACATGTCCGAACCTTCATGAGAAGTTAGAGCATGAAATTAACTTCGAGTCGGGGAGCTTAGAGGTGGTACCCCACCCCCGAGGCCACCATGAGGTGGCCAGGGGGTGAGGCAGACCCGAAACTGCCCAAGGTAGGGAGGTTTCGGGTCCCCACAGCCAAGACCACCTTGTGGTGGTCTTGGGGAATGGGCCCAGCCATTCGCCCCCCCCCTCAAAGGGTCACCGGGGTGTGCACTCTCCACCCCGCGGCTTCTCGGTTCATACCGTGAGCTCGCGGGGTGTGCAAACAACTCAAAACATCAATTTTAGAAACTGTTTTTTCGGCAGTTTTTGCGCGGCAAAAACGGCAGATTTCTAACGTCACAACAAGCTATCTAAGGTTTATGAGAGGATCTGATACCACTGTAAGTCGATGTCACGCACCCCACGTGTTCGCGGGGAGGCGGAAATTGCAAAAAATGATTTTTACGGGCTTCGCAACACCGATTAGAACCAAGGATCGAACATAAACCATAGCTAGCAAACTACTTGAGGTTTAACTACTCGGATACGAAGTTATACCTCACGATACATGTCCTTCGGGTATTCATCGCTATCCTCCTTATATTCGTAGGCTCTAAGGATCGGAACGGATCGACGCAACCTCGACGGCCTCCTCGAGTCAAAGATGATCCACCCGAGAGTCTATAGTCGGATCTCCTACCATAAATCCGAGATAACTACGGCTTCTAGTTCGCTAAACTAGAAGTCCTAGGTTGTGTAGAGTGAGAAGATGGAGAGATTTGCCTCTTGGAACCCTAGGTTTCTCAACTCATGAGAGGTCTAGGGTTTGTGATGAAGAAGAAGAGCACTTGAAGAAAATGAGAGAGGAGAAGAAAGACTTGGATGAAGCTTGAGTTTTCATTTGTGATGAATAGTTGAACCAAAAGAATTATTGTTGAGATAAATATCTCACAACAATAACCATGGTTCAAAAATATCTATTTTGTCATGTGATGACTCATAGCCATCCATAGAAAATATCTCCACCTCATTTCTCCACCTCATTATTCTTTAATCCATAAAAGAATAAAAATAAACCCTAATGAGGTATCCCTTCTAGAAGCTTTCCCGCAAAATTATGAGAACACCCCTCATCCGTATATACATACCCGTATCCGCATTCCGAAGAATACTGTTAGGGTCGAAAATTGGACCCCGGTTGACCAAGTCAAAGTCAAGATCAATCCCAAGCCAAGTGGGCCCATGCCCAAGTCGAGTCTGAACATGAAGCGGCCGACCCCCCCTCCATGCCGAAATAAAAAATCATGTAATAAATAATTTTGATGTAATTTTTTATGCATGAATGTAAGAAAAATGGGCATAAAGCCAAATTTTTGTAAAGCCCATGACTTATGTGCAAAAGAAATGAGCACATGAGGTATGGGATGGGCAAAATGCCATTTTGTAAAGCCCAAGGGGCTATATGTAAATGTGTAAGCCTATATAAGGCAACATGATGATGAATAAATCATACACTTTTCATTCTCCCCAAAAACTAGGTTCATGTGCCTCCTTCTCCTTCCAAAAGGTTCTAAAACCTTCTTCCCTTCTTTTGAATTAAATCAAGAATTTTACACTTCCTTCCCAAAACTAAATAGTTTTTCGCCACAAAATCCACAAAGGGGAGCCCAGATCTTCCATTAGATCTCAAAATGGGAAGATTTTTAAATCTTATACCTCCTGTTATTCAAGATCCGGCCAACATAGGAGGAAGGAGACCCATCTCCCAAAAATCCCACTATGGAGGAGATCCAGGGCTCAAGGGAGAAACCCCCTTCATCAGCTCCAAAAATATATTAGGAGTTTAACTCCTCAAAAAAAAAAAAAAAATATATATATATATATATATATAAACACACACAAAATAATAAGTATTTTTTTGGGAGTACAACTCTCAGTATAGGGACCAAGTCCCCTTTTGTCGACCAGCTCCCAAGCGCCCACTTGCTTGGTACGTGAGGCGCTAGCGCCCAAAGCGCTAGTACCTAAGAGCCCAAAGTACAAGCACCCGAGCGCCCACGTGCCGGGCACGTGGGGCGCTCGCGCCCAAAGCGCCAGCGCCAGCGCCCGAGCACCCATATGCCAGGCACGTGGGGCGCTAGCGCCAACGCCCGAGCGCCCACGTGCCGGGCACGTGGGGCGCTCGCGCCCAAAGCACCAGCGCCTAAGCGCTCGCGTGCCGCTCACGTGAGGCGCTTTCTCCCACGCATCCTATGGATGCCCTTTCCTTTATATATATATATATATATATATATATATATATGTATGTATGTATGTATGTATGTATGTATCTATACATATATGCACACACACACATACTCCACCACACTGTTCCCGTTAGAAAAAATTTCTAACGGGGTATTGCCTCGCACCCCGCAAGGGGGCTGCTGGCCCTCTTGACCCCAGACCACTTTCCGGGTAGCGGGACCCCCGTAAAAACTCTGCGGAGTCCCCGATATATCCAAAACCCCTTCAAAACATAACACTGCACATTGAGTTCGCATGACCAGTTTAACCCGTTAATCGGAGGTTCCCTCGCTCTAAAGGCGAGGTGTAATTAACGGCAACTTATTCCGCGGCTGCCGATGATTCAGATCCCCACGATCAATAAACCCCCACCTATCCTAGGCAGGGGGAATCTGTAGTACGCCTGACAAGCGCACGCATATTCCCATCTTAATGGGGGTGACGAAAAACACCCTACAGATTCTGGCACGTCCGGTGGGACTAATCTCTCCCATATTTCGGGTTAAACATTCATGCGAACTCAATCAATATACATATCGATATTTATACAAAAATAATGCTCTTTCATGTAGGACTTCAAGCGATCATGCCTCAACCATGTCTCCAAGGACCAGCTCAGCTCTCAACACGGCTCCCATCTCATACACGATGAAGATGGACTCAAGGACGGTCCTTCCGGCCAGTCTCGGGCGACAGTGGGAGGAGCCACTGCTACCATTTGGCTCTATTCTGTTCGTGCCAGCTAACGCCGTCCCTGCTCTTCAAGCTTCGGTAACCAACAAACCGGCCTCGAAATGCAAAAGGCCAAATGTGGTGATCTCAAGGGCGCCCCAACCTAAACACGTGTCGGTGTTCAAACGGCTCTCCATGGCCCCAGCTGGGGGCAAAGCCGTCAGAACAAAAGAAGTCGCCAGACGTCATGGGGAAGCCCAGGCGATACCTTCGACGGACACGCGG
Source organism: Agapanthus africanus (assembly GCA_030015575.1). Classification (NCBI taxonomy): domain Eukaryota; kingdom Viridiplantae; phylum Streptophyta; class Magnoliopsida; order Asparagales; family Amaryllidaceae; genus Agapanthus; species Agapanthus africanus. The sequence continues at coordinate 658,723,872 of CM057341.1, forward strand.
GCGGATGTCTTCTCAAGCCTCCCCATCACTCAGCTTATAGCGGCTTCCCGAAGAGCCGAAGCCTGCCAAGCACTCAAGGCAGAGAAGCTGTGGCAGAAGCGGCTCAGATACAGAGCCAACAAAAGGCTAGGACTCTGGTCATGTTAAAATTTATGAATTTCCAAAGCCCGGACCGCTCCACGAAACCAGCTGCCAGTGATGAAAGAATGGCTAAATATGTTATGCACACCGTCTACATGGTGGGCACGCGTCCCAGCGACAACCTTCGCAGCAAAAGCAAGGATGGGGCCACCGCATCTAAAATTCAATCTGGTGTGAATATGGCTGCCACATTCTAAGACCAGGCTCCTCTGGAAGGTAATGAAGACCCTTCCAGTGAGACTGATAAGCAGAGAGAGCCCTCGGTTCATGAAGAGTCGAGCTTGGAAAGCGAAGATGAGCCAATCTTCCGTCCCAAGAACACAGAGTAGCAACTTCTCCAAGTGCTTCGAAAACAGCTCAGAAGTAAAGACAAAGAGATGGCCAAGCTCTACTCATAAATTAACGACTTGATAAACGTTGTTTTACAGCTCACGGCCCAACTTGCCTCTCAGCCGCCTAATCAGGCGCAGGGCTTTGCTCATGAACCGGGAAATAGTGTCACGAGAAAGCCGACGCCTATTCCCTCAAATCCAAAAGTGGGCCCGCTAACTCAAGATCAAATCATGGATTTGGTTTCCAACAAAGTCAAAACATTGGTAGCTGAAGCCGAAGCGCAAAAAGATGTTAGCATTAGCGGGAGACCATATCTTGCTCAGTATGATCTGGTAGAATTTCCCAGTGGCTATGTCATCCCTAAATTCGGAAGATTTAATCGGACGGGAAATGCGAATCAGCACATCGCCCACTTCAAAGCCTCATGCAGGAATACTGGGGGCAATGATGCGCTTCTCCTCCGCCAGTTCATTAATAGCCTGACCGATGTCGCTTTCGACTGGTACGCGAGCATACCGGATGGATCCGTTGCTACTTTCGTCCAAATGGAATCTTTGTTTCGACAAAGGTTCATGAGTGTGAGCGATAAGATCACCATTGCCGACCTCGTAAGGACCAAGCCAAAGAACAATGAAAGCGACACGGATTTTATAACCCGATGGCACAATCTCTCCGTCAAATATGAACCACCGATAGAGTAGGACCAATCTGTCAGTCTCCTTGTCGGAAATCTCAACAATTGGATGGCCCCGTTTCTATGCACCGCGGGTCTCAAAACATTCCAAGAGCTGACCAGGAAAGTTCAGATGTTGGAACGCTCAAAGAAGGAGTCCTCCTCTGACTCCCAAAATAACAATAGGTCCTGGAGAAACCGAAAGGACGAAAATCGCAAAGGCGGAAATTCCGACGATGCTGAATCTTTTAACACATTGGCTAACCGAAATAAGCAAGGGATGAGCGGGCCTAATTCCAACCAGCCTCGGAAGCCAGTGTTCGGGGAGGGGGGAGAATCTCCACTGAAAGAGAAGCTGGATAAGGTCTATTCCTTCAGAAGGAACAAAATCTGTAAAATATTCAAAGACGCCCTGAGGAACGGTCTACAATTGCCATAATCAAAAAGACTGCAAGAAGCGAATATGACTGATGACCCTAAATACTGCCCCTATCATAGAGTGATAGGTCATTCCATTGAGGACAGCTTTGCCTTCAAAGATTGGGTCGAAAAGCAATACAAGGCAGGAGAGATAGAACTGTATAAAGGCGTGTTAACAAACAGTCAAGCTGCGACCGCCAATTTCATACAAACCGAGACCGAAGTCCTCCGGGAGTCTGATTCTCTCAGACATCTGTCTTTCTCTAAAAAGAGCTGACCACCACGTCATTAAACTGGGAACGATTGACCTCTAAGTCTTTAAACTGGGAACCGCCGACCACCATGTCATTAAACTGGGAATAATCGACCTCTAAGTCGTTAAACTGGGTGTGTAAAAATGTATAAATAAAACAAAAAATATATATAATAAAATGCCGAAATGATGGGGCAACTCTCAATAAAAATCAGCGAGTAAAAATAAAGATAAAAATAAAGCAGAAATGATGGGGCAACCGCGAATAAATAGCCGAAATGATAGGGCAATCGCGACCTTCGCGGTAAGAAAAGCTGAAATGATAGAGCAATCGCGGTAAAAAAAATGGCGAATGATGAGTCGCTCATGGTACCATATTCTAGTGCAGCGATACAGACGCCAACCAAAACTCAAATCCCAAACTGTGAATGATGAGTCGCTCCTTGTACCATATTCTAGTGCAGCGATGCAGACGCCATCCAAAACTCAAATTCGCAATGGTTAATGATGAGTCGCTCCTGGTACCATATTCCAGTGCAGCGATACAGACGCCAACCAAAACTCAAATTCCCAAATGGCGAATGATGAATCGCTCCTGGTACCATATTCCAGTGCAGCGATGCAGACGCTGTCCAAAACTTAAATCCCAAACGGCGAGTGATGAGTCGCTCCTGGTACCATATTCCAGTGTAGCGATGCAGATGCCGTCCAAAACTCAAATTCCCAATGGCGAATGATGAGTCGCTCCTGGTACCATATTCCAGTGCCGCGATGCAGACGCCAACCAAATCCCAAATCCCTAAATTCCCAACGGCGAATGATGAGTCGCTCCTGGTACCATATTCCAGTGCAGCGATGCAGACGCCAACCAAATTTCAAATCCCATACCCCCAACGGCAGATGATGAGTCGCTCCTGGTACTATGTTCTAGTACAGCGATGCAGACGCCGACAAAATCCCGAAATTCTTCCGGCCCTACGGTCTGGATCATACATCCTGCAAAACTGTATACAATCCACGGGCGTAAAACAATCCCAATCTCTCCCAAGTACTACCGGCGAGACCACATTCAAAGTCCCGCCAGCGATAAAAAAAAAAAGGTATGTCCACAAGCAAAATGGGCACGGAAGAAAACCCGAAAGGGCTCCGTGAGTAAAAACAGCAAGACTGCCGGCGAGTTTGTGAAAACACGAAAGGGCGCAAACTCGTGAAAAAGCGTTGAAATGCACTCGCAATGTCTTCTCGACTTTGTGAGGAGAAAATTCCCGTGTGAGATCCTTACGACTCACAAAGGAGCAACACACTTAGGGGTCCTCACGACTCCTTAGGAGAAAATACACCTACGAGATCCTTACGACTCGTAGGGAGAAAATGCTTTGTGAGACCCTTATAGCTCACAAAATTGAAAAGTATTAGGTGATAGGGACCTAAAACCTGTCTCCTAAGCCATCGCTTCCTAATAAGCAAACGCAAATGATGATTCGCTCCGGGTACCATATTCCAGTGTAGCGATGCTGATGCCAAACAAAAACCAAAATCCCTAAATCCACTCATGGTAAATGATGATTCTCTCCTGGTACCATATTCCAGCGTAGTGATGCTGATGTCAACCCAAATAAAATCAAACCAACAACCTCTGCGGCGGAATCATACTTCGTCTTAAAATGTACCCCGTGTCGCAATCATGCTTCACCTCAGAGTATCCACCTTCCCTATCGGAATTATGCTTCGCCTGGGAATCGTCCTCTACATCAAAACCAGTGACACTCCATGCCGGGAAAACGTCGACCACAGACACTCCGTGCCGGGGACAAGTCAACCAACGACCTCCTCATCGGAATTATGCTCCGTCCTGAAAACAGGTCAACCAGCGACCTCCTCGTCGGAATTATGCTCCTTCCTGAAAACAAGTCAACCAGCGACCTCCTCGTCGGAATTATGCTCCACCTCGGAATCAAGTCAACCAGCAAGCTCTGCATCGGAATCATGCTTCGTCTCAGAATGTGCACCCCGTGTCGAAATCATGCTTTGCCTCGGAGTATCTACCTTCCCTGTCAGAATTATGTTTCTCCTGGGAATCAACCTCTGCATCGAAATTATGCTTCGGTCAGAATGTCTGCCGCTCGTCGAAATTATGCTTCGACCCCTTGGAATCATGCTCCGCTCTTCGGAATTACGCTCTGATCCCTGGAATCATGCTCCGCTCTTAGGAATTATGCTCTGATCCCTGGAATCATGCTCCGCTCTTTGGAATTATGCTCCAATCCCCGGAATTATGCTTCGACTCTTCGGAATCATACTCCGACCCTAGAATTATGCTCCGCAAATCGGAATGATGCTCAGATTCCCGGGAAACATGCTCCTCGAGGGATGCTCCGCCCCCGGAATGATGTTCCACCTCGAAGTCCAGCTTCAAGATCCATCAATTCCATGCACACGACCCACATATATGGTGTGCACTTATTGATGGGTGGCACTTTGTTGGGGTCGAAAATTGCACCCGGTTGACCAAGTCAAAGTCAAGATCAACCCCAAGACAAGTAGGCCCAAGCCCAGATCAAGTGGGTCCATACCCAAGTCGAGTCCGAACATGAAGCGGCCGACCCCCCTCCATGCCGAAATAAAAAATCATGTAATAAATAATTTTGATATAATTTTTTATGCATGAATGTAAGCAAAATGAGCATAAAGCCAAATTTTTATAAAGCCCATGGCTTATGTGCAAAAGAAATGAGCACATGAGGCATGGGATGGGCAAAATGCCATTTTGTAAAGCCTAAAGGGATATATGTAAATGTGTAAGCCTATATAAGGCAACAAGATGATGAATAAAGCATACACTTTTCATTCTGCCCAAAAACTAGGGTTCATGTGCCTCAATCTCCTTCCAAAAGGTTCTAAAACCTTCTTTCCTTCTTTTGATTTAAATCAAGAGTTTTACTCTTCCTTTCCCAAAATTAAATAGTTTTTGACAATAAAATCCACAAAGGGGAGCCCAGATCTTCCATTAGATCTCAAAATGGGGAGATTTTTAAATCCCATACCTCTTGTTCTTCAAGATTCGGCGAATAGAGGAGGAAGAAGGAGACCCATCTCCGAAAATCCCGCTTTGGAGGAGATCCAGGGCTCAAAGGAGAAACCCCCTACATCAGCTCCAAAAATAACTTAGGAGTTTAACTCCTCTAAAAATATATTTATATATATATACATACAAAATAATAAGTATTTTTTTTAGAGTACAACTCTCAGTGCAGGGACCAAGTCCCTTTTTACCGCCTAGCGCCCGAGCACCTACTTGCTTGGTACGTGAGGTGCTAGTGCCCAAAGCACTAGCACCCAAGCGCCCAAAGCGCCAACGCCAGCACCCGAGCGCCCACGTGCCGGGCACGTAGGGCGCTCGTGCCGGGCACGTGGGGCGCTCGCCCCCAAAGCGCCAGCGCCAGCGCCAGCGCCCGAGCGCCCACATGCCGGGCACGTGGGGCGCTCGCGCCCAAAGCGCCAGCGCCAAAGCGCTTGCGTGCTGCTCACGTGAGGCGCTTTCTCCCACGCATCCTATGGATCCCCTTTCCTTTATATATATATATAGAGAGAGAGAGAGAGAGACACACACACACACACACATATGCACACTGCACACACATATATACTCCACCACACTGTTCCCGTTAGAAAAAATTTCTAACGGGGCGCTGCCCCGCACCCCGTAAGGGGGCTGCTAGCCCCCTTGACCCCCAGCCCGCTATCTGTGTAGCGGGACCCCCGTAAAAACTCTGCGGGGCCCCCGGTATATCCAAAACCCCTTCAAAACATAACACTGCACATTGAGTTCGCATGACCAGTTTAACCCGTTAATCGGAGGTTCTCTCGCTCCAAAGGCGAGGGGTAATTAACGGCAGCTTAGTCCGTGGTTGCCGGAGATTCGGATCCCTACGATCAATAAACCCCTGCCTGCCCTAGGCAGGGGGAATCTGTAGTACACCTGACAAGCGCGCGCATATTCCCATCTCAATGGGATGACGTAAAACACCCTACAAATACGAACACAAAGAGACGAAAATAATCCATCAATATAATACTAGGATCCGGCTTAAACCAAAGCCCACTAGTATTATCCGCCCAATCATCATACGTGCATAAGTACACGTAAGTGATCGAAGCCCTGCCGTAAAACCATACGGCCTCTGCACCTTTTTCCCGGTGCAGGAAAACTCTCTATGTAGAACTCTAAAGACTCGACACTACGCTGGCAGTGGCTTTAACCACAAACCGCTAGCGGTACTAGCTGCACATAACGGCTACCCAGGTATGTGTTGATAAGAAGGCCGATGAGCTAACTCATCCGAATACTGAGCCTGAATATGACAATCTTTGTACAGTCCGGTCTGTTCGTTAAGAGTATCGCATATCGAGCCTAGGGGGTGGTAATCGTAAGACCCCTAATACGCAATAAGTCATATCAGAGTATAGCCCAAAACACCCTGAGAAAGTACTGGAGTACCTACTAGTAAATCTCGCTTACCTTGGCCAAGGACTTTTTGTAATGGCCTTCCGAACACAGGGCGATATCAACCCCCAATACCAGGAGAGACGAATCCTATCTAACCGCAACTGTCTCCAAGTGCTTCGGGACTGCACCCAACTACTACCTGTTTGCACGACTCCTTTGAGCCATGGTAGGGTAGTAATCAAAGTACAGTGGGAACACACTCAAGGTTAAATAGCAGTGTCAAGTCGACGGACTAAACTGTACTCATGTCACCTGGGAACTACTACCTGACGATAGGTATAATACCCACCAACAATTCTCGACGAGTCATGTCCAGTGTACTCATAACCTAATGAGCACCCGCATACTATTGTAACATTTCAGAAAATTAAAATATTATTTTTGGGAATTTTTATAATTAAATAATAAAATATTGAATATTTTTTTTAATAGGGCGGTATAATTAAATACCGATAAATTGGAAAAAAAATTTGGAAAATTATGGAAATTACTGAAATGAGGGTACTTTATGTGATTCATGCAAATTATGAAAGTTTATGATTTATTTGACGCTATTTTAGTGCTAATTGCGATTAAAAATCGCTAATGGGGCTTTAAGCGTGTTTTGTGCACATGACATGCACGTGTCATTTTTAACACTTGTTGCTTTTTACTTCATGGTTATTTCTTCATTCAAGCATGGTTATTGATTTTAAGAAAAGAGAAGAAAATGTAAAGAAAAGAAAAGAAAACAATGAAGAATAGAATAGTGAGAGTATGGGCATGAGAGAGACGAGAGAGGTGAGGGGTCAAACCTTGGTCTTAGCCTTTTGTTTCATTCTCATCTTCATCCTTCTCTTTTCTTCTCTCTCAATGGCAGCACTCCCTCTCCCTCCTCCACTAAAACCCCAACTTCATCATCAAATCTTCATTAAAACTCCATCCCCACTTCACAAAAAATGTGCATGAGCTCACTAGCTACACTTTGGACCAAGAAAGCTTGCATTTTGGACACTAGGGCAACTCAAGAAAATTCTTGAGTTGCCAAATGAGGTAATCCTTTCACAATTAGTATAGTATTTCATTTTCTTAAGCCTCTCTTCATGTTTGACATCGTTTTGGCGAAATTTAATGAAACTTTAAAATTCTAAGTTAAAGTTAGGGTTAGGGTTTGAATTGAATTGAGATAGTGTAATTGAGGCTTAATATTGACCTTAAACCCATGTGGTGATTGATTGGAGACCTAAACCAGAGACTAGAACCCCGGAATACGAACTTAGAAAACCTGATATCGGAGAAGTATGGATTCTGTGTAGGGAAATGGAGATCTGCTAACACCCGGAGCCTCTGAAAATTATTTAGCATACACAGTGATACATGCTGACACCCAGGAAGCTAACCCCAAGACCCGGGCCCCATCCACCATTATATGGCCATAAATAAATCCTTCTTGGCTGCAATTTGCGGCCAGGGTGTTGTTGTTGTCCCTCATTCTTGCTCCATGGCTCCTTTAGCAGTAAACTAAACCCCTCCTGTATGCAAAATTGACTAGTTTCAATTAGGGTAAATCTGGGATCATTTTCATGAATTGAAGCTTTGTTTTACGACTTCGTGTTAACTTGATTTTTGGTATTTGATATTGTGTTTCCGTTGTGTGGCGTTTGAACTTCAATGACTAAGATTATTGGTCATGTTTGCATGCGAGGCTATATGTTTTTACCTATGAGCGTAGCATGTGCCGTTTTAGTTTTCTGATTAGATTTTAATACGCATTACGATTGGATTATATGTGTTGGTACCCCACGTGGATGTCGGGACGTTGAAGAAGAAGATGGCGACATCTACATCGGCAAATAAGAGCAAGGTGAGTAGATATATATCTACGGGGGAAGTCGGGTGGATGGTGTATAGCACCCCCGCAGTTCGATGTATAGTATGTTATATATATACTATATATATATGATATCTTTTATGTGAGACTTGGATATTCAAGATTTGGTTATGTTTTCATGGTTTAGCTTAAGGTCGTTAGAAGTAACTTAGTCTAGCTTCTTAGTAATGAACCCTAGATTAGAGATTACACCCACACACACACACACATGCATACCTTTATTTTACTTGTGCGTATATGGGGATATGTATACACACACACACACATGGGTATAGGACTATGTATATATATATATATATATATATATATACATACATATACTGGATTATGAGGATAGTACTTGGGATTGGAGATGAGTCGATGAGATTGGGCTTGAGGCCGTGAGATCGGTGATGGGACATGGTTCGTATTTGAGATACGACATAATGTTTTAGCGGATCCTTTCGACATGGTGTTTTCATACACACGCATGCATATACATAGATGGTATAAGTATTTTACTAGACGTAGATCAGTACCCCGGATCATGATATTTGATGAAGAGGATACCAGATGAATAATATGATGAATGTGATATTTGACCCGTACCCAGATTTGGGATACAGTACGACGGATTTATGTACGAGCTTTATATTGATGATAGATCGCACTCTTGACTTGAGGATGTCATATTATAGATACTGTATCGTATGTGATACTATTGAGGCGGGATCACCGACTATTATATATATATATATGTGTGTGTATGTATGTATGTATGTATGTATGTATGTATGTATGTATGTATCGACTCAGATGTTAGGCGGTTTCCTTACATTTCGATCAGCCTGTTTAGTTTAGTCCGGTAGTTTACTTGTAAATGATAGATTAGACTCGAGTCATACCTATTTCAAAACTAACGAATCGTGGGTATTTTAAAGACAGGCCAAGGGATTCTACGGATACTTCAAAGGACGTTTCTTTTCTTAAAAACACCGTAGCCCTTATTTTCAAAACACCACGATTCATGTTATTTCAAATGGCAAAACTGTATGACTCATATTTATATAAATGCAGATTAGTTGTCATTGTATTTATTATTCAGTTCCCGCATATTATTGCAGTTCGCATCGCATCGCATGCTTATATTGTGTTTTTTATATGCCATTATTGAGATCATGCTGTCATGACACCAGCACCATTACCGATGATGCGTATGTTCCACATACACTTACCTGCCGGCTCACACATCATCATCGGTAATTGCCATGTCACGTACACTTTATAAAATATTACTCATTGACATAGCTTGTAACTGATAGTTCGACATGGTATTAGCGTACTCGTCTTTATGTGCTAGTTTAGACATTGCAGTTATTACTTGCTACTTCATGCATTTATACCTTATTCATATGATATGTTGCTACCTGAGGCACTGACACGAGCACATGGGATTACACTTATGTATAGATGTTTACCCTTGCCACCTTGTCATGCTTCAGACTTATCATTTTGAGGTTATATATATACTTGATCGTATTGACCTAGGATTGTGTCATACATACAATTTCTGCTCGGTGATGTTTTCTACTCACGAGTTGGCAACTCACCCTAATTGTGCCACAGTTTCTTGCAGATTTTGCCGTACAGGTTTCGTTACGGCTTTACTGGCACACTGCTTCCATTCCGGGTGATTTGCTTTGGTAGGTGGGTTCACTTGCATCGTGACCACCATTGTACTTATTTTATTCAGTTGTATCTAGAAACTCTATTAACCAGACATGTATTTATTTCAGACTTTGAGACTAGAGTTGTTTATTCTTTCGACCTTAGAGTCGCGCGTTGTATTATTATAGATTTCATGCTGTTTTGAGTTTCCTTTTTAGTTTTGATTCTCGCCCTTCGGCGTTGTATATTATATTTCTTGCGTGGTTGTGACTGTCGATTGACGAAGAGCTAGCTCCCGCTTGGGGATGCCTTTTATCATTCATGTATATATTTATCTTGTTGTACCCCGTTCGGGGCCAGTATTTATAAAGGAAACTCTGCCGAAATTTTCACGAAAGGCTTAATGTTTTAAAAATGCATATTCGACTTATTTTATCATACACTTTCTTTAAAAATGGTTTAGATTTCTGGGATTTTGGCTTACTTGAATTAGATGGAGCCCTATAGACTTTATATGATTCAAGTGCCGGTCATGTGCCATTTCCGGGTCGTGACAAAGTTGGTATCAGAGCGCTAGGTTAACCTTGGTTCGAGTCTGGATTTGACTATGCAGAGCCTAGGGCGTTTGTTTATATACGGAATCTAGGCTTGACCTTACGGAACTTAGACTTAGTCGAGGGGGTATTAGACCCGAACTTTTGTCGCGTAGGTTGACTTTAGTTGATGGAGTAGGTGACTTAAGGAGAGTGACGTACCGTGTGTATGTTCCGCGGCATATTTACGATACGCTACTCCGCTTAAGAAGCCTTAGGATGTACATTTCCTTGCACAGCATTATATTCATTCATGATCTATCCTCATCGATATTGGTATATGGTTTTGCTGGCACGAATACACGGGCAGAGAGAGCTACGACTAGAGTTGCGGTCAGCATGAGCGTTTGATGGATCGCTTTTATGAAATTACTTGGACGTGCAGATCGGCACCAGAGGATTGGGCCACTGATAGAGGCCAGCCAGAATGTGATGACCATTGATGTACCGCTTATTCATGATGATTGAGGCACTGTTCAGTGTGCAGACGAAGGAGCCAGTAGTTGCTGCGAACGACAAGATATCGCCCCAGATGTTGGAGCTATTGCAGTACGAGTGGTACTTAGAGATATAATAGTTGGTCGCTAGTCATCCGAGGAAGAATGACTAGGACATGTGGTTCGTTCGCTTACCCCGATGCGAGGTCATCAGATTGATTGATTCCAGCTTAAGGAGACTTCACATGGATACGTTGGGAGTCGATAGAGACGATCGAATGTCAGAAACCCATTTTCCAAGTTTAAAGTATTTGAAGAAAACATGCAAGTAACTCTACGGGCCCTCTAGAAGAATGAAACCCTAACTCGACATAATGACCATGTGAAAGTCTTTGAACCTTAGGATTTGCGGCAGTTCTGCGGTGCCATTAATGAGGCTTGGGTTTGCCCTTCTACGGTTGGTCCATAGTTGTTGTAGCATGTACTCGATATTATTAAACTGTACCCAAGATGTTGATCTCTTGGGGGATTATGAGGTTTTGACGAGTCGATCGGATGGTTCGACATCTTTTAGATATCATGTGACGGGATGCATTGCTTGTGAGGCTCCGGATACGAGTATAGCCGTTGGAGCGCAGTCCATGCAGCCACGAAGAGACGAGTCCGAAGCAGTCGACATTAGAGAAAAGTGAAGTAAGAGATTCGTACGAGATCTTGATAAGATGACGTTCCCCTCCGCCGACATCAGAGATGTGACACGCATGCAGAGGCGTTGTTTATGGATTTATCTTCTAGAAGGAGTCGCGATGAGTATGCAGCCGTTCGGGAACAGGAAAAAGATATGGAAAAGGGTGATAACTTCCGGTAGTTCGGCAAAAACGAGATTTGGGAGAGACCTTGACAGGACCTTCTGGAATAAATTACGAGAAGACTTGGGCCCATGAGTGGTCGTATTGTGCACACCCAGCAGGCCAGAGTTCGACATCGTTGACGAGACATATTACGAGTGACCACGATAGTTGGCCAGAGATTTTTAGAGGATATGCTTGAGCGGGACTATTCCGCCATACTTGATTTCGGTATTTTGGGCGATCTATTCGCTTGATTGAGTTTTGATGACCGAGTTTCATGATATTTGTTTTCATGCACAATGGTTGCACCTACTTGGTATTTATATTTTGTGCATATGGTACGCACACGATTTGGTTTTTTTTTTGCACTCGGTATAGTTCACACATGCTTGCAGTGCATTGATACGTATTTTGTGCACCACAGTTGCACTGGACTTCGATTTGATGTCATTTGAGATATTGATTTGGATTTCATGCCAAGGGCATTGATTGTAGAGATTTTGCATGCGTGCGCTTTTAAAATCAAAGTTAAGAATACCGCATTCAATAACGGTGTCTCTTGGTAGCTAGCCGGTTGAGTACGGGTCGGTCCACAGGGAGATGGATTCATTTTCTTTATAGTCTAACGAGTTAATCCGATCAAGTCGGGTTTTGTTTTACGATCTAAGAATGAGATTAAATTGATTAAAAGTCTTGCTAGGGTTAGGATTAGGTTAGTTTGGAAAAGGGAATCTACCCACTGCTTTCAATGCCCTAATGAAGAATATATGTGTTGGGGTAATAGTCAACAAAGGGGATTAGCACGACTAGGAAGAAACTTAGTTTCTTCCTTTTGGTCCTTGTCCGTCCTTTCTTAACTCTTAGCCCTAACCTCTATTTAAATCAACCACAACCGGTCTAACTAGGGAATCACCGCTATCTTGTAGGATAGGGTGCCGTAGTGAGCGGTGTGTGGTTAATATAAATAGAGTCCTATTATAAAAATTATATGGGCAAAGAAAGGAGAGAGAGAGATTTACTTCTCTCAAACCTTCCTAATCCTAACCCTAACAAGTGAGGAATTACTCACTCATTAGGGAAGTTATGATAAGATTCATTTTTATAATTTTAAAAGACTATCTAAGTTGCAGATAATAAAAGACAGATAAAAATTCAGGAATTAAATTCAGATAAAAGAATGCATGATAAAAAAATACCTTTATTGATGACCTCTTGACGATTACAAGGAAATTAAAATTTAATCTAGAAATTAAAAAGAGGCATCTCAAAAGAGGCACCCTAGAAGAGGCACACCTTATTTGGCTTTTAGCTCTCCTATTTATAGACAGGAAAATCCTAGGTTTACACTCTGATCCATACACGAAATTACAAAACTGCCCCAAAAACCGAGTCAAAGCACCGACACCCCCACCGACACGCGCACCACACGGCCGCGGTTCCGCTGCAGAATAGCCTGTTTGGCCGCGGTTCCGAGGCCATTTGGTGGGTTCTTGGTCTCAATCTTTCAGGGTTGATTCATGTTGCTTTTATCATCTGTTTTCTTCACTTGGTTCTTAAGAATCTTTTCTACTTTCTTCCAGATTTCCAACAGTGCAGAATTTGTGGACTTTTACCGTTAGCTTCGCGTTGAAGTCTTGAATCTTGTGATGCCCTTGTGCTTTGTGCAATTGAACTGTTTACTGATCTTCATTTGTTCCTTGAACTGGTAGGCGGCATCATACAGATTCATATATTGTTGGTTGTAGTCTCACATATGTAGCGTCTTTTCATGAATTTCACTGTAATGTTCTTAGAACCTGTAACCTGCAACTATTTAGCAGACATGGATCAAAAGCACCTATTTATTTGTAATATGATTAAGAATGGGGAATATAATAATGCAATATTCTGATATGATCAGGCATGTATATGATTTGACTGATGCCTTCGGCATAGTTTTCATGCACTCATAGTATTTTGATTTGCTTTTGTGCACGTTGATGCACATGGTTGTAAGATTAAACCATGTTATACCTGATATTGGATTGGATTTTGCGCATGTTCGGCGCTTGATATTGGATTTCGTGATTTCGTGCATGTTGGATGCACCTGATTTGGAATTCTGCGCAAGTTGGGCACATGATATAAGATGCAATTTTGGTGCACACCGGATGCACTAAATCGGGATTCTTTATGCATATCCGATTCACCTGATTTTGCTGTCAGGCACACACGTTTCCTCTGATAGGTGTTTCGTGCACATCCGTTGCACTTAGATGTTGTTTCTGTGCACATGTATGGCACATTAATGGATTTTGATTTCCGTGCGCACCAGACGCACGTAGCTTTCATATGCACATTTTGAGATTGATTTCTTATGGAGCAGTACGTTTTTATGATTTTTGCTATTTGGTATAGTAGCTGGACAGGACTAGTCCGGGGACAGAACCTGAGTATATTTTTGCATGCATTGATAGTTATCGAAGGGATTTCAAAAAGGGAGCTATAGTCTCAGTATTTACATACGTGTCCGATATAATACGAAACGTTTAAAATAAGGAAACCCTTCTAAATTGTTTTCAAAAACGGCGGGACGTGCATATTAAACAAAAGATATATACATATATGGTTATTTTCTTACAATAGACGTCCGCCACTGTGCAGTGTTATGCGCATCGCACAGCAACATGAAAGGTTTGGCATGCATTTCCTTCGGATGTTTATATGTACAGTGGTGATGTATATCATATTAGTTTTCGTTTTGGATTTGACATTTGTGTCTTCACCATGACTCCGATGATTTCGGGATACTTGACGGAGTTCTGTTTTTGAGTTATCTCCTCATTGTTCATGCGCATGCTTTGCGCTACGATGTGTTTTGTGCATTTATGATTTCGGAGCCCCGACGGCTTAGGCTTTTACTGAAATGTTTTAGTATTGAGGGGTTTAATTTAAATTCGGGAACCGAATTTCTTTAAGGGGGGAAGATTGTAATATTTTAGAAAAATAAAATATTATTTTTGGGAATTTTTATAATTAAGTAATAAAATATTGAATATTTTAATAGGGCGGTATAATTAAATACCGATAAATTAGGAAAAAATTTGGAAAATTAAGGAAATTACTGAAATGAGGTTGCTTTATGTGATTCATGCAAATTATGAAAGTTTATGATTTATTTGACACTATTTTAGTGCTAATCGCGATTAAAAATCGCTAATTGGGCTTTAAGCGTGTTTTGTGCACATGCATGCACGTGTCATTTTTAACACTTGTTGCTTTTTCCTTCATGGTTATTTCTTCATTCATGCATGGTTATTGATTTTAAGAAAAGCGAAAGGAAAATGTAAAGAAAAGAGAAAGGAAACAATAAAGAATAGAATAGTGAGAGTATGGGCATGAGAGAGAAGAGAGAGGTGAGGGGTCAAACCTTGGTCTTAGCCTTTTGTTTCTTTCTCATCTTCATCCTTCTCTCTTCTTCTCTCTCAATGGCAGCACTCCCTCTCGCTCCTCCACTACAACCCCCACTTTATCATCAAATCTTCATTAAAACTCCATCCCCACTTCACAAAAAATGTGCATGAGCTCACTAGCTACACTTTGGACCAAGAAAGCTTGCATTTTGTACACTAAGGCAACTCAAGAAAATTCTTGAGTTGCCAAATGAGGAAATCCTTTCACAATTAGTATAGTATTTCATTTGCTTAAGCCTCTCTTCAAGTTTGACATCGTTTTGGCAAAGTTTAGTGAAACTTTGAAATTCCAAGTTAGGGTTAGGGTTTGAACTGAATTGAGATAGTGTAATTAAGGCTTAATATTGAACTTAAACACATGTGGTGATTGATTGGAGACCTAAACCAGAGACTAGAACCCTGGAATACGAACTTAGAAAACCCGATATCGGAGAAGTATGGATTCTGTGTAGAGAAATGGAGATCTGCTAACACCCGGAGCCTCTGAAAATTATTTAGCATACACAGTGATACATGCAGGCACCCAGGAAGCTAACCCCAAGACCCGAGCCCCATCCACCATGATATAGCCGCAAATAAATCCTTCCTGGCCACAATTTGCGGCCAGGGTGTTGTTGTTGTCCTTCATTCTTGCTCCATTGCTCCTTTAGCAGTAAACTAGACCCTTCCTGTATGCAAAATTGACTAATTTCAATTAGGGTAAAATCTGGGATCATTTTCATGAACTGAGGATTTGTTTTACGACTTCGTGTTAACTTGATTTTTAGTATTTGATATTGTGTTTCCATCGTGTGGCGTTTGAATGTCAACGACTAAGGTTATTGGTCGTGTTTCCATGCGAGGCTATAGGTTTTTACCTATGAGCGTAGCATGTGCCGTTTTGGTTTTCCGATTGGATTTTAATACGCATTACGATTGGATTATATGTGTAGGTACCCCACGTGGATGTCGGGACGTTGAAGAAGAAGATGGCGACATCTACATCGGCAAGCAAGAGCAAGGTGAATAGATATATATCTACGGGGGAAGTCGGGTGGATGGCGTATAGCACCCCCATAGTTCGATGTATAGTATGCAATATATATACTATATATATATATATATATGATATCTTTTATGTGAGACTTGGATATTCATGATTTGGTTATGTGTTCATGCTTTAGCTTAGGATAGTTAAAAGTAACTTAGTCTAGCTTCTTAGTCGCGAACCCTGGATTAGAGATTACACCCACACGCGCACACACACATGCATACCTTTATTTTACTTGTGCGTATACACACACACACACACACACATGGGTATGGGACTATGTATATACACACACACACACATACATATACTGGATTATGAGGATAGTACTTGGGATTGGAGATAAGTCGATGAGATTGGGCTTGAGGCCGTGAGATCGGTGATGGGACAGGGTTCGTATTTGAGATACGACATGATGTTTTAGCGGGTCCTTTCGACATGGTGTTTTCATACACACGCATGCATATATATAGATGGTATCAGTATTGTACTAGACGTAGATCAGTACCCGGATCATGATATTTGATAAAGAGGATACCAGATGAATAATGTGATGAATGTGATATTTGACCCGTACCCAAATTTAAGATACCGTACGATAGATTTACGTACGAGCTTTATATTGATGATAGATCTGTACTCTTGAATTGAGGATTTCATATTATAGATATTGTATCGTATGTGATACTATTGAGGCAGGATCACCGACTATTATATATATATGTATATGTATATGTATATGTATATGTATATGTATATGTATGTATGTATCGACTCAGATGTTAGGCAGTTTCCTTACCCTTTGATCAGCCTGTTTAGTTTAGCTCGGTAGTTTACTTGTAAATGATAGATTAGACTCGAGTCATACCTATTTCAAAACTAACGAATCGTGGGTTTTTTAAAGACAGGCCAAGGGATTCTATGGATATTTCAAAGAACGTATCTTTTCTTAAAAACACCGTAGCCCGTATTTTCAAAACACCACGATTCGTATTATTTCAAATGGAAAAACTGTATGACTCATATTTATATAAATGCAGATTAGTTGTCATTGTGTTTATTATTCAGCTCCCGCATATTATTGCAATTCGCATTGCATCGCTTGCTTATATTGTGTTTTTCATATGCTATTATTGAGATCATGCTGTCAGGACACCAGAACCATTACCGATGATGCGTATGTTCCACATACACTTACATGCCGGGTCACACACATTATCATCGGTAATTGCCATGTTACGTACACTTTAGAGAATATTACTCATTGACATAGCTTGTAACTGATAGTTCGACATGGTATTAGCGTACTCGTCTTTATGTGCTAGTTTAGACATTGCAGTTATTACTTGCTACTTCATGCATTTATACCTCATTCATATAATATGTTGCTACCTGAGGCACCGACACGAGCACATGGGATTACACTTATGTATAGATGTTTACCCTTGCCACCTTGTCATGCTTCAGACTTATCATTTTGAGGTTATATATATACATGATCGTATTGACCTAGGATTGTGTCATACAGTCGATTTCTGCTCGGTGATGTTTTCTACTCACGAGTTGGCAACTAGCTCCTGTTGTGACACAGTTTCTTGCAGGTTTTGCCGTACAGGTTTCGTTACGGCTTTGCCGGCACACTGCTTCCATTCCGGGTGATTTGCTTTGGTAGGTGGGTTCACTTGCATCGTGACCGCCATTGTACTTATTTTATTCAGTTGTATCTAGAAACTCCATCCACCAGACATGTATTTATTTCAGACTTAGTGTATAAAGTTGTTTATTCTTTCGACCTTAGAGTCACGCGTTGTATTATTATGAATTTCATGCTGTTTTGAGTTTCCTTTTCAGTTTTGATCCTCGTCCTTCGGCGTTGTATATTATATTGCTTGCGTGGTTGTGACCGTCGATTGACGAAGAGCTAGCTCCCGCTTGGGGATGCCTTTTATCATTCATGTATATATTTATCTTGTTGTACCCCGTTCGGGGCCAGTATTTACAAAGGAAACTCTGCCGAAATTTCCAGAAAAGGCTTGATGTTTTAAAAACGCATATTCGGCTTATTTTATCAAACACTTTCTTTAAAAATGGTTTAGATTTCTGGGATTTTGGCTTACTTGAATTAGATGGATCCCTATAGACTTCATATGATTCAAGTGCCATTCACGTGCCATTTCCGGGTCGTGACAACTATCTCCAGTACGACGTACTGATGGCTGTGGGTCAGAAAATCTCCCCTGCTGGGATGATAAGCGTATACACTAGTCTACTGTGGAGTATCGATACCCCATCTCGATAATCCTACGACTAAGGACCTGTATATGATGTGCTTATAGACTACCCAGCCCCCACTAGTGTGACTGCAATCACAACACTGGTAATCAAGCAAAGATCCTAAGGGCTCTACCAATATGTATAAGCGATATGCTAAGAAAACACATGCACATATTGAGATAGAAACAAACCAGGTAGCATACTACCATTTTGAAAAAGACTGTTACTATATCTGTGTATATCTCAAGCTTCCATTATGTAATATACAACCCAGTATGATACAATAATGGCATCTAGGGCATATATCACTAACAACACTTTCATGGTATCAGAGCCAAGCTAGAGTAATAGGTTTGGTCTAAACGACGTTAAAGTGTTCGATCGGTATTTTTGAAACCCTAAAAACATGGTTTCTGTCCAAATTTTCAAAAGTTGAACTTTTCCAGATTAAAAATATTCAGAAAATCATGCAGGGTTTTTTATGGAGCCCCAAGAAAAACGAGAGCCCAACTCGACTAATTGGTCGCGCAACTGCGGCAGAACCATTAGTTTAGCCGCAGTTCCGCGGCATTATTGGTGAGTTAGGGACTCCATTTTCTTGTTCTGCTCCATAGTGATATTTGGCACTTTCTGGGTATTTTTAATGAGACTCAAGTGTTGAGGTCTCTGTGATTTGTGGGTGTTTGAGATATCGATTGAAATGTTTAACCTCGTCTAGATATATATGATATGTGATAAAATATTTAGAATCCACATTAATTAGTTTTGTGAAAACTAGTTTGTGTTTGTAAATCTCGCGTTTTAGTCTTTTTTGATCGATTGCCACGGAGTTTCGATTCGGATCAAAACTCCGTCACAATCTCGTATTATATGCGGATAGTCGCCGGAAAACACTACTAGATAGCCATGCCCCATTGCGTCGACTATGTGACAATAGGAGAACACTGTAGCCAAAAGCATCCACTCGGGTGCTCGCGGCCGTAGTGTCCCGCCCAAGTGCACTTTGTTGATGGCATCGAGGGTGCAGCAATCTATTAAAGTTCCCAACGAGCATTCGATCATTTAATCAGGAATCTTATTGAATTACACTACTTGATTTGAAAAGTGTTTTCAATTCGAGACATAAATGCAAGATTTAAAGTGTTAGGCATGAAATCCGAGATATGAGATATTCCGGGTTTATGATGTCTAAGGATATGTGGATTCTAATTATTGTATATTTCATTTATTTTCTGCGACCATAAGTGTAATATGTTGTCACGACCCGAAATGGCACGTGACTAGCACTTGAATCCTGTGAAGTCTATAGGATCCCACCTAATTCAAGTAAGCCAAAAGCCCGGAAATCTAAACCATTTAAAAGAAGGAGTGAAGGAATACTCATTTAAAGGTTAACATATAAAATCACTTTGAAAGTCGTAGTAAACATTTTTTAAAAGGAACATCATATTTTCCCGAAAATTTCGGTAGAGTCTCCTTTATAAATAGTGGCCCCAAATGGGTACAAACATGCATATACATAATCAGTGAATAAAGGCATCCCCATGCGGGAGCTATCTCTTCGCCAATTGGCGGAAACATCCACGCAAGCAATATAATATACAATGCCAAAGGGTGAGGATCAAAACTCAGAAAGAAAATCAACACCCTCAAGAAAACCAGAGAAGAATCATAATAATACAAGCGCGCGACTCTAAGGTTTTAAGAATATACAACTGGTCTTCTAAGTCTATCAAATACACAAGTCTGGTTGATGGAGTTTACTAGATACAACTGAAATAAATAAAAGTACTACGGTGGTCACGATGCAAGTGAACCCACCTACCAAAGCAATCACCCGGAAGGAAGCAGTGTGCCAGCAAACCGCAATGAAACCTGTATGGCCAAACCTGTAAGAAACTGTAGCACAACGATGGTGAATTGCCAACTCGTGAGTAGAAAACATCACCGAGAAGAAATCGCATGTATGACTCTCCTAGGTCATACAATAAACACACACACACATACACACACACACACACATATATATATCTCAACAAGGGTGACTGCATATCATAAGTGTGATACCCAAATACTCGTGTCCGTGTCAAGAGTAATAATATATCGATGCATGACATGTACTAATGTATCATTCAACGTGTGTCCAGCAACGACACACAAACCATGATAAAACACGAGTGCCTAGCGTCGGCACTCAAAACATCATGAAGTCCGTGTCCAACAACGACATATAATACTCAAATCTTGGGCTTCGCATGATTAGGATCGGCCTATGTCCATCTCTCTCATAACTCTGAACGGTAACGTCCGGATATCCGTTGAGTTTCCATACAATCATCGGTCGGTAGTGCTCCCCTACCGGACTCAACGCCTTTCTATATGATCTTCTTGCCCCGGGGTACCACACCGGGTCTACCATGCACCCGCAGACGGTCCCTTTCCCAACCTTGAATCGGGTGTATGATACCGCTCAAGAATCGAGAAAACCCATGGTGGACATCACAAATATCACATCGCGTGAAAACCACAAATTTCTATTTTTAGAAATGATAATGAGTTTATAAATCCTTGCGGTTTATCCAAATCCAGAAAACCTCCTGGAAAATCCGAATCCTATAATCAAGAGTCAATAAACAGTGAATACCGGTATAAAACCCCATAATATTGCATGACCAATGAATATACACATGCATGGATATCTAAGTAAAGGATGCAATATCTAAACTAGCATAGTAATGACGTATTGGAACTATCAGCTAGCAAGCTATATCAATGAATTAATATTCTCTAAAGTGTACGTGACATGAAAATTACCGATAACGATGTGTGTGAGTCGGCAAGCAAGTGTATGTGGAGCATACGCACATAGGTAATGGTACTGGTGTGCTGACAACAGGGGTTCTTAATAACTAAAGAAACACATTTATAAGCATGCAATGCGATGAGAACGGCATGAATATACAGAAAAGATGTAGTAACCGCAACATTTAAGAATATACCTTTCCAAATACGAGTCATACAGTTCTTGGTGTTTGAAATAGCACGAATCGTGGTTTTAGAAAAAAGTAGGGGCTACGGGGTCTTTGAGAAAAGATACGTCTTTTGAAAAATCCGTATTATCCCTCGGCCTGTCTTTAAAATAATCACGATTCGTTAGTTTTGAAAATAAGTATGACTCGAGCCTGGTGTAAAGGGTAAAGAAAATCCGCCTATAGTCCGAGTCGATTTATCTAGTAGTCGGCGATCCCGCCTCAATAGCATCACGTACGGTAAAAAATATAGTACGACATACTCGAGTCAAGAGTGCGGATCAATCATCATATCTATATCTCGTACGGTAAAATCCATCGTACGGCATCCCAAAATCGGGGTATAGGTCAAATATCACATATACCTCATTATCCGTATAGTATCATTATCGATAAATAAAGAATTAGGGGTACCGTTCTAAAATCTAGTACATTCCTATATCATCAAACATATATCCTCGTGTGTATGAAAACACATCACCCAACGATCCTCTATAATATCATGTCGTATCATATCACAACCCAAACACATATCACAACTCACGGCATTATGCCCGACCATATCGGCTCATCTCCAAGTATCATATACTAGGCTCATCATCCGTGTATACGTATATATATATACACACACACCAATGCATATATATATAAACACATATACACCCAAAAATCATATCACGTGAGTGCATGTGTGTGTGTGTGTGTCAACCTTTACTCTAGGGTTTCGCGACTAAGTAGTTAAACTAATGTACTTTCCTCCCATTACACTAAATCCAACCCGGGGTCTCCTAAATGCCTTTCTTGCTAAGTATTCATATCTTTCAAATAAAACATATGTATACATATATAAACACATCATATCCTAAGAAATTGCGGGGGTGCTATACGCCATCCACCCGACTTCCCTCGTAGATATACATCTACTCACCTGGACGCCTCGGCTAAACTGCTCCGATTTCAGCTGTCCTTTCCACGCCACATCTGACTCCCTTGTACCCGATCCTAGAAATGTACACAAGGAAAATAAGAGAATAAATATAAATAGTCGCGGACACAAACAATACAAGTCAACCACGCGCATTAACTCGACGCGCACACACTTGGTGCATGAAACGCGCCGCGACAACGCCACAAACTACAACTAGGGTCACTATATGTGAAAATACCCAAACTTAAAACAAAAACGTACGAATCGTGGTTTCACAACTCACTAAATATTATATGAAATAAGTTGTAACTCATCAAAACCTCAAAATTAATCAAATCGATTTATTTCCAAAAACATAGTAAGCCTCTTTTAACCATTTTTGTTACAAATCTAGATGTTTAAATAAATCTAGTGGCCACAATGATCATTTTACATCATAATTAGGCTACCCAACTATTAACTAGATTTTTAATTACACATATTTTCATAAATCCTAAAATCTAGTTTACAAAATAGCTTAATTTGGGCAATTTTAAAATAACAATTAGCAAACTAGCAATTAGCTTAGCTTTTACATGTCTTAAGATGTTAAATACATCACACAACCATAATCAAATGATCACAACCTTAACTTGATCCAAACCCTTTTCTTGTAAAACATAAACTTCAAATTAGAACCAAGTTAACACCTAATCAGTTTAGATTAGAGTAATTAACAGACAAATTAACAATTTGGTTAAGATTTATACCTCACAAACAAGGGATCTTGCTTGCAACTTAGCCTCCCAAACTTGCTTCCATGCTCCAAGATCCATACTTGAATGGCCAAGGAATAATGGGTAAGGAATGGATTTGGAGTTTGTGGGATTCGTATGGATTTTTGAGGATTTTTGCACAAGATAAATAAGGAAGAACAAAAGGGGCTGCTGCTGTTCTCGGCCGGCAAGGTGAGAGAGAGGAGTGAGGTGTTGGGTGTGGGTGTAAAACGTCCAAGTAAAGAAACCATACCTCAATAATTAACCCCCATGCCTCTTTTCTTTAATTATTCTCTTTTATTTTCTTTTGTGATGAGAAATTGGGGTTTGAAATGAGGAGTGGGCTGCCTTGGGCTCGGCCAGCAGCAAAAGAGGAAAGGAGAGAGGGTGTGGGTGAGTTTGTGAAGTCAAGAAAAGTCCATGCCTCCATTATCTAATACCATACTCCTTTGTTTAATCTTTTCTTTTTATTTTCTTTTCTTTTTAAACTCTTGTACTATAAATTTCTAGAACCATCTTGAAAATTTCATTTCAATTTAAAATCAACATCTTACATTTTGGTTTAATGTGTCATGGTTCACTAAAGCCTATTTAACCCATTCCAATTTGTAATTATCACTAATTAAATATATTATTGAAAGCTTAAAATTATATTAAAAATAATTAATTAAGGAAAATATTTAAGTAAACTAGAAATTTACAAGTGACCAATTAAATACCAAATACTAGCAATTACATAGCTAGAATATGTATATTTAAGTCTATGTCGAAAAATGATTATATCTTTGTTTTTACGAAAAACACCAGTTATTTTACCGATTATCGGAAACTTCATCTAAACGATTTTCAAAACGTTACAATCTTCCCCCTTTAAAGAAATTCGGTCCCCGAATTTAAATTAAAACTCCCCTAAATACTAAAATATTTCAGCAAAACACTCAAATCGGCGGGGCTCCGAAATCTTAAATACTTAAGACACATCTCAGCGCAATGCATGCGCATGAAAACGAGTATACAACTCAAAATCAAAACTCCGTCAAGCATCACGCAATCATCGGAGTCAAGGTGAAGAGACCAATGTCAAAGTCCAATATGAAAACTAACATGATATACATCAAAAGTATTACATGTACATAGTACGCATCGTTGTAAACTCGTCAAAACATCTGAAAGAAATGCATGCCAAACCTTTTTCAAGTCGCTATGCGATGCGCACCTCACGGCACAAGTAGCGGGTGTTTATTGTAAGAAAAATAACTATATATATATATATCCTTTGTTTAACATACACGTCCCGCCGTTTTGAAAATAATTTAGAAGGGTTTCCTTTGTAAAATGTTTCAGGTCATCTCGGACACACAGGAAAAAAAATAGAGACTGTAGCTCCTTTTTGGAAATCCCTTCGGTAACTATCGATACATGCAAAAACACCTAGGTACTGTTCTCAGAATAGTCTTGCTCGATTTCTAACCTAAATAGTAAATATCATAAAAACGTACTGCTCAAAGGAAATCATACTCAATAGTATATGCAATAATGCCACGTGCGTCTGGTGCGCACAGAAATCGAAATCAATGATTATGCCATACGTGTACACAGAAACAAAATCTAAGTGCATCGGGTGTGCACGAAACAACTGTCAAGGGCAACGGGTATGCCTGACAACAATATCAGGTGCATCTGATATGCACGAAAAATCCCGATTTAGTGCATCTAGTGTGCACCAAAATCGCATCAAGCGTGCCAAGTATGAGCAAAAATCCAAATCAAGTGCACAAGGTGCACGAAAACAAATATCGAATATCACAATCGAAATCGACGGTATACAACATACATTAATCCAAATCAGGTTTACCGTGGTATATAATCTTACAACCACGTGCATCAGCGTGCACAAAATCGAATCGAAGTACAAAAATTGCATGAAAACTACACTGAAAGCACAAGTAAAATCACATACATACCATAGACATGAAATCAAAATCAAACAGCTCGAACGACATCAAATCGAAATCGAGTGCCACTGTGGTGCACGAAAACTCAATCATGCAAATAAATCGCCCAAAATACCGGAATCAAAAATGATGGATACGTGATATTCGAATCACCAAATCACAATTCCTAAACACTGTCGTCGATATGTCTTTCCTTCAAAGTCGAGAAGGTGTCGGTGCATCCAAAGCTAGCAGAGTAAGATATCTATTTGCCTCCTATTCATGGTTTGGCGCCTTGTGCCCTTAGGCCCTCGTCTCTCACTGCGGATTGCCGGTAACATAGCTCCTCAGCTCAACGGCCCAATATGGAATGATGACGGAAACGGTTCCGCTCTGGCACATCCTTTAAAGATCTCTGGCCAACTATCATGGTCACTCATAACATGTCTTGTCGATGATGTCGAACTCTGGCCTACTGGGTGTGTGTGATACGACCGATCCTGGGTCCAAGTCTTCTCGTGTAGTATTCTAGAAAGATTCTGTCGGGCTCTCTCCCAAATCTCGTTTCTGCCGAACTGCCCGAAAGTTATCACCCTTTTACTAAATCCATTTCTTGTTCCGGAACAGCTGCAATCTTTTCATGACTTCTATCTGGAAAAAATATATCTATATTCAACGCATCTGCATGCGTATTACATCTCAGATGTCAACGGAGTGGAACGTCATCTTGTCAAAATCTCGTACGAACCTCTTACTCCAATTTTCTCTAATATGACTGATTCGGACTCGTCTCTTCGTAGTTGTGTGGACTGCGCTATAAACGGCTATACTCGTATCTAGAGTCTCCCTTCCGAAACTATGAACTCGACAGCTCAATGTCTTGTGGTAGGTACCTGGCCAACTCTTCCAAATCATCGGAGGAAAACTCTTCATTCGTCCATTTTCTATCGACTCTCAACGTGCCTGTGTGAAGTCTTCTCTAACTGAAGTCAATCAATCTGATGACCTCGCATCGGGGTATGCAAACGAACCACGTTTCCTAGTCATTCATCCTTGGGTGACTAGCGATCTTCTATCATATCCCTAAGTAGAAACTCGTGCTGCAATAGCATCAAACATCTGGGGCGATATCTTGTCAGTCGCAGCAGCAACTGGCTCATTCGTCCGCACGCTAAACAATTCCTCAATCCTCAAGAATAGATGATACATTAACGGTTATCACATTCTAGCCGGCCTCTAGCAGTGGCCAAATCCTCAGGTGCTGATCTGAACGTTCGAGAAATCTTAGTAAAAACAATCCATCAAAACGCTCGAGTCACGAAAAACACAATAGAACGACACATCTATACAATCATGTCTTACTGGAATTACGCCCTGGTCAGTCCTCGTCTAAGACGAGCTCATGCTGACCGCAACTCTAGCCGCAGCTCTCTCTGCCCGTGCTACCGTAGTAAAAGAATCCACCATCTGACATCGATGAAGATAGATCAAGGAACGAATAGAATACGGTGCAAAGAAATGTACATCATAAGGCTTCTTAAGCAGAGTAGCATATCGTAAGTATGCCGCGGAATATACACACGGTACGTCACTCTATTTAAATCACCTACACCATCAACCAAGGTCAACCTACACGACGAAAGTTTGGGTCTGATACCCCCTCAACCAAGTCTAAGTTCCATAAGGTCAAGCCTAGGTTCTGAATATAAATATACGCCCTAGACTCCACATAGTCAAACCTAGACTCGAACCAAGGTTAAATCTAGTGCTCTGATACCAACTTTGTCACGACCCGAAATGGCATGTGACTGGCACTTGAATCCTGTGAAGTCTATAGGACCCCACCTAATTCAAGTAAGCCAAAAGCCCAGAAATCTAAACCATTTAAAAGAAGGAGTGAAGGAATACTCATTTAAAGGTTAACATATAAAATCACTTTGAAAGTCGTAATAAACAATTTTTAAAAGCAACATCATATTTTCCCGAAAATTTCGACAGAGTCTCATTTGTAAATAGTGGCCCTAAAGGGGTACAAACATGCATATGCATAATCAGTGAATAAAGGCATCCCCAAGCGGGAGCTAGCTCTTCGCGAATTGGCAGAAACAACCACGCAAGCAATATAATATACAACGCCGAAGGGCGAGGATCAAAACTCAAAAAGAAAATCAACACTCTCAAGAAAACCAGAGAAGAATAATAATAATACAAGCGCGCGACTCTAAGGTCGAAAGAATATACAACTGGACTTCTAAGTCTATCAAATACACAAGTCTGGTTGATGGAGTTTACCAGATACAACTGAAATAAATAAAAGTACTACTGTGATCACGATGCAAGTGAACCCACCTACCAAAGCAATCACCTGGAAGGAAGCAGTGTGCCAGCAAGCCGCAACGAAACCTGTACGGCTAAACCTGCAAGAAACTGTGGCATAACGGGGGTGAGTTTCCAACTCGTGAGTAGAAAACATCACCAAGAAGAAATCGCATGTATGACTCCCTCCTAGGTCATATAATAAAAATACACACACAAATATATATATATATATATATCAACAAGGGTGACTGTATATCATAAGTGTGATACCAAAGTACTCGTGTCCGTGTCAAGAGTAATAGTATATCGATGAATGACATGTACCAATGCATCATCCAACGTGTGTCCAGCAACGACACACAAACCATGATAAAACCCGAGTGCTCAGCATCGGCACTCGAAACATCATGAAGTCCGTGTCCAACAGCGACACATAATACTCAAATCTCGGGCTCAGCATGATCAGGATCGGCCCATGTCCATCTCTCTTATAACTCTGAACGGTATCCTCCGGATATCCGTCGAGTTTCCATACAATCACCGGTCGGTAGTGCTCCCCTGCCGGGCTCAATGCCTTTCTATACGATCTTCTTGCCCCGGGGTACCGCACCGGGTCCGCCATGCACCCGCAGACGGTCCTTCCCCCTACCTCGAATCGGGTGTATGATACCGCTCAAGAACCGAGAAAACCCATGGTGGACATCACAAATATCATATCACGAGAAAACCGCAAATTTCTATTTTTAGAAATGATAATGATTTTATAAATCCTTGCGATTTCTCCAAATCCAGAAAACCATATGGAAAATCTGAATCCCATAATCAAGAGTCAATAAACAGAGAATACCAGCATAAAGCCCCATAATATTGCATGACCAATGAATATACACATGCATGGATATCTATGTAAAGGATGCAATATCTAAACTAGCAAAGTAATGACGTATTGGAACTATCAGCTAGCAAGCTATATCAATGAAGTAATATTCTCTAAAGTGTACGTGATATGAAAATTACCGATAACGATGTGTGTGAGTCTGCAAGTAAGTGTACGTGGAGAATACGCATCATCGGTAATGGTACTGGTGTCCTGACTGTAAGTCCACGGTAGCGCCCCGGCCGTCTAACAGACGCCAAATGTGGAACAAAAACTTTTACAACTGGTGCTATCACGTACTATAACCCGGATCTGCCATTAAAGCTAAACTAACAAACTACAAAGTGGGTAGAAATGTTATACCGAACGATCCGAGTCCTTCGGTCTTCAACCATCATCCCACGCTTGTTGCAGCTGCTCCGATCTCCTGAATCTCCAGTCTTTTCGTCCAGGTGGCACCACGACGACGGATCATTAAACGGGCTCCCGCCTCTGAACCGAGGCAACTCGGTCGTCAAGTTTGCTAAAAGAGATGACCAAGATGAAGTAGAGAATGAGTAGAACACTTTTGTCTCGCTTCGTCCAAAGCCATGGATGAACGGTTAATGAAGTTGCCTTTTGGATCAAGTGAAATGAGAAATGAGGCTATCTAATTTCCATGAGTCCAAAACTATATCAATCTTTTTTCCAAGCAACCATTAACCTCACCAAGAGGTGGCCGGCCACTATATAAGGAGGTGGGGGTGAGTGTAAGAGAGGGGGAGGTGACCACAAGGTAAAAGATCAAGTAGAAATATCTTAGCACAAACAAAACCCCATTAATGCAAATGACACCTTGCAAAGAACATTAAATGCATAATGGTGACACATAAACCTAGTCACCAATTCAAGAAGCTTCCACACATAACACCTCACCATCTTCTAGAAGCTCATACATGACTCACCTCATGAAGAAAAGATAAATCCGTATTTAACCGAATGTTAAATACGGGCGATAGAAAACTGGAAACTGGCAACTTCCAAAAGTGATCCTGAAACGAATTTCAGGATAACCCCGTAATGGTATAAACATACCCGCATTTGTATTACGACCGAATACAAATGCATCTGAGAAAAAGATATTATATCTACACAGTATAATACTCGGATCCGATTTAAACCAAAGCCCACCGGTATTATCTGCCCGAAATATGACACGTGCGTAAACAGACGTGAATTTTTCGAATCCTGCCATAAAACCATACGGCCTCTATAACGTTTCGCCCGAACATGGGAAACGGTCTGTGGGGGACTCTAATGACTCATCAACACACTGACAGTAGGTATAACCTCTAGCACGTCAGAGGTAAAAGCTGTACGTAACGGTTGCCTGTGTATTGATTGGAAGGGAAGCTGACGAGCGAACTCATCCAGAAACCCTACTGAGCCTGACAGTGACAATATCCGTACAGTCCGGCCCGTTCGTCTAAAGAGTTTCGCATATCGAGTCTAGAGGGGTGGATAAAGTCAGACCCCTAATAACGCGATAAATCGTGTCAGCATGAAGCCCATCACCACCTAAGAAACTACTGATCTAAATCAGTAATTCTCCACTATCTCGGCCGAGGATTTCTAGTGATGGCCACCCGTGCACTGTGCGACATCAACCCCCAATACCGGGAGAGACGAATCCCCGACGATCCGCTCACTGCCTCCATGTGGCTCGAGACTGTACCCAAAAAATAGCTGTTTGCACGTCTCCTTTGAGCGTGGTAGGGTAGAAATCAAAGCACAGTGGGAACTCACACGAGACAAATGACGATCTCAGGTCGACAAACTAAACTGTACACATATCACCAGGGAACTGCTATCTGACGATATATATAATACCGACTAGCATGTTCCCGGCGAGTCCTGTCCGGTGTACTCATAACGAGATGAGCACCTGTATACATCTTAGGTGAACCAACTGACACCAATGGCTTGTGAGACCGGCCATCGCCCCTCGTCGGGGTCTCGACTGTATACACTAGTCTACTCTGGAGTATCGATGCCCTGTCTCGAAACTCCTATGACTAGGGACACTTTAAGGATGTGCTTACAGACCCCAGCTCCCATGTATATGATCGCCATCATACTGCTGGCAGTCAAGCAAGAATCCTATGGGCTCTATCAACATGCAATAGTGAACTAAAGCATGTATACTATGATAAAGACAAGCCAGATAGCATACTATCATCTCGAGTAAGACTTTCATATCGGTATAGGTCATCTCTCAATCATTGCAATCACGTACTTGCGATCCAATAATTGACTTAGAGGGCACTATATCCAACAATCTCCCACTTGCCCTTAAGGCTATTATTGCGATATCGCATACTCATAGCTTCAGTGAGAGGATCCGCCCAGATTTTCTTTCTATGTCTCTCTTAATCTCAAGTTCGCGGAGAAAGCCATCTCCCGAATCGAGTAATACCTATCTTAGAATATGTCTGGATATCTGATGGGACCTAGTTCATAAATGAACTTCAAATCCAAACTTTTTAGACTGTAGTGATCACTGAACCTAATTAGTATCCAGCACCATGCCTCCCACAGTATTCTCTTGGACCACCTGTCCATAATACTGTCCCTCGTCAGAGGGAAAACTATAACTCTGACAATTACTCTGTCATCCATGTCACCTTTGAAGCCTGGAATGATAACTGTCTCCCGAAGGAGGCTGCCGTCATCAAATCCGTAGAACATGCACTTATGTTCTAAAACTGCTTCCTTATGCTTCTTCAGGATTGGATTAATATAAACTTATCGCATCTAGTGCAAAAAAAACATCTGGTGTGGTACTTGACATCTCACGATTGACTAAGCAAGTGATCTGCCAATCATGCTCATCCCTCTCTCCTTTAGTCTGTTAGACACCTTTAAAGAGGGTGACTCCATCACCTGCAGGTACACCACCATGCCAAAAGTCATCTATTCTAAAATACTATTAGAATACTGTCAAAGTACCCATATTGGGAAACTACCTAAATCTAGATCTAAAACTATAAATCTAGTAACCAGAATGTCTGATATTATATTCATATCCTGTCTGGAGAAACAACAGTGTGACGACCACAGTACAACCGAACATAGTATAGGAATTTTACTTCCTACTCTGTGTATGTCATCCAAATACCAGGACATCACACTCTACTACCTTCTTAACAGATCCATCCCCTATTCTGATGAAGTCAAAGCCATAACTGTTACATCAAAATTAGATGATCTATCTCCGCTATAACTGCTCTAGTCTATAAATAGACATAAGCTATTTGCCCACTATTCTTCCGCTGCTCCCACTGACTACGACAACCCTCTGGCAGAATAATATATACGTACACTTCTAAAGCTAGTTTAGAACGACGCTATACTTATCCTCCTGCCGGGTTTCATAGTCGGGAACAACAGTAGTGTCAAGTCTGGGTAAACAAGTGTTAGTTATATGTATGCCCTAGAGGCCATTACTGTACATAGGATGTATATTGTAGTGGATGCTGGGACGTATATAGGGAGGACTTTCTTGCTCGACATGATAGTATGCTATCTGGTTGAACTTTACCTTAACGTATATACTGATTGTCTCTCTGTTACATGTTGGTAAAGCCCTTAGGATCTGTACTTGACTACCTGGACTATGATGCGGATCATACTAGTGGGGACATGGTAGTCCGTAAGTACATCCTTTAAAGTCCCTAGTCGTGGGTGTATCGAGACGGGGCATCGATATACCAGAGTAGACTAGCGTGTACCTTCTCGACCCATACAGATGGGCGATGGATGATCCCATATCCATCGGTGTTTGACATCAGAGATGATATACGGGTACTCAGTAGAGACTGGGTACACTGGACGGACTCGCCGAGAACTCCCGGATGGTATTATACCTCACGTCAGATGGCAGTTCTCTGGTGACACTGGTACAGAGTAGTCTGTTGACCCGAGATCGTCATAGAGTCTTGTGTGGTTCCCACTGTGCTTTGATTTCCATCTTACCACGTCCAAGAGGGCGTGCAAAACGGTGGTTTTTGGGTACAGTCCCGAGTCACATGGAGGCAATGAGCGATAGGAGGGGATTCGTCTCTCCCGGTATAGGGGGTTGATGTTGCGCTGTGTTCGATTGGTTATAACAGGAAATCCCTGGCCAGGGTTGCTGAGATTTACTGGTAAGTGTTACCAGTAGTTTCTCGAATAGTTATAGACCTCATATCGACACGACTTATCGAGCTATTGGGGTCTGACGTTTACCACCCCTAGGCGAGATATGCGACATATCAGACGATCAGACCGGACTGTACGGTAGTGTTACTGGTCGGATTCACTGGAGTGTGAGCGGGCTTGCTCGTCGATCTTCAGATCGCTCAATACCCGGGTGGCCGTTACGTTTAGCAGACCGCTTGCGGCTTGTGGGTGTTTGATATGATCATCACCTGCTGCCGGCGTATTGACGAGTCTTTAGAGTCCTACACAGAGGTTTCCTGGCTCAAGCGAAACGAAATAGGAGCGCATATGAGATATGTGCGGGACCGAGAATAATACGTGTATGTGATACCGTATTCCATTCTCGCGATGAATGTGTCGAATGGTTGTATGCGATATAACCTAGTTATCGAATCAAGGATTGATTCGATAAGCCGATACATTGTATACTAGTCGGTTGTGTGCGACATGACCGGATCGTTAAATCAAGTGTTGATTTAATGATTTAATGTATAATTATATATTTGATATATTACTTTGCATTAACTAGTATCGGTTCACTTAAGATGGATTTTCTCACTCGGGTGTGCGCATTACATATGCGATATGATTTTGTGCACTTGATTGTATCATGTTTGATGATACATGTTTACTTGGTTAAGTGCAAAGAATTAAACCATGGTTAAAAGAATGGCTAGGGTTTCATTTCCTTTATTTATTCATTTATTTATTTATTTATTCATTTTGGAAATGAAGAGAAAAGAATGGTTGCTAGTTTTGGAGTTTAGTTGAAGCTTCATGAAGCTTTGATCAAGTCAACCATTCTTATCTCATCCTTAACCCTAACCATTCCCACTAACCATGATTCATTCTCTACACTTGACTATAGTTAATGATATGATAAGTATTTGTTTTTCTATTATTTTTAATTAACTTATCATATTTTTCTTTCTTCTTCTTCTTCATGAGCAAGGAAGAAAAAGCTTTCTTCATCAATGGTGATTGATGATAAAGAGTGAGAAATCCAATTCTAAAGTCTACCCACTTCCTATTTCTTCATCCTCTACCTCTTGCCAAGTAGTAGAGTGTGTTTCCTTCACAAGTTTCTTGACTTGGTGAAGTGAGAGCTTGATCTTGCGATGCCTCAACGTAGATCATCTTCGGCATGGACATCGATGACCTAGCCCGTCCATTCTCCGATGAAGCCGACGCTAGAGCCCGGGACTTGATATGGATAGCGAGGAGACTTCATTGCGGAGCTATGGAGGTGGAGCACCGGATCTACAAAGGTTGTATTTCCGATTCTCATAGTTAAGTGTTAACTAGTTAGCTTTTTCGCCTAGTTTTCTAGCAAACGATCCGTAGTCGGGTCTCTCGGCACCTAGATTTTTGAATTTGGCATGTTCGATGCCTTGTGAGACCTCACTAGGGTGCCTAGGAACCCTACAGTGGTATCAGAGCCTAGCTAGAGCCTTAGGCGAAGTCTAGACGGAATTGGAAGTCCGAACGAACCCGAAACCCGATCACAAAATAGCTCTCTGTCCTTTTTTCAAAAATTGGGATTTTTCCAAATTAAAAATTACTAAAAAATTCAGCAGGGAAATCTAAGAATTACGATGCAAAAATTATTTCATGAACAGTAATTTTCGCGGCGGATCCACGGCAGAAGCATGGCTTCTGCGGCGGATCAGCGGCCCCTTGATGACGTCATCAATGTTCCTTTGCACAGTAATTCCTAGTTCAAAGAGCTGAGTTTTCTGGGAATTTTTAATATTAATTCAAGAGTTGAATTTTCTGGAGATGTTTTGGGATTCGGTGTTTCGATCGGAGTATCAAATTTTGTCTATGTGGCTTTCCGGATAAATTTTAGAATATGTTAAAAAGTTCGACCGGATATAAATACCCAACTTTTCCCCTGTCGGGAAATTTCCAAGTGTTGGATTTTTCCGTAGTTTAACGACGTTCTAAGTAGTGCAAGTAACGCGATGGACCCTCTAGAAGACAACAAACCTTAACTCGATTATGTGACCGTCTTGAACTGCCCTTTGAACCTTCGGGTTTGGGGCAGTACGGCGTGCCACATGTGAGGCGTTGGCTTGACCCTTCTACGGCTGGACCGTCGGTACTGAGGCACGAACTGAATGTTGTTAGACTTATTTCATGTGTTGATCTGTATCGGGAAAACTTGGGTGTTCGAATGTTCAATCGGAAAGTTTAACATTTTCTAATTATCTGGAATGGGATACAATAATTGGAATTCACAAGAAGTTATGAGATAACTGAATGAATGTTATAAACATAGCAGTTTAGTCTCACTTGATCGGTTGCCACGGAATTTTGATGTGATCAAAAGTCCGTCGCAATCACGTAGCGTACGCGGATACTCGCCGGGTAAACTTAATAGACAGCCTCACTCCATAGCCCCGACCAAGTGACTGTAGGAGAACCCCGTCGCCGAAAGCATCCCTCTGGGTGCTCGCGGTAGCGGTGTTCCGCCTTGGTGCACTTCGTCGACGGTATCGGGGGTGCAGCCGCCTACTGAAGTTTGCGACGAGTATAAAATCAGGATGTCGGGAATCTTGTTGAATTGCCCGACTTGATATTGAAAAGTGTTTTCGATAATGAGACTAAAATGCGGGGTTTATAATTGTTAGGCATGTGATGTCTAAGTAATTCATTTGGTCAGGCATGCGATGTCTGAGGTGGTTGCGGATTCCAACTGTTGTAGTTTTACACTTTCTTTTCTGTGACCGTAAGTGTAATATGTGATATCGCCAGTTTCGTTGCTATATGTCAACGACAATTGGGATGCGCATATTTACTTACGTTGATGACATGTGATGTTATGTGTTGCTGGATATGTTATATTGGATCGTCGTGTTTGAATAGCCGGGGGTTTTTATGTGAGATGAGTGTTTTTCATTTTCATTCATGTAAAAACTTGTATGTAATATTCTTTTATTGGGGCGCTTCCAGGTTGCGGAAGTTGTCACCGTTTGTATATTATTTACTTTTCCGCACTAGGATAGACCCAAGGAGGAGGGCATAAGTAACCGGGTTCTGGAGTCCAGTGGGAGACCAACTCGAGGAGTCGAGTCCAGGTCTCCTAACTCTAGAATTGGTAGGGTTGCTTGCCGCTCTCGTAGGGGTCTAGGGGTGTGGGTTTGGCTATTCATCACGACCGTGGAATCCGTGTTTTATACTGGCTCGTATTGAAAACACGAACGTCCTAGTATATCCAATGTTTCATATGTTTCTTCTGCTGCGATATCTGTGATGTGATCATGTGATGTTCTTTGATAGATACAGTATATAGTATATATGATATATTATATAGACGTTACTTATGTTTTACACCCGCGCTAGCCCTGCCCCGCTCTGTCATTAGTTACCTAACCTAACAGTGCACGAGGGGACATCGAGGCGAATGCGGATGGCATAAGTGTACGTCGTATTTATCTGTGATGTTTAGGTACTTAAATGATGGGACTTCATTAATGTGATTAATGAAATAAAATAAACCTAAGATGTTGTAGAATCGAATTTCAAAATAAAACAGGTAGCTACAGTTCTTTCTTTGCACAGCGGTATATGTGATATATCCTGCACCTTATTCGATAAGGAAAGGACCGAGATCCCTTCACCGGGAGTGACTCCTTTAGCAATAACTGGCAGATACTACACACTCGGTTTGTCTTTTGATTGTTTTTAAGTGTTTTTGCTTTGCACAGTGATATATACGATATATCCCGCACCTCATTCGACGAGGAAAGGATCGACGATCCCTTCACCGGGAGTGACTCCTTTAGCAAAACTAGAAAAGCCTCAAAAGCACTCCATTTTAAAACCATTTGATTCTACAACGATATCAAGTTCATTACGCAATAGGTTTTCAGAAAAACCTGTCGTAGCCCTCCGTCATTTCAGATATGTACTGGTTAGTATTCGTGCTGCGTTTGTTGACCTCTGTCAAGGCGTAGTGTGCGGTAGCTGATTAGTGCTTATCTGCATAAGCATATGATGTGATTGATTTAGGGTAGTCGTGCGACCTTGTTGACCTCTGTCAAGGGTCGTGCGGGTGGGTTTACTTCAATCAGGAAATGACGGGTTGAACTTGACTAGCAGCCTATGGTTTGTTGACCTCTGTCAAGGTCATAGGACGCTAGGAGCAAAATATTATCTGGAATTTCAAGTGTTGAAATTTGCAATGAGATTGCATACCTTCTATGAGATAGTTGGATCCCGATACCCGCTGCGAGTAAGTGTTACTCCTGGGAGAGTTTTATACATTACAATTAGCCGATCAAGTAGGTGTCTAGAAAGGTGTTAACGAGGTTACGCCTCTGGGAAAACGAGGTTTACTTTAATTAGGTTCGTGCGAAAGCACGGGGGACCTCCCTCAAAATACCGACACTGGCCTGGCTGAAAGATTGGCGAACTTGTAGTGTGTAATTAATCCCGGCTAGTCTTTCCTTTTAGGGTTTGAAGGAAGATTTGATAAAAAGCAGTGGGAGCCATCCTGATTAGATAAAATAATAACCAATCTATTCTTGACAGAGCGCACGCTGAGTGTTTTCTTCTCTCTCTCTCCAGGTAGCGACCCTATCACGCCTTAATCAAGATAATAATACGGATATTTGACCGAACCCGCTTGTTATACTGAGCTGGGGAACGTTGGTACCGCTCCAACTTATAATTGTTATAAGACAGAGCAGGAAATTGGGGAATACCAGAATTCCCGTGCCGCCCAAACGAAGAGAGTGCATGCTGATGCATCATCTTCGGGTGTGTTCATTATACAGAACTGTTTCTCAGTATCCTTTACGTCCTGGGTATATGATACCGGATCAGGATCCCAGATATGTAATCTGTTACATAGGGCTACAGATAGGTAGAGAACTGAGAACGGGTGATAAGTTTCATGAGGCAGAAAACGGGGCAAGTGTTGCAGCCAAGTCTGTTGGTCACTGTCACCCTGTATTACCAATACATTGATTCTGAACGAATGTTATTAGATACCGAACCTGATATACAAAATCATATCAGTCTCTTTATTAGTAAAGAATGGATATAATTTTGTATTGATGGATAATGTTTTGAACATTTCCTATATCAAAGGTTGATCGGTTCAGGCACGTTATCTAAAAGCATTGATGTTCTAAATCAAACTACAGTTCTTAGTATATGGAACACACACAAGAGGAAGAGTTCAGAAATGAACGAATTCTTCTTGAGGCATTGTAGACTAGGTCAGATCAATGTGACCCGACCAGCTAGAGTTACATATAGATGCATATTTAAATCAGTTTGAATTTACATCTTGTGAAACTCGCCAGTCATGTCACAAAGATAAGATGACCATAGCTCCGTTTACTGGAAACAGAGAAAGAGTTAATGAACTCTTGGGATGATACATGTTGATGTATGTAGGACCCCTGTCTACACATGCCAGGACTGGTTCTTTATACTTCATTACATTCTCTGATGATCTTTCGAGATTCAGACCTATGTTCCTGTTGAAACACAAGTCCGAACCTTTTGAGATATTCACAGAATATAAGTTAGAAGTAGAGAACCAAAATACGGGTATAAGTATTATGTCCCTTGATGTGATCAAGGAGGAGAATACTTGAGCACGGAAATCCTGGACTATTCTAAAAGAGAATAAGATTCTCTCTCGGCATTACTCCTCCGAATACACCATAGCACGATGGTATATCGGGGCGGAGCATTCACACCCTATATGATAAGGTGTGCTCTATGATGAGTACTACTGAGTTACCTTTTTCTTTTTGGGAGTTATGCACTTGAGAAGCTGCATACCTATTGAATAGGGTTCGAATCAAATCAGTTGCCTACCACTTCATATGTGATATGGAAAGGGAAGAGCCCATGTCTTAAGTTAGTTAAGATTTGGGGTTGTCCGGCCTATGTCTAAAAGCAAAATCCGGACAAACTCGAGGCAAGGTTAGTTATGTAGAACTGGAAAGGTTCCAGCTATGCAAACTACAGAAGATGATTTGATGGAACCAAAGGATTCAATTGTTACCAACGAACCTCGGCCTCTCCGCCGATCTAGTAGGGTTCCTCATCCACCTGAGAGATACTTCGGTTCCTCTATGACAGTGGGAGCGAGGACTGCATCATGAGATGATGACCCAACTAGTTTCGAGCTGGCCATCAAGAGTAAGACTCTGTAAGAATGGCTGGATGTTTATCGATCTGAGATGGAATCCATGTACACCAACAAAGTATGGACTTTGGTTGCTATATCTGAAGGGTTAAATCCCCATCAGGAGCAAGTATATCTTGAGAAGATTACTTGGTGTAGATGGAAAAGTTGAGACTTTCAAAGCTAGACTTGTTAAAGGTTTGCATCATTGACCAGGTGTGGATCATGATGAAACTTTTTCTAAGGATCTATGCTTAAGTCCATCCAGATCCTACTTGTCACGGCTACATACCATGACTACGATATCTGGTGGTTGGGTGTCTTGACTGCTTTTCTAAATGATGATTTGGAAGAGAGCGTCTATAAGTACACAGCCAGAGGGCTTCGTAGACAGTGGGAGCAGCGGAAACGTGTGCAAGATGCTTTATAGGATAAAGCAGACATCGCGGAGTTGGAACATCTGTTTTGATGAATTAGTCAAAGAGGTTGACATCATCAAAATGGTAGATGAACCTTGTATAAACAAAAAGGTAGTAGGGAGTATGGTGACGATCCTCGTAGAGTACGTGGATGACATACTCTTGATAGGAAAGGAGTTTCTTATGCTACGCTCGATCAGTCTCCGTTTATCACAATGATTCTCCACATAGGATCAAAATGATACCTACTAAATCCTGGATTTTGGATCTATGAGATAGATCTAATTGGATGTTAGGATTCTCACTAGTTGTAGTGAGATGGTATCAATCGACCCTGGGGAGAATCACTGGAAGGGTTCCAGGGTGATTAGGACGACTGAATGTCAGTCGCAGGCATTGTCTTTACCCTCAGCAAAGGGATGGTATGTTGGAAGAGTTCCAAGCTAGATACCGTGGCATACTAGACGATAAAGGCTGGATACATCGCTACTTAAGATGCTACCAAAGAGGCTGTTTGGGTGTATATTGGTTCATGAGATGAACTATGTTCCTCCCATTGTGTGACAATGGAGTTGTGGCTTATGCCAAGGAACGCCGGTCCCATCAGTGATCCAGACATATTCTAAAGGCAGTATCACTTGATCATGGAGATGGTTGATCTCCAGGAAGATCGAGGTTAGGAGAGTAGACTCAGAGGACAACACAGCGGATCCACTCACAAAGGCCTGTTCCCAGAGAGAGACTTTTATGGGATGGTTGAGTATGAGATACTGCAACCACTGCTATCAGATGGCCCTAGTGCAAGTGGGAGATTGTTAGTTATATGTATGCCCTAGAGGCCATTACTGTACATAGGATGTATATTGTAGTGGATGCTGGGACGTATATAGGGAGGACTTTCTTGCTCGACATGATAGTATTCTATCTGGTTGAACTTTACCTTAACGTGTATACTGATTGTCTCTCTGTTACATGTTGGTAAAGCCCTTAGGATCTGTACTTGACTACCTGGACTATGATGCGGATCATACTAGTGGGGACATGGTAGTCCGTAAGTACATCTTTTAAAGTCCCTAGTCGTGGGTGTATCGAGACGGGGCATCGATATACCAGAGTAGACTAGCGTGTACCTTCTCGACCCATACAGATGGGCGATGGATGATCCCATATCCATCGGTGTTTGACATCAGAGATGATATACGGGTGCTCAGTAGAGACTGGGTACACTGGACGGACTCGCCGAGAACTCCCGGATGGTATTATACCTCACGTCAGATGGCAGTTCTCTGGTGACACTGGTACAGAGTAGTCTGTTGACCCGAGATCGTCATAGAGTCTTGTGTGGTTCCCACTGTGCTTTGATTTCCATCTTACCACGTCCAAGAGGGCGTGCAAAACGGTGGTTTTTGGGTACAGTCCCGAGTCACATGGAGGCAATGAGCGATAGGAGGGGATTCGTCTCTCCCGGTATAGGGGGTTGATGTTGCGCTGTGTTCGATTGGCTATAACAGGAAATCCCTGGCCAGGGTTGCTGAGATTTACTGGTAAGTGTTACCAGTAGTTTCTCGAACAGTTATAGACCTCATATCGACACGACTTATCGAGCTATTGGGGTCTGACGTTTACCACCCCTAGGCGAGATATGCGACATATCAGACGATCAGACCGGACTGTACGGTAGTGTTACTGGTCGGATTCACTGGAGTGTGAGCGGGCTTGCTCGTCGATCTTCAGATCGCTCAATACCCGGGTGGCCGTTACGTTTAGTAGACCGCTTGCGGCTTGTGGGTGTTTGATATGATCATCACCTGCTGCCGGCGTATTGACGAGTCTTTAGAGTCCTACACAGAGGTTTCCTGGCTCAAGCGAAACGAAATAGGAGCGCATATGAGATATGTGCGAGACCGAGAATAATACGTGTATGTGATACCGTATTCCATTCTCGCGATGAATGTGTCGAATGGTTGTATGCGATATAACCTAGTTATCGAATCAAGGATTGATTCGATAAGCCGATACATTGTATACTAGTCGGTTGTGTGCGACATGACCGGATCGTTAAATCAAGTGTTGATTTAATGATTTAATGTATAATTATATATTTGATATATTACTTTGCATTAACTAGTATCGGTTCACTTAAGATGGATTTTCTCACTCGGGTGTGCGCATTACATATGCGATATGATTTTGTGCACTTGATTGTATCATGTTTGATGATACATGTTTACTTGGTTAAGTGCAAAGAATTAAACCATGGTTAAAAGAATGGCTAGGGTTTCATTTCCTTTATTTATTCATTTATTTATTTATTTATTCATTTTGGAAATGAAGAGAAAAGAATGGTTGCTAGTTTTGGAGTTTAGTTGAAGCTTCATGAAGCTTTGATCAAGTCAACCATTCTTATCTCATCCTTAACCCTAACCATTCCCACTAACCATGATTCATTCTCTACACTTGACTATAGTTAATGATATGATAAGTATTTGTTTTTCTATTATTTTTAATTAACTTATCATATTTTTCTTTCTTCTTCTTCTTCATGAGCAAGGAAGAAAAAGCTTTCTTCATCAATGGTGATTGATGATAAAGAGTGAGAAATCCAATTCTAAAGTCTACCCACTTCCTATTTCTTCATCCTCTACCTCTTGCCAAGTAGTAGAGTGTGTTTCCTTCACAAGTTTCTTGACTTGGTGAAGTGAGAGCTTGATCTTGCGATGCCTCAACGTAGATCATCTTCGGCATGGACATCGATGACCTAGCCCGTCCATTCTCCGATGAAGCCGACGCTAGAGCCCGGGACTTGATATGGACAGCGAGGAGACTTCATTACGGAGCTATGGAGGTGGAGCACCGGATCTACAAAGGTTGTATTTCCGATTCTCATAGTTAAGTGTTAACTAGTTAGCTTTTTCGCCTAGTTTTCTAGCAAACGATCCGTAGTCGGGTCTCTCGGCACCTAGATTTTTGAATTTGGCATGTTCGATGCCTTGTGAGACCTCACTAGGGTGCCTAGGAACCCTACAACAAGAACCTCCCTGTCACCATCCTTGAGGCTACCGGAGTACCTCTCGGATGTCTGAGGTTACCCACCATATCTGCGGAGTGGCTAATGGAATGTCAAACCTGATTGAATATATAGGTCCTATTAAATTTTCCGTAATCGTTTGCGGTTCTGGAATCACTTCCAGTTCTACCATACTCCCACTACTGTTTTCTGAAAAAATCCATTTTACAAAAACTGTGGCGAGTCAAGAACAATATCACTATTGATCTTCCAGATGGTAGAAAGTCAACCCTTATCAAAACCAGGGTCAACCCACAAACTGCCATTACAGAAACGTGCCTTGAGTTTATCCAGTGTCTGGTTTTAAGCATAAGCTGGACAACTCCCCTTACCTTAACATCGTTAAGATCTGAAGCATTCTATATCCAATATAGAAACTTTGGCACTTATTTAATTGGAACCAGATTCAAATCATGTAGCTGTCTCCAGTGCATATCAATTTAATGGTGAGAGACTAATCAGTATTACTCAACTTAGGAATACATCCAAAGCTGAGTAACCTGAAAGAGAAACAAGTTTCTCAAAACCATTACTATCATCTGAATACGAATCACAAGAATCTACATCTTCGATCTCTTTGAAGAATCATGATACTTGCGACACTTGGTTCTCTACTTTATTCTTATACCCACAACTTCTCAAAACTTAGACATTGTATTTCTACGAAACACTTGTCTAAAAACTAGAGAAGTCATAAGTAAACAGAACATAGTACGAGGACCTACCCCTGTGTCCTGATGGACACTGGACAACATACAATACTCTGTATAAGTCCGCTGAGTTGAATAACTCAAAACCTGGGCATCGTAGGTTGAAAACTGTACTTATGGTAAAGAACTACTCCGTTGTTCAATGCTCCTTACCCAATCGCCAACTGATAT
The DNA here is from genome assembly GCA_030015575.1 of Agapanthus africanus. Lineage (NCBI taxonomy): Eukaryota > Viridiplantae > Streptophyta > Magnoliopsida > Asparagales > Amaryllidaceae > Agapanthus > Agapanthus africanus. The sequence continues at coordinate 658,766,952 of CM057341.1, forward strand.
AGGTAAATGTCATCGACATAATATCAAAAAGTTATCTCACTTTATAAAAAATAAACGTATAGATATATCATTTTGAAATTGGTGCACAACAACGGATACTCAAAACCAAATACATGCCGTCCGGCAAAAACTCAGGCGACTTCCTCAAATATCATCAATTACAACGAATTCCGATATAATGAGGATGATCACCTTATTCCCAATAACCTACTCCCACTCATCATCTGTAAAGCCATACAGATGTAAGAATCTTACCTGGTAAATACATACCTTGGAGTAAGTATCTAATCGGGAAATCAGTTTTCCTTTTAACAATGCACTGAAACATGAAAATGTTTCGTAGGGATATCCTGGTATTCCTAGTAATGCCTCTTCCATAATCCAATTCATGACTTTAACCGTATATTTTATTGCCATCTCTCCAAATCCCTTTATTTGTCTTTATTCATTACCTTCTGTACACCATCGTTAGGCTAAATGGTTTTCTTCCTTCCCTACAATTCGGCACCAGCCTATGGTTTGGAAGAAGACTATCCAGTAAGCATAATAGGTGTACCCTCCTAAACCAAGGAGTACTCACAACTTGAGAGAAGGTGATGATAAAAACATCTGAATAATACCCTATTCTATTTCTCCCGAACTGGGAAAAATCAAAGGTGAAAATTGGAGTGGCGATGAAGTACGCGGTTTGATCGTGAATGATAACAGTCGCAATTTACTTTGCCCTCTTTCTAATCCCTTTATTTTGTCTTTAGTTATTACCTTCTGTACACCCTACTTAGGCTAATTGGTTTTCTTCATTCCCTACCTTTCGGCACCAGCCAATGGTTTGGAATAAGACTATCCAATAAGCGTAATAGGTGTACTCTCCTAAACTAAGGAGCCCTCGCAACCTGAGAGAAGGTGATAATAAAAGACAACTGAATAAACAAATTCTATTTCTCCTGAACCTGGATCCATCCTCGAAGAAGTCCCTTCGTGTTCGTATATAACCATACGATGGATCTATCCAATGGAAGTGGATGTCCGTACTGATACGGGGTGTTCTGAGAAATGCAAAGGGTAAAAGAAGGAGCGACAATGACTTATGCAACTCGAACAATCCATAAGCCAGTATTTTAAGAAAGTTCGATCAACTTGGTCATTGAGTCATAGTCTAGGGTCGGTCAAAGGTCGCTGCCAAAGAGAGAGAGAGAGAGAAGAAGCACTCTGCGTGCACTCTAACCTTGATCAGAATGGTTATCACTTTATCTAATCAGGAAACCTCCCACTGTAATCTTAAATTCTCCACCAAACCTGAAAGAAGAATTAGTCGGGATCACCCGAAGAGTAAACCAACTCATCAGTGAGAATCGGGATCCAACTATCATCGCATGATAACTTGATGGAAGCCACTCAAGTTATCACACTCCAGAAGGTATGCGCATACTTGGCAAGTTTCTTTATGTTTGAAACTCCCGATGTTATTTTTGCCTCATGCTCTTATGTCCTTGACTTTAGTCAACAAATCATAAGTCACATGTCAAGTTCTACCCGTCATTGTCCAGGTTGATTTGAACCCACCCGTACATACCCTTGACTTTAGTCAACAAGGTAATACGACTGTCCCAAACCAACGCATCTATCTATGCAACAGATGAATACCCAGCAACTACCAAACACTATGCCTTGACTTTAGTCAACAAACATAGCTTGAATACTACTGACTATCCATAAGAAATGACGGAGGGCTACGACTGGTTTTTGGCGAAAAACCTTTAACGTAATGAACTTGATCTCGTTGAAGGAACTTGATAGCTTTTTATAAAGATATATTGACGAAAAACCTTTTGCTAAAGAGGTAACTCCCGGTGAAGGGATCTCGGATCATTCCTCGTGGAATGAGGTGCAGGATATTCCAATTGAATACCTCGATGCAAAGCAACTTGTAATCGACTATATTGAAGTTATTACCCTGACGCAAACTTCTGCCCAAGGGGTCTCTCCCGGTGAAGGGATATCAGCCCTTGCCTCGTCGAATGAGGTGCAGGATATTCCAACTAAATACCGCTATGCATAACAAAAGGAAACATCTTTGTAATAACACTTTTTAAAATTTGTTCCAACAACATCAAATATAGGTTTGTTTTATCCTTGCATTGATAAGAATTAATGCAGTCCCATCAATCAATCACACCAGAAAAGAATGAAAATATAATGTATGTATATGCCATCCGCATTCGCCACAGGGTCCCGTCATCACCCGTTAGGTTGCTTAACTAACGACAGAGCGGGGACTGGACTAGCGCGGGTGTAAAACATATACAACATCTAATAGTATATATACTAATATACAATAATCGCTCCAGGCGTGATAATATGCAACATTACAGAAAAGTAATAAGCATCACAGAACAATACAGATAATCTGGGATCCCCGGGTTTCACAGAGCCGCTACTGAAACCCGACGTTCCCCAGGTCGTGTGGATAGCCTGTGCAATGAAATCTAGACCCCTACGGGTGCGGAAAGTTACCTGCCAAAACCTGAAGCGAGGCAGCCCCCTACAGCAAAAATGAATGGACCACCCGGCACTTCACGGAATCCGGTAACTTGAGCACCCCTCTTTGGGTCAACCTGTACCCCCTACGAGTGCGGCGAATAGTCTGCCAATTCTAGAGTGAGACCCCTATGCCTCTCAAAGCCATGAGATACGGACCCGTTGCCCTCCAGAATCCGGCTATCCGTGCACTCCGTCGCGGGGTAAACCTAGTACAGAAATAAAAATATATACAACGGGTACATCGACCTCAGCCCGGTCGTGCCCCAAAGGAATATTATACAACAGGCAGTGACGGCAGTCCACATGTTGGACGCTCGCCCCGCAATATCAAATGTACAAATAAATCCAAACTGCACTATCATTGCACCCTGCTATCCACCATGACAAATCCGCAACATCACAGCACAACACAGAATATCAACGCGAATGTCACGTTCGCAAACCCGTCTAAAAGAACTATAGCAATTAGATGCGGTTTACCGCTCAAATGACATTCCCGGTCGGAGATATAATGTAAATACTGCATACTAACAAATTTAATATTTCGATCGACAAAACTTCCCGAAGTGGGCCCCACCCACATCTGGTATACAGTAAAAAAATCTGGGCCCAAAAGAATATTCCAAAAACCACAATTTACCAAGGAAAGCCTACTGGAAAATTTTGATGCACTTTCCCACAGTACTGTCGCGGTTCCGCGGTCAAACCCTAGGTTTGACCGCGGATCCGCGGCGGTCACGTGGGATCACGTGCTCAAAATTTCCCAGTTTGCTTAAAAATCCTGCTTTGTTTTCTGTGATATGTAAAATAATTTTTTAGACTTGATTTAAAATCGACAGAAAGTTTTGCATTGAAAAATGTGATTTTCGAAATTCCGTTCGATCGATATTTTAAACGTGTTAGCACAAGTTAGTATAGCTTAATGGTGAGGCTCTGATACCACTGTATGTCCACGGTAGCACCCCGGCCATCTAACCGATGCCAAATACGGAACAAAAACATTTACAACTGGCGCTATCGTGTACTATAATCCGGATCTGCCATTAAAGCTAAACTAACAAACTACAAAGTAGGTAGAAATATTATACCGAACGATCCGAGTCCTTCGGTCTTCAACCATCATCAAACGCTTGTTGCGGCTGCTCCGATCTCCTGAATATCCAGTCTTCTCGTCCAGGTGGCACCACGTCGACGGATCTTTAAACGGGCTCCCGCCTCTGAACCGAGGCAACTCGGTCGTCAAGTTTGCTAAAAGAGATGACCAAGATGAAGTAGAGAATGAGTAGAACACTTTGTCTCGCTTCGTCCAAAGCCATGGACGAACGGTTAATGATGTTGCCTTTTTGATCAGGTGAAATGAGAAATGAGGCTATCTAATTTCCATGAGTCCAAAACTATATCAATCTTTTTTCCAAGCAACCATTAACCTCACCAAGAGGTGGCCGGCCACTATATAAGGAGGTGGGGGTGAGTGTAGGAGAGGGGGAAGTGACCACAAGGTAAAAGATCAAGTAGAAATATCTTAGCACAAACAAAACCCCATTAATGCAAATGACACCTTGCAAAGAACATTAAATACATAATGGTGACCATAAACCTAGTCACCAATTCAAGAAGCTTCCATACGTAACACCTCACCATCTTCTAGAAGCTCACTCATGACCACCTCATGAAGAAAAGATAAATCCGTATTTAACCGAATGTTAAATACGGGTGATAGAAAACTGGAAACTGGCAACTTCCAAAAGTGATCCTGAAACGAATTTCAGGATAACTCCGTAATGGTATAGACATACCCGCATTTGTATTACGACCGAATACAAATGCATCTGAAACAAAGATATTATATCTACACAGTATAATACTCGGATCCGGCTTAAACCAAAGTCCACCGGTATTATCTGCCCGAAATATGACACGTGCGTAAACGCACGTGCATTTTCCGAATCCTGCCATAAAACCCTACGGCCTCTACAACGTTTCGCCCGAACATAGGAAACGGTCTGTGGGGGACTCTAATGACTCATCAACACACTGGCACTGGGTATAACCTCTAGCACGTCAGAGGTACAAGCTGTACGTAACGGTTGCCTATGTATTGATTGGAAGGGAAGCTGACGAGCGAACTCATCCAGAAACCCTACTGAGCCTGACAGTGACAAAATCCGTACAGTCCGGTCCGTTCATCTAAAGAGTATCGCATATCGAGTCTAGGGGGTGGATAAAGTTAGACCCCTAATAACGCGATAAATCGTGTCGGCATGAAGCCCATCACCACCTGAGAAACTACTGATCCAAATCAGTAATTCTCCACTACCTCGGCCGAGGATTTCTAGTGATGGCCACCCGTGCACTGTGCGACATCAACCCCTAATACAAGGAGAGACGAATCCCCGACGATCCGCTCACTGCCTCCATGTGGCTTGGGACTATACCCAAAAAATAGCTGTTTGCACGTCTCCTTTGAGCGTGGTAGGGTAGAAATCAAAGCACAGTGGGAACTCATATGAGACAAATGACGATCTCAGGTCGACAAACTAACCTGTACACATGTCACCAGGGAACTGCTTTCTGACGATATATATAATACCAACTAGTATGTTCCCGGCGAGTCCTGTCCGGTGTACTCATAACGAGATGAGCACCTGAATACATCTTAGGTGAACCAACTGACACCAATGGCTTGTGAGACCGGCCATCGCGCCTCGTCAGGGTCTCGACTGTATACACTAGTCTACTCTGGAGTATCGATGCCCTGTCTCGAAACTCCTATGACTAGGGACACTTTAAGGATGTGCTTACAGACCCCAGCGCCCACGTATATGATCGCCATCATACTGCTGGCAGTCAAGCAAGAATCCTATGGGCTCTATCAACATGCAATAGTGAACTAAAGCATGTATACTATGATAAAGACAAACCAAATAGCATACTATCATCTCGAGTAAGACTTTCATATCGGTATAGGTCCTCCCTCAATTATTGTAATCACGTACCTGTGATCCAATAATTGACTTAGAGGGCACTATATCCAACACTGACAACAGGGGTTCATAATAACTAAAGAAACATATTTATAAACATGCAATGCGATGAGAACAACATGAATATACAGAAAATATGTAGTAACCGCAACATTTAAGAATATACCTTTCCAAATACGTGTCATACAGTTCTTGGTGTTTGAAATAGCACGAATTGTGGTTTTAGAAAAAAGTAGGGGCTACGGGGTCTTTGAGAAAAGATACATCTTTTGAAAAATCCGTAGTACCCCTCGGTTTTTCTTTAAAATAATCACGATTCGTTAGTTTTGCAAATAAGTAAAACTCGTGCCCGGTGTAAAGGGTAAAGAAAATCCGCCTAAAGTCCGAGTGGATATATCTAGTAGTCGGCGATCCCGCCTCAATAGCGTCACGTACGGTAAAATACATAGTACGACATCCTCGAGTCAAGAGCGCAGATCAATCTTCATATCTATATCTCCTACGATAAATCTATTGTACGACATCCCAAAATTGGGGTACGGGTCAAATATCACATATACCTCATTATCCATACAGTATCTTTATAGATAAATCAAGAATTAAGGGTACCGTTCTAAAATCTAGTACATTCCCATATCATCAAACATATATCCTCGTTTGTATGAAAACACATCGCCCAACGATCTGCTATAATATAATGTCATATCATATCACGACCCAAACACATATCACAACTCAAGGCATTATTCCCGATCATATCGGCTCATCTCCAAGTATCATATACTGGGCTCATCATCCGTGTATACGTATATGTATATACACACACACCAACGCATCTACACACACATACATACACACACATACACCCAAAAATCATATCATGTGTGTGCTTGTGTATCTGTGTTAACCTTTACTCTAGGATTTCGCGACTAAGAAGTTAAACAAAACCACTTTCCTCCCATTACACTAAATCCAACCCGGGGTCTCCTAAATACCTTTCTTGCTAAGTATTCATATCTCTCAAATAACATATATGTATGCATATATAAACACATCATATCCTACGAAATTGCGGGGGTGCTATACGACATCCACCCGACTTCCCCCGTGGATATACATCTACTCACCTGGACGCCTCGGCTAAACTGCTCCAATTTCAGCTCTGTCCTTTCCGCGCCACATCCGACGCCCCTGCACCCGATCCTAGAAATATACACAAGGAAAATAAGAGAATAAATATAAATAGTCGCGGACACAAATAATACAAGTCAACCACGCGCATTAACTCGACGTGCACATACTTGGTGTACGAAACGCATCGCGACAACGCCACAAACTACAACTAAGGTCACTATACGTGAAAATCCCCAAACTTCGAATCCAAACGTACCAATCGTGGTTTCACAACATACTAAATATTATATGAAATAGGTTGTAACTCATCAAAACCTCAAAATTAATCAAATCGATTTATTTCCAAAAACCTAGTAAGCCTCTTTTAACCATTTTGTTACAAATCTAGATGTTTAAATAAATCTAGTGGCCATAATAATCATTTTACATCTTAATTAGGCTACCCAATTATTAACTAGATTTTTAATCACGCATATTTTCATAAATCCTAAACTCTAGTTTGCGAAATAGCTTAATTTGGGCAATTTTAAAATAACAATTAGCAAACTAGCAATTAGCTTAGCTTTTACATGTCTTAAGATGTTAAATACATCACACAATCATAATCAAATGATCACAACCCTAACTTGATACAAACCCTTTTCTTGTAAAACTTAAACTTGAAATTAGAATCAAGTTAACACTTAATTAGTTTAGATTAGAGTAATTAACCGACAAATTAACAATTTGGTTAAGATTTATACCTCACAAACAAGGGATCTAGCTTGCAACTTAGCCTCCCATACTTGCTTCCATGCTCTAAGATCTATGCTTGAATGGCCAAGGAATAATGGGTAAGGAATGGATTTGGAGTTTGTGGAATTTGTATGGATTTTTGAGTGAATTTTTGAGGATTTTTGCACAAGATAAATGAGGAAGAACAAAGGGGGGGCTACTGCTGGTCTCGGCCGGTAAGGTGAGAGAGAGGAGTGACGTGTTGGGTGTTGGTGTAAAAGTCCAACTAAAGAAACCATACCTCAATAATTAACCCACATGCCTCTGTTCGTTAATTATTCTCTTTTATTTTCTTTTGTGATGAGAAATTGGGGTTTGAAATGGGGAGTGGGGTGCCTTGGGCTCGGCCAGCAGCAAAAGAGGAAAGGAGAGAGGGTGTGGGTGAGTTTATGAAGTCATGAAAAGTCCATGCCTCCATTATCTAACACCATACTCCTTTGTTTAATCTTTTCTTTTTATTTTATTTTCTTTTCAAACTCTTCTACTATAAATTTCTAGAACCATCTTGAAAATTTCATTTCAATTTAAAATCAACATCTTATATTTTGGTTTAATGTGTCATGGTTCACTAAAGCCTATTTAACCCATTCCAATTTGTAATTATCACTAATTAAATGTATTAGTGAAAACTTAAAATAATATTAAAAATAATTAATTAAGGAAAATATTTAACTAAACTAGAAATTTACAAGTGACCAATTAAATACCAGATACTAGCAATTACATAGCTAGAATGGTATATTAAAGTCTATATTGAAAAATGATTATATCTTGGTTTTTATGGAAAACACCAGTTATTTTACCGATTATCGGAAACTTCACCTAAACGATATTCAAAACGTTACATATGCTGATTCTAATTTTCTGCATTAGGATAGACCTAAGGTGGGGAGCACAATTGACCGGGTTCTGGAGTCCAGTGGGAGACCATCTCGAGGAGTCTAGACCGGGTCTCCTAACTCTAGAATTGGCAAGGTCACTTGCCGCTCTCATAGGGGTCTAGGGATGTGGGTTTGGCACCATGGAATCCGTTGTTTTCATTACTGGATGAATTTAAAACACGGACCTCCTATTATATCCAATATTTCATAAGTTGACTTCTGTTGCCTGAGTTCTGTGATGTGATATATATAATAAACGTTGCTTATGTTTTGCACCCCCACTAGTCCAGCCTCTGCTCTGCCGTTAGTTAAGTAACCTAACGGTGCATGACGGGACCCCGTGGTGAATACGGATGGCATAAGCGTACGTTCTATTTTTGTTTCTTCTGTGATGTTTAGGAAACATAAATGATGGGACTTCATTAACGAGATTAATGAAAGAAAAGAAACCTAAAGATGTTATAGAATCAAATTTTTCAAAATGGTAGCTCTACTTATTGCTTTGCATAGTGGTATTCCTTTATGATTATCCCGCACCTCATTCGATGAGGAAAGAGCCAAGATCCCTTCACCGAGAATGACCTCTTTAGCAAAAGCTAGCAAATGATACAACCCACACGGCTTGTTTTGAAAACTATTCGATTTTAAAAGTGGAGATTAAATCACTCCTTTTCAAAATACTCAATTCTACAACGATATCAAGTTCATTACGTTAAAGGTTTTATTCAAAACCAGTCGTAGACTTCCATCATTTCAGATAAGTGCTATTTAGTATTCGTGCTCCATTTGTTTACCTTGTCAATGCATAGTGTATGGTAGCTGATTAGTGCGTATCTGCCGCATATGATGCGATTGGATTAGGGTAGTCGTACGGCTTTGTTGACCATAGCCCAAGGTCGTACGGGTGGGTTTAATTCAATCATGAAATGATGGTTTGAACTTGGCTAACGCTTATGATTTGTTGACCATAGCCAAGATCATAAGTTGATAGGGGTAAAAACAGATATTGGAAATTTCAAGTGTTGAAATTCGCGATGAGATTGCATACCTTCTATGAGATAGTTGGATCCCGATACCCACTGTGAGTAAGAGTTACTCCTGGGAGAGTTTTGCACTTTACAATTAGCTGATCCAGTAGGTGTCTAAGAAAGGTGTTAACGGGGTTATGCCCCTGTGGAAATGAGGTTATTTAATTTGTTCCATGCGAAAGCATGGGGAGACTCTCTCGGAGTACCAATATCTTCCTGGCTGACCGATTGGCGAACTTGTAAGGTGTAATTAATCTCGACTAGTCTTGCCTTTTAAGGTTTGAAGGAAGATTTGATAAAAACAGTGGGAGCCATCCTGATTAGATAAAATAATAACCAATCTAATCTTGCAAGAGCGCACGCTATAGTGTTTTCTTCTCTCTCTCCTGGTAGCGACCATGACACGCCTTAATCAAGATAATAATATGGATGTATTGACTGAATCCACTTATTATACTGAGCTGGGGAACGTTGGTTCCTCTCTATCTTATGATTGTCATAAGTCTGAGCAAAGAATAGGGGAATATCAGGATTCCCATGCAACCCGAACGAAGAAAGAGCATAATAATGCATCTTCTTCGGGAGTATTCGTAACCGAGAACTGTTTCTCAGTATGCTCTACGTCCTGGGTATTGGATACCGGACCAGAATCCCACCTTTATAATATGTACATGGGCTAAGAATAAATAGAGAACTGGGAAAGGATGATAAATCTCTAGTAGTAGGGAATGGTGTAATTGTTGCAGCCAAAGCAGTTGGAGAATATCACCTTGTATTACCAAACGGTAATACATTGATTCTGAACGACTGTTATTTCGTACCAAAAATGGTGTGCAATATAATATCAATTTCTTTATTAGATAAAAAAAAATATAATTTTGTACTGGAGAAAAATGTTATGAATATTTTCTTCAATCAAGTGTTGATTGGGTTTGGTACGTTGTATAATTGTATATACGTTCTAAATCAAAACACAGTTCTAAGTATACAGAACACACACAAGAGGAAAAGTTCATGAATGAACGAATCTTTCTTGTGGCATTGTAGGCTTGGTCATATCAATGCGACAAGACTAGTGAAGTTTCATAAAGATGGATATTTGAATCAGTTTGAATTTACATCTTATGAAACTTGCTAGTCATGTCTCAAAGGCAAGATGACCAAAACTCCATTTACTGGCCACGAGGAAAGAGCTACTGAACTCTTAGAACTGATACATAGTGATGTATGCGGTCCTATTTCTACACATGCCAGGAATGGTTTCTCGTACTTCATTACATTCACCGATGATCTCTCAAGATTCGGACATGTGTTCTTATTGAAACACAAATCTGAAGTTTTTGAGAAATTCAAGGAATATAAGTACAAAGTTGAGAACCAGACATGTAAAAGTATTAAAGTCCTTCGATCTGATCGTAGAGGAGAATACTTAAGCATGGAATTCCGTGATTATTTAAAAGAGAATTGGATTCTCTCTGAGCTTACTCCTCCGTATACACCACAGCATAATGGAGTATCGAAGAGGAGAAATTACACCCTATTAGATATGGTGCGCTGTATGTTGAGTATTGTTGAGTTACCTATTTTCTTTTGGGGTTATGCACTCAAGACAGTTGTATGCCTATTGAATAGGGTTCTAACCAAATCCGTGCCTACCACTCTATATGAGATATGGAATGGGAAGAGACTGTCTCTTAAACGAGTTAAGATATGGGGTTGTCCGGCTTATGTTAAAAAGAAAAATCCGGACAAGCTCGAGGCAAGGTCAGTTTTGTGTAGGTTTGTTGGATATCCCAAACATTCGCGAGGGTATATCTTCTACCACACCGAGGAACAAAAGGTGCTTGTTTCTCGGAATGCCACCTTTTAGAAAAGAAATTTCTTGTGAAAGAAATTAGTGGTGATGAGGTAGAACTGGAAGAAGTTCCAACTACACAAACTACAGCTGATGATTTGGTGGAACCAAAGGATCCAATAGTCCCCGACGAACGTCAGCCACTCCGCAGATCTAGTAGGGTTCCTCATCTACCTGAGAGATACTACGGCTTTCTCATAGACCGTGGGAGCGAGAATTGCATCATGGAAGATGATGGCCCAACTAGTTTCGAGCAGGCCATCACAAGTGGAGACTCTGTGAAATGGCTAGATGCAATGCGATCAGAGATGGAATCCATGTACACCAACAAAGTATGGACATTGGAAGTTGCTCCTGAAGGGCTAAAACCCATCGGTAGCAAGTGGATCTTTAAGAAGAAACTTCGTGTAGATGGAAAGGTTGAGACCTTCAAAGCTAGACTTGTTGCAAAAGGTTTTCGTCAAAGACCATGTGTCGATTATGATGAAACCTTTTCTCCAGTGGCTATACTTAAGTCCATCAGGATCCTACTTACCATTTCCGCATACCATGACTACGAAATCTGGCAGATGGACGTCAAGACCGCTTTTCTAAATAGTGATTTAGAGGAGAGCGTGTACATGACACAGCCAGAGAGCTTCGTAGATAGTGGGAGCAGCGGAAAAGTGTGCAAGCTGCTTAAATCAATTTACGGATTAATGCAGGCATCGCAGAACTAGAACATCTATTTTAATGTAGCAGTCAAAGAGTTTGACTTCATCAAAAACGTATATGAATCTTGTATATACGAGAAGGTGGTAGAGAGTAAGGTTGTCTTCCTCATATTGTACGTGGTTGACATACTCTTGATAGGAAATGATGTACCTATGCTACACTTAGTCAAGCTCTTCTTATTACTAAAGTTCTCCATGAAAGATCTAGGTGATGCTTCCTACATATTGGTGATTAAGATCTATAGAGATAGATCTAAGAGGATGTTGGAATTGTCACTAAAGAGGTTTAGTATGGAAGATTCTAAGTGTGGTAATTTACCCGCTTGCTCAGGAATCACTCTCTCTAAAGAGATGTCTCCCAAGACTGATTTGGAGAGGGCTCGCATGCAAGGGATACCCTATGCTTCTGCAGTTAGATCAATCATGTACGCGTTGTTATGTACCAGACCGGATGTAGCTTACACACTTAGTGTGGTAAGTAGGTATCAATCAGATCCCGGGGAGAAGCACTGGATAGATGTGAAGAACATTCTTAAATACTTGAGAAGGACTAAAGAAATGTTCTTGGTGTATGGTAATGGAGAACTCCAAGTGGAGTCCTTTATCGATTCGAGCTTCCATAGTGATAAGGACAACAGTAAGTCGGTCTTGGGTTTTGTCTTCACCCTCAATGGAGTGGAGGTATATTGGAAGAGTTCTAAGCAAGATACCGTGGAAGACTCGACGATGGAGGCTGAATATATCGCTGCCAACGACACTGCCAAAGAGGTTGTATGGATGAAGAAGTTCATTCCTGAACTTGGTATGGTTCCATCCATTGAGCATCCAGTGCCCTTGTATTGTGATAACAATGGAGCTATGGCTTTGGCCAAGGAACCTCGGTCCTATCAGCGAACCAGACATATTATTAAGCGGTACCACCTGATACGGAAGATAGTTGATCACCGGGAGATCGAGATAGCAGTTTTCTTGTGACACTTGTATAGGTTAGTCTGTAGACCCGAGATCGTCATAAAGCCTTGTGTGGTTCCCACTGTGCTTTGATTTCCTCCCTACCACGGCTCAAAGGAGTCGTGCAAACAGATGGATTTTGGGTACAGTCCCGTGTCATATGGAGGCAATGAGCGATAGGAGGGTTTCGCCACTCTCGGTATAGGGAGTTGATGTTGCACTATGCTCGATTGGCTATAACAGCAAGTCCCTCGTCACGGCTGATGAGATTTACTGGTATGTGTTATCAGTAGTTTCTCGAACGGTTATATGCCACACATCGGCATGACTTATCAAGTTACTGGGGTCTGACGATTCCATCCCTAGACTTGATATGCGACATATCAGACGAAGAGACCGGACTGTACGGTAAGTGTTTCTTATAGGCTTTGCGGGAGTTTGGACAAGCTTGCTTGTTGATCATCTATTCGCTCAATACCTGGGTAGCCATTACGTCCAGCTAGGACCGCTGACGGCTTTTGGGTGACTGATGTGATCATTACCTACTGCTGGCATATTGACAAGTATTTAGAGTCTCATACAAAGGTTTCCTAGCTCAAGCGAAAAGAGGTAGAGAGTTATGGTGATATGTGCGGGAGCTTGATTAAATACGTGTATGTGAAACCGTATTATAATCTCGCGATATTTGATATCGGTTAGGTTATATGTGATATAACCGGATTGTTGAATCAAGTGTTGATTCAATGATATGCTATATGTATATATGTTTGATACTGGCCGGTTATATATGATATGACCGGATTATTGAATCAAGTGTTGATTTAATGTAGTATTGAAAAATGTTGGTTATATGTGATATGATCGGATTATTGAATCAAGTGTTGATTCGATAATGTGATATACATATAAGTGATATTAGTCAGTTATATATGATATGACCGGATTATTGAATCAAGTGTTGATTTAATAATTTAATATATATTTATATATTAACTAATATTGTGCTCACTTAAAGATTTTCTTCTCTTTATATACATTATATATATATGATATATATTAATATATGTATTTATATATTGTGTCATGGTGGATTATACATAGAACATCGTTGTATGAGACTCACACCAAGGATAAAGATAATTAGGGTTATAATTTATTTAGAGAAAAATCAAAATGAGGTGGAAATGAGCATGGCTTAGATGCTTGTGGAAGTATATAGAAGTCATGACTCACCCCACTTGTTTTGTTTGCACTCTAGATATTTTTATAACTTTAACCATTATCTTTAGTCCATGGTTAACTCTCAACTTATCACTTTGAGATATTTTCTCACCCAAGTTCTTCTTCTTCTCTTAAGAGCTCTCTTGGTTTTCTTGAGTTGAAGAAAGAAAAAGAAAAAGAGAATTCTAAAGTGAGCAAAATTCCTATTTTATCAACCTACTCTCATCTAGCCCATAAAATTAGGTTGTTTGCTTCACTAATTCCTTGATTAGTGAAGAGGTAGCTTGAGTTAGAGTAACTTCAAGGTGGATCATCTTCGGCCTCGAAGACGACGAAGCAAGCTCGTTCCTTTCACCAAGTGGAACCTAAGAAGAGTTTTAGGGACCACTACTTGGAGCTAAGGGACTACTACTTGGAGTTTTAGAAGTGAAGGACCGGTCTACAAAGGTTATATTCTCTATTCACTTAGTGTAAAACTTGTTTACATGCTTAAAAACCCTAATCCTCTAGTTCAATTCTACGTTAGTGTAGCTTAGACCTCTAGATTTATTTAAATTGCATACTTGATGCATATGGAAACCTAGTAGAGGTGCTAAGACACACTTTCACCTCCTTCATCTTGAGATGCTCTCTTGAGATTCAAATTATAGAGAAAAGGATAGTGGAAAATTCCTACATCCCCTCTCTCCATTCCTAGCGAGCTTAGAGCGTCGGTTGATTCACTAAGTGAAACCGGAGCTTAGATCGACTCCCTCAGGTGGATCATCTTCGGTAAGGGCGGTCTCCATTCAAACTTGTTTCCGATGGCCTACGAGGAGTTTGGAGGGGTCTTCCACAATTGGATGGACGCGCGCCAAAGGTTGTATTCCCTAAACCTTGTATGCCAGTTTGCTAGTTTTGGTGTTTGGAAAGATTTCTAGGGATTTGATTCTGGTGCTCTCTCTATAATTTTTATTTTTCGGTTCCGCATCAGCCGCGACCTCCACGGTGAGGGCACTAGGAACATACAGTCCATAAGCATATCCTTAAAATATCCCTGGTCATAGGAGTATCGAGATCGGGCATCGATATTCTGTATTAGACTGGTGTATACGTTTCTACACTTCGAAGAGGGGTGGTGGTTGGTCCCACAGCTATTAGTGTGTAGCACCTAAGATTATATATAGGTGCTCACTGGGGATGAGTACACTGGAAGGACTCGCCAAGAACTTCTATATGGTATTATATCTATCATCAAATAGCAGTTCTCAAGTGACATGAGTACATGTTAGTATTTAGACCTGAGATCATCATTTGTCTCATGTGAGTTCCCACTGTACTTAGATTACTACCCTACCACGGCTCTACTGAGTCGTCCAAACAGGTTTTACTTGGGTATAGTCCCGAGCCACATTAAGGCAGTGAGCGATTGTTAGGAATTCGTCTCTCCCGGTATAGGGAGTCGATGTTGCACTGTGTTGGGTTGACCAGCACCATAAGACCTTAGCCAAGGAAGATGTGATTTACTGATAGTTAGATCAGTAGTTTCTCGGTTTGGTCCTGAGCCACATCGGCATGAATTATCAGGTTATTAGGGGTCTGACGTTTACCAACCCCTAGACCCGGTATATGATACTTTTAGACGAAGAGACCGGACTGTACGGAGATTGTCACAAACAGGCTCAGTAAAGGTTTGAATGAGTTTGTTCGTCGGCCTTCCTTTTCGACAGATACCTGGGTAGCCGTTACAAACAGATACCGCTAACATACTTGTGGTTATAGATTTATCCAGCAACTCACTGCCTGCGTACTGTCGAGTCTGTAGAGTCCCACATAAAAGGATTTCCTCGTTCATGCGAAATGATGCAGTGGCCGTATATTGATGCATGCAGGGCTTTTGATTAAATGAGTGTACTAAATACACAGACTTTTGATTGGACGGTTGATAATACTTTATTTAATAATTTGCATATATATATTTTGATATATATAGTCTAGTATTATGTTCATTGTATTTTTCTATCTCTTGGGTATTCGTATTTTGATACAAATACTGCTATGTATATACGGGGAATGTATTTTATATTTATACAAAACATATTCTAGAAGGAGGACACCTCATATTTCGTTTTTTTCCATTTAATGGAAAATTAGAAATGAGGTAGAGGGGTGAGGTGGAAAGAAAAGTGGTGAGAGGAATGACTAGGTTTTATTTTAATTGATTTGGATGCACTATTCAAGTATGGTTCACATTCTTTATTATAAAAATCATTTGATTTAAACCAAGCCTAGCCATTTTTATCTCAAGGATTTTTTCATTATATTCTTCTTTTTCTCTCTCCTCTCAAGAGCTCCTCCATCATATTCATGTCTTTTACCCTCTCATGAGTTGAGAAGCAAAGAGATTAGAGATAGTTAAATACTTGAACACTTTACTACATCCCTAACACTTAATCCCTAGCAAGTTTTGAGTGTTAGTTGCTACACTAGGTGAAGATAGAGTTTGAACCGCATCCCTCAGGTGGATCATCTTCGACAAAGGAAGACCGACCTACAAGCTCGATACAGAACACCTAAGTGCTAAAGAAGATGAGTTTCCATCATGTTAGATGTCTTCCTTTTCTTTCTCCTGCTTCTTCTCCTTCTGAGTCGAGCCTACCTTTCCCTTTGGCAGGACAAATGGATTGATCCAGGGCTCTTGGTGCCCTCGGTGCTCTGTCCCGGAGGGAGGCCAGCGGTGCGGCTGCGCCTCCGGCTTACCCGAACCCCACACCAAATGTGTCGCTGGCGGTGGGGCCGTCTGTCTCGTCACGAGCTCCCGATGATTGTCCCGACGGTGGCCAAAGGCGTCCATGGGTTCCCGAGCCCCAGACGAGGGATGCAGGAGAGGATGAAGATGGGGTTCCTCTTATGAGGAAGAGGACGGTCTCTCGTGCACCACCGTCGGAGATTGCTGAGGCAATTCCTGTGCGGGAGGGGGACGTCCATTCCGTGGTCCCGTCCGGGCTTTCCGCTGCTGCTGGCATGCTTGCTGGGATGGAAGAGTCGGACGGGGGAAAGATCCCGCTGGGGACCTTGAGGGCCCAAATGGCGGCTATAGCTCAGGAGGCAGTGCAGGTACGTACTTCCTCATGTATTGTTTTGAGCGCCCTTTCTTTAGTTCGAGTGTCTCTAAGTCTTTCAGCTGTTTCTCGTCAGGTCCTTCAGTGCTGCACCCTTGTTACTCGCATGGAGGCCGAGGGGGCTATCCACGCTATGAGGACGGTAAGAGAGTCTTCTTCGGAGGACAAGGATCTGCGACTTGAGCTACGTCTGGAGAGGGAGAGGATGGCTGTCCTGGAAGCCCGATCAGCCACCGCGGAGCTCACTGTCTTAAAGTGCCGGGAGTCCTATCACTGCCTAAGTGAGTCCCACCGAGTCGTCGAAGAGAAGTTGATGGAACTGGCCGATCGCTTTGCAGCTATGAAGTAGGCGAGGGATGTCAGCAGGCGGGATGCCGAGGCGGCACTTCAGGCAGCGGAGGTTGCCGAGATTCGGGCTAGGAAGGCGGTGACTGATAACAAGGGGTCGGACCAGTTTTACGTCAACCTTGGCGAGGCCTCCGCCATTCCATGGAACAAAGCTCTTGACACCGTCGAGGAGCAATTTCCAGAGTTTGCCGATGGTGAGCTCCATGCTCGGGTCCCACTTTCGGTGGTCATGCCTCCGGCCGATGGTGATGAGGGAGGTGAGGCCTAGGCGGGCTTACGGCTCAAACTTTTTGGCTTTTCCTCCTCTCTCTTTTGTAAGCCTCCGGGTAATTGGATAAGGTTGGGGAGCCCACAATACCCTTGTAAAGACTTTTGGCTTTGCGAATAGAAACTTTTTGCAGTCGTATTTGCACGCGTATTTTCCTTTGTTGGTAAATACTTGTATTTGCACAGTACTGCCTTCGTTTTATGTCGGTTCTTCGTCTAGCGATCATACGTCGAGTTGCATCTGTTCGTTTGCCAATTGTGCAAAGACTAGTGGGGAGACGGTGTCTCCATGGCCCCGAAGTCAAGATGGGGATCACTCAGACGTAGATAGACCGGATGCCTCTTGGTGAGGGCTTTGTTCCTTAGTTGTTGGAGGGGCTGTCAGAGGCCTACTAAGGATGGGCTGAGCAGGGTAGCTTCCCAGTGCCTCATGGTGAAGGCTTATATCCCTGGCGGTGTAGGGTAGGGAGATACCAGCCAGGGATAACCAAGCAGGGTAGCTGCTCGGCTGCCTCTTGGCGAAGGCTTTGATCCTTAGCGCGGGAGGGGCCGTAAGAGGCCTACTAAGGATAGGCCGAGCAGGGTAGCTTCCTGGTGCCTCTTGGCAAGGGCTTTGATCCCCGGTGTGTTGGCGTAAGGAGCTACCAGCCAGGGATAATCGAGCAAATGCGGGCTCGGTTGCCTCTTGCTAAGGCTTTTGATCCTTAGCGCGGGAGGGGCCGTAAGGGGCCTACTAAGGACAGGGTCGAGCAGGGTAGCTGCTCGGTGCTTCTTGGTGAGGGCTTTCATCCCTGGTGTGTTGGGGTAGGGAGCTACCAGCTAGGGATAACCGAGCAAGGGCGGGCCTGGTTGCCTCTTGTGAGGGCTTTTGATCCTTAAGGACGGGCCGGGCAGGGTTGCTGCCCGGTGTCTCTTTGCGAGGGCTTTGATCCCTGGTGTGTTGGGGAAGGGAGCTACCAGCCTGGGATAACCGAGCAAGGGCGGGCCCGGTTGCCTCTTGTGAGGGCTTTTGATCCTTAGTGCGGGAGGGGCCGTAAGAGGCCTACTAAGGATGGGTCGAGCAGGGTTGCTGCCCGGTGCTTCTTGGCGAGAGCTTTGATCCTAAGGATGGTCGGGCAGGGTTGCTTCCCAGTGCCTCTTAGCGAGGGCTTCGATTCCTGGCGTTGTGGGGTAGGGGGCTACCGGCCAGGGATAGCCGAGCAGGGTAGCCGCTCGGCTGCCTCTTGGTGAGTGCTTTGATCCCTGGTGTTGTGGGTTAGGGGAGCTACCATCCAGGGATAGCCGAGCGGGGTAGCCGTTCGGCTGCCTTTTAGTGAGGGCTTAGATCCTTGGAGCTGCGAGGTAGGAAACTACCGGCCAGGAATAACCGAGCAGGGTAGCCGCTCGGCTGCCTCTTAATGAGGCCTTCGATCCTTAGTGCTGGAGAGGCCGTAAGAGGCCTGCTAAGGATGGATCGAGCAGTGAAGCGGCTCAGTTGCCTCTTGGTGAAGGTTTTTGATCCCTGGCATTGTGGGGTAGGGAACTACCGGCCGGGATATCCGAGTGGGGAAGCCACCCGGCCGCCTCCTATTGAAGGCTTTGATCACAAAGACGGAACTCCTCTTTTTGCAATGTTCTAACGTTCCCTTCTTGTTAATTGAATGGAAAGGACTTTATAGAGAAATTTACATCGTCTTTATGAAAGGAGAGGTACACACTCGTAGGCATTGATTTCACTGGTACAGCTTGAGCTTCTCGGCGTTGTAAGGCCGCGGAAACTTGCGCCCGTCCGCGCCCAGTAAGCGGTAGGCTCCGCCAGGAAGTACCTCGGAAACAAGGAAAGGACCGTCCCATTTTGGTGAAAACTTGTGCAGCCTGCCTTGATCGACGAACTCGTTTTGCCGTAGGACTAGATCTCCGGTCCTGAAGGAGCGACGCTTGACCCGCGGGTTATAGTATCGGGCAATTTGATGCTGATGGGCGGCAGCCCTGATCTGAGCCTGGTCTCGTTTCTCCAACAAGATGTCCAGGTTGGTCTGTAGTGCCATGGTGTTTGCTTCATCGTCGAAGTGTTCGACCCGATGATTGGGTAGCCCGATCTCCGCCGGGACCATTGCTTCGGTCCCGTAGCAGAGGCTGAAAGGGGTTTCTCCGATGGGGGTCGTCTTTGACCTGCGCAGGGCCCATATGACCCGGGGCAGTTCCTCGACCCAACTTCCTTGGCGTCCTTCTAAGCGGGTCCGGAGACCTTGGAGGATGTCCCGGTTAGCATCTTCGGCCTGCCCATTGCATTGGGGATGTGCGACCGCGGCAAACTTCATGAGGATATGATATTCATTGCAGAAATCCTTCACTTTCTCGTTTTCGAAGTTCGTCCCGTAGTCGGTGATGATACACCTCGGGATACCGGACCAGAGTATCAGGTTGTTCTGTAGGAACTTGATAGTCGAGGCAGCATCCGGTTTGCTGGTGGGGACGGCCTCGATCCACTTTGTGAAGCAATCTACTGCGACAAGAACATATTTGTGCCCACCCGCACCGGTAGGGAACTGTCCTATCATGTCCAATCACCACTGGGTGAACGGCCACGGGGAGGTTAAAGCGGTCAGCTCGATATCCGGAAGGCGAGGTATGCTTCCGTAGAGTTGGCAATTTTTGCATCTCCCGATGAGCTTTTGGGCATCTTCGTGAACAGTTGGCCAGTAGTACCCCTTGAGCAATGCCTTTTGGATTAAGGTTCAAGCCCCATAGTGTGCGCCGCTGACCCCTTCATGGATTTCACAGAGGATGTAGTCGGCTTCATGGGGATCGATGCACCGAATCAGGGGCCGAGTGAAGGATTTCTTGTAAAGGTTCCTATTGGTCCAGACGAAGTGGCGGTCTTTGGCCCGGAGACGGCGGGCTGCTCCCCGATCTTTCGGGAGTGTACCATATGTTCATATCATAATTTTGCATTATTATATTCCCCATTCTTATTCATTTTATAAATAAATAGGTGCTTTTGATCCATGTCTGCTATATAGTTGCAGGTTACAGGTTCTCGGAACAAAACAGTGAAAATGATGAAAAGACGCTACAAAAGTGAGACTTCGACCAACAAATAGAGAATCTTTATCATGCCTACAGTTTGAAGAGCAAACGAAGATCAATGAACAATATCACAAAGTACAAAGGCAGCGTAAAGATTCAAGACTTCAACACGAAGCGAACGGTAAAAGTCCACAACATTCTGCACTGGAAGAAAACATAAGACATTCTGAGAAACCAAGTGAAGAAACCAGAAGTAAAATGCAACAGGAAACAGCCCAGAAGATTTCAGCCAAAGACCCCACTATATGGCCTCGGATCCGCGGCCAAACAGGGCATATGGCCGCGGATCCACGGCCGTGCTAAGCACGTGTCGGTGCAAATTTGACAGCGGATGGCGGTGCGTTGACTAGGCTTCTCAGGGTAGTTTTGTAAATGCAGATAGGGATCAGATGTAAACCCTAGGGTTTCTATAATCTATAAATAGGAACCCTACAGCTCTTTTTGGAGCATGCCTCTTTTTATTTATCAATTTCAGAATTTTTATTCGCTGTAAATGTTTGAAGAGTGCATCAAATAAAAAGTAAGTTTTCTTTTCTCTGCCTTAGTTTAATTTTCTTTTCTGCCCTAGTATAAATTTTATTTATCTTCCCTAGTTATAAATTTTATTTATTTGCCGTAGTTTAGATAATTAGGTTATTAAAAACAAACAAAAAAATGTCTCTTGTTATCAATTCCCTAATGAGTGAGTAGTTCCTCACTTGTTAGTGTTAGAAATGGAAAAGATTTGAGAGATGAAAATCTCTCACCCCTTTCTTGCCCGTCATACATTTTAAATAGGACTCTATGCATACATACACACACCGCTCACTACGGCACCCTATCCCATGAGGTAGCAGTGATACCGTAGTTAAAGACCGGTTGTGTATATTTTCCATGGAGGTTAGGGTAAGAGTTAAGAAAAGACGGACAAGGACCTAGAGGAAGAAACCTAGTTTCTTCCCGATCGTGCTAATCCCCTTTGTTAATTATTACCTTAACACCTAAATAGATCTTAATTAGGGCATAGAAAGCGGTGAGAAATATTGAATTTCCAAACTTAACCTAAACCTAACCCTAACAAGGTTTTAATCCTAATCAAACTCATTTCAGTTTTTAGTGATAATCAATCCTACCACAATTGGAATTAACTCATTCGAACAAATAGAAAATACACAAAATCCTTATGGACCGACCCGTACTCAACCGCCTAGCTACCAAGCGACGCCGTTCTTGATTGCGGTTAACTATTCTTTGATTTTTCTTTTAAAAACGCACGCATTAAATCTACCAACCAATCAAATGGCGCCGTTGCCGGGGATGGCGTAGTTATTTTCTTTTTGTAATTTCAGGTTAATATAAAAATTGAAAAATCATAAAAACTGAAAAATATAAAAAATTATTAAAAAATTATCTTGTTATTTTTTGAAGGGTGTTTCGTTTGAATTGTGCAGGATCGACGAACAGATTCAGATCTGGAAAAATCCAGAGAGCAAAATAGCAAACAGCAGATCTGAACAAACAGAGGATAATCAGAACAGAGAAACAGAAGAATTTTTGGGAACTGAACAGACTAAAGGACCGCGGAACCGCCGCTAAAGTGTGCTTTCTGCCGTGCATCCGCAGCGCACTGCTGACGTCAGCACAAGGAAACTTCTCTGTAAGTTTTCTTTTCTTCTCTGTAACCCCCTGATCTCCTCTGAAAAATTTTCCTACAGGGTTCTTTGCGCAAAAACTTCTCTCCCTTCTCCAATAACTTGATCTTGTGCAGGATTCTTTGCGCCGTAATAAAATAAAAAAAAATTAGCAAGTGATTGTGTGTTTACTGCTTAGCATCTTTTAAAACTGACTTTAAGGGGCTTTAACACCAATCCAGATTGGGTGTGGATTTCATTACCCTTCCTAGGACCCCAAAAATCACAAAAAGCATTTTGCATAAACCATCGAGTTAATTAAAAAAGATTAGACTCAGCCTATAAGGACTGTCGGGCTCAATAGGACAAAAGAATAGTTGTAGGCATCGATCGTTTATCTAAACCAGACTTTGTGGTGCCTAGTCTAGATAAGTGAGGAAAGGTAATTTTAAAAGGTCCGTCTCACGGTGATTCATGAGCGGATCCCTCCTTTCTTTACTTGTGCTTACCTGGCCACAATTGGCGGTGAAGAGGCGATTTAAGGATCTCACAACTTGCCCTTCGAAAGAGTTAGGAGCAGTCTAGTTGACCTAGGAGACCCTAGATCTAGGCTTGATTGTACATATTGTGATTTCTTGAACGTGTGTCTAAGTTTTTTATTGAAAATCTTTTTTCAAAAAGCTTCTTATAAAAAAAAACACAAAACAGAAAATTTTTACAAAAAACTTGCCACTTGTCGCTAAGAAATCCATTGCACCCCACTTGCACCCACTTCTTTCCATTGACATTTTCTAACCCCCACCTTCTGTTTTTACCTTTTGACTACACTATACCTCTTTAGTGTATGTCCGGTTGGACTAGGGACACTAGCGCCCGTTTAGTCCGTGTCTCGTGAGTGCCGACTGACGACGCTTTCGACTCCGAAGTCGAAATTCCATCCACTTCTTTACCTTCATCATCATATTCTTCGTCTTCTAAGGAGATGTCGGGATTCAATCCTAACAACCCCTTACTCACAGGACTGATTCCACCTCCACTAGGTGCGAATAACCAACTACACCCACCTGTCGAAGTGCCCCAACGAATCGCACTCCAGGATCATTTCTACCCTATCCGCACCGCCCTTCCCACTTGTCTTTCACTTCCACCGGCTAATGGGGATAACTTTGAGATTAAACCCCACTTCATCAACATGTTGCCTAAATTTCACGGGCTGGAATCCGATGATGTCTACATCTTCATTAACAAATTCCAGAATGTTTGCGCAATGATGAAGACCACACAACTTTCTAATGATGCTATAAGGCTACGTGTCATTCTGTTCACTTTATGTGAACTAGCCGAAAAATGGTTATATAGCACAGCATCACACTCGATAAAAAATTAGGAAGAGTTTGTTAAGGCTTTTCTAAAAAAGTTTTACCCACACCACAAGACCGCGAGAATTCGCAACGAAATTATTCAATTTTCCCATCTTCCTTCCGAACCTTTTTAGAAGTGTTTTGAAAGATTTAAAGACCTACTTGTTCAGTGCCCTCACCACTGTATAGAGAATTGGCAACTTTGCCAAACTTTATATGAAGGACTAAACCCAGCAACTAAGCAGTTGTTGGAAACCATTTGTCAAGGTCACTTTCTTACAAAATCTAGCGAGGAAGTTTGGCAGTTTCTCAACGATCATGCTGAACAAACACTTCAGTGGGAAAGCACTATGACCATCTCATCTACTTCATCATGTCAGTCTAGGGCAGGCATACATCAACTAGACATGTCGATTGCAATGAAGGCCGAAATGGCCGCACTTACAAAAAAGGTAGAAGCAATTGAGAGCAAATTCTCCTTGCCTTCTCCTGCCCCTGCTTTACCCCCACGCACAGTTTGCTCTTGTTGTTCAAATCCATCACATCTTACTGAAGAGTGTCCTTACAATCCACCTGTTCAAGGACAAGATCAAGTCAATGCTGCCTTTCAGCAAAGACAAAGAAATGATCCATACTCTTTGACTTATAATCCTGGTTGGAGGAGCCACCCAAATTTTGCTTGGAATCAAAATCAACAATTCCAAGGCAATAACAACTTTCAAAGGCCTCCTCCTCCACAACAACAAGCACCTCAACAAATTCAATATCAGTAACCTTTCCAACCCCAACCTTACCCAAACCAAATGAATAATTTTGTACCAAACAACTCTTATCCTCAAAACAATTTTGTTCAGCCGAATAACGATAAGGTTTCCTCACTAGAACGAAGTTTGGATGCGTTTTTAAAACAATCTACACAATCCGCAGCAAGGTTGGAGACCTCCATTCAATCTTTGGTGCAAAACAGTGCTTCACATGATCAAAGCATAAAATCAATTGAGGCCCAAATTACACAACTAAATGCTGCGTTAAGCGAGCGAGAAAAGGGAAAGCTTCCGTCTCAACTATTGCCAAATCCCAGTCACACACACAACGCACATGTTGCTTATGAACAACAAAATCATAATGTAAATGTTATGAGCACGTTGAGATCTGGAAGAGTGTTGCACAATAATGTGGGTAATAGTGATGACACCCCTGCCAGTGCTTCTTCATCTTCTTCTTCTTCTTCATCTTCATCTTCTTCAGAGCCTATTCTTCATTCTTCATAAGGCTCTACTTCTTCTAATTCGAACGGACCCACATCTCACTTCACGAACACACCAACACTGGGATCCGTTCCAACTCCGCAATCTACTCCACAAATATTGGACTCAATAAATTTTCAAAATGTTCCATTTCCAAACAGGTTGAGATCCAAAAAACCAACTCCCCAAATGGAGAAGATTATGGAGTTATTCAAACAGGTTAGCATTAACATACCTCTCTTGGATGCAATCCAACAAGTCCCTTCTTACGCAAAAATCTTAAAGGACTTATGCACCAAGAAGAAGAAGTCACAAGTACCCAAGAAAGTTTTCGTGGCTAGTGCTGTAAGTGATGCTCTTAGCCAACCTTTACCCCAAAGACATAAGGATCCCGGCTGTCCTACAATTTCAATAACAATTGGGGATAAGAACATCAATCGAGCACTTTTAGATCTTGGTATTAGTGTTAATTTGCTACCCTATTCAGTATATGAACAATTAGGCATTGGAGAGCTTAAACCCACTCATTGTACTCTCCAAATGGCCGACCGATCCATCACCCACCCTAGGGGTGAGTTAGAGGATGTGTTGATCAAAGTAGGGGACTTCATTTTCCCCGTTGATTTCATTGTTATGGACACACAGCCTGTAGCTAACCCCCGGAGTCCAATTCCGGTGATACTCGGTCGACCATTCCTTGCGACTTCTAATGCGGTGATCAATTGTCGAAATAGTTCGATAAACCTATATTTTGGAAATATGACAATTGAACTCAACATTTTTAAGTTGGGGAATCAGCCCTCCGAGCCTAATGCTAGTATACTTGATGTTTGCTCGATTCACGAGATCACGCAGGAGGACTGTAAGCTCGAAAAATTTATGTTCGATCACAGCAGTTTTGACGCCACTAGTGCGTTACTCCTAGATTCTGACACAGCTTTCACACCGGATAACGATTACGAGTGTTTCACTTTTTTGGATGATTTTGAAGACTCACCACCCGAGTTTGACACCTTTTATTTTTCGGATAAGTTAGTTGAACCATCCGACTCGGTTGCTTACACTCGCTTTGAACCATTGATGGAATCCTTCGAGTTTGAGACAGTTTCACCAATGTTACCTTCAATTGTTTCACCTCAAAAACTCGAACTCAAGCTTTTGCCGTCTCACCATAAATACGCTTACTTAAGTGAGAATGAGACCCTTCCTTTTATCATATCGGCATCTCTAGCTCTCGAGCAAGAGAAAGCCCTTTTAATGGTCTTACAAAATAATCGGCAAGCTTTTGGCTGGACTATGGCGGACATCAAAGGGATTAGTCCTCTTATAGTTGAACATCTTATACATATGATGGATGATGCCAAGCCAGTAAGGGATCCACAGAGACGCCTCAACCCCATAAGGAAAGAGGCTGTTAAAAAGGAGATTGTCAAATGTCTTGATAGTGGTATCATTTACCCTATCTCCGATAGCCAGTGGGTTAGGCCCATTCACGTTGTCCTAAAGAAATCGGTCATAACGGTCATAACCAATGAGGCAAATGAGTTAATACCTACTCGCACCCAAACTGGGTGGCGAGTTTGCATCGACTATAGAAAACTCAACGTCGTGCCAAGGAAAGACCACTTTCCGTTACCTTTTATTGACAAAATGCTAGAACGATTGGCAGGGCATGAATTTTATTGCTTTTTGGATGGCTATTCCGGCTATAATCAAGTTCCTATCCCCGAAAAGGATTAAGACAAGACCACATTTACTTGTCCCTTCGGTATATTTGCTTACCGTCGCATGCCCTTTGGGTTATGCAATGCACCTGCTACTTTCCAGCGGTGTATGATGGTGATCTTTTCAGACATGGTGGAGAAATTTTTGGAGATTTTTATGGATGATTTCTCCATTTTCGGCGACTCCTTCGATGAGTGTCTGCTACACTTAGACGTTGTTCTTACCCGCTGTAGGGATAAGAACCTCACTTTAAATTGGGAGAAATGCCACTTTATGGTACGAGAGGGTATTATCTTAGGACATGTCATCTCACAAAACGGCATTGAGGTTGATAAAGCCAAAATTGAAGTCATTTCCAATCTTCCTCCTCCTAAATGCGTCAAAGACATCCAAGCCTTCCTTGGCCATGCCGGTTTTTATAGACGGTTTATCAAGGATTTTAGCAAGATAGCTAGACCCTTGACTCTTTTATTGGCCAAGGACACTACTTTTAATTTTGACTCAACTTGCATGAAAGCGTTCGAGTCATTGAAACACTCACTTATTTCTGCGCCCATTCTTTCATCTCCCGACTGGACGCATCCATTTGAAATTATGTGCGATGGATCTGATTTTGCTATTGGTGCTGTCCATGGACAACATATAAATAAGATGCCGTACGTAATTTATTACGCTAGCCGAACATTAAATGAGGCCCAATTGAATTACACAACAATAGAAAAAGAATTTTTAGCCGTTGTGTTTGCACTCGAAAAATTCAGGCCCTATTTAATTGGCTCTCAAGTGATTGTTTACAAAGACCACTCAGCTCTTCGCCATCTTTTCGAGAAGAAGGATGCTAAATCTCGGCTAATACGTTGGATCCTCTTGCTCCAAGAGTTTGACCTTGTCATAAGAAGCAAGAGGGAATGTGAAAACGTAATAGCCGACCACCTTTCACGACTTCCTTCTTCGCCTACACTTGAAATTCCTATTAAAGATGTTTTTCCCGATGAGCAGCTCTTAGCCGTGTCATGCGAACCTTGGTTCACTGATATAGTAAACTATTTGGCCACCGGACTGATACCGAAAGATTGGTCGAAACAGGACAAACTCGGATTCATGTACCAAGTAAAACATTTTTACTGGGATGAACCGTATCTCTTTAAATACTGTTCCGACCAAATCATTCGTCGGTGTGTCCCCGAAAACGAGTGTAAGAGTGTGCTGTCTTTTTGCCACGATCAAGCATGTGGCGGGCATTTTGGCCCCAAGAAGACAGCATAAAAAATCTTGCAGTGTGGCTTCTACTGGCCACGACTTTTTAAAGATGCTTACGAATACTGCAAGACATGCTCCCGGTGCCAACACTTGGGCCGGATTTCGCGGAGAAACAAAATGCCGCTCCAACCAATTTTGGTTGTTGATATTTTTGATGTTTGGGGAATAGACTTCATGGGACCATTTCCCAATTCCTTTGGGAATATGTATATTCTACTGGCTGTTGACTATGTTTCAAAATGGGTCGTGGCTATGCCCAGTCGAACGAATGACAATAAGGTTGTTGTTAGATTTCTTAAAGAAAACATCTTTTCTCGGTTTGGGCATCCTCGAGCGATTATAAGTGATAATCGATCCCACTTTTGTAATAGGACTTTTGAGTTATTAATGCGCAAATATTCTATTACTCACAAATTGTCAACACCATATTATCCCCAAACTTGTGGGCAAGCCGAGCTTTCAAATCGGCAGATTAAACAAATTTTGGAGAAAACGGTTTCCAAAAACCGTAAAGATTGGTCAACAAAATTGATAGATGCACTATGGGCATTCTGTACTGCCTACAAGACCGATCTTGGCATGTCTCCATACCAGCTTGTTTATGGGAAGGCTTGCCACCTTCCTATTGAAATTGAGCACAAGGCATTTTGGGCGATTAAAAAGTTGAACTTATTCATGGGAGATGCGGACAGCAATAGAAAGCTGCAATTGAATGAATTGGATGAGCTGCGGGATGAGGCCTATGAAAATGCGGTAATTGTTAAAAACCGAATGAAGGTGTTCCACGACAAACACCTTATGCGCAAAACTTTCGAACCTGGTCAACAGGTTTTGCTTTATGACACTCGGTTACACTTCCATCCCGGCAAGCTCAAATCTAGATGGAAATGGCCGTTTTTGGTACGCACCGTATATCCGCACGGTGCGGTAGATCTAGAAAACCCGGAGGACGGTACATTGTTTAAAGTAAACGGATATCGACTTAAACCATTCCTTACTGCGGACCCGTCGGAGGAGCTCCTGTTTTTGCAGGAGCCGATTTATACTGACCGATCTTCCTCCATTTACCCCCAAATTTTCAATCATCTAGCCAACACACTGTTTCAAACAAGTTTGGGGGTATGTATCATTTGTAATTTTATAAATACAAAATAACATAAAAAAGAAAAAATAAATAAAAAAAAAAATTTGGGTGTGTTTGTAAATTTACAGATTTAGAAAATAAAATAAATTTTTTATTTGCAAATAAATCTGTCTTTTTAGGGGGGTTTATTTGCAAATATCCATCACTCTCCCCCTATATAAAGAACCCGACCCTCTCTGCTCACAAACCCTAAAAAAAAAAAAGAATCCCTCAGAAAACCCTAGCCGCCGCTTGGAATTCTGCAGCCCGGTCTCGTTGATCCGCCGCGCTTCCGCCACCAGATCCCCCTTCCCGCCACGCAACCGCCGCGTTCGTGTGTCGTCACCCTCTGAAATTTTCAAAGGAGGTTAGATCTCTGAAAGTCCTCTCTGTTTTTAATTTCTGTAGATCTGTAGCTTATCTGATGGCACCCAATATGCAACTAGAGCGAGACTTTTCATAAATTTTTTCACATGCTGTGTATGGAAGTTATTTTGCGAATGAAATAGCACGCAGGGGCTGGAATTTTTTGATATATAATCACCCAAGCGCTTATGCCCTTCCGGAATTAGTCACTCATTTTTACGAGTGCATGGAAGACGGCTGTCTCGCCCAATATGGCTTTATCAAATTGCAGTTGGGTGGTAGGAAGTTTACAATTGATAGAGACTTCATACATGAAGTCACATTAATCCCTAGGATACCAGTTCATGATCAACCATTACAGTTTGAGGATTATATGCCCTTAATGGGCAATGATTTCTCGAGGGAACCGCGGAAGGGGATCCAAGCGAGAACCCTTTTCTCCAATGTTTTAACTGTGTGCCGGTGGGCACAAAACAATATTTTTTGGAGTTCCCACAACGCCACATTTTTCACACCCTCACTGCATATCGTGCACACACTCATGACAAGGAACCCTCGATTTAACATGTGCACGGTTTTACTGAACTCAATTGGAGCGGGCAAAAGAGCCGCGAACTACCCTTGCCCCATACTTGTGACACAACTATGTCGCTATTTCCTCCCCGTGGAGGAGTTTGAATTTTACAAGCTTGGAAGAATACCCATCAGGCCTCTTATTGAGGGTGTTTCTACGTCCTATACAGGATTGACGGATGTTTGGTCAAGAACAGAACCAGCGGAACACGTGCCCGCCAGAACACCTAGCTCCAGCTCGACCGCGAGCGAGGGAGAACTCACCCCCTTAGAACATGCAAATTTAACGAGAAGAGCTATTAGGGGAATTGACGAGTTAAGGGGGATAGCAAGGGAGCATGATCGACGTTTGACTGAAATAGAGCAGGGGATCCGAATCCTGCTAGGTAGGGAGGAGCGTTCCCGTTCACGCTCAAGGGGGCGGCGTGGGGCCAAGCAGTGAGGGCACCGCTTTTGGTAAGTTTGGGGGAGTTGGTGGTTGTAAATAGTTATCATTTGCATTGCATTTTTTTTTAAATTTTTGTATATATTTTTTCTTTTTCTTTTGCATGTTTAAATTCTGCATTGCATCTTTATAAAAAAAAATCATAAAATTGAAAAAATATGCAATTAAAAAATATTGAAAAATAAAAATCAAATAAAAACTGAAAAATTTAAAAAATTGAAAAATTCAATTTTGGCCATAATTGACTTGAATTTGACAAGAAGGTTAACTAGCTAGGAAAAACTAGATCCTAAACTTAGTAAATTAAAAACCCTAAAAATAGCCTTTCTTAATATTTAACGGTAGAAAATATATGTCTTTGTAGTTTACTTAGAAATAAGCAAATTTTGAGTTCACTTCATGGGCTAAGTCAAAATAAGGGAAGAGTATTGATATTTTTATTAAAGTGTAAGTCTAAAAAATAATCCCTAAGCTTAAATCTAAATTCTGAAAATATATACCCTACAA
The DNA here is from genome assembly GCA_030015575.1 of Agapanthus africanus. Classification (NCBI taxonomy): domain Eukaryota; kingdom Viridiplantae; phylum Streptophyta; class Magnoliopsida; order Asparagales; family Amaryllidaceae; genus Agapanthus; species Agapanthus africanus. Next base: position 658,798,036 of record CM057341.1, read on the forward strand.
TTAGCACATACACCTACCTTGAAACTTGGAATAGTAGAGAATACCTTGAAATGCTCTTGTCTAAAATCCTTGGTATGAAGGAAACTAAAATAAAAGTATAAGTGTGAATAAAGAGATAATAAAAATGAACACTGGTTTTGTAATTACTTAAAGCTGCGTAAAATAAAAAATATATATAGCGAGGGTGCTTTATCACCAAGTGCCTTAGACCAACTGGTTTGGGAGTCATTGCTTAAGCCTTAGGTATTACAAGACGAGGAATTACGCCTTAATGCGCAAACACATTTTGTAATCGGTCGTTAGTACCTCAAGAAGTATTAACGGTCGCATGAAGAATGTATGAGCGATTTCATCTAAAAATTCACCAATTAAAAGTACTTTAGATAATGAACAAGAGTATAAGAGCTTGAATTGAATTTCCTAGTGTAGGGGTGATACATACACACACGTAGGGGTATATGATTGGGGTTTGGATGAGAGATAGGAATGAAAAATAGGACTTATATCTTTAGTAGAGATGATAAAAATTCCTAAGTTGAGATGGAACCTTAGAAGGAAAATTCAAAAGATGCTAAAAGCTAAGTGAATTTACAGAACATATACAATCTTAAGTTAAATGATAAGGAAGCGTGAAAAATATGGGTTGATAATTTCTGAGTTGAAGATAATAGAATTTCTTGCTAGAAAACCGAATTGAAAAATTCAAGTCAATGGGCCAAATTGATAGGATTTTGTAGGGAAGTATCCGTTGAAAACCCTCAGGAGACAACACTCCTCCTACTAGGAACACCTAGAGATTTAACGGCTTGTTGCACGAGCTCAGTGCAATCGCGTTTCCCTACGAAAGTGAGGTTAGGTCTTTTTCGAGAATAAACTAGTTTTGCTCGAGGACGAGCAAAAGATAAGTTTGGGGGTATTTGTTCATATCATAATTTTGCATTATTTTATACCCCATTCTTATTCATTTTACAAATAAATAGGTGCTTTTGATCCATGTCTGCTATATAGTTGCAAGTTACAGGTTCTCGGAACAAAACAGTGAAAATGATGAAAAGACGCTACAAAAGTGAAAGTTCGACCAACAAATAGAGAATCTTTATCATGCCTACAGTTTGAAGAGCAAACGAAGATCAATGAACATTTTCACAAAATACAAAGGCAGCGCAAAGATTCAAGACTTCAACACGAAGCGAACGGTAAAAGTCCACAACATTCTGCACTGGAAGAAAACAGAAGACATTCTGAGAAACCAAGTGAAGAAACCAGAAGTAAAATGCAGCAGGAAGCAGCCCAGAAGATTTCAGCCAAAGACCCCACTATATGGCCGCGGATCTGCGGCCAAACAGGGCATATGGCCGTGGATCCGCAGCCGTGCTAAGCACGTGTCGGTGCAAATTTGACGGTGGATGGCGATGCGTTGACTAGGCTTCTCAGGGTAGTTTTGTAAATGCAGATAGGGATCAGATATAAACCCTAGGGTTTCTATAATCTATAAATAGGAACCCTACAGCTCTTTTTGGAGCATGCCTCTTCTAATGCCTCTTTTTATTTATCAATTTCAGAATTTTTATTCGCTGTAAATATTCGAAGAGTGCATCAAATAAAAAGTAAGTTTTCTTTTCTATGCCTTAGTTTAATTTTCTTTTCTGCCCTAGTATAAATTTTATTTATCTGCCCTAGTTATAAATTTTTTTTATTTGCCGTAGTTTAGATAATTAGGTTATTAAAAACAAACAAAAAAATTGTTTCTTGTTATCAATTCCCTAATGAGTGAGTAGTTCCTCACTTATTAGGGTTAGAAATGGGAAAGGTTTGAGAGATGAAAATCTCTCACCCCTTTCTTACCCGTCATACATTTTAAATAGGACTCTATGCATACATACACACACCGCTCACTATGGCACCCTATCCCATGAGGTAGCGGTGATACCGTAGTTAAAGACCGGTTGTGTATGTTTTCTATGGAGGTTAGGGTAAGAGTTAAGAAAGGACGGACAAGGACCTAGAGGAAGAAACCTAGTTTCTTCCCGATCGTGCTAATCCCCTTTATTAATTATTACCTTAACACCTAAATAGATCTTAATTAGGGCATAGAAAGCGGTGAGAAATATTGAATTTCCAAACTTAACCTAAACCTAACCCTAGCAAGGTTTTAATCCTAATCAAACTTATTTCAGTTTTTAGTGATAATCAATCCTACCACAATTGGAATTAACTCGTTCGAACAAATAGAAAATACATAAAATCACTGTGGACCGATCCGTACCCAACCAGCTAGCTACCAAGCGACGCCGTTCTTAATTGCGGTTAACTATTCTTTGATTTATCTTTTAAAAACGCACGCATTAAATCTACCAACCAATCACCATCCCTTAGGAATTCCATGAGGGGCTTCCTCCAGTCTTGGTCATCTTCCTGCGCCGTATACGCATGAAGTATTGTTGCTCTGTCTTCCACGCTGGGCCGTGGCAAGGTCTCGAAGAGAATAGATCGCTTGTTGTTGGTCGATTAGGACGAAGCCAGCTTGCTCAGGGCGTCGGCTTAGGCATTGAGTTGCCTGGGTATTTGCTCAACTTTGACTTCGTCAATGTTCTTCCAAAGTTTTCTTACTTCGGCCAGATACTTCACCATTAGAGGTTCCCAAGCCTCGAAGTGGCCGGTCACTTGGCCGACGACCAGGGCTGAGTCACTGCGGATTCGAATTGTTTTTAACCCCAGCCCGAAGGCCATACGCAGTCCAACCAGTAGGGCCTCGTACTCTGCCTCGTTGTTTAAGGCCTTGAATCCGAGCATTAGAGAGTACTCCATTTCTGCCTCGTTCGGGCACCGAATGATGAGGCCGGCACCACAGCCTTCCTCGGTTGAAGACCCGTTGACGTAAATGACCCACTCAGGGATTGAGTCGGGCCTCCCCACGATTGGGTATTGAGCTGCGAGGGTTGGCGTGGACTCTAGTTCCTTACTGGAGATGGTTCATTCGACGATAAGATCGACCTGGGCCTATGCTTTGATGGCCTGCCTCGGGCAATATTTTATGTCAAATTGGGACAGCTCCCACCTCCACTTCTCTAAGCGGCCCGAGGATTCCGGTGACGCGAGGATAGCCCCCAGCGGGCGCTCGGTAAGAACGAGGATGGTGTGTGCCTAGAAGTAGTGTCGTAGCTTCTTTGAGGCCACAATGAGTGCCAAGACGATCTTCTCTATTGCAGGATACCTCGTTTCTGCGTCTTTGAAGACGTGGCTCACGTGGTATACCGGCTTCTGCACTCCGTCGACCTCCCGGACGAGCACTGAGCCTACTGCTTGGTCGGATACCGCTAGATACAGTGATAGTTCATCTCCTTCAACTGGTCGGGTGAGCAGCGGTGGCGTCGCAAGGTGCGTTTTTAACTGGTTAAAGGCAGTCTGGCACTCTTCTGACCACTCGAACCTTGGAATTTTCCTTAAAGCTTTGAAGAATGGTAGGAACTTTTCCCTAGACCTCGACATGAAATGGCTCAGAGAGGCTACCCACCCTGTCAGTCGCATGATCTCGACGTTGGTCTTGGATGCGGTCATGTTGAGGATAGCGTCGATTTTTTGTGGGTTAGCCTCAATCCTTCAGTGGGTAACCATGAAACCGAGGAACTTTCCCCCGGTGACCCCGAATGCACACTTTGCGGGGTTCAGCTTCATCTTCAACTTGTGGAGTACCTCGAAGACCTCACCCAGGTCCTTGGCATGGTCAGTCGACGAGACTGATTTGACGAGCATATCGTCGACGTAAACTTCCATGTTCCTGCCGATCAGTGGCTTGAACATGTGATTAACCAACCGTTGGTACGTAGCCCCGGCGTTCTTGAGGCCGAAGGGCATCACCTTGTAGCAGTATACCCCCCGGTCTGTTATGAATGTGGTGAGATCTTCGTCTGCTGGATTCATACGGATCTGATTGTAGCCGGAAAAGGCATCCATGAAGCTCAATAGATCGTGGCCTGCCGAGTTGTCAACGAGCTGATCTATCTGAGGTAGAGGATAGTTGTCTTTGGGGCAGGCCTTGTTGAGGTCGGTGAAATCGACGCACATGCACCACTTCCCGCTTGACTTCTTGCCCAGGACTACGTTCGCTAGCCACTCCGAATAGAGCATATTCCGAATGAAGTTGGCGGCAAGGAGCCGATCTACCTCGTCCTCGAAAGCCTTCTGTTTGACAGGGGTGAAGCTTCGCTTCTTCTGTCTGATAGGTCGGGCCGTAGGATCTACCCCGAGCTTGTGAGATATAACTTTGGGGTCGATCCCAGGCATGTCAGCAGGCGCCCAGGCAAACACGTCGGAGTTGTTTCTGAGGAAATGAACTATGTCATCTCGCTAATTTCCTGTCAGAAACGACCCAATCTGAACGAGTTTTTCGTCATCCCCTTCTATAAAGGGGACATCTGTCAGAGGCTCCACTGGGGTCCCTCGGACCTCTTTTTTCTTGTCTCAAGTGTCTAGAGAACCCCTGATGTCACCCTCACCTTCGACATCGTCATCCGGCCTCTCCGATGAAGATGTTGCGGTGAAGCAAAACTTTGCAATTCGCTGGTCTCCATAGACCCGACCTATCCCGCCCTGCTCATGAGGGAACTTCATCGCCGGGTGGTAGGTCAATATCTGGGCCTGGAGGGAGTTCAGCGTGGGGCGGCCGAGGAGGATGTTGTAGGCCGATGGAATTCTCGCTACGATGAATTCTACCGGCACTGTCTGCCTATGGCCGACCTCCCCGACGTTGAACTGCAGAGTGATTACCCCTTCCGCCGGGATGGAGTGGTTAGTGAATCCTGAAAGGACATGGGAGGTCGGCCTCAGGTCTGCCGCGGTGAGCCCCATGCGCAGAAAGCAGTCGTAGAAGAGAATGTTTGTCGGGTTTCCTGAGTCGACCAGGATCCTGTGCACCTCGTATTGATGGACCCGAGCCGTAATCACCAGGGGTCATTGTGGGGCAGGGATATGCCGTGAAAGTCCTCGTCGTCAAATGTGATCGGCTCGGTCTCCCTGGCCTTCTTCCTCAGACGACTGTCGGCTTCCGCGGCTAGCGTAGGGTGCTGAGTCTTGCAGGTACTCGACGTACTCCGCGCCGTCATGACCATGATTTTTGACGAGACTCGGCTACTTTTGGTGAGGTTCCTTACGCCCCCCGATAGGGTTGTCTTTAAGCTACCGCGATGAGTCTCATGTGCGCGACCCCATCGAGGGAGGGGGTGTCGGTCATGCCTGCGAACAGGCGAGCTGACCGCCACCGCCTCGGGAGGGACAAGGGTGCGACAAGACTCAGGGCGAAGCTCTCTGGCATAACACCTTGGAGCCAAACGAAGCGGTGCCTACCGGGTTCTTGAATATGTCGGTCCGGGGGACCTGCGGCTGTTGGAAGCAGTGAGGCGACGATCGGCCAGGCTTGCACGAGCGAAGCCTTCTCTCCCTTTGTAGGGGTCCCGGTCCCACGGGCGGACCTGCGGTCTGGGGATCTTGCCCTGCCGTTTGGACATGGATGAGCGCCTCCACGACCGACACGAGTCGGTCTATCCGGCCTGCAATGGCGTTGATAGCATTCGGCGGAGGAGGTTTGTCCGTGCCTCCGTTGAGGGGGAGGTGGCGGCTACTGCTTGGATCGTCGTGATGATCGCTCACCATTAGATTGAGATCGGAAGATGAAATTTTATTTTTGTGGAATCAAGGTTTTCCCACAGACGGCGCCAGCTGACGCGACCTGGATCATGCCAATTTGATCTGCTGACGGCGGCGATGGACGGTTGAGATTGGATCTGGAGGCAGGCTCCTAAAGCCTGTGGATCTCAATGGGTTTGAGGTTGTTGTTCCCGAGCTACATGCAAGGAAGTCCCAGGGTGGTTGTACCACCGAGGACCCTCCGACGGTCAAGTTAGAGAGGAAATCCGAGCAGAGTAATGGGTTAGTGGAGTAAAAATGGTTTACTTGAACCGTCTAAAGAAGGGGTTTATATAGCGGTGGCAGCAGGCAGGGCAGGCGCGTGAATCACGCCGGCTGTTACGCTCCCGACATCACGCCCGCGTGATGAGTGGGATCTCCTATTAATGGCGAGACAGGCTCGTTAATGGGGATCGTGATAGCATGGAACGTGGGATGTGGCCGACAGATATCTCGCGCATGGCGAGATGCACGGGATGGCGGTTGCGCCTGTAAGCGGTGCTGTTGATCGGTCGATGAGAACGAGGAAAATGACCTCGGCGGGAGAGCTCATAGACGAGCGGGAGAGCCGAGGTATCATAGTTCTACGGTAACCCAAAGACGAGCTAGGAGGCCAAGGAGGGCAATTGTGCACGGGGCTCGGAGGCAAGCATGCGTTTGTTTATGGGACGGGCACAGGAGTGGCCTGGTCGGCCAATGTAGGTCCTTTCTTGTGAGCTTTGGGACGCGTTATCTGCCACGTGTCATGATCTAGGAGATCACCGATATCGAGCATCATCATTAGCCCCTCACTCTCGTCCCGACCAGCTGATGGGTCGGGTCTTGAGTGGTCTGCCGGGTCACCCGAGGTGACCTCCTTTCGAAAATATCGCCGGGGCGTGTTCCCGGGCAATCTGTGGTATTTTCTGGATGACGCCAGCGAATCAGGGGTGTGATCTTTACTTTAAAGAGGGTGTGTCGAATCGTGCATACTTCCGCTTAAGCGACAGTCCACGTGTGGGGCGCTGGTTGGCTGACGTGACGGGCCGCAGACCTCTGGCGTCTGATGGGATACGGCCAATGCGTGTGCGACAGGTAGAGCGATCGTGGCCGTCGAATGCGAGGAGTTGTTTTGGCGGGATTTGACTGTCGCCGTTGGATGAGGACGCCAGCAACTATAAATAGAGGTGAGGTCCGCTTCAGGGCCCATATCTTTTCATATTTTCCTCGTTATGAGTCTTGTTAGCTCGGCGCTCTCCTCTTTAGGTCGAATCCTGGCGTTCCCGGGGATTTCTTTCCATCAGGTTAGATGTCTTCCTTTTCTTTCTCCTGCTTCTTCTTCTTCTAAGTTAAGCCCGCCTTTCCCTTTGGCAGGACAAATGGATTGATCCAGGGCTCTTGGTGCCCTCGGTGCTCTGTCCCAGAGGGAGGCTAGCGGTGCCGCCGCGCCTCCGGCTGACCCGAACCCTGCACCAAATATGTCACCGGCGGCGGGGCTGTCTGTCTCGTCACGAGCTCCCGATAATTGTCCTCGCGGCGACCAAAGGCGTCCACGGGTCCCCGAGTCCCAGACGAGGGATGCGGGAGAGGATGAAGACGGGGTTCCTCTTAAGAGGAAGAGGACGGTCTCTCGTGCACCACCGTTGGAGATTCCTGAGGCAATTCCTGTGCAGGAGGGGGACGTCCATTTCGTGGTCCCGTCTGGGCTTTCCGTTGCTGCCGGCTTGCTTGCTGGGATGGAAGAGTCGGCCGGGGACAAGATTCTGCGGGGGACCTTAAGGGCCCAAATGGCGGCTATAGCTCAGGAGGCGGTGTAGGTATGTACTCCCTCATGTGTTGTTTTGAGCGCCCTTTCTTAAGTTCGAGTGTCTCTAAGTCTCTCAGCTGTTTCTCGTCAGGTCCTTCAGTGCTGCGCCTTTGTTACTCGCATGGAAACCGAAGGGGCGATCCACACTACGAGGCCGGTGGGAGAGTCCTCTTCGGAGGCCGAGGATCTGCGACTTGAGTTGCGTCTGGAGAGGGAGAGGATGGCTGTCCTGGAAGCCCGATTGGCCGCCGCGGAGCTCGCCGTCTCATAGTACTGGGAGTCTTATCACTGCCTAAGTGAGTCCTACCGAGTCATCGAAGTGAAGTTGATGGAACTGGCCGATCGCTTTGCAGCCATGAAGAGGGCGAGGGATGCCAGCAGGCGGGATGCAGAGGCGGCGCTTTAGGCGGTGGAGGTTGCCGAGATTTTGGCTAGGCAGGCGGTGACTGATTACAAGTGGTCGGAACTGTTTTACGTCGACCTCGGCGAGACCGCCGCTATTGCATGGAACAAAGCTCTTGACGCCGTCAAGGAGTTGTTTCCAGAGTTTGACGGTGGTGAGCTCCGTGCTCGGGTCCCACTTTCGGTGGTCATGCCTCCGGTCGACGGTGATGAGGGAGGTGAGGCCTAGGCGGGCTTGCGGCTCGAACTTTTTGGCTTTTCCTCCTCTCTCTTTTGTAAGCCTCCTGATAATTTCATAAGGTTGGGGAGCCCACAATACCCTTGTAAAGACTTTTGGCTTTGTGAATAAAAACTTTTTGCAGTCGTATTTGCATGCATATTTTCCTTTGTTGGTAAACACTTGTATTTGCGCAGTACTGCTTTCGTTTTATGTCGGTTCTTCGTCTAGAGATCACAAGTTGAGTTGAATCTGTTTGTTTTCCAATTGTGCAAAGACTAGTGGGGGGACGGTGTCTCCATGGCCCCGAAGTCGAGGTGGGGATCGCTCAGACGTAGATAGACCGGATGCCTCTTGGTGAGGGCTTTGTTCCTTAGTTGTTGGAGAGGCCGTCAGAGGCCTACTAAGGATGGGACGAGCAGGGTAGCTGCCCGGTGCCTCATGGTGAGGGCTTAGATCCCCGGCGGTGTGGGATAGGGGGTACCAGCCAGGGATAACCGAGCAGGGTAGCTGCTCGGCTGCCTCTTGGTGAGGGCTTTGATCATTTACGCGGGAGGGGCCTTAAGAGGCCTACTAAGGACCGACCGAGCAGGGTAGCTGCCCAGTGCCTCTTGGCGAAGGCTTTGATCACTGGTGTGTTGGGGTAGAGATCTACCAGCCCGGGATAACCGAGCAAAGGCGAGCCCGATTGCCTCTTACGAGGGCTTTTGATCCTTAGCGCGGGAGGGGCCGTAAGGGGCCTACTAAGGACGGGGCCGAGCAGGGTAGCTGCTCGGTGCCTCTTGGCGAGGGTTTTGATCCCTGGTGTGTTTGGGTAGGGAGCTACCAGCCAGAGATAATCGAGCAAGGGCGGGCCCAGTTGCCTCTTGCGAGGGATTTTTATCCTTAAGGACGGGCGGGCAGGGTTGCTGCCCGGTGCCTCTTGGCGAGGGCTTTGATCTCTAGTGTGTTGGGGTAGGGAGCTACTAGCCAGGGATAACCGAGCAAGGGCGGGCCCGGTTGCCTCTTGCGAGGGCTTTTGAACCTTAGCGCGGGAGGGGCCGTAAGAGGCCTACTAAGGATGGGCCGAGCAGGGTTGCTGCCCGGTGCCTCTTGGCGAGGGCATTGATTCTCAAGGATGGCCGGGCAGGGTTGCTGCCCGGTGCCTCTTGGTGAGGGTTTTGATTCCTAGCGTTGTGGGGTAGGAGGCTACCGGCCAGGGATAACCGAGTATGGTAGCCGCTCGGCTGCCTCTTGGTGAGGGTTTTGATCCCTGACGTTGTGGGGTAGGGTAGCTACCGGCCAGGGATAGCCGAGCGGGGTAGCTGCTCGGCTGCCTCTTAGTGAGGGCTTTGATCCTTGGCGCTGCGTGGTAGGGAACTACCAGCCAGGGATAGCCGAGCAGGGTAGCCGCTCGGCTGCTGATTGAGAGATGTTTTTGCGTGTGCGTTTTTAAATCAAAAAATTAACCGCAATCAAGACGGTGTCGCTTGGTAGCTAGCCGGTTGAGTACGAGTCGGTCCATAGGAAAAACGTGTCTTTTCTGGTTGTTCTAACGAGTAAATTGCTATTTGTGGTAGGTTTTGATTTTCTATAAAAACTGAGGTTGAATTTGATTTGGATTAAAACCCAGCTAGGGTTAGCATTAGGTTAATTTGGAAAGTCAATTCTACTCACCTCTTTCTTTGCCCTAATAAATATCTTAGGTGTTAAGGTAATAATTAACAAAGGGGATTAGCGCGATAAGGAAGAAACTTCGTTTCTTCCTTTTGGCCCTTGTCCGTCCTTTCTTAATTCTTAGCCCTAACCTCTATGGAAATCAACCACAGCCGGTCTAACTAGGGAATCACCGCTATCTCGTAGGATAAGGTGCCGTAGTGAGCGGTGTATGTTTGATTTGCATAAAGTCCTATTTTTAAAATATTGAACGGGCAAGAAAGGAGTGAGAGATTTTCATCTCTCAAACCTTCCCCAAACCTAACCCTAACAAGTGAGAAACTGCTCACTCATTAGGGAATTAACAAAGGAATTCATTTTTTCTTCTTTTAATAACCTAATTAACTTGCGGAAAATAACTACGGCAGATAAAAATTACAGAGAAATAAAATTGCAGATAAGAAATTCAAGAAAAAAAAACTTACTTTTTATTGATGCACACTTTGACAATTACAATGGAATGAAAATTTAAATTCAAGAAATTAAATGAGGCATGCTCCAAAAAGAGCTATAGGCTTCCTATTTATAGATAATAGAAACCCTAAGGTTTACATCTGATCCATATCTAAAATTACAAAACTACCCTGAGAAAACCGGGTCAATGTACAGACTCCACCAACAAGCACCGACACGCACCGACACGTGCGATGCACGGCCGCGGATCCATGGCCATAAGCCCGGTTTGGCCGCGGTTCCGCGGCCATCTTGAATGTTCTCTGGCTCATTTTCTCAGGTATACTTCATGTTGCATTTTACTTCTGATTTCTTCTCTTGGTTTCTCAAAATGTCTTCTAGTTTCTTCCAGATTTCCACAGTGCAGAATGTTGTGGACTTTTACCGTTCGCTCTTGTTGAAGTCTTGAATCTTGTGCTGCCTTCGTGCTTTGTGAAATCGAACTGTTCATTGATCTTCATTTATTGCTTAAACTGTAGGCGGCATCATAAAGATTCTTCTATTTGTTGGTCGTAATCTCACTTTCGTAGCGTCTTTTCATCATTTTCACTGTATTGTTCCGAGAACCTGTAACCTGCAACTATTTAGCAGACATGGATCAAAAGCATCTATTTATTTGCAATATGATTAAGAATGGGGAATATAATAATGCAAAATTCTGATATGAACAAATACCCCCAAACTTATCTTTTGCTCATCCCGAGCAAAACTAGTTTATTCTCGAAAAACCTAACCTCAATTTCGCAGGGAATCGCGATTGCACTGAGCTCGTGCAACAAGCCGTTAAACCTCTAGGTGTCCCTAGTAGGAGGAGTGTTGTCTCCTAAGGGTTTTCAGCGGATACTACCCACAAAATCCGATCAACTTGGCCTATTGACTTTCATTCTTCAATTTGGTGTTCTAGCAAGGAATTCTATTATCTGCAACTCAGAAATTATCAACCCGTATTTTTCACGCTCACTTATTATTTAACTTAAGATCGTATATGTTCTGTAAATTTATTTAGCTTTCAACATCTTTTGAATTTTCCTTCTAAGGTTCCATCTCAACTTAGGAATTTTTATCATCTCTATTGAAGATATAAGTCATATTTTTCATTCCTATCTCTCGTCCAAACCCCAATCATATACCCCTACGTGTATGTATGTATCACCCCTACACTTAGAAATTCAATTCAAGCTATTATACTCTTTTCCATCATCCAAAGTATTTTTATTTGGTGAATTTTTAGATGAAATTGCTAACACATCCTTCATGCGACCGTTAATATTTCTTGAGATACTAACGACCGATTACAAAATGTGTTTGCGCATTAAGGCGTAATTCCTTGTCTTGTAATACCTAAGTCTTTAACAGTGACTCCCAAACCAGTTGGTCTAAGGCACTAGGTGATAAAGCACCCTTGCTATATATTTTTTATTTTACGCAGCCTTAAGTAATTACAAAACCAATGTTCATTTTTTTATATCTCTTTATTCACACTTATAATTTTATTTTCCTTCATACTAAGGATTTTAGACAAGAGCATTTTAAGGTATTCTCTACTATTCCATGTTTCAAGGTTCGTGTTTGTGCAAGTTGTAGGGTATATATTTTCAGAATTTAGACATAAGCTTAAGAATTATTTTTCAGATTTACACTTCAATAAAAATTTCAATACTCTTCCCTTATTTTGACTTAGTCCAAGAACTGAACTCAAAATTTGCCTATTTCTAAGTAAACTACAAGGACATATTTTCCACCGTTAAATTTTTAAGAAAGGTTATTTTTAGGGTTTTTAATTTACTAAGTTTTGGGATCTAGTTTTTCCTAGCTAGTTAACCGTCTTGTCAAACTTAAGTCAATTATGGCCAAAATTGAAATTTTCAATTTTTATAATTTTTAAAAAAAATTTAAAAATTTTAATTGATTTTTTTTCTTTTATATTTTTTTTTCATTTTTTTTTATTTTTTTAATTTTTTATAAAATTGCAATGCGGAATTGAACATGCAAAAGAAAAAGAAAAATATGTACAAAAATAAAAATATGCAATGCAATGATAACTATTTACAACCACCTCCTCCTCCAAACTTACCAAAAGCAGTGCCCTCACTGCTCGGCCCCTCGCCATCCCCTAGAACGTGAGCGGGAACGCTCCTCTAGCGTCAACAGGGTTCTGATCCCCTGCTCTACTTCTGTTAGGCGCTAATCATGCTGCCTTATCATCCCCCTCAAATCGTCAATCCCCCTAATGGCTCTTCTCATTAAAAGTGCATGTTCTAAGGGGGTGAGTTCTTCCTCGCTCGCAGTCGAGCTGGAGCTAGGTGTTCTGGCGGGCACGTGTTCCGCCGGTTCTGTTTGTTACCAAACATCAATCAAGCGGGTATAGGACGTGGATACGCCCTCAATGAGTGGCCTGATAGGTATACCTCCATGCATGTAGAATTCAAATTCCTCCACAGGGAGGAAATAGCGACACAGTTGTGTCACTAATATGGGGCATGGGTAATTTGCGGCCTTTTTACCAGCACCAATTGAATTAAGTAAAACTGTGCACATATCAAATCTAGGGTTCCTAGTCATTAGGGTGTGCACGATATGAAGTGATGGGGTGAAAAATGTGGTATTATGGGAACTCCCAAAAATATTGTTTTTTGCCCACCGGCACACGGTTAAAACATTAGCAAAAAGGGTTCTAGCTTGTATTCCCTTCCTCGGTTCCCTCGAGCAGTCATTACCCATTAAGGACATGTAATCTTCAAACTGAAGGGGTTGGTCGTGAACAGGTAATCTAGGGATTAAAGTGACTTCATGGATGAAGTCTCTGTCAATAATTATCTCCCTATCGCTCCACAGTAACTTGATAAAACCATATTGTGCAAGGCAGCCTTCTTCCATGCACTCGTAAAAACGAGTGACTAGATCTGGAAGGGCGTAAGCATTTGGGTGATTATAGATTAAAAAATTCCACCCCCTTCGTGCGATTTCATCAGAAAAATAACTCCCATATATCGTGTGTGAAAAAATTTGTGAGAAATCACGCTCTAACTGCATATTTGGTGCCATCACAGAAAGTTTACAGATCTAAAAAAAATTTAACAGAGAAGGAAAAAGAGATGCAAACCTCCACTGAGAAAATTAGAGTGTGACGCAGCAGGGGCGCGGCGAAAGCGCGGAGGGAAGGGGGTTCTGGCGGCAGATCAGCGGCGGTCTGGAGCAATCTCGCTGCAGAACTCGAAGCGGCGGCTAGGGCTTTCTGTGAGCAAATTTTTTTAGGGTTAGTGAAACAAAGAGGGTCGGGTATTATTTATAGGGGGAAGTATGTTGGTTATTTGTAAAAAGCCCCTCTTAAAGATAGGAAATTATTTGCAAATAAAATTTTATTTTTATTTTATTAAATCTGGAAATTTACAAAAATAACTGAAAAAATTTATTTTCAAATTTTAAATTTTTTATGTTATTTTGTTTTTATATAATTTCAAATGATACATACCCCCAAACTTGTTTGAAACAGTGTTTCGGCTAGATAATCGAAAATTTAGGGGTAGATGGAGAAAGATCAGTCAGTATAAATCGGCTCCTGCAAAAACAGGAGCTCTTCCGAAGGGTCCACAGTGAGGAACGGTTTAAGTCGATGTTCGTTCACTTTAAACAGTGAACCGTCCTCCGGGTTTTCTCGATCAACCGCACCGTGCGGATATACGGTGCGTACCAAAAATGGCCATTTCCATCGAGATTTAAGCTTGCCGGGATGGAAATATAACCGAGTGTCATAAAGCAAAACCTGTTGACCAGGTTTGAAAGTCTTACGCATAAGGTGATTATCGTGGAACACCTTCGTTCGGTTTTTAACAACTATTGCGTTCTCATAGGCCTCATCCCGCAGCTCGTCTAATTCGTTCAACTACAGCTTTCTATTGTTGCCCGCATCTCCCAATGATAGGTTCAACTCTTTAATTGCCCAAAATGCCTTATGCTCTATTTGAACAGGAAGGTGGCAAGCCTTTCCATAAACAAGCCTGTATGGAGACATGCCAAGATCGGTCTTATAGGCAGTACGGAATGCCCAAAGGGCATCAATCGGTTTTGATGACCAATCTTTACGGTTTTTGGAAACCGTTTTCTCCAATATCTGTTTAATCTGCCGATTCGAAATCTTAGCTTGCCCACAAGTTTGGGGATGATAGGGCGTTGACAGCTTGTGAGTAATGGAGTATTTTCGTATTAAGGACTCGAAAGTCATATTACAAAAGTGAGATCCATTATCACTGATAATCGCGCGAGGATGCCCAAACCAAGAAAAAATGTTTTCTTTGAGAAATCCAATTACAACCTTGTTGTCATTAGTTCGGCTGGGCACAGCCTCGACCCATTTTGAAATATAGTCAACAGCAAGTAGAATATACATGTTCCCAAAAGTGTTGGGAAATGGTCCTATAAAGTCTATCCCCCAAACGTCAAAAATTTCAACAACCAAAATTGGTTGGAGTGACATTTCATTTCTCCGAGATATCCGGCCCAAGTGTTGGCACCAGGAGCATGTCTTGCAGTATTCGTATGCATCTTTAAAAAGTCGTGGCCAATAGAAGCCACGGTGCAAGATTTTTTCTTCTATCTTTTTGTGGCCAAAATGCCCGCCACACGCTTGATCATGGCAGAATGACAGCACGCTCTTAAACTCGTTGTCAGGGACACACCGACGAATGATTTGGTCGGAATAGTATTCGAAGAGATACGGTTCATCCCAGTAAAAATGCTTTACTTGGGACAAGAATCGGAGTTTATCCTGTTTCGACCAATCGTTTGGTATCAGTCCGGTGGCCAAATAATTTACGATATCCGCGAACCAAGGTTCGCATGACACGGTTAAGAGCTGCTCATCTGGAAAAACGTCTCTAATAGGAATTTGAAGTGTAGGCGAAGAAAGGAGTCGTGAAAGGTGGTCGGCGACTACGTTTTCACATCCTCTCTTTTCTCTTATGACAAGGTCAAATTCTTGTAGCAAGAGGATCCAACGTATCAGCCGAGATTTAGCATCCTTCTTCAAAAATAGATGGCGAAGAGCTGAGTGGTCTGTGTAAACGATGACTGGAGAGCCGATTAAATAGGGCCTGAGTTTTTCTAGTGCAAACACAACGGCTAAGAATTCTTTTTCAGTTGTTGTGTAATTCAATTGGGCCTCGTTTAATGCTCGGCTAGCGTAATAAATTACGTGCGGCATCTTATTTATGTGTTGTCCAAGGACAGCACCAATGGCGAAATCAGATGCATCGCACATAATTTCAAATGGATGCGTCCAGTCGGGATATGAAAGAATGGGCGCAGAAATAAGTGAGTGTTTCAATGACTCGAATGCCTTCATGCAACTTGAGTCAAAATCAAAAGTGGTGTCCTTGGCTAACAAAAGAGTTAAGGGTCTAGCTATCTTGCTAAAATCCTTGATGAACCGTCTATAGAAACCTGCATGGCCAAGTAAGGCTCGGATGTCTCTGACGCACTTGGGAGGAGGAAGATTGGAAATGACTTCAATCTTAGCTTTATCAACCTCAATGCCGTTTCACAGACTCCACTGACAAGCACCGACACGCACCGACACGTGCGATGCACTGCCGCGGATCCATGGCCATAAGCCTGGTTTGGCCACGGTTCCGCGGCCATCTTGAATGTTCTCTGGCTCATTTTCTCAGGTATACTTCATGTTGCATTTTACTTCTGGTTTCTTCACTTGGTTTCTCAGAATGTCTTCTAGTTTCTTCCAGATTTCCACAGTGCAGAATGTTGTGGACTTTTACCGTTCGCTTCGTGCTGAAGTCTTGAATCATGTGCTGCCTTCGTGCTTTGTGAAATCGAACTGTTCATTGATCTTCATTTGTTTCTTAAACTGTAGGCGACATCATAAAGATTCTTCTATTTGTTGGTCGTAGTCGCACTTTCGTAGCGTCTTTTCATCATTTTCACTGTATTGTTCCGAGAACCTGTAACCTGCAACTATTTAGCAAATATGGATCAAAAGCACCTATTTATTTGCAATATGATTAAGAATGGGGAATATAATAATGCAAAATTCTGATATGAACAGCTGCCTCTTGATGAGGGCTTCGATCCTTAGCGCTTGAGGGGCCGTAAGAGGCCTGCTTAGGATGGACCGAGCAGTGAAGCGGCTCAGTTTCCTCTTGGCTAGGGCTTTTGATCCCTGGCATTATGGGGTAGGGAACTACCAGCCGGGATAGCCGAGCGGGGAAGCCGCCCGGCCTCCTCCTATTGAGGGCTTTGATCACAAAGACAAAACTCCTTTTTTTGCAATGTTCGAACATTCCCTTCTTGTTATTTGAATGGAAAGGACTTTTTAGATAAATTTACATCGTCTTTGTGAAAGGAGAGGTACACACTCATAGGCATTGATTTCACTGGTACAGCTTGAGCTTCTCGGCGTTGTAAGGCCGCGGAAACTTGTGCCCGTCCGTGCCCTGTAAGCGGTAGGCTCCGCCGGGAAGTACCTCGGAAATGAGGAAAGGACCGTCCCATTTTGGGGAAATCTTGTCCAGCCTGCCTTGATCGACGAACTCGTTTCACCTTAAGACTAGATCTCCGGTCCTGAAGGAGCGACGCTTGACCCACGCGTTGTAGTATTGGGTAGTTTGCTGCTGATAGGCGGCAGCCCTGATCTGAGCCCTGTCTCGTTTCTCCAACAAGATGTCCAGGTTGGTCCATACTGCCGTGGTGTTTTCTTCGTTTTCAAAATGTTCGACCCGATGACTGGGTAGCCTGATCTCCGCCGGGACCATTGTCTCGGTCCCGTAGCAGAGGCTGAAAAGGGGTTTCCCCGGTGGGGTTCTTCTTTGACATGCGCAGGGCCCATAAGACCCGGGGCAGTTCCTCGACCCAACTGCCTTGGCGTCTTTCTAAGTGGGTCCGGAGACCTCGGAGGACGTCCCAGTTAGCTACTTCGGCCTGCCCGTTGCATTGGGGATGTGCGACCGCGGCAAACTTCATGAGGATATGATATTCATTGCAGAAATCCTTCACTTTCTCGTTTTCGAAGTTCGTCCCATGGTCGGTGATGATACACCTCGGGATACCGGACCAGAGTATCAGATTGTTCTGCAGGAACTTGATGGTCGTGACGGCATCCGGTTTCCTGATGGGGACAGCCTCGATCCACTTTTTGAAGCAATCTACTGAGACAAGGACATATTTGTGCCCACCCGCACCGGTAGGGAACTGGCCTATCATGTCCAATCCCCATTGGGCGAATGACCACGGGGAAGTTAAAGCGGTCAGCTCGGTAGCCGGAAGGGGAGGTATGCTTCCGTGGAGTTGGCAACTTTTGCATCTCCTGACAAGCTTCTGGGCGTCTTCGTGAACAGTTGGCCAGTAGTACCCCTGGAGCAATGCCTTCTGGATTAAGGTTCGGGCCCCATGGTGTGCGCCGCTGACCCCTTCATGGATTTCACGGAGGCCGTAGTCGGCTTCGTGGGGGTCGACGCACCGGAGCAGGGGCTGAGTGAAGGATTTCTTGTAAAGGTTCCCATTTCTCCAGATGAAGTGGCGGGCTTTAGCCCGTAGACGGCGGGCTATTCCCCGATCTTCCGGGAGCATAACATCCCTTAGGAATTCCATGAAGGGATTCCTCCATTGTTGGTCATCTTCCTGCGCTGTATACACATGAAGTATTATCGCTCCCTCTTCCACGATGGGTCGTGGCAAGATCTCGAAGAAGATAGATCGCTTGTTGTTAGTCGAGTAGGACGAAGCCAACTTGCTCAGGGCGTCGGTTTGGGCATTGAGCTGCATGGGTTTTTGCTCAACTTGGACTTCGTCAAAGTTCTTCCAAAGTTTTCTTACTTCGGCCTGGTAGTTCACCATTAGAGGTTCCCGAGCCTCAAAGTGGCCGGTCACTTGGCCGACAACCAGGGCTGAGTTAGTGCAGATTCGAATTGTTTTCAGCCCTAGCCCGGAGGCTATGCGCAGTCCAGCCAGTAGGGCCTCGTACTCTGCCGCGTTGTTTGAGTCCTTGAATCCGAGCTTTAGAGAGTACTCTATTTCTGCTTCGTTCGGGCCCCGAATGATGAGGTCGGCACCACAACCTTCCTCGGTTAAAGACTTGTCGATGTAAATGACCCACTCAGGGATTGAGTCGAGCCTACCCACGATTGGTTGTTGAGCTGCGACTGTTGGCGTGGACTCTGATTCCTTACTGGGGATGGTGCATTCGACGATAAAATCGACCAGGGCATGTGCTTTGATGGCCTGCCTCGGGCGATATTTTATGTCAAATTGGGACAGCTCCCACCTCCACTTCTCTAAGCGGCCCGAGAATTCTGGTGATGCGAGGATAGTCCCCAGAGGGCGCTCGGTAAGAACGAGGATAGTGTGTGCTTGGAAGTAGTGTCGTAGCTTCCTTGAGGCCACAATGAGTGCCAAGACGATCTTCTCTATAGCTGGATAGCTCGTTTCCACGTCTTTGAAGACGTGACTCACGTAGTATACCAGCTTCTGCACTCCGTCGACCTCCCGGACGAGCACTAAGCCTGCTGCTTGGTCAGATACCGCCAGATACAATGATAGTTCATCTCCTTCAACTGGTCGAGTGAGCAGCGGTGGCGTCGCAAGGTGCCTTTTTAACTGGTCAAAGGTGGTCTGGCACTCTTTTGACCACTCGAACCTCGGAATTTTCCTTAAAGCTTTGAAGAATGATAGGCACTTTTCCCCAAACCTCGACATGAAACGGCTCAGAGCGGCTACCCGCCATGTCCGTCGCATGATCTCGATGTTGGTCTTGGGCGCGATCATGTTGAGGATAGCTTCGATTTTTTTCCGGGTTAGCCTCGATCCCTCGGTGGGTGACCATGAAACCGAGGAACTTTCCCCCGGTGACCACGAATGCGCACATGGCAGGGTTCAACTTCATCTTGAACTTATGGAGTACTTGAAGGCCTCGCCCAGGTCCTTGGCGTGGTCGGTCGACGAGACTGATTTGGCGAGCATATCGTCGACGTAAATTTCCATATTCCTACCAATCTGTGGCTTGAACATGCGGTTGACCAACTGTTAGTACGTAGCCCCGGTGTTCTTGAGGCCAAAGGGCATCACCTTGTAGCAGTATACCCCCCGGTCCATTGTGAATGCGGTGAGATCTTCGTCTGCTGGATTCATACGGATCTGATTGTATCCAGAGAAGGCATCCATGAAGCCCAATAGATTGTGGCCCGCCGAGCTGTCAACGAGCTGATCTATCCGAGGTAGGGGATAGTTGTCTTTAGGGCAGGCCTTGTTGAGGTCGGTGAAGTCGACGCACATGCGCCACTTCCCGCTTGACTTCTTGACTAAGACTACGTTCGCTAGCCACTCCGAATAGGGCATATTCCGAATGAAGTTGGCGGAAAGGAGCCGATCTACCTCGTCCTCGATAGCCTTCTGTTTGACAGGGGTGAAGCTTCGCTTCTTCTTTCTGACAGGTCGGGCCGTAGGATCTACCCCGAGCTTGTGAGATATAACTATGGGGTTGATCCTAGGCATGTCAGCAGGCGCCCAAGCAAACACGTCGGAGTTGTTTCTGAGGAAATGAACCATGTCATCTCACAGTCAGAAGAGACCCGATCTGAACGAGTTTTTCATCGTCCCTTTCTATGAGGGGGACCTCTGTCAGTGGCTCAACCGGGGTCCCTCGGACCTCTTTTTTCTTGTCTCGAGTGTCTAGAGAACCCCTGATGTCACCCTCACCTTCGACATCGTCGTCTGGCCTCTCCGATGAAGATGTTGCGGTGAAGAAAACCTTTGCAATTCGTTGGTCTCCATAGACCCGACCTATCCTACCCTGGTCGAAAGGGAACTTCATTGCTAGGTGGTAGATCGATATCTGGGCCCGGAAGGAGTTCAGCGTGGGGAGGCCGAGAAGGATGTTGTAGGCCGATGGAATTCTCGCTACGATGAATTCCACCGGCACTGTCTTCGTACGGCCGGCCTCCCCGACGTTAAACTGCAGAGTGATTACCCCTTCCGCCGGGATGGAGTGGTTAGTGAATCCTGATAGGATGTGGGAGGTCGGCCTCAGGTCTGCGGCTAGCGTGGGGTGCTGAGTCTCGCAGGTACTCGATGTACCCTGTGCCGTCATGACCATGATTTTTGACGAGCCTCGGCTCTTTTTGGTGAGTTTCCTTACGCCCCCCGATAGGGTTGTCTTTGAGCTGCCGCGGCGAGTCTCGCGTGCGCGACCCCGTCGAGGGAGGGGGTGCTGGTCATGCCTGGGAACAGGTGAGCTGACTGCCACCGCCTCGGGAGGGACAGGGGTGCGACGAGATTCGGGGCGAAGCTCTCTGGCATAAGACCTCAGAGCCAAACGAAGCGGTGCCTACCGGGTTCTTGAATATGTCGTTCCTGGAGACCTGCGGCTGTTGGAAGCAGTGAGGCGACGATCAGCCGGGCCTGCATGAGCGGAGCCTTCTCTCCCTTTATAGGGGTCCCGGTCCCGCAGGGGGACCGGCGGTCTAGGGATCATGCCCTGCCGTTTGGACATGGATGAGCGCCTCCATGACGGACGCAAGTCGGTCTATCCGGCCGGCATGGGCATTGATGGTATTCGGCGGAGGAGGTTCGTCCGCGCCTCCGTTGAGGGGGAGGCGGCGGCTAGTGCTTGGATCGTCATGATGATCGCTCGTCATTAGATTGAGATCGGAAGATGAACTTTTGTTTTTGTGGAATCAAGGTTTTCCCACAGACGGCGCCAGCTGACACGACCTGGATCACGCCAAGATGTTACCTTCCGTTGATCTGCTGATGGCGGCGATGGACGGCCGAGATTGGATCTGGAGGCAGGCTCCTAAAGCGTGTAGATCTAAATGGGTTTGAAGTTGTTATTGCCAAGCTACCTATAAGGAAGTCACGGGGTGGTTGTATCACCAAAGACCTTCCGACGGTTAAGTTAGAGAGGAAATCCGAGTAGAGTAACGACTTAGTGGAGTAAAAATAGCTTACTTGAACCGTCTGAAGAAGGGATTTATATAGAGGTGGCAGCAGGCAGGGTAGACGCGAGAATCACGCCGGCCGTTACGCTCCCGATGTCACGTACGCATGATGAGCGGGATCTCCTATTAATGGAGAGACAGGCTCGTTAATGGGGATCGTGATGGCGTGGAGCGTGGGATGTGGCCAGCGGATATCTCGAGCATGGCGAGATTCGCGGGATGACGGTTGCGCCTGTAAGCGGTGCTGTCTATCGGTCGATGAGACCGAGGAAGATGACCTCGGCGGGAGAGTTCGCGGACGAGCGGGGGAGCCGAGGTATCTTGGTTCTGCAGTATCCCGGAGACGAGCTGGGAGGCCGAGGAGGCCAATTGTGCAGGGGGCTCGAAGGCGAGCCAGCGTTTGTTTGTGCGACGGGCACAGGAGTGGCCTGGTCGGCCACTGTATGTCCTTTCTTGCAAGCTTTGGGACACGTCATCTGCCACATGTCATGATCCGGGAGATCACCGATATCGAGCATCATCAGTTCAGCTGCTAGCTATAATGGGGAAACAATAGTTTTCTTTAAACAAAATGCAAAAAAGATATCCCCATGTGTGTTCGCTTTCCCTCCATTATATTCCATGTATGTATAAAGATGAAGAAGATAATATGTGGAGGAATGCAAACAACCAGGACTACGCATATTATTCATTTTTTGTTTATTTATAATGCTTTTTTTTAAGAGAGAAGGAGATTGTGTTATCTAGGGTTTTTTTAGCCAACTCAAAATAATTTATATCATCTCAATATTTTTGTGCAGCTTTGGCTAAGATTGGATAAAATATAGGGAAAATTGTTTTCGAGTCTAGTTTGGAAAGATGACTTATTTTTAAACCTTTCTATTTTCAAAATTATGAAAAAATCCAATACCTACAAAACTAGGAATGATTCAAGCCTAAAATAGATTTTGTGAATTATATTTAGAATATTTTTGTAAAAATTCCAGATTTACTTTTATTTTATTTAATCAAACACACGTAACTATTCACTCAAAAAAATTATTCGTATGATTTCCTCTCATGACTACTATGCTTCGCTTCTTCTTTCCCGATACTTCTTTCCTAATTTCCCATTTTTTCTCTCCAATCTTTTATCCCAAACCCAAAACCCACATCTCTATTTTCAAATCACCATCTTCAAAAAGTATGATTATTTTTAAACATGATATAAACATGCAGTAGTTATACATGTAGCTTATAAGTGACAGAGTGTACAAGTCACAGAATATCTCCTTTATGGACCAACCAAATGTTTCCATGAATTTGATTCTTCAAGGCTAGTGGGAGATGTATATAATTCTCAGGGAAATGGAAAAGTAAAGCAAGAGAGGCCAAAGGAGTAATAGTAAGAAAAAGCCAAGGGCATTCTGGTTCTTTAATGGAATAAAGCCGAGTAAAGTAAGAGAATGGGCCAAAAAGGAAGCAACCTGCAGTCAGAAGCAAAAGCATATTGGTCAATTATTGAAAACAAGAAAATCATATGGAATATGGAGTAGAGATTCTTCGTTGTCATCCCAAGGAATTCCTTGGATGACTTAACCGCTTCATCATTCGCTTAAAAGCTTATTTATTTATCTAAAGGGTAAATTACAGTAAACTACGCTTAACTATCATGAAATTCCACTAAAATACCTTAAAGTTTTTAAAGTACAGTAAAATAACAGAAGTGCTAGTTTTGTGGGTAATTAGTAAAAGCAAGTCCCTTGAAAATCATAGTTTAAAGTATTTTGGTGTAATAAAAATACTTAAGGTATTTTAGTAAAAAAACATGATAGTTAAGGGTATTTTGGTGTAATTTACCCTAGATAAAACCATAAACTTTCAATATCTTACAAATATGCACCTTAGACACAATAAATTGCAAATAAATACCATAAACTTTAACCATTCACTTCAATAACATAATCATTAGCATCACTTTGTTATTTTTTGATATCATCTGTCTAACTTTCATCCCTTTCCTAGTATTTTGTTTCCAAATCTGAGTTAGAAGTCGCTTGTTAAGAACTAAAAGATAAACAGAAAAAATAAGTTTATGAGATATTCTCTGAAAGAGTTCCTAATGCTCGCGCTGCTAGACTCGCGGTCAAGACGAAATGCATAATGAAAATTTTCGAGCATGCACTAGAAACTAGCAACCTAGAAATCGTCCAAATACTAATTAAACTAGCAAGAAAACTAAGAGATCTATCTACAAGTTGAGAGCATACAACATTACTAGCGTGTCCATCCAATCGTGGAAAACTCCTCCATCCGTAAGCCCTAGGGAATAAGCATGAGAGACGATCACCTTTGCCGAATTTTATCTACCTGAAAAAAACCGATCCAAGCTCCAGTTTCAAACCAAATTGAACTTTAAGGACGCAGATGCCACTTTAGACTCACTAGGAATAGAGTGTAAGAGATATAGGAATTTATCACATTCATAATCTCTCAATTTTCCATCTCAAGAATGAGAGCTCAACACATAAACAAGAAGAAGGAGAGGAGAGAGAGAGAGCCAAACCAAATGAGGTAAGTCTTGGATAAGATAAGAATGAGCGGAATAATTTAAAACCATAAAAATTATGCCATACTCTTTTTCCAATTTAAAAATGAACCCATCCTTCTTAGCCATGCCCACCTTTACATCTCACTTTCACCTCATTTCTATAATTTCTAAATAAAGAAAATATCAAATGAGGTATCCTCCTTCTTGAAATATTCTGCATAAAGATAATATTCAACCCCGGTATATATATCATCTATATATACGCATATTCATATAAACATACGAATAGCCTAAAGAGAGAAAATGGATAGTAAACATACTACTAGAATATATATATATATATATATATATATATATATATAAAGAGAGACAGACGAAGAGAGAGAGAGAATAATGGAGAAAAGAGGCCTTATAAGGCTTTTTGCATTAGGTGGCGGCCCAAATTACATTCTCCAACATTTTATTCGACAATCAGAACCGGCCAACTTGATCTTCTTCGTCTAATATGTCGATACACCAAATTTCATGTGATTCCAACACCTTTTCACCTTTAATGGGTGCAAAATTAACGATTTACATGCAATATAACTTTTTACATTGCTAAATCAACTGTGAAATTGTGTTGTAATCATATAAAATTTAGTGTACCGACAAATTCAGGGATGGAGATCAAGTTAGAAGGTGCCAATCGTCGAATAAAATAGTGAAGGACGTACTTTTTTCTTCCACCTAACGCAAAAAGCCGCGTAGAGCCTTTTTCCTCCATTATTCACATACATACACACATATTAAATCAATATTTGATTTAATAATCCGACTTAAAACATAAGTCATCTAGTATTACCAAACGTCCGATTAAAGTCCATGTAGCCAGTACACGTATTTAATCAGACTCATGCGATATCAACATACGACCTCTACATCGTATCGTTTGAACCGGGAAACCTCTGTGTAGAACTCTAAACACTCGATAATACGCTGGCAGTATGTTACTGGATAAAATCCATAACTACAAGCATGTCAGCGACACTAACTGTATGTAATGGCTATCCAAGTATATGTCGAAAGAGAAATCGACAATCAAGTCCGTCCATACCCTACTGAGCCTGTAAGTGACAATCTCCATACAGGCCGGTCTTTTCGTCTTAGAGTGTTTCATATCGGGTTTAGTGGGTGGAAATCGTCAGACCCCTAATAACCCGATAAGTCGTGTCGATATCAACCTCATGACCAACCGAAAAATTTCTGATCTCCTATTAGTAAATCCCATCCACCCTGACCAGGGACTTATGATGATGGCTAACCGAACACATCGCAACATCGACTTCCTATACCGGGAGAGACGAATCCCTTCCGATCGCTCACTACTTTCATGTGGTTCGGAACTGTACCCAACTAAAACCTGCTTGCACGACTTCTTTTGTAGGGTTCCTAGGCACACTAATGAAGTCTCACAAGTGATCAAACATGACCAATTCAAATTTTTCTAGGTGCCTACAAAGCCTAATACGGATCGTTAACTAGATATATAGGCGATGCGATGCAAGTAAACAACTTTAACTTAAAAGAAAGAGGCTACAACTTTTGTAGATTCGGTTCTCCACTTCCTTAGCTCCACACAGACGTCCCTCCGCTGTACAAATCGGATCATGGACTCAAGTGTCGGCTTCATCGGAGAAATGGACGGGCTAGGTCATCGACTACGATGCCGAAGATGATCTACGTCGAGGCATCACAAGATCAAGCTCCCACTTCACCAAGTCATGAAACTTGTGAAGAAAACACCCTATACTACTTGGCAAGAGGTAGAGGATGAAGATATAGGAAGTGGGTTCACTTTGGATTTGGATTACTCACTTGGAATCAACACTTGATAAAATTCAAGAAAGCTTTTCTTTCTTCATCAAGAAGAAGAAGAAGAAAAGAATGGAAAATGAATTAATTCTAATTGAATAATCAAATGATGGTTATCATAATGTAACCATGGTAAAGTGTAGAGAATAAACTAGGGTTAGGTGAATGGTTAGATTTAGTGGTAAAAACAAAATGGAAGACTTTTCAAAGATGCTTTGAAGCTTCAAGAAGCTTTTAGCAAAGAACAAATAAATCCACCATTTTATTTTGCCAAAAATGATTAAATAAACAAACAAATAAATAAAATCAAAACCCTAACCATTACACAACCATGGTTTAATCATACACTTAACCAAGTTAGCATGTATCATCAAACATGATACAATCTTGTGCACAAAAGTATATCACATATACAACTTGTGTAACTTCAAGTGAGAAAATCTATTTAAAGTGAACCAATACTAGTTAAAGCAAAGTAATATATCAAATATATGATTATACATTAAATCATTAAATCAACACTTGATTAAATGATCCGGTCATGTCGCACATAACCGACTAGTATCCAATGTATCGACTTATTGAATCAATCCTTGATTCGATAACCAGGTTATATCGTATATAACCAATCGAAACATTCATCGCGAGAATGAAATAAGGTATCACATACACGCATTATTCTCGGTCCCGCACATATCTCATATGCGCTCCCATTTCGTTTCGCTTGAGCCAGGAAACCTCTGTATAGGACTCTAAAGACTCGTCAATACGCCGGCAGCAGGTGATGATCATATCAAACACCCACAAGCCGCAAGCGGTCTGCTAAACGTAACGGCCACCCGGTTATTGAGCGATAAGAAGATCGACGAGCAAGCCCGCTCACACTCCTGTGAATCCAACCAGTAACACTTACCGTACATTCCGGTCTGTTCGTCTGATATGTCGCATATCTCGTCTAGGGGTGGTAAACGTCAGACCCCAATAGCTCGATAAGTCATGCCGATGTGAGATCCATAACATGTGTGAAACTACTGATAACACTTACCAGTAGATCACTGCAACCCTGGCCAGGATTTCCTGCTATGGCCAGTCGAGCATAGCGCAACATCAACCCCCAATACCGGGAGAGATGAATCCCTTCCTATCGCTCATTGCCTCCATGTGAATCGGGACTGTACCCAAAAACCACCTGTTTGCATGACTCAGTAGAGCCGTGATAGGGTGGAAATCAAAGCACAATGGGAGACACACAAGACTCTATGACGATCTCGGGTCAACAGACTAAGCTGTACCAGTGTCACCAGAGAACTGCCATCTGACGTGAGGTATAATACCATCTGGGAGTTCTCAGCGAGTCCGTTCAGTGTACCCAGTCTCCACTAAACACCCATATACCATCTCTGATGTCAAACACCAATGGATATGGGATCATCCATCGCCCATCCCATGGGTCGAGAAGATATACGCTAGTCTAATCTGGAATATCGATGCCCCATCTCGATATTCCCACGACTAGGAACAATGAAGGATGTACACATGGACTACCCAAGCCCCACTAGTATGATCTGCATCATAGTCCTGGAAGTCGAGTACAAATCCTAAGGGCTTTATCAACATGTAACAGAGAGACAGAAAGTGTACATGTTAAGATAAAGAGCAACCAGATAGCGTACTATCATGTCGAGCAAGAAAGTCCTACCTATATATGTCCCAGCATCCACTACAATATACATCCAATGTACAGTAATGGCCTCTAGGGCATACATATAACTAAAAATCTCCCACTTGCACTAGGGCCATCTGTAGCAGTGGTTGCAGTATTACATACTCAACCATCCCATATAAGTCTCTCTCTGGGAAAAAGCCTTTGTGAGTGGATCCGCCGTGTTGTCCTCTGAATCTGCTCTCCTAACCTCAATCACCCTGGAGATCATCTATCTTCATGATCAGGTGATGCTGCCTCAGAATATGTCTGGGTCACTGATGGGACCAGGGTTCTTGGGCCAAAGCCACAGCTCCATTGTCATACAATGGTAGGAACATAGTTCATCTTATGAACCAATATACACCCAAACTGCTTCTTTGGTAGTATCTTTAATAGCGATGTTACCAGCCTTTATCGTCTAGTTTGCCATGGTATCTAGCTTGGAACTCTTCCAACATACCGTCCCTTTACCGAGGGTAAAGACAATGCCTGCGACTGATATTCATTCGTCCTTATCACCCTGGAACTTTTCCAGTGATTCTCCCCAGGATCGAGGAGGTGTCACCATTATCCTATTTGGGGAATCCTTATGATAAGAGGAGATTGACCGTGCGTAGCATAAGAAACTCTTTCTCTATCAAGAGTATGTCATCCATGTACTCTACGAGGATCACTACCATACTCCCTACTACCGTTTTGTACATATACAAGGTTCATCTACCATTTTGATGATGTTGAACTGTTCGACTAACTCATCAAAACAGACGTTCCAACTCTGCGATGCCTGCTTTATCATATAAAACATCTTGCACACATTTCTGCTGCTCCCACTGTTTACGAAGCCCTCTGGCTGTGTTCTTATAGACGTTCCCTCCTAAATCATTATTTAGAAAAGTAGTCATGGCATCCAACCACCAGATATCATAGTCATGGTATGTAGCAATGGAAAGTAGGATCTGGATAGACTTAAGCATAGTCCCCTGAAAAGATTTCATCATTATCCACACCTGGTCGATGACGAAAACATTTAACAAGTCTAGATTTGAAAGTCTCAACCTTTCCATCTACACCAAGTAATCTTCTCAAGATATACTTGCACCTGATGGGGATTTAATGTAAGTCCACGTTGCGACCCCCGGTTCTTGCGGGGAGGCGGAAACGGTATAAAAATCAAATTTTTAGCGCAAGGGGCAACATGGACTAGCAAAGTCGGGATCTTTTCTAAACTAAACTAGCAAGAGAGCTAAAGAGAGTTAGCTACTCGGATAAAGGTTATACCTAACTTGAACTCCTTCTTCTTGAAACCTTGTAGAGGGTTGATGGTTCTTTCCTCGTTGCCTTCTTCCGTCGAAGATGGATCCACCTGAGGGTTCAACCTTCGGGCTCTTTCTCGAACTTAGAGTGAACTAGGATCTCCGGCTTGCTAAACCTTTAACCCTAGAGAGAGTAGAGAGTGTCTTTGGGGTGTTTTTCTTTCAAGGAGAGGGATTCTCAACACATGAGAAGGATTCTCCTTGAGCTAGAGGAAGAAGAAGATGAAGTGAGGAGAGAGAATGGTTATGATAGAATGAGTTCTTTTTCTTTTGCAACCATAACAAAAGCAAAAATAATTATCAAAATAATAATAATAATGAAAATGAAATAGTTGATGGAAGGTTTAGGAATGACCATTATCATTTCATTCATTAAATGAATTTTGCTAGAATCAAAGAGCATCATGCAAAGTAATGATGATGGTCAAACATTCAACAATGGTCAACTAGTCAACCATGGTCAACAAGTCAACAAAAACCCAACCATGACACAATTTCATTTTATTAATATTATTAATTGATATAACATAAAACCATTAGGGTTTGGAAAAAGATGACTGTCAACTGTGCATACGCACCCGTTCCGAAACCCTAATGAAAGTCTTCTTCCTCCTCCTCAAACAACTGTGCATACACACCTGCATTCTTGTTCCGAGGAACATGAATACTGAGAGATAAAAGCAACCCCAAAACATATACCAGTATCTGACTCAAACCAGAGCCAGCCAATAATATCCGTCCGGACTCCAAACGTGCACAAGTGCGCGGATGAGAACGAACCCTGTCGCAAAACCATGCGACCTCTACTCTGTTTTGCCCAAAGGCGAATACCCTCTGTGTGGGACTCTAAAGACTCGACACTACGCTGGCAGTGGGTTTAACCACAGACCGCAAGCGGCACTAGCTGTGCGTAACGGTCCCCAGGTAGATGCCGACAAGAAGGCTGACGAGGTGAACCCCATCTGAACTCCTACTGAGTCTGAATGTGACAGTCTCCGTACAGTCCGGTCTGTTCGTCTGATACATCGCATGTCGGGCCTACGGGGTGGTAAACGTCAGTCCCCTAATAGCGGTACAAGTCGTGTCGGAGTGAAGCCCAAAACACCCTGAGATAACACTGGAAGCCTACCAGTATATCTCGCTTGCCCTGGACAGGGACTACTCGTGTAATGGCTCTCCTAGACACAACGCGATGTCAACCCCCAATACCGGGAGAGACGAATCCTGTCTAACCGTCACTGCCTCCAAGTGCTTCGGGACTGCACCCAACCATTACCTGTTTGCATGACTCCTTTGAGCCGTGGTAGGGTAGTGATCAAAATGCAGTGGGAACACACTCGAGGCGAAGTGCCAGTGTCAAGTCAGCGGACTAAGCTGTACTCATGTCACCTGGGAACTGATAACTGACGATAGGTATAATACCAACCTGTCAGTTCCCGACGAGTCCTGTCCAGTGTACTCGTAACCCAACGAGCACCCGTATACTATCTCCAGTACGACGTACTGATGGCTGTGGGACAGACCATCTCCCACACTGGGATGAGAAGCGCATACGCTAGTCTACTCCGGAGTATCGATGCCCTGTCTCGATAGTCCTGCGACTAGGGACCTGTATGAGGATGTGCTTATAGATTACCCAGCCCCCACTAGTGTGACTGCCATCACAACGCTGGTAATCAAGCAAAGATCCTAAGGGCTCCACTAATGCGTATAGGTGATATACTAAAATAAACACATGTACACATTGAAGTAGAAACAAACCAAGTAGCATACTACTATAATGAGCAAGATTGTTTATACAAGGTAAATATCCCAAGCTTCCATTAAGTAATATACAAACTAGTATGATACAGTAATGGCCTCTAGGGCATAAACACTAACAATCTCCCACTTGCACTAAGGCCATGTACTGGCGTATCGAAGTCCTATCATCTCGATCAGCCGCTCGAACTGAGTCTGGGGCAGGGCCTTGGTGAATGGATCTGCAGTGTTTTCTTCTGAAGCAACCCTCCGAACCTCGATCTCCTTGCGATCCACGATCTCCCTGATCAGGTGATACCGCCTCAAGATGTGCCTGGATCTCTAATGGGACCTGGGTTCCTTCGCTAAAGCTATAGCCCCGTTGTTGTCGCAATACAGAGGTATTGGGTCAACAATGGACGAAACCACCTGAAGTTCTTTCAAGAACTTCCTCATCCAGACAGCTTCTTTTGCGGCATCAGATGCAGCGATGTATTCCGCTTCCATAGTCGAGTCTGCAACGGTTTCCTGTTTGGAACTCTTCCAACACACCGCCCCTCCATTGAGGGTAAAGACAAAACCCGACATGGACTTGGAATCATCCTTGTCACTCTGGAAGCTGGAGTCAGCAAAGGCCTCGATCTGGAGGTCTTTTCCGCCATACACCAAGAACATCTCCTTAGTCCTTCTCAGGTACTTGAGAATGTTCTTTACCGCTATCCAGTGTTTCTCCCCAGGGTTTGACTGATACCGACTTACCACACTCAGTGCATAAGCTACATCCGGTCTGGTACACAACATCGCATACATTATAGAGCCTACCGCAGAAGCGTAGGGTATAATAGACATGCGATCCCTCTCCAAATCAGTCTTGGGGGACATCTCTTTAGAGAGGGTGATTCCGTGACAAGCCGGTAGGTTACCGCGCTTGGAATCTTCCATACTGAATCTTTTCAGTATGGTGTCGATGTACCTGGACTGTGAAAGTCCTAATATCCTCTTGGATCTATCACGATGGATCCGGCTCCCCAGGATGTATGAGGCATCACCCAGGTCTTTCATGGAGAACCTTTGTGACAAGAACCCCTTGACAGATTGTAGCATAGGAATGTCATTTCCTATTAAGAGAATGTCATCCACGTATAAAACGAGGAATACTACAGTTCTCGCTACAAATCTACTATAGATGCATGGTTCATCTGGATTTTTGATAAAGCCAAATTCCTTGACCGTCTCATCAAAGCAGATGTTCCAACTCCGCGATGCCTGCTTTAGTCTATAGATGAACTTAAGCAACTTGCACACCTTTCCGCTGCTCCCACTCTGAATGAAACCCTCTGGCTGGTCCATATAGACACACTCCTCTAAATTTCCATTTAGAAAAGCGGTTTTTACGTCCATCTGCCAAATCTCATAATCGTGGAAGGCAGCAATGGCAAGAAGGATCCGAATGGATTTCAGCATAGCCACTGGAGAAAAGGTCTCGTCATAGTCCAAGCCAGGTCTTTGACGGAAACCCTTTGCTACAAGTCTAGCTTTATAGGTCTCAACCTGTCCATCTACACCAATCTTCCTTTTGAAGATCCACTTGCATCCTACGGGTTTTACCCCGTCTGGAGCAATGTCCAACGTCCATACTTTGTTGGTGTACATGGACTCCATTTCGGTCCGCATTGCATCCAGCCATTTTACCGAGTCAACGCTCTGAACGGCCTGCTGGAAGCTAGTAGGCTCATCATAATCTATGATGCAATCCTCTCTATCCCCGTCTATGAGAAAACCGTAGTATCTCTCGGGCGGATGAGACTGCCTACTACTCCTGTGGAGCGGCGTAGGAATGTCTTGTTCTTTCGAACCCTCTGGTTCCACTAAGCTTTCAGAAATGGTTCGCGGTTCTGGAATTTCTTCCAGTTCTACTGTGCTCCCACTTATCTGGGTTTCCAAAAACTCGGTTTCCAAGAAGTAGACATGACGAGAAACAAGGACTTTTTGTTCCTCTTCGCAGTAGAAGAAATATCCCTTGGAGTTCTTTGGATATCCCACGAACTTACACTTTACTGAGCGTGCCTCGAGCTTGTCCGCATGCTGCTTTTTAACAAAAGCTGGGCATCCCCATGTCTTAATGTGACTGAGATGGGGCCTCTTCCCACACCACATCTCATATGGTGTAGTAGGCACAGTCTTAGTAGGAACTCGGTTCAAAAGGTACGCAGCTGATTCTAGCGCATACCCCCAGAATGATCGCGGTAACTCAGCGTTACTCATCATGGACCGTACCATATCCAATAGGGTTCGGTTCCGTCTCTCCGATACACCGTTATGTTGCGGAGTGTATGGAGGAGTAAGCTGAGAGAGAATTCCGTTCTCTTTTAAATAGTTCAGGAACTCGGCACTTAAGTATTCTCCACCTCGATCCGATCTTAGAATCTTGATACTTTTGCCGGTTTGGTTTTCTACTTCATTCTTATATTCCTGGAACTTTTCAAAAGCTTCGGACTTATGTTTCATTAAGAAGACATAACCGTACCTTGAAAAATCATCCGTAAAAGTAATGAAGTAAGAGTAACCGCTTCGCGCATGTTTAGACATTGGACCGCACACGTCGCTGTGTACGAGTCCCAAGAGCTCGCTCGCTCTTACTCCGTGTCCAGTGAACGGAGTCTTTGTCATCTTTCCTTTGAGACAGGATTGACAAGTGGCATATGATTGATATTCGAACGGATCCAAATATCCTTCTGTATGTAACTTAGTCAACCTTCTCTCATTGATGTGACCCAGTCTACAATGCCATAAGAAAGTCTGATTGATATCTGGAGACTTTCTTTTGTGTGTATTCTGGACATTGAAAATCTGTGGTTGGTTCAACACGTATATACCATTGCTCAGTGTACCTGACCCAATCAGAACTTGATTAAGGTGAATGTTTACAACATTACTTGCAAACGCAAATTCATAACCTTCTTTAGAAACCAAAGATACAGAAATGATATTACAAGTTGCGTTGGGTACAAAAAAGCAATTACGCAAAACCAAAACATGTCCATCTGACATTCCCAGGTGATAGTCCCCCACGGCTTTAGCATCCATGCTAGCTCCGTTCGCAACTCTGAGGGTCATGTCACCTGCCTTCAAAAACCTACGGTTTCTCAACGCCTGCAAAGAATTACAGATATGAGATCCTGATCCGGTATCCAATACCCAGGAAGTAGAGTTTATAGAAAGATAGTTTTCAATAACATACACACCTGAAGCTGAAGCCGCAACCTGCTTCAGTTCCTGTGTCCTGGCTTTCCAAGCCCTGCAATCTTTCTTCCAGTGTCCATTCTTATGACAATAGAAGCACTCTTCCTTTCCCACAAGCTTCCCCGCTATCTTTGTTGCCATTTCTTTTCCCTTCGTACCCACTTTACTAACACCGCCCCTTGGTTTGGCGGGGGCTTTCTTCCTCTTTCCCTTGGCTTTCGCCTTGGACCTACAAGAAGAAGATCCTCCTACAAACAAAGCGGGTGTTTTCCTACCTTTCTGTAGGGTGCCCTCTGCGCTCCTCAGCATGTTGAGAAGTTCTGAAAGTTCATCTTCCTTTTCTTGTAAGTTGAAGTTTAGTATAAACTGGGCGTAAGTGGATGGAAGGGACTGGAGAATTACATCCGTATAGAGTTCACTTTCCAACGTGGTCCCAAGTTCCGCGAGCTCCTCAATGTAGCCAATCATCTTAAGCACGTGGTCCGCTACCGATGATCCGACGACCAACTTTGCCGAAAATAACTTTTTTGACACTTCGTATCTTGCGATACGAGACTGCTCTCCATACAGTTTTTTTGTATGAAGAAATATGGATTCTAAGTCCATATTCTCGTGCCTCCTCTGATGTTCGTTGTCCATAGAGGCAAGCACGAGGCACCTGGCCTTCGCGCAATCAATCTCCCAAGTCTTACGGATTTCCTTATCCGCGACGCTGGAGGTGGGACCTGGGACGGGGGGAGCTTTGGTGGTAAGAAGATACCCCAGCTTGTCGTAAGTGATTGCCATTTTGACATTCCTGAGCCAATCTTTGTAGTTTGGCCCTGTCAGTATGTTTTTATCTAGAAGTAACTTAAGTCCAGTCATGTCGATTGGTCGCTGCAATTAGGAGGGAGAGAAGAAACACTTTAGCACGATGCTCTTGCAAGTTTAGAGTGGTTTTTAATTTGTCTAAACAGGATGGCTCCCACTGTCTCTCGAATCCCTCCTCAAACCATAAAGGAAGAATCAGTCGGGATCAATCCCACCGCACAATTCTTGCTTAACCGTTCAGCCAGGCCAGTGTCGGTACTTCGAGGGAGGTGTTCCAACGCTTTCGTGAAGTTCCTTAATTAAAGAACCTCTTTTCCCTGGGGGCGTAGCCCCGCTAACACCTTTCTAGGCACCTACTAGGTTTATAGCATTGATCGTTTAGCGAGAAATTTCCCGAGGAGTAGCATATACTCACAGTAGGATCGGGATCCAAATATCATCGTATGACGAAACTGAAGGAATCCTACCAGAATCACCACACTCCAAATGGTATGCAAATCTAGCAAGTTTCAGTACTTATGAAACTCCCGATGTGGATTTTTGCCCTATGCTCTTATGACCTTGACTTTGGCCAACAAATCATAAGTCACATGTCAAGTTCTACCCGTCGTTCTCCAGGTTAATTTGAATCCACCCGTACCTACCCTTAACTTTGGCCAACAAGGCAGTACGACTGTTCCAAACCAACGCATCTATCTATGCTGCACATGAATACCCAATAGCTATCAATCACTATGCCTTGACTTTGGCCAACAAACACAGCTTGAATACTATTGACTATTCATGTGAAACGACGGAGGGCTACGAATGGTTTTGCCGAAACCGTGAATGTAGAGGACTTGATATAATCGATGGAACGAGATAGCTTTTAGAAGGAGTGGCTCAATCTCCGCATTTAAAAGTTAGTTTTGAAAAGAACCGAGTGGTTTTTCGAAAGTGTTCCAACGACTTTAACTTGGTTTATTATCTTGCATTAGTTCTTTTAATGCGTGATATTCTTGCATTAGTTCTTTTTATGCGTCCCATCATTTAATCCTACCATTGCAGAAAACAACCAAAATATGACGTACGCTTATGCTATTCGCATTCGCCACGGGGCCCCGTCATCACCCGTTAGGTTACTTAACTAACGACAGAGCGGGGGCTGGGCTAGCGCGGCTGTAAAACATAAGCAACGCCTAAATAGTTATAAATATAGCAATGATAGACATTACAGATCACAGATGAATACATTGGATATACTAGGAATCCGCAATCCGTTTGAGCCTGCAACGAAAAGCGGATTACACGGTCGCGGTGAATAGCCAAAACCCCACCCAAGACCCCTACGGGTGCGGCAAACTACCCGCCAAGTACCCGGTAGTTTGTGCACCCCTCCATGGGTCTATCCTAGGAGCAAAAACAGTAAAAAGAATTATACAATGACGGCTACAACCCCGACCCGGTTGTGCGGCCATACAAATAATATTATTACATCAATTTACATATTACAAATGAATGAAAGAAAAACAAAAGCTCATCTCACATCCACCCCGGCTATTCACCCGCGACAGTCCAACATATTCATATACACATTCCAATATCAAACACAGATCACAGAGATGTATAACCCCGACTAATCGACTTATAGCGATTAGCCGACGTTCAATACATACAAACATCACAGATATAACCAACATAGTCAAAGTGTAGTGAAGTTCGGAATAAATACAGAATTATAGGCCCCCAAAAACAAATTTCTATTCTGGAAAATCTGGGCACATATAATATATCTCAAAAATCCTAAAACCAATCCAGAGATACACTGCACCAAAATCGAGGCAGAGAGGAGACAAGACGGCCGCGGATCCGCGGCAACATAGCTTGCTGTTGCCGCGGAAACGCGGTCGTTTGGTCAGATCTCTGGCTCGTTTTTGGTGGATATCTTTAAAAAACCCTGAGACGATTTTAGGTGCATAACAAATTTTGTTTTGACCAGAAAAAAATTTAACAGAAACTACGGTTTTTGAAAAGCTTGGTTTTTGGATATTTCGGTTCCGAACTTCGTTACACTTTGCTACCTAGCTAGTTTATGTTTAGTTAGTCTCTGATACCACTGTAAGTCCACGTTGCGACCCCCGGTTCTTGCGGGGAGGCGGAAACGGTATAAAAATCAATTTTTTAGCGCAAGGGGCAACATGGACTAGCAAAGTCGGGATCTTTTCTAAACTAAACTAGCAAGAGAGCTAAAGAGAGTTAGCTACTCGGATAAAGGTTATACCTAACTTGAACTCCTTCTTCTTGAAACCTTGTAGAGGGTTGATGGTTCTTTCCTCGTTGCCTTCTTCCGTCGAAGATGGATCCACCTGAGGGTTCAACCTTCGGGCTCTTTCTCGAATTTAGAGTGAACTAGGATCTCCGACTTGCTAAACCTTTAACCCTAGAGAGAGTAGAGAGTGTCTTTGGGGTGTTTTTCTTGCAAGGAGAGGGATTCTCAACACATGAGAAGGATTCTCCTTGAGCGAGAGGAAGAAGAAGATGAAGTGAGGAGAGAGAATGGTTATGATAGAATGAGTTCTTTTTCTTTTGCAACCATAACAAAAGCAAAAAGAATTATCAAAATAATAATAATAATGAAAATGAAATAGTTGATGGAAGGTTTAGGAATGACCATTATCATTTCATTCATTAAATGAATTTTGCTAGAATCAAAGAGCATCTTGCAAAGTAATGATGATGGTCAAACATTCAACAATGGTCAACTAGTCAACCATGGTCAACAAGTCAACAAAAACCAAACCATGACACAATTTCATTTTATTAATATTATTAATTGATATAACATAAAACCATTAGGGTTTGGAAAAAGACGACTGTCAACTGTGCATACGCACCCGTTCCGAAACCCTAATGAAAGTCCTCTTCCTCCTCCTCAAACAACTGTGCATACACACCTGCATTCTTGTTCCGAGGAACATGAATACTGAGAGATAAAAGCAACCCCAAAACATATACCAGTATCTGACTCAAACCAGAGCCAGCCAGTAATATCCGTCCGGACTCCAAACGTGCACAAGTGCGCGGATGAGAACGAACCCTGTCGCAAAACCATGCGACCTCTACTCTGTTTTCCCCAAAGGCGAATACCCTCTGCGTGGGACTCTAAAGACTCGACACTACGCTGGCAGTAGGTTTAATCACAAACCGCAAGCGGCACTAGCTGTGCGTAACGGTCCCCAGGTAGATGCCGACAAGAAGGCTGACGAGGTGAACCCCATCTGAACTCCTACTGAGTCTGAATGTGACAGTCTCCGTATAGTCCGGTCTGTTCGTCTGATACATCGCATGTCGGGCCTAGGGGGCGGTAAACGTCAGTCCCCTATAGCGGTACAAGTCGTGTCAGAGTGAAACGCAAAACACCCTGAGATAACACTGGAAGCCTACCAGTATATCTCGCTTGCCCTGGCCAGGGACTACTCGTGTAATGGCTCTCCTAGACACAGCGCGATGTCAACCCCAAATACCGGGAGAGACGAATCATGTCTAACCGTCACTGCCTCCAAGTGCTTCGGGACTGCACCCAACCATTACCTGTTTGCACGACTCCTTTGAGCCGTGGTAGGGTAGTGATCAAAATGCAGTGGGAACACACTCGAGGCGAAGTGCCAGTGTCAAGTCAGCAGACTAAGCTGTACTCATGTCACCTGGGAACTGATAACTGACGATAGGTATAATACCAACCTGTCAGTTCCCGACGAGTCCTGTCCAGTGTACTCGTAACCCAACGAGCACCCGTATACTATCTCCAGTACGACGTACTGATGGCTGTGGGATAGACCATCTCCCACACTGGGATGAGAAGCGCATACGCTAGTCTACTCCGGAGTATCGTTGCCCTCTCTCGATAGTCCTGCGATTAGGGACCTATATAAGGATGTGCTTATAGATTACCCAGCCCCCACTAGTGTGACTGCCATCACAACGCTGGTAATAAAGCAAAGATCCTAAGGGCTCCACTAATGCGTATAGGTGATATACTAAAATAAACACATGTACACATTGAAGTAGAAACAAACCAAGTAGCATACTACTATAATGAGCAAGATTGTTTATACAAGGTGAATATCCCAAGCTTCCATTAAGTAATATACAAACTAGTATGATACAGTAATGGCCTCTAGGGCATAAACACTAACATTTAACCCTTCAGATATAGCAGCTAAAGTCCATACTTTGCTGGTGTACATGGATTCCATCTCAGATCGCTAAGCATCCAGCCATTCTTACAGAGTCCCTACTCTTGATGGCCTGCTCGAAACTAGTTGGGTCATCATCTCATGATGCACTCCTTGCTCCCACTGTCATCGAGAAACTGAGGTATCTCTCAGGCGAATGAGAAACCCTACCAGATCGGCGGAGAGGCTGAGGTTCGTCAAGAACTATTGAATCGTTTGGTTCTGTCAAATCATCAGCTGCAGTTTTGTATAGATGGAACCTTTCCAATTCTACCGAACTGACCTTGCCACGATCTTGTCCGGATTTTGCTTTAGACATAGGCCGGACAACCCCAAATCTTAACTAACTTAAGAAATAGGCTCTTCCCATACCATATCACATATAGAATGGTAGGCAGCGATCTGATTCGAACCTAATTCAATAGGTATGCAGCTTCTCAAGTGCATAACCCTCTTAAAAGAAATAGGTAACTCGGTAATACTCATCATAGAGCACACCATATCACATAGGGTGCTATTGCTCCGCCCTGATACACCGTAGTGCTGTGGTATATTCAGAGGAGTAACACTGAGAGTGAATCTCATTCTCCTTTTAGAATAGTCCAGGAAAGCCATGCACAAGTATTCTCCTCCTTGATCTTATCATAGGACATAATACTTATACCCGTATTGGTTCTCTACTTCTAGCTTATATTCTGTGAATATCTCAAAAAGTTCGGACTTGTGTTTCAACAGGAACATATGTCTGAATCTTGAGAGATTATCAGAGAACGTAATGAAGTATAAAGAACCAGTCCTGGCATTTGTAGACAGGGGATCTTACATACATCATCATGTATCAGTCCTAAGAGTTTACTAACTCTTTTTCTGTTTCCAATAAAAAGAGCTATGGTCATCTTATCTCTGTGACATGACTGGCAAGTCTCATAAGATGTAAATTCAAACAGATTTAAATATGCATCTAAAATGTAACTTAAGCCAGTCGGGTCGCATTGATATGACCTAGTCTATAATGCCTCAAGAAGGATTCATTCATTTCTGAATTCTTACTTTTGTGTGTGTTCTATATACTAGGAACTGTAGTTTGATTTAGAACGTCAATGCTGTTTGATAACGTGCCTGAACTGATCAACATTTGATATAGGAAATGTTCAAAATATTATCCATCAATACAAAATTTTATCATTTCTTTACTAATAAAGAGACTGATATGATTTTGTATATCAGGTTCGGTATCTAATAGCATTTGTTCAGAATCAATGTATTGGTAATACAGGGTAACAGTGACCAACAGACTTGTCTGCAACACTTGCCCCGTTTTCTGTCTTATGAAACTTATCACCCGTTCTCAGTTTTCTACCTTTTTGTAGCCCTATGTAACAGATTACATATCAGGGATCTTGATCCGGTATCAAATACCCAGGATGCAGAGGATACTGAGAAACAGTTCTTTGTAATGAACACACCCGAAGGAGATGCATCATATGCACTTTCTTCGTTTGGGCGGCATGGGAATCCTGGTATTCCCCTATTTCCTGCTCTGTCTTATAACCATTATAAGTTGGAGCGGGACCAACGTTCCCCAGCTCAGTATAACAAGCGGGTTCGGTCAATATCCGTATTATTATCTTGATTAAGGTGTGATATGGTCGCTACCAGGAGAGAGAGAGAAGAAAAACACTCTGCGTGCGCTCTTGCAAGATTAGATTGGTTATATATTTTATCTTATCAGGATGGCTCCCACTTTTTTTTATCAAATCTTCCTTCAAACCTTAAAAGGAATGACTAGCCGGGATTAATTACACTCTACAAGTTCGCCAATCTTTCAACCAGGCCAGTGTCGGTACTTTGAGGGAGGTTCCCCGTGCTTTCGCACGGACCTAATTACAGTAAACCTTATTTTCCCAGAGGCGTAACCCCGTTGACACCTTTCTAGACACCTACTTGATCGGCTAATTGCAAAGTGCAAAACTCTCCCAGGAGTAACAATTACTCGCAGTGGGTATCGGGATCCAACTATCACATAGAAGGTATGCAATCTCATTGCAAATTTCAACACTTGAAACTCCCGATAAAGATTTTTACCCCTAGCACTTATGACCTTAACTATGGTCAACAAATCATAAGTACTAGTCAAGTTCTACCCGTCATTTCATGATTATTTAGACCCACCCACATGACCCTTAACTAAGGTCAACAAAGCCACGCGACTGTCCTAACTAATCGCATCATATGCGGTGTAGGAAGACATCACTTAGCTACCGTACACTGTGCCTTGACTATGGTCAACAAACACAGCACGAATACTAAGTACTCTACTTTTTAAAATGACGGAGGGCTGCGAATGGTTTTTATGAAAACCTTTAACGCTTTGAACTTGATCTCGTTGCGGAATCAAATGGTTTTTAAATGGAATGTTTTTGAAGCTTTTCTAGTTTTGTTAAAGGGGTCACTCCCGGTGAAGGGATCGTCGGCCCTTTACTCGTCGAATGAGGTGCGTGATATATCATATATATCACTGTGCAAAGCAGAAACTATAGAAGTGATCAAAAGACAAACCGAGGATTGTAGCATCTGCCAGTTATTGCTAAAGGAATCACTCCCGGTGAAGGGATCTCGGTCCTTTCCTCATCGAATAAGGTGCAGGATATTCTATAATGAACACCGCGATGCAAAGCAAGAACTGTAGCTACCTGTTTTTATTTTGAAATTCGATTCCACAACATCAATTAGGTTTATTTTCTTTCATTAATCTCATTAATGAACTTCCCATCATTTAAGTCCACCTAAACATCACAGATAAATATAACGTACGCTTATGCCATCCGCATTCGCCTCGATGTCCCGTCTGCACCGTTAAGTTAGGTAACTAACGCTAGAACGAGGCAGGGCTAGCGCGGGTGTAAAACATAAGCAACGTCTATATAATATATCATATATACTATATATAATATCTATCTGAACATATCACATGATCACATCACAGATAACGCAGCAGAAAATATCATATGAAATATTGGATATACTAGGACGTCCGTGTTTTCAATACGAGCCAGTATAAAGTACGGATTCCACGGTCGTGATGAATAGCCAATCCCACACCTCTAGACCCCTACGAGAGCGGCAAGCAACCCTACCAATTCTAGGGTTAGGAGACCCGGACTCGACTCCTCGATATGGTCTCCCACTGGACCCTAGAACCCGGTTACCTGTGTTCCCCTCCTTAGGTCTATCCTAATGCGGAAAAGTAAATAATATACAAATGGTGACAACATCCGCAACCTGGAAGTGCCCCAATAAAAGAATATTACATACAAGTTTTTACATGAATGAAAATGAAAATCACGCATCTCACATAAAAACCCCCCGGCTATTCAAACACGACGATCCAATATAACATATCCAGCAACACATAACATCACATGTCATCAACGTAAGTAAGTATGCATACACCGATTGTCGTCGACGTATAGCAACGACAATCGGCAATACCACTACATACTACACTTACGGTCACAGAAAAGAAAGTGTAAAACTAC
The DNA here is from genome assembly GCA_030015575.1 of Agapanthus africanus. NCBI lineage: Eukaryota > Viridiplantae > Streptophyta > Magnoliopsida > Asparagales > Amaryllidaceae > Agapanthus > Agapanthus africanus. The sequence goes on from CM057341.1 coordinate 658,840,162, forward strand.
AACAGTTGGAATCCGCAACCTCTTTAGACATCACATGCCTAATCAAATGAAATTCCTTAGACATCGCATGCCTAACAATTATAAACCCCGCATTTTAGTCTCATTTATCGAAAACTCTTTTCAATATCAAGTCGGGTAATTCAACAAGATTCCCGACATCTTGATCGAATGCTCGTCTCAAACTTTAGTAGACGGCCGCACCCCCGATGTCGTCGACGAAGTGCACCAAGGAGGAACACCACTGCCACGAGTACCCAAACGGATGCTTTCGGCGACGGGGTTCTCCTACAGTCACTTGGTCGGGGCTATGGAGTGTAGCAGTCTATTAAGATTATCCGGCGAGTATCCGCGTACCCTACGTGATGGCGATGGACTTTTGATCACATCAAAATTCCGTGGCAACCGAGGGAGTGAGACTAAAGTGCTATGTTTATAACATTCATTCCGTTATCTCATAACTTATTGTGAATTCCAATTATTGTATCACATTCCAAATAAGACAGAAAATGTTAAACTTTCCGATCGAACAATCGAATACCCAAGTTTTCCCGAAACCGTTCAACACATGAAATAAGTTCAAAGACATTCACTTCATGCCTCAGTACCAACGGTCTAGCCATAGAAGGGTCAAGCCAACGCCTCACATGTGGCACGCCGTACTGCCCCAAACCCTAAGGTTCAAAGGGCAGTTCAAGACGGTCACATAATCGAGTTAAGGTTTGTTGTCTTCTAGAGGGACCATCGCGTTACTTGCACTACTTGGAACGTCCTTAAACCGCAGAAAAATCCAACACTTGGAAATTTTCCGGCAGGGGAAAAAGTGGGTATTTACATCCGGTCGAACTTTTTAACATATTCTAAAATTGTCCGGAAAGACACACAGACAAAATTAGACAATCCGATCGATACACCGAGTCCCCAATACAACCCAGAAAACTCAACTCTTGAGTAATATTTAAAAAATCCTAGAAAATCTAGCACCAGAAAAGAGGAATTACTGTGCAAAAATTATTGGACAATGTGACAATACGGCCGTGGAACCGACGCAGAAGCCTTGCTTCTGCCGCGGTTCCGCCGCACTTTAGGCATATCAGTTGATCGTTTTTGCATCGTAATTCTTAGAATTTCCTGCTGAATTTTTTAAGCATTTTTAATTCACAAAAATCCAAATTTTCAGAAAATTACCAGAGTGCATTTTAGAGTTAGGGTTTCGGGTCGATCGGACTTCTAACTCCGTCTACGCATCGTCTAACGCTCTAGCTAGGCTCTGATACGAATGTAGGGTTCCTAGGCACACAAATGAAGTCTCACAAGTGATCAAACATGACCAATTCAAATTTTTCTAGGTGCCTACAAACCCTAATATGGATCGTTCACTAGATATATAGGCGATGCGATGCAAGTAAACAACTTTAACTCAAAAGAAAGAGGCTACAACCTTTCTAGATCCGGTTCTCCACTTCCTTAGCTCCACACAGACGTCCCTCCGCTGTACAAATCGGATCATGGACTCAAGTGTCGGCTTCATCGGAGAAATGGGCGGGCTAGGTCATCGACTACGATGCCGAAGATGATCTACGTCGAGGCATCACAAGATCAAGCTCCCACTTCACCAAGTCATGAAACTTGTGAAGAAAACACCCTATACTACTTGGCAAGAGGTAGAGGATGAAGAAATAGGAAGTGGGTTCACTTTGGATTTGGATTTCTCACTTGGAATCAACACTTGATAAAATTCAAGAAAGCTTTTCTTTCTTCATCAAGAAGAAGAAGAAAAGAATGGAAAATGAATTAATTCTAATTGAATAATCAAGTGATGGTTATCATAATGTAACCATAGCAAAGTGTAGAGAATAAACTAGGGTTAGGTGAATGGTTAGGTTTAGTGGTAAAAACAAAATGGAAGACTTATCAAAGATGCTTTGAAGCTTCAAGAAGTTTTTAGCAAAGAACAAATAAATCCACCATTTTATTTTGCCAAAAATGATTAAATAAATAAACAAATAAATAAAATCAAAACCCTAACCATTACACAACCATGGTTTAATCATACACTTAACCAAGTTAGCATGTATCATCAAACATGATACAATCTTGTGCACAAAAGTATATCACATATACAACTTGTGTAACTTCAAGTGAGAAAATCCATTTAAAGTGAACCAATACTAGTTAATGCAAAGTAATACATCAAATATATGATTATACATTAAATCATTAAATCAACACTTGATTAAATGATCCGGTCATGTCGCACATAACCGACTAGTATCCAATGTATCGACTTATCGAATCAATCCTTGATTCGATAACCAGGTTATATCGCATATAACCAATCGAAACATTCATCGCGAGAATGAAATACGGTATCACATACACGCATTATTATCGGTCCCGCACATATCTCATATGCACTCCCATTTCGTTTCGCTTGAGCCAGGAAACCTCTGTGTAGGACTCTGAAGACTCGTCAATACGCCGGCAGCAGGTGATGATCATATCAAACACCCATAAGCCGCAAGCGGTCTGCTAAATGTAACGGCCGCCCGGGTATTGAGCGATCAGAAGATCTACGAGCAAGCCCGTTCACACTCCTGTGAATCCAACCAGTAACACTTACCGTACAGTCCGGTCTGTTCGTCTGATATGTCACATATCTCGCCTAGGGGTGGTAAACGTCAGACCCTAATAGCTCGATAAGTCATGCTGACGTGAGGTTCATAACATGTGTGAAACTACTGATAACACTTACCAGTAGATCACTGCAACCCTGGCCAGGGATTTCCTGCTATGGCCAGTCGAGCATAGCGCAATATCAACCCCCAATACCGGGAGAGACGAATCCCCTCCTATCGCTCATTGCCTCCATATGAATCGGGACTGTACCCAAAAACCACCTGTTTGCACGACTCAGTAGAGCCGTGGTAGGGTGGAAATCAAAGCACAGTGGGAGACACACAAGACTCTATGACGATCTCGGGTCAACAGACTAAGCTGTACCAGTGTCACCAGAGAACTGCCATCTGACGTGAGGTATAATACCATCTGGGAGTTCTCGGCGAGTCCGTTCAGTGTACCCAGTCTCCACTAAACACCCGTATACCATCTCTGATGTCAAACACCAGTGGATATGGGATCATCCATCACCCATCCCATGGGTCAAGAAGATATACGCTAGTCTAACCTGGAATATCGATGCCCCATCTCGATATTCCCACGACTAGGAACAATGAAAGATGTACTCATGGACTACCCAAGCCCCACTAGTATGATCTGCATCATAGTCTTGGAAGTCGAGTACACATCCTAAGGGCTTTATCAACATGTAACAGAGAGACAGAAAGTGTACATGTTAAGATAAAGAGCAACCAGATAGCGTACTATCATGTCGAGCAAGAAAGTCCTACCTATATATGTCCCAGCATCCACTACAATTTACATCCAATGTACAGTAATGGCCTCTAGGGCATACATATAACTAACATCTTTAAGCCGTGGTAGAGTAGTAATCAAAGTATAGTAGGAATTCACATGAGACAAATGAAGATCTAAGGTTAAAAGAATACCCCATACTCATGTCACCCGAGAACTGCTATCTGACGATAGATATAATACCATCTATAAGTTCTTGGCGAGTCCGTTCATAGTACTCACCTCCAGTGAGAATCTGTATACAATCTTAGATGCCATTGTTGGTTATAGTGCCCTTAAGACAATTATTGTGATAAAAAATAGGCGATTATGATAATTGAAAGAGAACCTATACATGTAAAACGGTCTTACTCGAGTTGATAGTATGCTATCTGGTTTTTCTTTATCATTGATATGTATACATTTTACTGGTTATTATGTGTCGTTAATACATAATGATAAAGCCTATAAGATCTTTGCATGACTGCCAGAGTTATGATGACGATCATAATAGTGAGAGTTGGGTAGTCCATAAGCACATCCTTAAATATCCCTAGTCGTGAGAGTATCGAGAATGGGCATCGATAATCCAAAGTGGAGTAGTGTATACGTGTCTAGACCCCGAAGATGGGAGGTAGCAGATTTCATAGCCATTGGTGTGTTGCACCTATGATTGTATAAAGGTGCTCACTCGAGGTGAGTACACCGGACGGATTTGCCGAGAACTTCTAGACGGTACTGTACCTATCGCCAGATAGCAGTCCTCGGTAGACATGAGTATAAGTAGTCTTGTCATGACCCAAATGAGGAAGGTAACTAGCACTTAAATCACGCAACGTCTAAAAGCGTAACGTAATTCAAGTAAGCCGAAACCCAGAATCTAAACCGTGAATAAAGATAAAGTGGAAAAAATCTTTGTTTAAAGTATCAATCTTAAAAGTAGAAGTGTTATATCAAAGCCTTTTAATATTGAGTTGCTAAAATTTTTGGCAGCATCTTTTTTATAAAATCTGATCTAAACCGATACATAATCATAATATATATAAAAGCATCACCACTTAGGGGCAATCTCAATGCCATCCGGCGGAACCTTCTTAGAAATCGAATGGATTCGGTCTTATACATACGCGAGGAAGGTAATCAAGAAAGAAAGAAGATGAGTTCTTCTTTCTTTTATCGCATAGGAGCCGTGCGAGATGAAAGTCTCATGCATGGTTTTGAATGAGCGAAAGAAGTGATGAATCCTCTTTTTGACTCTGACTCTCCAACTCCAGTTGTTGCTTTTCTTTCTGTTATTTCGAAACTAGCTGCTTCAGCCTCAGCCACGCGAATTTTCTAGTAAGATATACGATGCCATATGCGAAGAAATAAGGAAATAAGAAAAGAAAATAATATTAGCATAAAAAAAAATCGGCTCACACGAGCACGACACTCAAAGTCAAATATAATACAAATCTCTTAGTCTTGTCTCTAAATCAAATATACAAGTGGTAGACGGAATATACTAGATACAAGGTATAAGTATAACAGATAGAGTATAAAAGAATACTCACAACCTACCTACGAAATATCACGTCCAAATGTAACGGTAGTAGTAGTACCAAAAGTGGTATGCCCCGCTGCGACTACACTGAAGGATCGACCCTGCAAGACACTGTTGCACAACGGGGTTGAGTTGCTAGTTCATGAGTAGTAAATAACATCATTCGTGGTAATCACAAGAAAGAATGTAGCTGTGACAAATCATAAGCATGAGATTATGATAATATATATCAGTATAGATGCAGCATAAATAAATGAGTAAAGTATACCATCAGGGGTGTAACAACTACATGAAACTGAACATGTCATAATAAGTTTTAATGTGGTAAAAACAGAGATACTATCAATAAATCATCATAAAACCGGTGTCAAGCATCGACACTCAAAATCCTAATATCTCAGGCGCCGTTACTCTGATCGGCCCTTATATCTATATGATCATATAACTCCGGTTGTTATCCTCCAGATATCCGCCGAGTTTTCATATTATCAGTGGTAGGTAATGTTCTCCGGCAACGGCATCATTTGATTCGTATGTCAAAAACTATTTGTTAACCGCAATCAAGAACGGCGTCGCATGAAGCTAGCCGGTGAGTACGGGTCGGTCCACAGGGATTTTGTGAATCTTCTAGTCGCGCTAACGAGTTAATTCCGAAGGGTGTTCGAATTGGTTATTAAATCTAAAAACCTAATTAACCTGGGGCAATTATCTAGATCTATTCTTGCTAGGGTTAGGTTTACAGATGGTTTGGAAATGCAAGTAAACCTCAACACTTTCTATACCCGGATGAAGATCTGTGAGGAGTTATGCTAATTATCAATAAAGGGGATTAGATCCATTCGGGAAGATGTTCCTTCCTCTAGGTTCTTGTCCTTCCTTTAGAGATCCTTACCCTAACCTCCATGGAAAACGCGCGCAACCGGGCTTTTACACTACGGTGTCATCGTCACCTCGAGGGGTAGGATGCCGTAGGGCACGGTATGTGCGTGTATGCATGGAATCCTATTGTAAATATTTGGTGGGTAAGAAAGGGATGAGAGATCTCATCTCTCAAAATCCTTCCCCAAGACTAAACCCTAACAAGTTCCTAGGGCATGAAATTAAATCTACCTAGGGCAAAGAATTTAAATCTAAACTAGGGCGAGAAATTAATTCTACTTACAGATGCATCCCTCCAATCATCCATGCAGGGTTGTCAGATCTGAATTTCTGAATGAAAAAGAAACACCGATGCTCTCTAAAAGAATTTCTGAATTTTTATTAAAGGGAGGCATAGCCTTTACAATGATTTAGAGTTCCTATTTATAGAGGATAGGAAACCCTAGGTTACAATTGATTCGCATGTCTACAATTACAAAAATAGCCCTAAGTTGACTAGTCAAAGCCGTCACAAAATTATGGTAAAATTTTCAACTTGAGATTGCGCATTACGGCCACGGAACCGCGGCAATAGCAGGCTTGGGCCGCGGTTCCACGGCCCTTTAGTGAGATCACCTCCTGAAACTTCATGTGCTGACTTCTGGCTTTTTGGGGTCTCTGTTTATGTATGTCCTTTTCTATTTGGGCTTCTAAGTTGGTTCCAGATTTTCAGTGAACAATTTGCCATGGATTTTTAACCGTTCGCTTTGTAATTTTGGACCTTGCGTTGCCTTGTACATTGTGAGCTATATTTTTGATGTAGGCTTGATCAAGAGTCTTCTATTTGTTGGTCAAAATCCAATTTTTCATCGTGTTTACATCGTTTTCACTGTTTTCTGTCTAAGAACCTGCAACCTGTAACATGTAGCAGACATGTGTCAAAAGTACCTGTTTATTTATAAAAAGAATAAGAATGGGGACTGTAATAATACAATATTATGGTGTGAACAAATACCCCCAAACTTATCTTTTGCTCGTCCTCGAGCAAACTTATTTTTATTCACTAAAATCCTAACCGCACTTTCGCAGGGAAACGCGATTGCACTGAGCACGTGCAACAAGCAGTTAAACCTTTAGGTGTCCCTAGTAGGAGGAGTGTTGTCTCCTGAGGGTTTTCAGCAGATTACACCCACAAAAGCCTATCAACTCGGCCCTTTGACTTTTGTTCTCCAATTAGGTCGTCTAACAAGGAATTCTATTATCGTCGACCCGTAAATTATCCACCCACATTCTTCACACTTCCTCATCATTTAACTTAAGATTATATATGTTCTATAGAATTACTTAGCTTTCGATATTTCTTAAGTTTTCCTTCTAGGGTTCCATCTCCATTTAGGAATTTCTATCAACCCTACTAAAGATACACGTTTTATTCTTCACTCATTTCTCTTATCTAAACTCCAATCATATATCCCCACGTGTGTGTATAAATTACCCCTACACTTGGAAATTCAAATCAAGCAATCATGCCCTTATCCGTTGTCCAAAGTACTTATTAGTAGGTGAATTTTTAATTGAATTTTGCTTACACATCCTTCATGCGACCGTTAATACTTCTTGAGGTACCAACAATCGATTACAAGATGTGTTTGCACATTAAAGCGTAATTCCTAGTCTTGCAACACCCAAGGCTTTTAGCAGTGACTCCCAAACCAGTTGGTCTAAGGCACTAGGTGATGAAGCACCCTCGCTAAATATTTTTCTATTTTTCCAGCCTTAAGTAATCACAAAAACCAGTGTCCATTTTTTTTCCTCATTCACACTTATATATATATTTTTTTCATTTTCATTGCATTAAGGACTTTAGACAAGAGCATTTCAAGGTCACTTCTACTATTCCAAGTTTCAAGGTGCGTGATTGTGCAATTTATAGGCTATATATTTTCAGAATCTAGATTTAAAGTAGGAACTATTTTTCAAATTTATACTATAATAAGAAAATCAATATTCTTCCTTTGCTTTGACTTAGCCCAAGAACTGAACCCAAAATTTGCCTATTTCTAAATAAACTACAAAGAAATATACTTTCTACCGTTAAACTTTAAGGAGGGTTATTTTCAGGGTTTTAATTTACTAAGTCTAAGATCTAGTTGTTCCTAACCAGTTAACCTATTTGTCAAAATCAAATCAAATCAAGCCAAAATTGAATACAATGATTTTTATAATTTTTGAAATTTTTTTATTTTTATGGTTTTTTCAAATAAATATGCAAATGCAAAAATGTACAAATGAATGCAAAAATATGTACAAACCGAGCATACCCCTAAATTTGAACTTGACAGTGTCCGCACTGTCATACTAAACCAGGAGGGTCAAAATGTCGGCACTCCCCTATTTATTTATTTACAATTTTTTTTTTTAATGTTTTGATTTTTTTTAAATTTTTTATAGAAAAAGAAAACAAAAATATAAATACATTTATACAAAGGTTCCCTCCAAACTTAAGCTTGGCCTTACACAAGCCAAAGGTTAGCACCGACCATTCAAAAATCTTATTATGGTAATGGTATAGTTGGTGCAAGAAAATGAGAAACACGCGAGACCGTGTGGAAAGAAGAATGGTAGAATATGGTCTCGGTGGGGGAGAAGAAGGGCGGAAAGGAGAAAGAAGAGTCGCGCGATCTTGAGGGTGTAAATCGAGTGAATAAATTAGCGCAATTTATGATGACCGATGTGTTAAAAGCGATTGCGCTAACCTATCAACCCGTCGAGAAATGGGGTCAAATCCCTTAAGATTCGCAAGAAAACATGGGTACGCCGAACTTGGTATAGGAGATGAAAGCGTAACGGTCTCTTGTTCGGTCGGAATAATGGGAAAGACAAAAGGGAGTGAATTAGGGATAGTATCTTTCTCACCGTAGTAAACTGTTTCGAACTTGAAAGATTCCATTAATGTTTCAAAACTACTATAATCAACCGAGTCTGATGGTTCATCTGAAAATGTAAAGGACTCAAACTCGGGCGGTGAGTCATCTACATCGTCCGAAAAAGTGAAACACTCGTAGGTGTTATCGTCTGTGAGAATTGTGTCAGATTCAAAGGAAAAGCTTTCAAGCTCATAGTCTTCAAGCGGGGTCAGAACGATGGGAAGGAGGGAGGGTGATATAACAGTCAAAGGTTCAGGAGGATGAATTGGAAAATCAGACACATCAAATAAAAATTGTTCAACCTCGATATAGTCCTCAAAACTCTCCTCAAAACTCTCCTTATTATTCTCCTCAAAATTCAACTCATCCATGCCATTATCATCAAAATCTAGACGCATATGAAATTCAGGAGAGACATCTAATAACTCTGGATGATGATTTGAACATAAAATTTCAATCAAATCGATATGTTCATCATCCGAAATATTCCCGGCGTCTATATCCTCAATCAAGTGAAAATCAATTTCTGTAGACACCTCATCAAAAGCATGGATATTTATCAATTTAGGTTCTAGAGTGGAGGTGTAAAGGTCAAACGGATTAAGTGTGGTTTCACTCGAAAGGGGTTCTTCACAATTTGGCAAATCAAGCACTACAAAATCACACAACTCATTTTTATTTTCAACAGGTGAACTATTTAGGGAAATCGATGGAAAACAAGAGTTGTGGGCTTCAATTGGGTACGGGTAGGTTTGATTTGAAAATCCTCTCTCATTCTCACTCTGTCCAACTGCCTTCTTATACATTAAAATATTTTGAGCTAGCGGGAAACTAGCTACCGGTTCACTAGGTTGCATAAGGGTGGCCATGGACGCTTCTACATTCCTAGTCATTTTATTTGTTGCTGCAATATAAGATTCCAATGACTTTTCCAAACTAGACTTGGTGGTGAGGGGGTTTCGGTGAAACATTCGAAATTGGTTGGATATGTGAAACTCCCTACAGGCTGTGTCGAGACAGTGTCTAGTGAAGGTGGGAAGGTCGGGTAGGACTGGTAGGAAGTGGGTGATTGGACAGGGGTAGGGTCAACATATGGATAAAAAGGTGAAAAGTCGTGTGGATCCCTAGAACTAGATGAGTGGAGAGGGGTGAAAGATCGGCTGCGAGATTGAGCAATATGCTCAGCAATGGACATCGGCCTAGGAGTGGCAGATGGACTTGAGGAAGTAGTATCAACATATATAGGTGGTAAAAGTTGACTCGGTTAACACAAAGTGGGTTGAAAAGTCAAACTATTTCTCCTAGACGCCTCTATTTGATATTTCAAAGATATTTTTGGCAAGAAAGGATCGTCTTTAAATTGACCGAACAAATTAACGTACGATGCAAGATTAGGTTCGGGATACCAAAGTTCGGCTAATGATTTATTATGTGGGGTATCCATGTTAGAAGAAGGGGAAAGGAAAGAAAATTTGTCGTGCAAGGATTTATTTGCGGCTAAAAAACTTTGCAAGTTTCTACAAAATTTTCCTTATTCTTTTTTTTATTCTTTTTCTCTTTATTCGGAAAAATTTGTTGCAAAAAGATTTTCAACAAAAGATATGCAACAACAAAATATTACTTGCAATCTAATTTCAACAAAAGATATGCAACAACAAAATATTACGTGCACAAGATTGTTATTTGGAAGGGAATATATTTCTAAAATGCACAAAATCCTGCAGGCATTTTTCAGGAAATTTATTAAGAATTACAGAGGGGGAACAGAGAGAAGCTTATAGAGCAAAGTTGGTCAGATGACGTCACTGTTCCACCGCCCTTCCGCGGCAAAACGTGGCTCCCACCGCGATTTCGCGGTCAAATTGACTGCACACTGCCCCAGAAAAATTTTGGTGCTCTGATTCGACGAGACGGCCGCGGTTCCGCGGCCTAAGGTGGGTTTTGGCCGCGGAAACACGGCGGGATGGGGGTTCACTGCTCCAAAAAATTTCCACTGTTCTGTTGTTCAAAATCTCTTCTGTTCCGATATTTTGTTTCCTGTTTTGCTTTCTGGAAATCTCCAGATCCGAATTTGTATATCCTGCAAGAATTCAGACAACAAAGTATCCCTTCCAAAAATAACAGATTATACATATTTTTATATTTTTTTTGATTTTTTTGATTTTTATGATTTTTTTTAAATTTTAGATTAACCCGAAATTGCAAAAAAAAATAACACGCCATCCCCGGCAACGACACCATTTGAATCGTATGCCAAAAACTATTTATTAACCGCAATCAAGAACGGCGTCCCATGAAGCTAGCCGGTGAGTACGGGTCGGTCCACAGGGATTTTGTGAATCTCCTAGTCGCGCTAATGAGTTAATCCCATTTTAAATGCAGAGCTTAAGCCACTCCTTTTTAAATAAAAGCTATCATAGTTCCTTCGATTATATCAAGTTCATTACGTTAACGGTTTTTTTGCCAAAAACCAGCTGTAACCTTCCGTCGTTTCAGATAGACAGCACATCGTATTCATGCTATGCTTGTTGGCCCACGTCAAGGCATAGTGTATGGTAGCAGTGTGTGCGCCTATTTGTTGCATAGATAGATGCATTAGTTTAAGACAGACGTACACCTTGTTGGCCTATATCAAGGGCATGTACGATGTATTTAAGTTAATCATGACAACGACGGGTAGAACTTGACTTGCGTCTTATGATTTGTTGGCCTACGTCAAGGTCATAAGGGCTTGGGGTAAAAATCATATCGGGGGTTTCAAACATAAAAGAAACTTGCAGATTTAGCATACCTTCTGGAGTGTGGTGACTAGAGTGGCTTCCATCTAGGGCATCATGCAATGATAGTTGGATCCCGATCCCTCTGATGAGTAGGATACTCTCGGGAATTTTTTCTCACTTAACAATCAATGCTATAAACCAAGTAGGTGTCTAGAATGGTGTTAGAGGGGCTACGCCTCCAGGAAAAAGAGGTTCTTTAATTAAGGAACTTCGCGAAAGCGTTGGAAAACCTCCCTTGAAGTACCAAAACCAGCGTGGCTGAAAGGTTAAGCAAGTATTGTGACGTGTGATTAAATCTTGACTAGTTCTTCCTTTAGGTTTTGAAGAAGGATTTGAGGAAATAGTGGGAGCCATCCTGTTTAGATAAATTAATAACCAATCTAAACTTGCAAGAGAATATGCTGAGTGTTTCTTTTCTCTCTCTATAGCAGCTACCATGACTGGACTAAAACTGTTACTCGAAAAAAATATATTGACCGGGCAGAACAATAAAGATTGGCTAAGGAACGTCAATATTGTGCTGACATATGACAAAGTTGCATATGCTACCACCGTTGTTCCTCCCCTTATCCCAGGACCAGATTCCTCAGTTGCGGACAAGGAAGTTCGCAAAACCTGGGATCTAGACTGTGAGCGAGCTAAGTGTATCGTGCTGGCGTCCATGAACAATGAACTCCAGAAACAGCATGAGAGTATGGATTTTGTGTCCATATTCCTCCATTGCAAGGAACTGTATGGTGAACTCTCCCGTATCGCGACGTACGAGACCTCAAAGAAACTTTTCCAGATGAGGTTAGCTCCAGGATCGCCTGTTGGAGAGCACGTCCTAAAAATGATCACCCTCATTGAGAAACTTGCAAACCTGGGATGCGTGCTAGAGAATGATTTATACATCGACTTGATTTTGCAGTCCCTTCCCCACACATTCTCTCAGTTCGTGCTGAACTTCAATATGCACGAAATGGAAGCTGACCTTCCAAAGCGCCTCAACATGTTGAGGGTAGTAGAGAGCTCCTTGAAAAAGGAGAAGACCCCCGTTCTGTATGTCGGCCAATCATCTTCTTCTAAATCTAATGTGAAAGATAAAGGGAAGAAGAAGATGAAAGCCACCAAACCGAAGGGTGGGGTCAAGAAGGTGCAGGGAACGAACAAGGCGGTAAGGATGAAGGCGGAAAAGAACGAATGCTTCTATTGCCACAAGCAAGGGCACTGGAAGAAGGACTGTTTGGCCTTTAAAGCCAAGAACAAGAAGCAAGCTGTTTCTTCTGCTTCAGGTGTGTTCGTAATCGAAAATTGTCTTTCAGTAAACTCTACTTCATGGGTACTTGATACCGGTTCTGGTTCTCACATCTGTAATTCTTTCCCGGATCTGAGAAATAGTAGAGTACTGGGGGCTGTAGGGTTCCTAGGCACCCTAATGAGGTCTCACAAGGCATCAACCATGCCAATTTCAAAAATTACGGTGCCGAGAAACCCTAAACTACGGATCGTCGGCTAGAAATCTAGGCGAAAAAGAAATCTAGTTAACACTTAACTAAAAGTTTAACGGAAATACAACCTTTGTAGATCCGGTGCTCTACCTCCATAGCTCCGCAACGAAGTCCCCTCGCTGTCCAAAAGAATTCCTGGGCTCTAGCGTCGGCTTCGTCGGAGAAATGGCGAGCTAGGTCGTCGATGTCCATGCCGAAGATGATCTACGTCGAGGCATCGCTAAATCAAGCTCCGACTTCACCAAGTCAAGAAACTTGTGAAGAAAACACACTCTACTACTTGGCAAGAGGTAGAGGATGAAGAAATAGGAAGTGGGTAGACTTTAGTTTTGGATTTCTCACTCTTTTTCTCACTTTGCCATTAAAGCTTTCAAGCTTTTTCTTGAAGTGAAGAAGAAGAAGAAGAAGAAGAAGAAGAATATGATAAGTCTTAATTAAAAAAGGAAAAGAAAATCAAACCTTATCATATTCAAACCATGGTGTAGAGAATGAATCATGGTTAAATGGAATGGTTAGGTTTAAGGATGAGACAAAAATGGTGACTTAGTCAAAGTATTCATGAAGCTTCATGAAAGAACAAAGAATGCCACCATTTTATCATTTCCTTTTATTTTTCCAAAAGAATAAATAAATGAATAAAATGAATAAGGAAAAAGTAAACCCTAACCATTTCATTAACCAAGGTTTAATTCTTTACACTTAACCAAAAGGCATGCATCATCAAACATGATACAAGCAAGTGCACAAAATCATATCGCATATGCAATGCGCACATCCGAGTGAGAAAATCCATCTTAAAGTGAACCAATACTAGTTAATGCAAAGTAATATATCAAATATATAATTATACATTAAATCATTAAATCAACACTTGATTTAACGATCCGGTCATATCACATATAACCGACTAGTATCCAATGTATCGGTTTATCGAATCAATCCTTGATTCCATAACTAGGGTATATCGCATATAACCTAATCGATACATTCATCGCGAGAATGGAATACGGTATCACATACACGTATTATTCTCGGTCCCGCACATATCTCATATGCGCTCCTATTTCGTTTCGCTTGAACCAGGAAACCTCTGTGTAGGACTCTAAAGACTCGTCAATACGCCGGCAGCAGATGATGATCATATCAAGCACCCACAAGCCGCAAGCGGTCTGCTAAACGTAACGGCCACCCGGGTATTGAGCGATCTGAAGATCGACGAGCAAGCCCGCTCACACTCCAGTGAATCCAACCAGTAACACTACCGTACAGTCCGGTCTGATCGTCTGATATATCGCATATCTCGCCTAGGGGTGGTAAACGTCAGACCCCAATAGCTCGATAAGTCGTGTCGATATGAGGTCTATAACACTTCGGGAAACTACTGGTAACACTTACCAGTAAATCTCAGCAACCCTGGCCAGGGATTTCCTGTTATAGCCAATCGAACACAGCGCAACATCAACCCCCTATACCGGGAGAGACGAATCCCCTCCTATCGCTCATTGCCTCCATGTGACTCGGGACTGTACCCAAAAACCACCGTTTTGCACGCCCTCTTGGACGTGGTAAGATGGAAATCAAAGCACAGTGGGAACCACACAAGACTCTATGACGATCTCGGGTCAACAGACTACTCTGTACCAGTGTCACCAGAGAACTGCCATCCGACGTGAGGTATAATACCATCTGGGAGTTCTCGGCGAGTCCGTCCAGTGTACCCAGTCTCTACTGATCACCCGTATATCATCTCTGATGTCAAACACCAATGGATATGGGATCATCCATCGCCCATCTGTATGGGTCGAGAAGGTATACGCTAGTCTACTCTGGTATATCGATGCCCCATCTCGATACACCCACGACTAGGGACTTTGAAGGATGTACTTATGGACTACCATGTCCCCATTAGTATGATCCGCATCACAGTCCAGGTAGTCAAGTACACATCCTAAGGGCTTTACCAACATGTAACAGAGAGACAATCAGTGTACACGTTAAGGTAAAGGTCAACCAGATAGCATACTATCATGTCGAGTAAGAAAGTCCTCCCTATATATGTCCCAGCATCCACTACAATATACATCCAATGTACAGTAACGGCCTCTAGGGCATACATATAACTAACAATCTCCTACTTGCACTAGGGCCATCTGTAGCAGTGGTTGTAGTATTTCATACTCAACCATCCCATAAAAGTCTCTCTCTGGGAACAGGCCTTTGTGAGTGGATCCGCTGTGTTGTCCTCTGAGTCTACTCTCCTAACCTCGATCTCCCTGGAGATCAACCATCTCCATGATCAAGTGATACTGCCTTAGAATATGTCTGGATCACTGATGGGACCGGCGTTCCTTGGCATAAGCCACAACTCCATTGTCACACAATGGGAGGAACATAGTTCATCTCATGAACCAATATACACCCAAACAGCCTCTTTGGTAGCATCTTAAGTAGCGATGTATCCAGCCTTTATCGTCTAGTATGTCACGGTATCTAGCTTGGAACTCTTCTAACATACCGTCCCTCCACTGAGGGTAAAGACAATGCCTGTGACTGACATTCAGTCGTCTTTATCACCCTGGAACCCTTCCAGTGATTCTCCCCAGGATCGGTTGATACCGTCTCACTACAACTAGTGAGAGTCCTAACATCCAATTAGATCTATCTCATAGATCTAAAAACCCAGGATTTAGGAGGTATCACTTTGATCCTATATGGAGAATCATTGTGATAAGCGGAGATTGATCGAGCGTAGCATAGGAAACTCCTTCCCTATCAAGAGTATGTCATCCACGTACTCTACGAGGATCGTCACCATACTCCCTACTACCTTCTTGTTTATACAAGGTTCATCTACCATTTTGATGATGTCAACTTCTTTGACCGCTTCATCAAAACAGATGTTCCAACTCCGCGATGCCTGCTTTATCCTATAAAGCATCTTGCACACGTTTCCGCTGCTCCCACTGTCTACGAAGCCCTCTGGCTGTGTACTTATAGACACTCTCTTCTAAACATCATTTAGAAAAGCTGTCATGACACCCAACCACCAGATATCGTAGTCATGGTATGTAGCCGTGGCAAGTAGGATCTGGATGGACTTAAGCATAGCTACTTAGAAAAGGTTTCATCATCATCCATACCTGGTCAATGATGTAGACCTTTAACAAGTCTAGCTTTGAAAGTCTCAACTCTTCCATGTACACCAAGTAATCTTCTCAAGATATACTTGCTCCTGATGGGGATTTAACCCTTCAGATATAGCAACCAAAGTCCATACTTTGTTGGTGTATATGGATTCCATATCAGATCACTAAGCATCCAGCCATTCTTACAGAGTCTTACTCCTGATGGCCAGCTCGAAACTAGTTGGGTCATCATCTCATGATGCAATCCTCGCTCCCACTGTCATAGAGAAACAGAAGTATCTCTCAGGTGGGTGAGGAACCCTACTAGATCGGCGGAGAGGCTGAGGTTCGTTGGTTTCTACTGAATCCTCTGGTTGTACCAAATCATCTGCTGTAGTTTGTATAGCTGGAATACTTCCAGTTCTACATAACAGACCTTGCCTCGAGCTTGTCCGGATTTTGCTTTTAGACATAGGCCGGACAACCCCAAATCTTAACTAGCTTAAGACATGGGCTCTTCCCTTTCCATATCTCATATGGAGTGGTAGGCAACTGATTTGATTCGAACCCTATTCAATAGGTATGCAGCTTCATAAGTGCATAACTCCCAAAAGGAAATAGGTAACTCAGAAGTACTCATCATAGAGCACACCTTATCATATAGGGTGTGATTGCTCTGCCCCGATATACCATCGTGCTATGGTGTATACAGAGGAGTAATTCTGAGAGAGAATCTCATTCTCCTTTAGAATAGTCCAGGATTTTCGTACTCAAGTATTCTCCTCCTTGATCTCATCATAGGACATAATACTTATACCCGTATTGGTTCTCTACTTCTAACTTATATTCTGTGAATATCTCAAAAGGTTCAGACTTGTGTTTCAACAGGAACATATGTCTGAATCTTGAGAGATTATCAGAGAACGTAATGAAGTATAAAGAACCAGTCCTGGCATGTGTAGACAGGGGACCTACATACATCAACATGTATCATCCCAAGAGTTCATTAACTCTTTCTCTGTTTCCAGTAAACGGAGCTATGGTCATCTTATCTCTGTGACATGACTGGCGAGTTTCACAAGATGTAAATTCAAACTGATTTAAATATGCATCTAAATGTAACTCTAGCTAGTCGGGTCACATTGATCTGACCTAGTCTACAATACCTCAAGAAGAATTCGTTCATTTCTGAACTCTTCCTCTTTTGTGTGTTCCATATACTAAAAATTGTAGTTTGATTTAGAACAATAATGCTTTTAGATAACGTGCCTGAACCGATCAACTTTTGATAAAGGAAATGTTCAAAACATTATCCAACAATACAAAATTTTATCATTTCTTTACTAATAAAGAGACTGATATGATTTTGTATATCAGGTTCGGTATCTAATAACATTCGTTCAGAATCAATATATTGGTAATACAGGGTGACAGTGACCGACAGACTTGGCTGCAACTCTTGCCCCGTTTTCTGTCTCATGAAACTTATCACCCGTTCTCAGTTCTCTACCTATCTGTAGCCCTATATAACAGATTACATATCTGGGATCCTGATCCGGTATCATATACCCAGGACGTAAAGGATACTGAGAAACAGTTTTGTATAATGAACACACCCGAAGATGATGCATCAGCATGCACTCTCTTCGTTTGGGCGGCACGGGAAATCGGGTATTCCCCAATTTCCTGCTCTGTCTTATAACAATTATAAAGTGGAGCGGGACCAACGTTCCCCAGCTCAGTATAACAAGCGGGTTCGGTCAATAATCCGTATTATTATCTTGATTAAGGCGTGATATGGTCGGTACCAGGAGAGAGAGAGAAGAAAACACTCAGCGTGCGCTCTTGCAAGAATAGATTGGTTATTATTTTATCTAATCAGGATGGCTCCCACTGCTTTTTATCAAATCTTCCTTCAAACCCTAAAAGGAAAGACTAGCCGGGATTAATTACACACTACAAGTTCGCAAATCTTTCAGCCAGGCCAGTGTCGGTACTTTTAGGGAGGTCCCCCGTGCTTTCGCACGAACCTAATTAATGTAAACCTCGTTTTCCCAGAGACGTAACCTCGTTAACACCTTTCTAGACACCTACTTGATCGGCTAATTGTAATGTATAAAACTCTCCCAGGAGTAACTCTTACTCGCAGCGGGTATCGGGATCCAACTATCTCATAGAAGGTATGCAATCTCATTGCAAATTTCAACACTTGAAATTCCCGATAATATTTTGCCCCTAGCACCCTATGACCTTGACGGAGGTCAACAAACCATAGGCTACTAGTCAAGTTAAACCCGTCATTTCTTGATCGAATTAAACCCACCCGCACGACCCTTGACGGAGGTCAACAAGGCCGCACGACTACCCTAACTCAATCTGCATCATATGCATAAACAGATAAATACTAGTTAGCTACCGCACACTACGCCTTGACGGAGGTCAACAAACATAGCACGAATACTAAATAGGACTTATCTGAAATGATGGAGGGCTACGACAGGTTTTTCTGAAAACCTATTGCGTAATGAACTTGATATCGTTGTAGGATCGAATGAATTTTGAAATGGAGTGTTTTTGAGGCTTTTCTGGTTTTGCTAAAGGAGTCACTCCCGGTGAAGGGATCGTCGGTCCTTTCCTCATCGAATGAGGTGCGGGATATATCATATATATCACTGTGCAAAGCAAAAACTCTTAAAAGCAATCAAAAGACAAATTGAGTGTGTAGCATCTGCCAGTTATTGCTAAAGGAGTCACTCCCGGTGAAGGGATCTCGGTCCTTTCCTCAGCGAATAAGGTGCAGGATATATCATATATACCGCTGTGCAAAGCAAGAACTGTAGCTACCTGTTTTATTTTGAAATTCGATTCTACAACATCTTTAGGTTTCTTTTACTTTCATTAATCACATTAATGAAGTCCCATCATTTAAATACCTAAACATCACAGATAAATATGACGTACACTTATGCCATCCGCATTCGCCTCGATGTCCCCTCGTGCACCGTTAGGTTAGGTGACTAACGGCAGAGCGGGGCAGGGCTAGCGCGGGTGTAAAACATAAGTAACGCCTATATAATATATCATTTATACTATATACAGCATTTATCACAGAACATCACATGATCACATCACAGATATCGCAGCAGAAGAATCATATGAAATATTGGATATACTAGGACGTCCGTGTTTTCAATACGAGCCAGTATAAAACATGGATTCCACGGTCGTGATGAATAGCCAAACCCACACCCCTGACCCCTACGAGAGCGGCAAGCAACCCTACCAATTCTGGAGTTAGGAGACCCGGACTCGAGTTGGTCTCCCACTGGACTCCAGAACCCGGTTTCTTGTGCCCTCCTCCTTGGGTCTATCCTAGTGCGGAAAAGTAAATAATATACAAAGGGTGACATCTTTCGCAACCTGGAAGTGCCCCAATAAAAGAATATTACATACAAGTTTTTACATAAATGAAAATGAAAAACACTCATCTCACATAAAAAACCCCGGCTATTCAAACACGACGATCCAATATAACATATCCAGCAACACATAACATCACATGTCATCAACGTAAGTAAATATGCGCATCCCAATTGTCGTTGACATATAGCAACGAAACCGGCGATATCACATATTACGCTTACGATCACAGAAAAGAAAGTGTAAAACTACAACAGTTGGAATCCGCAACCACCTCAGACATCGCATGCCTGACCAAATGAATTACTTAGACATCGCATGCCTAACATTTATAAACCCCGCATTTTAGTCTCAAAATCGAAAACACTTTTCAATACCAAGTCGGGCAATTCAACAAGATTCCCGACATCCTGATCGAATGCTCGTCGCAAACTTTAGTAGGCGGCCGCACCCCTGATACCGTCGACGAAGTGCACCAAGGCGGAACACCGCTACCGCGAGCACCCGAACGGATGCTTTCGGCGACGGGGTTCTCCTGCAGTCACTTAGTCGGGGCTATGGAGTGAGGCTGTCTATTAAGTTTACCCGGCGAGTATCCGCGTACACTACGTGATTGCGACGGACTTTTGATCACATCAAAACTCCGTGGCAACCTATCAAGTGAGACTAAATTGCTAGATTTACAACATTCATTCAGTTATCTCATAACTATTGTGAATTCCAATTATTGTATCCCATTCCAGATAAATAGAAATTGTTAAACTTTTCGATCGAACAGTCAAACACCCAAGTTTTCCCGATACAGATCAACACATGAAATAAGTCTAACAACATTCAGTTCGTGCCTCAGTACCAACGGTCCAGCCGTAGAAGGGTCAAGCCAACGCCTCACATGTGGCACGCCGTACTGCCCCAAATCCGAAGGTTCAAAGGGCAGTTCAAGACGGTCACATAATCGAGTTAAGGTTTGTTGTCTTCTAGAGGGTCCATCGAGTTACTTGCACTACTCAGAACGTCGTTAAACTACGGAAAAATCCAACACTTGGAAATTTCCCGACAGGGGAAAAATTGGGTATTTATATCCGGTCGAACTTTTTAACATATTCTAAAAATTATCCGGAAAGCCACACAGACAAAATTTGATACTCCGATCGAAACACCGAATCCCCAAAACAACTCCAGAAAATTCAACTCTTGAATAAAATATAAAAATTTCCAGAAGACTCAGCACTATGACATAAGAATTACTGTGCAAGACACGTGGTCTAAATCACCAACATGGCCGCGGACCCGCCGCTAAACCCAGGGTGGGGCCGCGGTTCCGCGGCTCATTGATCGATTTAGAGCCACGTGCTTCACAGTAACTCATAGGTTTCCCTGCTGAATTTTTTGGCAATTTTTAATTCACAAAAATCCCTGTTTTTAGAAAAAGGACAGAGAGCAATTTTGGGTTCTAATTTTTGGTTCGATCGGACTTCAAATTGCGTCTAGACTTCGCCTAAGGCTCTAGCTAGGCTCTGATACCACTGTAGGGTTCCTAGGCACCCTAATGAGGTCTCACAAGGCATCAACCATGCCAATTTCAAAAATTACGGTGCCGAGAAACCCTAAACTACGGATCGTCGGCTAGAAATCTTGGCGAAAAAGAAATCTAGTTAACACTTAACTAAAAGTTTAACGGAAATACAACCTTTGTAGATCCGGTGCTCCACCTCCATAGCTCCGCAACGAAGTCCCCTCGCTGTCCAAAAGAATTCCCGGGCTCTAGCGTCGGCTTCGTCGGAGAAATGGCGAGCTAGGTCGTCGATGTCCATGCCGAAGATGATCTACGTCGAGGCATCGCTAAATCAAGCTCCGACTTCACCAAGTCAAGAAACTTGTGAAGAAAACACACTCTACTACTTGGCAAGAGGTAGAGGATGAAGAAATAGGAAGTGGGTAGACTTTAGTTTTGGATTTCTCACTCTTTTTCTCACTTTGCCATTAAAGCTTTCAAGCTTTTTCTTGAAGTGAAGAAGAAGAAGAAGAAGAATATGATAAGTCTTAATTAAAAAAGGAAAAGAAAATCAAACCTTATCATATTCAAACCATGGTTTAGTGTAGAGAATGAATCATGGTTAAATGGAATGGTTAGGTTTAAGGATGAGACAAAAATGGTGACTTAGTCAAAGTATTCATGAAGCTTCATGAAAGAACAAAGAATGCCACCATTTTATCATTTCCTTTTCCTTTTCCAAAAGAATAAATAAATGAATAAAATGAATAAGGAAAAAGTAAACCCTAACCATTTCATTAACCAAGGTTTAATTCTTTACATTTAACCAAAAGGCATGCATCATCAAACATGATACAAGCAAGTGCACAAAATCATATCGCATATGCAATGCGCACATCCGAGTGAGAAAATCCATCTTAAAGTGAACCAATACTAGTTAATGCAAAGTAATATATCAAATATATAATTATACATTAAATCATTAAATCAACACTTGATTTAACGATCCGGTCATATCACATATAACCGACTAGTATCCAATGTATCGGTTTATCGAATCAATCCTTGATTCCATAACTAGGGTATATCGCATATAACCTAATCGATACATTCATCGCGAGAATGGAATACGGTATCACATACACGCATTATTCTCGGTCCCGCACATATCTCATATGCGCTCCTATTTCGTTTCGCTTGAACCAGGAAACCTCTGTGTAGGACTCTAAAGACTCGTCAATACGCCGGCAGCAGATGATGATCATATCAAGCACCCACAAGCCGCAAGCGGTCTGCTAAACGTAACGGCCACCCGGGTATTGAGCGATCTGAAGATCGACGAGCAAGCCCGCTCACACTCCAGTGAATCCAACCAGTAACACTACCGTACAGTCCGGTCTGATCGTCTGATATGTCGCATATCTCGCCTAGGGGTGGTAAACGTCAGACCCCAATAGCTCGATAAGTCGTGTCGATATGAGGTCTATAACACTTCGAGAAACTACTGATAACACTTACCAGTAAATCTCAGCAACCCTGGCCAGGGATTTCCTGTTATAGCCAATCGAACACAGCGCAACATCAACACCCTATACCGGGAGAGACGAATCCCCTCCTATCGCTCATTGCCTCCATGTGACTCGGGACTGTACCCAAAAACCACCGTTTTGCACGCCCTCTTGGACATGGTAAGATGGAAATCAAAGCACAGTGGGAACCACACAAGACTCTATGACGATCTCGGGTCAACAGACTACTCTGTACCAGTGTCACCAGAGAACTGCCATCCGACGTGAGGTATAATACCATCTGGGAGTTCTCGGCGAGTCCGTCCAGTATACCCAGTCTCTACTGAGCACCCGTATATCATCTCTGATGTCAAACACCAATGGATATGGGATCATCCATCGCCCATCTGTATGGGTCGAGAAGGTATACGCTAGTCTACTCTGGTATATCGATGCCCCATCTCGATACACCCACGACTAGTGACTTTGAAGGATGTACTTATGGACTACCATGTCCCCACTACTATGATCCGCATCACAGTCCAGGTAGTCAAGTACACATCCTAAGGGCTTTACCAACATGTAACAGAGAGACAATTAGTGTACACGTTAAGGTAACGGTCAACCAGATAGCATACTATCATGTCGAGCAAGAAATTCCTCCCTATATATGTCCCAGCATCCACTACAATATACATCCAATGTACAGTAATGGTCTCTAGGGCATACATATAACTAACAGGGGCAAGTGATATGACTCTCCGGATGGGCAATGGAATGCATGTAGATGCTGTTGCAATAGGGGAATATCACCTAGGGTTGACTAGTGGACATATTTTGGTATTGTACAGCTGTTTTTGTATACCCAGTATGTTTTGTAATATTATATCAGTATCTTTGTTATCTAATGAAGAACATAATTTTGCGCTTGAAAGAAATGTCATGAACATTTTCCTAAATCAAAAACTGATTGGGTTTGGCACACTGGAAAACGGCATATACATACTTAATCAACCTCAAATTTTCAATATACAAAAACCACGTAAAAGAAAGGCTCCAGATTCAAATCAAGCCTTCCTATGGCATTGTAGACTTGGTCATATAAATGAAACAAGGTTGACTAAGTTACATAAAGATGGATATCTAGATCCGTTTGAATATTCATCATATGCAACTTGTCAATCATGTATCAAAGGAAAAATGACCAAATCTCCGTTCACCGGACATGGAGAAAGAGCCACAGAACACTTGGGACTTATACACACTGATATATATGGTCCAATGTCTACACATGCACGAAGCGGTCACTCCTACTTCATAACTTTTATTGATGACTTCTCTAGGTATGGACATATTTTCTTAATGAAAAATAAATCCGAGGCCTTTGAGAAGTTTAAGGAGTATAAAAATGAAGTGGAAAAACAGACTGGTAAAAGCATCAAGACACTTCGATCTGATCGAGGTGGAGAATACTTAAGTACCAGTTTCCTTGAATACTTGAAAGAGAATGGAATTCTCTCTCAGTTTACTCCACCTTATACACCTCAGCATAATGGTGTATCAGAAAGGAGGAATCGCACTCTGTTAGACATGGTACGTTCAATGATGAGTTGAGCTGAGTTGCTACTTTCCTTCTGGGGATTTGCTCTAGAATCAGAAGCATACCTATTAAATAGATTTCCGACTAAGTCTGTACCTACCACTTCATATGAAATGTGGAGCGGGAAGAGACCATATCTCAAGTCTATCAAGATATGGGGGTGTCCGGTATATGTTAAAAAGCATAATCCGGACAAGCTCGAGGAACGATCGGTTTTGTGCAAGTTTGTAGGATACCCCAAGCATTAAAGGGGGTATATGGTCTACCACACTAAAGAACAAAAGGTGTTTGTCACTCGCCACATTATCTTCTTAGAAAGCGAATTTCTTGCAAAAGAAATTAGTGGGAGCGCGGTAGAACTGGAAGAAATTCCAGAACCTCAAACTGCTACCGAGAACTTAGAAGAATCTAAGATTTCAATAGAACATGATGAACCAACGCCACTCCACAGATCTAGTAGGCTTTCTCATCCTCCTGAAAGATACTATGGTTTTCTTCTTGATGGGGATCGAGAGGATTGCATCATCGATGATGATGAGCCTACTAGTTTTCAGCAGGCTATCACGAGTAGCGACTCGGTGAAGTGGCTGAATGCTATGAGATCCAAAAAGGAATCCATGTACACCAATAAAGTATGGACTTTAGAAGTTGCTCCTCCTGGGGTGAAACCAGTTGGGTGCAAATGGATCTTCAAAAAGAAGATTGGTGCATTTGGACAAGTGGAAACCTACAAAGCTAGACTGGTTACAAAAGGTTTTCGTCAAAGACCAGGATTGGACTATGATGAAACTTTTTCACCAGTAGCTATTCTTAAATCCATTCGGATCATGCTTGCCATTGCTTCCTTCCATGACTATGAAATCTGGCAAATGGATGTAAAAACACCTTTTCTAAATGGACATTTAGAAGAGAGTGTTTACATGGATCAACCAGATGGTTTCTTAGACAGTGGGAGCAGCGGAAGAGTGTGCAAATTGCTTAAATCCATTTATGGGTTAAAGCAAGCATCGCGGAGTTGGAACATCTGCTTTCATGAGACAGTCAAGGAATTTGGCTTTATCAAAAATGTAGATGAACCATGTATTTATAGGAAGATTGTAGAAGCAGCAGTAGTCTTCTTCGTTTTGTACATCGACGACATACTACTAATAGGGAATGATATCCCTATGCTACAATCAGTAAAGCTCTTTTTGTCATAGAAATTCTCTATGAAAGACATGGGAGATGCATCATACATTCTGGGAATTAAGATCTATCATGATAGATCTAATAGAATGTTGGGACTTTCACAGTCCAGGTATATTGACACTATACTAAAGAGATTTAGTATGGAAGATTCCAAGCCCGGCAATATGCCCGCTTGTCACGGGATCACCCTCTCCAAAGAGATGTCTCTAAAGACTGATGAAGAGAGGGCTCGCATGGGCATTATACCCTATGCTTCGGAGGTAGGATCTATAATGTATGCGATGTTATGTACCAGGCCAGATGTAGCTTACGCACTTAGTGTGGTAAGCAGGTATCAATCTAACCCACGTGAGAAACATTGGATAGCGGTAAAGAACATTCTCAAGTACCTGAGAAGGACTAAGGAGATCTTAGTTTACGGTAATGGGGACCTCCAGGTAGAGGCTTTTACCGACTCCGGCTTCCAAAGTGACAAAAATGATTCTAAATCCATTTCGGGTTTTATGTTTACCCTCAATGGAGGGGCGGTATGTTGGAGGAGTTCCAATCAGGATACCGTCGCAGACTCAACTATGGAGGCTGAGTATATAGCTGCTAGTGTAGCCGCAAAAGAGGCTGTGTGGATGAAGAAGTTCATTTTTGAACTTCAAGTGGTTTCGTCCATTGCCAATCCAATACCGTTGTATTGTGATAACAATGGGGCTGTAGCATTAGCGAAGGAACCAAGGTCCCATCAGAAATCCAGGCATATCTTAAGGCGGTTTCACCTGATCAGGGAGATCGTGGATCGTCGGGAGATCGAGGTACGGAGAGTAGATACAAAAGACAATACGGCAGATCCATTCACCAAGGTCATCCCTCAAGTCCAGTTCGAGAGGCTATTTGAGATGTTCGGCATGCGGTACGCCAACAACTGGATCTAGTGCAGATAGTGGGTACTCATTGCGCCAATTATAGGCCTTAGTGCAAGTGGGAGATTGTTGGATATATATGCCGTAGAGGCCAACATTGTATAGGATGCTTGGGATATATATGTACATAACAGTCTTGCTTGATATGATAGTACGCTATTTGGTTTGTCTTTATCTTAACATATGATATATTTTGTGTTGTATTCATTTATATATATAAATGTTGATAAAGCCTATAGGGTGTTTGCCTGACTACCGGCGTTGTGTTGGCAGTCGTACTAGTGGGAGCTGGATAGTCAATAGGCACATCCTTAGATATCCATGGTCGTAGGAGTATCGAGACTGGGCATCAGTACTCCGGAGTAGACTAGTGTATACAGATCTAGACCCTGACGAGGGGCGATGGATTGGTTTCGCAGCCATTGGTGCTGTGCACCTAAGATTGTATACAGATGCTCACTGGGTGTGAGTACACTGGACAGGACTCGCCGAGAACTAACTGGATGGTATTATACCTAACGTCAGATAGCAGTTCTCAGGTGACATGTGTGCAGATAGTCTGTTGACTTAAAGTCATCATTTGTCTCGTGTGAGTTCCCACTGTGCTTTGATTATTACCCTACCATGGCTCAAAGGAGTCGTGCAAACATGTTATAGTTGGGCACAGTCCCGAGCCACGTGGAGACAGTGAGTGACTGTTAGGGATTCGCCTCTCCCGGTATAGGGAGTCGATATCACACTGTGGTCGGTTGGTCATTACCATAAGTCCCTGGCCAGGGCTGATTGAGAATTGATGATGGAATGATCAGTAGATTCTCGGATAGTCATAAGCCATACCGACACGACTTTTACGGTTATTAGGGGTCTGACGTCCACCACCTCCCTAGACTATACATGCGATACTCTTAGACGAACAGACCGGACTGCGCGGATATTGTCACGGACAGGCTCAGTAGGATTTCAGATGGGTTAGCTCATCTGCTTTCTTATCGACAACTACCTGGGGACCATTACGTACAGCTAGTGCCGCTTGCGGTCTGTGGTTAAACCCACTGCCAGCATAGTAGTCGAGTCTTTAGAGTCCCACACAGAGATTTCCCAAACCCAGGCGAAAAGATATAGAGGTCGTACGGTTTTATGACAAGGGTTCGGATGCGCATGTGTGTTTACACACATACGTCGTTCGGACAGTTTTTACTAGCCGGCTTTGGCTTAAGCCAGATTCTAGTATCAGGTTATTGGATTTATACAGTCTAAACTTTTTCCGTGTTTTCATGGAAAGGAGGGGCGTTCTCATAATTTTCCGAGAAGCTTCTAGAAGCATGGTGACTTGGAGGGTGAGGTGGCATTGTCATTTAATGATTTTTTGACTCATTGTAAGTGATTCATCATGTCATTAACGCATTATTAAATGCTTAATAACTCACATAATGAATCACCCACTTGCATTTATGAAGCATGATGAATAATCTCATATTATTCATTTATTTTTAATTCAATATGCTTCATATATCAAGTGAGAAACAATATCATTATTTTTATCATCATCATTATTATCTTCTCATTCTCTCTCCTCAAGCTCACTTTCTTCTTCAAACCCTAATCCTACCACTCATGAGTTGAGTACAAGGATTAGTAAAGACTAAACACTCCATAACCTATCTCTACATCACCTTAGCTACTCTAATTAGCAACTAAAGAAACTAAGTAACCTCAAGTTTAGAGGTTATTGCTTGGATTAGGGTTCTTGAGTGGATCGTCTATCACGGAAAGAAGCCGAGGAGGACGTAGAGATCCAAAGAGGCCGGAGAGATCGTAAAGACGAAGGGCTAGAATCGTTTGTATAATTCCTTAACATAGTAGCTTAGAATCCTATGTTATTTGTTAGTTATAGTTTAGTAAACGATTCACACGGTTAGTCAATGTTTAAGCAAAGAACATGATCATTTTTCATATTTCCACCTCCCCACAAGTATTGGGGTTTTGCACATCGACTTACAATAATGATATGAATAGTAACTCATGAAAGAATAATATCAGGCATACAAATATCTCTTTGATAAAAATCTAGAAGTATCTTGTAAGCTTCATTTAATCCTAAATGGTGAATCACCTCATGAGTCATTAAGCATTTAATGAAAACCTACAATTCATCTCTCCACCTCATTTGTGTTTAATCCATAAAGAAATAAAAACAAATGAGTCATCTTTTTCTAGAAGCTTCCCGACAAATTACAAGACAACCCCTCCCATCGGTATTTTCGAAAAACACGGATAATCTTTGACTGAATAAATACATCTGTACAATACTAGAATCTTGCTTAAACCAAAGCCCGCTAGTATTATCTGCCCGATCATAATACGTGCGCAAGTGTACGTAAGTGATCGCGGCCATGCCGTAAAACCATACGGCCTATACACCTTTAGCCCAGTGCAGGGAAACTCTCTGTGTGGGACTCTAAGGACTCTACACTATACTGGCAGTAAGTTTAACCACAGGTCGCAAGCGGTACTAGTTGTACGTAACGGTCCCCAGGTAGATGTCGATAAGAATGACGATGAGGAAACCCATCCGAACTCCTACTGATCCTGATGTGACAATCTCCGTACCGTCCGGTCTGTTCGTCTAGGACTATCGCATATCGGGACCAGGGGCGGTAAACGTCAGACCCCTAATAGCGGTATAAGTCGTGTCGGAGAGAAGCCCATTACACCTTGAGAAACTACTGGAAGCTACCAGTAAATCTCGCTTTCCCTGGCCAGGACTTTGCGTAATGGCTCTCCATACACAGCGCGATATCAACCCTCCAATACCGGGATAGACGAATCCTGTCTAACTGCCACTGCCTCCAAGTGCTTCGGGACTGCACCCAACTACTACCTGTTTGCACGACTCCTTTGAGCCGTGGTAGGGTAGTAATCTAAGTGCAGTAGAAACACACCCAAAGCGAAGTAGCAGTATCAATTCGACGGACTAAGCTGTACTCGTGTCACCTGAGAACTGCTATCTGACGATGGGTATAATTCTAACCTGCAGTTCCCGGCGAGTCCTGTCCAGTGTACCCGTAACCTAACGAGCAACTGTATATTATCTCCAATATGACGTAGTGATGGCTGTGGGACAGACCATCTCCCTATGCTGGGATGAGAAGCATATACACCTATCTACTCTGAAGTATCGATGCCCTGTCTCGATAATCCTACGACCAGGGACCTGTATAGGATGTTGCTTACAGACTACCCAGCCCCTACTAGTGTGACTGCCATCACAACGCTGGTAATCAAGCAAAGATCCTATGGGCTCTACTAATATGTATAAGCGATACGTCAAAAGAAACATATGCATATATTAAAGTATACACAAACCAAGTAGCATACTACCATTTTTAGCAAGACTGTCAATACAACTGTTAATATCCCAAGCTTCCATTAAGTAATATACAAACTAGTATGATATAGTAATGGCCTCTAAGGCATAAACACTAACAATCTCCCACTTGCACTAGGGCCATGTGCTGGCATATTGCAGACCTATCATCTCGAATAGCCTCTAAAATTGCGTCTGAGGAATGGCCTTTGTGAATGGATCAGCAATGTTATTCTCCGTATCTACTCTCTTTACCTCGATCTCCCTGATCAGGTGATACCGCCTTAAAATGTGTCTGGACTTCTGATGGGACCTTGGTTCCTTCGCTAAAGTTATAGCTCCGTTGTTGTCGCAATACAGAGGTATTGGATCAACACTGGTAGGAACCACCTGAAGTTCTGTGAGGAACTTCTTCATCCAGACAGCTTCTTTTGCAGCATCGCAAGCAGCTATGTACTCCGCTTCCATCGTTGAGTCGGCAACGGTGTCTTGCTTGGAACTCTTCCAACAGACCGTCCTTCCATTGAAGGTAAAGACATAACCCGACAAGGACTTGGAGTCATCCTTGTCACTCTGGAATCCGGAGTAGGCAAAGGCCTCGATCTGGAGGTCTTTTCTGCCATATACAAAGAACATCTCCTTAGTCCTCCTAAGGTACTTGAGAATGTTCTTTACTTCTATCTAGTGCTTCTCCCTTGGGTTTGCCTGATACCGGCTTACAACGCTAAATGCGTATGCTACATCTGTTCTGGTACATAACATCGCATACATTATAGAGCCTACCGCTGAAGCGTAGGGTATAATCGACATGCGATCCCTTTCCAAATCAGTCTTGGGAGACATCTCTTTGGAGAGGGTGATTCCGTGACATGCCGGTAGGTTACCGCGCTTAGAATCTTCCATACTGAATCTTTTCAATATGGTGTCTAGGTACCAGGACTACAAAAGTCCCAACATCCTCTTTGATCTATCACGATAGATCTGGATCCCCAGAATGTAGGTGGCATCACCCAGGTCCTTCATGGATAACTTCTGTGACAAGAATCTTTTGAATGACTATAGCCTAGGAATATCATTTCCTATTTGGAGAATATCATCCATATACAAGACGAGGAATATAACAGCTCTCCCTACAATCTTACTGTATATGCATGGTTCATCTGGATTTTTGATAAAGTCGAATTTTTTGACAGTATCATCAAAACAGATGTTCCAACTCCGTGATGCCTGCTTTGGTCAATAAATCTATTTAAGCAACTTGCACACTTTACCGCTGCTCCCACTCTGAATGAATGCCTATGGCTGATTCATATAGACGCACTCTTCCAAATTACCATTTAGAAAGGCCGTCTTTATGGCCATCTGCCAGATCTCATATTAGTGGAAGGCAGCAATGGCAAGAAGGACCCGAATGGATTTGAGCATAGCCACTGGAGAAAAGGTTTTGTCATAGTCCATACCAGGTCATTGACGAAAACCCTTTGCAACAAGTCTAGCCTTATAGGTTTCAACCTGTCCATCTACACCAATCTTCTTTCTGAAGATCCACTTGCATCCTACGGGTTTTACCTCATCTAGAGCAATGTCCAAAGTCCATATTTTGTTAGTGTACATGGACTCCATTTCGGTCTGCATTGCATCCAGCATTTTACCGAGTCGCCACTCTGAATGGCTTGCTGGAAGCTAGTAGGGTCATCATTGTCAATGATGCAATCTTCTCGATCCCCGTATATGAGAAAACCGTGGTATCTCTCGGGCGGATAAGGCTGCCTACTATTTCTGCGGATAGGCACTGGTATGTCCCTTTCTTCTGAAACTTATGGTTCTACCATACTTTCAGTAACAGCTTGTGGTTCTGGAATTTCCTCCAGTTCTATTGTGCACCCGCTCTTCTGATTTTCTAAAATTCAGCTTCCAAGAAGTGGGCATGACGAGAAACAAAAACCTTTTGTTCCTCTGCGTAATAGAAATAATATCCCTTTGAGTTCTTTGGATATCCCACAAACTTACACTCTGCTGAGCATGCCTCGAGCTTGTCCGGATGCTGCTTTTTTACAAAAGCTGGACATCCCCATGTCTTCAGGTACTGAAGATAGGGTTTCTTCCCACTCCACATCTGATATGGTGTGGTAGGGACAGTCTTGGTTGGAACCTTGTTCAAAATATATGCAGCAGATTCTGTGCAAAACCCCAGAATGATCGCGGTAACTCAGCCTTACTCATCATGGAACGAACCATATCCAATAGGGTTCGATTCCTCCTTTCCGATACACAGTTGTGTTGTGGTGTGTATAGAGGAGTAAGCTGAGAGAGAATTCCATTCTCTTTTAAGTAACGCAGGAACTTGGCACTTAAGTATTCACCACCTCGATCAGATCTCAGTGTCTTGGCACTTTTTCCTGTTTGGTTTTCCACTTCATTCTTGCATTCACGGAATTTCTCAAAGGCCTCGGATATATGCTTCATGAAGAAGATATGTGCATACCTAGAGAAATCATCCGTAAAAGTAATGAAGTAGGAATAACCACCTCGCGCATGTGTAGACATTGGACCACACATCGCAGTGTATGAGTCCCAAGAGCTCGCTCGCTCTTAATCTGTGTCCAGTAAACAGAGTCTTTGTCATCTTTTCCAAGAGACAAGATTCACAAGTAGCATCAGATTGATATTCGAACGGATTCAAATATCCTTCTCTATGTAACTTAGTTAATCGTGTTTCATTGATGTAAACTAGCCTACAATGCCATAAGAAAGCCTGATTTACTTCTGGAGACTTTCTTTTAAGTGTGTTCTGGACATTGAAAACTTGAGCTTGACTCAATACGTATATACCGTCATCTAATGTACCGGACCCCATCATTACTTGATTTAAGTGGATGTGAACTACATCGCTTACGAATGTAAAATCATATCCCTCTCTTGGACTTGAGGACACTAATATAATATTACAAGTCAAACTAGGTACATACAAACAGTTTCGTAGAATCAATATCTGCCTACTTGTCAAACTTAGGCGATATTCTCCCATGGATTCAGCGTCTACGCTCATTCCGTTTGCAACTCTGCGAGAAAAATCACCTACCCTGATAACTCTACGGTTTCTCAAAGCATGTAATGAATTACAGATATGAGGTCCTGCTCCGGTATCTAGTACACAGGAAGTAGAATTAATTGACAAACAGTTCTCAATTACAAACACACTTGAGGCCGAAGCTACAACATGCTTCTTATCCTCGCTACTGCCTTCCAAAGCCCGGCAATCCTTCTGCCAGTGCCCGTTCCCATAACAATAGGAACATCCCTCCTTCCCTACAATAAGTCCCGAAACTTTTACTCTTCCCTTTCCTTCTACTTCACTGACACCGTATATCGGCTTTGTGGAGGTTTTCTTCTTTTCACCCTTAGCTTTCGCCTTTGATGCAGAAGAAGAATGTCCCCTTTTAAGCAGAGCTTGTGCCTCTCTGGTTTCTTCCAGGGTGTAAGTAGAGGGTAGGGACTGTGGAAATAAGTTAGCCTATGACCTGTTTCCCAACGTGGTCTCCAGGTCCGTGAGCTCATCAATATAGCTAGTTATTGTAAGGACGTCGTCCCTTACAGATGACCCGACAGCCAACCTCTCTTGAAATAATTCATTCAAGGTCCCATATCTTGCGATACGAGATTGCTCTCAATATAAATCTTTGTTATGGAGAATGATTGAAACTAAGTCCATCTTCTCGTGCTGCTTCTGGTATACACCATTAATAAAAGCCAACACGAGGTACTTGGCATTCGCATTATCCTTTTTCCTTGTCTGACGGACATCCATATCCACGACGGTGGAAACTGGGCCTGGGACGTCGGGATATTGAGTAGTAATTGGGTGGTCCAGCTTGTTATAGGCAATGGCCAACTGGACAGACCTTTGCCAATCATTAAAGTCAGATTCAGTCAATTTATTATATAGATGTAACCTAGTCATGGTCACATGGTCGCTGCAATGAGAGAGAGAGAAGAAAACACTTTAGTATGATGCTCTTGCAAGTTTAGATTGGTTTTTAGTTTATCTAAACTGGATGGCTCCGACTTTTTCATGAATCCTTTCTCAAACCATAAAAGAAGAATTAGTCAGGACTTATCTCACCATACAATACTTGCTTAACCGTTCAGCCAGGCCGGTGTCGGTAATTCAAGGGAGGTTTTCCAACGCTTTCGCGAAGTTCCTTAATTAAATAACCTCCTTTCTCTGGGGGAGTAGCCCCGCTGACACCTTTCTCGACACCTACTTGGTTTATAGCATTGATCGTTAAGTGACGAATCTCCTGATGAGTAACGGATACTCATATTAGGACCGGGATCCAAATATCATCATGTGATAATACTGAAGGAATCCTACTAACATTCATCAAACTCCAAATGGTATGCAACACAAGAAAGTTTCTATTTCTTTAGAAACTCCCGATGTGGATTTTTCCCCATGTTCTTATGACCTTGTCGAAGGCCAACAAATCATAAGTCACATGTCAAGTTCTGCCCATCATTATCTTTTTAATTTGAACCCACCGGTACATACGCTTGACGAAGGCCAACAAGGTAATATGACTGTCCTAAACTAACTCATCTATCTATGCAACAAATGCATACCCTAGCAGCTACCAAACACTATGCCTTGACGAAGGCCAACAAACATAGCTTGAATACAACTGACCATCCATAAGAAATGACGGAGGGCTACGGCTGGTTTTGGCGAAACCGTGAACGTAGTGAACTTGATATAATCGAAGGAATCTGATAGCCTTTTAAAACGAGTGGTTAAAACTCCGCAATAAAAAATCTCTCTTTTAAAATAACCGAATGGTTACTTTTAAATTTGTTCCAACGATTCAACTTTGGTTTTTTTTCTTTGCATTAAAATAATGCGTCCCATCATTTAACCTATCATTGCAGAAAACAACGAAAATACAACGTCCTCTTATGCCATCCGCATTCGCCGCTGGGCCCCGTCATTCACCCGTTAGGTTACATAACTAACGACAGAGCGGGGGCTGGGCTAGCACGGGTGCAAAACATAAGTGATGTCTAAAAGCTATCATATATAGATATTGTACATTCATCAGACGTAATAATAGGTATTCCAGATCACTGATGAACATTATTGGATATACAACCAATCCGTGTTTCCTTTAAGCCTGCAACGAAAGACGGATTACACAGTTGTGATGAATAGCCATTACCTCACCCTAGACCCCTACGGGTACGGCAAACTACCCGCCAAGTACCCGAATTGATGCGGTCTCCCTCAACAACGTGAGTAGGCCACTAAACACTTCAAAGTACCCGGTAGTTTGTGAACCCCTCCTTGGGTCTATCCTAGGAGCAAAAACAGTAAATGAAATAATAAAACGGTGGCTACAACCTCAGCCCGGATGTGCCCCGCAAAAGAATATTACATCAAATTACAATTTACATCGAACGAATGAGTATAAAAACCTATCTCAAACCCCGGCTAATCATCACAATGATCCAATGAAGTTCATATATACAAACCAGTAAAAACCATTACAGAAATGTGAAACCCCTAGCTAACCGACAAACTATCAATTAGGGGAGGTTTACGAACACATTAAACATTACAGATAAAACCCGATTAGCAAATATCTTAGAATATCGATCGACAACCTTTTTCCGTGTCTACCCCAAATGCAAGTCAGCACTGAAGTAACCTGGGTAGAAAAAGAATATACAGGAAAACAAAACATCACAAAATAAGAGTTACTGTGCAAATACGATTCAACTCTGAGTTGACTCGGCCGCGGATCCGCGGCGGATCGCACCAATCCTCCGCGCTTCCGCAGCAGTCTAAACGAGTTGGGACTTCGTATTTCACCAGTATTCAGAGAATTCCTTACCGTGAATTTGCAAACCTATCAAATAATTTTTTTGACACGTTTAAAATTTACAGAAACTTGAGGGGTTTGGGATTAAGATTTCGTGTTTTTCCGACGATCGAAATTCTAATTAGTTGCTAACAAGCTAGTAAAGGTTTAGTAGGCTCTGATACCAATATAAGTCCATGTTACGCACCCCACGAGCTTGTGGGGAGGCGGAATATATGAAAAACAATTATCAAAGCTTCGTAACACGGACTTGAGCACACGGATCGTGTCTAAACCATTATTAGCAAACTATGAGAGGTTTAAATACTTGGATTCGAAGTTATACCTCACGTTACTTGTCCTTCGAGTCTTAATCGTTGTCCTCCACACCTCGTAAGCTCTATGGAACGTCGGCACCTCAAAAGCCTCCTCGAGTCGAAGACGATCCACCTGAGAGTCTATAGTCCGAGCTTCTATCTCGAATCTGAGATAACTACGGCTTCTAGATCGCTAATCTAGAAGTCCTAGAGGGTGTAGAGTAATAAAATGGATTAATTAGTCACTTAAACCCTAGGTTTCTCAACTCATGAGACCTATTAGGGTTTTGAGGAAGAAGATGAAGACTTGAGGAGAGAGAAAGATTTTGTGATAATGATATGAATAATAACACATGAAAGAATAATATCAAGCATACAAATATCTCTTTGATAAAAATCTAGAAATATCTTGTAAGCTTCATTTAATCCTAAATGGTGAATCACCTTATGAGTCATTAAGCATTTAACGAAAACTTACAACTCATCTTTCCACCTCATTTGTGTTTAATCCATAAAGAAATAAAAACAAATGAGTCATCTTCTTCTAGACTTCCCGACAAATTATGAGACTGCTTCTGCCATCCGTGTTTTCGAAAAACACGGATAATCTTTGACTGAATAAATCCATCTGTATAATACTAGAATCTGGCTTAAAACAAAGCCCGCTAGTATTATCTGCTCGATCATAATACGTGCACAAGTGGACGTAACTGATCGCGGCCCTGCCGTAAAACCATACAGCCTCTACAACTTTTGCGCGGTGCAGGAAAACTATCTGTATGGGACTCTAAAGACATGACACTACGCAGGCAGTAGGTTTAACCATAAGCCGCAAGTGGTACTAGCTGTACGTAACGGTCCCCAGGTAGATGTCGATAAGAAGGACGATGAGGTAACCCATCCGAACTCCTACTGAACCTAATATGACAATCTCCGTAATGTCCAGTCTGTTCATCTAGGACTATCGCATATATGGCCTAGGGGCGGTAAATGTCAGACCCCTAATAACGGTATAAGTCGTGTCGGAGTGAAGCCCAGTACACCTTGAGAAACTACTAGAAGCTACCAGTAAATCTCACTTGCCCTGGCTAGGAACATTGCGTAATGGCTCTCTATACACAGCGCGATATCAACCCCTAATACCAAGAGAGTTGAATCATGTCTAACCGCCACTGCCACCACGTGCTTCGGGACTGCACCCAACTGCTACCTGTTTGCACGACTCCTTTGAGCCGTGGTAGGTAGTAATCTAAGTACAGTGGGAACACACCAAAGGCGAAGTAGCAGTATCAAGTCGACAGACTAAGCTTTACTCATGTCACCTAGGAACTGCTATCTGACGAAAGGTATAATACCAAACTGTAGTTCCCGGCGAGTCATGTCCGGTGTACCCATAACCTAACGAGCACCGGTATACTATCTCCAGTACGACGTACTAATGGCTGTGGGATAGACCATCTACCTATGCTGGGATGATAAATGTATACACCAACCTAATCCGGAGTATCGATGTCCTGTCTCGATAATCCTACAACCAGGGACTTGTATAGGATGTTGTTTATAGACTACCTAGCTCCCACTAGCGTGACTGCCATCACAACGCAGGTAATCAAGCAAAGATCCTAAGGGCTCTACTAAAATGTATAAGCGATACGTTAAAAGAAACATATGCACATGTTAATTAGACACAAACCAAGTAACATACTACTATTTTTAACAAGACTGTCAATAAAACTGTGAATATCCCAAGCTTCCATTAAGTAATATACAAACTAGTATGATACAGTAATGGCCTCTAGGGCATAAACACTAACAGAAATTGTTGGATATAGTACCCTCAGAATCAATTATTGGATCACAGGCACGTGATTCAAATGATTGAGGGATGACCTATACCGGTAGGACAGTCTTACTCGAGAGGTTTGTATACTTTCTGGTTTGTCTTTATCATCGTGTACATGCTTTAGGTGACATTGTAGTTCACTATTATACGTTGATAGAGAATAGTATGCTACCATGGTTTGTCTTTATCATCGTGTACTGCTTTAGGTGACCTTACAGGTCGCTATTATACGTTGATAGAGCCCTTAGGATTCTTTCCTGACTACTAGCAGTATGATGGCGATCATATATGTGAGAGTTGGGTAGTCTATAAGCACATCCTTAAAAGTGTTCCCTAGTCGTGGGAGTTTCGAGACAGGACATCGATACTCCGGAGTAGACTAGTGTATACAGTCGAGACCCCGACAAGGGGCGGTGGCCTGTCTCACAAGCCGCAGGTGTCAGGTGGTTCACCTAAGATGTATACAGGTGCTTATTGTGTTATGAGTACACCGGACAGGACTCGCCGGGAATCTGCTAGTTGGTAATATACCTAGCGTCAGATAGCAGTTCCCTGGTGACATGTGTACAGGTTACTTCATTGACCTGAGGTCGTCATTTGTATCGTATGAGTCCACTATGCTTCGATTACTACCCTACCACGGCTCAAAGGAGTCATGCAAACAGGTTCTAGTTGGGTACAGTCCCGAGCCACATGGAGGCAAATGAGCCGATTGACAGGGGATTCGTCTCTCCCGGTATCGGGGTTGAGTTCGTGCTGTGTCTAGGAGAGCCATTACACAATGCCCTCCACCGAGGCAGGAGATTTATTGGTAGGCATTCGAGTAGTATCTCATGGTGTTCTGGGCTACACTCCGACACGACTTGCACCATTTATGGGGGTCTGACTTTTACCAACCCCCTAGGCCCGCCATGTGATGCTCATAGATGAACGGACAGGACTGTGCAGATATTGTCACTGACAGGCTAAGTAGGGTGTCAGGATGAGTTCGCTCATCGACCTCCCTTTTAGTCAATACCTGGTAGCCCGTTACGTACAGCTAGTACTTCGGATGTGCTAGTGGTTAAATCCACAGCCAATGTATTGACGAGTATTTAGAGTCCCCCACTGACAGTTTCTCAAGTTTCGGACGAAACGTTGTAGAGGCCGTATGATATATGGCAGGGTCTGATCATATACGTGCAGTGGGCTTTGGTTTAAGCCGGATCCTAGTATTAGATTTGTTGGATCACTTTAGTCTCATCGTATTCGCATTCAGTCGGAATGTGGATGCAGGTATGTATATACAGCTGAGGGGTATCCTTGTGATCCGTCACGAGTTTACTTTAGATGTTTACGTAACTTTTTGTTGTGGCTAACATTTGGATTAATGTTTGCATATGGAAATTATGAGCTAGAAATCATCATGAGATGCATTAAATGTGACATGGACATATATGATGACTTATGGTATCATTTCTTGTGCAAATGTCACCTTTTGTGATGAATTTCTAAGTTGAAATGAGAGAGAGAGAGAGAGAGAGAGGGGAAGCCATTGTATTGAGTTGGGTCTTGGATTTTTCATTCACACTCTCATTTTTTTTGATAGCATAACAAAAGAAAAGAAAATAGCTCCTTTCTTCTTCTTCTTCCTCTAGCTTATTATCTCCATCAATGGAAACACCTCTAACCTCCATCCATATCAATAGATGCAAGAGACAAAGTGATCATAAACATTCTCTACATCACCTTGGATGCGTCGGCTAGCACACTTCGTGCCCGAGTTGCGTCAAATGAAGCGGGAGCCCGTAAAAAGGATCGATGATGTGGTGCCCTTTCCGATGAGGAGATCGAGACCGGAGATGCCGCGAGGAGCTTGGGATGGTAGCCAAAGACCGAAGGACACGGATCAATCGGTATAGCTTTCTATCCCTTCTATATTTTGCTAGTAGTAAGTTAATGTTTCGATCCGGGTTTTAAGCATACGATATCGCCGGTTTCTAGTTTAGAAAAATTTCCGTTTCCGCATTTTAGCCTCGGAAAGATGGTCGGGGCGCTACCGTAGTCTTACATGGTATCAGGGACACGCCATTAACCTTTACTAGCTTGCTCTAACGTATTTAGAACTTCGATCGAACAAAAATTCCGAATTCGCGATTTCAAAATGTGTTGTTTCTGTCGAATTTTTTTGTTGTCAAAAAATTATTTGGTGTGTTGAAGAAATACGTGCAGGGTTTTTTAAGAGTTCTGTGAAAATTTGGTAGTCTGTTGCTACTGTTGCGCCGTGGAACAGCGGCCTTACCCATGCTTTGGCACGGTTCCGCCGCCATTCTATATGATCACTGTACCAAATTTTCTACAGTAGTCTCTGAGGTGGAATTATGGTTTCTGATATATTTTGTTTGGGCCCAGATTTGTGTTAGTACTGGGTATTATACGTGGGGCCCACTTCGGAAATTTTGTCGATCGAAAATTTTAAATATGTTATTACAAAAAGCTGTTATTAAACGGATGTTCTCTTTTGTTTTGCACAGTGGTATTCGGTTATGAATATCCAGCACCTCAGTCGACGAGGCAAGGGCTGAGATCCCTTCACCGGGAGTGACCCCTTGGACAGAAGTTTGCGTCAGGGTAATATCTTCACTATAGCCGATTGACTTTTGCTTTGCATCGTGGTATTCAGTTGGAATATCCTGCACCTCATTCTACGGGGAAAGATCCTAGATCCCTTCACCGGGAGTGACCACTTTAGCAAAGGGTTTTCGCTACTATATATTTATAAAAAGCTGTGCAGTTCCTTCAACGATATCAAGTTCATTACGTTGATGGTTTTTCGCCAAAAAACCAGCCGTAGCCCTCCGTCATTTCTTACGGGTATTATCTAGTATTCGTGCTGCGTATTCGTGCTATGTTTGTTGACTCCGTTAAGGCGTAGTGTACGGTAGCTAAGTGGTGCTTGTTTCTAGCATGGATATGGGATTGGTTAGGACAGTCGTGCGGCCTTGTTGACTCCGTCAAGGGCACGTACGCATGGGATTAATGCAATCTAGATAATGACGGGTTGAACATGACTAGGACTTTTTGATTTGTTGACTCCGTCAAGGTCACTTGGGTCCTAGGGTAAAAACACACATCGGGAGTTTCTAAAGAAACTGAAACTTGCCAGGTTTGCGCATACCTTGTAGAGTGTGGTGACTTGAGTGGATTCCGTCAAGTTATCATACGATGATAGTTGGATCCTGATTCCCCCTGATGAGTTGGCTTACTCCTCGGGTGGTCCCGATTAGTTTTTCTTTCAGGTTTGGAGGAGAATTTGATGATACAGTGGGAGATTTCCTGATTAGATAAAGTGATAACCATTCTGATCTAGGTTATAGTGCACGCAGAGTGTTGCTTTTCTCTCTCTTGGCAGCGACCATGAATCGACCCGTGATTATGACTCTGTGACCAAGTTGATCGAACTTTCTTATAACACTGGCTTTTAGAATGTTAGAGTTGCATACCTCATTGCCACTCCTACTTTTACCCTTTTCTCCGAAACACCCCGTATTACGACGAACATCCCCTTCCATTGGATAAAACCATCGTATGGTTATATACGAACTTGACGGAACTTGTTCCAGATTCGAGGATGGTTTCTCGTTCTGGAGAAAATGAATAGGACTATTCAGTTGTCTTTTCCTTTTACTTTCTCTCAAGTTGCGAGTGTTTCTTGGACTAGGACAGTACACCTATTATGCTAATTAGATAGTCTTCTTCCAAACCATAGGCGGGTGTCGAACGGAAGGGAATGAAGAAAACCAATTAGCCTAAAGATGGTGTACAGAAGGTATTAAGTAAAGGCAAATAAAGAGATTAGAAAGAGGGCAAAGTAAATTGCGACTGCTATTCACGACCAAACCAAGTATTTCATTACCACTCCTACTTCACCTTTGTATTTCTCCAGAACACTCCGTATCACTACGAAGATCTACAGTTATTTGGATACTCCATCGTATGGTTATATACGAACTCGAAGGAACTTGTTCCAGTTCGGGAATGGATTCTGGTTCAGGAGAAATAAGAATAAGGTTTATTCAGTTGTCTTTTATCTTTACCTTATCTCGGGATGCGAGTGCTCCTAGGATTAGGAAGCACACCCATTATGCTTATTAGATAGTCTTCTTCCAAACCATAGGCCGGTGCCGAACGGTATGGAAGGAAGAAATCCTTTTAGCCTAAGAGGGTGTACAGAAGGTAATGAATAAAAACATATAAAGGGATTTGGAGAGATGGCAAAGAAATATACGGTTACAGTTGTGAATCTAGATAATGGAAGAGGCATTACTAAGAATACCCGGATACCCTTTCGAAACATTTATATGTTTCATTCTCACTGTGCATTGTTAAAAGAAAACCGATTTCCCAATTAACCCTTGCTCCAGGGTATGTATTTACCAGGTTTGATTCTCACATCTGTATGGTTTTACAGATACTGAGTGGGAGTAAACTAATGGGAATTAGGTGATCATCCTCATTATATCGGAATTCGTTGAAATTGGTGATATTTGAGGAAATCGCCTGGGTTGTTTGCCGGACAACAGATATTTGGTTTTGAATATCCATTTTTATGCACCAATTTCAAATTGATATATTTTGTACGTTCATTTTTATAAAGTGAGATATAACTTTTTGAAATTATGTCTATGACATTTACCTATATCAGTTGATGATTAGGTAAGGAGCATTCAACAGCGGTGTAATTCTTCATAACCATGGTACAGTTTTCAACCTACGACACATAAGGATTGATTTATTAGACTCAGGGGACTTATGCAGAGTATTGTATGTTTTCCAGTGTCCATTAAGATAGAGGGGTTGGTACTCGTACTATATTCTGTTTACTTGTGACTTTTCTGGTTCTTAGACATGTGTTTCGTAGAAATACAAGGTCCAAGTTTTGAGAAGTTATAGGTATATGAATAAAGTAGAGAACCAGGTATTGCAAGTATTAGGATTCTTCAAGGTGATCGAAGATGTAGATACTTGTGTATGGTATTCAGTTGATAGTAATGGTTTTGAGAAACTTGTTTCTCTTTCAAGTTACTCATGTTTGGATGCACTCCTAAGTTGAGTAACGCTGATCGGCCTCCTTCCATTTAGTTTACATGCACTGGAGACAGTTGCATGATTTGAATCTGGTTCCAACTAAATTAGTGTCTCTGTTTCTATATTGGATATAGAACGTTTCATATCTTAACGATGTTAAGGTACGGGGAGTTTTCTGGCTTATGCTTAAAATCGGACTCTGGATAACTCAAGGCACGTTTCTGTAATGGCTGTTTGTGGGTTGACCCAGGCTATGACGACGGTTGACTTTCTACCATCCGGAAGATCAATCGTGACTCGCCATAGTTTTAACAAAAATGGATTTTTTCAGAAAACAGTAGTGAGAGTATGGTAGAACTGGAAGTGATTCCAGAACCGCAAACGATTACTGAAAATTTGATAAGAACCTAAAGATTCGATCTGGTTTGACATTCCATTAGCGACTCCATAGATATGGTGGGTAACCTCAGGCACTCGAGAGGTACTTCGGTATGCTCAAAGACGGTGACAGGGTGGTTCATGTTTACCCAGACTTGACACTACTGTTGTTCCAGGCTATGAGACCCGGCAGGAGGATGAGTATTGCGTCATTCTGAATTGGCTTTAGAAATGCACGTGTATATTATTCTGCCAGAGGGTTATCGTAGTTAGTTGGAGCAGCGGAAGCATAATGGACAAATAGCTTATGTCTATTTATACACTAAAGCAGATATAACGGAGATAGATCATCAATTTCTAATATGACAGTCATAAGTTTGACTTCATCAGAATATAGGATGGATCTATTAAGAAGGTAGTAGGGTGTGATGTCCGGGTATTTGGATGACATACACAGAGTAGGAAGTGAAATTCCTATACTACGATCGGTTATACTTTGGTTGTCACACAGTAGTTTCTCCACATAAAACTTAGATATAATATCTGACATTTTGGTTACTAGACCTATGGTTTTAGAACTAGATTTGGGTAGTTTCCAAATTTGGGTACTTAGACAGCATTCTAATGGTGTTTTAGAATGGAAGACTCCTGACATGGT
Source organism: Agapanthus africanus (assembly GCA_030015575.1). Taxonomy (NCBI): domain Eukaryota; kingdom Viridiplantae; phylum Streptophyta; class Magnoliopsida; order Asparagales; family Amaryllidaceae; genus Agapanthus; species Agapanthus africanus. The sequence continues at coordinate 658,883,903 of CM057341.1, forward strand.
AGTGTACCTGCAGGTGATGGAGTCACCCTCTCTAAAGGTGTCTTACAGACTAAAGGGGAGAGGGATGTGCATTTTTGGCAGATCACTTGCTTAGGCAATTGAGTTGATCATGAGATGTCAAGTACCACACCTGATGTTATTTTTGCATTAGATGCAATATGTTGATATTGATCCAATCCTCGAGAAATGATCAGAAGCAGTTTTAGAACATAAGTGTATGTTCTAGGGATACGATAACAGCATCCTCCTTCGGGAGACATTTATCATTCCAGGCTTCCAAGGTGACCTACATGACAGAGTGACTGTCAGAGTTATAGTTTTCACTCTGACGAGGGGCAGTATTTTAGACAGGTGGTCTAAGCGAATACTGAGGGAGGCATGGCGCAGGATACTGATTAATTTCAGTCGACGATACAGTCTAGGAAGTTTGGATTTGGAGTTCATTTATCAGCTAGGTCCCATCAGATATCCAGACATATTCTAAGACAGGTATTGCTCATTTCGGGAGATGTCTTTCTCCGCGAACTTGAGATTAAGAGAGACATAGAAAGAAATATCAGGGTGGATCCACCCACTGAGGCTATTCCTCGAACGCAATGTGTTCGCAAACGGGCTTTGTGAGACTGATTAGTATAGGAGTTGGGTGTTCGGTATAACACGGACTGTGAGTATGCGACATCGCAATAATTAGCCTTGAGTGCAATTGGCAGATTGTTGGATATAGTGCCCTCAGAATCAATTATTGCATCACAGGCACGTGATTGCAATAATTGATGGAGGACCTATACGGATAGGACAGTCTTACTCGGGAGCTTTGTATACTATCTGGTTTGTCTTTATCATCGTGTACATGTTTTAGGTGACATTGTAGCTCACTATTACACGTTGATAGAGAATAATATGCTACCATGGTTTGTCTTTATCATCGTGAACTATTTTAGGTAACCTTACAAGTCGCTATTACACGTTGATAGAGCCCTTAGGATTCTTGCTTGACTACCATCAGTATGATGGCGATCATATACGTGAGAGTTGGGTAGTCTATAAGCAAATCCTTAAAAGTGGTCCCTAGTCGTAGGAGTTTCGAGACAGGGCATCGATACTCCGGAGTAGACTAGTGTATACGGTCGAGACCCAGACGAGGGGTGGTGGCCGGTCTCACAAGCCACTGGTGTCAGTTGGTTCACCTAAGATGTATACAGGTGCTCATTGGGTTATGAGTACACCGGACAGGACTCGCCGGGAATCTGCTAGTTGGTAATATACCTAGCGTCAGATAGCAGTTCCCTGGTGACGTATGTACAGGTTAGTTCATCGACCTGAGGTCATCATTTGTCTCGTGTGAGCTCCCAATGTGCTTTGATTACTACCCTACCACGGCTCAATGGAGTCGTGCAAACAGGTTTTAGTTGGGTACAGTCCCGAGCCACATGGAGGCAAGTGAGCGGATTGGCAGGGGATTCGTCTCTACCGGAATTAGGGGTGAGATCGCGCTTTGTCTAGGAGAGCCATTACACAAAGCCCTCGGCTGAGGCATGAGATTTACTGGTAGGTATTCTGGTAGTATCTCAGGGAGTTCTGGGCTACACTCCGACACGACTTGTACCGCTTTTGGGGGTCTGACTTTTACAAACCCCCTAGGCCCGCCATGCAATGCTCATAGACGAATGGACCGGACTGTATGGATATTGTCACTGACAGGCTCAGTAGGGTGTCAGGATGAGTTCGCTCATCGACCTCCCTTTTGGTCAATACCTGGTAGCCTCTTACGTACAGCTAGTACCTCTGACGTGCTAGTGGTTAAATCTACAGCCAATGTATTGACGAGTCTTTAGAGTCCCCCATAGACAGTTTCTCAAGTTTCGGGCGAAACGTTGTAGAGGCCGTATGATATATGGCACGGTCCGATCATATACGTGCAGTAGTGCACGGATCATGATCGGGCGTATCATACTAGTGGGCTTTGGTTTAAGCTAGATCCTAGTATTAGATTTGTTGGATCACTTTAGTCTCATCGGATTCCCATTCAGTAGGAATGCGGATGCAGATATGTATATACAGGTGAGGGGTATCCTTGTGATCCGTCACGAGTTTACTTTAGATGTTGTCGAATCTTTTTGTTGTGGCAAATATTTGGATTAATGTTTGCATATAGAAATTATGAGCTAGAAATCATCACGAGATGCATTAAATGTGACATGGACATATATGATGACTCATGGTATCATTTCTTGGGCAAATGTCACCTTTTGTGATGGATTTGTAAGTTGAAATGAGAGGAAGAGAGAGAGAGGGGCATCCATTGTTTTGAGTTGGGTCTTGGATTTTTCATTCACACTCTCATTTTTTAGGATAGCACAACAAAAGAAAAGAAAATAGCTCATTTCTTCTTCTTCTTCCTCTAGATCATTATCTCCATCAATGGTAACACCTCTAACCTCCATCCAAATCAATGGATGCAAGAGACAAAGTGATCACAAACATTCTCTACATCATCTTGGACACGTCTGCTAGCACACTTCATGCCTGAGTTGCTTCGGATGAAGCGGGAGCCCGTCAAAAGAATCGATGATGTGGTGCCCATTCCAATGAGGAGATCGAGACAGGAGATGGCGCGAGGACCTTGGGATGGTGGCCAAAGACCGAAGGACACGGATCAATCTGTTAGTGTATATTCCCTAGAGGTCATTACTGTATCATACCGGTTTGTATATTACTTAATGGAAGATTGGGATATTCACCTTGTATATACAATCTTGCTCAAAATAGTAGTAAGCTACTTGGTTTGTTTCTACTTCAATGTGTACATGTGTTTATTTTATCATATCACCTATACGCATTAGTGGAGCCCTTAGGATCTTTGCTTGATTACCAGCGTTGTGATGGCAGTCACACTAGTGGGGGCTGGGTAATCTATAAGCACATCCTTATACAGGTCCCTAGTCGCAGGACTATCGAAACAGGGCATCGATACTCCGGAGTAGACTGACGCATGCGCTTCTCATCCCAGTGTGGGAGACGGTCTGTCCCACAGCCGTCAGTACATCGTACTTGAGATAGTATACGGGTGCTCGTTAGGTTACGAGTACACTGGACAGGACTCGTCGGGAACTGACAAGTTGGTATTATACCTATCGTCAGTTATCAGTTACCAGGTGACATGAGTACAGCTTAGTCCGCTGACTTGACTCTGGCACTTCGCCTCGAGTGTGTTCCCACTGTATTTTGATTACTACCCTACCACGGCTCAAAGGAGTCGTGCAAACAGGTGGTAGTTGGGTGCAGTCCCGAAGCACTTGGAGGCAGTGACGGTTAGACAGGATTCGTCTCTCCCGGTATTGGGGGTTGACATCGCGCTATGTCTAGGGGAGCCATTACACGAGTAGTCCCTGGCCAGAGCATGCGTGATATACTGGTAGGCTTCCAGTGTTATCTCAGAGTGTTTTGGGCTTCACTCCGACACGACTTGTACCGCTATTAGGAGACTGACGTTTACCGCCCCCTAGGCCCGACATGCGATGTATCAGACGAACAGACCGGACTGTACGGAGACTGTCACATTCAGACTCAGTGGGAGTTCAGATGCGGTTCACCTCCTCAGTCTTCTTATCGGCATCTACCTAGGGACCGTTACGCACAGCTAGTGCCGCTTGCGGTCTATAGTTAAACTCACTGCCAGCGTAATGTCGAGTCTTTAGAGTCCCACACAGAGGGCTATTCGCCTCTGGGCAAAACAGAGTAGAGATCGCATGGTTTTGCGACAGGGTTCGTTCTCATCCGCGCACTTGTGCACTGTTGGAGTCCGGACAGATATTACTAGCAGGCTCTGGTTTGAGCCAGATACTGGTATATGTTTTGGGTTGATTTTATCTCATAGTATTCATGTTCCTCGGAACAAGAATGCGAGAGTGTATGCACAGATGATTGAGGCGGAGGAAGAGGATTCTCATTAGGGTTTCGGAACGGGTGCGCATGCACAGTTGACAGTCGTCTTTTTCCAAACCCTAATGGATTTATGATATATCAATTAACAATATTAATTAAATGAAATTGTGTCATGGTTGGGTTTGTTGACTTGTTGACCAAGGTTGACTAGTTGACCATAGTTGAAAGTTTGACCATCATCATTACATATCAAAGATGCTCTTCGATTCTAGGAAAATCATTTAATGTGTGTAATGATAATGGTCATTCCAAACCATCCATCAACTATTTCATTTACATTATTATTATTATTTTGATAATTCATTTTCTTATTTTGTTATGGTTGTAAAAGGAAAAGCTCTCATTCTATCATAACTCTTCTCTCTCCTCTCTTCTTCTTCCTCCTCCTCTAGTTCAAGGAGATCCCTTCTCATGTGTTGAGAATCCCCTCCTTGAGATAAAAACACCCCAAAGCCACTCTCTACTCACTCTAGGGTTAGTGGTCTAGCAAGCCAAGGATCCTAGTTATCTCAAAGTTCGAGAAAGAAGCCCGAAGGTTGAACCCTCAGGTGGATCCATCTTTGACGGAAGAAGGCGACGAGGAAAGCACCATCAAACCCCTACAAAGGTTTCAAGAAGAAGGAGTTCAAGTTAGGTATAACCTCTTTTTCGAGTAGCTAACTCTCTTTAGCTAAGTTGCTAGTTTAGTTTAGAAAAGATCCTGACTTTTGTTAGTCCATGTTGCCCAATGCGCTAAAAATTTGATTGTTATACCATTTCCGCCTCCTCGTAAGTACCGGGGTTGGCAACGTGGACTTACAGTGGTATCAGAGCCTAATTAAACTTAAACTAGCTTAGTAGTAAAGTGTATGGAAGTTCGATCGGAAAAATCACAAAAACCTAAAACATCAAAACCCTAACTTTCTGTTGAAATTTTTTGTGCTCTGAAAATAAAAAGTTTTACTCCAAAAACTGGCTCAGGGTTTTGTGAAGACACCCACCAAAAACGATCACATGATTCCTTCAAACCGCCGCGATTCTGCGGCAATGGGTATACATTTGCCGTGGAACCACCGCCGTTTAGGCTTGTCACGTGACCGGTTTTGGTGCAGTGTTATTCTGGTAGGGTTTTGGGATTTTTAAGATGGTTTATTTGTGCCCAGGTTTTCTAGAAAAGAAATTTGATTTTGGGGGCCTATAAATCCGTATTTTTGATCGAACTTCACTATACTTTGACTAATCGGTTATATCTGTGATGTTTCTGTATTGAACGTCGGCTAATCACTATATGTCGATTCGTCGGGGTTATACATCTCTGTGATCTGTGTTTGATGATGGTTTGTGTATATGAATGCGTTGGACTCTCGCGGGTGAATAGCCGGGGTGGATGTGAGATGAGTGTTTCTTTTTCTTTCATTCATTGTAAAATGTAAATTGATGTAATATTATTATTTGTATGGCCGCACAACCGGGTCGGGGTTGTAGCCGTCATTGTATAATTCTTTTTACTGTTTTTGCTCCAAGGATAGACCCATGGAGGGGGTGCACAAACTACCGGGTATCTCGAAGTGCCGAGTGGCCTACTCACGGCGTTGAGGGAGGTTGCTCCACTTCGGGGTACTTGGCGGGTAGTTTGCCGCACCCGTAGGGGTCTTGGGTGGGGTATTAGCTATTCACCGCGACCGTGTAATCCGCTTTTCATTGCAGGCTCGAATGGATTGCGGATTCCTAGTATATCCAATGTATTTATCTGTGATTGGTAATGTCTATCATTGCTATATATTTATAACTATTTAGGCGTTGCTTATGTTTTACAGCCGTGCTAGCCCAGCCCCCGCTCTGTCGTTAGTTAAGTAACCTAACGGGTGATGACGGGGCCCCGTGGCGAATGCGAATGGCATAAGCGTACGTCATATTTTGGTTGTTTTCTGCAATGGTTGGATTAAATGATGGGACGCATTAAAAGAACTAATGCAAGAATATCACGTATTAAAAGAACTAATGCAAGATAATAAACAAAGCAAAAGTCGTTGGAACACTTTCGGAAAACCACTCGGTTCTTTTCAAAACTAACTTTTAAATGCGGAGCTTGAGCCACTCTTTTTAAAAGCTATCTTGTTCCATCGATCATATCAAGTTTGCTACGTTCACGGTTTAGCCAAAACCATTCGTAGCCCTCCGTCGTTTCACATGAATAGTCAATAGTATTCAAACTGTGTTTGTTGGCCAAAGTCAAGGCATAGTGATTGGTAGCTATTGGGTATTCATGTGCAGCATAGATAGATGCGTTGATTTGGAACAGTCGTACTGCCTTGTTGGCCAAAGTCAAGGGTAGGTACGGGTGGATTCAGATTAACCTGGAGAACGACGGGTAGAACTTGACATGTGACTTATGATTTATTGGCCAAAGTCAAGGTCATAAGAGCATGGGGCAAAAATCACATCGGGAGTTTCATAAGTACTGAAACTTGCTAGATTTGCATACCATTTGGGGTGTGGTGATTCTGGTAGGATTTCTTCAGTTTCATCACGCGATGATATTTGGATCCCGATCCTGCTGTGAGTATATGCTACTCCTCGGGAAATTTCTCACTAAACGATCAATGCTATAAACCTAGTAGGTGTTCAGAAAGGTGTTAGCGGGGCTACGCCCCCAGGGAAAAGAGGTTCTTAAATTAAGGAACTTCGTGAAAGCGTTGGAAAACCTCCCTCGAAGTACCGACATTGGCCTGGCTGAACGGTTAAGCAAGTATTGTGCGGTGGGATTGATCCCGACTAATTCTTCCTTTATGGTTTGAGGAAGGTTTCGAGAGACAGTGGGAGCCATCCTGTTTAGACAAATTAAAAACCATTCTAAACTTGCAAGAGAATCATGCTAAGTGTTTCTTCTCTCTCTCCTAATTGCAGCGACCAATCAACATGACTGAACTAAAGTTACTTCTAGATAAAAACATACTGACAGGGCCAAACTACAAAGATTGGCTCAGGAATGTCAAAATGGCAATCACTTACGACAAGCTGGGTATCTTCTTACCACCAAAGCTCCCCCCGTCCCAGGTCCCACCTCCAGCGTCGCAGATAAGGAAATCCGTAAGACTTGGGAGATTGATTGCACGAAGGCCAAGTGCCTCGTGCTTGCCTCTATGGATAACGAACATCAGAGGAGGCACGAGAATATGGACCTGGAATCCATATTTCTCCATACAAAAGAACTGTATGGAGAGCAGTCTCGTATCGCAAGATACGAAGTGTCGAAGAAGTTGTTTTCGGCAAGATTGGCCGTCGGATCATCGGTAGCGGAACACGTGCTTAAGATGATTGGCTACATTGAGGAGCTCGCAGAACTTGGGACCACGTTGGAGAGTGAGCTCTATACGGACTTGGTTCTCCAGTCCCTTCCTTCCACTTACGCCCAGTTTATACTGAACTTCGACTTACAAGAAAAAGAAGTTGAACTTTCAGAACTCCTCAACATGCTGAGGAGCGCAGAGGGCACCCTACAGAAAGGTAGGGAAACACCCACTTTGTTTGTAGGAGGATCTTCTTCTTCTAGGTCCAAGGCGAAAGCCAAGGGAAAGAAGAAGAAAGCCCCCGCCAAACCAAGGGGCGGTGTTAGTAAAGTGGATACGAAGGGAAAGGAAAAGGCAACAAAGATAGCGGGGAAGCTTGTGGGTAAAGAAGAATGCTTCTATTGTCATAAGAGTGGACACTGGAAGAAAGATTGTAGGGCTTGGAAGGCCAGGACACAGGAACTGAAGCAGGTTGCGGCTTCAGCTTTAGGTGTGTATGTTATTGAAAACTGTCTTTCGATAAACTCTACTTCATGGGTATTGGATACCGGATCAGGATCTCATATCTGTAATTCTTTGCAGGCGTTGAGAAACCGTAGGGTTTTGAAGGCAGGTGACATGACCCTCAGAGTTGCGAACGGAGCTAGCATGGATGCTAAAGCCGTGGGGGACTATCACCTGGGAATGTCAGATGGACATGTTTTGGTTTTGCGTAATTGCTTTTTTGTACCCAACGCAACTTGTAATATCATTTCTGTATCTTTGGTTTCAAAAGAAGGTTATGAATTTGCGTTTGTAAGTAATGTTGTAAACATTCACCTTAATCAAGTTCTGATTGGGTCAGGTACACTGAGCAATGTTATATACGTATTAAACCAACCACAGATTTTCAATGTCCAGAATACACACAAAAGAAAGTCTCCAGATTTAAATCAGGCTTTCTTATGACATTGTAGACTAGGTCACATCAATGAGAGAAGGTTGACTAAGTTACATACAGAAGGATATTTGGATCCGTTCGAATATCAATCGTATGCCACTTGTCAATCCTGTCTCAAAGGAAAGATGACAAAGACTCCATTTACTTGACACGGAGTAAGAGAGAGCGAGCTCTTGGGACTCGTACACAGCGACCTGTGCGGTCCAATGTCTACACATGCATGAAGTGGTTATTCTTACTTCATTACTTTTACGGATGACTTCTCAAGGTACGGTTATGTCTTCTTGATGGAACATAAGTCCGAAGCCTTTGAAAAGTTCTAGGAATATAAGAATGAAGTAGAAAAACAAACCGGCAAAAGTATCAAGATTCTAAGATCGGATCGAGGTGGAGAATACTTAAGTGCCGAGTTTCTGAATTACTTAAAAGAGAATGGAATTCTCTCTCAGCTTACTCCTCCATACACTCCGCAACATAACGGTGTATCGGAGAGACGGAACCGGACCCTATTGGATATGGTACGGTCCATGATGAGTAACGCTGAGTTACCGCGATCATTCTGGGGGTATGCACTATAATCAGCTGCATACCTTTTGAACCGAGTTCCCACTAAGACTGTGTCTACCACACCATATGAAATGTGGTGTGGAAAGAGGCCCCATCTCAGTCACATTAAGACATGGGGAAGTCCGGCTTTTGTCAAAAAGCAGCATGCAGACAAGCTCGAGGCACGCTCAGTACAGTGCAAGTTCGTGGGATATCCAAAGAACTCCAAGGGAAATTTCTTCTACTGCGAAGAGGAACAAAAGGTTTTTGTTTCTCGTCATGCCTACTTCTTGGAAACTGAGTTTTTGGAAAACCAGATAAGTGGAAGCACAGTAGAACAGGAAGAAATTCCAAAACCATGAGCTATTACTGAAAGCTTAAAGGAACCAGAGGGTTCAAAAGAACAGGACATTCCTACGCCTCTCCGCAGGAGTAGTAGGCAGTCTCATCTGCCCGAAAGATACTACGGTTTTCTTATAGACGGGGATTGAGAGGATTGCATCATAGATTATGATGAGCCTACTAGCTTCCAGCAGGCCGTTAAGAGCGTTGACTCGGTAAAGTGGCTGGATGCAATGCGGACCGAAATGGAGTCCATGTACACCCACAAAGTATGGACATTGGACATTACTCCAGACGGGGTAAAACCCGTAGGATGCAAGTGGATCTTCAAAAGGAAGATTGGTGTAGATGGACAGGTTGAGACCTATAAAGCAAGACTTGTTGCAAAGGGTTTTCGTCAAAGACCTGGTTTGGACTATGACAAAACCTTTTCTCCAGTGGCTATGCTGAAATCCATTCGGATCCTTCTGGCCATTGCTGCCTTCCACGATTATGAGATTTGACAGATGGACGTAAAAACCGCTTTTCTAAATGGAAATTTAGAGGAGTGTGTCTATATGGACCAGCCAGAGGGTTTCATTCAGAGTGGGAGCAGCGGAAAGGTGTGCAAGTTGCTTAAGTCCATCTATGGACTAAAGCAGGCATCGCGGAGTTGGAACATCTGTTTTGATGAGACGGTCAAGGAATTTGGCTTTATCAAAAATCCAGATGAACCATGCATCTATAGTAGATTTGTAGCGAGAACTGAAGTATTCCTCTTTTTATACGTGGATGACATTCTCTTAATAGGAAATGACATTCCTATGCTACAATCTGTTAAGGGGTTCTTGTCGCACAGGTTCTCCATGAAAGACCTGGGTGATGCCTCGTACATCCTGGGGATCCGGATCCATCGTGATAGATCCAAGAGGATATTAGGACTTTCACAGTCCAGGTACATCGACACCATACTGAAAAGATTCAGTATGGAAGATTCCAAGCGCGGTAATTTACCGGCTTGTCACGGGATCACCCTCTCTAAAGAGATGTCTCCCAAGACTGATTTGGAGAGGGATCGCATGTCTATTATACCCTACGCTTCTGCGGTAGGCTCTATAATGTATGCGATGTTGTGTACCAGACCGGATGTAGCTTATGCACTGAGTGTGGTAAGCCGGTATCAGTCAAACCCTGGGGAGAAACACTGGATAACGGTAAAGAACATTCTCAAGTACCTGAGAAGGACTAAGGAGATGTTCTTGGTGTATGGCAGAAAAGACCTCCAGATCGAGGCCTTTGCTGACTCCAGCTTCCAGAGTGACAAGTATGATTCCAAGTCCATGTCGGGTTTTGTCTTTACCCTCAATGGAGGGGCAGTGTGTTGGAAGTGTTCCAAACAGGAAACCGTTGCAGACTCGACGATGGAAGTGGAATACATCGCTGCATCTGATGCCGTAAAAGAAGCTGTCTGGATGAGGAAGTTCTTGAAAGAACTTCAGGTGGTTCCGTCCATTGTTGATCCAATACCTCTGTATTGCGACAACAACGGGGCTATAGCTTTAGCGAAGGAACCCAGGTCCCATCAGAGATCCAGACACATCTTGAGGTGGTATCACCTGATAAGAAAGATCGTGGATCGCAAGGAGATCGAGGTTCGGAGGGTTGTTTCAGAAGAAAACACTGCAGATCCATTCACCAAAGCCCTGCCCCAGACTAAGTTCGAGCGGCTGATCGAGATGATTGGTCTTCGATATGCCAGTACATGGCCTTAGTGCAAGTGGGAGATTGTTAGTGTATATGCCCTAGAGGCCATTACTGTATCATACTGGTTTGTATATTACTTAATGGAAGCTTGGGATATTCACCTTGTATATACAATCTTGCTCAAAATAGTAGTATGCTACTTGGTTTGTTTCTACTTCAATGTGTACATGTGTTTATTTTATCATATCACCTATACGCATTAGTGGAGCCCTTAGGATCTTTGCTTGATTACCAGCGTTGTGATGGCAGCCACACTAGTGGGGGCTGGGTAATCTATAAGCACATCCTTATACAGGTCCCTAGTCGCAGGACTATCGAGACAGGGCATCGATACTTCGGAGTAGACTGACGCAAGCGCTTCTCATCTCAGTGTGGGAGACGGTCTGTCCCACAGCCGTCAGTACGTCGTACTTGAGATAGTATGCGGGTGCTCGTTAGTTTACGAGCACACTGGACAGGACTCGTCGGGAACTGACAAGTTGGTATTATACCTATCGTCAGTTATCAGTTCCCAGGTGACATGAGTACAGCTTAGTCCGCTGACTTGACACTAGCACTTCGCCTCGAGTTTGTTCGCACTGTATTTTGGTTACTACCCTACCACTGCTCAAAGGAGTCGTGCAAACAGGTGGTAGTTGGGTGCAGTCCCGAAGCACTTGGAGGAAGTGACGGTTAGACAGGATTCGTCTCTCCCGGTATTGGGAGTTGACATCGCGCTGTGTCTAGGAGAGCCATTACACGAGTAGTCCCTGGCCAGGGCAAGCGAGATATACTGGTAGGCTTCCAGTGTTATCTCAGGGTGTTTTGGGCATCACTCCGACACGACTTGTACCGGTATTAGGGGACTGACGTTTACCGCCCCCTAGGCCCAACATGCGATGTATCAGACGAACAGACCGGACTGTACGGAGACTGTCACATTCAGACTCAGTGGGAGTTCAGATGGGGTTCACCTCGTCAGTCTTCTTATCGGCATCTACCTGGGGACCGTTATGCACAGTTAGTGCCGCTTGCGTTCTGTGGTTAAACCCACTGCCAGCGTAGTGTCGAGTCTTTAGAGTCCCACACAGAGGGCTATTCGCCTCTGGGCAAAACAGAGTAGAGATCGCATGGTTTTGCGACAGGGTTCGTTCTCATCCGCGCACTTGTGCACTGTTGGAGTCCGGACAGATATTACTAGCAGGCTCTGGTTTGAGCCAGATACTAGTATATGTTTTGGGGTTGATTTTATCTCATAGTATTCATGTTCCTCGGAACAAGAATGCGGGTGTGTATGCACAGATGATTGAGACGGTGGAAGAGGATTTTCATTAGGGTTTCGGAACGGGTGCGCATGCACAGTTGACAGTCGTCTTTTTCCAAACCCTAATGGATTTATGATATATCAATTAATAATATTAATTAAATGAAATTGTGTCATGGTTGGGTTTGTTGACTTGTTGACCAAGGTTGACTAGTTGACCATAGTTGAAAGTTCGACCATCATCATTACATATCAAAGATGCTCTTTGATTCTAGCAAAATCATTTAATGTGTGTAATGATAATGGTCATTCCAAACCATCCTTCAACTATTTCATTTACATTATTATTATTATTTTGAAAATTCATTTTATTATTTTATTATGGTTGTAAAATGAAAAGCTCTCATTCTATCATAACTCTTCTCTCTCCTCTCTTCTTCTTCCTCCTCCTCTAGTTCAAGGAGATCCCTTCTCATGTGTTGAGAATCCCCTCCTTGAGATAAAAACACCCCAAAGCCACTCTCTACTCACTCTAGGGTTAGTAGTCTAGCAAGCCAAGGATCCTAGTTATTTCAAAGTTCGAGAAAGAAGCCCGAAGGTTGAACCCTCAGGTGGATCCATCTTTGATGGAAGAAGGCTACGAGGAAAGCACCATCAAACCCCTACAAAGGTTTCAAGAAGAAGGAGTTCAAGTTAGGTATAACCTCTTTTCCGAGTAGCTAACTCTCTTTAGCTAAGTTGCTAGTTTAGTTTAGAAAGATCCCGACTTTTGTTAGTCCATGTTGCCCAATGCGCTAAAAATTTGATTGTTATACCGTTTCCGCCTCCTCGTAAGTATCGGGGTTGGCAACGTGGTCTTACACAATCGGTATAGCTTTCTATCCCTTCTCTATTTTGCTATTAGTAGGTTAATGGTTCGATCCGGGTTTTAAGCATATGACAGCGCCGGTTTCTAGTTTAGAAAAATTTTCGTTTCCGCATTTTAGCCTCGGAAAGAAGGCCGGGGCTTTACCGTAGTCTTAAAGAAATTAGTGAAGCAAACACCCTAAATTAAATGGCTAATAGTGGAGTATGATGAAGTAGGAAGTGGGCTCTCTTTAGATTTCTATTTCTCACACTAATTCTTCACTTGGAAAAGACCTAGTGAGCTTTTTCTTTGATGAAGAAGAAGAAGAATGAAGAAGAGAGAATGAACTCTCATGAGGTTAGAATTGCAACCATGGTAAGTTAGTGTCATACACTTAACCCTTGTAGAGAATAAACCAAGGCTAAAGGTTAAGGTTTCGGTTAACAAATATCTTATGCTAGACAAAGAAGTGGACTAAGTCAATGTTGGATATATATAGGCCTTAGAGGCCATTATTGTATAGTACTAGTTTGTATATTACATTTTGGAAACTTGGGATATATACATGGATGGACGACAGCGTTGCTCGATATTGTAGTATGCTACTTGGTTTGTTTCTATCCTAATATGTTTATATGTTTCTTTTAACATATCGGTAATACATATTGATGGAACCCTTAGGATCTTTACTGGACTACCAGCGTTGTGATGGTGATCACAATAGTGTTGGTTGTGTATTCCATAAGCACATCCTTTTACAGGTTCCTAGTCATAGGATTATCGAGACAGGGCATCGATAATCCAGAATAGACTAGTGCATACGCTTCTCATCCCTGCAGGGTAGATGTTCTATCCTACGGCTATCAGTACGTCGTACTAGATATAGTATGCAGGTGCTCGTTAGGTTACGAGTACACTGGACTGGACTCGTCGGGAACTATTGGTTGGTATTATACCTATCGTCAGTTATCAGTTCCCAGGTGACATCAGTACAGCTTAGTCCATTGACTTGACACTACTACTTCGCCTCAAGTGTGTTCCCACTGTTTTTTGATTTCTACCTTACCACGGCTCTATTGAGTCATGCAAACATGCAGTAGTTGAGTGCAGTCCCGAAGCATTTGGAGGTAGTGGCGGTTAGATAGTATTTGTCTCTCCCGTTATTGTGGGTTGATATCGCGCTGTATTTAGGAGAGCCATTACACAAAGTCCCTGGACAGGGCAAGTGAGATTTACTGGTAGGGTTTCCAGTAGTTTTCTCAGGGTGTTCTGGGCTACACTCTGACATGACTTATACCACTATTAGGGGTCTGGCGTTTGCCACATCACTAAGCCCGATATGCGATACTCTTAGACGAACAGACCGAACTGTACAGAGATTGTCACATTCAGGCTCAGTAGGAGTTCAGATGGGTTTTCCTCATTGGCCTTCTTATCGACATTTACCTGTGGACCATTACATACAGCTAGTACTGCTTGCAGCCTGTGGTTAAACCCACTGCCAGCGTAGTGTTGAGTTTTTAAAGTCCCACATAGAGGGTTTTCCACCTTTCGGGCGAAACGAGATAAAGGTCGTATAGTTTTACGACAGGGTTCGTCCACCTACGTGCACTTGTGCGTGTCTGGTGTTCGGGTAGTTGATGCTAGTGGGCTTTGGTTTAAGCCAGATCCTAATATTTGATTTTTGGTTGGTTTAGTCTCATTGTATTCGTGTTCTTTGGAACACGGATGCGGGTATGTATATACAGTTGACAGAGGAAGAAAAGGAGACAACTCATTAGGGTTTTGACCATTGACTTGATTAAAAGCATTATGAGGTGAAGGAAATTGATTACTAAATTTTATTAGAGATAATTTTGTTATAGCTAATTTGGTTTGACCATTTGACCATGTTGACCATTGTTGACCTAGATATTTTTGTTGAGCAAAAGATATTTTGCTTAGCATTAAATGTGACGTGATAATGGTCAAATCAATATCAACCATGAAAATTATCTATATAAAACTTATTCTTTTTTCCTAATATGAGAGCTCACTCTTCATTTATCAAGTAGACATTCTCTCTCTTAAGCGCTCTCCTCTCCTTCTTCCTCTCTCAAGGCCAATATGAGTCATGAGTTGAGAACCATAGGTTGTTGAGATCAAGCCACTAAAATCCTTCTCTACTCAATCAAGGGTTCTTAGTTTATGGTGGCTTACGGCAGCGCCCCGGCCGTCAACTCCGAGGCCAAATACGGAACAAAAACTTTTCAAAACTTGGCGCTACCTTAAACATTACCCGTATCGAACCATTAACGCTAAACTAGCAATTATAGAAGGGTTAGAAAAGCTATACCAATCGATCCGTGTCCTTTGGTCTTTAGCCACCATCCCTAGCTCCTCGCGGCATCTCCGATCTCCGGTCTCCTCGTTGGAAGGGCACCACATCTAGAAGACTTTTTACGGGCTCCCGCTTCAATCCATAGCAACTCGGATATGAATTTATCTAGACGACATGTCCAAGGTGATGTAGAGAATGTGTGAGATAAGTTTGTCTCAAGCATCCATTGATTCTCAACACATTAGAGTGTATGGATGGAGGTTGAAGATGATGCCATGGTGGAGATTGCGAGCTCAAGAAGAAAGAGGAAGAAGAAGAGATTTTTCTTATTATTGTGTTGGAATGATAAAATGAGAGAGTGCTAGTCAATTATCTTAAGGCCAACCCCTTAGCCTCATAGCTTCCCTGTCTCTCTCCTCTTATCATTTCAACACACTAATCAATCAATAAAGTGACATTTGCACAAATAAAAACACCATGAGCCATCACCCATGCACATGTCACAATTAATGCTCCTCATGATAACTTGAGCTCATAATTACCACCAATAAACATTAATCCAAATGTTTAGTCTAATACAAAGTTACTGCAACATCTAAAGTAAACTCGTGACGGATCACAAGGATACCCCTCACCTGTATATACAAACCTACATCCGCATTCCGACTGAATGCAAATGCGATGAGACGAAAATAATCCTACAAATCAAATACTATGATCCGGCTTAAACCAAAGCCCACTAGTATGATCCGTCCGATCATGTTCCGTGCACAAGTGCACGTATATGATTGAACCCTGCCATAATACCATACGGCTTCTACAACGTTTCGCCCGAAAAATAGGAAACTATCTGTGGTGGACTCCAAAGACTCGTTAATATATTGGCTGTGGATTTAATCACTAGCATGTCAGTGCCACTAGCTGTGCGTAACGGCTGACGAGGTATTGACCAAAAGGGAGGCTGATGAGCGAACTCATCCTGAAACCCTACTGAGCATGTCAGTGACAATATCCGTACAGTCCGGTCCGTTCGTCTATGAGTATCGCATATCGGCCCTAGGGGCTAGTAAATGTCAGACCCCAAAAGCGGTATAAGTCGTGTCGAAATGTAGCCCAGAACGCCCTGAGATATTACTGGAATACCTACTAGTAAATCTCACTTGCCTTGGCCAAGGACTTCATGTAATGGCTCTCCAGACACAGCGCAATCTCACCCTCAATACCGGGAGAAACGATTCCCCTGCCGTGTAATGGCTCACCGCCTCTATGTGGCTCGAGACTATACCCAACTAAAGCCTGTTTTCAAGACTCCTTTGAGCCGTGGTAGGCTAGTAATCAAAGCACAGTGGGAACTCACACGAGACAAATGACGATCTCAGGTCGATTGACAAACCTGTACACATGTCACCACGGAACTGCTATCTGACGATAGGTATAACACCAACTAGGATGTTCCCGGCGAGCCCGTCCGGTGTACTCATAAACCAATGAGCACATGTATACGTCTTAGGTGACCAACTGACACCAATGGGTTGTAAGACCAGCCAGGGCCCCTCGTCGGGGTCTCGATCCGTATACACTAGTCCACTGTGGAGTATCGATGCCCTATCTCGAAACTTCCTCGACTAGGGACCTTTCAAGTATGTGCTTACAGACCCCAGCTCTCACGTATATGATCACCATCAAATTGCTAGTCAAGCAAGAATCCTATGGGCTATATCTACGTGTAATAGTGATTTGTAATATCACTTAAACCATGTACACAATGATAAAGACAAACCAGATAGCATACTATCATCTCGAGTAAGACTATCCTACCGGTATAGGTCCTCCCTCAATCATTGCAATCACATGCCCGTGATCCAATAATTGACTTGAGGGTATTATAGACAACAATCTCCTACTTTCACTTAAGGATAATTATTGCGGTGTCGCACACTCCCAGCCCGTGTGATATCAAACACCAAACTCCTCTACTAATCAGATTCACAAAGCCCGTTTGTGAAACTATCGCGTTCGAGAAATAGTCTCAGTGTGTGGATCCGCTCTGATGTTTCTTTCTATATCTCTCTTTATCTCAAGTTCGTGGAGAAAACCATCTCCCGAAATAAGCAATACCTATCTTTGAATATGTCTGGATATCTGATGGGACCCAGTTCACAAATGAACTCTAAATCCAGCAAACTTCTTAGACTGTATGGTCGACTAAATTTAATCAGTATCCTGCGCCATGCCTCCCTCAGTATCCATTTAGACCACCTGTCCAAACTACGACCCATTGTCAGAGAGAAAACTACAACTCTGACAGTCACTCTGTCATCCAGGTCACCTTGGAAGCATGGGATGATAACCGTCTCCCGAAGGAGGCTGTCGTTATCATATCCCTAGAACATTTAGTTATGTTCTAAAACCACTTCCTAATGTTTCTCCAAGATTGGATTAATATCTCAACTTATTGCATCTAGTGCAAAAACAATATCTGGTGTGGTACTTGAGATCTCATGATCGACTCAATTGCCTAAGTAAGTGATATGCCAATCATGCACATCCCTCTCCTCTTTAGTCTGTAAGACACCTTTAGAGAGGGTGACTCCATCATCTGCAGGTACACCACCATGCCAGGAGTCATCCATTCTAAAATACAATTAGAATGCTGTCTAAGTACCCAGATTGGGATACTACCCAAATCTAGATCTAAAACCATAGATCTAGTAACTAGAATGTCTGATATTATATCCATATCCTATGTGGAGAAACAACCGTGTGACAACCAAAGTATAACCGATCATAGTATAGGAATTTCACTTGATACTATGTGTATGTCATCCAAATACCAGGACGTCACACGCTATTACCTTTTTAACTGATCCATCCCTTATTCTGATGATGTCAAAACCTATGACTGTCACTTCCAAAACAGATGATCTATCTCCGCTATATCCGCTTTAGTCTATAAATAGACAAAAGCTACATGTCCACTATGCTTCCGCTGCTCCCACTGACTACAACAACCCTCTGTTAGAGTCATATACACGTACACTTCTAAAACGAGTTTAGAACGACGCTATACTCATCCTCCTGCCGGGTCTCATAGTCTAGAACAGCAGTAATAGCAAGTCCGTGTAAACAAGAACCTCCCTTCCACCGTCCCAGAGGATACCGGAGTACCTCTTGGGTGCCTGAGGTTACCCACCATATCTGCGGAGTGGCTGAGTGTCAAACCTGATTGAATCTTTAGGTTATTATCAAATTTTCAGTAATCGTTTGCTGTTCTGGAATCACTTCCAGTTCTACCATACCCCCACTACTGTTTTCTGAAAAAGTCCATTTTACTAAAACTGTGGCGAGTCAAGAACAATATCACTATTGATCTTCCAGATGTTAGAAATCTATCCTTCGTCATAGCCTGGGATGACCCACAAACTGCCATTACAGAAACGTGCCCTGAGTTATCCAGAGTCTGGTTTTAAGCATAAGCCGGACAAATCCATATACCTTAACATCGTTTAGATATGATCCATTCTATATACAATATAGAAACAGAGGCACTGGTATAAATGGAACCAAATTCAAATCATGCAGCTGTCTCCGTTGCATGTCAATTTAATGATGAGAGGCCGATCAGCATCAACTTAGGAGTGCATCCAATTATGAGTAACCTGGAAAAGAAGCAAGTTCTAAAAACCATTACTATCAACTGAATACCATACATAAGTATCTACATCTTCGATCACCTTGAAGAATCCCGATACTTGCATCATGTGGTTCTTTACTTTATTCTTGTACCTATAACTTCTCAAAACTTAGACTTTGTATTTCTACGAAACACATTTCTAAAGTAGAGAAGTCACAAATAAACAGAATATAGTATGAGGACCAACCCCTCTGTCCAAATGGAAACTGGACAATATACAATACTTTGTATAAGTCCTCTGAGTTTAATAACTCAAACCCTGTGCGTTGTAGGTTGAAAACTATACCATGGTTATAAAGAATTATACCGCTGTTGAATGCTTCATACCTAACCATCAACTGATATAGGTAAATGTCATGGACATAATTTCAAAAAGTTATATCTCACTTTATAAAATAAACGTATAGATATATCAGTTTGAAATTGATGCATAACAACGGATATTCAAAACCAAATATTTTTCGTCCGGCAAAAACCCAGGCGATCTCCTCAAATATCACAAATTACAACAAATCCCGATATAATGAGGATGATCACCTAATTCCTAATAACTTACACCTACTCATCATTTGTAAAACCATACAGATGTGAGAATCAAACGTGGTAAATATATACCCTGGTGTAAGGACCTAATCGGAAAATCAGTTTTCTATTAACAATACACGGTGAAACATAAACATTTAAATGTTTCGAAGGGGTATCTAGGTTTTCCTAGTAATGCCACTTCCATTATCAGATTCATGACCGTAACCGTATATTTTGTTGCCATCTCTCCAAATCCCTTTATTTGTCTTTAGTCGTTATCTTCTGTACACCATCGTTAGGCTAAATAGTTTTCTTCCTTCTCCACAGTTCAGCACCAGCCTATGAATTGAAAGAAGACTATCCAATAAGCGTAACAGGTGTACCCTCCTAATCCTAGGAGTACTCGCAACCTGAGAGAAGGTAAAGATAAAAGACAACAAAATAAACCTTATTCCTATTTCTCCTGAACTGGAGAAAAGCAAAGGTGAAGTAGTAGTGGCAATGAAATTCACGGTTTGGTCGTGAATGATAGCAGTCACAATTTACTTTGGCCTCTTTCTAATCCCTTTATTTTGTCTTTACATATTACCTTCTGTACACCCCACTTAGGCTAATTGTTTTTCTTCATTCTCTACCGTTTGGCACCTGCTTATGGTCTGGAAGAAGACTTTCCAATAAGCGCAATAAGTGTACTCTCCTAATCCTAAGATTACTCACAACCTGAGAGAAAGTAAAAGGAAAAGACAACTGAATAATCCTATTCATTTTCTCTAGAACCAGAATCCATCCTCGAATCTGGAACAAGTTCCTTCGAGTTCGTATATAACCATACGATGGATTTATCCAATGGAAGTGGATGTTCGTAGTGATACGCGGTGTTCTTGAGAAATGAAAAGGGTAAAAGTAGGAGTGGCAATGATGTACGCAACTCAGACAATCCAAAAGTCAATGTTTTAAAAAGGTTCGGATTACTTGGTCACTGAGTCATAGTCTGGGGTCGGGCCATGGTCGCAGTCAAAGAGAGAGAGAGAAACGCTCATCCTGCACTCTAACTTAGATCAGAATGGTTATTACTTTATCTAATCAGGATGTCTCCTACCGTATCCTCAAATTCTCCTCCAAACCTAAAAGAAGAATTAGTCGAGATCACCCGAGGAGTAAACCAACTCATCAGTGGGGATCGGGATCCGACTATCATCGCATGATAACTTGACGGAATCTACTCAAGTCACCATACTCCAGAAGGTATGCACATTCCTGTCAAGTTTCAGTTTCTTTAGAAACTCCCGATGTGTATTTTTACGCCAAGCGGCTTATGACCTTGACTAAGTCAACATACCAAAAACCTCTAGTCAAGTTTAACCCGTCATTATTCTGGATTGTATTAAACCCACCCGTATGAGCCCTTGACTAGGTCAACAAGGCCGCACGATTGTCCTAACCAATCCCGTTTATGCAACAAACTAGCACCACTTAGCTACCGATCACAACATCTTGACTAGGTCAACAAACACAGCACGAATACTAAATAATGCTTGTAAGAAATGACGGATGGCTAGAGCAGGTTTTTGGCGAAAAAACTTTAACGTATGATCATGATATCATTGAAGGAACTGCATAGCTTTTTTAAATATATAGTAACGAAAAACCTTTGCTAAAGACGTCACTCCCAGTGAAGGGATCTCAGCTCTTTCCCCGTAGAATGAGGTGCAGGATATTCCAAATGAATACCACGATGCAAAGAAAAAAGTAATCGACTATAGTGAAGTTATTAGCCTGACGCAAACTCCTGTCCAAGGGGTCACTCTCGATTAAGGGATCTCGGCCCTTGCCTCGTCGAATGAGGTGCTGGATATTCATAACCGAATACCTCTGTGCAAAACAAAAAAGAACGTCCTTGTAATAACAGCTTTTTGAAAAATGTTCCAACAACATCGAATATGTTTCTTTTCCTTGCATTGATCAGAATCAATGCAGTCCCATCAATTAATCACACCAGAAAAGAACGAAAATAAAATGTGCGTATATATCATCTGAATTCGCCACTGGGTCCCGTCATCACCCGTTTGGTTACTTAACTAACGACAGAGCGGCGATTAGACTAGCGCGTGTGTAAAACATATACAACATCTACTAGTATATATATCAATATATAATAATTGCTCCGGGCATGATAAATGCAAAATCACAGAAAAATAATAAGTATCACAGAATAATACAGATAATCTGGAAGCCCCGGGTTTCCATTGAGCCACAAGAGAAACCCGACGTTCCCCTGGTCGGGTGGATAGCCTGTGCAATGAAAACCTAAGCCCCTACGAGTGCGGAAAGTTACCCGCCAAAACTTGAACCGAGGCAGCCCCTTCAGCAAAGTGAATGGACGACCCAGCACTCCACGGAATCCAGTAACTTGAGCAACCCTCCTTGGGTCAACCTGTACCCCCTACGAGTGCGGTGAATAGCTCGCTAATTCTAGGGTGAAGTCCTCTCCGTCTCAAAGCCATGAGATGCGGGCCTGTTGCCCTCTAGAACCTGGCTATCTGTGCACTCCACTGTGGGGTAATCCTAGTACAGAAAAGTAAATAAGTACAATTGTGATATCGACCTCAACCCAGTCGTGCCCCAAAAGAATAATATACAAACAGGCAGAGACTGCAATCCACATTTCGGACGCCTGCCCCGTGATATCAAACGTACAAATACAACTAAACTGTACTACCATTGCATCCAACCAATCCACCATGACAAATCTGCAACATCACAGCACAACACAGAACATCAACGTGAATGTCACGTTCACAAACTCGTCTAAAAGAGCTATAGAAATTAGACAAAATTTACCTCTCGAATGACATTCACGATCGCAGATAGTATTGTAAGTACTGTAAACTAACGTATTTAAAATTCCAATCGAGAAAACATCTCGAAGTGGGCCCCAAGTACAAATCCAGCACTCAAATGAATCATGGACAAAACTATATATCACAGAAATCATATATCCATTAACTAAAGCCCAAGAAAAAATTTATGGCACTGTAGCGAAAAAAGGGCCGCCAAATGCGACATTTCGCGGCGGTTCCGCAGTGAAATTTTGGTGTTTGGTCTCCAAACTTTTTCTGTAGCTTTAGTTATGCCTGAATGTATTTTTAAGATGTCTAAAATAATTTTTTGAACAGCTTTGAAATTCGACAACAAGCACACTGAAATGAAAATACGATCTGGAAATTTCGATGAATCGATATTTTAAACACGTTAGAACAAGCTAGTAAAGGTTAATGGCGTGTCTCTGTACCATGTTGGGTTACGGCAGCGCCCCCGCTGTCAAATCCGAGGCCAAATACGGAACACAAACTTTTCAAAACTTGGCTCTACCTTAACCTTTACCCGAATCGAACCATTAATGCTAAACTAGCAACTAGAGAAGGGTTAGAAAAGCTATACCGATCGATTCGTGTCCTTCGGTCTTTAGCCACTATCCTTAGCTCCTCACGGCATCTCCGATCTCAGGTCTCCTCATCAAAAGGGCACCACATCTTGAAGACTTTTTACGGGCTCCCGCATTAAACCGAAGCAACTCGGACATGATGTTTACTAGCCGACATGTCCAAGGTGATGTTGAGAATGTGTGTGATCACTTTGTCTCAAGCATCCATTGATTCTCAACACATGAGAGTGTATGGATAGAGGTTGAAGATGATGCCATGGTAGATATTGTGAGCTCAAGAAGAAAGATGAAGAAGAATAGCTATTTTGTTATTGTGTTGGAATGATAAAATGAGAGAGTGCTAGTCAATTAACACAAAAACAACCCCTTGCCTCATGGCTGCCCTCTCTCTCTCCTCTTATCATTTCAACACATTAATCAATCAATAAAGTGACAATTGCACAAATAAAAGACGATGAGTCATCACCCATGCACATGTCACAATTAATGCTCCTCATGATAACTTGAGTTCATAATTACCACCAATAAACATTAATCCAAATGTCTAGTCCAACAAAAAGATACAGCAACATCTAAAGTAAACTCGTGACGGATCACAAGGATACCCCTCACATGTATATACATACATGCATCCGTATTCCGACTGAATGCAAATGCGATGAGACGAAAGTAATCTAAAAAATCTAATACTAGGATCCGGCTTAAACCAAAGCCTACTAGTATGATCCGTTCGATCATGATCCATTGACAAGTGCACGTATATGGTCGAACACTGCCATAATACCATACGGCTTCTACCAGGTTTCGCCCGAAACATTAGGAACTATCTGTCGTGGACTCTAAAGACACGTCAATATATTGGCTGTGAATTTAACAACTAGCACGTCAGTAGCACTAGCTGTGGGTAACGGCTGCCGAGGTATTGACTAAAAGGGAGGCTGATGAGAGAACTCATCCTAAAACCCTACTGAGCCTGTCAGTGACAATATCCATACAGTCCGGTCCGTTCGTGTATAAGTATCGCATATCGGGCCAAGGGGCTGGTAAATGTCTGACCCCCAAAAGCGGTATAAGTCATGTCGGAGTGTAGCCCAGAACACCCCAAGATATTACTGGAATACCTACAAGTAAATCTCACTTGCGTTGGCCGAGGACTTCGTGTAATGGCTCTCCAGACACAGCACGATCTCACCCCCAATACCGGGAGAGATGAATCCCATGCCGATCCGCTCACTGCCTCCATGTGGCTCGGGACTGTATCCAACTAAAACCTGTTTGCATGACTGCTTTGAGCCGTGGTAGGGTAGTAATCAAAGTACAGTGGGAACTCACATGGGAAAAATGATGATCTCAGGTCGATAGACTAACCTGTACACATGACATAAGGGAACTGCTATCTGACGATAGGTATAACACCAACTAGCATGTTCCCAACGAGTCCGTCCGGTGTGCTCATAACCTAATGAGCACCTGTATATGTCTTAGGTGAACCAACTGACACCAATGGGTTATGTGACCAGCCACCGCCCCTCATCGGGGTTTCGATCCATATACAATAGTCTACTCTTGATTATCGATGCCCTGTCTCGAAACTCTCTCGACTAAAGACCTTTTAAGGATGTGCTTATAGACCCAGCTCTTACGTATATGATCGCCATCATACTGCTGGAAGTCAAGCAAGAATCCTATGGGCTCTATCTACGTGTAATAGTGAGTTGTAATATCACCTAAAGTATGTACACGATGATAAAGACAACCCATATAGCATACTATCATCTCAAGTAAGACTGTCATACCGGTATAGGTCCTCCCTCAATCATTGCAATCATGTGCCTGCGATCCAATAATTGACTTGAGAGCATTATAGCCAACAGTTTAGCACACCAAGCACTCTAGTTACTTGATTATGGAAGTTGGAGCTCATGATAGAGACCTTCGGGTGGATCTTCTTTGACGTTGAGAAATCGGTGAGGAGGCATCATCCACGACCACTCCAAAGAGCTCACTAGAAGGAGAAGCACAACAAGGAGAAGAAGGAGTTCAAGCTTGAGGTATAATCATTTAACCCAGTAGTTAACACTCCTAGTTAGTTTGTTAGTTAGTGTTTAGCAAAGATCCTTAAGGCTTGTCTATGTTACCTTGCTATGAAAAATTCGATTTTTACCTATTCCGCCTCCTCGTAAACTACCGGGGTGGGTAACATGGTCTAATAGTGGTTTCAGAGCAAGGCTAAACCATAACTAACATGTTAGCAAAGTTTTTAGAACATCGATCACGGAAAAATCCCGTAAACACGAACAAAAATTGCCTTTTCTGGTTATTTTTAAAACGGGTCTAAAAATATTTTCAGAGACTTGAAAAATACGTGCAGGTTTTTTCTAGAACACTGAACAAATATGGGCGCCAAACTCGGTCAGACCACCGCAGAACCATGGCCGAACCAAGCGTTCCGCCGCGGATCCACGGCCGAGTCGACTACGAGTTGGTCCAAATTTTTTCTGGTGCTCTCTGTGTTGGTTTTGTGTTTTCTGGGATATTTTGTTTCTACTCAAGAATTATTGTGTACAGTGTTGTACTA
Organism: Agapanthus africanus; assembly: GCA_030015575.1. Classification (NCBI taxonomy): domain Eukaryota; kingdom Viridiplantae; phylum Streptophyta; class Magnoliopsida; order Asparagales; family Amaryllidaceae; genus Agapanthus; species Agapanthus africanus. The sequence goes on from CM057341.1 coordinate 658,909,340, forward strand.
GGAGTAGATTCAAATATGGTTATTGATCATAATTCTATAAACTTTAGCTAATCTGATTATATCTGTGATGCGTTATATGTGTTGAACGTCTGCTAATCGCTTTGCGTCGATTAGTGGGGGTTGCACATATCTGTGATCTGTGATATTGGTTTGTGTATATGAACTTGTTGGATTGTCGTGGATGAACAGCCGGGGATGTGAAATGAGTGTTTTTTTATCTTTCATTTGATGTAAATTGTAAATTGTTGTAATATTATTTTATATTCACACATTCCGGTTGAGGTTGTAGCCACCATTGTATATTTTATCTTTTACTGTTTTCTGCTCTAAGGATAGACCCAAGGTGGGGTGCACGAACTACCGGGTACTTTGAAGTGCCGAGTGTCCTACTCACTTTGTTGAGGGAGGTTACTTCACTTCGGGTATTTGCCGGGTAGTTTTCTGCACCCGTAGGGGCCTAGGGTGGGGTTTGGCTATTCATCACGACTGTATAATCCGTCTTTCGTTGCAGGCACAAACAAAATGCGGATTCCTAGCATATACAATGTGTTCATCTATGATCTGGAATGACTATCATTGCGTTTGACGAATGTATATATCTATATATGATATCTAGTAGACGTTGCTTATGTTTTGCATCCGAGCTAGTCCAGCCCCCGCTCTGTCGTTATTTAAGTAACCTAACGAGGGATGACGGGGCCCCGTGGCGAATGCAGATTACATAAGCGTACGTTATATTTTCATTGTTTTCTGAAATGGTAGGATTAATTGATGGGACCGCATTAATTTTGATTAATGGAAGAAAATAAACCTAAAAAATGTTGTTGGAACAAATTTCGAAAAACTATAGTTATATTCTTTTGCTTTGCATAGTGGTATTCGGTCATGAATATCCAGCACCTCATTTTAGGAGGCAAGAGCCGAGATCCCTTCACGGGGAGTGACCTAGACCACTATCATTTAGGTAGGGACAATTGCTTGAGCTAAAGTCTATACTATAGATTACTCGGTTTTTTCAAAACCAGAAATTTTCAACAGGCGGAGCATAAACCACTCCTTTTTCAAAATAGCTTAGGTTCCTTCAACGATATCAAGTTCATTATGTTAATGGGGTTTTCGGCAAAAAACCCAGTCGTAGCCCTCCTTCATATCAGAATAGTAATATTTAGTATTCGTGTTGCGTTTGTTGACCCGGTCAAGGTGTAGTGAACGGTAGCTAAGTGATATTTTTCTGTGCATTGTAAATGTGATTGGTTAGGACAGTCGTGCAGCCTTGTTGACCTAGTTAAGGGCACGTACTGGTGGGTTTAATGCAATCAAGAAAATGACGGGTAGAACTTAACTAGCGGTTTATGGTTTGTTGACCTAGTCAATGTCATAAATCGTTGGGGTAAAAACCACATCGGAAGTTTCAAATATACAGGAAACTTGAAGATTTAGCATACCTTTTGCAGTGTAATGACTCGAGTGGATTCAATCTAGGTCATCACACAATAATAGTTGGATCTGGATCCCACTGATGAGTTGGATTACTCTCGGGAGATTATTTCGCTTAACAATCAATGCTATAAACTAAGTAGGTGTCTAGAACAGTGTTAGCTGGGCTACGCCTCCAAGGAAAAGACAGTGTTAGCTGGGCTACGCCTCCAAGGAAAAGAGGTTATATAATTAAGAAACTTCGTGAAAGCATTGGAAAACCTCCCTCGAAGTACCAATACTAGCCTGGCTGAAAAGTTAAGCAAGTATTATGACATGCGATTAAATCCTGACTAGTTCTTCTTTAAAGGTTTGAAGAAGAATTTGAGAAAAAAGTGGGAGCCATCCTGGCTAGATAAATTAATAACCAATCTAATCTTGCAAGAGCGCACACTCAGTGTTTCTTTTCTCTCTCCAGGTAGCAACCATTTCACGCCCTAATCAAGATAATAAAATGTATCCCTTGACCGATCTGAATTCTTATTCGGGGTTGGGGAATGTCAGTTTGGCTCTAACTTATGATGGCAATCTTAAGTATGAGTAGAGGAAAGGGGATTGTTTGGATTCCAAGGAAAACCAAATGATGAAGAAGCATACTATTGCATCTACTTCAGGTGTTCTTGTAATTGAGAGCTGCTTTTCGGTCTGTCCTACCTCCTGAGTACTACATACCAGATTTGGATCTTATATCTGTAATTTATTGAAAAGAATGAGAAAAAGTAAGATAGTTGGACATGGTGATATGTCCCTCAGGGTAGGGAATGGAGCACAAGTTAATGCTGCAGCCGTCGGTGAATATCACCTAGTGCTGCCAAATGGCAATCCTATGATTTTGAACAATTGCTATTATGTACCTTCCATGGTTTGCAACATCATATCAGTTTCTTTACTTGATAAAGATGGATACAACTTTGTTCTTGATAGAAATATCAAGAACATTTACCTTGATAAGGTACTGATTGCAGAAGGTGTTAGTTGTATGTATGCCGTGGAGGCCAGTATTATACAAATGATGTATATTATATTGGATGCTGGGACATATATAGAGATGACTTTCTTGCTCGATATGATAGTATGCTATCTGGTTGCTCTTTATCTTAACATATATACTTGTCTCTTTATACTGTCTTATGGTTACATGTTGGTTAAGCCCTTAGGATGTGTACTTGATTACCTGGACAATGATACAGATCATACTAGTGGGGACATGGTAGTCCATAAGTACATCCATCAAGGTCCCTAGTCATAGTTGTATCGAGACGGGGCATCGATATACCAGTGTAGACAAGCGTATACGCTTCTTGACCCATGAGATGGGCGATGGATGATCCCATATCCATGGGCGTTTGACATCAGAGATGGTATACGGGTGCTCAGTGAGACTGGGTACACTGGACGGACTCGCCGAGAACTCCCAGATGGTATTATATCTCATGTCAGATGGCAGTTCTCAGGTGACACTTGTGCAGGTTAGTCTGTAGACCCGAGATCGTCATAAAGTGTTGTGTGATTCCCACTGTGCTTTGATTTCCACCTTACCACGTCCATAAGGGCGTGCAAAACGGTGGTTTTTGGGTACAGTCCCGAGTCACATAGAGGCAATGAGCGATAGGAGGGGTTTCGTCTCTCCCGGTATTGGGGGTTGATGTTGCACTGTGCTCGATTGGCCGTAACAGGGAAGTCCCTGGCCAGGGGTGATTGAAGATTTACTGGTAAGTGTTACCAGTAGTTTCTCGACCCGTTATGAGCCTCATATCGGCACGACTTATCGGTTATTGGGGTCTGACGTTTACCACCCTTAGACTTGATATGCGACATATCAGACGAGGAGACCGGACTGCACGGTAGGCTCGACGGGAGTTATAGCAGGTTCGCTTGTTCTCTTCTGATCGCTCAATACCCGGGTGGCCGTTACGTTTAGCTGACTCCTTGCGCCTTGGGGGTGCTTGATATGATCATCACCCACTACCGGTGTATTGACATGTCTATGAGTCCCATAAAGGAGTTACCTAGTCCAGGTGAAACGTTGTGGTGCGCGTATGTGATATGCGCATGGACCAGATTAAAATGCGCGTATAGGATACCGTATATTGATCGGGTGGCTTGCTTTTGGTGGAGTCATATGTGATATGGCCGGATTGATAAATCAAGTGTTGATTTATCATTTAACCATTAGTTTTCTCACTTAAAACCTTTTCTTGTACATGATGGATGTATGCATGCATGTATGCTTTCTTTCTTTTAGTTTCATGCACATGTGGATGTGCATACACACATATATACATGCATCATCCTTCATGGTTGCTTATACATGGAATATGATGGCAGTATAAGACTCACACCATGGTTTTTAATATGGATTATTATTGTATTTATACTAATACAAAAAGGAAAGAAAAATGGTTAATTATTGGATTGTTTCTACACTCTTCTTCATCTTACCATGCTCACCCACTCTTTAACCTTTGGTTATTTTTCCTTAGGTGTTTTAAACTATGATACAATAATATCTTAATATTCTAACCATGGTTTGAGATGAGAAGAAATAAATATATATAGATATATTTTCATTTCTTTTCTAAGGTTAATCTTTTCACTTCTTGAAAAAGAAAAGCCATCATCTTCTTCCTCCTTCTTTTGCTCTCTAGTATTTTATAGTGAGCAAAATACACATCAAGAAAGGTTTTTGAAGTGAGAAAGAGAACCACAACACCATTCTACACAAGTCTAGCCCACTTGTTTGGAGTGTTAGCTTCATTTCATTCTCTTGATCGGGTGAAGTTGTATGCTTGGACAAAGCATACTCCGGGTGGATCATCGGTGACCTAGAGGAGTTCAAGCGGACTCGTTTCTAAACGCCAAGTAGCCGAGGAGTCTAGTGTAGGGAGCTACAAAGGTTGTACTCTCAAAAACCTAGCTTTTCTTGCTTATGTTGATATGCAAAATTTTGAAACCCTAATTTTCTAGGAACGATTCAATGATCTTTAACTTAGCACCCTAAAAATTCCATCTTTGGTACATATGTTGCTTCCAATCCGTTCATGAGGTGCTAGGCTAACCCAACATTGGTATCAGAGCCGACCTAGAACATTAGGCGACACTTTAACAAAGTTAAAACCCCGATCGAACCCGATATCGACAAAATCAACCTCTCCCTGGACATTTTTTAAAATCTGGGATTTTTGGGAATTAAAAATGTCTAAAAAAATCAGCAGGGTTTTATAAGAATTATCGTGCAAAACGAGGACCTGAATTGAAAATTCCACCGCGGTTCCGCGTCAAATCCATGCTTGTGCTGCGGAACCGCGGCAGTATGGTGTCTTTTGGCATCTCTGTTTGCACAGTAATTCTTTATTCTGTGAGTGATATTTTCTGGGTATTTTTAATTTGACTCAAGTGTTGAGTATTCAGGGGTCCATTTTGTAATCGTCGATTCGATCGGAGAATTTAATTTTGTTTTGCTTTTCTGGATAAATTAGAAAGTATTGAAGTGTTTGAACGAATATCATTTGCTCACTTTTCACGGGCTTTAAATCCTTCGGAGATACGTGCAAGTTTTGTGGTGGACCCTTTAGAAGACAACAAACCTTAACTCGATTATGTGACCGTCTTGAACAGCCCTTTGAACCTTAGGGTCTGGGGCAGTACGGCGTGCCACATGTGAGGCGTTGGCTTGACCCTTTTATGGCTGGACCGCTACTACTGTGACACACTCCGGGTTTTTGAACTCTGCTCAAGTGTTGAGCTTTAGCTAATCTTGGGTATTTGATCGTTCGTTCGAAAACTTTAATACTGTCTGTTTATCTGGAATGTGATGCAATGTGTGGAATTCATATTAGCAGACATGAAATACGAAGTATGTGATATTTCGCATTTACGATGTCTAAAGAGAATGTGGATTCCAGATATTGCAGTTTTACACTTTCTTTTCTGTGACCGTAAGTGTAGTATGTAGTGGTATTGCCGATTGTCGTTGCTATACATCGACGACAATCGGTGTATGCATACTTACTTACGTTGATGATATGAGATATTATGTGTTGCTGAGATATGATGTGCAGGATTGTCGCGATTGAATAGCCGGGGGGTTTTATGTGAGATGAGAGTTTTATATTTTCATACAAGTAAATTCAAATGTAATGTAATATTCTTTTATTTGGGGCACTTCCGGGTTGTGGTCGATGCCACCAGTGTTGTATATTATTTACTTTTCCGCATTAAGATGGACCCAAGGAGGGGAGCACAGGTGACCTGGTTCTGGGGTTCAGTGGGAGGCCATCTCGAGGAGTCGAGACCGGGTCACCTAAACTCCAGAATTGGTAGGGTCGCTTGCTGCTCCCGTAGGGGTCCAGGGTGTGGGCTTGGCTTTTCATCGCGACTGTGGAATCCGTAATTTCTATTGTTGGCTAAATACTAAATACAGACGTCCTAGTATATCCCACATTATATCTATGTTTCTGCTGCGATATCTGTGATGTGATCATGTAATGTACTGTGATAGATATAGTATATAGTATATATGATATATTATATAGACGTTACTTATGTTTTGCACCCGCACTAGCCTTGCCCTGCTCTGTCGTTAGTTACCTAACCTAACGGTGCACGAGGGGACATCGAGGCAAATGCGGATGGCATAAGTGTATGTCGTATTTATCTGTGATGTTTAGGTGACTTAAATGATGGGACTTCATTAATGTGATTAATGAAAGAAAAGAAACCTAAAAGATGTTGTAGAATCAAATTTTAAAATAAAAGGGTAGCTACAGTTTTGCTTTGCATAGCGGTATGTATGATATACCCTGCACCTTATTCGATGAGGCAAGAGCCGAGATCCCTTTACCGGGAGTGACCTCTTTAGCAAAACTGGCAGATGCTACAAGACTCGGTTTGACTTTTGACTGCTTTTGGAGTTTCGCTTTGCATAGTGATATATATGATATGTCCTGCACCTTATTCAATGAGGAAAGAGCCGAGATCTCTTCACCGGGAGTGACCTCTTTAGCAAAACTAATAAAAGCCTCAAAATCACTCCATTTCAAAACTTCACTTGATTCTACAACGATATCAAGTTCATTACGCAATAGTTTTTAGAGAAACCTGTCGTAGCCCTCCGTCATTTCAGATGAGAACTGTTTAGTATTTGTGCTGCGTTTGTTGGCCTTTGTCAAGGCGTAGTGTGCGGTAGCTGAATAGTGCTTATCTGCTTATGCATATGATGCAGATTGTTTCGGGGTAGTCATACGACCTTGTTGGCCTTTATCAAGGGTCGTGCGGGTGGGTTTGATTCAATCAAGAAATGATGGGTTGAACTTGACTAGCATCCTATGATTTGTTGGCCTTTGTCAAGGTCATGAGGGTTAGGGGCAAAATATTATCGGGAATTTCAAGCGTAGAAATTTTCAATGAGTTTGCATACCTTCTATGAGATAGTTGGATCCCGATACCCACTGCGAGTAATTGTTACTCCCGGGAGAGTTTTACATAGGACAATTAGCCGATCAAGCAGGTGTCTAGAAAGGTGTCAACGGGGTTACGCCTCTGGAAAAACGAGGTTTACTTTAATTAGGTCCGTGCGAAAGCACGGGGAACCTCCATCAAAGTACCGACACTGGCCTGGCTGAAAGATCGGCGAAGTTGTAGGGTGTAATTAATTCCGGCTAGTCTTTCTTTTTAGGGTTTGAAGGAAGATTTGATAAAAAACAGTAGGAGCCATCCTGATTAGATAAGATAATAACCAATCTGATCTTGCAAGAGCATACGCTAATGTGTTTTCTTCTCTCTCTCTCTCCAGGTAGCGACCATGTCATGCCTTAATCAAGATAATAATATGGATGTATTGACCGAACCTGCATGTTATACTGTGCTGGGGAATGTTGGTTCCGTTCTTTCTTATAAGTGTTATAGGACTGAACAGGATATAGGGGAATACCACGATTCCCATGCCACCCGAATGAAGAAAGTACATGTTGATGCATTTTCTTCGGGTGTGTTCGTTACAGAGAACCGTTTCTCCATTTGCCTTACGTCCTGGGTATTAGATACCGGGTCAGGATCCCATATATGTACTCAGTTACATGGGCTTAGGAAAGGTAGAGAACTTGGAGAAGGTGATAAAGACATAAGAGTTGGAAACGGTGCAATTGTTGCAGCTAAGACTGTCAGGGAATATCACCTTGCATTACCAAGTGGTAATACATTGGTTCTGAATGAATGCTATTACATGTCGAACCTGATGCAACATTATATCGGTTTCTTTGTTGAGTAAAGAGGGATATAATTTTGTATTTCAGGATAATGTTATGAACATTTTCCGTAACCAAAAGTTGGTTGGATCAGGCACGTTATGCACTGGCATTATGTTCTAAATCAATCAACAGTTCTAAGCATATCAAACACACACAAGAGGAAGAGTTCAGAACTGAACGAATCTTTCTTGTGGCATTGTAGACTGGGTCACATCAATACGACACGACTAGCTAAGTTGCATAAAGATGGATATTTGAATCCGTTTGAATTATCATCTTATGACACTCTCCAGTCAAGTCTCAAAGGCAAGATGACCAAAACTCTATTTACGGGACACGGAGAAAGAGTTATCGAACTCTTAGGACTGATACATAGTGATGTATGCGGTCCCATGTCTATACATGCCAGGGATGGTTCTTCGGACTTCATTACATTCACTGACGATTGATTGGTCATTTTTCGTATTGTGTAGTATTGAGAAAATTTATAAAGAACTTTCACAACCAAAAAATATTTTGACCGCAATCAAACTACGGTGTCAGCTGTAGTTCATGAGTGAGTGCGGATCGTCCACAGGGATTGCACGATTCTTGTTGATATGTAAGTTGTTTGAATCGAAAAGTTAAACGAAGATAAAAGAAAATATGATTCAAGAATTTTGATTTTCAAGTGTCACTATGCTATTCAAGAATCAAGAAAATGATAAACAATCAAGAATCGGGGTTTCGATGATATTTCCAATCAACTGTCAAGAATCTAAAAGAGACTCGTAGGAATCGATCGGATCTATAGACGTGATATAATCTCAAGATTTCGTGTTCTTGTCCTTCGAAGATTTGATACTAGATCGATGATGATCGATGAGAGTTAGGGCTTTCTTGATGAAACTAGGGTTTCATCTTTTAACCCTTGTTCTTTCGTCGATATCATTCCTTTTCTAGCCTCTACCAAATTCAAGAAACGATCGTAACTCCCCAATCTCGAGCGATATCAATCAAGAAAGCATCGCAACGAATTGGGTCATCGGTTCTTGAACTTGCTAGGGTTTTCAAAACACGTAGGACTCAAGAATCGATTAAAGCTATGTTACATCATCATTCTATTGACCGTCTCGACTCCTCGACGAGCGGAGTTTTATTCACACATCACCACACAGAAAATATTCACGAATTGTAAAGATATCATGATGCAGAATTTAAAGAAAACAAGATAAAAGAATATCACCTTTATTTATCTCAACAAATTTGATTACATTCGCTCAAGAACTACAAGAGGAAGAATCTAAATTGTTGATCGGGCTTCGCTCGGCTCTGTGAGTCGTGGATCGGCTCGGATCGCTTGCTCCGTTGAAGATCGGCTTCGCTCATAAAGGTTGTAGGGCTTCTTGCTTAATGGGTACTCGGGATCTTGGCTTTTGATTGGAATTAGGGTTAGGGTTTCACACAAGCCCTCTCACTAGACTTGTGGAGGAAGGAGATGAAGAAAGAGAACTTGTAATGGATTGATTCCTTTCTTTTTCTCTATATGATGATTTTGGGATCTATTATGATATCTCTAACCCTAGGTCTAGGCTTCTATTTATAGACTTCCCAAACCCTAGGTTTAGGTTTGAAATGGTAGTTCCCTCCAAAAGTTTGTTGAGTCTTCTAGAAAGTAGTTTGTTAGGAGCTAGCTTAGGGTTTAAGCTAGGATTAATTAAGCTTGGAAACCCTAGTTTGCTGATCTGGCAGAAACCCCTGGAGTCTTCTGGAATTTGAGGTATATTTCTGAACTGTAGGCACTGAATGAATCATTTTGGAGCAAAGAATGAGTTCTGATTTGTCAAGGAAGCCGCGGAACCGCGGCACAAGCAGGCTTAGGCCGCGGTTCCGCGGCTAAGTTGGAGGCTTGGGCCTTGTTCTCTCTACTGTGGGCTTGGGATGCCATTTGGGCCTTTTTCTGATGTTTTGATTTGTATCTTCCCTTTTGTATTGATACCAGATCTGAAGTTAGTGAGTTGGCATATCTTTTGAGCAGTGTTGATTTGAGCACGCTTCTAGTTTCCTGCACAGACTTCGAAATACGGGTTGAGATATATAGAAATATTGCAATGCCATGCAATGCAATCAATTTTCCTAGAAATGCCGGTTTTAAGGTCTAATACATGTAATCTGATAATTTGTGACAGATTTGTTAATATGTGAAATATGAATACCGAACACTTCTATATGAATGCAAATGATGTTGAAATTGCCGGCTCAAATATGAAATATTTTCGACTAATCAACGATCTCTCTAGATTCGGATATGTATTCCTGATGAAACACAAATCAGACGCTTTTGAGAAATTTAGAGAATAGAAACTAGAAGTCGAGAAACAAACCGGGAAAAGTATTAAAATCCTTCGATCTGATCGAGGAGGTGAATACTTGAGAAATGAATTCCTGGACTTCCTAAAAGAGAATGGGATTCTCTCTCAGCTGACTCCTCCATATACACCACGGCACAACGGTGTATCAGAACGGAGAAACTGTTGGAGATAGTGCCCTCAGAGTCAATTATTGGATCACAGGCACGCGATTGCAATGATTGAGGGAGGACCTATCCCGGTAGAACAGTCTTACTCGAGATGATAGTATGCTATCTGGTTTGTCTTTATCATCGTGTACTGCTTTAGGTGACCTAACAAGTCACTATTACACGTTGATAGAGCCCCTAGGATTCATGCTTGACTGCCAGCAGTATGAGGGCGATCATATAAGTGAGAGCTGGAGTCTATAAGCACATCCTTAAATGGTCCCTAGTCGTAGGAGTTTCGAGACAGGGCATCGATTCTCCAAAGTAGACTAGTGTATACAGACGAGACCCCGACGAGGGGCGGTGGCCGGTCTCACAAGCCACTGGTGTCAGTTGGTTCACCTAAGATGTATACAGGTGCTCATTGGGTTATGAGTACACCGGACAGGACTCGCCGGGAACATGCTAGTTGGTCATATACCAGATGTCAGATGGCAGTTCCCTGGTGACATGTGTACAGGTTAGTTCATCGACCTGGGGATCGTCATTTGTCTCGTGTGAGTTCCCACTGTACTCTGATTACTACCCTACCACGGCTCAAAGGAGTCGTGCAAACAGGTTTTAGTTGGGTACAGTCCCGAGCCACATGGAGGCAGTTAGCGTATCTTCAGGGGTTCGTCTCTCCCGGTATTGGGGGTGAGGTCGTGCTGTGTCTAGGAGAGCCATTACACGAAGTCCTTGGCCAAGGCAAGGAGATTTACTGGTAGGTATTCCAGTAGTATCTCAGGGTGTTCTGGGCTACACTCCGACACGACTTGTACCGCTTTTGGGGGTCTGACTTTTACCAACCCCCTAGGCCCGCCATGCGATACTCATAGACGAACGGACCGGACTGTACGGATATTGTCACTGACAGGCTCAGTAGGGTGACAGGCTGAGTTCGCTCACAGACGTCCCTTTTGGTCAATAGCTGGTGGCCCGTCATGTATGGCTAATACCTCTGACGTGCTAGTGGTTAAATCCACAGCCATAGTATTGACGAGTCTTTAGAGTCCACCACACTTACAGTTACTCAAGCTTTCGGGCGAAAAGCTGTAGAGACCGTATGGAGATATGGCAGGGTTCGATCGGATACGTGCGGTATTGCACGGATCAGGATCGGACGGATTTTACTAGCCGGCTTTGGCTTAAGCCGGATCCTAGTATAGTACAGTGTATTTTTGTCTCTTTGCATTTGTATCCGGTCGGAATACAGATGCGGGTGTCTATGCACAGTATCGGGGTTTTCCTGTAATTTATTACGGGACCAGTTTTCTGGAGTTGCCAGTTTGCATTCCGTTCCGGCCGGTTTTCCTTTGTTCTTTCCCGGCCGGACTTTTTGATGAAGGGGGGTTAATTGCAAGTTTGCAATTAATTTTTTGGTGAGGGGTTTGATGCATATTCCCTTTTGAAAAAACAAACACCTTTTTTTTCTTTCCACTCACTTTTGAGGCCGGCCACTTAATGAATGTGCAGAGGACATGCTTCTTGGTTTTTGTGAAAACTTTTCATATTAGTTTCGTGGCCCCCCCAAGTGTGTGCTGGAATGATGGACATAAGGGATTAATTAATATAAGGTTTGATTGTGCTATTGGAGTTTGCAGGGGTGTATGTGTATAGGTTTAGTGGTGGGGCCGGCCACTGTTTGACATGGAAGAGTATGGGCCGGCCACTGTTGGAGTGAGGATTATTTGAGTGGATTTTTTTTCATTTGTAAGGAATGGAATATAAATATGTGTGTGTGCTGTGAGAATTTCTTCTTCTTGATTTGATATTAATTCCTACACTCTTCACACATTCATTCATCAGTGAGTTTTGCTTGCTATTCATTCTTCTTCCAGTGAGCTCAATTTTGTTGGCTGGCCGAGCCCAAATTGTGAGATTGCATGCTCATTTTCTCTTAGCATCCACCAATGAAAATCATTGTGCTCAAATTCCTCCATCTTGGCAACCTCATTAACCCCAAAGAGACAACGATTCTACATTATTCTACAGCAAGTCTTGGACGCGTCGGCTAGCCAACTTCGCGCCCGAGTTGCCTCGGCATTGAGGCGGGAGCCCGTAAAAGATGCAGGCGACGTGGTGCTCTTCCGGCGAGGAGATGGAGACCGGACATTCCGCGGGAGATCGGGACGACGACGAGAAGACCGGAGGACTCGGATCACTCGGTATATCTCTTCCCATCTTGTAGTTAGCTAGAACTAGTTTAATGGCCCGATCCGGGTTTTAGTGCGCGGTGGTGCCGGTTTGCAAAGTCCGCAAAATTAAAGTTTTTCACCGCTTCCGCATCTGGCCGTCGGGTTGTCGGCCGGGGCGCCGCCGTGCACTTACAGTGGTATCAGAGCCTCGCCATTAACATAGTCTAGCTTTGTGTAATGTGTTTTTCAGTTCCGATCGATCGAAATGTCCAAAAACCCGTATTTTGTCACGACAGTTTTCTGTTGAAATTTTTTGGTCTCTAAAAATTTTTCAGGTTGTATAAAAGTACTTTACTAGAAGAATTAAGGCCACTGGAAAAATACGATACACTGTTCCCTTCTTCGAAGCGCGGAACCGCGGCATAACCCTAAATGGAGCCGCGGTTCCACGGCCGATTGAAGGGATCAGTGGGCTGGTTTTTTTCCATTGGGCTTCTGTTGTGAAAATAGGGTTTTTTGGACATTAAAATTGGACTCATAATTTCTGTAACTGTTACAGTATTGTTTTGGAGCCCACTTGTTATAATTTGATCGATCGGATATTTTAAACACATTTTTCACAGTATTTACATTATATCTGCGACCGTGAATGTCACTCGATCGGTAAATCCGGTCTAACTGCTATACCCCGGTTAGACGGATTTGCGAACGTGATTTTCACGTTGATGTTCTGTGTATTTGCTGTGATGTTGCGGATCGGTCGTGGGGGATAGCCTGAATGCAATGCTAGTACAGTTGTGGTTGTATTATGTACATTTGATTTTGCGGGGCGAGCGTCCGACATGTGGATTGCCGTCACTGCCTGATTGTATTATTCTTTTGGGGCACGACCTGGTTGCGGTCGATGTACCCGTTGTATGTATATTTTACTTTCTGTACTAGGATTACCCCGCGGAGGGGTGCACGGATAGCCGGGTTCTAGAAGGCAGCAAGCCCGCATCTCATGGCATTGGGACGGAGGGGGCTTCACTCCAGGATTGGCTGGCTATTCGCCGCACTCGTAGGGGGTATAGGTTTTCATTGCACAGGCTATCCACACGACCAGGGGAACGTCGGGTTTCAGTAGTGGCTCTGTGAAACCCGGGGATCCCAGATATCTGTATTGTTCTGTGATGCTGTACATTTCTGTGATGTTGCATTTCTTTTCACGCCTTGAGCGAAATACTATATATTGGTATATATATTAGTAGATGTTGTATATGTTTTTCATCCGCGCTAGTCCAGTCCCCGCTCTGCCGTTAGTTAGCTAACCTAACGGGTGATGACGGGACCCAGTGGCGAATGCGGATGGCATATACGTACGTCAGTATATTTTCGTTCTTTGTGGTGTGATCAATTGGTGGGACTGCATTGATTCGGATCAATGCAAGTTAAAACAAACCTATTCTGATGTTGTTGGAACACTTTTCAAAAAGCTGTTATTGCAAGGACGTTCACTTTTGTTTTGCATCGTGGTATTCATTTGGAATATCCTGCTCCTCAGTCGACGAGGCAAGGGCCGAGATCCCTTCACCGGGAGTGACCCCTTGGACAGAAGTTTGCGTCAGGGCATTAACTTCACTATAGCCGATTACTTTTGCTTTGCACAGTGATATTCGGTTATGAATATCCAGCACCCCATTCTACGGGGAAAGAGCCGAGATCCCTTCACAGGGAGTGACCTCTTTAGTAAAGGTTTCTGTCACTATATTTTCTAAAAAGCTATCCGTTCCTTCAACGATATCAAGTTCATTACGTTAAAGGTTTTCGCCAGAAACCATTCGTAGCCCTCCGTCGTTTCATATGGGTAGTCAATAGTATTCAAGCTGTGTATGTTGGCCAAAGTCAAGGCACAGTGATTGGTAGCTATTGGGTATTCATATGCAGCATAGATAGATGCGTTGGTTTGGAACAGTCGTACTGCCATTTTGGCCAAAGTCAAGGGTATGTACGGGTGGATTCAAATTAACCTGGAGAATGACGGGTTGAACTTGACATGTGACTTATGATATGTTGGCCAAAGTCAAGGTCATAAGAGCATGGGGTAAAAATCACATCGGGAGTTTCAAAAGAACTGAAACTTGCCAGATATGCGCATACCTTCTGGAGTGTGATACCGTGAGCGGATTCCGTCACGTTATCGTGCGATGAGAGTTGGATCCCGATTCCCACTGATGAGTTGGTTTACTCCTCGGGTGACCCCGACTAATTCTTCTTACAGGTTTAGAGGAGAATTTTGAGGTACAGTGGGAGGTTTCCTGATTAGAAAAGTGATAACCATTCTGATCTAGGTTAGAGTGCACGCTGAGTGTTTCTTTTCTCTCTCTCTCTCTGGCAGCGACCATTAACCCAACCCTAAGACTATGACTCAGAGACCAAGTTGACCGAACCTACTTAACACTGGCTTTTGGATTGTCAGAGTTGCAGACCTCATTGCCACTCCTACTTTTACCCTTTTCTCCGGGACACCCCGTATTACTACGAACGTCCACTTCCATTGGACAAAACCATCGTATGGTTAGATACGAACTCGAAGGAATTCGAGGATGGTTTCCGGTTCTGGAGAAAACGGATAAGACTATTCAGTTGTCTTTTCTTTTCACCTTCTCTCAGGTTGCGAGTACTCCTTGGTTTAGGAGTAGTACACCTATTATGCAAATTGGATAGTCTTCTTCCAAACCATAGGCTGGTGCCGACCGGTAGGGAATGAAGAAAACCAGTTAGCCTAAACGGTGTACAGAAGGTATTAAGTTCAGACAAATAAAGGGATTAGTAAGAGGGCAAAGTAAGTTGCGACTGCTATTCACGACCAAACCAAGTATTTCTTCGCCAATCCTAAATCACCTTTGTATTTCTCCAGGACACTCCGTATCACTACGAAGATCCCATTTTATTGGATAATCCATCGTATGGTTATATACGAACTCGAAAGGAACTTGTTCCAGTTCGGGGATGGATCCTGGTTCAGGAGAAATAGGAATAAAGTACATTCAAGTGTCTTTTATCTTCACCTTCTCTCGCGTAGCGAGTGTTCCTAGGATTGGGACAGTACACCCATTATGCTTATTGGATAGTCTTCTTCCAAACCATAGGCTGGTGCCGAACGGTAGGGAAGGAAGAAAACCATTTGGCCTAAATGGGTGTGCAGAAGGTAATGACTAAAGACATATAAAGGGATTTGGAGAGGTGGCAAAGGATTATACGGTTACAGTCGTGAATCTGGAAGAGGCATTACTAGGAATACCGGGATACCCCATCGAAACATTTCGATGTTTCAGTTTCACTGTGTAATGTTAAAAGAAAAATGATTTCCCGATTAGACACTTACTCCAGGGTATGTATTTACCAGGTTTGATTCTCACATCTGTATGGTTTTACAGATGTTGAGTGGGAGTAGATTATTGGGAATTGGGTGATCATCCTCATTATGTCGGGATTCGTTATAATCAGTGATATTTGAGGAAGTCACCTGGGCTGTTTGCCGGTCGGCAAATATTTGGTTTTGAATATCCGCTGTTATGCACCAATTTCAAATCGATATATCTGTACGTCTATTTTCATAGAGTGAGATATACTTTTTGAAATTATGTCTACGACATTTACCTATATCAGTGGATGGTTAGGTAAGGAGCATTAAACAGCGGTGTAATTCTTCTTAACCATAAGTACAGTTTTCAACCTACGACACACAGTGAATGAGTTATCAGACTCAGGGGACTCATACAGAGTATTGTATGTTGTCCAGGGTCTATCAGGACAGAGGGGTTGGTCCTCGTACTATATTCGGTTTAATTATGACTTCTCTAGTTTTTAGACAGGTGTTTCGTGGAAACACAGGGTCCGAATTTTGAGAAGTTATAGGTATTTGAATAAAGTAGAGAACCAAGTGTTGCAAGTATTGGGATTCTTCAAGTTGATCGAAGATGTAGATACTTATGTATGGTGTTCAGTTGATAGTAATGATTAAGAGAACTTGCTTCTCTTTCAGGTTATTTCATAATTGGAAGTATTCCTAAGTTGAGTAACGCTGATTAGCCTCCTTCCATTTAGTTGACATGTACTGGAGACAGTTGCATGAATTGAATCTGGTTTGACATTCCATTGGCCACTCCGCAGATTTTGGTGGGTAACCTCAGGCGCTCGAGAGGTATTTCGGTATACTCAAGGACGGTGGCAGGGAGGTTCTTGTTTACCCAGACTTGCCATTGCTGTTGTTCCAGGCTGTGAGATCCGGCAGAAGGATGAATATAGCGTCGTTCTAAACTAGCTTTAGAAGTGTACGTCTATATGACTCTGCCAGAGGGTTGTCGTAGTCAGTGGGAGCAGCGGAAGCATTGGTGGACAAGTTGCTTATGTCTATTTATAGACTAAAGCAGATGTAGCGGAGATAGATCATCTATTTCTGATGTGACAGTCATAGGTTTGACGTCATCAGAACAGGGGATGGATCTATTGAGAAGGTAGTAGGAAGTGATATTCCTATACTACGATCGGTTACACTTTGGTCGTCACACAGTATTTTCTCCACAAGGGACTTGGACACAATATCAGACATACTGGTTACTAGATCTATGGTTTCAGATCTACATTTGGGTGGTTTCTCAATCAGGGTACCTTGACAGCATTCTAAGAGTATTTAGAATGGACGACTCCTGGCACGGTAGTATACCTGCAGGTGATGGAGTCACCCTCTCTAAAGGTGTCTTATAGACTAAAGTAGAGAGGGATGTGCATGATTGGCAGATCACTTGCTTAGGCAATTGAGTCAATCATGAGATGTCAAGTACCACACCAGATGTTGTTCTTGCACTAGATGCAATAAGTTGACATTGATCCAATCCTGGAGAAACAGTCGGAAGCAGTTTTAGAACATAAGTGGATGTTCTAGGGATATGATAACGAAAGCCCCATTCGGGAAACAGTTATCATTACAGGCTTCCAAGGTGATATGGACGACAAGGAGGTCGTCAGAGTTATAGTTTTCCCTCCGACGAGGGGCAGTATTTTGGACAGGTGGTCCAAGGCAATACTGAGGGAGGCTTGGCGCAGGATACTGATTAAGTTCAGTTGACGATACAGTCTAAGAAGTTTGGATTTGGAGTTCATTTATGAGCTATGTCCCATCAGACATCCAGACACATTCTGAGACAGGTATTGCTCATTTCGGGAGATGGGTTTTCTCCGCGAACTTGAGATATAGAGAGACATAGAAAGAAACATCAAGGCGGATCCACTCACTGAGGCTATTCCTCGAACGCAAGAGTTTCGCAAACAGGCTTTCTGAGACTGACTAGTAGAGGAGTTGGGTGTTCGGTATCACACGGGCTGTGAGTATGCGACATCGCAATAATTAGCCTTGAGTGCAAGTGGGAGATTGTTGGAGATAGTGCCCTCAGAGTCAATTATTGGATCACAGGCACGCGATTGCAATGATTGAGGGAGGACCTATCCCGGTAGAACAGTCTTACTCGAGATGATAGTATGCTATCTGGTTTGTCTTTATCATCGTGTACTGCTTTAGGTGACCTAACAAGTCACTATTACACGTTGATAGAGCCCCTAGGATTCATGCTTGACTGCCAGCAGTATGAGGGCGATCATATAAGTGAGAGCTGGAGTCTATAAGCACATCCTTAAATGGTCCCTAGTCGTAGGAGTTTCGAGACAGGGCATCGATTCTCCAAAGTAGACTAGTGTATACAGACGAGACCCCGACGAGGGGCGGTGGCCGGTCTCACAAGCCACTGGTGTCAGTTGGTTCACCTAAGATGTATACAGGTGCTCATTGGGTTATGAGTACACCGGACAGGACTCGCCGGGAACATGCTAGTTGGTCATATACCAGATGTCAGATGGCAGTTCCCTGGTGACATGTGTACAGGTTAGTTCATCGACCTGGGGATCGTCATTTGTCTCGTGTGAGTTCCCACTGTACTTTGATTACTACCCTACCACGGCTCAAAGGAGTCGTGCAAACAGGTTTTAGTTGGGTACAGTCCCGAGCCACATGGAGGCAGTGAGCGTATCTTCAGGGGTTCGTCTCTCCCGGTATTGGGGGTGAGGTCGTGCTGTGTCTAGGAGAGCCATTACACGAAGTCCTTGGCCAAGGCAAGGAGATTTACTGGTAGGTATTCCAGTAGTATCTCAGGGTGTTCTGGGCTACACTCCGACACGACTTGTACCGCTTTTGGGGGTCTGACTTTTACCAACCCCCTAGGCCCGCCATGCGATACTCATAGACGAACGGACCGGACTGTACGGATATTGTCACTGACAGGCTCAGTAGGGTGACAGGCTGAGTTCGCTCACAGACGTCCCTTTTGGTCAATAGCTGGTGGCCCGTCATGTATGGCTAATACCTCTGACGTGCTAGTGGTTAAATCCACAGCCATAGTATTGACGAGTCTTTAGAGTCCACCACACTTACAGTTACTCAAGCTTTCGGGCGAAAAGCTGTAGAGACCGTATGGAGATATGGCAGGGTTCGATCGGATACGTGCGGTATTGCACGGATCAGGATCGGACGGATTTTACTAGCCGGCTTTGGCTTAAGCCGGATCCTAGTATAGTACAGTGTATTTTTGTCTCTTTGCATTTGTATCCGGTCGGAATACAGATGCGGGTGTCTATGCACAGTATCGGGGTTTTCCTGTAATTTATTACGGGACCAGTTTTCTGGAGTTGCCAGTTTGCATTCCGTTCCGGCCGGTTTTCCTTTGTTCTTTCCCGGCCGGACTTTTTGATGAAGGGGGGTTAATTGCAAGTTTGCAATTAATTTTTTGGTGAGGGGTTTGATGCATATTCCCTTTTGAAAAAACAAACACCTTTTTTTTCTTTCCACTCACTTTTGAGGCCGGCCACTTAATGAATGTGCAGAGGACATGCTTCTTGGTTTTTGTGAAAACTTTTCATATTAGTTTCGTGGCCCCCCCAAGTGTGTGCTGGAATGATGGACATAAGGGATTAATTAATATAAGGTTTGATTGTGCTATTGGAGTTTGCAGGGGTGTATGTGTATAGGTTTAGTGGTGGGGCCGGCCACTGTTTGACATGGAAGAGTATGGGCCGGCCACTGTTGGAGTGAGGATTATTTGAGTGGATTTTTTTTCATTTGTAAGGAATGGAATATAAATATGTGTGTGTGCTGTGAGAATTTCTTCTTCTTGATTTGATATTAATTCCTACACTCTTCACACATTCATTCATCAGTGAGTTTTGCTTGCTATTCATTCTTCTTCCAGTGAGCTCAATTTTGTTGGCTGGCCGAGCCCAAATTGTGAGATTGCATGCTCATTTTCTCTTAGCATCCACCAATGAAAATCATTGTGCTCAAATTCCTCCATCTTGGCAACCTCATTAACCCCAAAGAGACAACGATTCTACATTATTCTACAGCAAGTCTTGGACGCGTCGGCTAGCCAACTTCGCGCCCGAGTTGCCTCGGCATTGAGGCGGGAGCCCGTAAAAGATGCAGGCGACGTGGTGCTCTTCCGGCGAGGAGATGGAGACCGGACATTCCGCGGGAGATCGGGACGACGACGAGAAGACCGGAGGACTCGGATCACTCGGTATATCTCTTCCCATCTTGTAGTTAGCTAGAACTAGTTTAATGGCCCGATCCGGGTTTTAGTGCGCGGTGGTGCCGGTTTGCAAAGTCCGCAAAATTAAAGTTTTTCACCGCTTCCGCATCTGGCCGTCGGGTTGTCGGCCGGGGCGCCGCCGTGCACTTACAGAAACCACACCCTATTAGATATGGTGCGCTCTACGATGAGCATAGCTGAGTTACCTATTTCCTTCTGGGGATATGTGGTGGAAACAGCAGCATACCTATTGAATCAAGTTCCATCTAAATCTGTACCTACCACACCATATGAGATATGGAGTGGGAAGAGACCATGTATTTAACGAGTTAAGATATGGGGTTGTCCGGCCTATGTCAACAGGCAAAATCTAGACAAACTCGAGGCACGATCAGTTCTATGCAAGTTTGTGGGATATCCCAAACCTTCACATGGATATCTTTTCTACCATGCTGAGGAACAAAAAGTGTTTGTTTCTCGACATGTCACCTTTTTAGAAAAGGAATTTCTTGCAAAAGAAATTAGTTGCAACAAGGTAGAACTGAAAGAAATTCTGGCTACACAAACTCAAACTGAAGATTTAGTGGAACCAGAGGATTCGGTAATTCCTAATAAACCCCAGCCACTCCGCCGATCTAGTAGGGTTCCTCGCCCACCTGAGAGATACTATGATTTTCTCATGGATGGTGGGAGCAAGGATTGCATCATGGAGGATGATGACCCAACTAGATTCGAGCCGGCCATCACGAGTAGGGACTCAGTGAAATGGCTGGATGCAATGCGGTCCGAGATGGAATCCATGTACACTAACAAAGTATGGACTTTGGAAGATGCTCCTGAAGGGGTAAAACCCATTGGGCGCAAGTGGGTCTTCAAGTAAAACTTGGTGTAGATGGGAAAGTGGAGACTTTCAAAGCTAGACTTGTTGCAAAGGCTTTTCGTCAAAGACCAGGTGTGGACTATGATGAAACTTTTTCTCCAGTGGCTATGCTTAAATCCATCCGGATCATGCTTGTCATCGCTACATATCATGATTACGAAATCTGGCAAATGGATGTTAAGACCGCCTTTTTAAACGGTGATTTAGAAGAGTGCGTGTACATGACTCAGTCAGAGGGCTTCGTAGATAGTGGGAGCAGCGGAAACGTGTGCATGGTGCTTAAATCCATTTATGGATTAAAGTAAGCATCGTGGAGTTGGAACATCTGCTTTGACGTCGTTATCATAGTGTTTGATTTCGTCAAAAACGTAGATGAACCTTGTATCTACAAGAAGGTGGCAGAGAGTAAGGTTGTCTTCCTCGTATTGTACGTGGACGACATACTCTTGATAGGAAATGACATTCCTATGCGGCAATCGGTTAAGCTCTTCTTATCACAAAGATTCTCGATGAAAGATCTTGGTGATGCCTCCTACATATTGGGGATTAGGATCTATAAAAATAGATCCAAACGGATATTGGGATTGTCCCAATCCAGGTACATTGACACTATACTAAAGAGGTTTAGTATGGAAGAATCCAAGCGTGGGAACTTACCCACGATCTCTGGAGTCATTCTCTCCAAAGAGATGTTTCCCAAGACTGATTTGGAGAGAGCTCGCATGCAAGGGATACCCTATACTTCGGCTGTAGGTTCTATCATGTACGCGATGCTATGTACCAGACCCGACGTAGCATACTCACTAAGTGTAGTGAGCAGGTATCAAGCTGATCCTGGAGAGAGTCATTGGATAGCTGTGAAGAGCATTCTCAAGTACTTGCGAAGGACTAAAGAGATGCTCTTGGTGTATGGTAACGGAGAACTCCAAGTGGAGTCCTTTACCGATTCGAGCTTCCAGAGTGATAAAGACGACTATAAGTCGCAGTCAAGATTTGTCTTTACCCTTTATGGAGGGGCAGTTAGCTGGAAGAGTTCCAAGCAGGAAACCGTGGCAGACTCGTTGATGGAGGCTGAATACATCGCTGCCAACGATGCTGCCAAAGAGGCTGTCTGGATCAAGAAGTTCATTACTGAACTTGGAGTGGTTCCATCTATTGAGAATCTAATACCTTTGTATTGCGATAACAATGGAGCGGTGGCTTTGGCCAAGGAACGCAGGTCCCATCAGCGATCCAGGCATATCCTGAGGCAAAATCACCTGATCCGGGAGATAGTTGATCGCCGGGAGATCGAGGTCAGGAGGGTTGACACGAAGAATAACACAGCCGATCCACTCACGAAGGCCATTCCCCAGATACAGTTTGAGAGAGTCTTCGCGATGCTCGGTATGCGATACTACAGCAGCTGGCCCTAGTGCCAGTGGGAGATTGTAAGTTGTATGTATGCCCTAGAGGCCAGTATTGTACAGATGATGTATATTATATTGGATGCTTGGACATATATAGAGATGACTTTCTTGCTCGATATGATAGTATGCTATCCGGTTGCTCTTTATCTTAACATGTATACTTGTTTCTTTATACTGTCTTATGGTTACATGTTGGTAAAGCACTTAGGATGTGTACTTGACTACCTGGACTATGATACAGATCATACTAGTGGGGACATGGTAGTCCATAACTACATCCTTCAAGGTCCTTAGTCGTAGGTATATAGAGACGGGGCATCGATATACCAGTGTAGACTAGCGTATACGCTTCTCGACCCATGAGATGGGCGATGGATGATCCCATATCCATTGGTGTTTGACATCAGAGATGGTATACGGGTGCTCAGTGGAGACTGGGTACACTGGACGGACTCGCTGAGAACTCCTAGATAGTATTATACCTCACGTCATATGGCAGTTCTCAGGTGACACTTATGCAGGTTAGTCTGTAGACCCGAGATCGTCATAGAGTCTTGTGTGATTCCCACTGTGCTTTGGTTTCCACCTTACCACGTCCATAAGGGCGTGCAAAACGGTGGTTTTTAGGTACAGTCCCGAGTCACATGGAGGCAATGAGCGATAGGAGGGGTTTCGTCTCTCCCGGTATTGGGGTTTGATATTACAGTGTGCTCGATTGGCCGTAACAGGGAAGTCCTTGGCCAGGACTGATTGGAGATTTACTGGTAAGTGTTACCAGTAGTTTTTCGACCCGTTATGAGCCTCACATCGGCACGACTTATCAGTTATTGGGGTCTGACGTTTACCACCCCTAGACTTGATATGCGACATATCAGACGAGGAGACCGAACTGCACGGTAGTATTATCGGTTGGCTCGACAGGAGTTGTAGCAGGTTCGCTTGTTCTCTTCTGATCGGTCAATACCCGGGTGGCCATTACGTTTAGCTGACCGCTTGCGGGTTTGGGGTGTTTGATATGATCATAACCCACTGCCGGCGTATTGACGAGTCTTAGAGTTCCACAAAGGAGTTACCTAGTCCAGGCGAAACGTTGTGGTGCGCGTATGCGATATGCCCATGGACCCGATTAAAATGCGCGTATAGGATACCGTATATTGATCGAGCGGGTTGCTTTTGGTGGGGTCATATGTTATATAGCCGGATTGATAAATCAAGTGTCGATTTATCATTTAACCATTAGTTTTCTCACTTAAAACCTTTTCTTGTACATGATGGATGTATGCATGCATGTATGCTTTCTTTCTTTTAGTTTCATGCACATATGGATATGCAAACACACATACATACATGCATCATCCATCATGGTTGCTTATACATAGAATATGATGGTAATATATGACTCACACCATAGTTTTTAATATGGATTATTATTGTATTTATACTAAAACAAAAACGAAAGAAAAAGGGTTAATTATTGGATTGTTTCTACACTCTTCTTCATCTTACCATGCTCACCCACTCTTTAACCCTTGGTTATTTTTCCTTAGGTGTTTTAAACTATGATACAATAATATCTTCATATTCTAACCATGGTTTGAGATGAGAAGAAATAAATATATATAGATATATTTTCATTTCTTTTCTAAGGTTAATCTTTTCTCTTCTTGAAAAAGAATAGTCATCATCTTCTTCCTCCTTCTTCTTTTGCTCTTTAGTATTTTATAGTGAGCAAAATACAGATCAAGAAAGGTTTTTGAAGTGAGAAAGAGAACCACAACACCATTCTACACAAGTCTAGCCTACTTGTTTGGAGTGCTAGCTTCATTTCAATCTCTTGATCGGGTGAAGTTGCAAGCTTGGACAAAGCGGACTCCGGGTGGATCATCGGTGACCTAGAGGAGTTCAAGCGGACCCGTTTCTAAACCCTAAGTAGCTGAGGAGTCTAGCGTAGGGAGCTACAAAGGTTGTGCTCTCAAAACCCTAGCTTTTCTTACTTATGTTGATATGCAAAATTTTGAAACCCTAATTTTCTAGGAACGATTCAATGATCGTTAACTTAGCACCCTAAAATTTTCATCTTTGTTACATGTGATGCTTCCAATCCCTTCATGAGGTTCTAGGCTAACCCAACAGAAGGTACACTGTTTAATGGTATTTATGTTTTAAATGAGAATACAGTTCTCAATGTACAAAACACACGCAAGAGGAAGAGTTCATATACGAACGAATCCTACTTGTTGCATTGTAGACTTGATCATATCGGAGAGAAAATACTAAGTAAGTTACATATAGATGGACTCTTGAATACGTTCGAATTTTCATATTATGAAACTTGTCAGTCTTGTCTTAAAGGAAAGATGGCCAAGTCTCAGTTCACCAGATATGGAGAAAGAGCAGCAGAGCTCTTGGGACTCATACACAGTGATGCATGTGGTTCGATGTCTATACATGCAAGGGGAGGGTTCTCATACTTCATTACATTCACTGACGATCTCTCTAAATTCGGATATGTGTATCTTATGAAACAAAAATCTGAAGCTTTTGAGAAATTCAAAGAATTCAGAAATGAAGTAGAGAACCATACTAGCAAAAGTATCAAGATCCTCCGGTCTGATAGCGGAGGGGAGTACTTAAGCACGGAATTCCTAGATTACTTAAAAGAGAATGGAATTCTCTCCGAGCTTACTTCTCCGTATACACCACAACACAACGGTGTATCGGAACGGAGGAATCGTACCCTGTTGGTTATGGTTCGCTCCATGATGAGTAATGTTGAGTTGCCTCTTTCATTATGGGGACATGCGCTTCAGACAACGGCATACCTTTTGAATGATGTTCCATCCAAATCAGTGCCTACGACACTGTTCGAGATATGGAATTGAAAAAGACCATATCTGAAAAGATTTAAGATATGGGGTTGTCCGGCTTATGTTAAAAAGCATAAACCAGATAAACTAGAGGCATGGTCAGTATTATGTAAGTTTTTGGGATATCCAAAGAATGGTTATGGATATCTGTTCTACCATACCGAGGAACAGAAGGTGTTTCTTGCTCAACATGTCTTTTTCTTAGAAACGGAGTTTCTTGCAAAAGAAATTAGTTGGAGCACGGTAAAACTGGAAGAAATTCAGCGACCACAAACTGAAACTGAAGATTTAACAAAACCTCAAGATTCAATAACCCCAGACGATAGCCACTCCGTAGATCTGGTAGGATTTCTCATCCGCTCGAGAGATACTACGGTTTTCTCATAGACGGGGATCGAGAAGATTATATCTTGGAAGAAGATGATCCTACCAGTTCAGGCAGGCCATTATCAGAAGGGACTCTGATAAGTGGCTGGATGCTATGCGATCCGAAATGGAGTCCATGAACACCAATAAAGTGTGGACCTTGGATATTGCTCCACCTAGGGTAAAACTCGTTCGATGCAAACGGATCTACAAAATAAAACTTGGTGTAGATGGGCAGGAGGAAACCTATAAGGCTAGACTCGTTGCAAAAGGGTTTCGTCAAAGATATGGTGTGGACTATGACGAAGCTTTTTCTCCAGTTTCTAAGCGTAAATCCATTCAGATCCTACTTGCCATTGCTTCTTTCCATGACTATGAGATCTGGCAGATGGACGTAAGAACGGATTTTCTAAACGGCGGTTTGGAAGAGTGCGTTTATATGGATCAGCCAGAAGGCTTCGTAGACAGTGGGAGCAGCGGGAAGGTGTGCAAGTTGCTCAAATACATTTATGGATTAAAGCAGGCATCGCGGAGCTGGAACATCTGTTTTGATGAAACAGTCAAGGAATTTAACTTCATCAAGAACGAGGAAGAGCCTTGTATGTATAAGAAGATTGTAGAATGAACTGTCGTATTCCTAGTATTGTACGTAGACGACATTCTTTTGATAGGAAATGATATTCCTATGCTACAATCGGTCAAGCTATTCTTATTACAACGGTTCTCCATGAAGGACATGGGTAATGTCTCGTGCATTCTGGGAATCATGATCTACAGAAATAAATCTAAGAGATTATTGGGACTTTCGCAGTCATGATACATAGAGACCGTACTAAAGAGATTTAGTATGGAAGATTCTATGTATGGAAATATACCCGCATTGCACGTAATCACCCTCTCCAAGAAGTTGTCTCCCTGTCACGACCCAAAATTGGCCCGTGACAGCTCTAATACTACGCAACGCCTAAAGATGTAACGTAGTAAAAGAAAGCCAAAACTCAGAAATCTAAACCATGAAAATACGGAAAAGATAATATAAGTTTTTGAAACATTTGAAATCACAACCCAAATTCTTTAAAAAGTCTTACTTTCTTTCTTTAAAATTTTAGCAACACCTCTTTTGTAAAAAGTGGCCCAAAGGCGGAAAACAATCTCATTATAAATATATGACGCCGTAGCGAAGAAATAAAAGACAATAGAAAGGAAACTGTATATAAAAGACAACAAATCCACAATTAATATACAATAACGTCCTCACTCAGTCTCTAAGTCAACAATACAATAGTAGATGGAGAGTACAAAATACAACGAATGTACAATATGAAATACAGATAATCATCCAACCCACCTAAGCAAAATAGCACTGGGAGCTGATGCGGTATCTGTAGCAAAAGATGGATAGCTGAATAGCCTGCCTCGACTACTCTGGGGAACAACCTGAAACACCTGTGGCACAACGGGGGTGAGTTACCAACTCGTGAATAGTAGATAACATATGCAGGTAATCGCAGGAATGTACGTACAGCATGAATCTAAGATATACAATTTACAGTCATAACAGGTCATGTGAAAGCAATGTAATGGAGATGTACACTAGCAGGTACAATCAATATATGAAGCAATGATGACATGATAATAGTATGCAATACTATGCAACAGGGATATGAGAAAGCTAATATGCAACTATCATAACGGTATGCTAACAGGTACAACCAATATATGAAGCTATGCAAAGAATAGATAAGTGTGAGGTATGGGGTGGAATATGTCATTTCCACGGAAACCTGACATCGTGGCAGGATCACCATCCATCAAGACACTCCAATCCACAAATCCTCAAATCAGCCCCCCAAACTGGGCTCTCATATCATATAAGTCTCACATCTCCTCAATGTACAATATCGAATAGATCTCCTATATCCCGAATGTACAAATCATCAATCTCTTTCATATCCAGTATCCAATCTCAATGAATCACCTATATCCCAAGTCGAGTCTCAAAATAATTTCTAACATCCTAGATATATATATATATATATGCAGAAATAAATATGATGGGGGCAATACACATATATTAGCATCCCATTCCACTAATATTGGTGTAAGGGTATATATATAACAACGGCTA
Source organism: Agapanthus africanus (assembly GCA_030015575.1). Taxonomy (NCBI): domain Eukaryota; kingdom Viridiplantae; phylum Streptophyta; class Magnoliopsida; order Asparagales; family Amaryllidaceae; genus Agapanthus; species Agapanthus africanus. The sequence goes on from CM057341.1 coordinate 658,937,007, forward strand.
AATCCCCTATTACATATACAAAGGTATTAAAAGAAATATCATGAAAACCAATGTGCCAAGTATCGACACAGAAATCCTGATCACGTATCATACGCTATCCCGAAAGCACGAGTGCCTGGCTGTGACCCTCGCCTTCCGACGTATGCATACGTACATGACTCCCAGCGGTGTCTCCGTGATCCCCCACCGAGTCATGGGTACTGTCACCGGTAGGTACTCGCCCGCCTCCAGGATCAATCGGCAAAATCCATCTATCTTCTTGCCGAGGGGAACCATACCGGGCCCCACCATGTACTCTCATACGGCAACCACACCTCGTATGGAGTATATAATCAGCACTGATAAAACTCATGGTGGACGCGCAAATATCATATCAAGGAAACCGGGTTTTTCAATGTATGCATAATTTCATGAACTCCCGCGGTTCCCAAATTCGGAAAACACCATGTAAAACCCAAATAAACAATGAACAAATCCAGGAACAAATAAATGCGATATATCTGAATGTGAGCATATAAATGAGAACATGTAACTGAAACCAGATGTATGCGAAATCAATAAGGTACAGCTATGTATAGGTATCTGCCTATAAGCAAAATATGTGCATGGTATACCTGTAGCTGTATCGCATGGTGTATATGTACCTATCACTAATGGTAAGATACACTATAGGTATACCGATAAGCTAGATGTCAAGTATGATAAGCAACATAGTATCTATAAAGGGTTGTGTGTGACATGGCAATTATTGACGGTGTGTGTGTAGCATACAATCCGTGCTCGTGCAACATGAACCGTCAATAATATGTGCAGTGTCCTACGGCTGCTAGTCACAGTATAACTATATCAAGGAAATAAAGTAAAGGCGCAATTCTAACAATGACGTAGAATGTGCGATAGGTATTTGAATCCTAGCCCAGACGCATAACTCCATGCGGGCGATTCCCCTGTAGATGTTAAATCTACTTACCTACACTCCACGCTAGGTGAATCCTACCATCTGCTCCCCCTGTAGCAGTGTCCGTAGTCTCTGCCTGCAAACCTGCAAATAAGACATAGAAATCACATATAAGCCAAATATTCCGCGAAACGCGATATCGAACCAAAACGAGAAACTCGCGTCAGGAACTAAACGCGCATGTGCACGATACGCTGAATCGTGTGTGTACGCGTCTAAAACCATCACGACACGCCGCGATACGCTGGATCACAGAACCCTCTCACGTATCGCGCGTATCGCGCAAACACAACGGACATGAAAAACGGTATATTGTCCCAAATTTTCTTACAGGTCAAAACTTACAAAACTACACATGCCAAGACACTATACATAGCAGTAGACTACCCCAAACGAAAACCCAACACCCCAGCCCCCTACTTGGCCGCAAATTGCGGCCAAAAACAATAAATCTGCGGCCTCAGTTAGGAATGGGGGTCTCGTGTTCTGGTGGTGTTATCTAGACCTAGTGTACATACTCCAGTCTTCTCAATTTTATCCTGAAGTGTCTGAGTCAATAGCAGATCACAGAATGTCACAATGTCGCATTAAAAACACCAATTTAGCACGAAACACAAACCCTATGGTATTTTACTGTAACCTGGGTCAATTCTCAGTTAGGGTGACCTTAACTACACTTAATTAGGTAGGGTTAACTAACACAATCACTAATTAATCAACATTCCACACCATTCACCACAATCTAGCACTAATTAGCTAATTAACACTTATTGACACTAAACCACACACAACTTAAGCAAACATGAAATGGGATTCAGAAATATACCCTAATGAACCCTAAGAAGCAGGTGAAGGTGAAGAATTGAGTTGCAACAACTACTGGTGATGTTGGTGCATGTTGCTGCTGCTGAAGTTGCTTGCGCTGCTGATGCTGATGCTGTTTCTGCTACTTCTGCTCTTGCTGCTGATGATGATCATGATGCTGTTGCTGATGATGGTGATGCTGGAGCTGCTTGCTGCTGATGCTGAGGGTGCTGTTGTTGCTGATGCTGAGGGTGCTGCTGCTTGCTTCAACTGCTGAAGCTCCGACTACTGCTACTGCTGTTGTCTGCTGTTGCTCCTTCAGTGCTGCTGCTGCTTCAATTGTTGCAGTTGTTCTTGCTGTCTTTGCTGCTGCTGTGCTATGTGTGGGTGTGTGTGTGTGTGTGAATTTGAGAGTGAGAGAAATGAGAGCGAGAAGTGAGAATGAGAGAAAAAACAATAAGTCAACCCCCTCCTCTCTCTCTCTTCATTAAATGAGGCATGGCAAAGGCCATCATGCCCCATAATGCACTCTCTCTCTCTCAAGGTCAACATATAAAAAGTCCATTTAAAAACCTTTTTTTCAAATTCATTTATTTTAGAAACAACCATATACAAATAAAAACCCAAAACACCTAATACAATATAAACTAGATTAGAGAATGGTTAGTTCACCATGTTGCTAATCATGGTTAAACCCCCGAAACAATCCTAGTTATCATGCACAAGTGTCTGCAAGGCTAGGAAAAATCTAATAAAATGCTCAATAATTAGGATAAAATATTTAAAAACCAATTTGGTAAACTTTTTATTAAAAACTATATATAAAAATATAATTAGGTACAAAACAAAGTCTAAGGTGTTACACTCCCACGACTGACGAGGAGAGGGTTCGCATGAGCAATATACCCTACACTTCGGCAGTAGGATCTATAATGTATGCGATGCTATGTATAAGACTAGATGTAGCTTATGCGCTATGCGTGGTGAGCCGGTATCAGTCAAACCTAGGTGAGAACCACTAGAAAGCAGTAAAGAACATTCTCAAGTACCTGAGAAGGACTAAGGAGATATTCCTGGTATACAGTAATGGAGACCTCAGGGTCGAGTCCTTTACCTATTCAAGCTTCTAGAGTGAGAAGGACGACAGCAAGTCTGTCCCGGTTTTTGTGTTTACCCTCAACGGATGGGTGGTGTGTTGGAGGAGTTCTAAACCGAACACTGTCGCAGACTCGGCGATGGAGGATGAATACATTGCTGCAAGCGAGGTTGCAAAAGAGGCGGTCTGGATGAAGAAATTCATTAGTGAACTTCAGGTGGTTCCGTCTTTTGTTAACTCAATACCTTTGTATTGCGATAACAATGGGGATATAGCTTTAGCGAAGGAACCACGGTCCCATCAGAAATCAAGGCACATCTTAAGGCGGTATAACCTGATCAGGGAGATCATTGATCGCCAGGAGATCGAGGTACGGAGAGTGGACACTAAAGATAACATGGCGGATCTTTTCACAAAGGCCCTCCTTGAAGCACAGTTCGTGCGACTTTTTGAGTTATTAGGTATGCGGTACGCCAACAGCTGGCCTTAGTGCAGACATTGGGTATGCGGTACACCAATTATTGGCCTTTAGTGCAAGTGGGAGATTGTTGGATATATATGCCTTAGAGGCCAATATTGTATAGTACTAGTTTGTATATTACATTTTGGAAACTTAGGATATATACATGGATTGACGACAGTCTTGCTCGATATTGTAGTATGCTTGCTTCTATCTTAATTTGTGTATATGTTTCTTTTAACATATTGGTAATACATATTGATGGAGCCCTTAGGATCTTTGCTTGACTACCAGCGTTATGGTAGCGATCACACTAGTGGGGGCTGGATAGTCCATAAGCACATCCCTTTACAGGTCCCCAGCCATAGGATTATAGAGACAGGACATCAATATTCTAAAGTAGACTAGTGCATACGCTTCTCATCCCAGCAGGGAGATGGTCTGTCCCACAGCCATCAGTACGTCGTACTAGAGATAGTCTGCAGGTGCTCGTTAGGTTACGAGTACACTGGACAAGACTCATCGGGAACTGTTGGTTGGTATTATATCTATCGTCAGTTAGCAGTTCCTATGTAACATGAGTACAGCTTAGTCCGTTGACTTGACACTGCTACTTCGCCTCAAGTGTGTTCCTACTGTCCTTTGATTGCTACCCTACCACGGCTCTATTGAGTCATGCAAACAGGTAGTAGTTGGGTGCAGTCCCGAAGCACTTCGAGGCAGTGGCAGTTAGAAAGGATTCGTCTCTCCCGGTATTGGGGGTTGATATCGCGCTGTGTTTAGAAGAGCCATTACACAATGTCCCTGGGCAGGGCAAGAGAGATTTACTAGTAGGGTTTCCTGTAGTTTTCTCTTGGTGTTCTGGGCTACACTCCGACATGACTTATACCACTATTACGGGTATGACGTTTGATACCCCCTAGGCCCGATATACCATACACTTAGACGAACAGACCGGACTGTACGGAGATTGTCATATTCAAGCTCAGTAGTGGTTCAGATGGGTTTTCCTCACCGGCCTTCTTTTCGACATCTGCCTGGGGACAGTTACGTACAGTGTAATATTTCAGAAAAATAAAATATTATTTTTGGGAATTTATATAATTAAATTATAAATATTATGAATATTTTAATGATGCGGTATAATTAAATACCGATAAATTGGAAAATATTGGAAAATTAAATTAAATGGTGATTTTGGAGGGATTTATATGATTTAGGCAAATTATAAATTTTTATAATTAGTTATATACGATTTTAATACTAATCGCGATTAAATATTGCTAATCGTGAATTAATCTAGTTTTGTGCATGTGACATGTACCATGTCTTTTTTTACACTTCATACATTTTCCCGCATGGCTTTTCATTTCAAATGTTTTGGTTTGGTTTTAAGTGGGAGAAAAGAAAAGAGAAGAGAAGAGAAAAGAAAAGAAAAGAAAAGGAATAAACAAAGATGGATGGGCAAGAGAGAGAGGGGGTGAAGGGTCATCTTTGACCATGGGTATTCTCGTCCTTCATTTTCTCCTCATCATTTCTCTCCCCCTTCATCTCCGTGGCTGCCCTCTCCCTTCACCTCCACTACACCCCTCACTTCATCATCAAAAACCCATTAAAACACCATCCCCACTTCATTAAAAACATGCACAAGCTTCCTACAAGCACTTTGGACCAAGAAAAATCGGATTTTGAGCACTTGGGGCAGCTCAAGAAAATTCTTGAGGTGCCAAATGAGCTAATCTCTTCACCATTATTGTAGTAATTCTTTCCTTTTAACACTTGTACATGTTTAGAAGTGTTTAAGTGTAGTTTGGTGATGTTTGAGAATTCCAAGTTAGGTTTTTGGAGATTTTATGTGTTGTGAAGGTATATTGTTGCTAAAGGACTCAATGAAAGTATATTGTTCGATAGGAGTGAGTGGAGGCAGAGGATTCATGTGCTAGACCCGGCGTGATTCTCATGTTGGTTAATGTAGCCTACCCCATATGCTTGGGATAAAAGGCTCAGTTGTTGTTGTGTATGTGTTGTGATGGTGCAATTGAGGTTTAGTATAGACAATAAACCCATTTTGTGCTTGATTAAAAACCAAAACCTGAGACTTAAACCCAAACCCTAAACTTAGAAACCCCGACATCGGCAGATTTTGGGAATTTGTGATGATATTTTGAAATCTGCTATGACCCGGGGCATCTGAAAATTTATAGCAATTACTGGGAGTCGTGCAGGCAACCTAGAGTATACCCTAAAGACCCCGGCCCCTATACCTTCACATTGGCTGCAATTTTAATCATTCTGGCCGCAATTTGTGTCCAGGTTAGGGAATTTGGGATTCGTGCTTGGTCCAGGGCTTTATTTCCAGTAAAATAGACTCTTCATGTGTGCAAAATTGGCTAATTTCACGTAGGGTAAATCTGGAAGCGTTTTGCATAGTTTCTTATTTCGTTTTGCGGATTTTAATGAATTGGGCTTTGGTATTTGCTATTGTGTTCCGTCGTGTGGCGTTTGAACATCAACAACGAGGGTTATTTGATAGTGTCTTGCATGCAAGATCATAGGTTTTAACATATGTACGATTTGTGTGTACTTTTGGTTTTCTTGCGAGATTTGTGTTTACGATGCTATATGTGAACATATGTAGGTACCCTCGAGTGGACATGAATGACAAGGACGGGCGTGGTGTCATCAACTTCAGCAAGCAAGGATCAAGGTGAGTAGAGATATGTCTATGGGGGAAGTCGGGTGGATGGCGTATAGCACCTCCGCAGTTTCGTAGTATAGAATGCGAATACGTTATGATATATATATATATATTTATTTATATGTTATTATAAGACGTGTATACATTTCTAGAAATGCTTTAGTGGACTTTGGGTTAGTGTAAGCGTATTTGGTAGTTAATGCTATAGTTTAGTGTTAGTCGTGAAACCATAGAATAAGGTTTACACCGGCACGCGCGCACACACACACATACATTTTATTACTTATGCGTATATAGGGATATGTATATATATATACACATAGGTATGGGACTATGTATATATATATATATATATACATATACATATACATGGATGATGAGGATAGTACATGGATTTGGTGATGAGTCGATGAGATTGGGCATGGTGCCATGAGATCGGTGATATGACATGGTTCGTATTATGAGATACGACATGATTATTATAGCCAGTCCTTAGGCAATGTGTTTTCATACACATGCATACATATATGTTGATTGGTATCAATATGTACTAGACTTAGATCATTACCCCCAGTTCATGATATATGATAATAAGGATGCAAGATGAATAATAAGGTAATGTGATATTCGACCCGTACCTAGATTTGGGATGCCGTACGATGGATTTACCGTACATGATATGATTATGATGATAGATCCGCACTCTTGACTCGAGGATGTCGTATTATATATTGTATCGTATGTGATACTATTGAGGCGGGATCACCGACTATTATATTTATATATAACGACTCAGACTTAGGTTTCCTTACCCCTTTTGATTAGATTTTAGTTTAGTCCTATAGCTACTTAGTAGATGTTAGACTGGGCTCGAGACATACTTATTTCAAAAACTAACGAATCATGAGTATTTTAAAGACAGGCCAAGGGATACTACAGATATTTCAAGGGACGCTCTTTTTCTTAAAAACACTGTAGCCCCTATTTTCTAAACACCACGATTCATGCCATTTGATATGCCAAAACTGTATGACTTATGTATATTATGTGCATTCTTTATTGTTGCATTTTCTATATATTCCTATTGTTCGTATCGCATTGCATGCTTATATTGTGTTTCTATTAGTTATAAAATCATACTGTCAGGATACCAGCACCATTACCAATGATGTGTATGCTTCACGTACACCTGCTTGCCAGCTCACACACATCATCATCGGTAATTGCCTTGTCACGTACACATTAGAAAATACCATTTAATTAGTATAAATTGTTAGCTGTTAGTTTCGACTTAGTATTAGTACGTTTGCTTTTATATGATAGCTTAGACATTGCATTTATTACTGTGATATCTCATGCATGTGTACCTTTATACGATGTTGCATTGACCTTGGAGAAATTGGGAACCGCAGGATATATTTAAAAACATGATTCATTTTAAAGAGTGGTTCCCCTTTATATGTGCATATTACTGTTCCATGTTGCATGATATACGGATATGCTTACATTTCTGTTAGATGTCGCATACATCATGCTTTTCGATTATACGCATTGAAATATGCTGTTTTCATGAGATTTCTGGATTTGAGAATCGTGGGTATTTCAAAAGAAAGTATGAACTGTTTTAAAAACCTGGTTTCTCTTGATATGATATTTAGGGCGTCCACCATGCGTTTTCTCGGTTCTGAGACGTGTGACAGTGATACCCGATTCGAGGAGCTGGATGAGGCCGATTGAGGGTACATGGTGGACCCTATATGGTATCCTGGGCGAGAACGGATTTGCTGTGGTAGACGGTGAGCATGGCAGAGGGACCACTACCTACCGGTTCGGCGGTTATCCGGAGGATACCGACCGGTGTGATGAGATGGATATGAGCCGACCGGTTCTGCCGGAGCACGCTGGCCGATACCACAGATTGACGGAGTTGAGATATGAGAATTTACGTGTCGATGCTGGACACGGGTTTCATGATGTTTCGAGTGTCGATTATGCACACCCAGGTTCCATGATTTTGCTGTGTCATGAGGGACACACGTTGATTTTTATCCTCAGACTTCTATACATATGCTTTTATGATAATTACATGCATGTTGTTGTGTCATTGGTTGACACGTGGACGAGATTCACATGCCTACATATATAGATTATATGGTTGGATGATATCTGCATGCGTATAGACTTTTAGTATATTGTTGGCACATATGCAGAAACTGTCACCCTAAATATCATACTTTTACCTTTATGATATAGTTGACCTAGGAAATCGTTATTTTATTCGATTTCTACCTGATAATATTTTCTACTCGCGAGTTGGCAACTCACCCCCGTTGTGCCACAGTTTCTTACAGCTTTTGCCATATAGGTTTTCCTTGGCAGCTTCGCTGGCACATTACTTCATTCCGGGTTATTGCTTTGGTAGGTGGGTCCACCCGCATCATGGCCACTATTGTACCTGTATTTATTTTCAGTTGTATCTAGTAACTCCATCAACCAGACTTGTATTATTTTGTAAACTTAGAAGACCATTGTTTATTTTTTCGACCTTAGAGTCGCGCGTTGTATTCTTATGGTTTTCTTGATGATATTCAGTTTCCTTTTGAGTTTTGATCCTCGCACTTCGGCGTTGTATTTTATATTGTTTGCATGGTTTTGACCGTCAATTGACGAAGAGCTGGCTCCAGCTTGGGGATGCCTTTATTCATATTATGTATGTTGTACCCATTTAGGGCCAGTTTTTACAAAAGAGACTCTGCCGAAATTTTCGGAAAAGACTTGATTTTAAAAAGGTTTACTACGACTTTTTTCAAACTGATTTATGCAAACCTTAAATCAAGTTTTCTTACACTTCTTATTTAAAAATGGTTTAGATTTCTGGGATTTTTGGTTTACTTGAATTAGATGGGGTCTTATAGATTTCATATGAATCAAGTGCCAGTCACGTGACATTTCGGGTAGTGACAAAGTTGGTATCAGAGCGCTAGGTTAACCGTGGTTCGAGTCTATGTTTGACTATGTGGAGTCTAGTGTGTATTGATTTCGGAACCTAGGCTTGACCTTACTGAACTTAGACTTAGTCGAGGGGGTATTAGACCTAAACTTTCATCACGTAGGTTGACCTTGGTTGATGGAGTAGGTGACTTAAGGAGAGTGACGTACCGTGTGTATGTTCCGTGGCATACTTACGATACGCTACTCCGTTTAAGAAGTCTTAGGATGTACATTTTCTTGCATAGCATTATATTCATTCATATAATCTATCCTCATCGATATCGGTTAATGGTTTTGCTTCCACGATTACATGGGCATAGAGAGGTACGGCTAGAGTTGCATCAGCATGTGCTCGTCACGGATGAGGATTGACCAGGGCATGATTCCAGGGACACACGATTGTATAGATGTATCGTCCTACTGTGTTTTCGCGCCATGAGCGTTTGATGGATCGCTTTTACAAATTTTTCGGACGTGCAGATCAGCACCAGAGGATCGGGCCACCGCTAGAGGCCATGCAGAATATGATGGCCGTCAATGCACCGATTATTTTGATGATTGAGGCACTGTTCAGCGTGCAGACGAATGATTCAGTTGTTGCCGCGACTGATGAGATATCGCCCCAGATGTTTGAAGCTAATGCCGCATGAGTTGTACTTAGAGTTATTTTAGAAGATCGCTAGTCACCCAAGGAAGAATGACTAGGATATGTGATTCGTTGCCTACCCTGATGCGAGGTCGTTAGATTGATTGATTCTAGCTAGAGACGACTTCACGCAGGTATGTTGAGAGTCGATAGAAGACGATCGAATGTTAGAAACCCATTTTTCCAAGTCTAAAGTATTCGGAAAAACATGCAAGTATTTCCGTGGACCCTCTAGAAGAATGAATCCCTAACTCGACATAATGACCATGAGAACGCTCTGAAACCTTAGGGTTTACAGCAGCTCAGCGGTGCAATTAATGAGGCTTGGGTTTCCCTTCTACGGCTGGTCCATAGGTGCTGTGGCATGTACTGGAATACTATTAAACTATACTCAAGATGTTGAGCTCTTGGGGGATCATGGAACTTTGATTAATAGATCGAAAGGTTTGATATCATTCGGATATCATGTGATGGGATACACTGCTTGGGAGACTCCAGATACGAGTGTAGCCGTTGGAGCGCAGTTCATACAGCCACAAAGAGACGATTCTGAATAGTCAACATTAGAGAAAAGTAGAGTAAGAGGTTCGTACGAGATCTTGATGAGATGACGTTTAACTCTGCCGACATAAGAGATGTAATACACATACAGAGGCATTGTAGATGGATATATCTTCTAGAAGGAGGCGTGATGAGTATGCAGTCGTTCCGGAAAAAGAAATAGATTTACTAAAGGGTGATGTCACGACCCGAAAAGTACGGAACATGACCGACACTTAAATTACGAAACGTCTCGAGGCGTACGTAATCTAAGTAAGCCAAAACCCAGAAATCAAAACCAATTAAAGCAGTAGAGTAAAGGAAAGACCAATTTAAGGCAAGTAGTTTTAATAGCATAAGCCGAATTATGCGTTTTAAAAATATCAAGTCATTTCTGAAAATTTCGGCAGAGTTTTCTTTGTAAATACTGACCCCAAACGGGGTACAACATGAATAGTATACGAAATGATAAAAGGCATCCCCAAGCGGGTGCTAGCTCTTCGTCAATCGACGACCATAACCATGCAAGCAATATAATTTACAACGCCGAAGGGCGAGGATCAAAACTCAAAAGGGGCTCAAAAACAGCATGAAAAACCCATAATAGTACAATGTGCGACTCTAAGGTCGAAATAATAAACACTGCTCTTCTATCTCTATCAAATATACAAGTCTGGTTGATAGAGTTTTACTAGATACAACTGAATATGAATATAATACAAGGGTGGTCATGAAGAAAATGAAACCGCCTACCAAAACAATCACCCTGAAGGAACAGTGCGCCAGCAAGGCCACAACGAAATATGTCTGGCAAGACCTGCAAGGAACTGTGGCACAACAGAGGTGAGTTGCCAACTCGTGAGTAGAAAACATCTACAAGAGAAAATCGCTTGCATAATGCAATCCTAGGTCATACGATCAGTAATATCCTCAAATAATAATATGGCCTGGAGCAATATAATGGTAAAGGTAAAGATCTGCCACTAAGTGTAATACTAAGTACTCGTGTCAGTGCCTCATGTAACAACATGTCAATAATATGATGTACAAATGTCAGGTAGCAATATGTCACTAAAAGGATGTGCAAATGCATAGAATGAGAACAAAGTACATCATGAATCAAGAACTATTTTTCTTTATTTAATGAGATTTCTGTATGTATATAAATTGGGATATCATCATACGAAAGCAACATAGAATCCGCATCCAGCATCGATATAAAACATAAATCCGCATATCTCAGGCATCCGTATCATCTGCGGGATCGGCCCGCGGGCTCCGGCAGAACGAATCAGCCTGTATCCATCTCATGACTCCGGCCAGTATCCTCCGGATAACCGACGAGTCCAAATAATATCACCGGTTGGTAGTGCCCCTTGCCAGGCTCATCATCCTCCTTGAAATCACTCTCGCTTTGGGGTACCTCAGCGGGTCCACCATGTACCCGCAGAAGGTTCATCGAACTCCTCGAATCGAGTTTCGAAAACCATCTCAGAACCGAGAAAATATCATAGTGGACAAAACTCATCATATCAAGGAAAAGCGCATTTTTCTCTTTAAAATAATTCATCGATTTATAAAACTTTCACATGCGGTTTCCAAATCCGGAAAATCTCAAGAAGAACCCGAAATCACCAAATCACCATGTCAATAATCAGTGAAAACCGGCATAAATCTCTATAATACTGCATAACCAATGAATATATTAATCCATCTTATATCATGCAATGAATGCAATAGTTAAACTAGCATATGAAAGCTATAACATATTGCAATATCAGTTAGCAGGCTATATCAACGAAATAGTATACTCTAAAGTGTACGTGACATGGCAATTACCGATGATGATGTGTGTGAGCCGGCAAGCAAGTGTATGTGGAGCATACGCATCATCGGTAATGGTGCTGGTGTCCTGACAGCATGGTTTCATAATAATTACAGATAATTTATGTATAAGCATGCAATGCGATGAAACATCATGAATATACAGAAAGCGATATAGTAACAGCGACACTGAAGAATATACTTATCCCGTATACGAGTCATACAATTCTGGTATTTTAAAATACTCACAAATCTACACTTTTGAAAACAAGTATGACTCGAGCCCAGTCAAAGGCTAAGGAAATCCACCTAAATCTGAGTCGATATATATATTTATCTAGTAGTCGGTGATCTTGCCCCAATAGTATCATATGCGATACAATATATACAATATGACATCCTCGAGTCAAGAGTGCGGATCTAACATCATAATTATATCTCGTACGGTAAATCTATCGTACGGCATCCCAAATCTGGGTGTGAGTCAAATATCATATTTATCTCATTACTCATCTGATATCCTTATCATCACATATCATGAACTGGGGTGCAGATCTAAGTCTAGTACAAACTGATACCGTCAACAATTATATGTGCGTGTGTCTAAAACACATCGCCTGAAGATCCGCTAAAACATCATGCTGTATTTCCTAATACGAGCCAAAACACATCACCGATCTCACGACATCATGCCTAAACTCATAGACTCATCTCCAAATACCATATAAAATACTCATCATCATCCATATGAATACGAATATTTATGAATCTATGATACGCACAAGGAAGGAAAAGGTATGTGAATGTGTATATGTATATGTATGCAAAACATTACTCTATGGTTTTGCGACTAAGAACCCAACTAAATCTTTTATTCAATTCTCGCTAACACTAACCCAAAATCTCCTAAACCATTCCTTGCTAAGTGTTCAAATCTCTCAATAACATATAAAAGTATCTCTATAACACCTTACATCATATCTTACGACTTTGCGGGGGTGCTATACGCCATCCACCCGACTTCTCCCCATAGATATATATATCTACTCACCTTTGCTTGTCGATGCCGATGTCGCCACACGCTTGCTCGTCGTCTTTAAGTCTTCACGAGGGTACCTACATATAATAAACAATCGCAATTGCTATTCACATCAAGTTCAAATACCAAAACGGCACACGGATTACCTATGGGTCAAAACCTATAGCCCACGTGTGCAAAAACGACTAAACAATCCTTGTTGATGTACAAACATGCAAAAACCCAATACGAATCCAAACATCAAGAATTAACATTTCAAAATAAGGAAAACATAGACAAAACCACTCTAGAATGCTCCCAGATTTTGACTCAGGTCAAAAGTAGTTTCCAATACAAGTCTAGGGTGTTGTTTATGATGTATATGAGCTACTGGACAAACCCTAACACCCAATCCAACCCAGTGGCCGGCCATACCCCTCCAAGTCCGGCCTCCTCAGCCCAAGGGTTCCATTTTGGGTTCGTCTGGCTAGGGTGATCTCTTAGTGGTGCTTCTAGGTCATTGCTATTGTTTGCTACTCTCAAATACTTCCCGGGTCACTCCAGATTCACCTGCACACCCCAAACACTCACAAAACCAACATGGATCAATTCTAATTTTTTTTATTCTCTGCTCTAAACTCCATTTCAGGTCTCTAATTTGATCCCTAGTGTCTTGTACAGCCACCAAACATCACTAATTCCCCAAAATCCTCAAACCCTTCTCTTGAATTTTCTAAACACCACATACCCTAACCAAACACATTCTAAACAAATCTAGAATACAAGAAATCAAAAACCAACCTAAATGGAAGAATTTATATCTTCTTTAGGCCACTCAAGATAGCCCTATCTCACCAAAGTTGTCAAAATCCCATTTTGCTTGGTCCAAAGTGCTTCCCTTGAGTTTGTGCATGCTTTTAAAGAAATGGGTATAATGTTTTGGTGAATATTTGATATGGGTCAATAGAGGTAGAAGATGGAAGAAGATGAGAAAGAAGAAGAAGAAAATAATGGTGGAGGCACAATGAGGCAGCACCTCTCTCTCCCTCTCAATTATTCTCACTTCTCTCTCTCACTAAAAGCTTACCTACCCTAATCATTATGTCCCTTCTCTCCTCATCATGACACCCTTTCTCTTTCTTTCTCACCACAACAAAACAAAACACATAATACAAATGAAATAAAACATGTAACATGTCATGGTTCATTAGCCGTGAAAACTGTAGAACCACGGATTTGGCTTAATCGCGATTAGCGGTGCACCAATCGGGTTTTTATCAAAACTGCATATAATAAATTTTTAAAATGCCAAACCCTTTAAATATATTTTTAAATGAATAAATCATTTTAATTTTCATTTATTTCATAATTATAGGCATATATTTATACCCTTTTTCGAAAACCCTAATTTCGCAAATCGGGCAGTTTTCGGGAATATATTATTTTAATATTAAATTCCAAAATTAATATTTTATATTTTCTGAAATGCTACAATCTTCCCCCCTTAAATAAATTCGGTCCCCGAATTTAAATTAAACCCCCTAAATTCTAAAACATTTCAATAATCAGATCAAATCAACGGGGCTCCAAAATCACGGAAGATAAAGAAACAGTACAATGCATCGCGTGCGCCTGAAAGACGAGTACAAAACTCAAAATCAAACTCCGTCAGGCGTCTTGCAAATCATCAGATTCGCACGCATATCATCGCAGTCATGGCGAAGACATCAATGTCAAATCCCAAAACGAAACCAACATGATATACATCAAACTATACATGTAAATATCATTAAAACAAATGAAAGATATGCATGCCAAACTCTTTTTCGAATCACTGCGAGATGCGCGTATCGCGGCACAGTGGCGAACATCTAGTATAAGAAAATAACTCTCTCTATATATATACATCCTTTGTTTAATATGCACGTACCACCGTTTTGAAAACAATTTAGAAGGGTTTCTTTTTTTTAAACGTTTCGTGTCATCTCAGACACGTAGGTAAATATCATAAACTGTACTGCTCCATAAGAAATCAATCCCAAGATGTGCATAAGAATGCCGCGTGCGTCTTGTGCGCACGGAAAAATCAAAATCCATAAATGTGCCATACATATGCACAGAAGCAACATCTAAGTGCAACGGGTATGCACGAAACACCTGTCAGAGGCAACGGTGTGCCTGGTAGCAATTATCAGGTGCATATGATATGCACAAAGAATCTTGATTTAGTGCATCTGTCGTGAACCAAAATCGTATCTCACATCACGTGCCTAACATGCGCGAAAATCCAAATCAAGTGCATCCATTAGGCACGAGTAAAAATTTAAATCATATGCATCCAACATGCACGAAATCACGAAATCCAACAACAAGCGCCGAACATGTGCAAAATCCAATCCAAGCGCGTCAAATATGCGCAAGAATCCAATTAGGTGCATAAGGTGCATAAAACAAAAAAATCGAGTATCACAATCGAAATCGACGGTATACAACACATCTCAAATCCAAATCCAGTATACCGTGGTATCTAATCATATAACCATGTGAATCAGCGTACACAAAATTTGATCGAAACACTAAAAATTGCATGAAATCTATGCCGAAAACACAAGCCAAATCATATGCATGCCATAGGAATGGAAATCAAATCAATATCTCAAATAACATCAAATCGAAGTCCTGTGCAATTGTAGTGCATAAAATACGTATCAATGCACTTCAAGCACATGCAAACTATACTGTAACATTTCAAAAAAATAAAATATTATTTTTGGGAATTTTCATAATTTAATATTATTTTTAATGAATATTTAATATTTCGGTATAATTAAATACCGATAAAATGGGGAAAAATTGGAAAATTTTAGAAATTATTAGAAGATAGTGTTTTATGTGAATTATGAAATTTTTAAGTTTTTATGATTAATTATATGCTAATTTAGTGCTAATAGCGATTAAAAATCGCTAATATGATTTTAAGCGGGTTTTGTGCAAAACATGAACCATTTCATTTTTTTCCACATGTCATTTTGGTGTATGGCTTTCTTTCATATTTATATCATGATTGTTGATATTTAGAGAGAAGAAAAGAAAGGAAAAAGAAAAGAAAAAGAAAGTCAAGGGGTATGGAGGGGGGTAGTTAGGAGGTATGGTGGTTGACTTTACACACACTCTCTCTCTCTTTCCCTCACTCCCTCTTTGGAGCTCTCGGCCAGAGCATAGCCCCTCCCTCTTATCTTCTCCTTCTTCTTCTTCACCTCTTCATTCAAGCTTCAAAACACCTCAATACCCCATTCTCACTTCTCAAAAGTTGTGCACAACCTCACAAGCTACCCATTGGACCAAGAAAAATATGATTTTGGCGTTGTAGGAGATTCTTGGGAGATGGATGAGGTAACCCCTTTCATAATTAGTGTAGTGTTTCTTGTGCTTTAGCCTCATTACAAGTTTAACATCGTTTTGGCGATGTTTTGTGGAATTTGGAAAAAACTAGAGAGGGTTAAGGTTATTTTGAGTTGTGGTTATGTAATTGGACTTTATTAGTGACCTTAGACTCCCCAGTTGTCCAAAACCAGACCTAACCAAACCTGAAACACAAAATACGGATTTACAGAACTTTCCAATGTCGGTTTGTGAACTTTAAGTGTGCAGGAAAATCTGGAATGTGCTGGGAATTTTACTAGAAAAATAAACAACTTCAGGAGCTTAGAATTGACCCTAGGAAGACACCCTGAGAGCAAGAACCCTAGAGGAGTCCCTAAGGCCGGCGAGACCGGATTTCTATGAGAGAGAGCTCAGCCATTAGGTGAGGGTGTGGGTCCATGTTCCTTCTGTAGGTCACAGATACCCTATATATCACCCTAGTGTTGTTTGCTCACTTGGTTATCACCCTAATCCAAATCTGGGACTAATTTCCTACAGTGTAGTATTACGACTTAAACTTTATATACCAAATCTTGTTTTATGTGTTGGATTGGTAGCCCAAAGGAAATCTAGAGTGACCCCAGATGCGTACTGGAAAAAGCTAGTAGGACCAATACCCTTTATTGACTACCAGGAGACTACCCTACAAACCTGACACCCCAATTCTTTACCAGGGCCGGCGTCGCCAGAATTTCAGGGTAAGGGGCCGGCCAACTTGTGGATTCAGGAATCCTGGTTGCTTTCATAGCTCAGTTACACTTTATACATCACTCTATTATTGTTTTGGAACATTGTTTTCACCTTATACAAAATCTTTACATGTGTTGCTATTTTGACTCGAGTTATGGTCTTGCATATTTAAATTCTGGATTTGTGGTATTTGTGCTTTATCTCGATCTTGTGACGTTCGTACGTCTATATCGAGTGATATCGGGTTGTTTTGCGAGAGCAAATCATAGGTTCTAACCTATAGGCTTTTAAGCGTGTCGTTTTAGTTTTGATTTGGTTTTAACACGATGCAATGCGTTATAATGTGTAGGTACCCCCATGATGATTCGAGATGATGAAGAGGATGATGGCGACACCAACATCGGCAAGCAAGATCTAGGTGAATAGATTATATCTATGGGGGAAGTCGGGTTGATGGCGTATAGCACCCCCGATGTCTGATATTTAGTATATATATATATACTATTTATGATAGCCTATTGTGTGTCATGGATATTGAGATGAGATTAGGTGTACTATGGTTAGATTAGGGCGTAGAAGTAAACTAGTACAGTTTCCTAGTTGTGAACCCTAGAATAGGTTTACACCCACCCACACATGCTTGCTTGTTATACCTATACCGTGATGATGATAGTGTATGATATTTGGAGATAAGTCGATGATATTGAGCAGAGTGCCATGAGATTGGTGATATGATGTGATTCGTATTTAGGATACGACATGAGATTTTAGCGGGCCTTTGGACGTGTGTTTCCACACGCATTTATATTGATGGTATCGATTTGTACTGGACTTAGATCAATATCCCAGATCATGTGATATGATGATAAGGATACCAGATAATTGATGAGATGAATGTGATATTGACCCGTAACCAGCTTTTGGGATGTCGTACGATGATTTACCATACAAGCTTCATATTGATGATAGATCTGCACTCATGACTTGAGGATGTCATATGATATTGTATCGTACGCGGTACCTTTAAGACGGGATCACCGACTATTATATATATATATATATATTTATATATATATATATATTTATATATATATATATATCGACTCAGATTTATGTGGTTCCCATACCCCTCCGAACTGACTTGTTACTTAAAGCTGTACTTTTGCTAGTAGATGTTAGGCTAGGTTGATATCATACCTATTTCAAACACTAACGAATCGGGAGTATTTTAAGGACAGGCAAAGGAAATTCTACGGATATTTTCAAAAGAAGCATCTTTTCTTAAAAACACCGTAGCCCTTATTTTCCTAAAAACCCCGATTCGTCTTCTTTTAAATAGAAAAATATTATGACATAGATATATTGATGTAGATACTGCACTGTTGTGTTATTATTCATTTTCCTCATATTCTTACTGTTCGCATCGCATTACATGTTAAATATATTTAATGTAGTATTAAAACCTTGGTGTTAGGACACCAGCAACAT
Source organism: Agapanthus africanus (assembly GCA_030015575.1). Lineage (NCBI taxonomy): Eukaryota > Viridiplantae > Streptophyta > Magnoliopsida > Asparagales > Amaryllidaceae > Agapanthus > Agapanthus africanus. The sequence continues at coordinate 658,955,643 of CM057341.1, forward strand.
TATCGATGATGTGTATGTTCCACGTACACCTGCTTACCGGCTCACACACTTCATCATCGATAATTGTCATGTCACTACACAGAAGGGTTATTGCATCAGGATATGATCCCTTGCATGTCATACTTGTGCACATACTTATTGTACATTCATACACGTGTACTTACATATTGTACACTCATATTTGTACACATACTCATTTGCACATACATAGATGATTCTCACTTGATTTGGAGATTTGGGAACCGCAAGATACTCATTAAAACTGAATCATTTTAAAATAGCGGTTTCCCCCAACATGTACATATTACTATTCCATGTTGCATGATATATTAATATGCTTACATTTCTTTTATATGTCGCATACATCATGCTTTCTGATTATACGCATTGAGATATGTTGTTTCCATGATATTTCTAGATTTGGGAACCGTGATTATTTTAAAAAAGAGAGTATGTGTTGTTTCAAAAACCCTGTTATCCATGATATGATATTTCCGTGTGTCCACCATGTGATTTCTCGGTTCTGAGAGTGGTATGTGAAACCCGATTCGAGGAGCAGTAGGCACCGTCTGTGGGTACATGGTAGACCCGGTAAGGTACCCCGGGGCAAGAAGACTCGTATATGCTAGACGGTGAGCCCGTCAGGGGAGTACTACCTACCGGTGATATTATTTGAGCTCGGTGGATATCTGGGGGATACCAACCGTAGTTGAGAGATGATATAGGTCGTCCGAACGGACGGGGCCCTTTATATATGAGGATTTACGTGCCGATGATAGGCACAGGTTTCATGCTGTTTTTGAGTGTCAATGCTTGACACTTAGGTTCCATAATTTTGATATGTCGCGAGCGACACCTGTTGATTTACATCCTCATATTTCCATGCATATTCTTTACGATATTTACATGCATGACGTTTATTGTTATTGGGTGACACGTGGACGATTTCCACATACATATATTGACATTGATGACATTGCTCACATAATTGGATGTTATCCACTTTTTCATTGACTTCAAGATATAGTCGACATTAATCATACCTCATATTTATGATATGTTATTACCTGAGGCACTGACACGAGCACTTGGCTCTACACTCATGTATAGATGTTACATTGCCACCTTATCATGCTTCAGACTTATTCATTTGAGCTTTATATATGTAGATCTGATCGTATTGACCTAGGATTATGTCATGCATACAATTTCTGCTCTGTGATATTTTCTATTCACGAGTTGGCAACTCACCCCCCGTTATGCCACAGTTCTTGCAGGTTTTGCCGTACAGGTTTCATTGCGGCTTTTCTGGCACACTGCTTCCTTTCTGGGTGATTGCATTGGTTGGTGGGTTCACTCGCATCGTGACCACCCTTATATTTATTTTATTCACTTGTATTTAGTAATTCCATCAACCAAAATTTGTATATTGTTTCAGACTTAGAAAACCAGTTATGTATTATTTCAACCTTAGAGTCACGCGTTGTACTATTACGGTTTTCATACTGTTTCGAGTTTCTTTTTGAGTTTTGATCATCGCCCTTCGGAGTTGTATATTATACTGCTTGCGTGGTTGTGACCGTCGATAGACGAAGAGCTAGCTCCCACATGGGGATGCCTTTTATCATTGTGTATATATTATTCTTGTTGTACCCCGTTCGGAGCCAGTATTTACAAAAAAACTCTGCCGAAATTTTCAGAAAAGAATATAGATTTTAAAAATGCATATTCGGGTTACTTATTTAAAAACCTTGTTTTTAAAATATGTTTTTGCTTACTTCTTAAAAAAACTAGTTTCTTATTTACTCCTTAAATTGGTTTTAGATTTCTGGGCTTTTGGCTTACTAGAATTATATGGGGTCCTATAGGCTTCATATGATTCAAGTGCCAGTCACGGGCTATTTTTGGTCGTGACATATACCGAGTGCAAAAACAAAATCGTGTGTGTACCATAAGCACAAAATCAACTCAGCTGTTTGAAATTCATGAAATCATAAATATGTGCAGCCAAGGCACAAAACGATATCAGGTACAACAACTGTGCACAAAACATAACTCCTCAGTAGGTTCAACCATGGTGCACGAAAACAAATATCATAAAACTCGGTCATCAAAACTCAATCATGCGAATAGATCGCCCAAAATACCGAAATCAAGTATGGCGGAATAGTCCCGCTCAAACACACCCTCGAAGAATCTCTGGCCAAGTGTCATGGTCACTCATAACATGTCCCGTCGACGATACCGAACTCTGGCCTGCTGGGTGTGCGTAAAATGACCAGTCCTGGGTTCAAGTCTTCTTGTATAATATTCCAGAAAGGTCCTGTCGAAGACTCTCCCAAATCTCGTTTCTGCCGAACTGCCCGAAAGTCATCGTCCTTTACTAAATCTGTTTCCTATTCCGGAATGACTGCATACTCATCGTGGCTCCTTCTGGAAGATATATCAATATATAACGCCTCTACATGTGTATCACATCTCTGATGTCGGCGGAGTGGAACGTCATCTCATTAAGATCTCGTACGAACCTCTTACTCCACTTTTCTCTAATGTCGACTGGTTCGGACTCATCTCTTTGTGGTTGTATGAACTGCGCTCCAACAGCTATTCACGTATCTGGAGTCTCCCAAGCAATGCATCCCATCTCATGATATCCAAATGAAGTCGAACCATTTGATCAATTCGTCAAAGTTCCATAATCCCCCAAGAGCTCAACATCTTGGGTATAGTTTAATAGTATCAAGTACGTGCCATAGCGCCTGTGGACCAATCGTAGAAAAGCAAATCCAAGCCTCACTAATGGCACAGCTGAACTGCCGCAAACCCTAAGGTTCAAAGACGTTCTATGGACATTATATGGAGTTAGGATTTCATTCTTCTAGAGGGTCCATAGCATTACTTGCATTTGTCTTTGAAAACTTTAAACTTGGAAAATGGCTCCTGACATTCGATCGTCTCTATCGACTACCAACGTATCTGTGTGAAGTCGTCTCTAGCTGGAATCAACCAATCTGATGACCTACCATAGCTCAAAGAAGTCATACAAACAGGTTTTAGTTGGGTACAGTCCCGAGCCACATGGAGGCAGTGAGCGGATCGGCAAGGGTTTCGTCTCTCCCGGTATTAGGGGTGAGATCGCGCTGTATCTAGGAGAGCCATTACACGAAGTCTTTGGCCACGGCAGGAAATTTACTGGTAGTTATTCCAGTAGTATCTCAGGGTGTTCTGGGCTACACTCCAACATAACTTGTACCGCTTTTGGGGGTCTGACTTTTACTAACCCCTTAGGCCCGCCATGTGATACTCATAGAAGAACGGACCAGACTGTACGGATTTTGTCACTGACATGCTCAGTAGGGTGTCAGGATGGGTTCGCTCATCGACTTCCTTTTTGGTCAATACCTGGTAGCCCGTTGTGTACAGCTAGTACCTCTGACGTGCTAGTGGTTAAATCCACAGCTAAAGTTTTGACGAGTCTTTAGAGTCCCCCACAGACAGTTTGTCAAGTTTCAGAAGAAACGTTGTAGAAGCCATATGATATATGGTAGGGTCAGATCATATACGTGCAGTAGTGCACGGATCATGATCGGACGGATCATACTAGTGGGCTTTAGTTTAAGCCCGATCCTAGTATTAGATTTGTTGGATTACTTTAGTCTCATCGTATTCGCATTCAGTCGCAATGCGGATGCAGGTATGTATATACAGGTGAGGGGTATCCTTGTAATCCATCACGAGTTTACTTTAGATGTTGTCGTATCTTTTTATTGTTGCAAACATTTGGATTAATGTTTGTTAATGGAAATTATGAGCACAAAATCATGATTAAGATCATTAATTGTGACACATGCACAAGTGATGACTCATGGTCTCTTTTCTTGTGCATGTGTCACATTATATGATGGATATGAGAGTTGATTTAATGAGAGGAGAGAGAGAGGGGCAGTAAAGGGGCAAGGTTGGCTCGTGTATTAATCTCTTTTTGCTCTCATTATTCTTCTTGCAACAACACAAAAAAAAAGAGAAAGGAAGCTCCTTCTTCTTCCTCTTTCTTCTCTAGCTCAAATCTCCATTAATGATAACGCCTCTAACCTCCATCCAAATCAATGGATGCAAGAGACAAAGTGATCACAAACATTCTCTACATCACCTTTAGAAACGTCGGCTAGCACACTTCGTTCCCGAGTTGTATCGGGCGAAGCGGGAGCCCATAAAAAGACTCGATGATGTGGTGCCCTTTCCGACGAGGAGATCGAGACCGGAGTTGCTGCGAGGAGCCTGCGATGGTGGCCAAAGACCGAAGGACACGGATCTATCGGTATAGCCTTTCTATCCCTTCTCTAGATAGCTTGTTGTAGCTTAATGGTTCGATCCGGGTTTTGAGCATACGATAGCGCCGGTTTAATGTTTGAAAAAGTTTTCGTTTCTGCATTTTTGCTTCGGAAAGACGGCTGGGGAGCTACCATAAACTTATATGGTATCAGAGCCACACCGTTAACCTTTACTAGCTTGCTCTAACATATTTAAAACAGCGATCGAACTATTTTTCTAAAAACTGCATTTCCAGGTCACAGTTTCTGTCAAATTTTTCCTGTAGTCAAAAAATTATTTGGTGTGCTGCAGAAAAATAGGCAGGGTCTTTTTAAGAAAACTGAGAAAATTTGGTCTGCTGATTTCACTGTAGCACGGCGGATCCGCGGTCGTACCCACGTTTTAGCCGCGGATCCGCCGCAGTACGGTAGCCACAGTGCACGAAATTTTCTGAGGTGGTCTCTGACTTGGAAATGTGGTTTCTGGTATTTTCTTGGGCCCAGATTTATTTGAGTACTGGGTATTGTGCTTGGGGCCCACTTCGAAAATTTTGTCGATCGGAAATTTTAAACATGTTAGTTCACAGTATTTGTAAATGCACGGCGGCGCCCCGGCCGTCTGAACGAGGCCAAAATGCGGAAATGATACTTTTACATAAATAGTGAACCGGCACCACCGTGCACTAAAATCCTGGATCGGGCCATTAATCTAATTCTAGCTAACAAAAGAACGGGTAGAGAGATATACCGAGCGATCCGTGTCTTTCGGTCTTCTCGTCATCGTCCCAATCTCCCAGCGGAATCTCCGGTCTTCATCTCCTCGTCGGAAGGGCACCACATCACCGGGTTCTTTTACGGGATCCCATCTCTGGACCGAAGCAACTCGGGCATGAAGTTGGCAAGCCGACGTACCCAAGAATACTGTAGGCTAAGTGTAGTTGGCTATGTCTCAAAGGGGTATGAAGTTGCCATAAGGAAGTGAAGGTGGAAAATGAAGTAGTGAGCTTTTGAGATGAACCAAGACCATTTTATTTTCAAGTATATGAGACCAATTCCCTTCACAAAAATTGGGACAGTCCCCATCACAATTGTGGCCGGCCTCATGGGGTGAAGGGAGAGGGAAAGGTCCAAGGGGGTAGATCAAAAATGCAAGAGAGAATGTGATAATGAGAAACAATCATCACACAAAAAAGTCTCCACCTACTCCCATCACAAAAAGTAAGCCATCATGAAGTAAAGAAGTCAAATGGCGGTGCACCATCATGAAACCATCATGATGCAAAAATCTTCTCAATTGTTAATTGCACTATTGCAAATAACACCGTCCACAAATCAAATTTGCATGCTTGCAAATAACCCCCTCTCCACCAATTTCCGGCCAAAGAAAGAAACGAAGGAAAATGGCCGAAACGGAAAGCAAACTAGCAACTCCAAAAAACTGATCCCGTAATAAATTACAGGAAAACCCCGCGACTGTATATACATACCCGCATTTGTATTCCCACCGAATACAAATTCAATGAGACAAAATTTACACCGTACAATACTAGGATCCGGCTTAAACCAAAGCCGCTAGTATTATCCGCCCGATCTTGATCCGTGCAATACCGCACGTACATGATCGAACCCTGCCATATCTCCATACGGCCTCTACAGCGTTTTGCCCAAAACTTGAGAAACGGTCTGTGGGGGACTCTAAAGACTCGTCAATATATTGGTTGTGGATTTAACCACTAGCACGTCAGAGATATTAGCCATACGTAACGGGCTACCAGGTATTGACCAAAAAGGACGTCGATGAGCGAACTCATCTTGACACCCTACTGATCCTGTCAGTGACAATATCCATACAGTCCGCTCCGTTCGTCTATGAGCATCGCATGGCGGGCCCAGGGCGTTGGTAAAAGTCAGACCCCCAAAAGCGGTACAAGTCGTGTCGGAGTGTAGCCCAGAACACCCTGAGATACTACTGGAATACCTACCAGTAAATCTCCTACCTTGGCTAAGGACTTCGTGTAAGGGCTCTTCTGGACACAGCGCGACCTCACCCCTAATATCGGGAGAGATGAACTACTGCAGATCCGCTCACTGCCTCCATGTGCCTCGCGACTGTACCCAACTAAAACCTGTTTGCACGTCTCCTTTGAGCGTGGTAGGGTAGTAATCAAACTACAGTGGGAACTCAAACAAGACAAATAACGATCTCAGGTCGATGAACTAACCTGTACACATGTCAGCAGGGAACTGCTATCTGACGTCTGATATAAGACCAACTAGTATGTTCCCGGCGAGTCCTTTCCGGTGTACTCATAACCCAATGAGCACCTGTATACATCTTAGGTAAACCAACTGATACCAGTGGCTTGTGAGACCAGCCACCGCCCCTCGTCGGGGTCTCGACTTTATACACTAGTCTACTCTGGAGTATAGATGCCCTGTCTCGAAAACACCCACGACCAGGGACCTATTAAGAATGTGCTTATAGACCCCAGCTCCCACGTATATGATCACCCTCATACTGCTGGTCGTCAAGCAAGAATCCTAAGGGCTATATCAATGCGCAATAGTGACTTGTAAGGTCACCTAAAGCAGTACACGATGATAAAGATAAACCAGATAGCATACTATCATCTTGAGTAAGACTGTGGTATAGGTCCTCTCTCAATCATTACAATCACGTGCCTGTGATCCAATAATTGACTCTGAGATCACTATCTCCAACAATCTTCCACTTGCACTCAAGGCTAATTATTGCGATGTCGCATACTCACAACCCGTGTGATACCGAACACCCAACGGCTCTACTAATTAGTCTCACAAAACCTGTTTGCGAAACTAATGCATTCGAGTACTTGCCTCTGTGAGTGGATCCTCCCTAATGTTTCTTTCTATGTCTCTCTTTATCTCAAGTTCACGGAGAAAGCCATCTCCCGAAATGAGCAATACATGTCTTAGAGTATGTCTGGATATCTGATGCGACCTAGTTCATAAATGAACTCCAAATCCAAACTTCTCAGACTGTATCGTCAACTGAACTTAATCAGTTTCCTGCGCCATGTCTCCCTCTGTATCCTCTTGGATCACCTGTCCAAAATACTGCCCCTGGTCCGAGGGAAAACTGTAACTCTGACAGTCACTCTGCCGTCCATGTCACCTTGGAAGCCTGGAATGATAACTGTCTCCCGAATGAGGCTCTCGTTATCATATCCCTAGAACATTCACTTATGTTCTAAAACTGCTTCCGATTGATTCTCTAGGATTGGATCAATATCAACTTGTTGCAGCTCGTACAAAAACAACATCTGGTGTGGTACTTTACATCTCATGATTGACTCAATTGCATGAGCAAGTGATCTGCCAATCATGAACATCCCTCTCCCCTTTAGTCTGTAAGACAGCTTTAGAGAGGCTGACTCTACCACCTGCAGGTATACTATCGTGCTAGGTGTCGTCCTTTCTAAAACACCTTTAGAATGCTGTCTAAGAACCCTGATTGAGAAACTACCCAAATCTAGATCTAAAACCATAGATCCAGTAACCAGAATGTCTGATATTATATCCAAGTCCTATGTGGAGAAACCACTGTGTGACAACCAAAGCATAACCGATCGTAGTATAGTAACTTCACTTCTTACTATGTGTATGTCATCCAAATACCAGGACATCACACCCTACTACCTTCTTAACAGATCCATCCCCTATTCTGATGAAGTCAAACCTATGACCGTCACATCAGAAATAGATAATCTATCTCCGCTATATCTACTTTAGTCTATAAATAGACATAAGCCACCTGTCCACTAATGCTTCCGCTGCTCCTACTGACTACGACAACCCTCTGGCAAAATCATATAGACGTACACTTCTAAAGCTAGTTTAGAACTATGTTATATTCATCCTCCTGCTGGGTCTAACAGTCTGGAACAACAGCAATGGAAAGTCTGGGTAAACAAGAACCGCCCTGTCACTGTCCTTGAGGCTACCGGAGTACCTCCCGGGTGCCTGAGGTTACCCATAATGTCTGCGGACTGGCCAATGGAATGTCAATCCAGATTGAATCTTTAGGTTCTTATCAAATCTTCAGTAATCGTTTGCGGTTCTGGAATCACTTCCAGTTCTACCATACTCCCACTACTTTTTATTTTGAAAAAAAAAATCCATTTTTAAAACTGTGGTGAGTCAAGAACGATATCACTATTGATCTTCCAGATGGTAGAAAGTCAACCCTCGTCATAGCCCGGGTCAACCCACAAACATCCATTACAGAAACATGCCTCGAGTTATCCGGAGTCTGGTTTTAAGCATAAGCCGGACAACTCCCCGTACCTTAACATTGTCAAGATATGAACTGTTTTATATCCAATACAGAAACAGAGGCACTGATTTAATTGAACCAGATTCAAATCATGCAGCTGTCTACAGTGCATGTCATCTAAATGGAAGGAGGCCGATCAGTGTTACTCAACTTAGGAATGCATCCAATTATAAGTAACCTGAAAAAGAAGCAAGTTCTCTTGATCATTACTATCAACTGAATACCATACACAAGTATCTACATCTTCGATCACCATAAAGATCCCGATACTTGAAACACCTGGTTCTCTACTTTATCCTTATACCTATAACTTCTCAAAATTCAGACCTTGCGTTTCTACGAAACACTTGTCTAAAAAGTAGAGAAGTCATAAGTAAACCGAATATAGTACGGGTACCAACCCCTCTTTCCTAATAGACACTGGACAATATACAATCCACTGTATAAGTCCTCTGAGTCTAATAACTCATACCCTGTGTGTCGTAGGTTCAAAACTGTACTTATGGTTAAGAACAATTACACCGCTGTTTAATACTCCTCTGCTAACCATCAACTGATATAGGTAAATGTCATGGACATAATTTCAAAAAGGTATATCTCACTCTATAAAAATAGACGTATAGATATATCAATTTGAAATTGGTGGATAACGACGGATATTCAAAACCAAATATTTACCGTCCGGCAAACAGCCCAGGCGATTTCCTCAAATATCACCAATTACAACGAATTCCGATATAATGAGGATGATCACCTAATTCCCAATAACTTACTCCCACCCATCATCTGTAAAACCAAACAGCTGTGAGAATCATACCTGGTAAATACATACCCTGGATCAAGTGTCTAATTGGAAAATCAGTTTTCTATTAACAGTACACAGTGAAACTGAAACATTGAAATGTTTCGAAGGGGTATCCGGGTATTCCTAGTAATGCCTCTTCCATTATCAAGATTCACAACTGTAACCGTATATTTCTTTGCCATCTCTCCAAATACCTTCATATGTCTTTAGTCATTGCCTTCTGTACACCCTCTTAGGCTAAATGGTTTTCTTCGTTCCCTACCGTTTGGCACCAGCCTATGGTCTGGAAGAAGACTATCCAATAAACATAATGGGTGTACTGTCCTAATCATAGGAGCACTCGCAATGCGAGAGAAGGTAAAGATAAAAGACAACCGAATAAACCTTATTCCTATTCTCCTGAACCAGGATCCATCCCCGAACTGGAAAAAGTTCCTTTCGAGTTCGTATATAACCATACGATGGAGTATCCAATAAACTTTAGATCTTCATAGTGATACGGAGTGTCCTAGAGAAATACAAAGGTGAAGTGGTAGTGGTAATGAAATACCTGGTTTGGTCGTGAATAGCAGTCACAATTTACTTTGCCTTCTTACTAATCTCTTTTTTGTCTTAACTCATTACCTTCTGCACACCACACTTAGACTAATCGGCTTTCTTCATTCCCTACCGTTCGGCACCAGCCTAAGGTTTGGAAGAAGACTGTCCAATAAGCTTAACAGGTGTAATATCCCCTAATCCAAGGAGCACTCGCATCCTGAGAGAAGGTAAAAGGAAAAGACAACTGAATAGTCCTATTCATTTTCTCCAGAATTGGAAACCATCCTCGAATCTGGAACAAGTTCCTTCGAGTTCGTATATAACCATACGATGGTTTTATCCAATGTAAGTGGACGTTCGTAGTAATACGGGTTGTCCTGGAGAAAAGGGTAAAAGTAGGAGTGGCAATGGGGTATGCAACTCTGACAATTCAAAAGCCAGTGTTTAAGAAGGTTCAGTCAATTTTGGTCACTGAGTCATAGTCAAGGGTCGGGTCATGGTCGTTGCCAAAGAGAGAGAGAAAAGAAACACTTAGCGTTCACTCTAACCTAGATCAGAATGGTTATCACTTTATCTAATCAGGAAACCTCACACTGTACCGTCAAATTCTCCTCCAAACCTGAAAGAAGAATTAGTTGGGATCACCCTAGGAGTAAACCAACTCATTAGTGGGAATCGGGATCCAACTATCATCGCATGATAATGTGATGGACTCCACTCACGTTATCATAATACAGAAGGTATGCGCATATCTGGCAAGTTTCGGTTTCTTTAGAAACTCCCGATGTGATTTTTGCTCCATGCTCTTATGACCTTGACGAAGGCCAACATATCATAAGTCACATGTCAAGTTCTACCCGTCATTATCCGGGTTAATTTGAACCCACCCATACATATCCTTTACGAAGGCCAAAATAGTAATACGACTGTCCCAAACCAACGCATCTATCTATGCTGCAGAAAAGTAACAAATAGCTACCATACACTATGCCTTGACGAAGGCCAAAATACATATCATGAATACTAAGTGCTACCTTTCTGAAATGACGGAGGGCTATGAATGGTTTCTGGTGATAACCTTTAACATAATGAACTTGATATCGTTGAAGGAACCAGATAGCTTTATAAAATTATAGTGACGAAAATCTTTACTAAAGAGGCCACTCCCGGTGAAGGGATCTCGGCTCTTTCCCCGTAGAATGGGGTGCAGGATATTCCAACTGAATACCACGATGCAAAGCAAAAGTAAATGACTATAGTGAAGTTATTGCCCTGACGCAAAACTTCTGTCCAAGGGTCACTCCTGGTGAAGGGATCTCGGCCCTTGCCTCGTCGACTGAGGTGCTGGATATTCATAACCGAATAGCACTATGCAAAATAAAAAAGAACGTCCTTGCAATAACAGCTTTTTGAAAAGTGTTCCAACAACATCAGAATAGGTTTGTTTAGCTTGCATTGATCCGAATCAACGCAGTCCCATCAATTGATCACACCAATAAAGAACGAAAATAATGATGTACGTATATGCCACCACTGGGTCCCGTCATCACCCGTTAGGTTACTTAACTAACAACAGAGCGGGTACTGGACTAGCGTGGATGCAAAACATATACAACATCTACTAGTATATATATATCAATATATAATATTCGCTCAAGACGTGATAAAATGCAACATCACAGAAATGTACATCATCACAGAACAATACAGATATTTGGGATCCCTGGGTTTCATAGAGCCGCTACTGAAACCCGACGTTTTCCTGGTCATGTGGATAGCCTGTGCTATTAAATCCTAGACCCCTACGGGCACGGCGAGTCACCCGCCAAAACCTGAAGCGAGGCAGTCCCTTCAGCAACGTGAATGGACCACCCAGCACTTCACGGAATCCGGTAACTTGGGCACCCCTCCTTGGGTCAACCTGTACCCCCTATGAGTGCGGCGAATAGCCCGCCAATTCTAAAGTGAGGCCCCCTCCGTCTCAACGCCATGAGATGCGGGCCCGTTGCCCTCTAGAACCCGGCTATCCGTGCACCCCTCCGCGGGGTAATCCTAGTACAGAAAGTAAAATATACATACAATAGGTACATCGACCTCAGCCCGGTCGTGCCCCAAAAGAATAATATACAGACAGGCTGTGATGGCAGTCCACATGTCGGACACTCACCCCGCAATATCAAATGTACATAAAAATACCAAAACTGTACTAACATTGCATCCAGGCTATCCCCCATGACCAATCCGCAACATCACAACACAATAGAGAACATCAACGTGAATGTCACGTTCGCAAATCCATCTAAAAGGGCTATACCAGTTAGACAGGATTTACCGATCAAGTGACATTCACGGTCGCAGATATAATGTAAATACTGTGAACTAATATGTTTAAAATTTTCGACCGATCAAATTTACCGAAGTGGGCCCCAAGCACTACTGTAGCACTCCAACAAAATCTGGGCCCAAAAAAGAATATTCCAAAAACCCCATTTTTTACTCAGGAACCAACAGAAAAATTTGGGGCAGTGACTGTTCATTACTGCGGTGGAACCGCGGCCAAAGTAGGGTTACGGCCGCGGTTCTGCGGCTGAACATGAAGATCATTGCACCAAATTTTCCCAGATTCCTTTAAAACCCTGCACGAATTTTTGACATGCCCAGAAAAATTTTTGGAGCACAAAATGAAATCGACAGAAATTGTTACAGAAAATGCGGGTTTTCGGAAATTCCGTTCGATCGAACTTGTAAACACGTTAGAGCAAGCTAGACTAGGTTAATGGCGTGGCTCTGATACCAATGTAAGTGCACGGCGGCGGCGCGGCCGTCTGAACGAGGCCAAAATGCGGAAACGATACTTTTGCATAAACTAGTGAACCGACACCACCGCGCACTATAATCCCGGATCCGGCCATTAATCTAATTCTAGCTAACTAAAGAACGGGTAGAGAGATATACCGAGCGATCCGTGTCCTTCGGTCTTCTCGTCGTTGTCCCGATCTCCCCACATTATCTCCGGTCTTCATCTCCTCGTCGGAAGGGCGCCACATCGTCGGGTTCTTTTACGGGCTCCTACCTCTGGACCGAGGCAACTCGGGCACGAAGTTGGAAAGCCGACGTGCCCAAGAATACTGTAGGCTAAATGTAGTAGGCTATGTTTCAAAGGGGTATGAGTTGCCATGAGGAAGTGAAGGTGGAAAATGAAGTAGTGAGCTTTTGAGATGAACCAAGACCATTTTATTTTCAAGCAAATGAGACCAATTCCCTTCACAAAAATTAGGACAGCCCCCATCACAATTGTGGCCGTCCTCATGAGGTGAAGGGAGAGGGAAAAAGTCCAAGGTGGCTAAATCAAAAATGCAAGAGAGAATGTGATAATGAGAAACAATCATCACACCAAAAAGTTTCCACCTACTCCCATCATAAAAAGTAGGCCATCATGAATTAAAGAAGTCAAATGGTGGTGCACCATCATGAAAACATCATGATGCAAAAGTCTTCTCAGTTGTTAATTGCACTATTGCAAATAACACCCTCCACAAATCAAATTTGCATGCTTGCTAATAACCCCCTCTCCATCAATTTCCGGCCAAAGAAAGAAACAAAGGAAAATGGCCGAAATGGAAAGCAAACTGGCAACTCCAAAAAACTGATCCCGTAATAAATTACAGGAAAACCCCGCTACTGTATATATACCCGTATTTGTATTCCGACCGAATACAAATGCAATGAGACAAAATCTACACCGTACAATACTAGGATCCGGCTTAAACAAAATCCCGCTAGTATTATCCGTCCGATCATGATCCGTGCAATACCGGAGGTACATGATCGAACCCTGCCATATCTCCATACGGCCTTGTTCATACTATAATATTGCATTATTGTACTCACCATTTTTATTCATTTTATAAATAAACAGGTACTCTTAACGCACGTTTGTTGCATATTACAGGATACAGGCTCTTGGAGCGAATAAAGTGAAAAAGACGAAAGTTGATACAGAAAAGGGACTTTTGACCAACAAGTAGACGGATCCTAGTCAAACCTAGACGAAGAACAATTCACAATTGTATAAGGCAATGCAGTCCGAAATGTCAAAGTGAACGGTCAAAAGATCCTTACAAGTTTTCACTGAAGATCTGGAGAAGATCCAGAAGTCAAATGGAGAAAAGAAGTGGAAAAATAGAAAGCCCAGGAAGACAAGAAGAAAGCCCAACAGTTTCATGACCCAACTCCACAGTTTGGCCGCGGAACAGCGGCTAAACCTAGGCTGGCGCCGCGGTTCCGCGGCCATCAAGTGCACGTGTCGGTGCAAACTTTCTGAGTTGGTGCGTCGGTGCGGGTGTTAGGATTTTCGGTGGGCAAATCTGTAATTGCACATGTGCGAGAGTCGTAACCCTAGTTTCCCTGTTTACCTATAAATTGTAATCACAGATCTGTAAAACTCATGCCTCTTTTCAATAAACAAATTCAGATATGTTCTGTATTATTGCTTGGAGGGAGCCATCAATAAAAATTAGTAAGTAATTTTATTGCTTCTCTTTTAATTAGAATGTCTTTTAATCCCCTAATGAGCGAGTAATCTCCTCGCTTGTTAGGGTTAGCCTTAAGGAAAGGTTTGAGAGATAAGATCTCTCACCCCTTTCATGCCATTCACACCTAAGAATTAGAACTCCATGCATGCACGCACAACCGCTCCCTACGGCACCTTATCCCTCGAGGTAACGGTGAACCGTAGTATAAAGGGATGGTTGCGCGCGTTTTCCATGGTGGTTAGGGTAATTATCGATAAAGGAAGGACAAGAATCTAGAGGAAGAAACATCTTCTCAAAAGATTCAAATCCACTTTATTGATAATTACCACAACATCTAATAGATCTAAAATAAGGCATTGAAAGCGGTGTGGAAACCTTTAATCTCCAAACTTCCCCTAAGCCTAACCCTAGCAAGACTTTAAATTAGATTAATTTAGTTTATTGATAGATTTAGGTTATAGATTTAATAAATCAATCCAAACAACATTTGGAATCACCTCGTAAAAACACATTAAGAAAATTACGCATCTCTGGATCGACCCGTATTCACCGGCTAGCTGCAAAGCGACGCCGTTTCTGATTACGGTAAACAAGTATTTTTGGACTAATCAAATGGCGCCGTTGCCGGGGATGGCGTAATTTTTTTTCTGTGTAATTTCGGGTTGATATAAATTTTAAAAAAATCATAAAATCTGGAAAAAAATATATAAAAAATTATCAATTTTGATCTGTTTGAAGGGTGTATTGTTTGAATCTTGCAGAAACAGCAAAGAATCACGGATCTGGAGATTTATAGAGAGCAAAATAGAAAAAAAATCATATCAGAACAGAGGAGAATTGGAGAACAGGAACTACAGAATTTTTTTCCAGACGCTGATCCAACTTCCCGACCGCCCTTCCGCGGCAAAACTGCCCCCAGACTGCGGTTCTGCGGCGGCCACGTGGCCTCATTGCGCAAAATCAGCTCTGTTTGTTTTCTAATCCCTTCCTCTGTCAACCTCCATATATCTTTTGTGAAAATTTTCTGCAGGATTTCTTTGCGCTAAAAATCTTCTCTCCCCTTCTAAATAACAGATTTTCTGCAGGTTTCTTTGTGCCGCGCTTAAAAAAAATTGATTGCAAGTGAATTTAATGTTTTGCATAATTTAACCGGACTTTAAGGGGCTAATTGACCAAACTCAGATTGGGTGGGGATTTCATCACCCTTCCCAGGACCCCAGAAAACACTTAAAGCATTTGCATTGACCACAATTAATTAAAAAATACTAGACTCAGACCTAAGGACATCGAGCTCAATGGGAAAATGACTAGTATAGGCATCGACCGTTTATCCTAACTGACTTTGCGGTGTCTAGGCAAGTGTGTCTAGGCTAGTGGTTATTAATTAGGCCGACTATTGTGGTTCCTTCCCACTTACCTGGCATTTACCTGGCCGCAAGTGTTGGTGAAGAGGCGGTTTGAGGTTCTATTTCTAGCCCTAATTAGGAGCTGTCTAGGAGACCTAGGTGACCCTAGATCTAGGCTTGATTGTGCATGTGTGGTTGATACATTTGTGTCATAAGTCACTTTTCAAAAATATCTTTGCAAACATTCTCACATAAAAAAAAAGGAAAAATCTTTTCAAAACTTGCAACTTGTCGCTCAAGGAACTTGCAACTCACTTACACCACTTCTTCTCATTGACGTTATCTTACCCCCATATTTTTTTTTCTTTTTTCTGACTACACTACTCCTTTAGTGTATGTCACTTTGGACTAGGGATACTAACGCCCGATTAGTCCGTGTTTCGTTGGTACCGACCGACGAACCTTTCGACACCGAAGTCGAAATTCCTTCCATTTCCTTACCTCCACCTTCAAATTCTTCTTTCGAAGGTATGTCGGGATTCAACCCCAACGATACCTTACCGACGGGAATGATTCCACCTCCGTTAGGTGCGAATAACCCGAATCTTCCGCCTGTTGTAGTGCCCGCACGAGTTGCGCTTCAGGATCTCTTTTACCCCGTCCGCACTTCTTTACCTACATGTCTTTCACCCCCACCGGCAAATAGGGACGATTTTGAAATAAAACCACAGTTCAACAATATGCTGCCAAAATTTCATGGTTTGGAATATGAAGATGCATATATCTTTATCAATAAATTCCAAAATGTGTGCGCTATGATGAAAACGACCCAATTAAGTGATGACGCTATAAGGCTAAGGGTCATTCCTTTTACCTTATATGACCTAGCCGAGAAATGGCTATACAGCACCGCATCACATTCCATTAGAAATTGGGACAAATTTGTGAAAGCTTTTCTGAAAAAGTTCTATCCTCATCACAAAACTGCTAGAATCCGTAACGAGATTATACAATTTTCACAGCTTCCTTCCGAACCATTTTGGAAGTGCTTCGAGAGATTTAAAGACCTACTTGTTCAATGCCCTCATCATGGGATCGAAAGTTGGCAACTTTGCTAAACATTATACGAGGGATTGAAGTCGGCAACGACGCAGTTGCTAGAAACCATATGTCAAGGTCATTTTCTCTCCAAGTCTAGCGACGAAGCGTGGCAGTTTCTTGAGGATCTTAGTGAGCAAACAATTCAGTGGGAAGTACCAAGACCACATCATCTTCTTCTATTGGTCAATCTAGGGCAGGCATACATCAAGTAGATATGTAGATTACTATGAAGGCCGAGATGGCTGCACTTATGAAAAAGCTAGAAGCCTTTGAGACCAAAATCTCATCGTCTTCTCCTGCCCCTACTTTACCCATACGAACTGTTTGTGCTTGTTGTTCGGATCTATCGCGTCTTACCAAAGAGTGTCCTTACAATCCACCTATTCAAGGACAAGATCAAGTCAATGCTGCCTTTCAGCAACGACAAAGAAATGATCCGTACTCTTCGATATACAATCCGGGGTGGAGGAGTCACCCAAATTTTGCTTGGAACCAAAATCAACAATTCCAAGGAAATAACAATTTTCAAAGACCACCTCCTCCACAACAACAACAAGCACCTTCGCAAACTCAAAACCAGCAACCTTTCCAACAACAACCTTATACAAATCAAACGAACAATTTGATTCAACCAAATGATGATAAGGTTATCTCGCTAGAAAAAAGTCTAGATGCCTTTCTTAAGCAATCTACAGAATCCGCAGCAAGATTTGAAAATTATGTTCAGTCTTTGATGCATAACAATGCCTCACACGATCAAAGTATCAAATCTATTAAGGCACAAATTGCATAATTAACTGCTGCGTTGAGCGAGAGAGAAAAGGGAAAGCTTCCATCTCAACCATTGCCAAATCCCTGTCACACACAAAACGCATATCACAATCACAATGTAAATGCGGTGACCACGTTGAGATCCGGAAGAGTGTTGCAGAATAATGTGGGTACTAGTGATGACATCTCCGCCGGTGGTTCTTCTTCTTCTTTTTCTCCATCGTCATCTTCCCCTTCTTCATTTTCTTCACCTTCTTCTTCACCTTTTTCTTTAGAGCCTATTCTCCACCCTTCACACGGCTCTACTTCTTCTAGCTCGAACAGACCCATTTCTAACAACACGAACACATCTGCACTGGGATCCGTTCCTACTCCACATTCTACTCCACAAATATTTGACTCAACAAATCTTCAAAATGCTCCATTTCTAAACAGGTTGAGTCCTAATAAACCAACTGCACAAGTGGAGAAGATTGTGCAGATATTTAAGCAGGTTAGCATAAATATACCTCTCTTAGATGCAATCCAACAAGTCCCTTCATATGCGAAAATCTTAAAGGGCTTATGCACCTCGAAGAGAAAGTCATCTCAAGTACCCAAGAAAGTGCTAGTGGCTAGTGCAGTGAGCAATGCTATTAACCACCCTCAAACCTTACCCCAAAAACGAAAGGACCCCGGCTGTCCTACGATTTCAATCACAATTGGGGATGAGAAAATTAATCGAGCACTTTTAGATCTTGGGTCTAGTGTTAACCTGCTTCCCTACTCCGTGTACGAACAATTAGGGGTTGGAGAGTTGAAACCCACTCGTTGTACTCTCCAAATGGCTGATCGATCAATCACCCATCCAAGGGGTGAGCTAGAGGATGTGTTGATCAAAGTTGGGGAGTTCATATTCCCCGTTGATTTTATTGTTATGGATACACAACCTGTTTCTAACCCAGAAACCAAATTCCGGTGATTCTCGGTCGGCCATTTTTGGCCACTTCGAATGCCGTAATAAATTTTCGCAATGGCTCCATGACTCTATCCTTTAGGAAAATGTCTAGTGAGTTCAATATTTATAAGATGGGAAGTCTGCCTACCGTGCCTAAAACTAGTACACGAGAAGTTTGCTCTGTTCACAAAATCACGCAGGAGGACCGCGAGCTTGAAAGATTCTTGTTTGATGAGAACAGTTTTGACGTCACTAGTGCGTCCCTCCTTGAGCCTACCACCGTTGACACAATCGATATTGATTATGAATGTTTCAATTTTTCGGATTATGAGGACTCACAGCCCGAATATGAGTCTTTTGAATTTTTGGATGAGTTAGTCGAGCCATCCGAATCGGTTGTTTGCAGTGATTTCGAACATGTGTTGGAGTCCTTTGAGTTCGAGGTAGATTCCGCAATGATTCTTTCGCCTCCGAAACACGAACTCATGTCCTTACCGCCTCACCTTAAATATGCTTACATAGGTGAGAATGAGACTTTTCCCATTATAATATCAGCCTCTCTAGCCTTCGAGCAAGAGAACGCTATTTTAAAGGTATTACAAGATAGGCAGCAAGTTTTCGGTTGGACTATGGCGGACATCGAGGATATCAGTTCCCTTATAATTGAATATCATATGCAATTGATGGATGATGCCAAGTCAATAGAGGACCCACAAGAACATTTTGGGCGTATTGTGGTTAGTCAACCTCCTCCTTTAGAAGTTGAACCACCCTCATTTCTTTTAAGAAGCTACGAGAACGCCAACATTCCACTGGTTGTTGATCAGTCGCATTCTCGTTTTGATTCATCACCACTTCCTGTATATTCACCTCCACACCTTCCATACCACGACTTCTATCTTCCCCAATTCTTTCTGGATCGCTACAACCTATTCTTCCACCAACCAATACTCTTTACTGATAAATTTTTCAACTGGGTGGTGTTGACGTTTGGTCTATGCAAAGTTTGGCAGTAATATCTAACATAGTTTAAATGAAGTTTGGGGGAGGGCCTTTCTGTATATATTTTTTGTTTTTTCTTAACAATAAAAAAATTATAAATAAATAAACAGGGAAGTGCCGGTATTTTGACCCTCTTGGTTTAGTATGACAGTGAGGACACTGTCAAGTTTAAGTTTGGGGGTATATGCTCGGTACGTCTTCATCCTTCGCATTCATTTGTACATATTTTTGCATTTGCATACCTATTTGAAAACCCATAAAAATTTGAAAAATTTCAAAAAATATAAAAAATATTGTATTCAATTTTGGCGATATTTGATCTGAGTTTGACAGATAGGTTAACTAGCTTGGAACAACTAGATCTTAGACTTAGTAAATTAAAAACCCTAAAAATAACATTCCTTAAAGTTTAACGGTAGAAAGTATATGCCGTGTATTTTATTTAGAAATAGGCAAATTTTGGGTTCACTTCTTGGGATAAGTCAAAATGAGGGAAGAGTATTGATGTTCATGTTCATGTTAGAGTATAAGTTTGAAAAATAGTTCCTAGCTTAAGTCTAGATTCTAAAAACGTATACCTTACAAAAGGCACAATCACGCACCTTGAAACTTGGAATAGTAGAAGAGACCTTGAAATGCTTTTGTCTAAAAGTCCTTAGTGCAATAATAAAAATATATATATATATATGAATAAAGAATAAAAAAAATGGACACTGGTTTTTGTGATTACTTAAGGCTGTAAAAATAGAAAAGTATTTAGCGAGGGTGCTTCATCACCTAGTGCCTTAGACCAACTGGTTTGGGAGTCACTGCTAAAGCCTTGCATGTTGCAAAACTAGGAAGTACGCTTTAAAAGTGCAAACACATTTTGTAATCGGTCGTTGGTACCTCAAGAAGTATTAACGGTCGCATGAAGGATGTGTAAGCGAAATTCAATTAAAAATTCACCTGCTGATAAGTACTTTGGACAACGGAAAAGGGCATGATTGCTTGATTTGAATTTCCAAGTGTAGGGGTGACTTATATACACACGTGGGGATATGTGATTAGAGTTTAGATAAGAGAAAGGAATGAAGAATAGAACTTGCATCTTTAGTAGAGTTGATAGAAATTCCTAAGTGGAGATGGAACTTTAGAAGGAAAACTTAAGAGATGCCGAAAGCTAAGTAGGTCTACATAACATATATAATCTTAAGTTAAATAATGAGGAAGTGTGAAGAATATGGGCGGATAATTTGCAAGTAGAAGATAATAGAATTCCTTGTTAGAAAACCTAATTGGAAAACAAAAGTCAATGGGCCGAATTGATAGGATTTTGTGGGTGTAATCCGCTGAAAACCCTCAGGAAACAACACTCCTCCTACTATGGACAACTAGAGGTTTAACGGTTTAACGGCTTGTTGCACGTACTCCCCATTTTTATTCATTTTATAAATAAACAGGTACTCTTGACGCACGTTTGTTGCATATTACAGGATACAGGCTCTTGAAGCGAATACAGTGAAAAAGACGAAAATTGATACAGAAAATGGACTTTTGACCAACAAGTAGACGGATCCTAGTCAAACCTAGACGAAGAACAATTCACAATTGTATAAGGCAATGCAGTCCGAAATGTCAAAGTGAACGGTCAAAAGATCTTTACAAGTTTTCACTGAAGATCTGGAGAAGACCCAGAAGTCAAATGGAGAAAAGAAGTGGAAAAATAGAAAGCCCAGGAAGCCAAGAAGAAAGCCCAACAGTTTCATGACCCAACTCCACAGTTTGGCCGCGGAACTGCGGCTAAACCTAGGCTGGCACCGCGGTTCCGCGGCCATCAAGTGCACGTGTCGGTGCAAACTTTCTGAGTTGGTGCGTCGGTGCGGATGTTAGGATTTTCCGTGGGCAAATCTGTAATTGCACATGTGCGGGAGTCTGTAACCCTAGTTTTCCTTTTTGCCTATAAATTGTAATCACAGATCTGTAAAACTCATGCCTCTTTTCAATAAACAAATTTAGATCTGTTCTGTATTATTGCTTGGAGGGAGCCATCAATAAAAATTAGTAAGTAATTTTATTTCTTCGCTTTTAATTCTCTTTTAATTAGATTCCCTTTTAATCCCCTAATGAGCGAGTAATCTCCTCGCTTGTTAGGATTAGCCTTAGGGAAAGGTTTGAGAGATAAGATCTCTCACCCCTTTCATGCTATTCACACCTAAGAATTAGAACTCCATGCATGCACGCAATACCGCTCCCTACGGCACCTTATCCTTCGAGGTAACGGTGAACCGTAGTATAAAGGGCCGGTTGCACGCGTTTTCCATGGTGGTTAAGGTAATTATCGATAAAGGAAGGACAAGAATCTAGAGAAAGAAACATCTTCCCAAAAGATTCCAATCCACTTTTTTGATAATTACCACAACATCTAATAGATCTAAAATAAGGCATTGAAGGCGGTGTAGAAACCTTTAATCTCCAAACTTCCCCTAAGCCTAACCCTAGCAAGACTATAAATTAGATTAATTTAGTTTATTGATAGATCTAGATTATAGATTTAATAAATCAATCCAAACAACATTTGGAATCAACTCGTAAAAACACATTATGAAAATTACACATCTCTATGGATCGACCCGTATTCACCGGCTAGCTGCAAAGCGACGCCGTTTCTGATTACGGTAAACAAGTATTTTTGGACTAATCAGGCCTTTACATCGTTTCGCCCGAAACTTAAGAAACAGTCTGTGGGGGACTCTAAAGACTCGTCAATACTTTGGTTATGGATTTAAGCACTAGCATGTCAGAGGTATTAGCCATACGTAACGGGCTACCAGGTATTGACCAAAAGGTACGTCGATGAGCGAACTCATCCTGACACCCCTACCGAGCCTGTCAGTGACAATATCCATACAGTCCGGTCGGTTCGTCTATGAGCATCGCATGGCGGGCCTAGGGGTTGGTAAAAGTCAGACCCCCAAAAGCGGTACATGTCGTGTCGGAGTGTAGCCCAGAACACCCTGAGATACTACTGGAATACCTACCAGTAAATCTCCTGTCTTGGCCAAGGACTTCGTGTAAGGACTCTCCTAGACACAGCACGACTTCACCCCCAATACCGGGAGAGACGAACCCTGCAGATCCGCTCACTGCCTCCATGTGGCTCGGGACTGTACCCAACTAAAACCTGTTTGCACGTCTCGTTTGAGCGTGGTAGGGTAGTAATCAAAGTACAGTGGGAACTCACACGAGACAACTGACGATCTCATGTCGATGAACTAACCTGTACACATGTCACTATGGAACTGCTATCTGACGTCTGGTATAAGACCAACTAGCATGTTCCCGGCGAGTCCTGTCCGGTGTACTCATAACCCAATGAGCACCTGTATACATCTTAGGTGAGCCAACTTACACCAGTGGCTTGTGAGACCGGCCACCGCCCCTCGTCGGGGTCTCGACTGTATACACTAGTCTACTCTGGAGTATCGATGCCCTGTGTCGAAAACTCCCACGATTAGGGACGTTTTAAGGATGTGCTTATAGACCCCAGCTCCTACGTATATGATCGCCCTCATACTACTGGTCGTCAAGCAGCAATCCTAAGGGCTCTATCAACGCGCAATAGTGACTTGTAAGGTCACCTAAAGCAGTACACATAAAGATAAACCAGATAGCATACTATCATCTTGAGTAAGACTGTGGTATAGGTCCTCTCTCAATCATTGCAATCACATGCCTATGATCCAATAATTGACTCTGAAGGCACTATCTCCAACAGTATTTATATTATATCTGCGACCGTGAATATAATTTGATCGGTAAATCCTGTTTAATTGCTATAGTTCTTTTAGACGGATTTGCGAACGTGGCATTCACGTTGATGTTCTGTGGTGTTGTGATGTTGCGGATTTGATGTGGTGGATTGCCTGGATGCAATGGTAGTACAGTTTGGTTGTATTTGTACATTTGATATTATGGGGTGAGCGTCCGACTTGTGGACTGTCGTCACTGCCTATTTGTATATTATTCTTTTGGGGCACGACCGGGCTGAGGTCGATGTACTCGTTGTATATTTTGCTTTCTGTACTAGGTTACCCTACGAAGGGGTGCACGGATAGCCAGGTTCTAGAGGGCAACGGGCCCGCATCTCATGGCTTTGTGATGGAAGGGGCTTTACTCTAGAATTGGCGGGCTATTCGCCGCACTCGTAGGGGGTATAGGTTTACCCAAGGAGGGGTACCTAAGTTACCGGATTCCGTGAAGTGCTGGGTGGTCCATTCACTTTGTTGAAAGGGGCTGCCTCGCTTCAGGTTTTGGCGGGTAACTTGCCGCACCAGTAGGGGACTAGGATTTCATTGCGCAGGCTAACCACACGACCAGGGCAACGTCGGGTTTCAGTAGCTGCTCTATGAAACTCGGGGATCCCAGATTATCGGTATTGTTCTGTGATGTTGCATTTATCATGCCTTGAGCGATTATTATATATTGATATATATATACTACTAGATGTTGTATATGTTTTACACCCGCACTAGTCCACTCCCCGCTCTATCGTTAGTCAAGTAACCTAACGGGTGATGACGGGACACAGTGGCGAATGCGGATGGCATATATGTACATCGTATTTTCGTTCTTTATTGGTGTGATCAATTGATGGGACTGCATTGACTCGGATCAATGCAAGCTAAACAAACCTATTCTGATGTTGTTGGAACATTTTTCAAAAAAAGCTGTTATTGGTCGTTCTCTTTTGTTTTGCACAGTGGTATTCGGTTATGAATATTCAGCACCTCAGTCGACGAGGCATGGGCCGAGATCCCTTCGCCGGGAGTGACCCCTTGGATAGAAGTTTGTGTCTGGGTAATAACTTCTCTATAGCCGATTGCCTTTTGCTTTGCATCATGGTATTCAATTGGAATATCCTGCACCTTATTCTATGGGGAAAGAGCCGAGATCCCTTCACCGGGAGTGACCGCTTTAGCAAAGTTTTTCGCCACTATATTTTTATAAAAAGCTATCTGGTTCCTTCAACGATATCAAGTCATTGCGTTAAACGTTTTTCGCCAAAAACCATTCGTAGCCCTCCGTCATTTCAGAAAGGTAGCACTTAGTATTCATACTATGTATGTTGGCCTACGTCAACGCATAGTGTATGGTAGCTATTTGTTACTTTTCTATTGCATAGATAGATGCGTTAGTTTGAGACAATCGTACTACTATTTTGGCCTTCATCAAGGGTATGTACGGGTGGGTTCAAATTAACCAGGATAATGACGGGTAGAACATGATATGTGACTTATGATTTGTTGGCCTACGTCAAGGTCATAAGAGCATGGGGTAAAAATCACATCGGGAGTTTCTAAAGAAACCGAAACTTGTCATATATGTGCATACCTTCTGGATTGTGATAATGTGAGTGGATTTCATCACGTTATCATGCGATGATAGTTGGATCCCGATTCCCACTGATTAGTTGGTTTACTCCTCGGGTGATCCCGACTAATTCTTCTTTCAGATTTGGAGGAGAATTTGAGCTTACAGTGGGAGCTTTCCTGATTAGATAAAGTGATAACCATTCTGATGTAGGTTAGAGTGCACGCAGAGTGCTTCTTTTTTCTCTCTCTTTGGCAGCGACCATGACCCGACCCGTGACAATGACTCAGTGGCCATGTTAACCGAACCTTCTTAAACACTGGCTTTTGGATTGTCAGAGTTGCATAATTCATTGTCACGCCAACTTTCCCTTTTCTCGAGAACACCCCGTATTACTACGAACTTCCACTTCCATTGGATAAAACCATCATATGGTTATATACGAACTCGAAGGAACTTGTTCCAGATTCGAGGATGGTTTCCGGTTCCGGAGAAAACGAATAGGACTATTCAGTTATCTTTTCCTTTTACCTTCTCTCAGGTTGCGAGTGTTCCTTGGATTAGGACGGTACACCTATTACGCTAATTGGATAGCCTTCTTCCAAACCATAAGTAGGTGCCAAAAGGTAGAGAATGAAGAAAACCAATTAGCCTAACGATGGTGTACAGAAGATATTAAGTAAAGACAAATAAAGGTAAGAGGGCAAAGTAAACTGCGACTGCTATTCATGACCAAACCAAGTATTTCATCGCCACTCCGACATCTCCTTTGTATTTCTCCAGAACATCCCATATCACTACGAAGATCCACAGTTGTTTGGATACTCCATCGTATGGTTATATACGCGGGGATGGATTCTGGTTCAGGAGAAATAGGAATAAAGTTTATTCAGTTGCCTTTTAACTTTACCTTCTCTCGGGTTGCGAGTGCTCCTAGGATTAGGAGAGTACACCCATTATGCTTATTGGATAGTCTTCTTCCAAACCATAGGCTGGTGCCGAACGGTAGGGAAGGAAGAAAACCATTTAGGCTAAATGGTTGTACAGAAGGTAACGACTAATGACAAATAAAAGGATTTAGAGAGATGGGGAAAAAATATATGGTTATAGTCATGAATCTCGATAATGGAAGAGGCATTACTATGAATACCCGGATACCCCTTCGAAACATATTCATGTTTCAGTTTCACTTTGTATTGTTAATAGAAAATTGATTTCCCAATTAGTCCTTACTCCAGGGTATGTATTTACCAGGTGTGATTCTCACATCTGTATGGTTTTACAGATGATGAGTGGGAGTAAGTTATTTAAAATTGAGTGATCATCCTCATTATATCGGGATTCGTTGTAATTGGTGATATTTGATGAAATCGTTTGGATTGTTTGCCGGACGGCAAATAATTGGTTTTGAATATCCGTTGTTATGCACCAATTTCAAATTGATAAATATTTACGTTTATTTTTATAAAGCGAGAAATAACTTTTTGAAATTATGTCTATGACATTTACCTATATCAGTGGATGGTTAGGTAAGGAGCAATAAACAGCGGTGTAATTCTTCATAACCATAAGTACAGTTTTCAACTTACGACACACAAGGAATGAGTTATTAGACTCAATGGACTTATACAGAGTATTGTATGTTGTCATGTGTCCATTAGGACAGAGGGGTTGGTCCTCATACGATATTCGTTTTGCTTATGATTTCTCTAGTTTTTAGACAAGTGTTTCATAGAAATACAAAGTCTAAGTTTTGAGAAGTTATAGGCATATGAGTAAAGTAGAGAACCAGGTATTACAAATATCGGGATTCTTCAAGGAGATCGAAGATGTAGATATTTGTTTGTGGTATTCAATTGATAGTAATGGTTTCTGAGAAACTTGTTTCTCTTTCAGGTTACTCATATCTGGATGCATTCCTAAGTTGAGTAACACTGATCGGCCTCCTTCAATTTAGTTTACATGCACTGGGTACAGCAGCATGATTTGAATGTGGTTCCAATTAAATCAGTGGCTCTGATTCTATATTGGATATAGAACGGTTCATATCTTAGCATTGTTAAGGTATGGGGAGTTGTCCGGCTTATGCTTAAAACCAGACTCTGGATAACTAAAGGCACATTTCTGTAATGGCTGTTTGTGGGTTGACTCGGGCTATGACAAGG
The DNA here is from genome assembly GCA_030015575.1 of Agapanthus africanus. Taxonomy (NCBI): domain Eukaryota; kingdom Viridiplantae; phylum Streptophyta; class Magnoliopsida; order Asparagales; family Amaryllidaceae; genus Agapanthus; species Agapanthus africanus. Next base: position 658,982,822 of record CM057341.1, read on the forward strand.
GTTAACTTTCTTCCATCTGGAAAATCAATAGTGATATTGTTCTTGACTCGCCACAGTTTTGATAAAAATGGTTTTTTCAGAAAACGGTAGTGCGAGTATGGTAGAACTGGAAGTGGTTCTAGAACTGCAAACGATTACTGAAAATTTGATAAGAACCTAAAGATTCGATCTAGTTTGACATTCCATTGGCCACTTCGCAGATATGGTGGGTAACCTCAGGCACTCGAGTAGTACTTCGCTATGCTCAAAGACGGTGACAGGGAGGTTCTTGTTTACCCAGACTTGACACTACTGTTGTTCCAGGCTATGAGACCCGGCAGGAGGATGAGTATAGCGTCGTTCTAAACTAGCTTTAGAAGTGTACGTGTATATGACTCTGCCAGAGGGTTGTCGTAGTCAGTGGGAGCAGCAGAAGCATAGAGGACAAGTGGCTTATGTCTATAGACTAAAGCGGATATAGCGGAGATAGATCATCTATTTCTGATGTGACAGTCATAGGTTTAACTTCATCAGAATAGGGGATGGATCTATTAAGAAGGTAGTAGGGTGTGATGTCCTGGTATTTGGATGACATACACAGAGTAGGAAGTGAAGTTCCTATACTACGATCGGTTATGCTTTGGTTGTCACACAGTGGTTTCTCCACATAAAGATTGGATATTATATCAGATATTCTGGTCACTAGATCTATGGATTTATATCTAGATTTCGGTGGTTTCCCAATCTGGGTACTTAGAAAATATTCTAAAGGTGTTTTAGAATGGACGACTCCTTGCATGGTGGTGTACCTGCAGGTGATGGAGGCACCCTCTCTAAAGGTGTCTTACAGACTAAAGAGGATAGGGATGTGCATGTATGGCAGATCATTTGCTTGGGCAGTTGAGTCAATCACGAGATGTCAAGTACCACACCAGATGTTGTTTTTGTACTAGATGCAATATGTTGATATTGATCCAATCCTGGAGAAACGATCGAAAGCAGTTTTAGAACATAAGTGGATGTTCAAGGGATATGATAATGGCATCCTCCTTCAGGAGACATTTATCATTCTAGGCTTCCAAGGTGACCTGTATGACAGAGTGACTGTCAGAGTTATTGTTTTTCCTCTGACGAGGGGCAGTTGTTTGGACATGAGGTCCAAGCAGAGACTGAGGGAGGCATGGCACAGGAAACTGATTAAGTTCAGTTGACGATACAGTCTAAGAAGTTTGGATTTGAAGTTCATTTATGAGCTAGGTTCCATCAGATAACCAGATACAGTCTAAGACAGGTATTTCTCATTTCGGGATATGGATTTCTCTGCGAACTTGAGATAAAGAGAGACATAGAAGAAACATTAGGGCGGATCCAATCACTGAGGCTATTCCTCGAATGCAATAGTTTCGCAAACGGGCTTTATGAGACTGATTAGTAGAGGTGTTGGGTGTTCGGTATCACACGGGCTGTGAGTATGCGATATAACAATAATTAGCCTTGAGTGCAAGTGGGAGATTGTTGGATATAGTGCTCTCAGAGTCAATTATTGGATCACAGGCACATGATTGCAATGATTGAGGGAAGACCTATGCCGGTAGTACAGTCTTACTTAAGATAATAATATGCTATCTGGTTTATCTTTATCATCGTGTACAGCTTTAGGTGACCTTACAGGTCGCTAGTACACGTTGATAGAGCCCTTAAGAATCTTGCTTGACGGCCAGCAGTATGTTGGCGATCATATACGTGGGAGCTGGGGTCTATAAGCACATCCTTAAAATGTCTCTAGTCGTAGGAGTTTCGAGACTGGGCATCGATACTCCATTAGTAGACTAGTGTATACAGTCGAGACCTCGATGAGGGGCGGTGGCCGGTCTCACAAGCCATTGGTGTCAGTTGGTTCACCTAAGATGTATACAGGTGCTCATTGGGTTATGAGTACACCGGACAGGACTCACCGGGAACGTGCTAGTTGGTATTATACCTGACGTCAGATAGCAGTTCCTTGGTGACATGTATACAGGTTAGTTCATCGACCAGAGATCGTCATTTCTCTCGTGTGAGTTCCCACTGTGCTTTGATTACAACCCTACCATGGTTCAAAGGTGTCGTGCAAACAGGTTTTAGTTGGGTACAGTCCTGAGCCACATGGAGGTAGTGAGCGGATCGGCAGGGGTTTCGTCTCTCTCGGTATTTGAGGTGAGATCGTGCTGTGTCCGGGAGAGCCATTACACGAAGTCCTTGGCCAAGGCTGGAGATTTACTGGTAGGTATTCCAGTAGTGTCTCAGGGTGTTCTGGGCTACACTCCGACACTACTTGTACGGCTTTGGGGGGTCTGACTTTTACCAACCCCCTAGGCCCGCCATGCGATACTCATAGACGAACGGACCGGACTGTCACTGACAGGCTCAGTAGGGTGTCAGGACGGTCCGCTCATCGACTTCCCTTTTGGTCAATACCTGGCAGCCCGTTATGTACAGCTAGTATCTCTGACGTGCTAGTGGTTAATTCCATAGCCAAAGTATTGACGAGTCTATAAAGTCCCTCACAGACAGTTTCTCAAGTTTCGGGCGAACCGTTGTAGAGGTTGTATGATATATGTCAGGGTCTGATCATATTCATGCAGTAATGCACGGATCATGATCGGGAGGATCATACTAGTGGGCTTTGGTTTAAGCCCGATCCTAATATTAGATTTGTTGGATTACTTTAGTCTCATCGCATTCGCATTCAGTTGGAATGCGGATGCAGTTATGTATATACAGGTGAGGGGTATCCTTGTGATCCGTTACGAGTTTAGTTTAGATGTTACCGTATCTTTTTATTATTGCAAACATTTGGATTAATGTTTGTTAATGGAAATTATGAGCAAAAAATCATGATTAAGATCATTAATTGTGACATGCACAAGTGATGACTCATGGTCTCTTTTCTTATGCATTTGTCACATTATATGATGGATATGTGAGTTTATTTGATGAGAGGAGAGAGAGGGGCAGCCAAGGGGCAAGGTTGGCTCTTGTATTATTCTCTTCTTGCTCTCATTATTCTTCTTGCAACAACACAAAAGAAAAGAGAGAGGAAACTCCTTCTTCCACTTGCTTCTCTAGCTCAAATCTCCATTAATTGCAACACCTCTAACCTCCATCCAAATCAATGGATGCAAGAGACAAAGTGATCACAAACATTCTCTACATCACCTTGGACACGTCGACTAGCACACTTCATGCCCGAGTTGCTTCAGATGAAGCGGCAGCCTGTTAAAGGACTCGATGATGTGGTGCCATTTTCGACGAGGAGATTGAGACCGGAGTTGCCGCGAGGAACTTGGGATGGTGGCCAAAGACCGAAGTACACGGATCGATCGATATTGCCTTTCTGTCACTTCTCTAGATAGCTAGTTGTAGGTTAATGGTTCGATTCGGGTTTTAAGCATACAATAGCGCCGGTTTAATGTTTGAAAAAGTTTTCATTTCCGCATTTTGGCCTCGGAAAGACGGCCGGGGTGCTACCGTAGACTTACAGTAGCGGCAAAAGCATAACTGGTACCGATGAGGATAGATCATAGGAAAGAATATAATATTGTGCAAGAAATGTACATCCTAAGGCTTCTTAAGCGGAGTAGCATATCGTATGCATGCCGCGGAACATACACACGGTATGCCACTCTACTAAAGTCACCTACTCATCAACCAAAGGTCATCCTACACTCAGAAGGTAAAACCTAACACTCTGATACCAACTTTGTCACGACCCGAAAAGTACGGAACAAGACCGGCACTTTAATTACGAAACATCTCGAGGCGTACGTAATCTAAGTAAGCCAAAACCCAGAAATCAAAACCAATCAAAGCAGTAGAGTGAAGGAAAAACCAATTTAAGGCAAGTAGTTTTAATAGCATAAGCTGAATTATGCGTTTTAAAAACATCAAGTCATTTCTTAAAATTTCAGCAGAGTTTCCTTTGTAAATACTGGCCTAAAACAGGGTACAACACAAATAGTATACGAAATGATAAAAGGCATCCCCAAGCGGGTGCTAGCTCTTCGTTAATCGACGGGCACAACCATGCAAGCAATATAATATGCAACGCCGAAGGGCGAGGATCAAAACTCAAAAGGAACTCAAAAACAGCATGAAAAATCCGTAATAATACCACGCGCGACTCTAAGGTCGAAATAATAAACACTGGTCTTCTATCTGTATCAAATATATAAATCTGGTTGATCGAGTTTTACTAGATACAATTGAATATGAATATAATACAAGAGTGGTCATGAAGCAAATGAAACCACCTACCAAAGCAATCACCCGGAAGGAACAGTGCGCCAGCAAGGCCGCAACGAAACCTGTACGGCAAAACCAGCAAGGAACTGTGGCACAACGGGGGTTAGTTACGAACTCGTAAGTAGAAAATATCTACAAGCAGAAATCGCATGCATAACGCAATTCTAGGTCATACGATCAGTAATATCCTCGAATAATAATATGGCCTGGAGCAATATAATGGTAAGGGTAAACGTCTGTCCCTAAGTGTAATATCAAGTATTCGTGTAAGTGCCTCATGTAACAACATGTCAATAATATGATGTACAAATGTCAGGTAGAAATATATCACTAAAATGATGTGCAAATGCATAGAATGAGAACAAAGTACAACATGAATCAAGAACTGTTTTTCTTTATGTAAACGAAATAGTATTCTCATCATCCTCCATGAAATAACTCTCGCCTCGGGGTACCTCACCGGGTCCACCATGTACCCGCAGACGGTTCATCCACTTCTCGAATCGGGTCTCGAAAACCATCTCAGAACCGAGAAAACATCATGGTGGACAAAACTCATCATATCAAGGAAAACTGCATTTTTGTCTTTAAAATAATTCATCATTTTATAAAACTTTCACATGCGGTTTCCAAATCCGGAAAATCTCAAGAAGAATCCGAAATCATCAAATCACTATGTCAATAAACAGTGAAAACCGGCATAAATATCCATAATACTGCATAACGAATGAATATATGAATGCAACTTATATCATGCAATCAATGCAATAGTTAAACTAGCATATGAAAGCTATAACATATTGCAATATCAGTTAGCAGCCTATGTCAACGAAATAGTATTTTCTAAAGTGTACGTGACATGACAATTACCGATGATGTTGTGTGTAAGCCGGCAAGCGAGTGTATGTGGAGCATACGCATCATGGGTAATGGTGTCGGTGTCCTGACGGCATGGTTTCATAATAATTACAGATAACATATCTCTAAGCATCCAATGCGATGAAACATCATGAATATACAGAAAGCGATATAGTAACAGCGACATTGAAGAATATACCTATCCCATATACGAGCCATACAGTTTTGGTACTTTAAAATACTCACAAATCTCTACTTTTTAAAACAAGTATGACTCGAGCCCAATCAAAGGGTAAGGAAATCCACCTAAATCTGAGTCGATCTATATATATATATATATATGTAGTAGTCAGTGATCTCGCCTCAATAGTATCATATGCGATACAATATATATAATATGATATTCTCGAGTCAAGAGTGCGGATCTAACATCATAATTAAATCTCGTACGATAAATCTATCGTACGGCATCCCAAATCTGGGTATGGTTCAAATATCATATTTATCTCATTACTCATCTGATATCCTTACCATCACATATCATGAACTGGGGTACAGATCTAAGTCTAGTACAAACTGATACAGTCAATAATTATATGTGCGTGTGTCTGAAACACATCGCCTAAAGATCAGCTAAAATATCATGTCGTATCTCCTAATATAGGCCAAAACACATCACCGATCTCATGGCATCATGCCCAAACTCATCGACTCATCTCCAAATACCATATAAAATACTCATTATCATGCATATGAATACGAATATATATGACATCCACGATACGCACAAGTAAGGAAAAGGTATGTGAAAGTGTGTATGTATGTGTATGCAAAACTTTACTCTAGGGTTTTGCGACTAAGAACCCAACTAAATCCTTTCTTCAATTCTCTCTAACACTAACCCAAATCTCCTGAACCTTTCCTTGCTAAGTTTTCAAATCTCTCAATAACATATAAAAGTATCTCTGTAACACATCACATCATATCTTACGACTTTGCGGAAGAGCTATACGCCATCCACCCGACTTCTCCCGGTAGATATATATCTACTCACCTATGCTTGCCAATGCCGATGTTGCCACGCGCTTGCTCGTCGTCTCTAAGTCCTCACGAGGGTAACTACTTATAATAAACAATCGCAATTGCTATTCACATCATGTTTAGAAACTAAAACGGCACACGGATTGCCTATGTGTCAAAACCTATAGCCCACGCGTGCAAAAACGAGTAAACTGTTAGTTATATGTATGCCCTAGAGGCCATTACTGTACATTGGATGTATATTGTAGTGGTTGCTTGGACATACATAGGGAGGACTTTCTTGCTCGACATGATAGTATGCTATCTGGTTGCACTTTATCTTAACATGTATACTTTCTGTCTCTCTGATTACATGTTGATAAAGCCCTTAGGATGTGTACTCGACTTCCAGGACTATGATGCAGATCATACTAGCGAGGCCTGGATAGTCTATGAGTACATCCTTGAAATGTTCCTAGTCGAGGGAATATCGAGACGGGGCATCGATATTCCAGAGTAGACTAGCGTATATCTTCTCGACCCATGCGATGGGCGATGGATGATCCCATATCCATTGGTGTTTGACATCGGAGATGGTATGCAGGTGCTCAATGGAGACTGGGTACACTGAACGGACTCGCCGAGAACTCCCAGATGGTATTATACCTCACGTCAGATGGCAGTTCTCTGGTGACACTGGTACAGCTTAGTCTGTTGACCCGAGATCGTCATAGAGTCTTGTGTGTCTCCCACTGTGCTTTGATTTCCACCCTACCACGGCTCTACTGAGTTGTGCAAACAGGTGGTTTTTGGGTACAGTCCCGATTCACATGGAGGCAATGAGCGATAGGAGGGGATTCGTCTCTCCCGGTATTGGGGGTTGATGTTGTGCTATGCTCTACTGGCCATAACAGGAAATCCCTGGCCATGGTTATTGTGATATACTGGTAAGAGTTATCAGTAGTTTCACGAATGTTATGGACCTCAAGTCGGCATGACTTATCGAGCTACTGGGGTCTGACGTTTACCACCCCTAGGCGAGATATGCGACATATCAGACGAACAGACCGGACCGTACGGTAAGTGTTACTGGTTGGATTCGCAGGAGTCTGAGCGGGCTTGCTCGTCGATCTTCTGATCGCTCAATACCCGGGTGGCCGTTACGTTTAGCAGACCGCTTGCGGCTTGTGGGTGTTTGATATGATCATCATCTGCTGCCGGCGTATTGACGAGTCTTTAGAGTCCTACACAGAGGTTTCCTAGTTCAAGCGAAACGAAATAGGAGCGCATATGAGATATGTGCGGGAGCGAGAATAATTCGTGTATGTGATACCGTATTTCATTCTCGCGACGAATATATCGATTGGTTATATGCGATATAACCTAGTTATCGAATCAAGGATTGATTCGATAAGCCGATACATTGGATACTAGCCGGTTATATTCGACATGACCGGATCATTGAATCAAGTGTTGATTTAATAATTTAATGTATAATTATATATTTGATATATTGCTTTGCATTAACTAGTATTGGTTCACTTTAAATGGATTCACTCACTTAGTTTGTGCACATTGCATATGTGATATATTTTGTGCACATGATTGTATCATGTTTGATGATACATGCAAGCTAGGGTTAGTGTAAAGAATTTGACCATGGTTAAGATTAAGATTAGGGTTTTCTTTTTCTTATTTATTAATTTATTTATTTTGGAAAAAGAAAATGAAATGGTGGCTTATTTTGTTTGTAGTTGAAGTTTCTTGAAACTTTGACTAAGTAACCATTTTGTCTTCTTTCTTAACCCTAACTCTTCAAATTAACCTTAGTCAATTCTCTACACCTAACTAAGGTTAATGATATGATAAGTATTATATTTTCTTTTCTTTTAAAAAAAAAAAGGTTATCATATCATCTTCTTCTTCTTCATCTTCTTCCTCCATGAAAAAAGCTTGCTACATCAATGGTGATTGATGAAAAAGTGTGTGAAATCCAAATCTAAAGTCAACCCAACTCCTATTTCTTCATCCTCTACCTCTTGCCAAGTAGTATAGGGTGTTTCCTTCACAAGTTTTTCCGACTTGGTGAAGTTGGAGCTTGTTCTAGCGATGCCTCGACGTAGATCATCTTCGGCATCGAACCGACGATCAAGCCCGCCCATTCTTCAATGATGCCGACGCTAGAGCCCAAGACATGATTTGGACAGCGAAGGGACTTCATTGCGGAGCCGTGGAGGTGGTGGACCGGATCTACAAAGGTTGTATGTCCGTTCCCTTAGTTAAAATGTTAACTAGTTTGCTTGTTTCGCCTAAATATCTAGTAAACGATCCGTAGTCGGGTTTGTAGGCACCCGTAAAATTTGATTTGTGCATATTTGATCACTTGTGAGACTTCACTAGAGTGCCTAGGAACCCTACAGTGGTATCAGAGCCTAACTAGAGCTTTAGGCGAAGTCTAGACGGAATTTGAAACCCGATTGAACCGAAACCCTACCCGGAATATGCTCTCTGGACTTTTTTCGAAAATGCGGATTTTTGTGTATTAAAAATGCCTAAAAAATTCAACAAATAATTATAAGAATTACTGTGCAAACTCAGGCGAAAGATTCATCTAAACGGCGGCGGAACCGCGGCAGAAGCCCTGCTTCTGCGGCGGTTCCGCGGTCCTCTAGTGACGTCATCACATCTTTTCTGCACAGTAATTCCTGTTTAATTATTCTGGATTTTCTGGGAATATTTAAAATTTATTCCAAAGTTGAATGTTCTGGGTTGTTTTGGGGATTCGATTGTTCGATCAGATTATCAGATTTTGTCTATGTGGCTTTCCGGATATTTTACAATATGTTAAAAAGTTCGACCGGATATAAATACCCAACTTTTCCCCTGTCGGGAAATTTCCAAGTGTTGGATTTTTCCCATAGTTTAACGACGTTCTAAGTAGTGCAAGTAACGCGATGGTCCCTCTAGAAGACAACAAACCTTAACTCGATTATGTGACCGTCTTGAACTGCCCTTTGAACCTTCGGGTTTGGGGCAGTACGGCGTGCCACATGTGAGGCGTTGGCTTGACCCTTCTACGGCTGGACCGTTGCTACTGAGGCACGAACTGAATGCTGTTAGACTTATTTCATGTGTTGAGCTGTTTCGGGAAAACTTGGGTATTCGATTGTTCGATCGGAAAGTTTAACATTTTCTATTTATCCGGAATGTGATACAATAATTGGAATTCACAAGTAGTTATGAGATAACTGAATGAATGTTATAAACATAGCAGTTTAGTCTCACTTGATCGGTTGCCACGGAATTTTGATGTGATCAAAAGTCCGTAGCAATCACGTAGCGTACGCGGATACTCGCCGGGTAAATTTAATAGACAGCCTCACTCCATAGCCCCGACCAAGTGACTGTAGGAGAACCCCGTCGCCGAAAGCATCCGTTCGGGTGCTCGCGGTAGCGGTGTTCCGCCTTGGTGCACTTCGTCGACGGTATTAGGGGTGCGGCCGTCTACTGAAGTTTACGACGAGCATTCGATCAGAATGTTGGGAATCCTGTTGAATTGCCCGACTTGATATTGAAAAGAGTTTTCGATAATGAGACTAAAATGCGGGGTTTATAATTGTTAGGCATGTGATGTCTAAAGAATTCATTTGGTCAGGCATGCGATGTCTGAGGTGGTTGCGGATTCCAACTGTTGTAGTTTTACACTTTCTTTTCTGTGACCGTAAGTGTAATATGTGAAATTGCCGGTTTCGTTGCTATATGTCAACGACAATTGGGATGCGCATATTTACTTACGTTGATGACATGTGATGTTATGTGTTGCTGGATATGTTATATTGGATCGTCGTGTTTGAATAGCCGGGGTTTTTTTTATGTGAGATGAGTGTTTTTCATTTTCATTCATGTAAAAACTTGTATGTAATATTCTTTTATTGGGGCACTTCCAGGTTGCGGAAGTCGTCACCCGTTGTATATTATTTACTTTTCTGCACTAGGATAGACCCAAGGAGGGGAGCACAAGTAACCGGGTTCTGGGGTCCAGTGGGAGACCAACTCGAGGAGTCGAGTGCGGGTCTCCTAACCCTAGAATTGGTAGGGTTGCTTGCCGCTCTCGTAGGGGTCTAGGGGTGTGGGATTGGCTATTCATCACGACCGTGGAATCCGTGTTTTATACTGGCTCGTATTGAAAACACGGACGTCCTAGTATATCCAATATTTCATATGTTTCTTCTGCTGTGTTTTATCTGTGATCATGCGATGTTCTGTGCTCTGTGACAGATATTATAGTATATATATGATATATTATATAGACGTTACTTATGTTTTACACCTGCGCTAGCCCTGCCCCGCTCTGCCGTTAGTTACCTAACCTAACGGTGCACGAGGGGACATCGAGGCGAATGCGGATGGCATAAGTGTACGTCATATCTATTTGTGATGTTTAGGTAATTTAAATGATGGGATATTCATTAATGAGATTAATGAAAGAAAATAAACCTAATTGATGTTGTGGAATCGAATTTCAAAGTAAAAACAGGTAGCTACAGTTCTTGCTTTGCATCGCGGTGTTCATTATAGAACATCCTGCACCTTATTCGATGAGGAAAGGACCGAGATCCCTTCACCGGGAGTGACTCCTTTAGCAATGACTGGCAGATGCTACAACTCTCGGTTTGTCTTTTGATAGCTTCTATAGTTTCCGCTTTGCACAGTGATATATATGATATATCCCGCACCTCATTCGACGAGGAAAGGGCCGACGATCCCTTCACCGGGAGTGACCCCTTTAGCAAAACTAGAAAAGCCTCAAAAACATTCCATTTAAAAACCATTTGATTCCGCAACGAGATCAAGTTCAAAGCGTTAAAGGTTTTCACAAAAACCAGCCGCAACCCTCCGTCATTTTAGGAAGTAGAGTACTTAGTATTCGTGCTGTGTTTGTTGACCATAGTCAAGGCACAGTGTACGGTAGCTAAGTGATGTCTTCCTACACCGCATATGATGCGATTAGTTAGGACAGTCGCGTGACTTTGTTGACCTTAGTTAAGGGTCATGTGGGTGGGTCTAATTAATCACGAAATGACGGGTAGAACATGACTAGTACTTATGATTTGTTGACCATAGTTAAGGTCATAGGTGCTAGGGGTAAAAACCTTTATCGGGAGTTTCAAGTGTTGGAATTTGCAATGAGATTGCATACCTTCTATGTGATAGTTAGATCCCGATACCCACTGCGAGTAATTGTTACTCCTGGGAGAGTTTTGCACTTTACAATTAGCCGATCAAGTAGGTGTCTAGAAAGGTGTCAACGGGGTTACGCCTCTGGGAAAATGAGGTTTACTGTAATTAGGTTCGTGCGAAAGCACGGGGAACCTCCCTCAAAGTACCGACACTGGCCTGGCTGAAAGGTTGGCGAACTTGTAGAGTGTAATTAATCCCGGCTAGTCTTTCCTTTTAAGGTTTGAAGGAAGATTTGATAAAAAACAGTGGGAGCCATCCTGATTAGATAAAATATATAACCAATCTGATCTTGCAAGAGCGCACGCAGAGTGTTTTCTTCTCTCTCTCTCCTAGTAGCGACCATATCACGCCTTAATCAAGATAATAATACGGATGTATTGACCGAACCCACTTGTTATACTGAGTTGGGGAACGTTGGTCCCGCTCCAACTTATAATTGTTATAAGACAGAGCAGGAAATTGGGGAATGCCAGAATTCCTATGCCGCCCAAACGAAGAAAGTGCATATGATGCATCTCCTTCGGGTGTGTTCATTACAAAGAACTGTTTCTCAGTATCCTCTGAATCCTGGGTATATGATACCGGATCAGGATCCCAGATATGTAATCTGTTACATAGGGCTACAGAAAGGTAGAAAAACTGAGAACGGGTGATAAGTTTCATGAGACAGAAAACGGGGCAAGTGTTGCAGCCAAGTCTGTTGGTCACTGTCACCCTGTATTACGAATACATTGATTCTGAACAAATGCTATTAGATACCGAACCTGATATACAAAATCATATCAGTCTCTTTATTAGTAAAGAAATGATATAATTTTGTATAGATGGATAATGTTTTGAACATTTCCTGTATCAAAAGTTGATCGGTTCAGGCACGTTATCTAAGAGCATTGAAGTTCTAAATCAAACTACAGTTCCTAGTATACAGAACACGCACAAGAAGAAGAGTTCAGAAATGAACGAATCCTTCTTGAGGCATTGTAGACAAGGTCACATCAATGCGACCCGACTGGCTGAAGTTATATTTTAGATGCATATTTAAATCAGTTTGAATTTACATCTTATGAAACTTGCCAGTCATGTCACAAAGATTAGATGACCATAGCTCCGTTTACTGGAAACAGAGAAAGAGTTAGTAAACTCTTGGGACTGATACATTATGATGTAAAGTCTCCTGTCTACACATGCCAGGACTGGTTCTTCATACTTCATTATATTCTCTGATAATCTCTCAAGATTCAGTCATATGTTCCTGTTGAAACATAAGTCCGAGCCTTTTCAGATATTCACAGAATATAAGTTAGAAGTAGAGAACCAAAATACGGGTATAAGTATTATATCCTATGATGAGATCAGGGAGGAGAATACTTGTGCATAGAATTCCTGGACTATTCTAAAGGGGAATGAGATTCTCTCTCAGTGTTACTCCTCTGAATACACCACAACACAACGGTGTATCAGGGTAGAGCAATTGCACAACATTAGATATGGTGTGCTCTATGATGAGTATTACTGAGTTACCTATTTCCTTTTGGGGTTATGCACTTGAGAAGCTGCATACCTATTGAATTAGGTTTGAATCAAATCAGTGCCTACCACTCCATATGAGATATGGTATGGGAAGAACCCATCTCTTAAGCGAGTTAAGATTTGGGGTTGTCCGGCCTATGTCAAAAGAAAAATCTGGACAAGATCGAGGCAAGATCAGTTCTGTAGAACTGGAAAGGTTCCAGCTGTACAAAACTGCTAATGATTTGACAGAACCAAAGGATTCAATAGTTTCCGACGAACCTCAGCCTCTCCGCCGATCTAGTAGGGTTCCTCATCCGCCTGAGAGATACCTCGGTTTCTCGATGACAGTGGGAGCAAGGAATGCATCATGAGATGATGACCCAACTAGATTCGAGCAGGCCATCAAGAGTAAGGGACTCTGTAAGAATGGCTGGATGCTTAGTGATCTGAGATGGAATCCTTATACACCAACAAAGTATGGACTTTGGTTGCTATATCTGAAGGGTAAAATCCCCATCAGGAGCAAGTATATCTTGAGAAGATTACTTGGTGTAGATGGAAAAGTTGAGACTTTCAAAGCTAGACTTGTTAAAGGTTTTCGTCATCGACCAGGCGTGGATAATGATGAAACCTTTTTCCAGTAGCTATGCTTAAGTCTATCCAGATCCTACTTACCACGGCTACATACCATGACTGCGATATCTGGTGGTTGGGTGCCATGACTACTTTTCTAAATACTGATTTAGAAGAGAACGTCTATAAGAACACAGCCAGAGGTCTTCATAAACAGTGGGAGCAGCGGAAACGTGTGCAAGTTGCTTTACATAATGAAGCAGGCATCGCGGAGTTGGAACGTCTGTTTTGATGTGATAGTCAAAGTGTTTGACTTCATCAAAATGGTAGACAAACCTTGTATATACAAAAGGGTAGTAGAGAGTAATGTGGTCATCTTCGTATTGTACGTAGACAACATACTCTTGATAGGAAAAGAGTTTCCTATACTACGATCGATCAATCTCCTATTATCACTAAGATTCCCCAAATAGGATCAAAGTGATACCTACTAAATCCTGAATTTTAGATCTATGAGATAGATCTAAATGGATGTTAGAATACTCACTAGCTGTAGTGAGATGGTATCAATCGATCCTGGGGAGAATCACTGGAAGAGTTCCAGGGTGATAAAGACAACTGAATGTCAGTCACAGGCACTGTCTTTACCCGTAGTAAAGGGACGGTATGTTGGAAGAGTTCCAAGCTAGATACCGTGGCAAACTAGACGATAAAGGCTGGTGACATCGCTATTGTAGATACTACCAAAGAGGAAGTTTGGGTGTATATTGGTTCATAAGATGAACTAGGTTCCTGCCATTGTATGACAATGGAAGCGTGGCTTCAACCCTGGAACCCTGGTCCCATCAGTGACCCAGAAAAATTCTGAGGCAGCATCACCTGATCATGGAGATAGTTGATCTCCAGGGTGATCGAGGCTAGGAGAGAAGACTCAGAGGACAACACGGCGGATCCACTCACAAAGGCATGTTCCCAGAGAGAGACTTTTATGGGATGGTTGAGTATGAGATACTACAACCACTGCTACAGATGGCCCTAGTGCAAGTGGGAGATTGTTAGTTATATGTATGCCCTAGAGGCCATTACTGTACATTGGATGTATATTGTAGTGGATGCTTGGACATACATAGGGAGGACTTTCTTACTCGACATGATAGTATGCTATCTGGTTGCACTTTATCTTAACATGTATACTTTCTGTCTCTCTGATTACATGTTGATAAAGCCCTTAGGATGTGTACTCGACTTCCAGGACTATGATGCAGATCATACTAGCGGGGCCTGGATAGTCCATGAGTACATCCTTGAAATGTTCCTAGTCGAGGGAATATCGAGACGGGGCATCGATATTCCAGAGTAGACTAGCGTATATCTTCTCGACCCATGCGATGGGCGATGGATGATCCCATATCCATTGGTGTTTGACATCGGAGATGGTATGCGGGTGCTCAGTGGAGACTGGGTACACTGAACGGACTCGCCGAGAACTCCCAGATGGTATTATACCTCACATCAGATGGCAGTTCTCTGGTGACACTGGTACAGCTTAGTCTGTTGACCCGAGATCGTCATAGAGTCTTGTGTGTCTCCCACTGTGCTTTGATTTCCACCCTACCACGGCTGTACTGAGTTGTGCAAACAGGTGGTTTTTGGGTACAGTCCCGATTCACATGGAGGCAATGAGCGATAGGAGGGGATTCGTCTCTCCCGGTATTGGGGGTTGATGTTGTGCTATGCTCGACTGGCCATAACAGGAAATCCCTGGCCAGGGTTGTTGTGATATACTGGTAAGAGTTATCAGTAGTTTCACGAATGTTATGGACCTCAAGTCGGCATGACTTATCGAGCTACTGGGGTCTGACGTTTACCACCCCTAGGCGAGATATGCGACATATCAGACGAACAGACCGGACCGTACGGTAAGTGTTACTGGTTGGATTCGCAGGAGTCTGAGCGAGCTTGCTCGTCGATCTTCTGATCGCTCAATACCCGGGTGGCCGTTACGTTTAGCAGACCGCTTGCGACTTGTGGGTGTTTGATATGATCATCATCTGCTGCCGGCGTATTGACGAGTCTTTAGAGTCCTACACAGAGGTTTCCTAGTTCAAGCGAAACGAAATAGGAGCGCATATGAGATATGTGCGGGAGCGAGAATAATTCGTGTATGTGATACCGTATTTCATTCTTGCGACGAATGTATCGATTGGTTATATGCGATATAACCTAGTTATCGAATCAAGGATTGATTCGATAAGCCGATACATTGGATACTAGCCGGTTATATTCGACATGACCGGATCATTGAATCAAGTGTTGATTTAATGATTTAATGATTAATTATATATTTGATATATTGCTTTGCATTAACTAGTATTGGTTCACTTTAAATGGATTCACTCACTTAGTTTGTGCACATTGCATATGTGATATATTTTGTGCGATTGATTGTATCATGTTTGATGATACATGCAAGCTAGGGTTAGTGTAAAGAATTTGACCATGGTTAAGATTAATATTAGGGTTCTCTTTTTCTTCTTTATTAATTTATTTATTTTGGAAAAAGAAAATGAAATGGTGGCTTATTTTGTTTGTAGTTGAAGTTTCTTGAAACTTTGACTAAGTAACCATTTTGTCTTCTTTCTTAACCCTAACTCTTCAAATTAACCTTAGTCAATTCTCTACACCTAACTAAGGTTAATGATATGATAAGTATTATATTTTCTTTTCTTTTAAAAAAAAAAAAAGGTTATCATATCATCTTCTTCTTCTTCATCTTCTTCCTCCATCAAAAAAGCTTGCTACATCAATGGTGATTGATGAAAAAGTGTGTGAAATCCAAATCTAAAGTCAACCTAACTCCTATTTCTTCATCCTCTACCTCTTGCCAAGTAGTATAGGGTGTTTCCTTCACAAGTTTTTCCGACTTGGTGAAGTTGGAGCTTGTTCTAGCGATGCCTCGACGTAGATCATCTTCGGCATCGAACCGACGATCAAGCTCGCCCATTCTTCGATGATGCCGACGCTAGAGCCCAAGACATGATTTGGACAGCGAGGGGACTTCATTGCGGAGCCGTGGAGGTGGTGGACCGGATCTACAAAGGTTGTATGTCCGTTCCCTTAGTTAAAATGTTAACTAGTTTGCTTGTTTCGCCTAAATATCTAGTAAACGATCCGTAGTCGGGTTTGTAGGCACCCGTAAAATTTGATTTGTGCATGTTTGATCACTTGTGAGACTTCACTAGAGTGCCTAGGAACCCTACATAAACAACCCTTGTTGTTGATGTACAAATATGCAACAACCCAATACGAATCCAAATATCAAGAATTAACATTTCAAAATACGGAAAACATAGCCAAAATCACACTAGAATGCTTCCAGATTTTGAGTCAGGTCAAAAGTAGTTTCCAAAACAAGTCTACGGTGTTGTATATGATGTATATGAGCTACTGGACGAACCCCAAAACCTAATCCAAACCAGTGGCCGGCCATAGCCCCTCCAAGTCCGGCCTCCTCGGACCAAGGGTTCTAGTTTGGGTTTGTCTGGCTAGGGTGGTCTCCTAGTGGTGCTTCTAGGTCCCTGGTATTTTTGCTACTCTCAAATACTCCCCGGGTCACTCCAAATTCACGTGCACACCCCAAACACTGACAAATCCGACACGAATCAATTCTAAAGTTTTGTATTCTTTATTATAAACTGCTTTCTAGGTCTCTAATTTGATCCCTAGGGTCTTGTACAGCCCCCACACATCACTAATTCCCCAAAATCCTCAAATCCTTCTCTTGAATTTTCTAAATACCACATACCCTAACCAAACACATTCTAAACAAATCAAGAATACAAGAAATCTAAAACTAAACTAAATGGAAGAATTTATACCTTCTTTAGGCCCCTCATGGTAGCCCTATCCCCACAAAGTTGTCAAAATCTCATTTTGCTTGGTCCAAAGTGCTTCCCTTGAGCTTTTGCATGTTTTTAATGAAATGGGTATGGGGTTTTGGTGAATATTTGATATGGGTTAATTGAGGTAGAAGATGGAGGAAGATGAGGAGGAGGAAGAAAAAGAAAATAATGCTGGAGGTACAATGGGGCAGCACCTCTCTCCCCCTCTCAATTATTCTCACTTCTCTCTCTCACTAAAAGCTTACCAACCCTGATCATTATGTCCGCTCTCTCCTCATCATGACACCCTTTCTCTTTCTTTCTCACCACAACAAAACAAAACACATAACACAAATGAAATTAAACAACATGTAACATGTCATGGTGCACTAGCCATGAAAACTTTACAAGCACGGATTTGGCTTAATCGCGATTAGCGGTGCACTAATCGGGTTTTTATCAAAACTGCATATAATAAATTTTAAAAATGCCAAACCCTTTAAATATATTTTTAAATGATTAAATAATTTTAATTTCCATTTATTTCATAATTATAGGTATATAATTATACTCTTTTTCGAAAACGCTAATTTCGCAAATCGGGTAGTTTTCGGGAAAGATATTATTTTAATATTAAATTCCAAAAATAATATTTTATATTTTCTGAAATGTTACAGGTGATAACTTCCGGGCAGTTCGGCAGAAACGGGATTTGGGAGAGACTTCGACAGAACCTTTCTGTAATACTATACGAGAAGACTTGGACCATGGATCGTTCATATTACGCATACCCAGTAGGCCAGAGTTTGGCATCATCGACGAGACATGTTACGAGTGACCATGACAGTTGGCCAAAGATCTTTAGAGGATGTTCTAGAGCGGTACGGTTTCCGTTATCTTTGATTTCGGTATTTTGGGCGATTTATTTGCATGATTGAGATTTTTTGCACCAAAGTTGCACTTGACTTCAATTTGATGTCATTCGAGATGTTGATTTGATTTCATACCTATGGTATGCATAAGATTTGACTTTTGATTTCGGCATAGCTTTCATGTACTTTTAGTATTTTTATTCGATTTCGTGCATGCTGATAGACATGGTTTTGAGATTATATATCACGGTATATCTGATTTGGATAGAGATGTGCTGTATACAGTCGATTTCGATTGTGATACTCGATATTTGTTCTCGTCCACCTTGTGCATTTGACTTAGATTCTTGCGCATGCTTAGGCACTTGATGTGATTCTGGTGCACACAAAATGCAGTAAATCGAGATTTATCGTGCATATCAGATCCACGTGATATTGCTGCCAGGCGCACCGTTTCCTTTGATGTTTCGTGCACACCTGTTGCACTTAGTTTTTGTTTCTGTGCACATGTATGGCACATTCATGGATTTCGATTTTCATATGCACCAGATGCACGTGGCATTCTTATACTCATTTGAGATTGGCTTCTTGGAGCAGTATGTTTTATGATATTTACTATTTAGTATAGTAGCTGAGCAGGACTAGTCCAAGGACGGTACCTGAATATATTTTGCATGCATTGATAGTTATCAAAGGGATTTCCAAGACGGAGCTATATTCTCAGTATTTACCTACGTGTCCGAGATGACACGAGACATTTAACAAAGGAACCCCTTCTAAATTATTTTTTTCAGAACGGCGGGACGTGTATGTTAACCAGAGGGTATATATATAAATATATATAGTTATTTTCTTCCAATGGACATCTGCCACTGTGCAGTGATATGCGCAGTGCACAGAGACTTAAAAAGGCTTGGCATGAATTTCTTTCAGATGTTTACATGTATAGTTTTGATGTTTACATGTATAGTTTTGATGTATATCATGATGGTTTTCGTATTGGATTTAGACATTGGTGTCTTCACCATAACTCTGATGATTATGGGATGCTTGAAGGAGTTTGGATTTTGGTTTATATACTCGTTTTTCATGCGTAAGAATTGTGCTACGATTAGTTTTATGTATTTATGATTTCGGAGCCCGGACGACTAGATCTTTTTGCTGAAATGTTTTAGTATTTGAAAGATTTAAATCTAAATTCGGGGACCGAATTTTTTTAAGAGGGGAAGACTGTAATATTTCAGAAAAACAAAATATTATTTTTGGGAATTTATATAATTAAATAATAAATATTATGAATATTTTAATGATGCGGTATAATTAAGTACAGAATAAATTGGAAAATATTCGAAAATTAAATTAAATGGTGATTTTGGAGATTTATGTGATTTAGGAAAATTATAAACTTTTATAATTAGTTATGTATGATTTTAATGCTAATCGTGATTAAATATCGCTAATCGTGCATTAAGCTAGTTTTGTGCATGTGACATGCACCACGTCTTTTTTCACACTTGTTACATTTTCCTCCATGGCTTTTGTTTTCAAATGTTTTGGTTTGGTTTTAAATAAGAGAAAAGAAAAGAGAAGAGAAAAGAAAAGAAAAGAAAAGAAAAAGAAAAGAAAATGAATAAAGAAAGAGATGGGCAAGAGAGAGAGAGAGAGGGTGAGGGGTCATTTTTTACCATGGTAATTCTCCTCCTTCATTTTCTCCTAATCATTTCTCTCCCCCTTCATCTCCATGGCTTCCCTCTCCCTTCACCTCCACTACACCTCTCACTTTATCATCAAAAACCCATTAAAACTCCATCCCCACTTCATTAAAAACATGCACAAGCTTCCTTCAAGCACTTTGGACCAAGAAAAATCGGATTTTGAGCACTTGGGGCAACTCAAGAAAATTCTTGAGTTGCCAAATTAGGTAATCTCATCACCATTAGAGTAGCAATCCTTTCGTTTTAGCACTTGTACATGTTTAGATGTGTTTAAGTGTAGTTTGGTGATGTTCGAGAATTCCAAGTTAGGGTTTAGGAGATTTTATATGTTGTGAAGGTGCAATTGAGGATTAGTAGAGACTAGAAACCCCTTCAGTGGTTGATTAAAGACCAAAACCTGAGACTTAAACCCAAACCATAAACTTAGAAACCCCGACATCGGCAGACTTTGGGAATTTGTGATGATATTTTGACATGTGCTATGACCCCGGGCACCTAAAATTTTTATAGTGATTACTGGGAGTCGTGCAGGCAACCTGGAGTATACCCTAAAGACCCCAGCCCCTATACCTTCACATTGGCCATAATTTTAATCATTCTGGCCGCAATTTGCTGGCAGGGTAGGGAATTTGGGATTCTTTCTTGGTCCTGGGCTTTATTTCCAGTAAAATAGACCCTCCGTGTGTGCAAAATTTGCTAATTTCACCTAGGGTAAAATCTGGAAGTGTTATGCATAGTTTCTGATTTTGTTTTACGGGTTTTAATGAATTGGGATTTGGTATTTGTTATTGTGTTCCGTCGTGTGTCATTTGAACGTCAACAACGAGGGTTATTTGATAGTGTCTTGCATGCGATATCAAGGGTTTTAACCCATGTACGATCCGTGTGCCGTTTTGGTTTTCGTGCGTGATTTCTGTTTACGATGCTATATGCGAACATATGTAGGTACCCTCGACTAGACATGAATGACAAGGACGAGCATGGCGTCATCGACTTCGACAAGCAAGGATAAGGGTGAGTAGATATATATCTACGAGGGAAGTTGGGTGGATGGCATATAGCACCCCTGCAGTTTCGTAGTATAGAACACGAATGCGTTATGATATATATATATATATATATATATATGTTATTATAAGATATGTATACATTGCTAGAAATGCTTTAGTAGACTTTAGGTTAGTGTAAGCGTATTTGGTAGTTAATGCCATAGTTTAGTGTTAGTCGCGAAACCCTAGAATAAAGTTTACACCCACACGTGCACACATACATACATTTTATTACTTATGCGTATATGGGGATATATGTATATATATACATATAGGTATGGGACTATGTATGTGTGTCTATATATATATATATATATATCTATATATATATATATATATATATATATATATATACACACGTATACACATACATGGATGATGAGGATAGTACATGGATTTGGTAATGAGTCGATGAGATTGGGCATGGTGCCATGAGATCGGTGATATTATATGGTTCGTATTATGAGATAGGACATGATTATTATAGCGGGTCCTTAGGCGATGTGTTTTCATACACACGCATACATATATATTGGTTGGTATCAGTTTGTACTAGACTTAGATCAGTACCCCCAGTTCATGATATATGATAATAAGGAAACAAGATGAATAATGAGGTAATGTGATATTCGACCCATACCCAGATTTAGGATGTCGTATGCTGGATTTACCGTACGTGATATAATTATGATGATAGATCCGCACTCTTGACTCGAGGATGTCATATTATATATTGTACGTATATGATACTATTGAGGCGGGATTACCGATTATTATATTTATATATATCGACTCAAACTTAGGTGGTTTTCCTTACCCCTTTCGATTAGTCTTTAGTTTAGTCTGGTAGCTACTTACTATATTTAAGTCTACGTTACCCTTCCCCGGTTCTTTAGGGTTGTGGAAAATGGTGAAAAACGATTTTTCTAGGGTGGTAACATAGACTTAAATTACGGATCTTTGTTAAACAACTACCTAACAACCTAACTAGGAGTATTACCTACTCGGTTAGAGGGTTATACCTTAACTTGAACTCCTTCGTCTTCAACTCGCTGCGGTGGTCGGATCGGCCTCACCTCGTCGTCTCCTCGCGCCGAAAATGGATCCACCCGAAAGCTTCTACCTTTTGGCTTCTACTTCAAACTTGAAGAAACGAGAACACTTGGCTTGCTAAACCTTGTGAACTAGGATGAGTAGAGAAGTGAAATGGGTTTTCTTTTTGCTCTAAGGCAATGGTTCTCAACTCATGAGAGGGAGTTGCCTTGAGCTAGAGAGAGAGCAAGAGGAAGAGGGAGAGAGCTTGACCAAGAGAGAGTAATGAAATGAAAGAATGAGCAAGCCATTTGCTATGCAAGCTCTCATAATCCAAAAGCATCATAACACATCATGATAATTGAGTATTATGTGATGGTTATCATCATATCAAAAGGCAATATAATTTCATCCATTAAATGTAATGTGTGAACAAATAAGCAAGCAAAAGTCTTTGCATGAAATGATAGCTATAGTAATGATGGTGGTCAACAAGTCCAACCTAGGCAACCGGTCAACAAAGTCAACAAGTCAACAAAGTCAACCTTTCAACCTAACCATTGCCCAATAATACTTAATTATCATTAATCATATTTCTTATTCTCATTAGGATTTAGCAAACGTCAAATAGTCAACAACCCTAATGAGAATCCTCTGCCTCTGTCTCTGTCAACCGTGCATACACACCCGCATCCGCGTTCCGAGGGACACGAATGCAAATGAGATAAAATCAATCCCTAAACGTATACTAGGATCTGACTTAACCCAAAGACCGCTAGTAATAACTGCCCGGATACTAAACATGCACAAGTGCACGGATGTGACCGAACCCTGTCGCAAAACCATGCGACCTCTAATCTTTTGCCTAAAGGCGAATAGCTCTCTGTGTGGGACTTTAAAGACTCCACACTACGCTGACGGTCGGTTTAACCACAGACTGCAAGCGGCACTAGCTGTGCGTAACGGCCCCCAGGTAGATTCCGATAAGAAGACGAACGAGGTGAAACCCATCTGAACTCCTAGTGAGCCTGAATGTGACAGTCTCCGTACAGTCCGGTCTGTTCGTCTGAGAATATCGTATGGCGGGCCTAGGGGGCGGTAAACGCCAGTCCCCTAATAGCGGTACAAGTCGTGTCAGAGTGTAGCTAGAACACCCTGAGATAGCACTGGAAACCTACCAGTGTATCTTGCTTGCCCTGGCCAGGGACGACTGTGTGTAATGGCTCTCCTTGACACAGCGCGATATCAACTCCCAATACCGAGAGAGACGAATCATGTCTAACCGTCACTGCCTCCAAGTGCTTCGGGACTGCACCCAACTACTATCTGTTTGCACGACTCCTTTGAGCCGTGGTAGGGTAGTAATCAAAGTATAGTGGGAAAACACTCGAGGCGAAGCGATAGTGTCAAGTCAG
The DNA here is from genome assembly GCA_030015575.1 of Agapanthus africanus. Taxonomy (NCBI): domain Eukaryota; kingdom Viridiplantae; phylum Streptophyta; class Magnoliopsida; order Asparagales; family Amaryllidaceae; genus Agapanthus; species Agapanthus africanus. Next base: position 659,006,253 of record CM057341.1, read on the forward strand.
CGGATTAAGCTGTACTCATGTCACCTGGGAACTGACAACTGACGATAGGTATAGTACCAACCAATCAGTTCCCGATGAGTCCTGTCCAGTTTACTCGTAACCTAACGAGCACCAGCATACTATATCAAGTACGACGACCTGACGGCTGTGGGACAGACCGTCTCCCCTGCTGGGATGAGAAGCGCATACGCTAGTCTACTCCAGAGTATCGATGCCCTGTCTCGATAGTCCTACGACTATGGACCTGTTTAAGGATGTGCTTGTGGATTACCCAGCCCCTACGAGTGTGACTGCCATCACAACGCTGGTAATCAAGCAAGGATCCTAAGGGCTCCACTAATGTGTAAAGGTGATATACTAAAATAAACACATGTACACATTAAAGTAGAAACAAACCAAGTAGCATACTATCATTTTGAGCAAGATTGTCTATACAACTGTGAATATCCCAAGCTTCTATTATGTAATATACAAACTAGTATGATACAATAATGGCCTCTAGGGCATATACACTAACAATCTCCCATTTGCACTAAGGCCATTTACTGGCATATCGAAGACCTATCATCTCGATCAGCCGCTTGAACTGAGTCTGGGGCAAGGCCTTGGTGAATGGATCTACAGTGTTATCTTCTGAAGCAACCCTCCGAACCTCGATCTCCTGGCGATCCACGATCTCCCTGATCAGGTGATACCGCCTCAAGATATGTCTGGATTTCTTATGGGACCTGGGTAACTTCGCTAAAGCTATAGTCCCGTTGTTGTCGCAATACAAAAGTATTGGATCAACACTGGACGGAACCACCTGAAGTTTTGTCAAGAACTTGCTCATCCAGACAGCTTCTTTTGCGGCATCAGCAGCAGCGATGTATTCCGCTTCCATCGTCGAGTCAGCAATGGTTTCCTGTTTGGAACTCTTCCAACACACCGCCCCTCCATTGATGGTAAAGACAAACCCAACATGGACATGGAATCATCCTTGTCACTCTGGAAGCTGGAGTCAGCAAAGGCCTCAATCTGGAGGTCTTTTCCGCCATACACCAAGAACATCTCCTTAGTCCTTCTCAGGTACTTGAGAATGTTCTTTACCGCTATCCAGTGTTTCTCCCCAGGGTTTGACTGATACTGGCTTACCACACTCAGTGCATAAGTTACATCCGGTCTGGTACACAACATCGCATACATTATAGAGCCTACTGCAGAAGCGTAGGGTATAATAGACATGCGATCCCTTTTCAAATCAGTCTGGGGAGACATCTCTTTGGAGAGGGTGATCCCGTGACAAGCCGGTAGATTACCGCGTTTGGAATCTTCCATACTGAACATTTTCAGTATGATGTCAATGTACCTGGACTGCAAAAGTCCTAACATCCTTTTGGATCTATCACGATGGATCCGGATCCCCAGAATGTAAGTGGCATCACCCAGGTCTTTCATGGAGAACCTGTGTGACAAGAACCCCTTGACAGATTGTACTATAGGAATGTTATTTCCTATCAAGAGAATGTCATCCACGTATAAAATGAGGAATACGACAGTACGTGCTACAAATCTACTATAGATGCATGGTTCATCTGGATTTTTGATAAAGCCAAATTCTTTGACTGTCTTATCAAAGCAGATGTTCCAACTCCGCGATGCCTGCTTTAGTCTATAAATGGACTTAAGCAACTTGCACACATTTTCGCTGCTCCCACTCTGAATAAAACCCTCTGGCTGGTCCATATAGACACACTCCTCTAAATTTCCATTTAAAAAAGCGGTCTTTATGTCCATCTGCCAAATCTCATAATCGTAGAGGGCAGCGATGGCAAGAAGGATCCGAATGGATTTCATCATAGCCACTGGAGAAAAGGTCTCGTCATAGTCCAAACCAGGTCTTTGACGAAAACCCTTTGCAACAAATCTAGCCTTATAGGTCTCAACATATCCATCTACACCAATCTTCTTTTTGAAGATCCACTTGCATCTTACGGGTTTTACACCATCTAGAGCAATGTCCAAAGTCCATACTTTGTTGGTGTACATTGACTCCATTTTGGTCCGCATTGTATCCAGCCATTTTACTGAGTCAACGCTCCGAATGTCCTGCTGGAATCTAGTAGGCTCATCACTATCAATGATGCAATCCTCTCTATCTCCATCTATGATAAAACCGTAGTATTTCTCGGGAGGATGAGACTGCCTACTACCCCTGCGGAGCGGCATAGGAATGTCCTGTTCTATTGAACCCTCTGGTTCTACTAAGCTTTCAATAATAGCTCGTAGTTCTGGAATTTCTTCCAGTTCTACTGCGCTCCAACTTATCTGATTTTCCAAAAATTCAGTTTCCAAGAAGTAGGCATGAAGAGAAACAAAAACCTTTTGTTCCTCTTTGCAATAGAAGAAATATTCCTTGGAGTTCTTTGGGTATCCCACAAACTTGCACTGTACTGAGCGTGCCTCGAGTTTGTCCGCATGCTACTTTTTGACAAAAGCTGGACATCCCCATGTCTTAATGTGCTTATGATAGGGTTTCTTCCCACACCACATCTGATATGGTGTGGTTGTAACGTTTCGGAATTCGTTTTGAGAATTTTATCGTTTTAGGGCAAAATTGTCGGTTTTTCCTGTTTTAACCCGATTTCGATCAAACGACCGTATAAACTTACCGACACCTAGTTTGGCCAAAATAAAGCTTGTGTGCGAACTTTGGGAGTATTTGGGAGGTTTTGGTTCAGATAGATTTTTTCCCGAATAAAATATTATTTTAAGCGGTATTTTGTGCACGTAAATCGGGAAAAATTTTCTTTTTGTCAATAAATTAATTTTGTCACTAGAATTATTTTAGAAGGTTCTATTTAAATATCTAGATTTTTTTTGGTGACTAATGGTTTCTTTTTAAAAATAAAAGAAAAGGGTGTAATGGTGGCAAAATGCATTAATTAGCATTTATTACTCTTTTTCCTTGCTTTTTCTTCACAAAATATTACACAAAACCCCCCCTCTCACCTTGGCCGAGCCTCATCCCCCCATTTCTATCCAAAAAAAATTCCAAGCTCATTTCTCACTCTCTTTCTTTCAAAAACACAAAAAGAAATCCAAAAATAAATCCAAAAAATTCTATATAAATATTAATCCATTTTTTCTTCACTAATCCTTCATGGATCTTCATCAAAGCTTGATTTTTGGAGGCTAAAATGATGGATCTAATATCCTTTTGGTGTTCTTGAGGAGTTATAATTTCTTACCTTAATCCATAATTAATTGCTTTAATCTTGAAATAGCTAATTTAGTTAACTATTTAAGTGCTTAGTTTAGCTTTTAATTCATGATTAACTCATTATATTTGGTTTAAGAAATTCATGTTAGGGTTAAATTTTTATTAAGTGATTAGTGTTTAATTGAAGTGTTAAATTGTGTTTTGGAAAAGATTAATCTAGTAGAAAATGTTAAAATTTGCTAATAAGCATTTTGTTTAATTAAGCAAAATTGCTTACCAGATTTTTGCTAAAACATAATTAGCGAGTGTTAAAAATATAGGATTGGTTTAGATGGCTTAGTTAAGCTATTTTATGGTATTTGTAATTGTTAGATTTGCGTTATCTTGAATCTAGTGCGATATATTGCGATAGGTTGCTTACTAGATTTCGGGGTTTTCCGACGTAGGGTTCGTTTGGTAGTTGCGAGGTTATTTCCAGTGTATTCCTCGTAATTTTTGTATTGTGTTGCGTGATCGGGACGATCGGGGTCCAGACTTGGTGTTTTGTAGTTTAGCGACCCCAATTATGGTTTTGGCCGGTATCGTGCGCGATAGATGCGCTAAGCGCGCAGTGTAATTTTCCGGGCGTTTTCGTCGCGTTTCGTTGTCTTTTCGTCTTTTTAGGATATTTAGCTTATGTGTTGTATTTATGAAATTTTAGGTTCGCGAGCAGGGATTTCAGGTGCTACGGACAAGGGGAAGCAGGTGGTCGGATTTTCATAGCTCGAGACCATCGGTGAGTAGATTTAACATCTACAGGGGAATCGCCCGCATGGCGTTATGCGTCAGGGCTAGAGATTTTATTACTTGTCGCATATTCTACGTTATTGTTAGAATTCCACTTTTACCCTATTACTTAGATGTAGTTGTGCCTGGACTAGTAGTATTAGGACACTGCACATATTATTGACGATTCATGTTGCACGAGCACTGATTATATGCTACCCACATCGTCAATAATGGCCATGTCACACACAAACCAGTTATAGATGTTATATTGCTTGGTTAGGGATATTGTGACATTGATTCATACTACTTATCATATATGGCATTTAGCATACCTGTATTCCTATAGAGTATTATACCATTAGTGATAGGTACATACACACTCCCTGTCATACCCACAGGTATACCTTGCACATACTGTTCTCATACCCACGGGGTATACTATATCATTGCTTATAGGTAGACACATTATCTTGCTAGACCTTATTGATTTCACATACTTCTGGTTTTAGCTACATGTTTACCTTCACTTGATGTTAATTAGAAGTGGATAAATAGGAACCGCATGATATTTGTATTAACTTAATGCAGTTAATTAGCAGTTTTTCCTTTATATGCTTGCAATTCAGATATGGAGCACATATTATATTCATGGATTTTCGCATTGTTATATGGATTTTTCATGATGTTTTCTGGATTTTGGGGACCGTGGTAGTTCATGAAATTATGCATTATTTGAAAGACCCAGTTTCCTTGATATTGATATTTCCGCAGCCACCATGAGATTTATCGGTTCTGATATATGCCCGATTCGAGGAGTGAGGAGGCACCGTCTGTGGGTACATGGTGGGGCCGGGGGTACCCCGAAGCAAGAACGATTCCGCGGTGCTAGGCGATGAGGCTTAGGGGAACCATACCATTCGGTGACAGGACCAATGACTCAGCGGCTATCATGTGGATATCGATGGGAGTCATGTACGTATGTATACGTCGAAAGGCGAGGGTCAGAGCTAGGCACTCGAGCTTTCGGGATAGCGTATGGTACGTACCTATCAGGGGGACAGTCATGGCGACAGCACCTGTGGGATCAGCATTTCTGTGTCGATGCTTGGCACATTGGTTTCATGATATTTCCAATTACTCATTTGTATATATAACAGGGGATTGTGCCGCTTTTATATATACCCTTACACCAATATTAGGGGAATGGGACGCCAATATATGTGTGTTGACCTCATCATATTTATTATGCTATTATATTTAGGATGTTAGAATTTTGCTGGAGATTTGATTCAGGGTATAAAAGATTCATTTGAGATTGGATACTGGAGATATATGTGAGATATACCTGATATGGATATACGAGATATGTGAGATCCACTTGCTGTTGTACATTCGAGATAGGTGAGATATACTTGATATGGTACATACGAGATATGTGAGATCCACTTGATGTTGTACATTCGATATATGTGATATATACTTGATGTTGTACATTCGATTTATGTGAGATATACTTGATGTTGTACATTTGGGATATACGAGATATATACTTAATATTGTGAAATTGAGGAGAATGCGATACTTAGATGATATGAGAGCCAATGTGGGGACTGATTTGAGGAATTGGGATTGGATTCGTCTTGATGGATTGTGATCCTACCACGATGTCAGGATTCCGTGGAAATGACATATTTCATTCCATATCTCACCTTTATCTATTTGTGCACTGTTTCATGTATTAGGAGTACCTGTTAGTGTACCTTTTATAAGTGTTGCACATTTACATTCTCATATCCCTATTGCATGGTTATTGCATACTGTTGTCATATCATTATTGCTTTATATATATCGGTTGTACTTGTTAGTGTACTTTCCATTATTCTGCATTCATATGACCTGTTATTACTGTAAATTTCATATCTTAGATTCATGCTTTACGTGCATACTTGCGATTACCTGCATATGTTATTTACTACTCACGAGTTGGCAACTCACCCCCGTTGTGCCACAGGTGTCACAGAGTGTTCCTCAGAGTAGTCGAGGCTGGCGATTCATCTATTATCTTTTGCTACAGATACCGCATCGGCTCACAGTGTGTTGTTTTGTTCAGGTGGGTTTTGGTGGTTATCTGTATTTGTATTGTATATTCTTTGTATCTTGTACTCTCCATCTACTATTATGTTGTTGACTTAGAGACTTGGTGAGGACGATATTGTATAAATTATGGATTTGTTGTCTTTCATACAGTTTTCTTTCTATCGTCTTCTTTTTCTTCGCTACGGCGTCGTATATTTGTTGTGGTGGTTGTTTTCCGCCTTTGGGCGTGGATTTGCTCCCGTTGGGGATGCTTTACATTATATTTATGTTGTACCCATTTTTGGGGTTGGTTTTTATAAAGGAGGTGCTGCCGAAATTTTCAAGAAAGAAAATTGGACTTAAAGAATTTATATTTGAGATTTTTTTAGGTTTAAACAATGTTTCTTATATTTTCTTGTCTTTTAATGGTTTGGATTTCTGGGTTTTGTCTTTCTTTTACTACGTTACACTTATAGACGTTGTGTAGTATTAGGGCCGTCACGTGCCAATTTCGGGTCGTGACAAAGTTGGTATCAGAGCGCTAGGTTTTTACCTTACGAAGTTTAGGATGACCTTGTTATGATGGAGTAGGTAACTTAAGCAGAGTAACGTAGTGTGTGTATGTCTGCAGCATACTCACGATGCGGTACTTCGCCTAAAGTGCCTAAGTACAAATTGCTTGAAATTCCTTCCTTGATGATTCATATCCTTGTGATTCGATTTTCGTGTTCTTATCGAATCCTATCTCTATTTATAGCCTTGCCGCCGATGACTATGGGGACTGATTGAAAATATTTCTTTGCTTTGGATGTATAAAATGTATCTAATCAAACGTATCGAATCAATTGTTTCCCGATAACGGTTTCATTTGATCGATAATCAGTATCATGTATCGGTAATGAGCAAATTGTATAAAGAAGTCACAACCAAAGAATTTATTGACCGCATTCAACTACGCTGTCATTTGTAGATCGTAAGTGAGTGCGATCGTCCACAGGGATTGCACGATTCGTTTCAATGATTAGGTTGTTTGAATTGAAAAGTTAATCGACAAGAAAAGAAAGCATGATTCAAGAATTATCAATTTCAAGTGTCACTATTCTATTCAAGAATCAAGAATATGATAAACAATCAAGAATCAGGGTTTCGATGATATTTCCAATCAAATGTCAAGAATCTAAATGAGGCTCGTAGGAATCGATCGGATCTATAGACGTGATGTAATCTCAAGATATCGTGTTCTTGTCCTTCGAAGAATTGATACTAGGTCGATGATGATCGACGAGAGTTAGGGCTTTCTTGTGAAACGATAGTTTCATCTTTTAACCCTTGTTCTTTAGTCGATATCATTCACTTTCTAGCCTCTACCAAATTCAAGAAACGATCGTAACTCTCCAATTTCGAGCGATATCAACCAAGAAAGTATCGTCACGAAATTGGGTCGTCGGTTCTTGAAATTGCTAGGGTTTACAAAACTCGTAGGACTCAAGGATCGTTTTAAAGATATGTTACATCATCATTCTATTGACCGTCTCGACACCTCGACGAGCGGAGTTTTATTCACACATCATCACACAGAAAGCATTCAAGAATAGTAAAGATATCATGATGCAAGAATTTAAACAAAACAAGATAAAAGAATTTCACCTTTTATTTATATCAACAAATTTGATTACAGTCGCTCAAGAACTACAAGAGGAAGAACTAAATTGTCGATCTGGCATTGCTTTTCTCCGTGAGTCGTGGATCGGCTCGGACCACTTGCTCCGTTGAAGATCAGCTCCGCTCATAAAAGGTTGTAGGGCTTCTTGCTTGATGGGTACTCGGAATCTTGGCTTTTGATTGGAATTAGGGTTAGGGTTTCACACAAGTCCTCTCACTAGACTTGTGGAGGAAGATGAAGAAGAGGTAAGAGAATGGCTAAAATGAATTAAAATGGAGACTAAAATGAATCCTCTCCAAAAATGAATGATTCTCTCTCTAATGGATCCCTTCACCCTAGGTCTAGGCTTCTATTTATAGACTTCCCAAACCCTAGGTCTAGGTTTGAAATTATAATTCCCTCCAAAAGTTTGTTGAGGCTTCTAGAAGGTAGTTTGTTGGGAGCTAGCTTAAGCTTTAAGCTAGGATTAATTAAGCTTAGAAACCCTAGTTTGCTGATCTGGAAGAAGTCCCTGGAGTCTTCTGGAACTTGAGGTACATTTCTGAGCTGTGGGCCCTGAGTGAAGCATTTTGGTGCAAAGATGAAGAGCTGACTTGGACAAATTGCCGCGGTTCCGCGGCAATAGCTGGCTTAGGCCGCGCAACCGCGGCCAAGTTGCTGAGTTGTGGCTTGGTTCTTCTGGTGTTGTCTTGGGCTAACATTTGGGGCTTTATCTGATGTGTTGATTTGTAGTTGTCCCTTTGGATTGATACCAGAACTGAAATTATTGAGTTGGCGTAATATTTGACGGTGTAAGTTTTGACCAAGCTTCTGATTTTCCTTCACAGACTTCGAAACACGGGTTGCGATATATAGAAATAATGCTATGCTATGAAATGCAGTCAATTTCCCTAGAAATCCGGTTTTAAGGTCTAATATATGTAATCTGATATTTTGCGACAGATTTACTAATATGTGAAATGTGAATGCCGAACACTTCTATATGAATGCAAATGACAGGGAAATTGCCGGTTAAAACATGCAATATTTTCGACTAATCAAATTCCCCCAAACTTAATTTCGATCGTCTCGAGCGAACTTTTTATTAAAAAGAGAAGGAGAAAATAAAGAAAGAGAAAAACTAACTAGCACACTTTCGTAGGCAACACGATTGCACTGAGCACGTGCAACAAGCCTTTAAACCTCTAGGTGTCCCTAGTAGGAGGAGTGTTGTCTCCTGAGGGTTTTCAGTGGATTGCACCCACAAAATCCAATAATAAAAGGAAGATCATGATTATTACATTTAAAGATAAGAATCGTAAAAGAAAAGACTTGAAAATAAGGATTTCTAACTAAGCTAGCTTTTCGGTTGTCATGAGCCCTATCTTAATAGTCATGAAAAGATGTTAGAAATCACGTCCTCCCTCAATAAAATATCGTCTTATTCTTCATTCCTATCTTTCTTCCAAACATCGATCATATCACCCTGCGTGTGTGTAAGGGACATCCCTACACCCGGAGAATTCAATTCAAGCTATCATACTCTTGCCCATCAGCCTCAGTACTTTTTGATTAATGAATATTTAGATGAGATTATTCTCACACTTTCATGCGACCGTTAATACTTCTTGAGGTACTAACCGACCGATTACTCATGTGCTTGCTTATTTAGTATAGTTTCCTTGTCTTGCACCACCTCAGGCATAGCAGTGACTCCCAGAGCAGTTGGCCTTAGGGCACTAAGTGAAGAAGCACCCTCGCTATACATTTTTATTGCCCTCGGTGATAACAAAACCAGTGTTCATTTTTCTTACCACTTTATACTTTTTATTCATTTTTTCTTTTTATTTCCTTCATATATCGGCTTTAAGACAAGAGCATTTCAAGGTATCCTCTACTATCCCAGGCTTCAAGACGTGTGTAAGTGCGAATAGCAGGGTAGCCACGTTCAAAATGTTTGGTTTCCAGAATAGAAACGATTTTTCAGACTTAGTTTTATCCTCATATTAGTGACGTCCTTCATCTTACTAACCTTTGGGACAACGGCTCATAACTACTTATTACTAGTTCGTATAAGAAAACTTCTAATTTTCTTAGTTTTCTAAAAATTTTCCAATCTCATGGATGTAATTGTTCACTATCTAAACTTTTATTATCTTATTTTATACAAAAAGTGTAAATATTAAAATTATTTTTATATTTGAAAATTTTTAAATTTTTATAGGTTTTGAAAATTTTTAAATTTTTCTAGATTTTTTAAAAAACAATGTTTTGTGCTTATGCAGATGATATGCTAATGATGCAAAAATAAGCACAAACCTCCCCCAAACTTGTTTTCAACAGTGTCCTCACTGTTGCCAATCGCTATACCTACAAAAATCTGTAAGACTGGGGGGAATTATTAGTGGGGGCAAAATATATAAGTGAAGAACTTCCCCCAAACTTATTCTTTTTACTCACATTCATTCAAAAGATAATGCAATGATATACAGGATATGAAGATGAGACGGAGGAATTTTAATCCAAATAAACTGGCTCATGTAAGAACAAGAGCTCCTCCGTGGGGTCAGTGGAAAAATACGGCTTTAGTCTATGTCATTAACTTTGAAAAATGTGCCGTTTTTAACATTTTCTATCTCTACTGCCCTATGCGGGTATACAGACCGCACAACAAAAGGTCCCTTCCATCGAGATCGAAGCTTACCCGCGTGAAGGTGTAATCGTGAATCATAAAGAAGGACTTGTTGACCAGGTGAAAATGTTTTCCTCAAAATGTTTTGATCGTGAAAAACCTTAGTCCTATTCTTTATGATTACAGCATTATCATAAGCTTCATCGCGGAGTTCTCTTAGCTCATTTAGTTGCTACTTCCGAAAGTTGCAGGCTTCTTTTAGATCAAAGTTTATTTCTTTTATAGCGCACAATGCTTTATGTTCTATCGCGACGGGTAAGTAACATGCTTTCCCAAACACTATCCTATATGGAGACATTCCTAGGTCGGTTTTATATGCAGTTCTGAATGCCCAAAGAGCATCCGTCAATTTGGTCGACCAGTCTTTTCTATTCTTAGCAACGGTCTTCTCCAGGATAAGTTTGATCTGTCTATTTGAAATTTCAGCCTGCCCGCTCATTTGGGGATGATAGGGTGTAGAAAGACGGTGATTGATTCCGTATTTCCGCATCAGAGTCTCGAAAGATCTGTTGTAGAAATGTGTCCTATTATCGCTAATGATAGCACGTGGGTGTCCAAATCGCGAAAAGATATTCTCTTTTAAGAACTTAATGACAACTTTCTTGTCATTAGTGCGACATGGAATGGCTTCTACCCACTTTGACACATAATCAACCGCCAGCAGTATATACAAATTCCCAAAGGAGTTGGGAAAGAGACCCATAAAATCAATGCCCCAAATATCGAAGATTTCAACAACCAAGATGGGTTGTTGAGGCATTTCATTTCTCCGGGATATTCTACTCGTATACTGACACTGTGTACAGGTTTTGCAATGCTCAAATGCGTCCTTGAATAAGGTTGGCCAATAAAATCCACATGGCAAAACCTTTTCCGCTGTCCTTCTAGGACCAAAGTGACCCCCACAAGCCTGATCATGACAAAAAGAAAGAACACTCTTGAACTCTTCATTCGGGACACACCGGCGAATGATCTGATCAGGACAATATTTAAACAAATAGGGTTCATCCGAGTAAAAGTGTTTTACTTGGCATAGAAAACGGTATTTGTCCTGTTTTGACCAATCGCTGGGTATCAGTCCCGTGGCATGATAGTTCACAATATCCCTGAACCAAGGTTCAGTGGATACGTTCAAGTGTTGTTCGTCAGGGAACGAATCATTGATCGGCAGGGTCACAGGGGAAGAAATGATGCGTGAAAGATGGTCGGCTACAACGTTTTCACATCCTTTCTTATATTTGATAACAAGATCGAATTCTTGTAAAAGAAGGATCCAACGTATTAGTCGACCTTTTGCATCTTTCTTCGCCAAAAGATGTTTTAAAGCGGAATGGTCAGTGTACACAACTATGGATGAGCCAATCAAGTAAGGCCTGAATTTTTCTAATACAAATACAACCGCCAAAAGCTCTTTCTCATTGGTTGTATAATTGATTTGCGCATCATTCAGGGTCTTACTCGCGTTGTAAATCACGTGTGGCATCATATCAATATGCTGTCCTAAGACTACACCTACTGCAAAGTCGGATGCATCACACATCAGCTCAAATGGGTAGTCCCAATCTGGAGATGATAAAACGGGGCTGTAGTGAGTGAGTGTTTTAGTGAGTCGAAAGCTGCCTCGCAATCCGAGTCAAAGTGGAAGGTCGTATCCTTGGCCAGGAGTAGAGTTAAAGGTCTAGCAATTTTGCTAAAGTCCTTTATGAATCTTCTTTAAAAGCCTGCATGGCCAAGAAAAGATCGAATGTCCTTGACGCTTTTGGGATGAGGTAGGTTTTGAATGACATCTATCTTAGCTCTGTCAACCTCAATGCCTTTTCGTGATATAACATGTCCAAGCACAATTCCTTCTTGGACCATGAAGTGGCATTTTTCCAAGTTCAATGTTAAGTTCTTCTCTATGCAACGAGTAAGAACAGCGTCATGATTCGATAGGCAATCTGAAAAAGAGTCTCCGAAAATCGAGAAGTCGTCCATAAAAATCTCCAAGAAATTCTCTACCATATCAGAGAATATCCCCATCATACACCGCTGAAAGGTAGCGGGAGCATTGTATAGCCCAAAGGGCATGCGAATGTAAGCAAATGTGCCAAAAGGACAAGTAAAAATGGTTTTATCTTGATCCTTTTTGGCTATTGGGACCTGATTGTAGCCTGTGTATCCGTCTATAAAACAATAATACTCTCGTCCGGCTAAGCGTACGAGCATCTGATCAATGAAGGGTAGAGGAAAGTGGTCTTTCCTCGTAGCGGCGTTGAGTTTTCTATAGTCAATACATACACGCCACCCAGTTTGGGTGCGTGTCTGAATCAACTCATTCGCCTCATTGGTTATAACAGTGATGCCAGATTTCTTAGGGACGACATGTATAGGACTCGCCCATTGGCTATCGGAGATTGGGTATATAATACCATTATCTAAGCATTTGGCGATCTCTTTCATTACTGCTTCCTTCATGATGGGGTTCAACCGTCTCTGTGGTTCTCGAGTTGTTCTGGCATCATCCATCATATTTATATGATGTTCAACAATCAAGGGACTAATCCCTTTGATGTCCGCCATGGTCCAACCAAACGCCTCTTTGTTAGATCTCAATACCGATAAAAGTGCATTCTCTTGCTCTGATGCAAGAGATGCGGAAATGATAACCGTTAATGATTCGTTCTCACCAAGATATGCATATTTAAGGTGAGAAGGTAAAATTTTTAGATCTAAAGTTGGCGGAGAAATGATAGAAGGAGGGATCATCGAGTGATTCTCGGAGTTATAAAGAAGCTCATAGCCTATGTAAGATACAGACTCGGGTGGAGTAAAGTCAGGAGTGCAGGACTCAAGTGTAGAAAAAGTGTCCTCACTAAGATCAGGTGTAAGATCAAGCAGAGATGTGGTAATGTCGTCGAGATCTAGAAAGCAAAGATCATCAGCTCCACAACTATCGGGAGCGATCTCGTGGACAGAGCACACATCTAGAATATGAGCAGAGGGTAGTGATGGCTGACTTCCAACTCTATAGATGTTCAGTTCAATAGTCATATTTCCAAAGGATAAGTTCATTGAACCGTTTCTACAGTTAATAACAGCGTTGGAAGTGGCAAGAAAAGGACGACCCAGAATCACCGGAATTTGGCTTCGGGGGTTCGCTACTGGTTGTGTATCGAGAAAAATGAAGTCCACGGGGAATACAAATTCTCCGACCTTAATCAACACATCTTCGAGCTCACCCCTAGGTTTGGTGATCGAACGGTCTGCCATTTGGAGAGTGAAGTGAGCAGGTTTTAACTCTCCAATCCCTAGTTGCTCATATACAGAATAAGGGAGTAGGTTAACACTTGCGCCAAGGTCTAAAAGAGCACGATTTATGTTTTTACCCCTAATAGAAATCGATATCGTAGGACATCCTGGGTCCTTTCGTTTCTTTGGTAGCTGTGGGATAAAAGCAGTGCTGATATTATTAGACATAAAGACCTTCTTCGGCACTTGGGTCTTCCTCTTCCTAGTGCACAAGTCCTTAAGAATTTTCGCATAAGCGGGGACTTGCTGAATCGAATCTAGGAGAGGGATATTGATGTTAACCTGTTTGAACATTTCTATAATTTTCTCCATATGAGGACTCGTTCTGTTAGCCCTTAGCCGATTCGGGTAAGGTGCTTTTGCAATAAGCGTCGGGTCCATCGTAGGAGAAGGAAAAGAGGGTAGACGAGATCCCAAAAGAGGAGTGGAGATCGTCTGTGGAGAACTAGAAGAGGGTTTCTGAGGTCTCAAGCCTAAAGGGAAATGGAGAATAGGCTCGCGAGAAGGTGGTGTGGTAGAAGAACAAGGATCAGAAGGAGAAGTGTGTGTATGAGGGAAGGTCTCAGCCGGGGTGTTGATATGATTTTCAGTATCATCAACTTCTTCCCCAACATGGTTATTCAGCATTCTTCCTGATCTCAACGTTGTGATAGCATTTACATTGTAATGCCCAGGGTTCGGTAGGGGTTGAGAAGGAAGTTTCCCTTTTTCTCTCGCACTCATTTCGGCTTTAAGTCATGCTATTTCAGCTTCCATCGATCTGATACTCTCAGCTTGGGACGCTGAGTTTTTCTTTATCTCACCGACGGAAGATCTAACCTCAGCCGAAACCTTTATGAAATTTGACAAAAGTGATTTCATGGTTTGAGTGAATTGAGAGAACTCGTCAGAACAGGTCATGGGATTAGGCTGTGTAGGAGTGTTGACCTGATTTTGGAAGTTTTGTGCCTGGTAGGGATGCTGAGTAAGTTGAAGGGGTTGCTGTGGTGGAGGAAGAGCCCTTTGAAATTGATCCGTGTTTGGAATCGTGTTTTGAGATTGGTTTTGGTTCCAAGCGAAATTCGGGTGATTCCTCCAACCCTGATTGTACGTGGAAGAATATGGATCGTTTCGAGGTCTTTGAAATGCGGCATTAGAATGCTCGTGACCTTGAAACGGTGAGTTTAATGGACATTCTTCCATTAAATGAGACGGATCAGAACAGCACCCACAAACAGTTTTGGGGAGCGACATTAGGTTTAGGGAGGCTGCTGCAAATTTGTGTTCCATAGCCTCGAGCTTCTTTTGCATTGCTGCCATTTCAGCTCGAACACCTATGGACACATCTACTTGGTGTACGCCACCCCTATTCAATGGTTGGGTTCCACTCTCCCACTGTAGTGATTTTTCAGCGAACTCTTCTAAAAACTTCCAAGCTTCCCCATCATCCTTAGTCATAAAAGTACCTTGACACATGTTTTAAAGGTTCTGTTTAGTGTTCAGGTTAATGCCCTCGTATAAGATTCCGCAAAGATCCCATCTCGGGATGCCGTGATGAGGACATTGAACCAAAAGATCCTTGAAATGTTCAAAACATTTCGAGAATGGTTCATTCGGAAGCTGGGTAAATTGGTTGAGTTCGCTATGGATTCGAGCTGTCTTTTGCATTGGGTAAAATTTCTTAAGGAATGCAGCGACGAATTCTTCCCAATTCGTAATGGAATGTGCGGTAGTGTTATATAGCCACTTCTCGGCTATATCGCACAAAGTAAATGGAAGAAGTCGTAGACGCATAGCATCCACTGAAAGTTGTGACGTACCAATCATTGCGCATACATTTTCAAATTTGGTAATGAAAACGTAAGCGTCCTCAGACTCGAGACCGTGGAATTTGGGTAAAAGATTGATATACTGGGGCTTAATTTCAAAGTTATCCCCGTTGGCTGGTGGTGTGGATAAGCAGGTCGAAAGAGGACCTCGCATAGGGTAGCATCTCTCCTGGAGGGAGATGCGGGGTAGATTCTGCGCACTAACGGACGGCGGCAGATTAGTGGAAAAGAAATTCGATGGATTCGGATCCATCGATGAGGGTGTGGTAGTGGGTAAAGAAAAGGTAAATGGAGAAATATCGACTTCGGAGTCGATAGGAGGTACGCGGACTAAACGAGCACTAGAATCCCGTGTCCAGCCTATCTTGTACTAAAAAGGGTTAGTACAAGTGGCAGCGTGGCTTATAATTAGGGGTAAATGATGTATGCGGTGTTTGCTTTTTGAAAAAGTGACGGATTTTGAAAAAAATGATGCGACACAACAAAGGCAATACACAAAACCCTAATTCTAGGGGTAGACCGCTCCCAACTGCCAGAAGACAAGACGCAGGATAGAATCCTTCACTATCTCTTTGTTCCTCCTGCGGCCAGGTAAGTGCCAGGTAAGTGGGAGGTTCTCCACTACATAAGTAGTGGGCCTAATTAAGTAACCACTAGCCTTCGACACACTTGCCTAGGCACCACAAGAGAAACGCGGATAAGCAATGAATTACCCACGGCCTTCTTCTGTCCTAAGTGAGCTCGACGGTCCTTAGAGTCATCTCTAGATATTTTTTAGTTAATGAGGGACAAATGCGTATGCAAGTTTGTGATTTTTGGGGCCTAGGAAGGATAAGGAACTCCCCACCTAATATGGATTTGGTCTTTGCCCCTTAATTTCCGTATTAGTTATGCAAACAACCAAGAAACGAAAACACGCACAAATTTAATTTGCTTTTTAGCGGCGCTGTGATTTTTGCAAAGAAGCCTGCACAAAATATTAGTTGGAGCTAAAAAGAGGAGAGAGGAGAAGGTAAGAAGTCACCTGCAGCAAAATTGTACAGAGAACCCTTAAGAGGGCCGCGGTTCCACCGCAAAAACCTCCTTTATGCCGCGCTTCCGCGGTCTGACAATGGGAACAGTGCACCAAAATTCAACAGAAGCTTTCTGTTGATATCTCCAGCTCTCTGGAAATTTCCAAAAATTATTTCACATTCACAGCAAGCTCCAGATCTCCTTGAAATAAACCACAACAAATCGTTTAGGGTATGTGCGAATTTCGATCTTAAGAAATGTAATGGAATAAATCTTTCAATTCATACTACAATATAAACGAATTAGCGCGTGATCCCAGGCAACGGCGCCATTTGATTGATATGAATTCTTGTTTGTGTAAATCAATTCAAATAGACCCCGGCAACGGCGCCATTTGATTGAAAGTATTTCTTTGCTTTGGATGTATAAAATGTATCTAATCAAACGTATCGAATCAATTGTTTCCCGATAACGGTTTCATTTGATCGATAATCAGTATCATGTATCGGTAATGAGCAAATTGTATAAAGAAGTCACAACCAATGAATTTATTGACCGCAATCAACTACGGTGTCATTTGTAGATTGTAAGCGAGTGCGGATCATCCACAGGGATTGCACGATTCGTTTCAATGATTAAGATGTTTGAATTGAAAAGTTAATCGACCAGAAAAGAAAGCATGATTCAAGAATTATCAATTTCAAGTGTCACTATTCTATTCAAGAATCAAGAATATGATAAACAATCAAGAATCAGGGTTTCGATGATATTTCCAATCAAATGTCAAGAATCTAAATGAGGCTCGTAGGAATCGATCGGATCTATAGACGTGATGTAATCTCAAGATATCATGTTTTTGTCCTTCGAAGAATTGATACTAGATCGATGATGATCGACAAGAGTTAGGGCTTTCTTGTGAAACGATAGTTTCATCTTTTAACCCTTGTTATTTCGTCGATATCATTCACTTTCTAGCCTCTACCAAATTCAAGAAACGATCGTAACTCCCCAATTTCGAGCGATATCAACCAAGAAAGTATCGTCACGAAATTGGGTCGTCGATTCTTGAAATTGCTAGGGTTTACAAAACTCGTAGGACTCAAGAATCGTTTTAAAGATATGTTACATCATCATTCTGTTGACCGTCTCGACTCCTCGACGAGCGGAGTATTATTCACACATCATCACGCAGAAAGCATTCAAGAATTGTAAAGATATCATGACGCAAGAATTTAAAGAAAACAAGATAAAAGAATTTCACCTTTTTTTTATATCAACAAATTTGATTACAGTCGCTCAAGAACTACAAGAGGAAGAACTAAATTGTCGATCTGGCGTTGCTTTTCTCCGTGAGTCGTGGATCGGCTCGGACCACTTGCTCCGTTGAAGATCATCTCCGCTCATAAAAGGTTGTAGGGCTTCTTGCTTGATGGGTACTCGGAATCTTGGCTTTTGATTGGAATTAGGGTTAGGGTTTCACACAAGTCCTCTCACTAGACTTGTGGAGGAAGATGAAGAAGAGGTAAGAGAATGGCTAAAATGAACTAAAATGGAGACTAAAATGAATCCTCTCCAAAAATGAATGATTCTCTCTCTAATGGATCCCTTTACCCTAGGTCTAGGCTTCTATTTATAGACTTCCCAAACCCTAGGTCTAGGTTTGAAATTATATTTCTCTCCAAAAGTTTGTTGAGGCTTCTAGAAGGTAGTTTGTTAGGAGCTAGCTTAGGCTTTAAGCTAGGATTAATTATGCTTAGAAACCCTAGTTTGCTGATCTGTCAGAAGTCCCTGGAGTCTTCTGGAACTTGAGGTACATTTCTGAGCTGTGGGCCCTGAGTGAAGCATTTTGGTGCAAAGATGAAGAGCTGACTTGGACAAATTGCCACGGTTCCGCGGCAATAGCAGGCTTAGGCCGCCGAACCGCGGCCAAGTTGCTGAGTTGTGGCTTGGTTCTTCTGGTGTTGTCTTGGGCTAACATTTGGGGCTTTATCTGATGTGTTGATTTGTAGTTGTCCCTTTGGATTGATACCAGAACTGAAATTATTGAGTTGGCGTAATGTTTGACGGTGTAAGTTTTGAGCAAGCTTCTGATTTTCCTGCACAGACTTCGAAACACGGGTTGCGATATATATAAATGATGCTATGCTATGAAATACAGTCAATTTCCCTAGAAATGCCGGTTTTAAGGTCTAACACATGTAATCTGATATTTTGCGACAGATTTACTAATATATGAAATGTGAATGCCGAACACTTCTATATGAATGCAAATGACAGGGAAATTGCCGGTTAAAAGATGTAATATTTTCGACTAATCAGGGACTCAGAGTGATGCAGCGAGGGCCGAGGTCAGAGTTAGCTCGGGTGAGATGAGCACTGACCCGGATGGCACTCTTGTTGCACAGGTTCAGACGGATCAGCCTTCTTCAAAGCAGCTAGCTAGGCTTGTGGCAGAGATGCAGGACTTGCACCAGACGATGAGATCATTAGTTGATGCCGTTCGAGCGCAGTAACAGGAGGTTGTCACCCCTGTTACTCAGTTGTTCCTTAGGATCAGCATGCAGCAGTCCGTCGCCAACATAGCACCAGTGGATGTAGCCCAAGTGGACGAGGCACATATTCCAGAGACTTTGCGAGTTCCACAGTGGAGGACCCGTACTGGTGTGTCAGTCCAGGGACAGAGGCCTAGTCATCGAGACAGTTTTCGTGACCGTCGTGGGAGTGGCAGAGGCTTAGGACGAGGTCAGTCGTTCAGCTCTCATCCCCTGGAGGGCCAGCAGCCGTCGTATAGATGTTTTCTATGTGGGAGCCTTCATCACTTCATCAGGGATTTCTCCTTAGCGCCACGTCAGAGTCATGTTCTCAGATGTCGTGGGAGCGGAAGGTTTGCTCAGAGGGGTCAGTCTGGCAGAGGAAGAGTTTTGACAGTTCCGGGTAGAAGGCAGACACGAGGGTTTGTTTCTACTCATCGGGACGCACAGGCGTCCAATACAGGGTTTTCAGGTATCCTTAATTTACATGTTCTTTTGATGTACTTGTTGGTTTTTCACTCTTTGTGCCGTGGTTGGGACGCGGATCGTGTTAGCTAGATCAGCCGTTTGTTGTGTTAATTTCTGTCAGCGATTCTTTTGTTGCGTGACACGTATTTCAGTCGTATGCCAATCGGTGAGGAGATTTTGCCGTCATTGGATCCTTCTAGAGATGTTGGAGTGACGTTCTCCTGGGCATGGACTGGTTAGTTATGTGCTAGGCGTCTGCGGACTACCGTAAGGAAACAGTCAGAAATTTTTCCCGGCGAGTCAGTTCTTGTTGTGCAGGTGGATAGTTGTGCCGCCTCTCACAACTTGAATTCAGCCTTTTTCTCTAGTCAACTTTGGAGGATATGTCGTGGATTCTTGGCGTTCATTTGTGATACCGTATCCACAGAGGGTTGTTGGACCGGTTTTCTATCGTGCAAGAGTTTTCCGACGATGATCCAAGGGAGCTAGTGAAGCTTAGGGAGCTTAAGGATCTGCTGCAGAGTAGTTTGTTGGGGAGGTTTGTGTGTCCGAGTGTTTCGCTTTTGGGAGCTCCTATTTCTGTTCATCAAGGAGAAGGACGGCAGTTGAGGTTGTGAATTGATAGATCGTCAATTGAACCGGCTTACGGTTCGGTTAGGTATCATTTACCTCGCATTGACGATTTCTCCAATCAGCTCCAGAGTGCGGGACTTTTTCTAAGTTGTTGGGATCAGGTCATCGTCGTTGCGGGTTCGGAGTGATGGCATTCCGAATACTGCTCTTGTGCGTGCTATGGCTTTGTGTGTTTTGGTGGTGTCTTTGGACTCGCCAATGCCCTAGCAGCATTCGTGGATATGATGCACCAGATTTCTTCAGGCCGTTCCTCGACCAGTTTTGTTGTGTTATTAACGACATTTTGTTCTTTTCTAGTGTGTCTTGAGGAACAGGAGCAGCACTTAAGAATTTGTTTTTGCAGACATTGGGAGAGCCCCAGCTGTTTGCTAGATTCTCGGAGTGTTCCTTTAGGCTTGTTTGTGTTGACTCCTAGGTCTTGTAGCTACGGAAGACGGTTTTTGTATGGTTCCGAGGGAGATCATGGCCGTACAACTTAGGCCCAGACTTGTGTGCAGGACGGAGGTCCGCTGATTTTGGGCTTAGCAGGTTTTTACCGCCGTGTCGTGTAGGATTACTAGAGTATTGCTGCACCTTTGGCTGGAATGACCTGAAAGGAGGTTCTTTTTTGGAATGAGGCATGTGTGCAGAGTTTTCAGCAGTTGAAGATTCAGTTAGCAACTGCATCAGTTCTTGCTTTTGATTCGGAGTCTGTGATTGTGACAAGGGTGTGCTAAGTTAGGAATGCATTTGTGTACCTGATATTATCGGGTAGAGACGCGAAATCCTAGAGCAAGCACATCAGTCAACTCTCTATGTTCATTCAGGTTCCGCCAACATTGATGCGACTTGTGAGGTACTTACGGGTGGACAAGAATGTAAAGAGAAAATTCAGGTTTCGTTTCAAAGTCTTTGTCTTGTTATGCGTTTGGTTTATTTGTTGTTGACAGTTAGGATCGTCACTCGCCATTGTTGGGATACTTCTTTGATAGTTGTAATCAGGAGACATTCCAATTGGCAACCTTTAGGTTTAGACAGGTCTTGTCAATCATCAATCTGTTTTCTAACTCTGCGTAGTAGGATTTCGGGACCCCAGCTTTTCTAGAGACTTCGGAAATGATCCAGATGTTTCAGGTAAGGATGATGACAGTCCTGTGCGGACAGAGATCTTATGCCGACCATGGTGGTCGTAGACTTGAGTTCGCAGTGGGAGATCATGTATTCCTACGGATTTTCCGATGAATGACATGTTGAGTTTTGGGAAGCTTACCCCAGGATTATAGGTCCTTTCGAGATCCTAAAAGTGAGTTAGTTTTGTTGCCTTTACTTTAGCACTTCCGCCCAGATTATTGAGTATTCATCCTGTATTCCTTATGTCCATACTTTGTAATTACCTTCATGACCTTTCTCACATGATTCAGCACTAGACCATTTAGTTAGGACGCGATCTTTCGTTCACCAGCAGCCAATTGTGTTAATGTCTAGGCGGGTGGAGAAACTTCGGTTAAGGGTCTTGCCATCTGTGGAGAGTTTTCTTGGACGTAGCCGTATAGTGAGGGGATCACTTGAGAGGCTGCGAGTGAGAATTGGGAGCTTTGTACTCTTCTTTTTGAAGGTACGCTTAGTGAAAATTTTAATTCGGGGACCGAATTTTTTTAAGGGGGGATGATTGTAACGTTTCGGAATTCGTTTTGCAAATTTTCCCGTTTTAGGGCAAAATTGTCTGTTTTCCCCGTTTTAACCCGATTTCGATCAAATGACCGTATAAGCTTACCGACACCTAGTTTGGCCAAAATAAAGCTTGTGCGCAAAATTTGGGAGTATTTGGGAGGCTTTGGTTCAGATAGATTTTTTCCCGAATAAAATATTATTTTAAGCGGTATTTTGTGCACGTAAATCGGGAAAATTTTTCTTTTTGTGAATAAATTAATTTTGTCACTAGAATTATTTTAGAAGGTTCTTTTTAAATATCTAGATTTTTTTTGGTGACTAATGGCTTCTTTTTAAAAATAAAAGAAAAGGATGTAATGGTGGCAAAATGCATTAATTAGCATTTATTACTCTTTTCCCTTGCTTTTTCTTCACAAAATATTACACAACCCCCCCCCCTCTCACCTTGGCCGAGCCTCATCCCCCCATTTCTGTCCAAAAAAATTCCAAGCTCATTTCTCACTCTTTTTTTTTCAAAAACACGAAAAGAAATCCAAAAATAAATCCAAAAATTCCTATATAAATATTAATCCATTTTTCCTTCACTAATCCTTCATGGATCTTCATCAAAGCTTGATTTTTGGAGGCTAAAATGATGGATCTAATTTCTTTTTGGTGTTCTTGAGGAGGTATAATTTCTTACCTTAATCCATAATTAATTGCTTTAATCTTGAACTAGCTAATTTAGTTAACTATTTAAGTGCTTAGTTTAGCTTTTAATTCATGATTAATTCATTATATTTGGTTTAAGAAATTCATGTTAGGGTTAAATTTTTATTAAGTGATTAGTGTTTAATTGAAGTGTTAAATTGTGTTTTGGAAAAGATTAATCTAGTAGAAAATGTTAAAATTTGCTAATAAGCATTTTGTTTAATTAAGCAAAGTTGCTTACTAGATTTTTGCTAAAACATAATTAGCGAGTGTTAAAAATATAGGACTAGTTTAGATAGCTTAGTTAAGCTATTTTAAGGTATTTGTAATTGTTAGATTTGCGTTATCTTGAATCTAGTGCGATATATTGCGATAGGTGGCTTACTAGATTTCGGGGTTTTCCGACGTAGGGTTCGTTTGGTAGTTGCGAGGTTATTTCCAGTATATTCCTCGTAATTTTTGTGTTGTGTTGCGCGATCGGGACGATCGGGGTCTAGACTTGGTGTTTTGTAGTTTAGCGACCCCAATTAGGGTTTTGGCCGGTATCGTGCGCGATAGATGCACTAAGCGCGCAGTGTAATTTTCCGTGCTTGAAGAGATTTAGCGTGCTTGCGCTTTCTAAAAGATAGATAAAAAATATTTGTAACCGCAATCAAGAACGGCGTCGCTTTGCAGCTAGCCCGTGAGTACGGATCGGTCCACAGGGATGTTGTGAATCTCCTAATCGCGCTAACGAGTTAATTCCGAAAGGTGTTCGGTTGATTATTGAATCTAAAAATCTAATTAACCTAGGGCAATTATCTAGATCTACTCTTGCTAGGGCTAGGTTTAGGGATGGTTTGAAAATGTAATTAAATCTCACCGCTTTCAATACCCTAATGAAGATCTATGAAGAGTTATGGTAATTATCAATAAAGTGGATTAGATCCGTTCGGGAAGGTGTTCCTTCCTCTAGGTTCTTGTCCTTCCTTTAGAGATCCTTACCCTAACCTCCATGGAAAACATCACACCCGGGCCTTTATATTACGGTATCACCGCTACCTCGAGGGATAGAGTGCCGTAGGGAGCGGTATGTGCATGTATGCATGGAGTCCTATTGTAAATATTTGGTGGGTAGGAAAGGGATGAGAGATCTCATCTCTCAAAATCCTTCCTCAAAGCTAAACCCTAAACAAGTTCCTAGGGCTTGAAATTAAATCTACCTAAGGCAAGGAATTTAAATCTACACTAAGGCAAGAAATTAAATCACTTACAGATGCATCCCTCCAATCATCCATGCAGGGTTGTCAGATCTGAATTTCTGAAAGGAGAAGAAACACCGATGCTCTCCAAAAGATTTCTAAATTTTATTCATTAAAGGGAGGCATAAAGAATTACAATGATTAGAGTTCTATTTATAGGAAATAGAAATCCTAGGTTACATCTTGAACCGCATGTCTACAATTACAAATATACCCTCAGGAAATCTTTTCAGCGTCGCACAAAACTTTTGGTAAAAAATTATTTTTCTTTTCTCTTCTTCTGGCCGCGGAACCGCGGCAACGGTGGGCTTGGGCCGCGGTTCCGCGGCCCTTTGATGAGCTTAGCTCTGAAATTTTTGGGTTATGTTCTGGATCTTTTTGGGCTTCTGGTTCTTTTGTTCTTTTGTCAATTGGGCTTCTACATTAGCTCCAGATCTTCAGTGAACCATTTGCAATGGATTTTTAACCGTCCGCTTTGTATTTTTGGACCTTGAGTTGCCTTGTTAATTATGAACTGTCTTTCGATGTAGGCTTGACTAAGATCCTCTCATTTGTTGGTCAAAAGTCCATATTTTCATCGTCTTTACATCGTTTTCACTGTTTCCTGTCCAAGAACCTGTAACCTGTACATGTAGCAGACATGCGTCAAAAGTACCTATTTATTTATAAAAAGAATAAGAATGGGGAATATAATAATGCAATATTATGGTGTGAACACGACCCTTATTAGGGTTTTGGCCGGTATCGTGCGCGATAGATGCGCTAAGCGCGCAGTGTAATTTTCCGGGCGTTTTCATCGCGTTTCGTTGGCTTTTCTTCATTTTAGGATATTTAGCGTATGCGTTGTATTTATGAAATTTTAGGTTCGCAAGCAGGGATTTTAGGCGCTGCGGACAAGGGGAAGCAGGTGGTCGGATTTTCATAGCTCGAGACCATCGGTGAGTAGATTTAACATCTATAGGGAAATCGCCCGTATGGCGTTATGCGTCAGGGCTAGAGATTTTATTACTTGTCGCATATTCTACGTTATTGTTAGAATTGCATTTTTACCCTATTACTTAGATGTAGTTGTGCCTGGACTAGTAGTAGTAGGACACTGCACATATTATTGAAGATTCATATTGCAAGAGCACTGATTATATGCTATCCATACCGTCAATAATGGCCATGTCACACAAAAACCAGTTATAGATGTTATATTGCTTGGATAGGGACATTGTGACATTAATACATACTATTTATCATATATGGCATTTAGCATACCTGTATTCCTATTGAGTATTGTACCATTAGTGATAGGTACATACACACTCCCTGTCATAGCCACATGTATACCTTGCACATACTGTTCTCATACCCAGGGGGTATACTATATCATTGTTTATAGGTAGACACATTATCTTGCTATACCTTATTGATTTCACATACATCTGGTTTTAGCTACATGTTTACCTTCACTTGATGTTAATTAGAAGTGGATAAATAGGAACCGCATGATATTTGTATTAACTTAATGCAGTTAATTAGCAGTTTTTCCTTTATATGCTTGCAATTCAGATATGGCGCACATATTATATTCATGGATTTTCGCATTGTTATAAGGATTTTTCATGAAGTTTTCTGGATTTTGGGGACCGTGGTAGTTCATGAAATTATGCATTATTTGAAAGACCCAGTTTCCTTGATATTGATATTTCCGTAGCCACCATGAGATTTATCGGTTCTGATATATGCCCGATTCGAGGAGTGAGGAGGCACCGTCTGTGGGTACATGGTGGGGCCCGGGGGTACCCCAAAGCAAGAACGATTTCACGGTGCTGTGCGATGAGGCTTAGGGGAACCATACCATCCGGTGACAGGACCAATGACTCAGCGGCTATCATGTGGATACCGATGGGAGTCATGTACGTATGGATACGTCGAAAGGCAAGGGTCAGAGCTAGGCACTCGAGCTTTCGGGATAGCGTATGATACGTACCTATCAGGGGGCCAGTCATAGAGACAGCACCTGTGGGATCAGCATTTATGTGTCGATGCTTGGCACATTGGTTTCATGATATTTCCAATTACTCATTTGTATATATAACAGGGGATTGAGCCGCTGTTATATATACCCTTACACCAATATTAGGGGAATGGGACGCTAATATATGTGTATTGACCTCATCATATTTATTATGCCATTATATTTAGGATGTTAGAATTTTGCTGGAGATTTGATTCGGGGTATAAGAGATTCATTTGAGATTGGATACTGGAGATATATGTGAGATATACCTGATATGGATATACGAGATATGTGAGATCCACTTGCTGTTGTACATTCGAGATAGGTGAGATATACTTGATATGGTACATACGAGATATGTGAGATCCACTTGATGTTGTACATTCGATATATGTGATATATACTTGATGTTGTACATTCGATTTATGTGAGATATACTTGATGTTGTACATTCGGGATATACGAGATATACTTAATATTGTGAAATTGAGGAGAATGCGATACTTAGATGATATGAGAGCCAATGTGGGGGCTGATTTGAGGAATTGGGATTGGATTCATCTTGATGGATTGTGATCCTACCACGATGTCAGGATTCCGTGGAAATGACATATTTCATTCCATACCTCACCTTTATCTATTTGCGCACTGTTTCATGTATTAGGAGTACCTGTTAGTGTACCTTTCATAAGTGTTGCACATTTACATTCTCATATCCCTATTGCATGGTTATTGCATACTGTTGTCATATCATTATTGCTTTATATATATCGGTTGTACTTGTTAGTGTACTTTCCATTATTCTGCATTCATATGACCTGTTATTACTGTAAATTTCATATCTTAGATTCATGCTTTACGTGCATACTTGCGATTACCTGCATATGTTATTTACTATTCACGAGTTGGCAACTCACCCCCTTTGTGCCACAGCTGTCACAGAGTGTTCCTCAGAGGTGTCGAGGCTGGCTATTCATTTATCATCTTTTGCTACAGATACCGCATCGGCTCACAGTGTGCTGTTTTGTTCAGGTGAGTTTTGGTGGTTATCTGTATTTGTATTGTATATTAGTTGTATCTTGTACTCTCTTTCTACTATTATGTTGTTGACTTAGAGACTTGGTGAGGACGATATTGTATAAATTGTGGATTTGTTGTCTTTTATACAGTTTCCTTTCTATCGTCTTCTTTTTCTTTGCTACGGCGTCATATATTTGTTGTGGTGGTAGTTTTCCGCCTTTGGGCATGGATTGGCTCCCGTTGGGGATGCTTTACATTATATTTATGTTGTACCCATTTTTGGGGTTGGTTTTTATAAAGGAGGTGCTGCCGAAATTTTCAAGAAAGAAAATTGGACTTAAAGAATTTATACTTGAGATTTTTTTTAGGTTTAAACAATATTTCTTATCTTTTCTTGTCTTTTAATGGTTTAGATTTCTGGGTTTTGGCTTTCTTTTACTACGTTACTTCTGTAGACGTTGCATAGTATTAGGGCCGTCACGTGCCAATTTCGCGTCGTGACAAGTATGGTATCAGAGCAGGTCCTTCAAAAGTAGGTCTTGTAGGGTTGCTATGCACGCGCACAAGGGTCTACGAGGCATCAACCATGCCCGATTAAAAATTTAGCCGTGCCGAACAACCCGAATACGGATCTTTAAACTAGAGATTAGGCGAAAACTAACATGTTAACTCTTTTAACACTAAGTGAGAGGGATTACAACCTTTGTAGATCCGGTCCTTCACTTCATATGCTCCGTGTTGTGGTCCCTTCGCTGCGATCATCGGGTTCCGGACTCTCGAGAGGTTCCACGAAGAGAAAGATGCAACCTTAGCTTCCGATCTTCGATACTAAGATGATCTACCTTGAAGTTTCGTTAACACAAGCTAACACTCATGAAATGATGTGAACACCCTCATCTAAATAGCAAGGGAAGATGAGGATGATGAAGTAGGATTTTTGCTCTCTTTATTTATCTTTTTCTCATATTTATTCATCAATTGAAGAAAATCTAGAAAGCTTTTTCATGAAAGCATGAAGGAAGAAGAAGATGAATAATAATAGAATCCTTTTGTGATGAATAGGAAAAGAATAATATGATAGAATTATGCAACCATGGTCAAGTTAACCTTTGTAGAGAATTAACTAGGGTTAGGGTTGGGTTAAAGCATGAGTCACTTGAAAATATCTTTCACAAAACAAAATGAAAAGCTTCTAGAAACATCTAGAAAGCTTAACCCCAATCCAAACCCTAATCATGTTTAAACTCCACTAAACAAGTTGCATTAGTTATCATATCATGTTACAATATTATATATCACATATATAATATTTATCGTAACAAAATAAAATAATACAATTAACATATATCGCATATATATCAATGTATTACCCGAGTGAGAAAAAGAATCTTTTAGTGAGCAAATATTAGTTAATGTAATTTAATATATCATATATATTATTATACATTAAATTATCGAATCAACACTTAATCCGACAATCCGGCTATATCGCATATAACCGGCTAATATTTATCCGTACCGATTCATCGAATCAACACTTGATCCGACGACCCGGCTGATATCAAATATCGCGAGAATATAATACGGTATCATATAGCGCATTATCCTCGGTCCCGCACATATCACATATGTGCTCCTACTCCGTTTTTCCTGAGTCAAGAAACCTCTGTGTAGGACTCTAAAGAATCGTCAATACGCCGGCAGTGGGTGATGATCATATCAAACACCCACAAGCTGCAAGCGGTCAGCTAAACGTAACAGCTACCCAGGTATTGAGCGCTCAGAAGATCAACAAGCAAGCCTGTACATTCTCCTGCGAATCCAAACAGTAACACTCCCGTACAGTCCGGTCTCGTCGTCTGATATGTTGCATATCTCGCCTAGGGGTGGTAAACGTCAGACCCCAGTAGCTTGATAAGTCGTGTCGATTTGAGGTCTATAACAGTTCGAGAAACTACTGATAACACTTACCAGTAAATCTCAGCAACCCTGGCCAGGGATTTCTGGTTATAGCCAATCGAACACAGCACAACATCAACTCCCTATACCGGGAGAGACGAATCCCCTCCTATCGCTCATTGCCTCCATGTGATTCGGGACTGTACCCAAAAGCCACCTTTTTGCACGCCCTCTTGGACGTGGTATGATGGAAATCAAAGCACAGTAGGAATCACACAAGACTCTATGACGATCTCGGGTCAACAGACTACTCTGTACCAGTGTCACCGGAGAACTGCCATCCGACGTATGGTATAATACCATCTGGGAGTTCTCGGCGAGTCTGTCCAGTGTACCCAGTCTCCACTGAGCACCCCCGTACACCATCCTTGATGTCTTACACCGATGGATATGGGATCATCTATCGTCCATCATATGGATCAAGATGCGTATACGCTAGTCTACTCTGGTGTATCGATGCCCTGTCTCGATACACCCTCGACTAGGAACAGTTATAGGATATACTCGTCGACTACCGTGGCCCCACTAGTATGATCTCATCATATTCCCAGTAGTCGAGTACATATCCTAAGGGCTTTATCAACATGTAACATAGAGACAATCAGAGTACATATTAAGATAAAGTATAACCAGATAGCATACTATCATGTCGAGCAAGAAAGTCCTCCCTATATATGTCCTTGCATCCACTACAATATACATCGTATGTACAGTAATGGCCTCTAGGGCATACATATAACTAACAATCTCCCACTTGCACTAGGGCCATCTGTTATGGTATCGCATACCCAACAATTAGCTGCGGTTGTAGTATCTCATACTCAACCATCCCATAAAAGTCTCTACTGGGGAAAAAGGCCTTTGTGAGTGGATCCGCGCTGTTGTCCTCTGTGTCTACTCTCCTAACCTCGATCTCCCTGGAGATCAACCATCTCCATGATCAGGTGATACTGCCTAAGAATTATATCTGGATTTCTGATGGGACGGTAGATCCTTGGCTAAAGCCACAACTCCATTGTCACACAATGGTAGGAACGAAGTTCATCTCATGAACTTATATATATCCAGACTGCCTCTTTGGTAGCATCCTTGGTAACGATGTATCTTGCCTTTAATCGTCTAGTAAGTCACGGTATCTAGCTTGGAACTCATCCAACATACTGTCCCTCCATGGACGGTATAGACAATGCCTGCGACTGACATTCAGTCGTTCTTATTAACCTGGAACCTTTCCAGTGATTCTCCCCAGGATCGATTGATACCATCTCACTACAACTAGTGAGTGTCCTAATATCCAATTAGATCTATCTCATAGATCCAAAACCCAGGATTTAGGAGGTATCACTTTGATCCTATATGGAGAATCATTGTGATAAGCGGAGATTGACCGATCGTAGCATAGGAAACTCCTTCCCTATCAAGAGTATGTCATCCACGTACTCTACGAGGATCACCACCATACTCTCTACTACCTTTTCGTATATACAAGGTTCATCTACCATTTTGATGAAGTCAAACTCTTTGACTACCACATCAAAACAGATGTTCCAACTCCGCGATGCCTATAAAACATCTTGCACACGTTTCCGCTGCTCCCACTGTCTACGAAGCCCTCTGGCTGTGTACTTATAGACGCTCTTTTCTAAAACATCATTTAGAAAAGCAATCATGACACCCAACCAACAGATATCGTAGTCATGGTATGTAGCCGTAGCAAGTAGGATTTGGATGGACTTAAGCATAGATCCTTAGAAAAGGTTTCAACATAATCCATACCTGGTCTATGATGCAAACCTTTAACAAGTCTAGCTTTGAAAGTCTCAACTTTTCCATGTACACCAAGTAATCTTCTCAAGATATACTTGCTCCTGATGGGGATTTAACCCTTCAGATTAAGCAACCAAAGTCCATACTTTGTTGGTGTATAAGGATTCCATCTCAGATCGATAAGCATCCAGCCATTCTTACAGAGTCATACTCCTGATGGCCAGCTCGAAACTAGTTGGGTCATCATCTCATGATGCAATCCTCGCTCCCACTGTCATAAAGAAACCGAAGTATCTCTCAGGTGGGTGAGGAACCCTGCTAGATCGGCGGAGAGGCTGAGGTTCGTTGGAAACTATTGAATCCTTTGGTTCTATCAAATCATCTGCTGTAGTTTGTATAGCTGGAACCATTCCAGTTCTACATAACAGATCTTGCCTCGAGCTTGTCCGGATTTTGCTTTTAGACACAAGCCGGACAACCCCAAATCTTAACAAACTTAAGATATGGGCTCTTCCCTTTCCATATCATATATGAAGTGGTAGGCAACTGATTTGATTTGAACCCTATTCAATAGATATGCAGCTTCTCAAGTGCATAACTCCCAAAAGGAAATAGGCAGCTCAGTAGTACTCATCATAGAGCACACCATATCACATAGGGTGCTATTGCTCCGCCCCGATACACCGACGTGCTGCGGTGTATACGGAGGAGTAATGCTGAGAGAGAATCTTATTCTCCTTTAGAATAGTTCAGGAATTCCGTGCTTAAGTATTCTCCTCCTTGATCTCATCAAAGGACATAATACTTATACCCGTATTTTGGTTCTCTACTTCGAATTTATATTCTGTGAATACCTCAAAAGGTTCGGACCTGTGTTTCAATAGAAGCATATGTCTGAATCTTGAGAGATTATCAGAGAATGTAATGAAGTAGAAAGAACCGATCTTGGCATGTGTAGACAGGGGACCTTTCATACATCAGCATGTATCAATCCCAAGAGTTCACTAACTCTTTCTCTGTTTCTAATAAACAGAGCTGTGGTCATCTTATCTTTGTGACATGACCGGCAAGTTTCATAAGATGTAAATTCAAACTAATTTAAATATGCATCTATATGTAACTTCAGCCAGTCGGGTCGCATTGATATGACCTAGTCTACAATGCCTCAAGAAGGATTCGTTCATTTCTGAACTCTTCCTCTTGTGTGTGTTCCGTATACTAAGAACTGTAGTTTGATTTAGAACGTTAATGCTTTTAGATAACGTGCCTGAACCGATCAACTCTTGATATCGGAAATGTTCAAAACATTATCCAACAATACAAAATTATATCCTTTCTTTACTAATAAAGAGACTGATATGATTTTGTATATCAGGTTCGGTATCTAATAACATTTGTTCAGAATCAATGTATTCTGGTAATACAGGGTGATAGTGACCAACAGACTTGGCTGCAACACTTGCACCGTTTTCTGTCTCATGAAACTTATCACCCGTTCTCAGTTCTCTACCTATCTGTAGCCCATGTAACAGATTACATATACGGGATCCTGATCTGGTATCACATACCCAGGACGTAAAGGATACTGAGAAACAGTTCTGTGTAATGAACACACCCGAAGATGATGCATCACCATGTACTTTCTTCGTTTGGGCGGCACGGGAAATCTGGTATTCCCCAATTTCCTGCTCTGTCTTATAACAATTATAAGTTGGAGCGGGACCAACGTTCCCCAGCTCAGTATAACAAGCGGGTTCGGTCAATATATCCGTTTTATTATCTTGATTAAGGCGTGATATGGTCGCTACCTGGAGAGAGAGAGAAGAAAACACTCAGCGTATGCTCTTGCAAGATTAGATTGGTTATATAATATATCTAATCAGGATGTCTCCCACTGTTTTAGTCAAATCTTCCTTCAAACCCCAAAAGGAAAGACTAGCCGGGATTAATTACACGCTACAAGTTCGCCAATCTTTCAGCCAGGCCAGTGTCGGTACTTTGAGGGAGGTCCCCCGTGCTATCGCACGAACCTAATTAAAGTAAACCTCATTTTCCCAGAGGCATGACCCCGTTAACACCTTTCTAGACACCTACTTGATCGGCTAATTGTAATGTGTAAAACTCTCCCAGGAGTAACTCTTACTCGCAGCGGGTATCGGGATCCAACTATCTCATAGAAGGTATGCAATCTCATTGCAAATTTCAACACTTGAAATTCCCAATAATATTTTACCCCTAGCGTCCTATGACCTTGACGAAGGCCAAACTACCCATAGTCCGCTAGTCAAGTTCAACCCGTTCATTTCTTGATTGAATTAAACCCACTCGCACGACCCTTGACGAAAGCCAAACTACGCCGTACGAATACCCTAATCCAATCGCATCGTATGCTAGCAGATAAGCATTAGTTAGCTACCGTACACTACGCCTTGACGAAGGCCAAACTACCGCAGCACGAATACTAACTAGTACTTATCTGAAATGACGGAGGGCTACGACAGGTTTTTAAGAAAACCTTTTGCGTAATGAACTTGATATCGTTATAGAATCGAGTGATTTTAAATAGAGTGTTTTTGAGGCTTTTCTAGTTTTGCTAAAGGGGTCACTCCCGGTGAAGGGATCGTCGGCCCTTTCCTCATCGAATAAGGTGCAGGATATATCATATATACCGCTGTGCAAAGCAAGAACTATAGAAGCAATCAAAAGACAAACCGAGTTTGTAGCATCTGCCAGTTATCGCTAAAGGGGTCACTCCCGGTGAAGGGATCTCGGTCCTTTCCCTATCGAATAAGTTGCAGGATGTTCTACAAGGAACACCGCGATGCAAAGCAAGAACTAGAGCTACCAGTTTTTAAAACAAGTTTCTATAACATCTTAGGTTTCTTTTAGTTTCATTAATCTCATTAATGAAGTCCCATTTTATTATGCTTCACAAGCATCTCTTTTTGAAACGAAATCTGCAATATAACATATATCTCATATATATAATATAAACATTCGTCTCAGGCGGTAATATGATCTCATCACAGAACATTGCAGCAGAAGAACATATATGAAATATTGGATATACTAGGACGTCCGTGTTTTCAATACGAGCCTGTATAAAACACGGATTCCACGGTCGCGATGAATAGCCAAACCCACATCCCTAGACCCCTACGAGAGCGGCAAGTAACACTGCCAATTCTAGGGTTAGGAGACCCGGTCTCGACTCCTCGAGATGGTCTCCCACTGGACCCTAGAACCCGGTTACTTGTACTCCCCTCCTTGGGTCTACCTAATGCGGAAAAGTAAATAATATACAACGGTGACATCTTCCGCTACCTGGAAGTGCCCCAACAAAAGAATATTACA
This sequence comes from Agapanthus africanus, assembly GCA_030015575.1. Taxonomy (NCBI): domain Eukaryota; kingdom Viridiplantae; phylum Streptophyta; class Magnoliopsida; order Asparagales; family Amaryllidaceae; genus Agapanthus; species Agapanthus africanus. The sequence goes on from CM057341.1 coordinate 659,040,067, forward strand.
TACAAATGAATTTTACATGAATGAAAAAGAAAAAACTCTCATCTCACATAAAACCCCCGGCTATTCAAACGCGACGATCCAATATAACATATCACAGCAACACATAATATCTCATATTATCAACGTAAGCAAGTATGCGTATCCCGATTGTCGTTGATGTATAGCAACGAAGCCGGCGATACACCACATACTACGCTTACGGTCACAGAAAAGAAAGTGTAAAACTACAACAGTTGGAATCCGCAACCTCCTTAGACATCGCATGCCTAACCACATGAATTCCTTAGACATCGCATGTCTAACAATTATAAACCCCGCATTTTAGTCTCATTATCGAAAACTCTTTTCAATATCAAGTCGGGCAATTCAACAAGATTCCCGACGTCTTTATCGAATGTTCGTCGCAAACTTTAGTAGACGGCCGCACCCCTGATACCGTCGACGAAGTGCACCAAGGCGGAACACCGCTACCGGGAGCACCCGAACGGATGCTTTCGGCGATGGGGTTCTCCTACAGTCACTTGGTCGGGGCTATGGAGTGAGGCTGTCTATTAAGTTTACCCGGCGAGTATCCGCGTACGCTACGTGATTGCGACGGACTTTTGATCACATCAAAATTCCGTGGCAACCGATCATCTGAGACTAAACTACTATGTTTATAATATTCAAATTAGTTATCTCATAATTACCTGTGGATTCCAAATATTGTATCACATTCCAGATAAATAGAAAAAATTAAACTTTCCGATCGAATCATCAAGCACCCAAGATTTCCACAATATATCTCAACACTTGAAATCAGTTTAAAAAACATTCATCACATGCCACAGTACCAATGGTCCAGCCGTAGAAGGGTCAAGCCAACGCCTCACATGTGGCACGCCGTACTGCCCCAAACCCTAAGGTTCAAAAGGCAGTTCAAGACGGTCACATAATCGAGTTAAGGTTTGTTGTCTTCTAGAGGGTCCATCGAGTTACTTGCACGACTTAGAACATTCTTAAACACGAGGAAAAATCCAACTTTTGAAAAAAATTCCGACAGGGGAAAAAGTGAGTTATTGATATCCGTTCGAACTTTTTAACAGTTTCTAAAATTTATCCGGAAAGCCACATAGACAAAATCTAATACTCCGATCGAAACATCGAATCCCCAAAACAACCCCAGAAAACTCAACTGTAGAATAAATATTAAAAATTCCCAGAGAACTCAGCACTGTGTAATAGGAATTACTGTGCAAAATAGGAGGGGTGACGTCATCAAATGGCCGCGGAACCGCCGCAGAAGCCAGGCTTCTGCCGCGGTTCCGCCGCACTTTTGACGAATTGGCCCCTCGAATTTCACAGTAATTCTAATTAGACCCTGCTGAATTTTTTAGAAATTTTTAATTGACAAAAATCCAAATTTTCAGAAAATTTCCAGAGAGCATTTTGGAGTCGGGGTTTCGGGTTCGATCGGACTTTAAACTTCGTCTAGACTTCGCCTAAAGCTCTAGCTTGGCTCTGATACCACTGTAGGGTTGCTATGCACGCGCACAAGGGTCTACGAGGCATCAACCATGGCCGATTAAAAATTTAGCCGTGCCGAACAACCCGAATACGGATCTTTAAACTAGAGATTAGGCGAAAACTAACATGTTAACTCTTTTAACACTAAGTGAGAGGGATTACAACCTTTGTAGATCCGGTCCTTCACTTCATATGCTCCGTGTTGTGGTCCCTTCGCTGCAATCATCGGGTTCCGGACTCTCGAGAGGTTCCACGAAGAGAAAGATGCAACCTTAGCTTCCGATCTTCGATACTAAGATGATCTACCTTGAAGTTTCGTTAACACAAGCTAACACTCATGAAATGATGTGAACACCCTCATCTAAATAGCAAGGGAAGATGAGGATGATGAAGTAGGATTTTTGCTCTCTTTATTTATCTTTTTCTCATATTTATTCATCAATTGAAGAAAATCTAGAAAGCTTTTTCATGAAAGCATGAAGGAAGAAGAAGATGAATAATAATAGAATCCTTTTGTGATGAATAGGAAAAGAATAATATGATAGAATTATGCAACCATGGTCAAGTTAACCTTTGTAGAGAATTAACTAGGGTTAGGGTTTGGGTTGGGTTAAAGCATGAGTCACTTGAAAATATCTTTCACTAAACAAAATGAAAAGCTTCTAGAAACATCTAGAAAGCTTAACCCTAATCCAAACCCTAATCATGTTTAAACTCCACTAAACAATTTGCATTAGTTATCATATCATGTTACAATATTATATATCACATATATAATATTTATCGTAACAAAATAAAATAATACAATTAACATATATCGCATATATATCAATGTATTACCCGAGTGAGAAAAAGAATCTTTTAGTGAGCAAATATTAGTTAATGTAATTTAATATATCATATATATTATTATACATTAAATTATCGAATCAACACTTGATCCGACAATCCGGCTATATCGCATATAACCGGCTAATATTTATCCGTACCGATTCATCGAATCAACACTTGATCCGACGACCCGGCTGATATCAAATATCGCGAGAATATAATACGGTATCATATATCGCATTATCCTCGGTCCCGCACATATCACATATGTGCTCCTACTCCGTTTTTCCTGAGTCAAGAAACCTCTGTGTAGGACTCTAAAGAATCGTCAATACGCCGGCAGTAGGTGATGATCATATCAAACACCCACAAGCTGCAAGCGGTCAGCTAAACGTAACAGCTACCCAGGTATTGAGCGCTCAGAAGATCAACAAGCAAGCCTGTACATTCTCCTGCGAATCCAAACAGTAACACTCCCGTACAGTCCGGTCTCGTCGTCTGATATGTTGCATATCTCGCCTAGGGGTGGTAAACGTCAGACCCCAGTAGCTTGATAAGTCGTGTCGATTTGAGGTCTATAACAGTTCGAGAAACTACTGATAACACTTACCAGTAAATCTCAGCAACCCTGGCCAGGGATTTCTGGTTATAGCCAATCGAACACAGCACAACATCAACTCCCTATACCGGGAGAGACGAATCCCCTCCTATCGCTCATTGCCTCCATGTGATTCGGGACTGTACCCAAAAGCCACCTTTTTGCACGCCCTCTTGGACGTGGTATGATGGAAATCAAAGCACATTAGGAATCACACAAGACTCTATGACGATCTCGGGTCAACAGACTACTCTGTACCAGTGTCACCGGAGAACTGCCATCTGACGTATGGTATAATACCATCTGGGAGTTCTCGGCGAGTCCGTCCAGTGTACCCAGTCTCCACTGAGCACCCGTACACCATCCTTGATGTCATACACCGATGGATATGGGATCATCCATCGTCCATCATATGGATCAAGATGCGTATACGCTAGTCTACTCTGGTGTATCGATGCCCTGTCTCGATACACCCTCGACTAGGAACAGTTATAGGATGTACTCGTCGACTACCTTGGCCCCACTAGTATGATCTCATCATATTCCCAGTAGTCGAGTACATATCCTAAGGGCTTTATCAACATGTAACATAGAGACAATCAGAGTACATATTAAGATAAAGTATAACCAGATAGCATACTATCATGTCGAGCAAGAAAGTCCTCCCTATATATGTCCTAGCATCCACTACAATATACATCGTATGTACAGTAATGGCCTCTAGGGCATACATATAACTAACAGGTCTGTGGTTCGAGGACGAACCATTATTCTAAGTGGGGGGAATGTAATGCCCCAGGTGGAGTTGGGGCTGAATACCACCTACCCCGTGAAGAAGTTAGGTGTTATCCGGTATCGAGGTGGGGATGTAACCGATACGGATACACACGGGGAACCACTATAGAACAATGGGGAGTATCGAATTCCATTCCGAAAGAGGGCACAATCTGAACTATAAATGGAAATGTCACACTCCTATAACACAGAGACGCCTTTTGGATGAATCGGAACTCCGGAGTTTGAAGAACTCCGTAGTTAAGTGTGCTTGAGCCAAAGAAATTCTGGGATGGGTGACCAACTGGGAAGTAGCCCCGGGTTCATTCAAAGGGACAAAACCGTGCGGTTTTGTCCAAAGCGGACAATACCATCTGTGTTAGGGGGTGGGTCGTGACAGTGGTAGACACAGTCTTAGTTGGAACTCGGTTCAAAAGATATGCAGCTGATTCTAGTGCATATCCCCAGAATGATCGCGGTAACTCAGCGTTACTCATCATGGAACGTACCATATCCAATAGGGTCCGGTTCCGTCTTTCCGATACCCCGTTATGTTGCGGAGTGTATGGAGGAGTAAGCTGAGAGAAGATACCATTTTCTTTTAGGTAATCCAGGAACTCGGCACTCAAGTATTCACCACCTCGATCTGATCTTAGTGTCTTGATACATTTGCCGGTTTGTTTTTCTACTTCATTCTTATATTCCTGGAATTTTCAAAAGGCTTCGGATTTATGTTTCATTAAGATGACATATCCGTACCTTGAAAAGTCATCCGTAAAAGTAATGAAGTAAGAATAAACGTTGCGCACATGCGTAGACATTGGACCGCACACGTCGCTGTGTACGAGTCCCAAGAGTTCGCTCGCTCTTACTCCGTGTCTAGTGAACAGAGTCTTTGACATCTTTCCTTTGAGAAAGGATTGACAAGTTGCATATGATTGATATTCGAACAGATCTAAATATCCTTCTGTAGCAACTTCGTCAACCTTCTCTCATTGATGTGACCCAGTCTACAATGCCATAAGAAAGCCTTATTAGTTTCCAGAGACTTTCTTTTGTGTGTATTCCGGACATTGAAAATCTGTGGTTGGTTTAATACGTATATACCATTGCTTAATGTACCTGACCCAATCAAAACTTGATTAAGGTGAATGTTTACAACATTTCTTACAAATGCAAATTCATAACCTTCTTTAGATAATAAAGATACAGAAATGATATTACAAGTTGCATTGGGTACAAAATAGCAATTACGCAAAACCAAAACGTGTCCATCTGATAATCCCAGGCGATAGTCCCCCACGGACTCAGCATCCATGCCAGCTCCGTTTGCAACTATGAGGGTTATATTACCTGCCTTCAAAACCCTACGCCTTCTCAGTGCCTGTAAAGAATTATAGATATGAGATCCTGATCCGGTATCCAATACCCAGGAAGTAGAGTTTATTGAAAGACAGTTTTCAATAACATACACACCTGATGCCGAAGCCGCAACTTGCTTCCGATCCTGGTTTCTGGCCTTCCAAGCCCTGCAATCCTTTTTTCCATTGTCCCTTCTTATGACAATAGAAGCATTCTTCCTTTCCCACAAGCTGTCCCGCTATCTTTGTTGCCTTTGCTTTTCCCTTCCTTTCCATTTTACTAACACCGCCCCTTGGTTTGGCGGGGGCTTTCTTCTTCTTTCCCTTGGCTTTCTCCTTGGACATAGAAGAGGAAGATCCTCCTACAAACAAAGTGGATGTTTCCCTACCTTTCTGTAGGGTGCCCTATGCACCCCTCAGCATGTTGAGGAGCTCCAGAAGTTCAACTTCTTTTCTTTGCAAGTTGAAGTTCAGGATAAATTGGGCGTAAGTGGAAGGAAGGGACTGGAGAATCAAGTCTGTATAGAGCTCGTTCTCTAACGTGGTCCCAAGGTCCGCGAGCTCCTCAATGAAGCCAACATCTTAAGCACGTGTTCCGCTACCGATGATCCGATGGCCAATCTCGCCAAAAATAGCAATTTCGAGGCTTCGTATCTAGCAATATGGGATTGCTCTCCATACAGTTTTTTTGTATGAAGAAATATGGATTCTAGGTCCATATTCCCGTGCCTCCTCTGATGTTCATTGTCCATAAAGGCAAGCACGAGGCACTTGGCCTTCGTGCAATCGATCTCTTAGGTCTTACGGTTTTCCTTATCCGCGATACTGGAGGTGGGACCTGGGATAGGGGGAGCTTTGCTGGTAAGGATATACCCCAGCTTGTCGTAAGTGATTGCCATTTTGACATTCCTGAGCCAATCTTTGCAGTTTGGCCCTGTCAGTATGTTTTTATCTACAAGTAACTTAAGTCCGGTCATGAAGATTAGTCGCTGCAATTAGGAGAGAGAGAAGAAACACTCAGCATGATGCTCTTGCAAGTTTAGAGTGGTTTTTAATTTGTCTAAACAGGATGGCTCCCCCTGTTTCTCGAATCCCTCCTCAAACCAAAAATGAAGAATTAGTCGGGATCAATCTCACCGTACAATACTTGCTTAACCGTTCAGCCAGGCCAGTGTCGGTACTTCGAGGGAGGTTTTTCAACGATTTCGCGAAGTTCCTTAATTTAAGAACCTTTTTTCCCTGGGGGCGTAGCCCCGCTAACACCTTTCTAGATACCTACTTGGTTTATAGCATTGATCGTTAAGTGAGAAATTTCTCGAGGAGTAGCATATACTCACAGTAGGATCGGGATCCAAATATCATCGCATGACAAACCTGAACGAATCCTACCAGAATCATCACACTCCAAAAGGTATGCAGCGCTAGCAAGTTTCAGGCTCTTTTGAAACTCCCGATGTGGATTTTTGCCCCATGCTCTTATGACCTTGAGTTTGGCCAACAAATCATAAGTCGCATGTCAAGTTCTACCCGTCGTTCTCCAGGTTAATTTGAACCCACCCGTACCTACCCTTGACTTTGGCCAACAAGGCAGTATGACTGTCCCAAACTAACGTATCTATCTATGCTGCACATGAATACCCAATAGCTACCAATCACTATGCCTTGACTTTGGCCAACAAACATAGCTTGAATACTATTGACTATCCATGTGAAACGGCGGAGGGCTACGAATGGTTTTGGCAAAATCGTGAACGTACTGAACTTGATATAATCGATGGAACGAGATAGCTTTTAAAAGGAGTGGCTTAAGCTCCGCGTTTAAAAGTTGTTTTTGAAAAGAAACCGAGTGGTTTTTGAAAGTGTTCCAACGACTTTACTTTGGTTTATTTTCTTGCATTAATTTTTAATGCGTCCCATCATTTAATCCTACCATTGCAGAAAACAACCAAAATATGACGTACGCTTATGCCATCAGCATTCGCCACGGGGCCCCGTCATTACCCGTTAGGTTACTGAACTAACGACAGAGCGGGGGCTGGACTAGCGCGGATGCAAAACATAAGCAACGCCTAAATAATATCATATATAGATATATAGCAATGATAGCCATTTCAGATCACAGATGAACACATTGGATATACTAGGAATCCGCAATTCATACGAGCCTGTAACGAAAAGCGGATTACACTGTCGCGATGAATATCCAATACCCCACCCTAGACCTCTACGGGTGCGGCAAACTACCCGCCAAATATCCGAAGTGGAGCAACCTCCCTCAACGACGTGAGTAAGACACTCGGCACTTCGAGATACCCGGTAGTTTGTGCGCCCCACCTTGGGTCTATCCTAGGAGCAAAAATAGTAAAAGAAATTATACAATGATGGCTACAACCTCACCCCGGTTGTGCGTCCAAATAAATAATATTACATCAATTACAAATTTACATGAATTGAAAGAAAAAGAAAAACTCTCATCTCACAACCCCCCGGCTATTCATCCGCGACAATCCAATGAATTCATATACACAAACCATCAACATTACAGATCACAGATATGTATAACCCCCACTAATCGACGTATAGCGATTAGCAGACATTCAATACATATAATACATCACAGATATATACCAGTCAGCTTAAGTCTTTAGAAGTTCGATCAAAATCCGGATTTTAAGCCCCAAAAACAAATTTTGTATTCTGGAAAATCTGGGCAGAGAAATCATATTGTAAAAAACCCAAAACAATCCCGGAAACACAATGCAGGAAATTTGTGCCACGGCCGAGTCAACTTGGCCGTGGATCCGGGGCGGAAGCATGCTCCTGCCGCGGTTCCGCGGCGCTTTGACCGAGGCAGTGGACCAAATTTCTTGGGTGTATTTTAAAAAGCCTGAGTCGATTTTTGGTGCAAGATTTATTATTTTTTGAACAGAATATAGAATCGACAGAAACTTGATTTTTCCGGCGTGTTTCTTGACTTTTTCTCCGATCGAACTTCTAATTACTTTGCTAACATGTTAGATAGTGTTTAACTAGGCTCTGATACCACTGTAAGTCCACGTTACTCTTCCCCGGTTCTTTGGGGTTGCGGAAAATGGTGAAAAACGATTTTTCTAGTGTGGTAACATGGACTCAAAATACAGATCTTTCTTAAACAACTACCTAACAACCTAATTAGGAGTTTTACCTACTCGGTTAGGGGGTTATACCTTAACTTAAACTCCTTCATCTTCAACTCATTGCGGTGGTCGGATCGGCCTCACCTCGTCGTCTCCTCGTGCCGAAGGTGGATCCACCCGAAAGCTTCTACCTTTTGGCTTCTACTTCAAACTTGAAGAAATTAGAACACTTGGCTTGCTAAACCTTGTGAACTAGGATGAGTAAAGAAGCGAAATGGGTTTTCTTTTATCTCTAAGGAAATAGTTCTCAACTCATGAGAGGGAGTTGCCTTGAGCTAGAGAGAGAGAGCAAGAGGGAGAGGGAGAGAGCTTGAGCAAGAGAGAGAAATGAAATGAAAGAATGAGAAAGCCTGTTGCCATGCAAGCTCTCATAATCCAAAAGCATCATAACACATCATGATAATTGAGTATTATGTGATGGTTATCATCATATCAAATGGAAATATCATTTCATGCATTAAATGCAATGTGTGAACAAATAAGCAAGCAAAAGTCTTTGCATGAAATGATAGCCATAGTAATGATGGTGGTCAACAAGTCCAACCTAATCAACCGGTCAACAAAGTCAACAAGTCAATAAAGTCAACCTTTCAACCCAACCATGGCACAATAATACTTAATTATCATTAATCATATTTCTTATTCTCATTAGGGTTTAGCAAACGTCAAATAGTCAAAAACCCTAATGAGAATCCTCTGCCTCTGTCTTTGTCAACCGTGCATACACACCCGCATCCGCGTTCCGAGAAAAACGAATGCAAACGAGATAAAATCAATCCCAAAACGTATACTAGGATCTGGCTTAACCCAAAGCCCACTAGTAATAACTGCCCGGACACTAAACATGCACTAGTGCACGGATGTGACCGAACCCTGTCGCAAAACCATACGACCTGTCGCAAAACCATGTGACCTCTACTCTTTTGTCCAAAGGCGAATAGCTCTCTGTATGGGACTCTAAAGACTCGACAATACGCTGGCAGTGGGTTTAACCACAGACCGCAAGCGGCACTAGCTGTGCGTAACGGCCCCCAAGTAGATGCCGATAAGAAGACGGACGAGGTGAAACCCATCTGAACTCCTACTGAGCCTGAATGTGACAGTCTCCGTACAGTCCAGTCTGTTCGTCCGAGAATATCGCATGGCAGGCCTAGGGGGCGGTAAACGTCAGTCCCTTTATAGCGGTACAAGTCGTGTCGGAGTGTAGCCCAGAAATCCCTGAGATGGCACTGGAAACCTACCAGTGTATCTCGCTTGCCTTGGCCTGGGACGACTGTGTGTAATGGCTCTCCTTGACACAGCGCGATATCCACTCCCAATACCGGGAGAGATGAATCCTGTCTAACCGTCAATGCCTCCAAGTTCTTCGGGACTGCACCCAACTACTACCTATTTGCACGACTCCTTTGAGCCGTGGTAAGGTAGTAATCAAAGTACAGTGGGAACACACTCGAGGCGAAGCGACAGTGTCAAGTCAGCGGACTAAGCTGTACTCATGTCACTTGGGAACTGACAACTGACAATAGGTATAGTACCAACCAATCAGTTCCCGACGAGTCCTGTCCAGTGTACTTGTAACCTAACGAGCACCCGCATACTATCTCAAGTACGACATACTGACGTCTGTAGGACAGACCGTCTCCCCTGCTGGGATGAGAAGCGCATATTCTAGTCTACTCCAGAGTATCGATGCCCTATCTCCATAGTCCTACGACTAGGGACATGTATAAGGATGTGCTTGTGGATTACCCAGCCCCCACGAGTGTGACTGCCATCACAACGCTGGTAATCAAGCAAAGATCCTAAGGGCTCCACTAATGTGTATAGGTGATATACTAAAAGAAACACATGTACACATTAACGTAGAAACAAACCAAGTAGCATACTACCATTTTGAGCAAGATTGTCTATACAACTGTGAATATCCCAAGCTTCCATTAAGTAATATACAAACTTGTATGATACAATAATGGCCTCTAGGGCATATACACTAACAGTAGCTACTTAGTATATGTTAGACTAGGCTCGAGTCATACTTATTTCAAAAACTAACGAATCGTGAGTATTCTAAAGATAGGCTAATGGATACTACGTATATTTCAAAGGATATTTTTTTTCTTAAAAACATCGTAGCCCCTATTTTCTAAACACCACGATTCGTGCTATTTCAAATGCCAAAACTATATGACTCATATAGATTATGTGCATTCTTTATTGTTGCATTTGCCATATATTCCTATTGTTCGTATTGCATTGCATGCTTATATTGTATTTCCATTAGTTGTTATAAAATCATACTGTCAGGACACGAGCACCATTACCAATGATGCGTATGCTTCACGAACACCTGCTTGCTGGCTTACACACATCATCATCGGTAATTGCCATGTCACATACACATTAGAAAACACCATTTAATTAGTATAAATTGTTAGCTGTTAGTTTCGACATAGTATTAGTGCGCTTGCTTTTATGTGATAGCTTAGACATTGCATTTATTACAGTGATATCTCATGCATGAATACCTTTATACGATGTTGCACTGACCTTGGAGAAATTGGGAGCCGCAGGATATATTTAAAAACATGATTCATTTTAAATAGCGGTTCCCCTTTATATATGTATATTACTGTTCCATATTGCATGATATACGGATATGCTTCCATTTCTGTTAGATGTCGCATACGTCAAGCTTTACGATTATACGCATTGAGATATGCTATTTTCATGAGATTTCTGGATTTGAGAACCATGGGTATTTCAAAAGAAAGTATGTACTGTTTTAAAAACCCGGTTTCTCTTGATATGATATTTCAGTGCGTCCACTATGCGTTTTCTCAGTTCTGAGATGTGTGACAGTGATACATGATTCGAGGAGCTGGATGAGGCCGATTGCGGGTAAATGGTGGACGCGGTATGGTACCCTGGGACGAGAACAGATTTGTTGTGCAGTATACGGTGAGTCTGGAATAGGGACCACTACCTACCGGTGATAGTATTTGGACTCGACGGTTATCCGGAGGATACCGACCGAAGTGATGAGATGTATATGAGCCGACCCGTTCTGCCGGAGCCTGCGGGCCGATCCCGCATATTGACGGAGTCAAGATATGAGGATTTACGTGTCGATGCTGGACACGGGTTTCATGATGTTTCGAGCGTCGATGCCGGACACTCAGGTTCAATGATTTTGCTGTGTCACAAGTGACACACGTTGATTTTTATCGTCATACTTCCATGCATATGCTTTTATGATATTTAAATGCATGTTGTTGTGTTATTGGTTGACACATGAACGAGATCCACATGCATACATACATTGTTTATATGCTTGGATGATATCTGCATGCATATAGACTTTTAGTATATTGTTGGCACATATGCAGATTCTGTCACCCTAGATATCATAGTTTTACCTTTATGATATAGTTGACCTAGGAAATCGTTATTTTATTCGATTTCTACCTGATGATGTTTCTAACTCACGAGTTGGCAACACACCGCCATTGTGCAACAGTTTCTTGCAGGTTTTGTCATACAGGTTTTCCTTGGCGGCTTCGCTGGCATATTACTTCATTGCGGGTGATTGCTTTGGTAGGTGCATCCACTGGCATCGTGGCCACCATTGTACCTGTATTTTTTTCAGTTGTATCTAGTAACTCCATCAAACAGACTTGTATTAGTTTTTAGACATAGAAGACCATTGTTTATCTTTCGAACTTAGAGTTGCGCGTTGTATTATTATGGTTTTCTTGATGATATTTAGTTTCCTTTTGAGTTTTGATCCTCGCCCTTCAACGTTGTATATTATATTGCTTGCTTGGTTGTGACCGTCAATTGACGAAGTGCTAGCTCCCGCTTGGTGATGCATTTATTCATATTATGTATGTTGCACCCCTTTGGGGCCAGTTTTTACAAATGAGACTTCACCGAAATTTTCGAAAAAGACTTGATGTTTTAAAAAGGTTTACTGCGACTTTTTTCAAACTGATTTACGCAAACCTTATAAAAAGTTTTCCTACACTTCTTATTTAAAAATGGTTTAGATTTCGAGGATTTTTGGCTTACTTGAATTTGATGGGATCCTGTAGATTTCATATGATTCAAGTACCAGTCATGTGCCATTTCGGGTCGTGACATACAGCTTGTACCGCTTGCGGCCTATGGTTAAACCCACTGCCAGCATAGTGTCGAGTCTTTAGAGTCCCTGTCACGACCTAAAGTTTGGCCCGTGACCGGCACTTAACCACGTAACTTCTACAGGCGTAACGCGACTAAGTAAGCCGATACCCAGAAATCAAAACCATTAAAAGTATTGAGTGTTTAAAACATTTAATAGAACATTTGTTAATACGTTTAGAAAACCTTAAGTAATTTAGTAAAATTCTTTAAATTTCGAGTTATTATCTTAAAAATTTTGCCAGCTTTTCCTTTGTAAAAACTAGCCCCGAAATCGGGTACAAGACAATATATGAATAAATGATATACAATAAATATAAAGTTTCCCAAACGGGAGCAATCATGCCCAACGGCGGAAACAAACACCACAAATATAATATACGACTCCATGGCGAAGAGATGAGCAGTATAAGTGAAAATAAATATCATGAAAGATTAAGCTGCATAAATAAAGTCGACTCACAACGAGCTCGACACCAGAGTACAAAATAATATATATCGTCCTCACAACTGGTCTCTAAGTCAATACATGAAAGTAAATGGAGAGTACTGGATAAAACAGTGTATACAACTGGAAAATAAACAGATACTGCAAAAACCCACCTATCAGCAAAAGAGCTAACACGCCAACTGTAGTGGTATCGGTATCAAAAGTTGCAAGAAAGCAGCCTGCCGCGACTAAGCTGAGGGGAAACCTGCAAACACTGTGGCACAACGGGGGTGAGTTGCCAACGCGTAAGTAGTAGATAACATATAAAGGTAATCGCAAGTATGCACGTGCTGCGATACTCTAACCTATGCCAACAGGTAACATCTATATGATGAACTATTTGAGTAATAATCATACAACAAGTGCGATCAAATAACATTTCTATATGATAAGCAGGGTATGCAATAATTGTGCATAGCAAATGTTATCTAATAACATCTATATATGATAAGCCGGGTATGCAATAATTGTGCAAAAGTACTCTATCTGGTACTATAACTACTGGATGAGATGCAAAATAATAAATATTGAGCATGGGAATAAATATCATCTACACAGAATGTCAAAGTCGAAGAAAAACCGGTGTCTATCAATGCACCAAAATCCCAGTAAAACTCAGGCGCCGTCACCCTGATCGGCCCTCAAATCCTGTAAATCTCATAGAATCGTGAGTGCCTAGCATCGGCACACAAAAATATCATGAAATCATCGTGTCTAGAATCGACACGCAAATCCTCAAGTATCGGGTTTCGTCTGCGGAATCGTCCCTCGGCCCCGGTAGTACGTGTCGTCTCGTATCCATCTATCAACTCTGGTCAGTATCCTTCGGATAACCGCCAGATCTAATCAATCACAGGTAGGTAGTGGTCCCTCTGCCAGGCTCACTGTCTACTGCACAGCGATCCATTCTCGCCCCGGGGTACCATACCTGGTCAACCATGTAACTGCAATCGCCTCGTCCAGCTCCTCGATTCGGGTTCACTTGTCACACGTCTCAGAACTGAGAAAACGCATGGTGGACGCACTGATATATCATATCAAGGAAAACTGGGTTTTTAAAAAAGTGCGTATTTCTTAAAATAATACCCCGGTTCCCAAATCCAGAAATCACATAAATCCAAAGTAAATGCGTAAATCCATGCAATGTGTCATATGCCATTAAGAGTAAAAAGGGAAAACCGCTCTTTTAAAAAGATCTAATTTTGAAAATATCCCGTGTGGTCCATTAGTTTTTAAATCATGTCAATATCACCCATGTATGTAACATATGTATGTATATAGGCATGGATGGGCAAATGGATATATGGGCAATGTGAGTGTAACAATATACATGTGCACTAATATGGATATACGATGTATATGTGCACAAGTATAGACATATCAAGGTACGTATGAACTAATGTGAATATAAAGGGTGCATGTACGCAGGTAGTGATATATCAATGAAAGTATGCACTAATGTGGACATAAAGGGTGCATGTGTGCAGGTAGTGATATATCAATGAAAGTATGCACTAATGTGCATATAAATGGTGCATGTGCGCAGGTAGTGATATATCAATGAAAGTATGCACTAATGTGAATATAAAGGGTGCATGTGCGCAAGTAGTGATATATCAATGAAAGTATGCACTAATGCGAATATAAAGGGTGCTTGTGCGCAGGTAGTGATATATAATTGAAAGTATGCACTGATGTGACAAGTCATGACAATCATCAATGATGCGGTGATCCTATAGTGTGAGTGTCATGGCAATTACTAACGGCGTGAGTGTACATATATTTAGTGCTCGGGCAGCTTAAACCGTTAGTGACAGTTGTGTGTTCTATAATTACCATTCTATATGCAACAGGAGATGGTATGCTACTATAGTGTGTGTGTGTGTGTGTGGATGAACACATACAACAACTAAAATATCCTATAACACCCTTACGCTTAAAACCATATGGACGATTTCCACGTAGATGTTAAATCTACTCACCTGGTTGAGTGATAAGTGTAACCGACCACCTGCTTCCCCTTCTTTGCGGCGTCCGACGTACCCACCTGCGAACCTGGAATTTACGCAAAGAATCCATATGTAAGCAAATATCTCACAAAATGCGATATCGAAATCAAACGAGAAACTCAAGTCGCGAACTAAACGCGCGTGTACGATATGCTAGATCATGTGTATATGCGTCTAAAACTATCCTGACACGTCGCGATACGCTGGATCACATAATTCACTCACGTATCGCGCGTATCGCGCAAACAAAACTTACTAGAAAAACGATGTATCGTCCTACATTCAGATACAGGTGAAATCTTACAAAATTGCACATACCAAAATTCTGAAATATGCAATGGACTACCCGTTAGTTATATGTATGCCCTATAGGCCATTACTATACATAGGATGTATATTGTAGTGGATGCTTGGACATATATAGGGAGGACTTTCTTGCTCGACATGATAGCATGCTATCTGGTTGCTCCTTACCATAACTTGTACACTGATTGTCTCTCTGTTAGATGTTGGTAAAGCCCTTAGGATGTGTACTTGACTACCTGGACTGTGATGTGGATCATACTAGTGGGGACATGGTAGTCTATAAGTACATCCTTCAAGGTCCCTAGTCATGGGTATATCGAGACGGGGCATCGATATACCAGAGTAAACTAGCGTATACCTTCTCGACCTATACAGATGGGCGATGGATGATCCCATATCCATTGGTGTTTGACATCAGAGATGATATACGGGTGCTCAGTAGAGATTGGGTACACTGGACGGACTCGCCGAGAACTCCCAGATGGTATTATACCTCACGTCAGATGGCAGTTCTCTGGTGACACTGGTACAGGTTAGTCTGTAGACCCGAGATCGTCATAGAGTCTTGTGTGATTCCCACTGTGCTTTGATTCCACCTTACCACGTCCAAGAGGGCGTGCAAAATGGTGGTTTTTGGGTACAGTCCCGAATCGCATGGAGGCAATGAGCGATAGGAGGGGATTCGTCTCTCCCGATATAGGGAGTTGATGTTGCGTTGTGTTCGATTGGTTATAACCAGAAATCCCTGGCCAGGGTTGCTGAGATTTACTGGTAAGTGTTACCAGTAGTTTCTCGAACTGTTATAGACCTCATATCGACACGACTTATCAAGCTACTGGGGTCTGACGTTTACCACCCCTAGGCGAGATATGCGACATATCAGACGAACAGACCGGACTGTACGGTAAGTGTTACTGGTTGGATTCACAGGAGTGTGAGCGGGCTTGCTCGTCGATCTTCTAATCGCTCAATACCCGGGTGGCCGTTACGTTTATCAGACCATTTGCTGCTTGTGGGTGCTTGATATGATCATCATCTGCTGCCGGCGTATTGACGAGTCTTTAGAGTCCTACACAGAGGTTTCCTGGCTCAAGCGAAACGAAATAGGAGCGCATATGAGATATGTGCGGGACCGAGAATAATGCGTGTATGTGATACCATATTTCATTCTCGCGATGAATGTTTCGATTGGTTGTATGCGATATAACTTAGTTATCGAATCGAAGGTTGACTCGATAAGTCGATACATTGGATACTAGTCGGTTATATGTGACATGACCGGATCATTGAATCAAGTGTTGATTTAATGATTTAATGCATAATTATATATTTGATATATTACTTTGCATTAACTAGTATAGGTTCACTTTAAATGGGTTTTCTCACTTGTATTACACAAGTTGTATATGTGATATACTTTTGTGCAAAAGATTGTATCATGTTTGATGATACATGCTAACTTGGTTAAATGTATGATTAAACCATGGTTGTGTAACGGTTAGGGTTTTGATTTTATTTATTTATTTGTTTATTTATTTAATCATTTTTGGCAAAATAAAATGGTGGATTTATTTGTTCTTTGCTAAAAGCTTCTTGAAGCTTCAAAGCATCTTTGAAAAGTCTTCCATTTTGTTTTTACCACTAAACCTAACCATTCACCTAACCCTAGTTTATTCTCTACACTTTACCATGGTTACATTATGATAACCATCACTTGATTATTCAATTTGAATTAATTCATTTTCCATTTTTTTTCTTCTTCTTCTTCTTGATGAAGAAAGAAAAGCTCTCTTGAATTTTATCAAGTGTTGATTCCAAGTGAGAAATGCAAATCCAAAGTGAACCCACTTCCTATTTCTTCATCCTCTACCTCTTGCCAAGTAGTATAGGGTGTTTTCTTCTCAAGTTTCATGACTTGGTGAAGTGGGAGCTTGATTTTGTGATGCCACGACGTAGATCATCTTCGGAATCGTAGTCGATGACCTAGCCCGCCCATTTCTCCGATGAAGCCAATGCTAGAGTCTGGGATCCGATTTGTACAGCGAGGGGACTTCATCACGGAGCTATGGAGGTGGAGGACCGGATCTACAAAGGTTGTATTTCCGTTCACTTAGTTAAGTTGTTAACTAGTTGCATGTTTCGCCTAAAATCTAGTTAACGATCCGTATAATGGTTTCTCAGCACTAGTAAAATTTGAAATTGGCATGGTTGATATCTTGTGAGACCTCCTTTGAATACCTAAGAACCCTACAGTGGTATCAGAGCCTAGCTAGAGCCTTAAGCGATGCGTAGACGGAGTTTGAAGTCCGATCGAACCGAAACCCTAATTCCAAAATGCTCTCTGGACTTTTTTCAAAAACAGGGTTTTTTCCAGATTAAAAATGTTTAAAAAATTTAGTAGGAAATTCTAAGAATTACGGTCCAAAATTTGCCAAAAGATATGTCCAAAGTGCGACGGAACCGCGGCAGAAGCCTGGCTTCTGCGGCGGTTCCGAGGCCATCTGATGACGTCACCCTTCCAATTTTACACAGTAATTCATGTTTTCAGGTGCTGAGTTTTCTGGGAATTTTTAATTTGAACTCCAGAGTTGAGTTTTCTGGGGTGTTTTGGAGCTTAGATAATTCGATCGGATTATCAGACTTTGTCTATGTGGCTTTCCGGATATTTTAGAATATATTAAAAAGTTCGACCGGATATAAATACCCACCTTTTCCCCTGCCGGAAAATTTCTAAGTGTTGGATTTTTCTATGGTTTAAGGACGTTCCGAGTAGTGCAAGTAATGCGATGGTCCCTCTAGAAGACAACAAACCTTAACTCGATTATGTGACCGTCTTGAACTGCCCTTTGAACCTTAGGTTTTGGGACAGTACGGCGTGCCACATGTGAGGCGTTGGCTTGACCCTTCTACGGCTGGACCGTTGGTACTGAGACATGAAGTGAATATCTTTGAACTTATTTCATGTGTTGAGCGGTTTCGGGAAAACTTGGGTGTTCGATTGTTCGATCGGAAAGTTTAACATTTTCTATCTTATTCGGAATGTGATACAATAATTGGAATTCACAATAAGTTATGAGATAACTGTATGAATGTTATAAACATAGCACTTTAGTCTCACTTGATCGGTTGCCACGGAATTTTGATGTGATCAAAAGTCCATCGCAATCACGTAGCGTACGCGGATACTCGCCGCGTAAACTTAATAGACAGCCTCACTCCATAGCCCCGACCAAGTGACTGTAGGAGAACCCCGTCACCGATAGTATCCGTTTGGGTGCTCGCGGCAGCGGTGTTCTGCCTTGGTGCACTTCGTCGATGGCGTCGGGGGTGCGGCCGCCTACTAAAGTTTGCGACGAGCATTCGATCAGAATGCCGGGAATCCTGTTGAATTGCCCGACTTGATATTGAAAAGAGTTTTCGATAATGAGACTAAAATGCGGGGTTTATAATTGTTAGGCATGCGATGTCTAAGTATTTCATTTGATTATGCATGTGATGTCTAAAGAGGTTGCGGATTCCAACTGTTGTAGTTTTACACTTTCTCTTCTGTGACCGTAAGTGTAGTATGTAGTGGTATTGCCGATTGCCGTTGCTATACGTCGACGACAATCGGTGTATGCATACTTACTTACGTTGATGACATGTGATGTTATGTGTTGCTGGATATGTTATATTGGATTGTCGTGTTTGAATAGCCGGGGGTTTTTATGTGAGATGAGTGTTTTTCATTTTCATTCATGTAAAAACTTGTACGTAATATTCTTTTATTGGGGCACTTCCAGGTTGCGGATGTTGTCACCATTTGTATATTATTTACTTTTCCGCATTAGGATAGACCCAAGGAGGGGAGCATAAGTAACCGGGTTCTAAGGTCCAGTGGGAGACCAACTCGAGGAGTCGAGTCCGGGTCTCCTAACCCTAGAATTAGTAGGGTTGCTTGCCGCTCTCGTAGGGGTCTAGGGGTGTGGGATTGGCTATTCATCACGACCGTGGAATCCGTGTTTTATACTGGCTCGTATTGAAAACACGGACGTCCTAGTATATCCAATGCTTCATATGTTTCTTCTGCTGCGATATCTGTGATGTGATCATGTGATATGTACAGATAGATATAGTATATAGTATATATGATATATTATATAGACGTTGCTTATGTTTTACACCCGCGCTAGCCCTGCTTCGCTCTGGCGTTAGTTGCCTAATCTAACGGTGCAGACGGGACATCGAGGCGAATGCGGATGGCATAAGCGTACATTATATTTATCTGTGATGTTTAGGTGGACTTAAATGATGGGACTTCATTAATGTGATTAATGAAAAAAAAGAAACCTAAGATGTTGTAGAATCGAATTTCAAAAATAAAACAGGTAGCTACAGTTCTTGCTTTGCACAGCGGTATATGTGATATATCCTGCATCTTATTCGATGAGGAAAGGACCGAGATCCCTTCACCGGGAGTGACTCCTTTAGCAATAACTGGCAGATGCTACACACTCGGCTTGTCTTTTGATTGCTTCTATAGTTTCTGCTTTGCACAGTGATATATGTGATATATCCCGCACCTTATTCGATGAGGAAAGGGCCGACGATCCCTTCACCGGGAGTGACCCCTTTAGCAAAACTAGAAAAGCATAAAAAAACACTCCATTTCAAAATCCATTCGATCCTACAACGATATCAAATTCATTACGCAATAGGTTATCAGAGAAACCTGTCGTAGCCCTCTGTCATTTCAGATAAGTAGTAGTTAGTATTCGTGCTGCGTTTGTTGGCCTTTGTCAAGGCGCAGTGTGCGGTAGCTGACTGGTGCTTATCTGCTTATGCATATGATGCAGATTGGGTTAGGGTAGTCGTGCGACCTTGTTGGCCTTTGTCAAGGGTCGTGCGGGTGGGTTTAATTCAATCAAGAAATGACGTGTTGAACTTGACTAGCAGCCTATGATTTGTTGGCCTTTGTCAAGGTCATAAGAGGCTAGGGGCAAAATTATCGGGAATTTCAAGTGTTAAAATTTGCAATGAGATTGCATACCTTCTATGAGATAGTTGGATCCCGATACCCGCTGCGAGTAAGAGTTACTCCTGGGAGAGTTTTACACATTACAATTAGCCGATCAAGTAGGGGTCTAGAAAGTTGTCAACGGGGTTACGCCTCTGGGAAAACGAGGTTTACATTAATTAGGTTCGTGCGAAAGCACGGGGGACCTCCCTCAAAGTACCGACACTGGTCTGGCTGAAAGATTGGCGAACTTGTAGCGTGTAATTAATCCCGGCTTGTCTTTCCTTTTAGAGTTTGAAGGAAGATTTGATAAAAAGCAGTGGGAGTCATCCTGATTAGATAAAATAAAATCCAATCTGATCTTGTAAGAGCGCACGCTGAGTGTTTTCTTCTCTCTCTCTCCAGGTAGCGACCATATCACTCCTTAATCAAGATAATAATACGGATTATTGACCGAACCCGCTTGTTATACTGCGCTGGGAAACGTTGGTCCCGCTCCAACTTATAATTGTTATAGGACAGAGCAGGAAATTGGGGATTACCATAATTCCCGAGCCGCCCAAACGAAGACAGTGCATGTTGATGCATCATCTTCGGGTGTGTTCATTACAAAGAACTGTTTCTCAGTATCCTCTGCATCCTGGGTATTTGATACCGGATCAAGATCCCAGATATGTAATCTGTTACATAGGGCTACAAAAGGGTAGAAAAACTGAGAACGGGTGATGAGTTTCATGAGACAGAAAACGGGGCAAGTGTTGCAGCCAAGTCTGTTGGTCACTGTCACCCTGTATTACCAATACATTGATTCTGAACAAATGCTATTAGATACCGAACCTGATATACAAAATCATATCAGTCTCTTTATTAGTAAAGAAATGATAAAATTTTGTATTGATGGATAATGTTTTGAACATTTCCTATATCAAAAGTTGATCGGTTCAGGCACGTTATCTAAAAGCATTGATGTTCTAAATCAAACTACAGTTCCTAGTATACAGAACACACACAAGAGGAAGAGTTCAGAAATGAACGAATCCTCTCTCGAGGCATTGTAGACTAGGTCATATCAATGCGACCCGACTGGCTTAAGTTACATTTTAGATGAATGTTTAAATCAGTTTGAATTTACATCTTGTGAAACTTGCCAGTCATGTCACAAAGATAAGATGCCCATAGCTCTGTTTATTAGAAACAGAGAAAGAGTTAGTAAACTCTTGGGACTGATACATGATGATGTATGTAAGGTCCCCTGTCTACATATGCCAGGACAAGTTCTTTGTACTTCGTTACATTCTCTGATAATCTCTCGAGACTCAGACATATGTTCCTGTTGAAACACAAGTCCGAACCTTTTGAGATATTCATAGAATATAAGTTAGAAGTAGAGAACCAATAAGGGTATAAGTATTATGTCCTTTGATGTGATCAAGGAGGAGAATACTTGAGCACGAAAATCCTGGACTATTCTAAAGGAGAATGAGATTCTCTCTCAGCATTACTCCTCCGTATACACCATAGCACGATGGTATATCAGGGCGGAGCAATAGCACCCTATGTGATATGGTGTGCTCTATGATGAGTACTACTGAGTTTCCTATTTCCTTTTGGGAGTTATGCACTTGAGAAGTAGCATACCTATTGAATAAGGTTCAATCAAAACAGTTGCCTACCGCTTCATATGTGATATGGAAAGGGAAGAGCCCATATCTTAAGTTTGTTAAGATTTGGGGTTGTCCGGCCTATGTCTAAAAGCATAATTCGGACAAGCTCGAGGCAAGGTCTGTACAACTAGAATGGTTCCAGCTGTACAAACTAAAGCATATGATTTGACAGAACCAAAGGATTCAGTAGATTCCAATGAACCTCAGCCTCTCCGCCGATCTAGTAGGGTTTCTCACCCACCTGAGAGATACTTCATTTTCTCTATGACAGTGGGAGCGAGGATTGCATCATGAGATTATAATCCTACTAGTTTCGAGCTGGCCATTAGGAGTGGGACTCTATAAGAATGGCTGGATGCTTAGCGATCTGAGATGGAATCCATATACACCAACAAAGTATGGACTTTGGTTGCTATATCTGAAGGGTTAAATCCCCATCAGGAGCAAGTATATCTTGAGAAGATTACTTGGTCTACATGAAAAAGTTGAGACTTTCAAAGCTAGACTTGTTAAAGGTTTGCATCATTGACCAGGTATGGATCATCATGAAACCTTTTCTAAGGAGCTATGCTTAAGTCCATCCAGATCCTACTTGCCATGGCTATATACCATGACTATGATATCTGGCGGTTGGGTGTCATGACTGCTTTTCTAAATAATGTTTTGGAAGAGAGCGTCTATAAGTACACAGCCAGAGGGCTTCATAGACAGTGGGAGCAGCGGAAACGTGTGCAAGATGTTTTATGTGATGAAGCAGGCATCGCGGAGTTGGAACATCTGTTTTGATGAGATAGTCAAAGAGTTTGACTTCATCAAAATGGTAGATGAACCTTGTATATACAAAAAGGTAGTAGGGAGTATGGTAGTGATCCTCGTAGAGTACGTGGATGCCATACTCTTGATAGGGAAGGAGTTTCCTATGCTACGCTCGGTCAATCTCTGCTTATCACAAGGATTCTCCATATAGGATCAAAATGATACCTCCTAAATCCTAAGTATTCATCTATGAGATAGATGTAATTGGATGCTAGGAATCTCACTAGTAGTAATGAGATGATATCAATCGTTCCTACAGAGAATCACTGGAAGGGTTCCAGGGTAATAAAGACGACTGAATGTCAGTCACAGGCATTGTCTTTACCCTCAGTGAAGGGACGGTATGTTGGAAGAGTTCCAAGCAAGATACCATGGCATACTAGACGATTAAAGGCTGAATATATCGTTACTTAAGATGCTACCAAAGAGATTTTCTGGGTGTATATTAGTTCATGAGATGAACTTAGTTCCTCCCATTGTGTGACAATGGCTTATGCTAAGGAACGTCCGTCCCATCAGTGATCCAGACATATTCTAAGGTAGTATCACCTGATCATGGAGATGGTTGATCTCCAAAGAGATCAAGGTTAGGAGAGTAGACTCAGAGGACAACACGGCGGATCCACTAACAAAGGCCTTTTCCCAGAGAGAAACTTTTATGGGATGGTTGAGTATGAGATACTACAACCACTGCTACAGATGGCCCTAGTGCAAGTGGGAGATTGTTAGTTATATGTATGCCCTAGAGGCCATTATTATACATAGGATGTATATTGTAGTGGATGCTTGAACATATATAGGGAGGACTTTCTTGCTCGACATGATAGTATGCTATCTGGTTTCTCTTTACCTTAACTTGTACACTGATTGTCTCTCTGTTGCATGTTGGTAAAGCCCTTAGGATGTGTACATGACTACCTGGACTGTGATGTGGATCATACTAGTGGGGACATGGTAGTCTATAAGTACATCCTTCAAGGTCCCTAGTCGTGGGTATATCGAGACGGGGCATCGATATACCAGAGTAGACTAGCGTATAACTTCTCTACCCATACAGATGGGCGATGGATGATCCCATATCCATTGGTGTTTGACATCAGAGATGATATACGGGTGCTCAGTTGAGACTGGGTACACTGGACGGACTCGCCGAGAACTCCCAGATGGTATTATACCTCACGTCAGATGGCAGTTCTCTGGTGACACTGGTACAGGTTAGTCTGTAGACCAGAGATCGTCATAGAGTCTTGTGTGATTCCCACTGTGCTTTGATTTCCACCTTACCACATCCAAGAGGGCGTGCAAAACGGTGGTTTTTGGGTACAGTCCCGAATCGAATGGAGGCAATGAGCGATAGGAGGGGATTCGTCTCTCCCGGTATAGGGAGTTGATGTTGCGTTGTGTTCGATTGGTTATAACCAGAAATCCCAGGCCAGGGTTGCTGAGATTTACTGGTAAGTGTTACCAATAGTTTCTCGAACTGTTATAGACCTCATATCGACACGACTTATCAAGCTGCTGGGGTCTGACGTATACCACCCCTAGGCGAGATATGCGACATATCAGACGAACAGACCGGACTGTACGGTAAGTGTTACTGGTTGGATTCACAGGAGTTTGAGCGGGCTTGGTCGTCGATCTTCTGATCGCTCAATACCCGGGTGGCCGTTACGTTTAGCAGACCGCTTGCGGCTTGTGGGTGCTTGATATCATCATCATCTGCTGCCGGTGTATTGACGAGTCTTTAGAGTCCTACACAGAGGTTTCCTGGCTCAAGCGAAACGAAATAGGAGCGCATGTGAGATATGTGCGGGACCGAGAATAATGCGTGTATGTGACACCGTATTTCATTCTCGCGATGAATGTTTCGATTGGTTGTATGCGATATAACTTAGTTATCGAATCGAAGGTTGATTCGATAAGTCGATACATTGGATACTAGTCGGTTATATGCGACATGACCGGATCATTGAATCAAGTGTTGATTTAATGATTTAATTCACAATTATATATTTGATATATTACTTTGCATTAACTAGTATAGGTTCACTTTAAATGGATTTTCTCACTTGTATTACACAAGTTGTATATGTGATATACTTTTGTGCAAAAGATTGTATCATGTTTGATGATACATGCTAATTTGGTTAAATGTATGATTAAACCATGGTTGTGTAATGGTTAGGGTTTTGATTTTATTTATTTATTTGTTTATTTATTTAATCATTTTTGGCAAAATAAAATGGTGGATTTATTTGTTCTTTGCTAAAAGCTTCTTGAAGCTTCAAAGCATCTTTGAAAAGTCTTCCATTTTGTTTTTACCACTAAACCTAACCATTCACCTAACCCTAGTTTATTCTCTACACTTTACCATGGTTACATTATGATAGCCATCACTTGATTATTCAATTTGAATTAATTCATTTTCCATTCTTTTCTTCTTCTTCTTCTTGATGAAGAAAGAAAAGCTTTCTTGAATTTTATCAAGTGTTGATTCCAAGTGAGAAATCCAAATCCAAAGTGAACCCACTTCCTATTTCTTCATCCTCTACCTCTTGGCAAGTAGTATAGGGTGATTTCTTCACAAGTTTCATGACAGGGTGAAGTGGGAGCTTGATCTTGTGATGCCTCGACGTAGATCATCTTCGGCATCGTAGTCGATGACCTAGCCCGCTCATTTCTCCGATGAAGCCGATGCTAGAGTCTGGGATCCGATTTGTACAGCGAGGGGACTTCATCACGGAGCTGTGGAGGTGGAGGACCGGATCTACAAAGGTTGTATTTCCGTTCACTTAGTTAAGTTGTTAACTAGTTGCATGTTTCGCCTAAAATCTAGTTAACGATCCGTATAAAGGTTTCTCGGCACTTGTAAAATTTGAAATTGGCATGGTTGATGCCTTGTGAGACCTCCTTTGAGTGCCTAGGAACTCTACACTACCCTAGCCAAACCCCCAGCACCATGAACCCGTATCTGGCCGCAAATTGCGGCCAAAACGAATAAAAGGGCGCCAAAGTGTGGAATCAGGGGATTGTGCTTGGTGTGTGTGATCTAGAACTAGTTTACTTATTCCAGTTTTCTCAATTTTTCTCTGAAGGAGCCGGGTCAACAGCAGATCACAGAAAGGTCCAGGTTCGCTTAAAAACGTTAAATATACACCAAACAGAAAACCTATCGTATTTTAGTGAAATCGGGGGTTTAACTTGGTTTAAGTGGCCCTAACAATACTTATATAAGTTAGTCTAACCATCACTAATATCACTTAACCAAAAGTCTACACTGATCACTATATTTAGCACAAAAACTCTCTTTTATCCCTAACCGAAGCTAATTCTACACCTAACTTAGAAAAAAGAAAATTAGTTCAGATTTTTTACCTCACTCTCGACCCTAGGAAGCAGGAGAAAGGAGAAGAGGAAGAGAAGATCTGCTGCAGTTGCTAGGGCTGCTACTGATGCTGCTAGAGCTGATGCTGTTGCTGTTACTGAAGGTGGTGCTGCTGCTACTTCTTGTTGTTGTTGTTGTTGCTCCTACTTCTGCTGCTGCTGAGTTGTGTTTGTGTGTGTGTGAGTGAGAGAATGAGAGAAGTGAGAGTGAAAATGAGAAATGAGGGCACACAAGTCAAACCCTCGCTCTCTTTTTCTTCAGTTATGAAGGCATGGCTCATGCCATGATGCCATACTCTCTCTCTCTCCCTTTCCCTCACCAAGTCAACACAAGAATTTCAAATCCCTTTTTTCCATTAAAAAAAAGAAACACACACATAATTAAACCCCAAATAACTTAATACAAATTTCAGAATTAGCTTAAGGAATAATGTTTAACCCACCATGGTTGACAATCATGGTTTAAACCCGCTTAAGCCCTAGTTTACAAGCACATGTGTGTGCAAGCCTAGAAAAATTCTAATAAAATATTCATTAAATTTGATAAAATATTTGAAAATCAATTTGGAAAACTTTTTATTAAAAACCATATATCAAAATATAATTAGCCACTAATCACATCCTAAGGTGTTACAGTCCCACACAGAGGGTTTTCCACATTTCGGGCGAAACGAGGTAGATGTCGTATGGTTTTACGACAGGGTTCGTCCACCTGCGCGGACTTGTGCATGTCTGTTGTTCGAGCAGTTGATACTAGTGGGCTTTGGTTTAAGACAGATCATAGTATTTTATTTTTGGTTGGTTCAGTCTTGTATTCGTGTTGTTCGGAACATGGATGCGGCTATGTATATACAGTTGATAGAGGTAAATAAGGAGACACCTCATTAGGGTTTTGATTATTGACTTGATTAAAATCATTATGAGGTCAAGGAAATTGATTACTAATTTTTATTAGAGATAATTGTGTTATGGCTAATTTGGTTTGACCATGTTGACCATTGTTGACCTAGATATTTTTGTTAAGCAAAAGATATTTTGCTTAGCATTAAATGTGACATGATAATGGTCAAATCAACATCAACCATGACATTTATCTAAATAAAACTTATTATTCTTTTTTCCTAATATGAGAGCTCACTCTTCATTTATCAAGTAGACATTCTCTCTCTTAAGCTCTCTCCTTTCCTCTTCCTCTCTTAAGCCCAATATGTCTCATGAGTTGAGAACCATGGGTTGTTGAGATCAAGCCACCAAAATCCTTCTTTACTCACTTTAGGGATTTTAGTTTAGCACACCAAGCACTCTAGTTATTTCATTATAGAAGTTGGAGCTCAAGATAGAGACCTTCGGGTGGATCTTCTTTGACATTGAGAAATTGAGGCATCATACACTCCAAAGAGCTCACTACAAGGAGAAGCACAACAAGGAGAAGAAGGAGTTCAAGCTTGAGATATAATCATCTAACCTAGTAGTTAACACTTTTAGTTAGTTTGTTAGTTAGTGTTTAGCAAAGATCCTTATGGCTTTTCTATGTTACCTTGCTATGAAAAATTCGATTTTTACCTATTCCGCCTCCCCGTAAATTGCTGGGGTGGGTAACATGGTCTAACAGTCAATGTATCCATAAGCTTCTATAAGCTAATCCATGATTAATCTAAATGTTTGAATTACTTAAAACAAATAAAACCCTAGTATTAACCTAGCATGGTGTGAGTCTCATACAATCATGTTGCATGTGTAACCTTGCATGACACAACAATATATATCACATATATACTTTGTGCAAAAATAAAATAATACATTTAACATATATCACATATATATCAATGTATCATATGTGAGAAAAAGAATTGCTTAAGTGAGCTAATATTAGTTAATGTAATATAATATATCAAATATATAATTATACATTAAATTATTAAATTAACACTTGATTTAATAATCCGGCTATATTGTGTATAACCGACTAATATCAAATGCAACAACTTATCAACTCAACACTTGATTCGATAACCAGGCTATATCACATACAACCGACCAAAGTCATAAGTAGCGAGAATAGAATACGGTATCATATATCGCATTAATCTCGGACCTGCACATATCACATATGTGCTCCTATTCTATTTCACATGAACCAGGAAACCTCTGTGTAGGACTCTAAAGACTCGTCAATACCCCGGCAGTAGGTGGTGATCATATCAAACACCCACAAGCCACAAGCGGTTTGCTAAACGTAACGACCACCCGGGTATTGTGCGATCAGAAGGTCAACAATGAGGCTTGTTTGTACTCCAGTGAATCCAATCAGTAACACTACCGTACAGTCCGGTCTCTTCATCTGATATGTCGTATATCAACAGCCTGGGGGCGATATAATGTCAGACCCCAATAGCCTAATAAGTCAGGCCGATGCAAGGTCCATAACGGTTCGAGAAACTACTGATAACACTTACCTGTAAATCTCAGCAACCCTGGCCAGGGATTTCCTGTTATGTCCAATCGAGCATAGCGCAATATCAACTTCCAATACCGGTAGAGGCAAAAGCCCTCCTATTGCTCATTGCCTCCATTTGACTCGGGACTGTACCCAAAAACCACCTTTTTGCACGATCACTTGACCGTGGTATGGTGGAAATCAAAGCACAGAGGGAATCACATAAGACTCTATGACTATCTCGGGTCTACAGAGTAATCTGTACAAGTGTCACCAGAGAACTGCTATCCGACGATTGGTATTATACCATCTAGAAGTTCTCGGCGTGTCCGTTGAGTGTACCCAGTCTCCACTGAGCACCCTTATACCATCTCTGATGTCAAACACCAATGGATATGGGATCATCCATCGCCCATCATTTGGGTCGATAAGCGTATATGCTAGTCTACTCTGGAGTATCGATGCCATGTCTCGATAATCTTACGACTAGGAATATTTGAAGGATGTACTTAACGACTATCATATCCCCTCTAGTATGATCTGCATCATAATCCTGGTAGTCAAGTACTCATCCTAATAGCTTTATCAACCTGTAATAGAGAGACAATAAGTGTACATGTTAAGGTAAAGTGCCACCAGATAGCATACTATCATGACACGAAAGAAAGTCCTCCCTATATATGTCCAAGCATCCAATACAATATACATCACATGTACAGAAATGGCCTCCAGGGCATACATATAACTAACAGCCTCCATGTGGCTCGGGACTGTACCCAACTAATACCTGTTTGCACGACTCCTTTGAGCCATGGCAGGGTAGTAATCAAAGCACTGTGGGAACTCACACGAGAAAAATGACGATCAGAGGTCGATAGACTAACCTGTACACGTATCACCAAAGAACTGCTATCTGACAATATATATAACACTAACTAGCATGTTCCCGACGAGTTCGTCCGGTGTACTGTCACGACCCGAAAATGGCATGTGATGCCCCTTAAACTACGCAATGTCTACAGGCGTAACGCAATTTAAGTAAGCCGAAAACCCAGCAATCTAAACCATCAAAAGTAGCAAGAAATAAAAACATTGTTAAAACTTTTGAAAATCGCAAACCAAATTTTTTAAAGTCTAACTTTTCTTCCTTTAATATTTTGGCAGCACCTCATTTGTAAAATAAGCACCTAAAAATGGGTACAACAAAAATTAAAAGTAAAGCATCACAAACGGGAGCAAAATCCACGCCCAATGGCAGAAAAGAACTACCACAACAGATATACGACGCCGTAACGAAGAAAGAGATGATATATATAAAATTGCATAAATGACCTCCAAGTCACAAAATGAAATACAATATCGTCCTTACACCAAGTCTCTAAGTCATATAAGATAATAGTAGATAGAGAGTACATGATACAATGAATATACAACAAGCAACATCGGATAACCGCAAAACCTACCTAAGCAAAACTTCACACTGTCAGGCCAAGCGGTATTCGCAGCAAAAATGATACAATGGATGAAGATAGCCCTGCCTCTGACTACCTTGAGGGACACCAGCAAAACATTGCGGCACAATGGATGTGAGTTTCCAACTCGTGAATAGTAAATAACATATGCAGGTAATCGCGAGTATGCACGTACAACGCGAATCTAACACTTTGCAACTAATAGCAATGACTGGTCATATGTAATACAACAGTCATGAAAGGTACACTAGCAGGTACAACTAATACATGAAGCAATAATATGACAATCTGTATGCAGCAATCATGTACGGTACTCTATCAGGTACTACTAATACATGAAGCAATGCATATAAAATAAATTATGTAAATGCAACAGTCATGGAAGGTACTATATTAGGTACTACTAATATCTGAAACAATGCATAAACAATAAATGCGGAGTATAGAATAAAATATGTCATTTCCACGGAAATCCTAAGCTCGTGGTAGGACCAAAATCCAACAAGACAATCCAAATCTCAATTTCCATATATCAACCCCCAAATTGGCTCTCATATCATGTAAGTTTCATATATTCTTAATGTACAATATCAAGTAATCTCATATATCCTGAATGTCCAACATCAAGTATATATCATAAATCCCGAATGTACAACATCAAGTAGATCTTACATATCTTGTATGTACAATATCAGTATTGTAAGTCCATGTTGCCAACCCCGGTTCTTGCGGGGAGGCGGAAACGGTATAAGATTCCAATTTTTAGCGCACTAAGCAACATGGACTAACAAAAGTCGGGATCTTTTCTAAACTAAACTAGCTACCAAGCTAAAGAGAGTTAGCTACTCGGAAAAGATGTTATACCTCACTTGAACTCCTTCTTCTTGAAACCTTTGTAGAGGTTGGATGGTGCTTTCCTCGTTGCCTTCTTCCGTCAAAGATGGATCCACCTGAAGGTTCAACCTTTGGGCTCCTTTCTCGAACTTTGAGAGAACTAAGGTCTTTGGCTTGCTAGACCTCTAACCCTAGAGTGAGTAGAGAGTGGTTTAGGGTATTTTTATCTCAAGGAGAGGTTTCTCAACATATGAGAGTGAATCTCCTTGAACTAGAGGAGGAGGAAGAAGAAGAGAGGAGAGAGAATTGTTATGATAGAATGAATACCTTTTTACAACCATAACAATATCAAATGAATTATCAAATTAATAAAATTAATCTAAATGAACAGTTGATGGAAGGTTTGATAAGACTATTATCATTACACACATTAAATGGTTTTGCTAGAATCAAAGAGCATCTTTGATGTGTAATGATGATAGTCAAAGTTTCAACCATGGTCAACAAGTCAACCTTGGTCAACAAGTCAACAAACCCAACCATGACACAATTTCATTTAATTAATATTATTAATTGATATATAACAAATTCATTAGGGTTTGGAAAAAGACGACTGTCAACTGTGCATACCCACCCGTTCCGAAACCCTAATGAAAAAGCTCTTCCTCCGCCACAATCAACTGTGCATACACACCCGCATTCGTGTTCCGAGGAACATGAATACTATGAGATAAAACTAACCCCAAAATATATACTAGTATCAGGCTCAAGCCAGAGCCCGCTAGTAATATCTGTCCGAACTCCAAACGTGCACAAGTGCGCGGATGAGAACGAACCCTGTCGCAAAACCATGCGACCTCTACTCTGTTTTGCCCAAAGACGAATAGCCCTCTGTATGGGACTCTAAAGACTCGACACTATGCTGGCAGTGAGTTTAACCACAGACCGCAAGCAGCACTAGCTGTGCGTAACGGTCCCCAGGTAGATGCCGATAAGAAGACTGACGAGGTGAACCCCATCTGAACTCCTACTGAGTCTGAATGTGACAGTCTCCGTAAAGTCCGGTCTGTTCGTCTGATACATCGCATGGCGGGCCTAGGGGGCGGTAAACGTCAGACCCCTAATAGCGGTACAAGTCGTGTCGGAGTGAAGCCCAAAACACCCTGAGATAACACTGGAAGCCTACCGGTATATCTCGCTTGCCCTGGCCAGGGACTACTCGTGTAATGGCTCTCCTAGACACAGCGCGATGTCAACCCCCAATACTGAGAGAGACGAATCCTGTCTAACCGTCACTGCCTCCAAGTGCTTCGGGACTGTACCCAACCACTACCTGTTTGCACGACTCCTTTGAGCCGTGGTAGGGTAGTAAACAAAGTACAGTGGGAACATACTCGAGGCGAAGTGCCAGTGTCAAGTCAGCGGACTAAGCTGTACTCATGTCACCTGGGAACTGATAACTGACGATAGGTATAAAACCAACTAGTCAGTTCCCGACGAGTCCTGTCCAGTGTACTCGTAACCTAACGAGCACCCGCATACTATCTCAAGTACGACGTACTGACGGCTGTGGGACAGACCGTCTCCCCTGCTGGGATGAGAAACGCATACTCTAGTCTACTCCGGAGTATCGATGCCCTGTCTCGATAGTCCTGCGACTAGGGACCTGTATAAGGATGTGCTTATGGATTACCCAGCCCCCATGAGTGTGACTACTATCACAACGCTGGTAATCAAGCAAAGATCCTAAGGGCTCCACTAATGCGTATAAGTGATATGATAAAATAAACACATGTACACATTGAAGTAGAAACAAACCAAGTAGCATACTACCATTTTGAGCAAGATTGTTTATACAACTGTGAATATCCCAAGCTTCCATTAAGTAATATACAAACTAGTATGATACTGTAATGGCCTCTAGGGCATATACACTAACAATCTCCTACTTGCACTAAGGCCATGTACTGGCGTATCGAAGACCTATCATTTCGATCAGCCGCTCGAACTGAGTCTGGGGCAAGGCCTTGGTGAATGGATCTGCAGTGTTTTCTTCTGAAGCAACCCTCCGAACCTCGATCTCCTGGCGATCCATGATCTCCTTGATCAGGTGATACCGCCTAAAGATGTGTCTGGATTTCTGATGGGACCTGGGTTCCTTCGCTAAAGCTATAGCCCCGTTGTTGTCGCAATACAGAGGTATTGGATCAACAATAGACGGAACCACCTGATGTTCTTTCAAGAACTTCCTTATCCAGACGGCTTCTTTTGCGGCATCAGATGCAGCGATGTATTCCGCTTCCATAGTCGAGTCTGCAACGGTTTCCTGTTTGGAACTCTTCCAACACACCGCCCCTCCATTGAGGGTAAAGACAAAACCCCACATGGACTTGGAATCATCCTTGTCACTCTGGAAGCTGGAGTCAGCAAAGGCCTCGATCTGGAGGTCTTTTCCGCCATACACCAAGAACATCTCCTTAGTCCTTCTCAGGTACTTGAGAATATTCTTTACCGCTATCCAGTGTTTCTCCCCAGGGTTTGACTGATACCGGCTTACCACACTCAGTGCATAAGCTACATCCGGTCTGGTACACAACATCGCATACATTATAGAGCCTACCGCAGAAGCGTAGGGTATAATAGACATGCAATCCCTTTCCAAATCAGTCTTGGGAGACATCTCTTTAGAGAGGGTGATCCCGTGACAAGCCGGTAGGTTATCGCGCTTGGAATCTTCCATACTGAATCTTTTCAGTATGGTGTCGATGTACATGGACTGTAAAAGTCCTAATATCCTCTTGGATCTATCACGATGGATCCGGATCCCCAGGATGTATGAGGCATCACCCAAGTCTTTCATGGAGAACCTGTGCGACAAGAACCCCTTGACAGATTGTAGCATAGGAATGTCATTTCCTATTAAGAGAATGTCATCTACGTATAAAACGAGGAATACTACAGTTCTCGCTACAAATCTACTATAGATGCATGGTTCATCTGGATTTTTGATAAAGCCAAATTCCTTGACTGTCTCATCAAAACAGATGTTCCAACTCCGCGATGCCTGCTTTAGTCCATAGATGGACTTAAGCAACTTGCACACCTTTCCGCTGCTCCCACTCTGAATGAAACCCTCTGGCTGGTCCATATAGACACACTCCTCTAAATTTACATTTAGAAAAGCGGTCTTTACGTCCATCTGCCAAATCTCATAATCGTGGAAGGCAGCAATGGCAAGAAGGATCCGAATGGATTTCAGCATAGCTACTGGAGAAAATGTCTCGTCATAGTCCAAATCAGGTCTTTGACAAAAACCCTTTGCAACCAGTCTAGCTTTATAGGTCTCAACCTGTCCATCTACACCAATCTTCCTTTTGAAGATCCACTTGCATCCTGTAGGGTTCCTAGGCACCCTAATGAGGTCTCACAAGGCATCAACCATGCCAATTTCAAAAAATATGGTGCCGAGAAACTCTAGTGTACGGATCGTTTGCTAGATTTCTAGGCGAAAAGATAACTAGTTAACAATTAACTACAAGATACGGAAATACAACCTTTGTAGATCCGGTGCTCCACCTCCATAGCTCCGCAACGAAGTCCTCTCCGCTGTCCAAATCGAATCCGGGCTCTAGTGTCGGCTTCGTTGGAGAATGGGCAAGCTAGGTCGTCGATGTCCATGCCGAAGATGATCTACGTCGAGGCATCGCTAAATTAAGCTCCGACTTCACCAAGTCAAGAAACTTGTGAAGTAAACACACTCTACTACTTGGCAAGAGGTAGAGGATGAAGAAATAGGAAGTGGGTAGACTTTAGAATTGGATTTCTCACTCATTTGCTCAATTCACCATTGATGAAGTAATCTATCTTCATGAAGAAGAAGAAGAGGAAGAAGATGATAAGATTAATTAAAAAGAAAAAGTAAATCAATCCTTATCATACATGCAACCTTAGTTAAGTGTAGAGAAAAGACCATGGTTAATGGAATGGTTAGGGTTAAGGATAAGAACAAAATGGTCACTAGGTCAAAGTCTTCAAGAAGCTTCAATATGAAACAAAATTAGCCACCATTTTCTCTTTATGCCTTTTCTAATTATTTCCAAAATGAATAAATAGATAAATAAATAAGAAAAGGAAATAAAACCCTAATCATATAAATAACCATGGTTTATTCTTAACATACACTTAAACTATCATGTATCATCAAACATGATACAAGCAAATGTACAAATGTATATCACATATACAATGTGCACAATACAAGTGAGAAAATCCATATAAAGTGAACCAATACTAGTTAACGCAAAGTAATATATCAAATATATAATTATGCATTAAATCATTAAATCAACACTTGATTTAACGATCCGGTCATATCGCATATAACCGACTAATATCAATAGTAACAACTTATCGAATCAACACTTGATCCGATAACCCGGCTATATCGCATATAACCGATCAATGTCACATCGCGAGAATCGAATACAGTATCACATACCGTATTATTCTCGGTCCCGCACATATCTCATATGCGCTCCTATTTCGTTTCGCTTGAGCCAGGAAACCTCTGTGTAGGACTCTAAAGACTCGTCAATACGCCGGCAGCGGATGATGATCATATCAAACATCCACAAGCCGCAAGCGGTCTGCTAAACGTAACGGCCACCCGGGTATTGAGCGATCTAAAGATCGACAAGCAAGCCCGCTCACACTCCAGTGAATCCGACCAGTAACACTACCGTACAGTCCGGTCTGATCGTCTGATATGTCGCATATCTCGCCTAGGGGTGGTAAAACGTCAGACCCCAATAGCTCAATAAGTCGTGTCGATATTAGGTCTATAACTGTTCGAGAAACTACTGGTAACACTTACCAGTAAATCTCAGCAACCCTGGCCAGGGATTTCCTGTTATAGCCAATCGAACACAGTGCAACATCAACTCCCTATACCGGGAGAGACGATTCCCCTCCTATCGCTCATTGCCTCCATGTGACTCGGGACTGTACCCAAAAACCACCGTTTTGCATGCCCTCTTGGACGTGGTAAGATGGAAATCAAAGCACAGTGGGAACCACACAAGACTCTATGACGATCTCGGGTCAACAGACTACTCTGTACCAGTGTCACCAGAGAACTGCCATCTGACGTGAGGTATAATACCATCTGGGAGTTCTCGGCGAGTCCGTCCAGTGTACCCAGTCTCTACTGAGCACCCGTATATCATCTCTGATGTCAAACACCAATGGATATGGGATCATCCATCGCCCATCTGTATGGGTCGAGAAGGTACACGCTAGTCTACTCTGGTATATCGATGCCCCGTCTCGATACACCCACGACTAGGGACTTTGAAGGATGTACTTATGGACTACCATGTCCCCACTAGTATGATCCGCATCATAGTCCAGGTAGTCAAGCACACATCCTAAGGGCTTTACCAACATGTAACAGAGAGACAATCAGCATACACGTTAAGGTAAAGAGTAACCAGATAGCATACTATCATGTCGAGCAAGAAAGTCCTCCCTGTATACGTCCCAGCATCCACTACAATATACATCCTATGTACAGTAATGGCCTCTAGGGCATACATATAACTAACAATCTCCCACTTGCACTAGGGCCATCTGATAGCAGTGGTTATAGTATCTCATACTCAACTATCCCATAAAAGTCTCTCTCTGGGAACAGGCCTCTGTAAGTGGATCCGCTGTGTTGTCCTCTGAGTCTACTCTCCAAACCTCGATCATCCTGGAGATCAACCATCTCCATGATCAGGTGATACTGCCTTAGAATATGTCTGGATCACTGATGGGACGGACGTTCCTTGGCATAAGCCACAACTCCATTGTTACATAATGGGAGGAACATGGTTCATCTTATGAACCAATATATATACCCAAACAGCCTCTTTGGTAGCATCTTAAGTAGCGATGTATCCTGCCTTTATCGTCTAGTATGTCACGGTATTTAGCTCAGAACTCTTCCAACATACCGTCCCTCCATTGAGGGTAAAGACAATGCCTGTGACTGACATTCAGTCGTCTTTATCACCCTGGAACCCTTCCAGTGATTCTCCCCAGGATCGGTTGATACTGTCTCACTACAACTAGTGAGAATCCTAACATCCATTTAGATCTATCTCATAGATCCAAAAACCCAGGATTTAGGAGGTATCACTTTGATCCTACATGGAGAATCTTTGTGATAAACGGAGATTGATCGAGCGTAGCATAAGAAACTCCTTTCTTATCAAGAGTACGTCATCCACGTACTCTACGAGGATCATCACCATACTCCCTACTACCTTTTTGTTTATACAAGGTTCATCTACTATTTTGATGATGTCAACTTCTTTGACTAATCCATCAAAATAGATGTTCCAACTCCGCGATGCCTGCTTTATCCTATAAAGCATCTTGCACACGTTTCCGCTGCTCCCACTGTCTACGAAGCCCTCTGGCTGTGTACTTATAGACACACTCTTCTAAATCATCATTTAGAAAAGCAGTCAAGACACCCATCCGCCAGATATCGTAGTTATGGTATGTAGCCGTGGCAAGTAGGATCTGGATGGACTTAAGCATAGTCACTTGAAAAGGTTTCATCATAATCCACGCCTGGTCGATGACGAAAAGCTTTAACAAGTCTAGCTTTGAAAGTCTCAACTTTTCCATCTACACCAAGTAATCTTCTCAAGATATACTTGCTCCTGATGGGGATTTAACCCTTCAGATATTGCAACCAAAGTTCATACTTTGTTGGTGTACATGGATTCCATCTCAGATCGCTAAGCTTCCAGCCATTCTTACAGAGTCACACTGCTGATGGCCAGCTCGAAACTAGTTGGGTCATCATCTCATGATGTAATCCTCGCTCCCACTGTCATAGAGAAACCGAAATATCTCTCAGGTGGGTGAGGAACCCTACTAGATCGGCGGAGAGGCTGAGGTTCATTGGTAACTATCGAATCCTTTGGTTCTTTCAAATCATCAGCTGCATTTTGTATAGCTGGAACCTTTCCAGTTCTACATAACAGACTTTGCCTCGAGTTTGTCCGGATTTTGCTTTTAGACATAGGCCGGACAATTCCAAATCTTAACTAGCTTAAGACATGGGCTCTTCCCATACCATATCTCATATGGAGTGGTAGGCAACTGATTTGATTCGAATCCGATTCAATAGGTATGCAACTTCATAAGTGCATAACCCCAAAAAGGAAACAGGTAACTCAGTAGTACTCATCATAGAGCACACCTTATCATATAGGGTGTTACTGCTCCGCCCCGATATACCATCGTGCTACGGTGTATACAGAGGAGTAATGCTGAGAGAGAATCTCATTCTCCTTTAGAATAATCCAGGATTTTCGTGCTCAAGTATTCTCCTCCTTGATCTCATCAAAGGACATAATACTTATACCCGTATTGGTTCTCTACTTCTAACTTATATTCTGTGAATATCTCAAAAGGTTCTGACTTGTGTTTCAACAGGAACATATATCTGAATCTTGAGAGATTATCAAAGAATGTAATGAAGTATAAAGAACCGGTCTTGGCAAGTATAGACAGGGGACCTAACATACATCAACATGTATCATCCCAAGAGTTCACTAACTCTTTCTCTGTTTCCAGTAAACAGAGCTATGGTCATCTATCTCTGTGACATGACTGGCGAGTTTCACAAGATGTAAATTCAAACTGATTTAAATATGCATCTTTATGTAACTCTAGCTAGTCGGGTCACATTGATCTGACCTAGTCTACAATGCCTCAAGAAGAATTCGTTTATTTCTGAACTCTTCCTCTTATGTGTGTTCCATATACTAAGAACTGTAGTTTGATTTAGAACATCAACGCTTTTAGATAACGTGCCTGAACCGATCAACTTTTGATATAGGAAATGTTCAAAACATTATCCAGCAATACAAAATTTTATCATTTCTTTACTAATAAAGAGACTGATATGATTTTGTATATCAGGTTCGGTATCTAATAACATTCGTTCAGAATCAATGTATTGGTAATACAGGGTGACAGTGACCAACAGACTTGGCTGCAACACTTGCCCCGTTTTCTGCCTCATGAAACTTATCACCCGTTCTCAGTTCTCTACCTTTCTGCAGCCCTATGTAACAGATTACATATCTGGGATCCTGATCTGGTATCACATACCCAGGACGTAAAGGACACAGAGAAACAGTTCTCTGTAATGAACACACCCGAAGATGATGCATCAGCATGCACTCTCTTCGTTTGGGCGGCACGGGAATTCTGGTAATCCCCAATTTCCTGCTCTGTCTTATAACAATTATAAGTTGGAGCGGGACCAACGTTCCCCAGCTCAGTATAACAAGCGGGTTCGGTCAATAATCCGTATTATTATTTTGATTAAGGCGTGATATGGTCGCTACCATGAGAGAGAGAGAAGAAAACACTCAGCGTGCGCTCTATCAAGAATAGATTGGTTATTATTTTATCTAATCAGGATGGCTCCCACTGCTTTTTATCAAATCTTCCTTCAAACCCTAAAAGGAAAGACTAGCCGGGATTAATTACACACTACAAGTTCGCCAATCTTTCAGCCAGGCCAGTGTCGGTACTTTGAGGGAGGTCCCCCGTGCTTTCGCACGAACCTAATTAATGTAAACCTCGTTTTCCCAGAGGCGTAACCCCGTTAACACCTTTCTAGACACCTACTTGATCGGCTAATTGTAATGTATAAAACTCTCCCAGGAGTAACTCTTACTCGCAGCGGGTATCGGGATCCAACTATCTCATAGAAGGTATGCAATCTCATTGCAAATTTCAACACTTGAAATTCCCGATAATATTTTGCCCCTAGCTCGCTATGACCTTGACGGAGGCCAAACAACCCATAGTCCGCTAGTCAAGTTCAACCCGTCATTTCCTGATTGAATTAAACCCACCCGCACGACCCTTGACGGAGGCCAAACAACGCCGTATGAATACCCTAATCCAATCGCATCATATGCTAGCAGATAAGCACTAGTTAGCTACCGTACACTACGCCTTGACGGAGGCCAAACAACCGCAGCACGAATACTAACTAGTACGTATCTGAAATGACGGAGGGCTACGACAGGTTTTTCTGAAAACCTATTGCGTAATGAACTTGATATCGTTGTAGAATCAAATGATTTTAAAATGGAGTGCTTTTGAGGCTTTTCTAGTTTTGCTAAAGGAGTCACTCCCGGTGAAGGGATCGTCGGTCCTTTCCTCGTCGAATGAGGTGCGGGATATATCACATATATCACTGTGCAAAGCAAAAATACTTAAAAGCAATCAAAAGACAAACCGAGTGTGTAGCATCTGCCAGTTATTGCTAAAGGAGTCACTCCCGGTGAAGGGATCTCGGTCCTTTCCTCATCGAATAAGGTGCAGGATATATCACATATACCGCTATGCAAAGCAAGAACTGTAGCTACCTGTTTTATTTTGAAATTCAATTCTACAACATCTTTAGGTTTCTTTTATTTCATTAATCACATTAATGAAGTCCCATCATTTAAGTACCTAAACATCACAGATAAATACGACGTACACTTATGCCATCCGCATTCGCCTCGATGTCCCCTCGTGCACCGTCAGGTTAGGTAACTAACGGGAGAGCAGGGCAGGGCTAGCGCGGGTGTAAAACATAAGTAACGTCTATATAATATATCATATATACTATATACTGTATCTATCACAGAATATCACATGATCATATCACAGATATCGCAGCAGAAGAATCATATGAAATATTGGATATACTAGGACGTCCGTGTTTTCAATACGAGCCAGTATAAAACACGGATTCCACGGTCGTGATGAATAGCCAAACCCATACCCCTAGACCCCTACGAGAGCGGCAAGCAACCCTACCAATTCTAGAGTTAGGAGACCCGGACTCGACTCCTCGAGTTGGTCTCCCTCTGGACTCCAGAACCCGGTTACTTGTGCCCTCCTCCTTGGGTCTATCCTAGTGCGGAAAAGTAAATAATATACAAACGGTGACATCTTCCGCAACCTGGAAGCGCCCCAATAAAAGAATATTACATACAAGTTTTTACATGAATGAAAATGAAAAACACTCATCTCACATAAAAACCCCCGGCTATTCAAACACGACGATCCAATATAACATATCCAGCAACACACATAACATCACATGTCATCAACGTAAGTAAATATGTCCATCCCAATTGTCGTTGACATATAGCAACGAAATCGGCGATATCACATATTACACTTACGGTCATAGAAAAGAAAGTGTAAAACTACAACAGTTGGAATCCGCAACCACCTCAGACATCGCATGCCTGACCAAATGAATTCCTTAGACATCGCATGCCTAACAATTATAAACCCCGCATTTTAGTCTCAACATCGAAAACACTTTTCAATACCAAGTCGGGCAATTCAACAAGATTCCCGACATCCTGATCGAATGCTCGTCGCAAACTTCAGTAGACGGCTGCACCCCCGATACCGTCGACGAAGTGCACCAAGGCGGAACACCGCCACCGCGAGCACCCGGACGGATGCTTTCGGCGACGGGGTTCTCCTACAGTCACTTGGTCGGGGCTATGGAGTGAGGTTGTCTATTAAGTTTACCCGGCGAGTATCCGCGTACGCTACGTGATTGCGACGGACTTTTGATCATATCAAAATTCCGTGGCAACCGATCATCTGAGACTAAACTGCTACGTTTATAACATTCATTCAGTTATCTCATAACTATTTGTGAATTCCAATTATTGTATCCCATTCCAGATAAATAGAAAATGTTAAACTTTCCGATCGAACATTTTAACACCCAAGTTTTCCCGATACAGATCAACACATGAAACTAGTGTAACAACATTCAGTTCGTACCTCAGTACCAACGGTCCAGCCGTAGAAGGGTCAAGCCAACGCCTCACATGTGGCACGCCGTACTGCCCCAAACCCGAAGGTTCAAAGGGCAGTTCAAGACGGTCACATAATCGAGTTAAGGTTTGTTGTCTTCTAGAGGGACCATCGCGTTACTTGCACTACTTAGAACGTCGTTAAACTACGGAAAAATCCAACACTTGGAAATTTCCCGACAGGGGAAAAATTGGGTATTTATATCCGGTCGAACTTTTTAACATATTCTAAGATTTATCCGGAAAGCCACACAGACAAAATTTGATACCCCGATCGAAACACCGAATCCCCAAAACAACTCCAGAAAATTCAACTCTTGAATAAATATTAAAAATTCCCAGAAACACCATAAATAATATATAAGAATTACTGTGCATAAATTAATGCACAACACGACAAAAGGGCCGCGGATCCGCCGCCTGAGCCTGCTGTGAGGCCGCGGATCCGCGCCCCCTATAATGAATCAAGGCCTCAAATTTCAACAGTAATTCTTAGATTATTTTACTGAGTTTTCTGAATATTTATAATCTGGAAAAATCCCAGTATTTCAAAATCGTCCAGAGAGCAATTTTGCGGGTAGGGTTTCGGTTCGATCGGGTTTCAGATTCCGTCTGGACTTCGCCTAAGGCTCTAACCTGGCTCTGATACCACTGTAGGGTTCCTAGGCACCCTAATGAGGTCTCACAAGGCATCAACCATGCCAATTTCAAAAAATATGGTGCCGAGAAACTCTAGTGTACGGATCGTTTGCTAGATTTCTAGGCGAAAAGATAACTAATTAACAATTAACTACAAGATACGGAAATACAACCTTTGTAGATCCGGTGCTCCACCTCCATAGCTCCGCAACGAAGTCCTCTCCGCTGTCCAAATCGAATCCGGGCTCTAGTGTCGGCTTCGTCGGAGAATGGGCAAGCTAGGTCGTCGATGTCCATGCCGAAGATGATCTACGTCGAGGCATCGCTAAATCAATCTCCGACTTCACCAAGTCAAGAAACTTGTGAAGTAAACACACTCTACTACTTGGCAAGAGGTAGAGGATGAAGAAATAGGAAGTGGGTAGACTTTAGAATTGGATTTCTCACTCATTTGCTCAATTCACCATTGATGAAGTAAGCTATCTTCATGAAGAAGAAGAAGAGGAAGAAGATGATAAGATTAATTAAAAAGAAAAAGTAAATCAATCCTTATCATACATGCAACCTTAGTTAAGTGTAAAGAAAAGACCATGGTTAATGGAATGGTTAGGGTTAAGGATAAGAACAAAATGGTCACTAGGTCAAAGTCTTCAAGAAGCTTCAATATGAAACAAAATTAGCCACCATTTTCTCTTTATGCCTTTTCTAATTATTTCCAAAATGAATAAATAGATAAATAAATAAGAAAAGGAAATAAAACCCTAATCATATAAATAACCATGGTTTATTCTTAACATACACTTAAACTATCATGTATCATCAAACATGATACAAGCAAATGTACAAATGTATATCACATATACAATGTGCACAATACAAGTGAGAAAATCCATATAAAGTGAACCAATACTAGTTAACGCAAAGTAATATATCAAATATATAATTATGCATTAAATCATTAAATCAACACTTGATTTAACGATCCGGTCATATCGCATATAACCGACTAATATCAATAGTAACAACTTATCGAATCAACACTTGATCCGATAACCCGGCTATATCGCATATAACCGATCAATGTCACATCGCGAGAATCGAATACAGTATCACATACCGTATTATTCTCGGTCCCGCACATATCTCATATGCGCTCCTATTTCGTTTCGCTTGAGCCAGGAAACCTCTGTGTAGGACTCTAAAGACTCGTCAATACGCCGGCAGCGGATGATGATCATATCAAACATCCACAAGCCGCAAGCGGTCTGCTAAACGTAACGGCCACCCGGGTATTGAGCGATCTGAAGATCGACAAGCAAGCCCGCTCACACTCCAGTGAATCCGACCAGTAACACTACCGTACAGTCCGGTCTGATCGTCTGATATGTCGCATATCTCGCCTAGGGGTGGTAAAACGTCAGACCCCAATAGCTCAATAAGTCGTGTCGATATTAGGTCTATAACTGTTCGAGAAACTACTGGTAACACTTACCAGTAAATCTCAGCAACCCTGGCCAGGGATTTCCTGTTATAGCCAATCGAACACAGTGCAACATCAACTCCCTATACCGGGAGAGACGATTCCCCTCCTATCGCTCATTGCCTCCATGTGACTCGGGACTGTACCCAAAAACCACCGTTTTGCATGCCCTCTTGGACGTGGTAAGATGGAAATCAAAGCACAGTGGGAACCACACAAGACTCTATGACGATCTCGGGTCAACAGACTACTCTGTACCAGTGTCACCAGAGAACTGCCATCTGACGTGAGGTATAATACCATCTGGGAGTTCTCGGCGAGTCCGTCCAGTGTACCCAGTCTCTACTGAGCACCCGTATATCATCTCTGATGTCAAACACCAATGGATATGGGATCATCCATCGCCCATCTGTATGGGTCGAGAAGGTACACGCTAGTCTACTCTGGTATATCGATGCCCCGTCTCGATACACCCACGACTAGGGACTTTGAAGGATGTACTTATGGACTACCATGTCCCCACTAGTATGATCCGCATCATAGTCCAGGTAGTCAAGCATACATCC
This sequence comes from Agapanthus africanus, assembly GCA_030015575.1. Lineage (NCBI taxonomy): Eukaryota > Viridiplantae > Streptophyta > Magnoliopsida > Asparagales > Amaryllidaceae > Agapanthus > Agapanthus africanus. The sequence continues at coordinate 659,084,498 of CM057341.1, forward strand.
TAAGGGCTTTACCAACGTGTAACAGAGAGACAATCAGCATACACGTTAAGGTAAAGAGTAACCAGATAGCATACTATCATGTCGAGCAAGAAAGTCCTCCCTATATACGTCCCAGCATCCACTACAATATACATCCTATGTACAGTAATGGCCTCTAGGGCATACATATAACTAACACATCCTACGGGTTTTACCCCATCTGGTGCAATGTCCAACGTCCATACTTTGTTGGTGTACATGGACTCCATTTCGGTCCACATTGCATCCAGCCATTTTACCGAGTCAACGCTCTGAACGGCCTGCTGGAAGCTGGTAGGCACATCATAATCTATGATGCAATCCTCTCTATCCCCATCTATGAGAAAACCGTAGTATCTCTCGGGCGGATGAGATTGCCTACTACTCCTGCGGAGCGGCGTAGGAATGTTCTGTTCTTTTGAACCCTCTGGTTCCACTAAGCTTTCAGTAATAGTCGGTGGTTCTGGAATTTCTTCCAGTTCTACTGCGCTCCCACTAATTTCCTTTTCCAAGAACTGGTGTTCTAGAAAGTGGGCATTACGAGAAACAAGGACTTTTTGTTCCTCTTCGTGGTAGAAAAGATACCCCCTGGTGTTCTTTGGGTATCCCACAAACTTGCACAGTACTGAGCGTGCCTCGAGTTTGTCCGCATGCTGCTTTTTGACAAAAGCTGGACATCCCCAGATCTTCAGATATTGAAGATAGGGTTTCTTCCCACTCCATAACTCATATGGTGTGGTAGGCACAGTCTTAGTGGGAACTCGGTTAAAAAGGTATGCGGCTGATTCTAGCGCATATCCCCAGAATGATCACGGTAACTCAGTGTTACTCATCATGGACCGCACCATATCCAATAGGGTGCGGTTCCGTCTCTCCGATACACCGTTATGTTGTATGGAGGAGTAAGCTGAGAGAGAATACCATTCTCTTTTAAGTAATCCAGGAACTCGGCACTTAAGTATTCTCCACCTCGATCAGATCTTAGTGTTTTGATACTTTTGCCGGTTTGTTTTTCTACTTCGTTCTTATATTCCTGGAACTTTCCAAAGGCTTCGGATTTATGTTTCATTAAGAAAACATGTCCGAACCTTGAAAAATCATCCGTGAAAGTAATGAAGTAAGAAAAACCGCTTCGCGCATGTGTAGACATTGGACCGCATACGTCGCTGTGTACGAGTCCCAAGAGCTCGCTCGCTCTTACTCCGTGTCCAGTGAACGGAGTTTTTGTCATCTTTCCTTTGAGACAGGATTGACAAGTGGCATACGATTGATATTCGAACGGATTCAAATATCCTTCTGTATGTAACTTAGTCAACCTTCTCTCATTGATGTGACCCAGTCTACAATGCCATAAGAAAGCCTGATTGATTTCTGGAGACTTTCTTTTGTGTGTATTCTGGACATTGAAAATCTGTGGTTGGTTTAATACGTATATACCATTGCTCAATGTATCTGACCCAATCAGAACTTGATTAAGGTGAATGTTTACAACATTGCTTACAAACGCAAATTCATAACCTTCTTTAGAAACCAAAGATACAGAAATGATATTACAAGTTGCGTTGGGTACAAAATAGCAATTACGCAAAACCAAAACATGCCCATCTGACATTCCCAGGTGATAGTCATCCACGGCTTTAGCATCCATGCTAGCTCCGTTTGCAACCTTGAGGGTCATGTCACCTGCCTTCAAAACCCTACGGTTTCTCAACGCCTGCAAAGAATTACAGATATGAGATCCTGATCCGGTATCCAATACCCAGGAAGTAGAGTTTATTGAAAGACAGTTTTCAATAACATACACACCTGAAACTGAAGCAGCAACCTGCTTCAGATCCTGTGTCCTTGCCTTCCAAGCCCTGCAATCTTTCTTCCAGTGTCCACTCTTATGACAATAGAAGCATTCTTCTTTTTCCACAAGCTTCCCCGCTATCTTTGTTGCTTTTGCCTTTCCCTTCGTATCCACTTTACCAACACCGCCCCTTGGTTTGGCGGGGGCTTTCTTCTTCTTTCTCTTGGCTTTCGCCTTGGACCTAGAAGAAGAAGATCCTCCTACAACCAAAGTGGATGTTTCCCTACCTTTCTGTAGGGTGCCCTCTGCGCTCCTCAGCATGTTGAGGAGTTCTGAAAGTTCAACTTCTTTTTCTTGTAAGTTGAAGTTCAGTATAAACTAGGCGTAAGTGGAAGGAAGGGACTGGAGAATCAAGTCCGTATAGAGCTCACTCTCCAACGTAGTCCCAAGTTCCATGAGCTCCTCAATGTAGCCAATCATCTTAAGCACGTGTTCCGCTACCGATGATCCGACGGCCAATCTTGCCGAAAATAACTTCTTCGACACTTTGTATCTTGCGATACGAGACTGCTCTCCATACAGTTCTTTTGTATGAAGAAATATGGATTCCAGGTCCATATTCTCGTGCCTCCTCTGATGTACGTTGTCCATAGAGGCAAGTACGAGGCACTTGGCCTTCGCGCAATCAATCTCCCAAGTCTTACGGATTTCCTTATCCGCGACGCTGGAGGTGGGACATGGGACAGGGGGAGCTTTGGTGGTAAGAAGATACCCCAGCTTGTCGTAAGTGATTGCCATCTTGACATTCCTGAACCAATCTTTGTAGTTTGGCCCTGTCAGTATGTTTTTATCTAGAAGTAACTTAAGTCCAGTCATGTCGATTGGTCGCTGCAATTAGGAGAGAGAGAGAAGAAAAACTCAGCACGATGCTCTTGCAAGTTTAGAATGGTTTTTAGTTTGTCTAAACAGGATGCATCCCACTGTCTCTCGAATCCCTCCTCAAACTATAAAGGAAGAATTAGTCGGGATCAATCCCACCGCACAATACTTGCTTAACCGTTCAGCTAGGCCAGTGTCGGTACTTTGAGGGAGGTTTTCCAACGCTTTCGCGAAGTTCCTTAATTTAATAACCTCTTTTCCCTGGGGGCGTAGCCCCGCTAACACCTTTCTAGACACCTACTAGGTTTATAGCATTGATCATTTAGTGAGAAATTTCCCGAGGAGTAGCTTATACTCACAGTAGGATCGGGATCCAAATATCATCGCGTGACGAAACTGAAGGAATCCTACCAGAATCATCACCCTCCAAATGGTATGCAACTCTAGCAAGTTTCAGTACTTATGAAACTCCCAATGTGATTTTTGCCCCATGCTCTTATGACCTTAGCGTGAGGTCAAAATGTCATAAGTCACATGTCAAGTTCTACCCATCATTATCCCGGTTGATTTGAACCCATCCGTACCTACCCTTGACGTAGGCCAAAATGGCAGTACGGCTGTCCCAAAACAACGCATTCTATGTATGCAACAGATAAATATCCGGTAGCTACCAATAACTATGCCTTGCTGTGAGGTCAAAATACATAGCTTGAATACTACCGAATATTTAACTGAAATGATGGAGGGCTACGAATGGTTTTGGCTAAACCGTGAACGTAGTGAACTTGATATAATCGATGGAACGAGATAGCTTTTAAAAGGAGTGGCTCAAGCTCCGCATTTAAAAGTTGGTTTTGAAAAGAACCGATGGTTTTTCGAAAGTGTTCCAACGACTTTTACTTGGTTTATTTTCTTGCATTAGTTCTTTTAATGCGTCCCATCATTTAATCCTACCATTGCAGAAAACAACCAAAATATGACGTACGCTTATGCCATTCGCATTCGCCACTGGGCCCCGTCATCACCCGTTAGGTTACTTAACTAACGACAGAGCTGGGGCTGGGCTAGCGCGGCTGTAAAACATAAGCAACGCCTAAATAGTTATTATACATAAATATATAGCAATGATAGACATTACAGATCACAGATGAATACATTGGATATACTAGGAATCCGCAATCCGTTCGAGCCTGCAACGATAAGCGGATTACACGGTCGCGGTGAATAGCCAATACCCCACCCAAGACCCATACGGGTGCGGCAAACTACCCGCTAAGTACCCGTAGCAAAGCAACCTCACTCAACGCCGTGAGTAGGCCACTCGGCACTTCGAGATACCCGGTAATTTGTGCACCCCCTCCATGGGTCTATCCTAGGAGCAAAAACAGTAAAAAGAATTATACAATGATGGCTAAAACCCCGACCCGGTTGTGCGGCCATACAAATAATATTACATCAATTTACATATTACATGAATGAAAGAAAAAAAAACACTCATCTCACATCCACCCCGGCTATTCACCCACGACAATCCAACGCATTCATATACACATACCATCATCAAACTTAGATCACAGATATGTATAACCCCCACTAATCTAGATATAGCGATTATCCGACGTTTAATACATATAAACATCACAGATATAACCGATTAGACAAAGTATAGTGAAGTTCGATCAAAAATACGGATTTATAGGCCCCCAAAAACAAATTTCTTTTCTGGAAAACCTGGACACAAATAAACCATCTTAAAAATCCCAAAACCCTACCAGAAGAACACTGCACCAAACCCGGTCCAGAACAGAGACAAAACGGCGGCGGATCCGTGGCACAATGTATACCCATTGCCGCGGAACCGCGGCGCTTTGAAGGGATCAGTGGACCGTTTTTGGTAGGCTTCTTCATAAAACCCTGAGATGATTTTTGGAGTATAACTTTTTATTTTTAGAGCAGAAAAAATTTTAACAGAAACTTAGGGTTTTGCATGTCGTAGTTTTGCGATTTTTCCGATCGAACTTCTATACACTTTACTATCTAGCAAGTTTAAGTTTAGTTAGTCTCTGATACCACTGTAAGTCCATGTTGCCAACCCCGGTTCTTGCAGGGAGGCGGAAACGGTATAAGATTCAAATTTTTAGCGCACTAGGCAACATGGACTAACAAAAGTCGGGATCTTTTCTAAACTAAACTAGCTACCAAGCTAAAGAGAGTTAGCTACTCGGAAAAGATGTTATACCTCACTTGAACTCTTTCTTCTTGAAACCTTTGTAGAGGTTGGATGGTGCTTTCCTCGTTGCCTTCTTCCGTCAAAGATGGATCCACCTGAGGGTTCAACCTTTGGGCTCCTTTCTCGAACTTTGAGAGAACTAAGGTCTTTGGCTTGCTAGACCTCTAACCCTAGAGTGAGTAGAGAATGGTATAGGGTATTTTTATCTCAAGGAGAGGTTTCTCAATACATGAGAGTGAATCTCCTTGAACTAGAAGAGGAGGAAGAAGAAGGGAGGAGAGAGAATTGTTATGATAGAATGAATATCTTTTTACAACCATAACAATATCAAATGAATTATCAAATTAATAAAATTAATCTAAATGAAAAGTTGATGGAAGGTTTGATAAGACTATTATCATTACACACATTAAATGGTTTTGCTAGAATCAAAGAGCATCTTTGATGTGTAATGATGATAGTCAAAGTTTCAACCATGGTCAACAAGTCAACCTTGGTCAACAAGTCAACAAACCCAACCATGACACAATTTCATTTAATTAATATTATTAATTGATATATCACAAATTCATTAGGGTTTGGAAAAAGACGACTATCAACTGTGCATACACATCCGTTCCGAAACCCTAATGAAAAACCTATTCCTCCGCCTCAATCAACTGTGCATACACACCCGCATTCGTGTTGCAAGGAACATGAATACTATGAGATAAAACTAACCCCAAAACATATACTAGTATCTGGCTCATGCCAGAGCCCGCTAGTAATATCTGTCCGGACTCCAAACGTGCATAAGTGCGCGGATGAGAATGAACCCTGTCGCAAAACCATGCGACCTCTACTCTGTTTTGCCTTAAAGCGAATAGCCCTCTGTGTGGGACTCTAAAGACTCGACACTACGCTGGCAGTGGATTTAACTACAGTCCGCAAGCGGCACTAGCTGTGCATAACGGTCCCCAGGTAGATGCCGATAAGAAGACTGACGAGGTGAACCCCATCTGAACTCTTACTGAGTCTGAATGTGACAGTCTCCGTACAGTCCGGTCTGTTCGTCTGATACATCGCATGGCGGGCCTAGGGGGCGATAAACGTCAGTCCCCTAATAGCGGTACAAGTCGTGTCGGAGTGAAACGCAAAACACCCTGAGATAACACTGGAAGCCTACCAGTATATCTCGCTTGCCCTGGCCAGGGACTACTCGTGTAATGGCTCTCCTAGACACAGCGCGATGTCAACCCCCAATACTGGGAGAGAAGAATCCTGTCTAACCGTCACTGCCTCCAAGTGCTTCGGGACTGCACCCAAAAACTACCTGTTTGTACGACTCCTTTGAGCCGTGGTAGGGTAGTAATCAATGTACAGTGGGAACACACTCGAGGCGAAGTGCCAGTGTCAAGTCAGCGGACTAAGCTGTACTCATGTCACCTGGGAACTGATAACTGACGATAGGTATAAAACCAACTAGTCAGTTCCCGATGGGTCCTGTCCAGTGTACTCGTAACCTAATGAGCACCCGCATACTATCTCAAGTACGACGTACTGACGGCTGTGGGACAGACCGTCTCCCCTGCTGGGATGAGAAACGCATACGCTAGTCTACTCCGGAGTATCGATGCCCTGCCTCGATAGTCCTGCGACTAGGGACCTGTATAAGGATGTGCTTATGGATTACCCAGCCCCCACGAGTGTGACTGCCATCACAACGCTGGTAATCAAGCAAAGATCCTAAGGGCTCCACTAATGCGTATAGGTGATATGATAAAATAAACACATATACACATTAAAGTAGAAACAAACCAAGTAGCATACTACCATTTTAAGCAAGATTGTTTATACAACTGTGAATATCCCAAGCTTCAATTAAGTAATATACAAACTAGTATGATACAGTAATGGCCTCTAGGGCATATACACTAACAAGTATATCCCACAAATCCTGTGTGTACAATATCAGTATATCCCACATATCTTGTGTGTACAATATCAGTATTGTAAGTCCATGGTAGCGCCCTGGCCGTCTAACAGACGCCAAATGCGGAACAAAAACTTTTTACAACTGGCGCTATCGTATACTGTAACCCTGATCTGCCATTAAAGCTAAACTAAAAAGCTACAAAGTGGGTATAATTGTTATACCGAATGATCCAAGTCCTTCGGTCTTCAACCACCATCCCACGCTATGTTGCGGCAGCTCGGATCTCATGACTCTCCAGTCTCCTCGTCCCGGTCGCACCACGTCGACGGATCTTTAAACGGGCTCCCACCTCTGAACCGAGGCAACTCGATCATCAAGTTTGCTAAAAGAGATGACAAAGATTGATGTAGAGAATGAATAGAACACTTTGTCTCACTTCGTCCAAAACCGTGGACTGGCGGTTAATGATGTTGCCTTTTGGATTCAAATGAAATGAGAAATGAATATGAAATTTCCATTAAGCCAAAACCATAGTCTTTTTCTCTTTGCAATCACTTCTACTCTCAAAGGAGAGGGCCGACCACTTAAGGAGAGGGGAGAGGTGAGTGTAGGAGAGGGGGGTGACCACAACAATAAATGAGATGAATGAATCATCTAAACACCTTGCACTTTCATTTAATGCATACATTGAACTAAAAGCCCTAGTCATCAAAACACATTAATTGAAAAATTAATGCAACATGAGTCACTAATCCTAGTCACCATCTAGAACCTTCTAGAACCATGACTCACCCTCATTAAGAAAAGATAAATCCGTCTTTAACCGAATGTTAAATACGGCTGATAGAAAAACGGAAACTGGTAACTTCCAAAAAGCGATCCTGAAACGAATTTCAGGATAACCCCGTAACCCACATTTGTATTACGACTGGATACAAATGCAACTGAGACAAAGATATTATATTTACAAAGTATAATGCTCGGATCCGGCTTAAACCAAAGCCGACAAGTATTATCTGCCCGAAATATGACACGTGCGTAAATGCATGTGCATTTTCCGAACCCTGCCATAAAACCATACGGCCTCTACAATGTTTCGCCCGAACTTGGGAAACTGTCTGTGGGGGACTCTAATGACTCATCAACACACTGGCACTGGGTATGACCTCTAGCACGTCAGAGGTACACGCTGTACTTAACGGTTATCTATGTATTGATTGGAAGGGAAGCTGACGAGCGAACTCATCCATAAACCCTACAGAGCCTAACAGTGGCAATATACATACAGTCCGGTTCGTTCATCTAAAGAGTATCGCATATCGAGTCTAGGGGGTAGATGAAGTCAGACCCCTAATAACACGATAATTCGTGTCGGTATGAAGCCCATCACCATCTGAGAAACTACTGATCCAAATCAGTAATTCTCCACTATCTCGGCCGAGGATTTCTAGAGATGGCCACCCATGCACCGTGCGACATCAACCCCCAATACCGGGAGAGACGAATCTCCGACGATCTGCTCAATGCCTCCATGTGACTCGGGACTGTACCCAAAAAATACCTGTTTGCACGTCTCCTTTAAGCGTGGTAGGGTAGAAATCAAAGCACAGAAGGAACTCACACGAGACAAATGACGATCTCAGGTCGATAAACTAACCTGTACACATGTCACCTGGGAACTGCTATCTTACGATATGTATAATACCAACTAGCATGTTCCCGGTAAGTCCGGTCCGGTGTACCCATAACCCAATGGGCATTTGTATACATCTTAGGTGAACCAACTAACACCAATGGCTTGTGAGACCGGCCACCGCCCCTCGTCGTGGTCTCGGCTGTATACACTAGTCTACTCTGGAGTATCGATGCCATGTCTCGAAACTCCCATAACTAGGGACACTTTAAGGATGTGCTTACACACCCCAGCTCCCACGTATATGATCGCCATCATACTGCTGGCAGTCAAGCAAGAATCCTATGGGCTCTATCATCATGCAATTGTGAACTAAAGCATGTATACGATGATAAAGACAAACCAGATGGCATTCTATCATCTCGAGCAAGACTGTCATATCGGTATAGGTCCTACCTCAATCATTGCAATCATGTACCTGCGATCCAATAATTGACTTTGAGGTCACTATATCCAACAAGTATATCCCACATATCATGTGTGTACAATATCGGTATATCCCACATATCCTGTGTGTTTGCATGAATAAATATGATGAAGTTTATGGATCGATATGTATACATATATATTAGCGTCCAACTCCACTAATATATACATATAGGAATAAAAATATCATGAAAACCGGTGTCTCAAATAGACACATAAATACTGATCTATCAGGTGCTGTCACCACTACTGGCCCCCTGATAGGTACGTATCATACGCTATATCGAAAAGCTCGAGTGCCTTGCTCTGACACTCATCTTTCCACGTATCCATACGTACATGACTCCTGTCGGTATCCCCACGATAACCGCCGAGTCATAGGTAATATCACCGGATAGTATGGTTTCCCGGCCAGACTCATGAGCATGTTACATCGACTCTTTCCCCGGGGTACCTCCGGGCCCCACCATGTACCCACAGACGGTGCCTCTGATCATCGAATCGGGTATATAATCAGAACCGATAAAACTCATGGTTGCTGCAGAAATATCATATCGAGAGTAACCGGGTTATTCAAATAATACATAATTTTATGAAACTACCACGGTCACCAAATCCATAAAACATCATGAAAAATCCATATCTCAAAGCGAAAATCCATAATATAATATACACAATAGGAAACTGAAATGCAAGCGTATAAAGGAAAAGCCGCTATTTAACTGTAACCAGTTAAAATATAAATCATGTGGTTCCTAATTCTCCAAGTCCAATGTAACATCAAATAAAGGTGCACATGTAGCAATAACCAGAAATATGGGTAACATGTAAGTATAGCAAGGTATATGTATCTACCTATCAGTAATGTTGTAACATACCCTCCAGGTATAAGCAAGTAAGGCATATAAGGTATACACGTAGCTATGTCATTATGTGTGTATGTACCTATGCTAATAGTACAATACCCTATAGGTAATACAGGTAACTATCATGTAAGCAAGTCACAACATATGTGTAAGTATGTAGGTATACAGGTATGCTATAAGTCATATGCATAAAGAAATATGAATCAATGTCTCAATGTCCCTAACCAACAATATCATATAGGTATGTGTGTTGTGCGTAACATGGCAATTATTGACGGTGTGTGTGGCATACAATCAGTGCTCGTGCAACATAAGCCGTCAATAATATATGCAGTGTCCTAAGGATACTAGTCCAAGCACAACAATAACTAAGCAATAAGGTGCATGCACAACTCTAAATATGAAATAGAATATGTGACAAAGTAAAGTCATCTCTAACCTAGGCGCATAATGCCATGTGGACGATTCTCCTGTAGATGTTAAATTTACTCACCAACCGTCCTGGCTAAGTAAAGCCAAGCACCTGTTTTCCCTTCTTCGTAGTATCCGATGTCCCCTCCTGTGAACCTAAAACAACAAAACGATAACACAAGTGTATATTAGCAAACGACCAAAAACACGTACAAACTACGTTTTACCGACACACCAATTCTAAACCTACTCCCAACTGTTCGTATTGTGGCTAACGTACGTAGCGACACAATGAAACCAACCAAAGAGCAAAACCAGCATGAAGTGCACGGACCGTGTCGGATAACGTATCGCGCGTAGTCGTATCACTAGAAACTACCTATGTGATCCCAGATTTTGCATATAGAGAAAACTCAACAACCAAACAAGACCAAACATACCTAAACCAATGCATAGAGCTGCCCTCAAAAACCCACACCCCAACACCACCGTACGGCCGAGGTCGCTGGACCCCCTTTGTGTCGTCGCCGGCCGAGTCCGAGCTCCATGGGTTCGTACTCCAGGTGAAGGCCAATGGTCTCAGGTACAACACAACTACATTGTTTGGTTTTCTAGTATTTTCTCGGGGTCATAGCAGGTCACAGATGTCATAAACGACACTAAAAAATACGATATTTAGCACAAAACTTAACTTTACACTATCTAAACTGAAACTATGAAGCTACTCAATACAAAAGCTACAAAAAGAACATATAGGGATCATTACATAACCAAAAGAATTCAAAGATCCAAGCTATCCAAGCTCCTAGGAATCCAAGAGGAAAAACTAGATCAAATATGTGATTTTTTAAGATTATGTGAATTTTGTGATGGATTTTAATGAAGCAGGTTCAAGTGTTCAGTTTAGAGTTGAGGGGATGAAGAAAAAAGAGTGTGAGAGATAATGATAGATAGAAATGATAATGGTAAAGAGAGAGGTGAGTGCAAGAGGTGAGTGCAACATGCATTAAAACACCATTAATACCTTCACCCCATGTCACCTTGCCACCTCCTCTCTTCTAAAGAAATATCTCTCTCATTCACAAACAATTATTAGAAATCAGGCTTAATGTTCAAGCAAGGAATGGATTCGAAGCAAAGGATTAAATTTGTTAGTGAAATGTATGCCCTAGGGGCCATTACTGTATATACGATGTATATTGTGGTGGATACTTGGGCATATATAGGGAGGATTTTCTTGCTCGACATCATAGTATGCTATCTAGTTGAACTTTATCTTAACATGTACTCTAATTATCTCTATGTTACATGTTGATAAAGCCCTTAGGATGAGCACTTGACTACCAGGACTATGATGCAGATCATACTAGTGGGGACAGAGTAGTCTCTAAGTATGTTCTTCAAATGTTTCTAGTCATGGGAGTACCGAGATAGGGCATCGATACTCCAATATAGACTAGCGTATGCACTTCCTGACCTATATAATGGGCAATGGAGGATCCCATATCCATTGGTGTTTGACATCAGAGAAGGTATACGGGTGCTTAGTAGAGACTGGGTACACAGGGCAGACTCACCGAGAATTCTTAGATGGTATTATACCTCACGTCAGATGGCAGTTCTCTGGTGACACCGGTACAGGTTAGTCTTTAAACCCGAGATCGTCATAGAGTCTTGTATGATTCCCACTGTGCTTTGATTTCTACCTCACCACGTCTAAGGGGGCATGCAAAACGGTGGCTTTTGGGTACAGTCCCGAATCACATGGAGGTAATGAGCGATAGGAGGGGTTTCATCGCTCCCGGTATAAGGAGTTGATTTTGCGCAGTGTTCGATTGGCTATAACTGGAAATCCCTGGCCAGGATTGCTAAGATTTACTGGTAAGTGTTATCATTAGTTTCTCGAACTGTTATGGATCTCATATCGTCATGACTTATCGGTTATTGGGGTCTGACGTTTACCACCCCTAGATTGGATATGCGACATATCAGACGAAGAGACCGGACTATACGGGAGTGTTACTGATTGGATTCGTAGGAGAATGTACAGGCTTACTTGTTGATTTTCTGATCACTCAATATCTGGGTAGCTGTTACGTTTAGCTGACCGCTTGCAGCTTGTGGGTGTTTGATATGATCATCACCTACTGCCTGTATATTGACGATTCTTCAGAGTCCCACACAGAAGTTTCCTGGCTCAGGAAAAACGGAGTAGGAGCACATATGTGATATGTGCGGGACCGAGAATAATACCTGTATGCGATACCGTATTAGGTTGTCGCGATATGTGATACCGGTCGGGTATATGTGATATAGCCGGGTCATCGGATCAAGTGTTGATTCGATAAACTGATACATTTTATATTAGTCGGTTATTTGTGAAATAGCCGGATTATCGGATCAAGTGTTGATTCGATAATTTAATTTATAATTATATATTTGATATATTATATTGCATTAACTAATATAAGCTCACTTAAAGATTTTTTTTCTCACTTGGATAATACATTGATATATGTGTGATTTATGTTAAATGTATTATTTTATTTTGTTACATTATATATTATATATATGATATATAATATTGTAACATGTTATACAAATTCAACATGTTTTGTGGAGTTTAAACAAATTAAGGTTTTGAATTGGGTTAGCTTTTGGGTTAGTTTTTTCATGAAGGTTCATGAAGCTTTCTTTTGTTTTTAGCTAAGATATTTTGTGAAGATATTTCTTAACCCAACCCAAAACCTTTTACCCTAGTTTATTCTCTATAAGGGTTAAGCCTTCATTCTTAACCTATGGTTGGATTTGTAACCACAACAACAATTTCATTATTCATCACAAAAGTTTTCTTCTTCTTCTTCCTCCCTGAAAAAGCCTTTTAGCTGTTTGTGAAGTGATGATTTAAAGTGAGAAAATGAAAAAAAAATAGAGAAAAATTCCTACTTCATCTTTCTCATCTATTCTAGCGACTTAGATTAAGGTGTTCACTTCATTAATACCTGATTAGAGAAGTGAGAGCTTGAGTTTGAGATTCTTCAAGGTAGATCATCTTCGAAAAGGAAGATTTCTAGCAAGCATGGATCATTCAACTTGTGGAGCCTCTCTAGAGTCCGGGAGTTCATGGATCGCAGCGAAGGGACCTCAACACGGAGCTTATGAAGTGAAAGACCGGTCTACAAAGGTTGTATTCGTTATTCAGTTAGAAGTAAAGGGTTTACATATCATGTTTAACCCTAAGTCTCTAGTTCGATTACTTGGCGGGTTGGTTTAGCACCTAAAATTTTTAAAGTAGCATGATTGATGCTTGCCAAAACCTTGCTAAGGTGCTAATCTAACCCTACAGTGGTATCAGAGCCAGGCTAGAGCAATAGGCGTTGTCTAGACGAAGTTTGAAGTCCGATCGAACTCCGAAACCCCGATAAATCCCACTTTCTGGAAAAATTTTGAAAAGTTGAAAATTTTCATTTTAAAAATACTCAGAAAATTATGCAGAGAATTCTAAGGATTACTATGTAGTATGAAGCCATAACTCACCCATGTGACCGCGGAACCGCGGCCAAACTATGCGTTTGGCGGCGGTTCCACGGCCAACTTTTAGAGTTAGGGGCTAATACTTCAGGGGTTTATTCTTCGGTACTTTTTCATGCATCTGGGAATTTTTAATTCCACTCAAGTGTTGAGATTTCTGCGAAATATTGGGAACTCGTTGATTCGATCGGAAAGTTTAACTTCGTTTAAGTTTTTCCGGGAAATTTAGAACGTGTTAAAAGGTTCGAACGGATATCAATAACTCACTTTTTCCCCTGTCGGAAAACTTTCAACAGTTGGATTTTTCCTGAGTTTAAAACTTCAGAAAATCATGCAAGCGAATGTGTGGACCCTCTAGAAGAACGTAACCTTAACTCGATTATGTGACCGTCAAAACCATCACTGATCCATATGGTTTGTGGTAGTTTAGCGTTGCCGCATATGAGGCGTTGGTTTGACCCTTCTAAGGCTGGTTCATAGCGGCTGTGACATGTTCTGGGACTTTTTGAACTCCGCTCAATGTTGAGCTATTTGGGAAATCTTGGGTATTTGTTTATTCGATCGAAAAGTTTAATATTGTCTATTTATCTAGAATGTGATAAAATATGTGGAATTCATATAGTTAGGCATGAAATGCGAAGTATGTGATATTTCCGATTGAAGATGTCTAAAGAGATTGTGGATTCCAAATATTGTGGTTTTATACTTTCTTTTCTGCGACCGTAAGTATAATATGTGGTGTATCACCGGTTTCGTTGCTATACATCAACGACATATGGGATACGCATATTTACTTACGTTGATCACATGTGATTTTATGTATTGCTGTGATATATTATATTGGATAGTTGTGTATTGAATAACCGGGGGTTTTATGTGAGATAAGAATTTTCTTTTTCATTCATGTAGAATTCATTTGTATGTTAAATTCTTTTCTTGAGGCACATCCGGGTTGAGAATGTTGTCATCATTATAAATTATTTACTTTTCAGCATTAGGATAGACGCAAGGCGGGGAGCATAAATAACCGGGTTCTAGGGTGCAGTGGGAAACCATCTCGAGGAGTCAAGACCGCGTCTCCTAACTCTAGAATCGGTAGGGTTGCTTTCCGCTCTCATAGGGGTCTAGGGTTGTGGGATTGGCTATTCATCGCGACAGTGGAATCCTTGTTTTATACAGGCTTGCATTAAAACACAGACCTCCTAGATATCCAATATTTCATATATGTTCTTCTACTGCAATATTCTGTGATGAAATCATATTACTGCCTTAGACGAATGTTTATAATATATATGGGATATATATTGTATATTGTTGATTTCGTTTCAAATGTGATACTTGTGAAGCATAACAAAATGGGACTTTATTAATGAGATTAATGAAATAAAAGAAACCTAAAGATGTTGTAGAAACTTTTTTCGAAAACCGGTAGCTCTAGTTCTTACTTTGCATAGCGGTATTCCTTGTAGAATATCCAGCACCTTATTCGATAAGGAATGAGCTGAGATCCCTTCACCGGGAGTGACCTCTTTAGCAAACTAGTAGATGCTACAACCCATTCGGTTTGTCTTTTGATTGCTTCTATATTTTTTGCTTTGCATAGTGGTATTTGTGAAATATCCTGCACCTTATTCGATAAGGAAAGAGCCGAGATCCCTTCTCCAGGAGTGACCTCTTCAGCAAAACTAGTAAAACCATCAAAAACACTTCTTAGCAAAAATCACTCAATTCTACAACGATAGGATGTTCATTACGCAAAAGCTTTTCTTAAAAACCTGCCATAGCCCTCCGTCATTTTAAGAAGTAGAGTACTTAATATTCATGCTGCGTATGTCGACTATAGTTGAGGCATAGTGTACGGTAGCTAAGTAATGTCTTCCTACACAGCATATAATGTGATTAATTAGGACAGTCATGTGATTATGTCAACCATAGTTGAGGGCCATGTGGGTGGGTCTAATTAATCATGAAATGACGGTTAGAACTTGATAAGTGCTTATGATATGTTGACCATAATTAAGGTCATAACTACTAGGGGAAAAATATTATCGGGAATTTCAAGTGTTGAAATTTGCAATGAGTTTGCATACCTTCTATGAGATAGTTGGATCCCGATACCCACTGTGAGTAAGAGTTACTCCTGTGAGAGTTTTACACATTACAATTAGTCGATCGAGTAGGTATCTAGAAAGGTGTTAACGGGGTTACGCCCCTGGGAAAACGAGGTTTATTTTAATTAGGTCTGTGCGAAAACACGGGGAACCTCCCTCAATGTACCGACACTTGCCTGGCTTAAAGATTAGCGAACTTGTAGAGTGTAATTAATCCCAGCTAGTTTTACCTTTTAGGGTTTGAAGGAAGATTTGACTAAAACAGTGGGAGACATCCTGATTAGATATATTAATAACCAATCTAATCTTGCAAGAGCACACGCTGAGTGTTTTCTTCTCTCTCTCCAGCTAGCGACCATGTCACGCCTTAATCAAGATAATAATACGGATTTATTGACCGAACCTGCTTATTATACTGCGCTAGAGAACGCTGGTCCCGCTCCAACTTATAATTGTTATAAGACCGAGAAGGAAATAGGGGATTACCAGAATTCCCGTGCCGCCCAAACGAAAAAAGTGCATGCTGATGCATCTTCTTCGGGCATGT
Organism: Agapanthus africanus; assembly: GCA_030015575.1. NCBI lineage: Eukaryota > Viridiplantae > Streptophyta > Magnoliopsida > Asparagales > Amaryllidaceae > Agapanthus > Agapanthus africanus. The sequence goes on from CM057341.1 coordinate 659,100,917, forward strand.
TCATTACCGAGAACTGTTTCTCAGTATCCTTTACGTCCTGGGTATGATATACCAGATCATGATCCCGCAAATGTAATTTATTACATGGGCTACAGATAGGTAGAGAACTGAGAACGGGTGATAAGTTTCATATGTTGGAAACGGTGCAATTGTTGCAAGCCAAGCAGTTGGCAGTTATCATCCTGTATTACCAAATACAGTGATTCTGAAAAAATGTTATTAGATACTGAACTTGATATACAACATCATATCAGTCTCTTTTTTTAGTAAAGAAGGATTTAATTTTGTATTGATGGATATTGTTTTGAACATTTGCTATATCAAAAGTTGATCGGTTCAGACACGTTATCTAAAAGCATATACATTCTAAGTCAAACTACTGTTCTTAACGTACCGAACACACACAAGGGAAGAGTTCAGAAATGAACTAATCCTTCTTGAGGCATTGTTGACTAGGCCATATCGATGCGACCCGACTAGCTAAGTTACATTAAGATGCATATTTAAATCAGTTTAAACTTACATCTTGTGAAACTTTCCAGTCATGTCATAAAGATAAAATGACCATAGCTCCGTTTATTGGAAACAGAGAAAGAGTTACTGAATTCATGGGATTGATACATGCTAATGTATGAAAGTCTCCTGTCTACACAAGCCAGGACCGGTTCTTTGTACTTCATTACATTCACTGATGATCTCTCAAGATTCGGACATATGTTCTTATTGAAACACAAGTCTAAAACTTTTAAGAAATTCAATGGATATAAGTTAGAAGTAACGAACCAAAAAGCGTATAAGTATTATGGTATTTGATGAAATCAGGGTGGAGAATACTTGAGCACGGAATTTCTGGACTATTCTAAAGGAGAATGAGATTCTCTCTTAGCATTACTCCTCCGTATACACCACAGAACGTAGGTATATCGGGGTGGAGCAATCGCACCCTATGTGATATGGTGTGCTCTTTGATAAGTACTACTGAGGTGCCTATTTCCTTTTGGGTGTTGGGCACTTATGAAGCTGCATACCTATTGAATATGGTTCTAATCAAATCAGGTGCCTGCCACTCCATATGTGATATGGTATGGGAAGAGCTCATCTCTTAAAGATGTTAATAGTTGGGGTTTTCCGACCTATGTCAAAAGCAAAATCCGGAAAAGCTCGAGGCAAGGTCAGTTCTGTGGAAGTTTGTTGGATTTCCCAAGCATTCGCAAGGGAATATCTTCTACCAAACCGAGGAACAGAAGATGTTTTCTCAGCATGCCACCTTTGTGAAAGGGAATTTCTTGTGAAAAAATTAGTGGTCATAATGTAGAACTTGAAGGAGTTCCAGCTAAAACAAACTGCAGCTGATAATCTGGTAGAACCGGAGGATTCAATAGTTTCCAACGAACCTCAGCCTCTACGCCGATCTGGTAGGGTTCCTCATCCACCTGAGAGATATTTCAGTTTCTCTATGACAGTGGGAGTGAGGATTGCATCATGAGATGATGACCCAACTAGTTTCGAGCTGGCCATCAGAAGTGCGGACTCTGTGAGAATGGCTGGATGCTTAGCGATCTGAGATGGAATCCTTATACACCAACAATGTATGGACTTTGGTTGCTTTATCTGAAAGGTTAAAATATATCTTGAGAAGATTACTTTATGTACATGGAAAAGTTAAGACTTTCAAAGCTATTCTTAAGTCCATCTAGATCCTACATGCCACTGCTGCATACCATGACTACGATATCTGGCGGTTGGGTGTCATAACTGCTTTTTTAAATAATGATTTGGAAGAGAGCATCTATAAGTACACAGCCAGAGGGCTTCGTAGATAATTGGAGCAGCGGATATGTGTGGAAGGTGTTTTATGGGATAAATCAGGAATCGCGGAGTTCGAACTTCTATTTTGATGTAGTAGTCAAAGAGTTTGACTTCATCAAAATGGTAGATGAACCGACTATATACAAAAGGTATTAGGGAGTATGGTGATGATCCTCATATAGTATATAGATGATATACTCTTGATAGGGAAGGAGTTTCCTATGCTACGCTCGGTCAATCTCCTCTTATCACAAGAATTCTCCATATAGGATCAAGGTGATACCTCCTAAATCCTGGGTTATGGATATTTGAGATAGATCTAATTAGATGTTAGGATTCTCACTAGTTGTAGTGAGATGGTATCAATTGATCCTTGGGAGAATCACTGGAAAAGTTCTAGGATGATAAGAATGACTGAATGTTAGTCACAGGCACTGTCTTTACCCTCAGTGGAAGGACGGTATGTTGGAAGAGTTCCAAGCTAGATACCGTGACATACTAGACGATTAAAGGCTAGATACATCGTTACCAAGGATGCTACCAAAGAGACATTCTGGACATATATAATTTCATGAGATGAACTTCGTTCCTACCATTGTGTGACAATGGAATTGTGGCTTAGGCTTAAGTACCCCCATCCCATCTGTGATCCAGACATATTCTAAGTCAGTATCACCTGATCATGGAGATAGTTGATCTCCAGGGAGATCGAGGTTATGAGAGTATAAAAAGAGGACAACATTGTGGATCCACTCAAAAAGGCCGATTTCCCAGTAGAGACTTTTATGGGATGGTTGAGTATGAGATACTTCAACCACAACAGATTGTTGGGTATGCGATACCATTACAGAAGGCCCTAGTGCAAGTGGGAGATTGTTAGTGAAATGTATGCCCTAGAGGCCATTACTGTATATACGATGTATATTGTGGTGGACGCTTGGGCATATATAGGGAGGACTTTCTTACTCGACATCATAGTATGCTATCTAGTTGTATTTTATCTTAACATGTACTCTGATTGTCTGAATGTTATATGTTGATAAAGCCCTTAGGATGAGTACTTGACAACCAGGGTTATGATGCAGATCATACTAGTGGGGACAGAGTAGTTGCTAAGTATATCCTTTAAATGTTCCTAGTCGTGGGAGTATCGAGGCAGGGCATCTATACTCTAGAGTATAATTCACGCCCCGCTTCCTGGTGTACGGCGAAGTGGACGCGACGAGGTCCGCTACGTATATACTTAGAAGTACATACGCTAAGCGTATCTAAGCAATATAAAGTAAATCACAAGAGACAAGAGATATAGAAATAACAGCAACTTTATTAATAACATTCTTTTATACAATGCATGAAAAGTAAATACAACTGAAATGAAAAGCGATGCCTAACATTGGCATAACAGGAAACGAAAATACAGAGTAGAACAAGGTACAATGTTTAGATCTCAGCGTCTTCGTGAAACTACTCCAAGTCTTCACCGGTGGGCTCGATCTCTGCTGGGTCCAAAGTACCTGACGACATTCAAAGAGGAAGGAAACAGAATGTCGTCAGTGAACAGGTCGCTCGGTAAGTCCCAAAGATAAGGAAGAATTAGAAAGACAGAATAAGAGTAATTTGCTAAAGTATCCTATTGTAGAATATTGTGGAATATTGTGTTAACGCTGTTATTTGTAGCTTGGTACTGAAGGATACCAGTGTATACGAGGGGGGTCTCTATATGCAAGAGACCAGGGCAAACAGAAAGTATAAGGAATCGTTAAGCCACGGTACAACAACAACGGAATATAGGTTAGGTGTCTTAATCTGACCACCTCGTGCCACCTTTAACACCTTCCGTACCAATCTACCCGTTAAACCCCGTAGTGTTTTAATAGTATTGTTGTATTGTTTTATTGTTTTATGTAAGTTGGATGACTGATCAAAACCATGATATCAGTAACTGATTGTGACTACATAATCAGGTAAATGGAATAACGAAATAATGGATGCGTATCCATGGTTTGATTCAGTCATGTTGTATAGATTGCTAACTGGATTCTGGGATTCATGTATTCATATTGAGTTAGAATATTAAAAATATAGATTGACTTGAATCATATTCAAGTCAGAAATAATCAGACTCAAAACCGAGTCAGACTAAAAGAAATGTAATTTCAAGTTATATAATTGTTAGGGTCCTTATTGTAAATTATAAAACTGTAGGGGTTTTATGTAAAAAGTACATTTGTATAGTTTTCAAGATACACCTCAAGTATTTATTATTCATATTTATAGTTATAATGAGTGTAAATTTTATTTGTGTTATTCTAGTGAATATATCCTAATAAAAGTATTAATTTATAATATTGACTTATTTGAAATTCATGGTTTTTTAATGTAACTTTTAATCTTGTAATTTTAGGAAAAGGTGGAAACTTTATCTTATAATAAAATAGGTGTTTAAATGATAAATATACATATGTTAATACAAGAATAATTTTATATAAATGTTTTATTTTCCATAAATCTTATTTTTCTTAAATGTCGTATTTTAAATCTTTCGATACCGAATGCTCCTTACGGAGGTCTAAATCTTGCACTACTAAGACCGAGGGTGCACGATAAACCGTACAATCCCTAACGAGTTCCCCAAAGGTGGGTTGTAGTGGTGCTTTACAAAGATTTAATAAATACTATTCATTTAGAAAACGGTTTTATAAAGATAAGGTATTTATTTGTAAAAGGATATAAATTTCTGTATTTTAGTTTCTAGGGTTTCCTAAGCCAACTAGCATATTTCTAAAGGTCTAAACGACAAGTCATTAGAAGACTCAAATCGCCTCTTCACCGCCAATTGCGGCCAGGTAAGTGCCAGGTAAGTGGGAGGCTCTCCACTACAAGTAGTGGCCCTAATTAAGTAACCACTTGCCTTAGACACACTTGCCTAAACACCACAAACTCAGGTTTAGATAAACGATCGATGTCCATGACATATCGTATTTTCCTTTTTAAAAGATTTTATTTTAAAATTGTATACAACTTAGAAATTTTACAAAAGATTTATAAAGAAAATGGTATTTTAATGTAAAATCTTGTATTTTCGTATTCTATGTTTTGATGATATCAATTAGGGTTGTATTTGCGTGTGTGTGAAGGTAGGTCATTACCTCGTGATCTATTTTAAGGTATAGTGAAGTTTAGGGGTTAAATATGATAAACTAAATATGAGGGTATTTAAGTGAAAGAATACGGTATTTGCAAAAGTTATCATTTCATGTGTGAAAGCTCATTCAAATTGATTTTACAAGTTTAGTGGTCAAGATGAAGATGTTTAGGAATGATTGAATTGATTAGAAGAAGAAAAATAAACATTATGGTATTAATGTGAAAAAGAATACGATATTGCAAAAAGCTATCATTTCATGTGAGAAATTTTGTCCAAATTAATTGTTATGTGGTTAATAGTCTTCATGAATAAGTTTAGGTATTATGGAATTGGTGACAAGTGATATATTGATAGAAAACCGAATCGGAAATCGGTTTATTCCGATTTTCGTTGGGTTTCAAAAAGTCGTATTTTCCTTAAAAGAAAAGAAAGATAGAAAGAGTGGGACTTACGGGTTTGGACAAGCTAGAGAGTGCTAGGAGGGTAGTGGATTGTCGGTGCGTCGAAACATCGTGAAGGGTCCTAGTACGATCGCTGGAATTCATCGTCGATTTCGGTAGCGCTTCACCTTTTGCTTTTTTTCTAACGTACCGAGTTCTCTTGAAAATTTTAGATAGTGGACTTAGGAATGTAGGGTGAAATGGTAGAGGGTTGGGGTGTTTATATAGGGCTAGGCTAGGGTTAGGGTTTTAATTAAAAATATATAAAAATTATATAAAAAACATTAAAAAATCATTAAATTTTGGAGTAAAAGAGGTTTAATGGGAATTTGATAACCGATCTGGGAATTTAGTGTATACAGGTGAGAAGACCAGGTAAACATGGAGAAATTCCATGTTGACGACTCGGCCATCCGGCCGAGTCCGGCCGGCGGCGTCGGCCTGTCCGCCGGCCGACTCGGCCGAGTCGGGCCGAGTCGAAGTGGCATCGGGTGGGGTTTTTCCTGGGAGAATTTTGGTGCATCTAAATTTTTGTGTTCAGTATAAATTTTGCGAGTTATGGCTGTTTGACTCTTGACCTTCGAAAAAAAATTAAAACAAAATAATATAAAAATAATGTGGGGCATGGGATTTGAACTCTGGTGGCTTGGTTCAGCAGTGCATGGTATTACCAATGAGCTACAAGCTCATTCTTGTAATTATGGAGTGAAATAAATACTTAAAGAGATATCAGCTGTAATAAATACTCCAAGTATACATTGAATTTAAGTCAATTCTTTGTACATTAAAAATAAAGTTGTTACAGTCTACCCTCCTTACAAAAATTTCATCCTCGAAATTTACAACTTTTATTTGAGGACTAGTTTACAAAGTGGTGTGGATATCTAATACGCATTTCATCCTCCCTTTCCCAAGTGGACTCTCCTAGAGTGTCTTTCCTCCACATCACTTGAATCAAGTTAACTTTCTTGTTCCGAAGTGTCTTTACTTTCCTGTCCAGAATCTCCACAGGCTGTTGCTCACAAGACAAATCGGGCTGTATAGTGAGCTCGGAATGATCGAGAACATGGCTGGGGTCACTCACATACTTTCTAAGTTGGGATATGTGGAACACATTATGCACTCCTTCCAATGAGGGTAGAAGCGTTAAACGGTATGCCACTTCACCGACTCGTTCGAGTATGTCGAACGGTCCAATGTATCTCGGACTCAACTTACCCCGTCTTCCAAATCGGATCACTCCACGGTTCGGAGATATTTTCAGGAATACATGATCTCCTGGTTGGAACACCGAGTGTCATCTCTTTGCATCAGCCCAGTGCTTCTGTCGATCTTGGGCTATGCACATCCTTTCCCTGATAGTACGAACCACATCAACAGTTGCTACTATCATCTCCGGTCTAAGAAGTTCCCTATCTCCGATGTCGTCCCAACTTAATGGCGATCGACACTTCCTTCCATACAATGCTGTAAAACGTGCCATTCCTATGCTTGCTTGGTAGCTGTTGTTGTACGAAAACTCCACAAGGTGTAGGTGATCTTCCCACGATCCTTTGAAGTCTAGCATACATGCTCTGAGCATATCTTCCAAGTTCTGAATAGTTCGTTCCGACTGACCATTTGTTTGTGGATGATAAGCCGTGTTAAAGTTCACACTTGTTCCCAACCTTGCTTGCAGACTCTGCCAAAATTGCGATCAGAACCTGGTGTCACGATTGGAGACAAGGCAGACCGGTATTCCATGAAGTCTCACAATTTCCTGTATGAGTTCATGGGTATCAGAGATAGTACATTATGAAGAGTTTTAAATCTAAATTGGATTATTACCTCCATGTACTTCTTCGCTAGTGTCTCAGTTGATTGGCCAACTTGAAATGGGATGAAATGAGCCGACTTTGTGAGTCGATCCACAATGACCCAAATGACATCGTTACCCTTTGTGCTATGAGGAAAAGCATTCACAAAGTCCATCGTGATGCGTTGCCACTTCCATTCTAGGATTAGTAACGGTTGAAGTAATCCAGCAGTCCTGTGATGTTCAACCTTTACTTGCTGACACACCACGCATTTTACGACACTTCTGGCTACTTCATGCTTCATTCCATACCACCAATAATTCTGACGTAGATCTTTGTACGGTTTGGTACCTTCAAGATGTACTGAATAGGGAGAGCAGTGAGCTTCTTTCATTAACTCTTCCCGAACAGGACCTTTTGGTACACACAATCTGCTGCCGTATCTCAAAGATCCGTCTTCATGGATGATGAAATCTGTTCTGAGTCCATTCTCCACTTGTTCTCTGATCTTTTGCAACTTAGCATCGCTGGCTTGAGCTGCTTTGATCTGATTGACAATGGTTGATTGAACTTGTAAATTCATCAAACTTGAAGCATTACCTGGCATGACTACTTTAATCTCCATCTGATGCAAGTCTTGTTGAAGCTTCCACTGAGCGGTGAGATTTATTGCTAATGGTTGGCGACTAAGAGCATTAAGTACTACATTCACCTTCCCTGGGTGATATTGCAAGTTGATGTCAAAGTCCGCCATGAGTTCTAACCATCTTCTCTGCCGCATATTCAACTCCTTCGGAGTAAACACATACTTTAAGCTCTTATGATCTGTGTAGATGTTCACTCTGTTGGAGATAGTGCCCTCAGAGTCAATTATTAGGTCACAGGTACGTGATTGTAATGATTGAGGGAGGACCTATCCCGGTAGGACAGTCTTACTCGAGATGATAGTATGCTATCTGGTTTACCTTTATCATCGTGTACTGCTTTAGGTGACCTGACACGTCGCTATTACACGTTGATAGAGCCCCTAGGATTCTTGCTTGACCACCAGCAGTATGAGGGCGATCATATAAGTGGGAGCTGGGGGTCTATAAGCTTATCCTTAAAAGGTCCCTAGTCGTGGGAGTTTCGAGACTGGGCATCGATACTCCATTAGTAGACTACAGTATACAGTCGAGACCCCGACGAGGGGCGGTGGCCGGTCTCACAAGCCACTAGTGTCAGTTGGATCACCTAAGATGTATACAGGTGCTCATTGGGTTATGAGTACACCGGACAGGACTCGCCGGGAACATGCTAGTTGGTCATATACCAGACGTCAGATGGCAGTTCCCTGGTGACATGTGTGCAGGTTAGTTCATCGACCTGGGGATCGTCATTTGTCTCGTGTGAGTTCCCACTGTACTTTGATTACTACCCTACCACGGCTCAAAGGAGTCGTGCAAACAGGTTTTAGTTGGGTATAGTCCCGAGCCACATGGAGGCAGTGAGCGCATCTTCAGGGGTTCGTCTCTCCCGGTATTGGGGGATAGGTCGTGCTGTGTCTAGGAGAGCCATTACACAAAGTCCTTGGCCAAGGCAAGGAGATTTACTGGTAGGTATTCCAGTAGTATCTCAGGGTGTTCTGGGCTACACTCCGACACGACTTGTACCGCTTTTGGGGGTCTGACTTTTACCAACCCCCTAGGCCCGCCATGCGATACTCATAGACGAACGGACCGGACTGTACGGATATTGTCACTGACAGGCTCAGTAGGGTTGTCAGGCTGAGTTCACTCACAGACATCCCTTTTAGTCAATACTTGGTAGCCCGTTACGTATTGGCTTATACCTCTGACGTGCTAGTGGTTAAATCCACAACCGAGGTGTTGACGGGTCTTTAGAGTCCCCCACATTCTGTTACTCAGCTTTCGGGCGAAAGGTTGTAGAGACCGTATGGAGATATGGCAAGGTCCGATCAGATACGTGCGGTATTGCACGGTTCAGGATCGGACAGTTTGTACTATAGGCCGTATGGATATATGGCAGGGTTCGATCAGATACGTGCGGTATTGCACGGATCAGGATCGAACGGATATTACTAGCCGGCTTTGGTATAAGCCGGATCCTAGTATAGTACAGTGTAGATTTTGTCTCATTGCATTTGTATTTCGGTCGGAATACAAATGCGGGTGTGTATGCACAGTATCGGGGTTTTCCTGTAATTTATTACGGGACCAGTATTCTGGAGTTGCCAGTTTGCTTTCCGTTTCGGCCGATTTCCATTGTTCCGTTCATTGGCCGAAGTTTGGTGGAGGAGGGTTTATTTGCATTGTTGCAAATAGGCATTAGTGGAGGGGGTTCTTTGCATCTTGTTACATCATGATGGTTTTCATGATGAGCACCTTACCTTGACTTCTTCTTCTCATGATGGCTTGACTTTTTGAAGCCATCATGCTTGACATGATGGTTGCCTTGGAGTGTTGGATTTGTTGCTATCATTTCTTTTGCATGATACTTTTCCTCTCTCTCTCTTTTGGGTATTAGAGGAGAATGGCTCCTTTTTGATGCTCTCTCCCACTCACTCCATTCTCTCCTCTCACCATTGTGGCCGGCCAAGCATGGGATGGGGCTGTCCCAATTTTGTGGAGTGGGGTTTTTGCTCATTTGATGTTCCAAAATCCCCAAAGTCCCTCCATATAGTTCTTGTATCATTCCTCCATCAAAATGGCACCTCCTACAACCCCAAAATGAGACTTCTTCACTACATATTCTACAGCAAACCTTGGGCACGTCGAGTAGCCGGCTTCGTGCCCGAGTTGCCTCGGCATTGAGGTGGGAGCCCGTAAACAAAGTAGGCAATGTGGTGCACTTCCGGCGACGAGGAGGAGACAGGATTTTCCGCAGGAGATCGGGACCATGACGAGAAGACCGGAGGACTTGGATCGTCGGTATATCTCTAACCCATCTTCTTGTTAGCTTAGACGTGTTAATGGTTCGATCCGGGTGTTTAGTGCGCGGTGGTGCCGGTTTGCTAAGTCCGCAAAATTAAAGTTTTTCACCGCTTCCGCATTCCGCCGTCGGATTGACGGCCGGGGCGCCGCCGTGCACTTACAGTGGTATCAGAGCCTCGCCATTAACTTCGTCTAGCTTTGTTTAATGTGTTTTACGTTTCCGATCGAACAAAATCCCGAAAACGCGTATTTCAAGCACATCAGTTTCTGTCGAATTTTTTTTGAGTCCAAAAATTTTTCAGGTTGTCTCAGAGTGATGTGCAGGGAATTAGAAGCATACTGTAAAAATTTGGTACCATGAACCCACCATTCCACCGCGGAAGAGCGGCCAAACCCCTACTTGGGCCGCGCTTCCGCGGCAATGTTTACTGTTCATGCCCCCAAAACTTTGCAGAATGTTCCTGAGTTGAAAATGTGCTTTCTGGAAGGTTAAAGTTGGGCCAATTTTTTCTGTGAGTGCTACAGTTTTCTTTGGGGCCCACTTGTTAATTGTTTGATCGATCGGATATTTTAAACACATTTTTCACAGTATTTACATTATATCTGCGACCGTGAATGTCACTTGATCGGTAAATCCGGTCTAACTGCTATAGCCCGGTTAAACGGATTTGCGAACGTGACTTTCACGTTGATGTTTTGTTTTTGCTGTGATGTTGCGGATCGGTCGTGGGGGATAGCCTGGATGCAATGCTAGTACAGTTTTGTTGTATTATGTACATTTGATATTGCGGGGCGAGCGTCCGACATGTGGACTGCCGTCACTGCCTGTTTGTATTATTATTTTGGGGCACGACCTGGTTGCGGTCGATGTACCCGTTGTATGTATATTTTACTTTCTGTACTAGGATTGCCCCGCGGAGGGGTGCACGGATAGCCGGGTTCTGGAGGGCAACAAGCCCGCATCTCATGGCATTGGGACGGAGGGGGCTTCACTCTAGGATTGGCGGGCTATTCGCCGCACTCGTAGGGGGTACAGGTTGACCCAGGAGGGGTACCCAAGTTACCGGATTCCGTGAAGTGCTGGGTGGTCCATTCACGTTGCTGAAGGGGGCTGCCTCGCTTCAGGTTTTGGCGGGTAACTTGCCGCGCCCGTAGGGGTCTAGGATTTCATTGCACAGGCTATCCACACGACCAGGGGAACGTCGGGTTTCAGTAGTGGCTCTGTGAAACCCGGGGATCCCAGATATCTGTATTGTTTCTGTGATGCTGTACTTTTCTGTGATGTTGCATTTTATTCACGCCTTGAGCGAAATACTATATATTGGTATATATATTACTAGATGTTGTATATGTTTTGCATCCGCGCTAGTCCAGTCCCCGCTCTGTCGTTAGTTAGCTAACCTAACGGGTAATGACGGGACCCAGTGGCGAATGCGGATGGTATATACGTACATCAGTATATTTTCGTTCTTTTTGGTGTGATCAATTGATGGGACTGCATTGATTCGGATCAATGTAAGTTAAAACAAACCTAATCTGATGTTGTTGGAACACTTTTCAAAAAGCTGTTATTGTAAGGACGTTCACTTTTGTTTTGCATTGCGGTATTCATTTAGAATATCCTGCTCCTCAGTCGACGAGGCAAGGGCCGAGATCCCTTCACCGGGAGTGACCCCTTGGACAAAAGTTTGCGTCAGGGCATTAACTTCACTATAGCCGAGTACTTTTGCTTTGCACCGTGGTATTCAGTTGGAATATCCTGCACCCCATTCTACGGGGAAAGAGCCGAGATCCCTTCACCGGGAGTGACCTCTTTAGCGAAGGTTTTCGTCACTATATTTTTATAAAAGCTATCCGTTCCTTCAACGATATCAAGTTCATTACGTTAAAGGTTTTCGCCAGAAACCATTCGTAGCCCTCCGTCGTTTCATATGGATAGTCAATAGTATTCAAGCTGTGTATGTTGGCCAAAGTCAAGGCACAGTGTTTGGTAGCTGTTGGTTATTCATATGCAGCATAGATAGATGCGTTGGTTTGGAACAGTCGTACTGCCATGTTGGCCAAAGTCAAGGGTATGTACGGGTGGATTCAAATTAACCTGGAGAATGACGGGTAGAACTTGACATGTGACTTATGATATGTTGGCCAAAGTCAAGGTCATAAGAGCATGGGGCAGAAATCACATCGGGAGTTTCAAAAGAACTGAAACTTGCCAGATATGCGCATACCTTCTGGAGTATGATACCGTGAGCGGATTCCGTCACGTTGTCATGCGATGATAGTTGGATCCCGATTCCCACTGATGAGTTAGTTTACTCCTCGGGTAACCCCGACTAATTCCTCTTTCAGGTTTGGAGGAGAATTTGAGGTACAGTGGGAGGTTTCCAGATTAGATAAATTGGTGACCATTCTGATCTAGGTTAGAGTGCACGCTGAGTGTTTCTTTTCTCTCTCTCTTTGGCAGCGACCATTGACCCGACCCTAAGACTTTGACTCAGTGACCAAGTTGACCGAACCTTCTTAAACACCGGCTTTTGGATTGTCAGAGTTGCAAACCTCATTGCCACTCCTACTTTTACCCTTTTCTCCAGGACACCCCGTTTTACTACGAACGTCCACTTCCATTGGACAAAACCATCGTATGGTTAGATACGAACTCGAAAGAATTTATTCGAGGATGGTTTCCGGTTCTGGAGAAAACGGATAGGATTATTCAGTTGTCTTTTCCTTTTACCCTCTCTCAGGTTACGAGCACTCCTTGGTTTAGGGGTAGTACACCTATTACGCAAATTGGATTGTCTTCTTCCAAACCTTAGGCTGGTGCCGACCGGTAGGGAATGAAGAAAACCAATTAGCATAACGATGGTGTGCAGAAGGTATTAAGTTCAGACAAAGCAAGGGATTAGTAAGAGGGCAAAGTAAATTGCAACAGATATTCACGACCAAACCAAATATTTCGTTACCACTCCCACATCACCTTTGTATTTCTCCAGGACACTCCGTATCACTACGAAGATCCACAGTTTATTTGGATACTCCATCGTATGGTTATATACGAACTCGAATGGAACTTGTTCCAGTTCGGGGATGGATTCTGGTTCAGGAGAAATAGGAATAAGGTTTATTCGGTTGTCTTTTATCTTCACCCTCTCTCATTGCGAGTGTTCCTAGGATTGGGACAGTACACCCATTATGCTTATTGGATAGTCTTCTTCCAAACCATAGACTGGTGCCGAACGGTAGGGAAGGAAGAAAACCATTTGGCCTAAAAGGGTGTGCAGAAGGTAACGACTAAAGACATATGAAGGGATTTGGAGAGGTGGCAAAGAACTATACGGTTACAGTCGTGAATCTGGAAGAGGCATTACTAGGAATACCCGAATACCCCATCGGAACATTTCAATGTTTCAGTTTCACTGTGTAATGTTAAAGGAAAACTGATTTCCCGATTAGATACTTACTCCAGGGTATGTATTTACCAGGTACGATTCTCACATCTGTATGGTTTTACAGATGATGAGTGGGAGTAAGTTATTGGGAATTGGGTGATTATCCTCATTATATCGGGATTCGTTGTAATCGGTGATATTTGAGGAAATCACCTGGGCTGTTTGCCGGTCGGCAAATATTTGGTTTTGAATATCCGCTGTTATGCACCAATTTCAAATTGATATATCTGTACGTCTATTTTCATAGAGTGAGATATACCTTTCTGAAATTATGTCTACGACATTTACCTATATCAGTGGATGGTTAGATAAGGAGCATTAAACAGCGGTGTAATTCTTCTTAACCATAAGTACAGTTTTTCAACCTACGACACACAGTGAATGAGTTATCAGACTCAAGGGACTTATACAAAGGATTGTATGTTGTCCAGGGTCAATCAGGACAGAGGGGTTGGTCCTCGTACTATATTCGGTTTACTTATGACTTCTCTAGTTTTTAGACAGGAGTTTCGCGGAAACACAGGGTCCAAATTTTGAGAAGTTATAGGTATTTGAATAGAGTAGAGAACCAGGTATAGCAAGTATCGGAATTCTTCAAAGAGATCGAAGATGTAGATACTTGTGTATGGTATTCAGTTGATAGTAATGACAAAGAGATCTTGCTTCTCTTTCAGGTTACTCATAATTGGAAGTATTCCTAAGTTGAGTAACGCTGATCGGCCTCCTTCCATTTAGTTGACATGCGCTGGGGACAGCTGCATGATTTGAATCTGGTTCAATTAAATCAGTGCCTCTGTTTCTATATTGGATATAGAACAGTTCATATCTTAACGATGTTAAGGTACGGGAAGTTGTCCGGTTTATGATTAAAACCAGACACTGGACAACTCAAGGCACGTTTCTGTAATGGCTGTTTATGGGTTGACCCAGGCCATGACGAGGGTTGACTTTCTACCATCTGGATGAACAATAGTGATATTGTTCTCGACTCGCCACAGTTTTATTAAAAATGTATTTTTTTAGAAAACAGTAGTGGGAGTATGGTAGAACTGGAAGTGATTCCAGAACCACAAACGATTACTGAAGATTTGATAAGGAACCTTAAGATTCAATCTGGATTGACATTCCATTGGCCACTCCGCAGATAAGGTGGGTAACTTCAGGCACCCGAGAGGCACTACGGTAGCCTCAAGGACGGTGACAGGGAAGTTCTTGTTTACCCACAATTGCTATTGCTGTTGTTCCAGGTTACGAGACCCGGCGGGAGGATGAGTATAGCGTCGTTCTAAACCAGTTTTAGAAGTGTACGTCTATATGACTCTGCCAGAGGGTTGTCGTAGTCAGTGGGAGCAGCGGAAGCATTGGTGGACAGGTAGCTTATGTCTATTTATAGACTAAAGCAGATGTAGCGGAGATAGATCATCTATTTCTGACGTGACAGTCATGGGTTTGACTTCATCAGAATAGGGGATGGATCTGTTGAGAAGGTAGTAGGGTGTGATATCCTAGTATTTGGATGACATACACAGAGTAGGAAAAGAAACTCCTATACTACAATCGGTTATACTTTGGTCGTCACACAGTAGTTTCTCCACAAAGGAAATGGATTTTATATCAGACATACTGGTTACTAGATCTATGGTCTTAGATCTAGATTTGGGTGGTTTCCCAATCAGGGTACTTGACAGCATTCTAAGAGTATTTAGAATGGACGACTCCTGGCACGGTAGTGTATCTGCAGGTAATGGAGTCACCCTCTCCAAAGGTGTCTTACAGACTAAAGGGGAGAGGGACGGGCATGATTGGCAGATCACTTGCTCAGGCAATTGAGTCAATCGTGAGATGTCAAGTACCACACCAGATGTTGTTCTTGCACTAGATGCAATAAGTTGACATTAATCCAATCCTGGAGAAACAGTCGGAAGCAGTTTTAGAACATAAGTGGATGTTCTAGGGAGATGATAACGACAGCCTCATTCAGGAGACAGTTATCATTCCAGGCTTCCAAGATGACATGGACGACAAGGAGGTTGTCAGAGTTATAGTTTTCCTTCTGATGAGGGGCAGTATCTTGGACAGGTGGTCCAAGACAATACTGAGGGAGGCATGGCGCGCAGGATACTGATTAAGTTCAGTTGACGATACAGTCTAAGAAGTTTGGATTTGGAGTTCATTTATGAGCTAGGTCCCATTAGACATCCAGACATATTCTGAGACAGGTATTGCTCTTTTCGGGAGATGGCTTTCTCCGCGAACTTGAGATATAGAGAGACATAGAAAGAAACAACTAAGAGGATCCACTCACTGAGGCTATTCCTCGAACGCAATAGTTCCGCAAACGAGCTTTGTGAGACTAACTAGTAGAGGAGTTGGATGTTCGGTATCACACGGGCTGTGAGTATGCGACATCGCAATAATTAGCCTTACTCGAGATGATAGTATGCTATCTGGTTTACCTTTATCATCGTGTACTGCTTTAGGTGACCTGACACGTCGCTATTACACGTTGATAGAGCCCCTAGGATTCTTGCTTGACCACCAGCAGTATGAGGGTGATCATATAAGTGGGAGCAGAGGGTCTATAAGCTTATCCTTAAAAGGTCCCTAGTCGTGGGAGTTTCGAGACTGGGCATCGATACTCCATTAGTAGACTAGTGTATACAGTCGAGACCCCGACGAGGGGCGGTGGCCGGTCTCACAAGCCACTAGTGTCAGTTGGATCACCTAAGATGTATACAGGTGCTCATTAGGTTATGAGTACACCGGACAGGACTCGCCGGGAACATGCTAGTTGGTCATATACCAGACGTCAGATGGCAGTTCCCTGGTGACATGTGTGCAGGTTAGTTCATCGACCTGGGGATCGTCATTTGTCTCGTGTGAGTTCCCACTGTACTTTGATTACTACCCTACCACGGCTCAAAGGAGTCGTGCAAACAGGTTTTAGTTTGGTATAGTCCCGAGCCACATGGAGGCAGTGAGCGCATCTTCAGGGGTTCGTCTCTCCCGGTATTGGGGGTGAGGTCGTGCTGTGTCTAGGAGAGCCATTACACAAAGTCCTTGGCCAAGGCAAGGAGATTTACTGGTAGGTATTCCAGTAGTATTTCAGGGTGTTCTGGGCTACACTCCGACACGACTTGTACCGCTTTTGGGGGTCTGACTTTTACCAACCCCCTAGGCCCGCCATGCGATACTCATAGACGAACGGACCGGACTGTACGGATATTGTCACTGACAGGCTCAGTAGGGTTGTCAGGCTGAGTTCACTCACAGACATCCCTTTTAGTCAATACTTGGTAGCCCGTTACGTATTGGCTTATACCTCTGACGTGCTAGTGGTTAAATCCACAACCGAGGTGTTGACGGGTCTTTAGAGTCCCCCACATTCTGTTACTCAGCTTTCGGGCGAAAGGTTGTAGAGACCGTATGGAGATATGGCAAGGTCCGATCAGATACGTGCGGTATTGCACGGATCAGGATCGGACAGTTTGTACTATAGGCCGTATGTATATATGGCAGGGTTCGATCAGATACGTGCGGTATTGCACGGATCAGGATCGAACGGATATTACTAGCCGGCTTTGGTATAAGCCGGATCCTAGTATAGTACAGTGTAGATTTTGTCTCATTGCATTTGTATTTCGGTCGGAATACAAATGCGGGTGTGTATGCACAGTATCGGGGTTTTCCTGTAATTTATTACGGGACCAGTTTTCTGGAGTTGCCAGTTTGCTTTCCGTTTCGGCCGATTTCCATTGTTCCGTTCATTGGCCGAAGTTTGGTGGAGGAGGGTTTATTTGCATTGTTGCAAATAGGCATTAGTGGAGGGGGTTCTTTGCATCTTGTTACATCATGATGGTTTTCATGATGAGCACCTTACCTTGACTTCTTCTTCTCATGATGGCTTGACTTTTTGAAGCCATCATGCTTGAGATGATGGTTGCCTTGGAGTGTTGGATTTGTTGCTATCATTTCTTTTGCATGATACTTTTCCTCTCTCTCTCTTTTGGGTATTAGATGAGAATGGCTCCTTTTTGATGCTCTCTCCCACTCACTCCATTCTCTCCTCTCACCATTGTGGCCGGCCAAGCATGGGATGGGGCTGTCCCAATTTTGTGGAGTGGGGTTTTTGCTCATTTAATGTTCTAAAATCCCCAAAGTCCCTCCATATAGTTCTTGTATCATTCCTCCATCAAAATGGCACCTCCTACAACCCCAAAATGAGACTTCTTCACTACATATTCTACAGCAAACCTTGGGCACGTCGAGTAGCCGGCTTCGTGCCCGAGTTGCCTCGGCATTGAGGTGGGAGCCCGTAAACAAAGTAGGCGATGTGGTGCACTTCCGGCGACGAGGAGGAGACAGGATTTTCCGCAGGAGATCGGGACCATGACGAGAAGACCGGAGGACTTGGATCGTCGGTATATCTCTAACCCATCTTCTTGTTAGCTTAGACGTGTTAATGGTTCGATCCGGGTGTTTAGTGCGCGGTGGTGCCGGTTTGCTAAGTCCGCAAAATTAAAGTTTTTCACCGCTTCCGCATTCCGCCGTCGGATTGACGGCCGGGGCGCCGCCGTGCACTTACACACTCGTTCACCAAGTAGGTAATGATGCCAAATATTGAGAGCAAAGATGACGGCTGCCAACTCCAAATCATGCGTCGGATAATTGCGCTCATGAATCTTCAGCTGTCTTGAACCATAAGCCACAACTTTACCGTGCTGATGTAGAATACAGCCTAATCCCTTCCCGGATGCATCGCAATGCACTTCGAATCCTCCAGATTGGTCCGGTATGACGAGAATAGGTGCTGATGTCAACCTTGTCTTGAGTTCTACGAAAGCTTGTTCACATGCTTCTGACCACACAAATTCTTCATCTTTACGTGTGAGCTTGGTCAGGGCGTTGCTATCTTCGAAAAGCCTTCAATAAACCTTCTGTAATATCCAGCTAAACCCAAGAAACTTCGAATATCTTTCACTGACTTTGGTGTAGGCCATTCACTAACTGCCGAAACATTCATTGGATCCACAGAGATTCCTTCTCCTGATACGATATGTCCAAGAAAACCAACTTGATTTAGCCAAAACTCGCACTTTCTGTACTAGGCATAAAGCTGATGTTGTTGAAGAGTTTCCAGGACAATTCGTAGATGTACTGCATGCTTTTTCCGACTCTTAGAATACACCAGGATGTCGTCGATGAAAATGACAACAAACCTGTCTAAGTACTCCCGGAAAACTTGATTCATAAGGTTCATGAAGATTGCGGGTGCGTTGGTCACTCCAAATGGCATTACTAGAAATTTGTAATGTCCATAGCGAGTTCTGAAAGCTGTTTTGTGAATATCAGCTTCCTTGACCTTCACTTGATGATAACCTGAACGAAAATCTAGTTTAGAGAAAACACAAGATCCACTTAGCTGATCGAATAAATCGTCGATGCACGGAAGTGGATTCTTGTTCTTTATATTGACTTCGTTCAAGGCTCTGTAATCGATGAACATTCTATATGAACCTTCCTTCTTCTTCACAAGTAGTACAGATGATCCCCAACTTGAAGTGCTGGGACAAATCCATCCTTTGTCCAGTAATTCGTCCAACTGTGTTCGGACATCCTTTAAACCTTTCGGATATAAACGATAGGGTGCTTTAATCACCGGTTGTGCACCTGGTACTAAATCAATACTGAATTCAAGAGCTCGATTGGGAGGCAAACCTGATATATCATCAGGAAATACATCGTCGAATTCTCGAACCACATCTGGTCTTGATTCTTCCTCTGCTTGAGCTGCTGCAACTACTGCTTCTCTTGGCTTCGCTTTGTTGGTACTTGGCTCCAGTGTATGGTCTCCGCTTTTAAAATAGAAGACCGGATGGTCTGGGATCTCGTATACTACCCTCCTTTTACGACAGTCGATTGTAGCATAAAAAGTTCCAAGCCAATCCATTCCTAGAACCACATCGAAGTTTGGTATGTCCAGCACCTTGAAGTCAGCATAAAAATCTCGACTGCAGATGACGACTGGATACAAACTGTATCCCATAGTTGCCTTTAGAACACCATTTCCGGAATTGACATTCCAGATGGATACAAGTGGTGAAACTGGTATCGCATGGGTTTGGACAAACCGTTGCGACATAAAGCAATGTGATACTCCAGTATCAAAAAGTGCAAGTGCAGGGATTGAGAATACTAAGATTATACCTAAGGTATGTGGGATTTGTTTTAGGTATAAGAAATATGTGACAAAGTAGCGGATAGAAAAGCAAAGTTTGAAAAGAAAAGTTTACCAGTGATGACTTGGCCAGTGGCCTCAGCTTCTTCCATGGACATCGTGAAAGACTGGAGCCTTGGTACATTCCTCCTGGCCTGAGGAGCATTCCTCAGAACGTTCCTTTGAGCTTGATGGAACTGACGAGGAGGTGGTGCAGCTTGTGGTCCTCTGGGTGGTGCAGGTAGTGCAGGTCTGGGAGCAGGTGCTCGAAGAGCCGGTTGCTGTGGATAGGTAATTGCTGGCCTGGGTGCAGCA
The DNA here is from genome assembly GCA_030015575.1 of Agapanthus africanus. Classification (NCBI taxonomy): domain Eukaryota; kingdom Viridiplantae; phylum Streptophyta; class Magnoliopsida; order Asparagales; family Amaryllidaceae; genus Agapanthus; species Agapanthus africanus. The sequence goes on from CM057341.1 coordinate 659,121,024, forward strand.
ACTGGGTCCTGTCTTTGGGGACAAGACAACCCAATATCATTAGTAGTTGAGCCGTAGACTACGCAAAGACGGTTGGTTCGACGGTAGTCCTTCATCATATGTCCAGTTCTCTTGCAGTAGGTGCAAAAGGCTGGGCTAGGACGATGGGTTGGTACTCCGGGTCGCCTTGGCACGAAAGGTGGTCTGGACGAGACTCCACCTGCCATCTGGTTGGCAGGGCGCTTGACTCTTGCAGACTGGGGCCTGCCCGTCTCTTTTATCACTGCCTCATAACTGCGGGCAGCTTCTAGAGCATCCTCATGAGTCAAAAACTTTCCTGTGGCTAGAGTAGCCTTAATCTCTATGTCCAAACCTTGTTGAAAGCGACGGGCTCTGATCTCGTCCGTCGGTATCAAGTGTGCCACGAATCTGTTTAAAGATTGTGTTAGTTGTGTAGTATATGATAATTAAAAATTGAACTATTGTGACTTATCTTACCGGCTTAACATGGTGAATTCAGCATCGTATTCATCTAGTGATTTATCCCACATTGAACCCTGTTGTAGATGATAAACTGCTTCTCCATTGCAAACCTGGCAGTCACAGGGAAGTATTTCGTGTCGAACTTATCGCAAAAGGTCTTCCATTCAATCGGCTCTACCAGACGGCTTTCTTCCGCCTTCCACTAGTTGCGAGCATTATCCATGAGCTATAGTTTTGCTACACGGACCCAAGCGTTGTCTGGCATATGAGCTGCTGCCAGATCGTCTTCGATGCTTTGTGCCAATTCTTCCGCTTCAATAGGGCTTCCTTTACCAGAGAACTGCTTAGGATGTAAGGCCCTGAATTGCTTTACTCCCGGTGCGTCAGTCTCGGGACGGTTCAGAAGTTGTTGCTGTCCTTCGAGAAAACTGCGGATCGCCTCAAATAACATTGTTTGCTCGGTGGGTGGTGCAGGAACAGCTGGTGTAAGAGGTAGTGCTGAAGGGGTGTTGTTGACATTGGTGCTGGTGTTGTTCATGGAATCCATAACCTTGAAGAAAATTTTGGGTTAGGACAGATTCAAATACATGAAATGATAAGATTCAAGGAATAGAAATTTGCAAGATTCAAGGAACATGAATTGTAAAGAATGTTTTAGTTGCTGGTTCTTATGTTATATTGCTTAGGTTGTTCACGCAGACCAGAACTGCATGACTGGATTCATACAGCTCTGACCTGGCATGGGCCACCAACAAAACCTGTAACGTCCTGCTTCCCGGTGTACGGCGAAGTGGACGCGACGATGTCCGCTACGTATATACTTAGAAGTACATACGCTAAGCGTATCTAAGCAATATAAAGTAAATCACAAGAGACAAGAGATATCGAAATAACAACAACTTTATTAATAACATTCTTTTATACAATGCATGAAATGTAAATACAACTGAAATGAAAAGCGATGCCTAAATAATGGCATAACAGGAAATGAAAATACTGAGTAGAACAAGGTACAATGTCTAGAGCTCAGGGTCTTCGTGAAACCGCTCCAAGCCTTCACCGGTGGGCTCGATCTCTGCTGGGTCCAAAGTACCTTACGAAATTCAAAAAAGAAGGAAATAGAATGTCGTCAGCGAACAGGTCGCTCGGTAAGTCCCAAAGATAAGGAAGAATTAGAAAGACAGAATAAGAGTAATTTGCTAAAGTATCATGTTCTAGAATATTGTGGAATACTGTGTTAACGCTGTTATTTGTAGCATGGTACAGAAGGATGCCAGTGTATACGGGGGGGGGGGGGTCTCTATATGCTAGAGCCCGGGGCAAATGGAAAGTACAAGGAACCGTTAAGCCACGGTACAAATGCAACGGAATATAGGTTAGGTGTCTTAATCTGACCACCTCGTGCCACCTTTAATACCTTCCGTACCAATCTACCCCTTAAACCCCGTAGTGTTTTAACAGTATTGTTATATTGTTTTATGTAAGTTGGATGACTGATCAAAACCATGATATCAGTAACTGATTATGACTACATAATCAGGTAAATGGAATAACGGAATAATGGATGCATATCCATGGTTTGATTCAGTCATGTTGTATAGATTGCTAACTGGATTCTGGGATTCATGTATTCAAATTGAGTTGGAATATTAAGAATATAAATTGACTTGAATCATATTCAAGTTAGAAATAATCATCCACAAACCCGAGTCAGACTAAAAGTAATGTAATTTGAAGTTCTATAATTATTAGGGTCCTTATTGTAAATTATAAAACTTGAGTGGTTTTATGTAAAAAGTACTTTTGTATAGTTTTCAAGATACACCTCAAATATTTATTATTCGTCTTTATAGTTATAATGAGTGTAAATTTTATTTGTGTTATTCTAGTGAATATATCTTAATAAAAGTATTAATTTATAATATTGATTTATTTGAAATTCATGGTATTTTAATGTAACTTTTAATCTTGTAATTTTTAGGAAAAGTTGGAAACTTTATCTTATAATAAAATAGGTGTTTAAATGATAAATATACATATGTTAATACAAGAATAATTTTATATAAATGTTTTATTTTCCAAAAATCTCATTTTTCTTAAATGTCGTATTTTAAATCTTTCGAGACCGAATGCTCCTTGCGGAAGTCTGAATCTCGCACTACTAAGCCCGAAGGTGTACGATAAACCGTACAATCCCTAACGAGTTCCCCAAATGTGGGTTGTAGTGGCGCTTTGCAAAGATTTAATAAATACTATTCATTTAGAAAACGGTTTTATAAAGGTAAGGTATTTATTTGTAAAAGGATGTAAATTTCCGTATTTTAGTTTCTATGGTTTCCTAAGCCAACTAGCATATTTCTAAAGGTCTAAACAACAAGTCATTAGAAGCCTCAAATCGCCTCTTCACCTCCAATTGCGGCCTGGTAAGTGCCAGGTAAGTGGGAGGCTCTCCACTACAAGTAGTGGCCCTAATTAAGTAACCACTTGCTTTAGACACACTTGCCTAGACAACCAAAACTCAGATTTAGATAAACGATCGATGTCCATGACATATCGTATTTTCCTTTTTAAAAGATTTTATTTTAAAATTGTATACAACTTAGAACTTTCAGAAAAGGTTTATAAAAAAAATGGTATTTTAATGTAAAGTCTTGTATTTTCGTATTCTAAGTTTTGATGATATCAATTAAGGTTGTATTTGCATGTGTGTGGAGGTAGGTCATTACCTCATGATCTATTTTAAGGTATAGCGAAATTTAGGGGTTAAATATGATAAACTAAACATGAGGGTATTTAAGTGAAAGAATACGGTATTTGCAAAAGTTTTCATTTCATGTGTGAGAACTCATTCAAATTGATTTTTACATGTTTAGTGGTCAAGATGAAGATGTTTAGGAATGATTGAATTGATTAGAAGAAGAAAAATAAATATTATGGTATTAATGTGAAAAAGAATACGATATTGCAAAAAACTATCATTTCATGCGAGTAACTTTGTCCAAATTAATTGTTACGTGATTAATAGTCTTCATGAATAAGTTTAGGTATTATGGAATTGGTGACAAGTGAGATTTTGATAGAAAACCGAATCGGAAATCGGTTTGTTCCGATTTCCGTCGGGTTTTAAAAAGTCGTATTTTCCTTAAAAGAAAAGAAAGATAGAAAGAGTGGGACTTACGGGTTTGGACAAGCTAGAGAGTGCTAGGAAGGTAGTGGGTTGTCGGGGCGTCGAAACTTCATGAAGGGTCCTAGTACGATCGCCGAAATTCGTCGTCGATTTCGGCAGCGCTTCGCCTTTAGCTTTTTTTCTAACGTACCGAGTTCTCTTGAAATTTTTAGAGAGTGGACTTAGGAATGTAGGGTGAAATGGTAGAGGGTAGGGGTATTTATATAGGGCTAGGCTAGGGTTTGGGTTTTAATTAAAAAAATTATAAAAATTATATAAAAAAATCATTAAATTTTGGAGTAAAAGTGGTTTAATGGGAATTTGATAATCGATTTGGGAATTTAGTGTATGCAGGTGAGAAGACCAGGTCAACACGGAGAAATTCCGTGTTGACGACTCAGCCGTCCGGACGAGTCCGGCCGGCGGCGCCGGCCGATTCGGCCGGTCCGCCGGCCCACTCGGCCGAGTTGGGCCGAGTCGAAGTGGCGTCGGGTAGGGTTTTTCCTGGGGGGAATTTTGGTGCATCTAACTTTTTGTGTTCAGTAGAAATTTTGTGAGTTATGGCTGTTTGACTGTTGGCCTTCCAAAAAAAATTAAAACAAAATAATATAAAATAATGTGGGGCATGGGATTTGAGCTCTGGTGGCTTGGTTCAGCAGTGCAAGATATTACCAATGATCTACAAGCTCCTTCTTGTTATTATGGAGTGAAATAAATACTTAAAGAGATATCAGCTGTAATAAATACTCCAAGTATACATTGAATTTAAGTCAATTCTTTGTACATTAAAAATTGAGTTGTTACAGTATACTTGCGTATGCGCTTCTTGACACATATGATGGGCGATGGAGGTGTTGGATATATATGCCCTAGAGGCCTACATTGTATTGGATGCTTGGGATATGTATGTACATGACAGTCTTGCTTGATATGATAGTACGCTATTTGGTTTGTCTTTATCTTAACATATGATAAATTTTGTGTTGTATTCATTTATATATACATGTTGATAAAGCCCATAAGGTGTTTTCCTGACTACCGGCGTTGTGATGGAAGTCATACTAGTGGGAGCTGGATAGTCATTAGGCACATCCTTAGATGTCCCTAGTCGCAGGAGTATTGAGATTGGGTATCGATACTCTGGAGTAGACTAGTGTATACATATCTAGACCCTGACGAGGGGCGATGGATTGGACCCGCAGCCATTGGTGGTGTGCACCTAAGATTGAATACAGATGCTCACTGGGTGTGAGTACACCGGACAGGACTCGCCAAGAACTGACTGGATGGTATTATACCTAACGTCAGATAGCAGTTCTCAGGTGATATGTGTGCAGATAGTCTGTTGACTTAAAGTCATCATTTGTCTCGTGTGAGTTCCCACTGTGCTTTGGTTATTACCCTACCACGGCTCAAAGGAGTCGTGCAAACAGGTTTTAGTTCGGCACAGTATCGAGCCAAGTGGAGGCAGTGAGCGATTGTTAGGGATTCGTCTCTCCCGGTATAGGGAGTTGATATCGCACTGTGGTCGGTTGGTCATTACCATAAGTCCCTGGCCAAGGCTGATTAAGAATTACTGATGGACTGATCAGTAGATTCTCGGATGGTCTTGAGCCATACCGACACGACTTGTATGGTTATTAGGGGTCTGACGTCCACCACCTCCTTAGACCATACATGTGATACTCTTAGACGAACAGACCGGACTGCACGGATATTGTCACGGACAAGCTCAGTAGGATTTTGGATGGGTTACCTCATCGGCTTTCTTATTGAAAACTACCTGGGGACCGTTACGTACAGCTAGTGCCGCTTGCGGTCTATGGTTAAACCCACTACCAGCGTAGTAATCGAGTCTTTAGAGTCCCAAACAGAGATTTCCCAAATCCAGGCGAAAAGATATAGTGGTCTATGGTTTTACGACAAAGGTTCGGACGCATACGTGTTTAAATGCACGTACGACATTCGGACAGTTTTTACTAGCCGGCTTTGGTTTAAGCCAGATTCTTGTATCAGGTTACTGGATTTATACAGTCTAATGTTTTTCTGTGTTCTCACGGATGCGAGGGGCGTTCTCATAATTTCCGAGAAGCTTCTAGAAGGATGTGACATGAGGGGTTAAGGTGGCATTTTCATTAATTGCTTTTGTGACTCATTCATATGATCCATTATATCATTAAATGCATTATTAATGCATCATTAATGCATCATTAATGATCTAATGACTCACATGATGAATCACTCTTCTTGAATAAATGAAGCATGGTGAATAATCAATTAATAGATATTATTTGATAATTCATTATGCTTTATTTATTCAAGTGAGAAGCTTTTCTCTTCTCATTATCATCTCCACCTTTTCTCTCCCCAAGCTCTCTCTCCTTCTTCAAACCCTAATCCTACCACTCATGAGTTGAGTACAAGGATTAGTAAAGACTAAACACTCCATAACCTATCTCTACATCACCATAGTTACTCTAATTAGCAACTAGAGAAACTAAGTAACCTCAAGTTTAGAGGTAATAGCTTGGATTAGGGTTCTCAAGGTAGATCGTCTATCATGGAAGGAAGCCGAGGAGGACGTGGAGATCCAAAGAGGCCGTAGAGACCGTAACGACGAAGGACTAGAATCGTTTGGTATAATTTCTTGACATAGTAGCTTAGAACTCTATGCTTATTGTTAAGTATTGTTTAGAAACGATCTTCGGTTAGTTGATGTTCGCTTTATAAAAATGATTGTTTTTCAAATTTCCTCCTCCCCGCAACTCATGGGGTGTTGCACATCAACTTACAGTGGTATCAAAGCCTCACTAAAGAATAATTAACATACTTGCAAAGTTGTATGAATTTCGAATGGAAAACAAACCGGAAAAAACCCCGATATCACATAGTTTCTGTCGATTTTAAAATGAGCTACAAAAATTTTTCAGGGACCTCCAGAATGACCAACATGAAAATATAAGAACACACAAGAAAAATGGGCTCCTGAATCGGCCAAAGAGCCACGGAACCGCGGCCGATCCCACCGATCCGCCACGGATCCGCGGCCGAGTTGGGGCCGATTCAGCCCAGTTTTCTTCTGTGCATTTCCTGTGATATTTTGTACTTTCTGGTATTTTTTAATTTTTGCTCAGGTTTTATATTTACAGAGAAGTATTGGAGAAAAATTTAATGTGTTTAATCGATCGAAATTATACGATATTTGCTTGTTTGATTATATCTGTAAATGTTTTATGTGTTCGTAAACCTCCCCTAACTGCTAGTATGTCGGTTGGCAGGGGGTTGCACATATCTATGATGTTATTTATAACTGTTTGTGTACATAAACTGTATTGGACTATTGTGGTGATTAGCCGGGTTTTGTGATGGGTTATTGTATTAATTCATTTGATGTAATTGTAATAAGTTGTAATATTATTTTGCGGGGCACATCCAGGTTGCGGTTGTAGCCACCGTTGTATTATTCTTTTTACTGTTTTTGCTCCTAGGATAGACTCAAGGTGGGGTACACAAACTGCCGGGTATTTTGAAGTGTTGAGTTAGACCGCTTCACTTCTGGTACTTAGCAAGTAGTTTGCTATACCCGTAGGGGTCTGGGTGGGGTATATGGCTATTCATCACAACTGTGTAATCCGTATTTCGTTGCAGGCTCGAAAGAAACGCGGATTGCTTGCAAATCCAATAAAATTTATCTGTGATCTGGAATGCCTTTTATTGCGTCTGACGAATGTACAATATTTATATATGATAGCTATTTAGACGTCACTTGTGTTTTACACCCATGCTAGCCCAGTCCCCGCTCTGCCGTTAGTTATGTAACCTAACGGGTGATGACGGGACCCAGTGGCGAATGCGGATGGCATATGAGGACGTTGTATTTTCGTTGTTATCTGTAATGATAGGTTAATGATAGGACGCATTATTATTAATGCAAAGAAAATAAAACCTTATCTGAATCGTTGGAACAATTTCAAAACCACTCGGTTTTCTTCAAAAAGCAAATTTTAAATGCAGAGGTTAAGCCACTCCTTTTAAAATAAAAGCTATCACAGTTCCTTCGATTATATCAAGTTCTCTACGTTAACGGTTTTTTGCCAAAAACCAGCCGTAACCCTCCGTCATTTCAAGTAGACAGCACATCGTATTCATGCTATGCTTGTTGGCCTACGTCAAGGCATAGTATATGCTAGCAGTGTGTTTGCCTATTTGTTGCATAGATAGATGCATTAGTTTAAGACAGACGTACACCTTGTTGGCCTATGTCAAGGGCTTGTACGATGTACTTAAATTGATCAGGACAACGACGGGTAGAACTTGACTTGCGTCTTATTATTTGTTGGCCTACGTCAAGGTCATAAGAGCTTGGGGTAAAAATCATATCGGGAGTTTCAAACATAAAGAAAACTTGCAGATTTAGCATACCTTCTGGAGTGTGGTGACTAGAGTGGCTTCCATCTAGGGCATCATGTAATGATAGTTGGATCCCGATCCTACTGATGAGTAGGATTACTCTCAGGAATTTTTCTCACTTAACAATCAATGCTATAAACCAAGTAGGTGTCTAGAAAGGTGTTAGAGGGGCTACGCCTCCAGGAAAAAGAGGTTCTTTAATTAAGGAACTTCGCGAAAGCGTTGGAAAACCTCCCTTGATGTACTAACACCAGCCTGGCTGAAAGGTTAAGCAAGTATTGTTATGTGTGATTAAATACTAAATAGTTCTTCTTTTAGGTTTTGAAGAAGGATTTGAGGAAACAGTGGGAGCCATCCTGTTTAGATAAATTAATAACCAATCTAAATTTGCAAGAGCATATACTGAGTGTTTCTTTTCTCTCTTTCTAGAAGCTACCATGATAGGACTTAAACTATTACTTGAAAAAATTATACTGACCGGGCAGAACTATAAAGATTGGCTAAGGAACGTCAATATTGCGCTGACTTATGACAAAGTTGCATATGTTACCACCGTTGTTCCTCCCTTTATCCCAGGACCAGATTCCTCAGTTGCGGATAAGGAAGTTCGCAAAACCTGGGATTTAGACTGTGAGCGAGCTAAGTGTATCGTGCTGGCGTCCATGAACAATGAACTTCAGAAACATCACGAAAGTATGGATATTGTATCCATATTCCTCCATTGCAAGGAATTATATGGTGAACACTCCCGTATCGCGAGGTACGAGACCTCAAGGAAACTCTTCCAGATGAGCTTAGCTCCAGGATCACCTGTTGGAGAGCACGTCCTGAAAATGATCACCCTCATTGAGGAACTCGCAAACCTGGGATGCGTGCTAGAGAATGATTTATATATCGACTTGATTTTGCAATCCCTTCCCCACACCATCTCTCAGTTCGTGCTGAACTTTAATATGCACGAGATGAAAGCTGATCTTCCAAAGCTCCTCAACATGTTGAGGGTAGCAGAGAGCTCCTTGAAAAAAGAGAAGACCCCCGTCTGTATGTCGGCCAATCATCCTTTTCTAAATCCAATGCGAAAGCAAAAGAGAAGAAGAAGATGAAAGCCACCAAACCGAAGGGTGGGGTCAAGAAGGTGCAGGGAACGAACAAGGCAGGAAGGGTGAAGGCAGAAAAGAATGAATGCTTTTATTGTCACAAGCAAGGGCACTAGAAGAAGGACTGTTTGGCCTTTAAAGCCAAGGACAAGAAGCAAGCTGTTGCTTCTGCTTCAGGTGTGTTCGTAATCGAAAATTGTCTTTCAGTAAACTCTACTTCATGGGTACTTGATACCGGTTCTAGTTCTCACATCTGTAATTCTTTGCAGGATCTGAGAAATAATAGAGTACTGAGGACAGGTGATATGTCTCTCCGGATGGGCAATGGAATGCATGTAGATACTGTTGCAATAGGGGAATATCACCTAGGGTTGACTAGTGGACACATTTTGGTGTTGTACAGCTGTTTTTGTATTCCCAGTATGTTATGTAATATTATATCAGTATCTTTGTTGTCTAATGAAGGATATAATTTTGCGCTTGAAAGAATTGTCATGAACATATTCCTAAATCAAGAAATGATTGGGTTTGGCACACTGGAAAACGGCATATACATACTTAATCAACCTTAAATTTTCAATATACAAAACACGCGTAAAAGAAATGCTCCAGATTCAAATCAAACCTTCCTATGGCATTGTAGACCTGGTCATATAAATGAAACAAGGTTGATTAAGTTACATAAAGATGGATATCTAGATCCGTTTGAATATTCATCATATGCAACTTGTCAATCAAGTATCAAAGGAAAAATGACCAAATCTCCGTTCACCGGACACGGAGAAAGAGCCACAGAACTCTTGGGACTTGTATACAGTGATGTATGTGGTCCAATATCTACACATGCACGAAGCGTTCACTCCTACTTCATAACTTTTACTGATGACTTCTCTAGGTATGGACATATATTCTTAATGAAACATAAATCCGAGGCCTTTGAGAAGTTTAAGGAGTATAAAAATGAAGTAGAGAAACAGACTGGTAAAAGCATCAAGACACTTCGATCTGATCGGGGTGGAGAATACTTAAGTACCAGTTTCCTTGAATACTTAAAACAGAATGGAATTCTCTCTCAGCTTACTCCACCTTATACACCTCAGCATAATGGTGTATCAGAATGGAGGAATCGCACTCTGTTAGACATGGTGCGTTCAATGATGAGTAGTGCTGAGTTGCCACTTTCCTTCGGGGGATTTGCTCTAGAATCAGCAGCATACCTATTAAATAGAGTTCCGACTAAGTCTGTGCCTACCACTCCATATGAAATGTGCAGCGGGAAGAGACCATATCTCAAGTATATCAAGATATGGGGGTGTCCGGTATATGTTAAAAATCATAATCCGGACAAGCTCGAGGCACGATCGGTTTTTTGCAAATTTGTAGGATACCCCTGTTAGTTATATGTATGCCCTAGAGGCCATTGTTGTACATAGGATGTATATTGTAGTGGATGCTGGGACATATATAGGGAGGACTTTCTTGCTCGACATGATAGTATGCTATCTGGTTACTCTTTACCTTAACGTGTACACTGATTGTCTCTCTGTTACATGTTGGTAAAGCCCTTAGGATGTGTACTTGACTACCTGGACTATGATGCGGATCATACTAGTGGGGACATGGTAGTCCATAAGTACATCCTTCAAGGTCCCTTGTCGTGGGTATATCGAGACGGGGCATCGATATACCAGAGTAGACTAGCGTATACCTTCTCGACCAATACAGATAGGCGATGGATGATCCCATATCCATTGGTGTTTGACATCAGAGATGATATATGGGTGCTCAGTGGAGACTGGGTACACTGGACGGACTTGCCGAGAAATCCCAGATGGTATTATACCTCACGTCAGATGGCAGTTCTCTGGTGGCACTGGTATAGGTTAGTCTGTAGACTCGAGATCGTCATAGGGTCTTGTGTGATTCCCACTGTGCTTTGATTTCCACATTACTACGTCCAAGAAGGCATGCAAAATGGTGGTTTTCGGGTACAGTCCCGAATCACATGGAGGCAATGAGCGATAGGACGGGATTCGTCTCTCCCGGTATAGGGAGTTGATGTTGCGCTGTGTTCGATTGGCTATAACCGGAAATCCCTGGCCAGGGTTGCTGAGATTTACTGGTAAGTGTTACCAGTAGTTTCTCGAAATGTTATAGACCACATATCGACAGGACTTATCGAGCTACTGGGGTCTGACGTTTACCACCCCTAGGCGAGATATGCGACATATCGGACGATCAGACCGGACTGTACGGTAAGTGTTACTGGTTCGATTCACGGGAGTGTGAGCGGGCTTGCTCGTCGATCTTCGAATCGCTCAATACCCGGGTGGCCGTTACATTTAGCAGACCGCTTGCGGCTTGTGGGTGCTTGATATGATCATCACCTGCTGCCGGCGTATTGACGAGTCTTTAGAGTCCTACACAGAGGTTTCCTGGCTCAAGCGAAATGAAATAGGAGCGCATATGAGATATGTGCAGGACCGAGAATAATACCAGTATGTGATACTATATTCGATTCTCGCGATATATGACATTGATCGGTTATATGCGATATTGCCGGGTTATCGGATCAAGTGTTGATTCGATAAGTTGTTACTATTGATATTAGTCGGTTATATGCGATATGACCGGATCGTTAAATCAAGTATTGATTTAATGATTTAATGTATAATTATATATTAGATATATTACTTTACATTGACTAATATTGTTCACTTTAAAAAGGATTTTCTCACTTGATGTGCACATTGTATATGTGATATATTTTTGTGCACTTGATTGTATCATATTTGATGATACATGAAAGTTTGTGTGTATGATTAAACCATGGTTATGTTAATGGTTAGGGTTTTGTTTATTTACTTATTCATTTATTTATTTATTCATTTTGGAAAGAAAAATAGAATGGTTGCTTATTTTGTTCTTTTGTTGAAACTTCATGAAGTGTTGAAAACTTGACCATTTTGTTACTTTCCTAAACCTAACCGTTCACCTAATCCTAGTTAATTCTCTACACTAAACTATGGTTATAAATATGATAAGTATCATTTTACTTTCTATTTTAAATATACTTATCATATTCTTTTCTTCTTCTTCTCCTTCTTCAAGATGAAGAAAAGCTTGCTACCATCAATGGTGAAATGAGAAAAAGTGTGAGAAATCCAATTCTAAAGTGAACCCACTTCCTATTTCTTCATCCTCTACCACTTGCCAAGTAGTATTGGGTGTTTTCTTCACAAGTTTCATGACTTGGTGAAGTTGGAGCTTGATCTTGAGTCGCCTCGACGTAGATCATCTTCGGTATCGAAGTCGGCGACCTAGCCCGATCTTTTCTCCGATGAAACCACCGTGAGAGTACGGATTTCGATAGGTACAGCGAAGGGACGTCATCGTGGAGCCTAGGAAGTGGAGGAACGGATCTACAAAGCTTGTAGTCACTTTCCTTTAGCAATAAAGTCATTTACTTGCTTGCATCGCCTTATCTTCTAGTTAACGATCCGTATTAGGGTTTGTAGGCACATGAAAAATTTGAATTGGGCATGTTTGATTTGTTGTGAGACCTCATTATTGTGCTTAGGAACCCAACAGTGGTATCAGAGCCTAGCTAGAGCCTTAGGCGATGCGTAGACGGAATTAGAAACCCGATCAAACCTGAAACGCCAATCCATGACCCCTCTCTGGACATTTTTTCAAAACTGGGTTTTTTCAGATTAAAAATTCTTCAAAAATTCAGCAGGGAGTCCTAAGAATTACGGTGCAAAAACGACCAAAAGATGTGCCAAAAGCGCGGCGGAACCGCGGCAGAAGCCTGGCTTAGGCGGTTCCGTGGCCAAATTATGAGATCAGCTTTCAATTTTTGCACAGTAATTTGTTTCTTCAGGTGCTAATTTTTCTGGGAATTTTTAATTTGCACTTAAGAGTTGAGTTTTTTGGGGTGTTTTGGAGCTTCGATGATTCGATTGGAAATTTCAAACTTTGTCTGTGTTTTTCCGGATAATTTTAGAATACATTAAAAAGTTCGACCGGATATAAATACCCACTTTTTCCCCTACCGGGAAATTTCCAATTGTTGGATTTTTCCGTAGTTTAATGATGTTCCAAGTAGTGCAAGTAACGCGATGGTCCCTCTAGAAGACAACACACCTTAACTCGATTATGTGACCGTCTTGAACTGCCCTTTGAACCTTAGGGTTTGGGGCAGTACGGCGTGCCACATGTGAGGCGTTGGCTTGACCATTCTACGGCTGGACCGTTGGTACTGAGGCACGAAGTGAATGTTTTTAAACTTATTTTATGTGTTGAGCTATTTCGGGAAAACATGGGTGTTCGAATGTTCGATCGGAAAGTTTAACATTTTCTATTTATCCGGAATGTGATACAATAATTGGAATTCACAAGTAGTTATGAGATAACTGAATGAATGTTATAAACATAGTAGTTTAGTCTGACTTAATCAGTTGCCATGGAATTTTGATGCGATCAAATGTCCGTCGCAATCACGTAGTGTACGCGGATGCTCGCTGGGTAAACATAATAGACAGCCTCACCCCATAGCCTCGAACAAGTGACTGTAGGAGAACCACGTCGCCGAAAGCATCCGTTCGGGTGCTCGCGGCAGTGGTGTTCCTCCTTGGTGCACTTAGTCGACGGCGTCGGGGATGCGGCCGCCTACTAAAGTTTGCGACGAGCATTCGATCAGGATGTCGGGAATCTTGTTGAATTGCCTGACTTGATATTGAAAAGAGTTTTCGATAATGAGACTAAAATGCGTGGTTTATAATTGTTAGGCAAGCGATGTCTATGTATTTCATTTGATTAGGCATGTGATGTCTAAAGAGATTGTTGATTCCAACTGTTGTAATTTTACACTTTCTTTTATGTGACCATAAGTGTAGTATGTAGTGGTATTGCCGATTGTCGTTACTATACGTCGACGACAATCGGTGTATGCATACTTACTTACGTTGATGACATGTGATGTTATGTGTTGCTGGATATGTTATATTGGATCGTCGTGTTCGAATAGCCGGGTTTTTTTTATGTGAGATGAGTGTTTTTCATTTTCATTCATGTAAAAACTTGTATGTAATATTCTTTTATTGGGGCACTTCCAGGTTGCGGAAGCTGTCACCCTTTGTATATTATTTACTTTTCCGCACTAGGATAGACCCAGAGAGGGGAGCACAAGTAACCGGGTTCTAGAGTCCAGTGGGAGACCAACTCGAGGAGTCGAGTCCGGGTCTCCTAACCCTAGAATTGGTAGGGTTGCTTGCCGCTCTCGTAGGGGTCTAGGGGTGTGGGTTTGGCTATTCATCACAACCGTGGAATCCGTGTTTTATACTGGCTCGTATTGAAAACTCGGACGTCCTAGTATATCCAATATTTCATATGACATTTTCTGGTGCGTTATCTGTGATGTGATCATGTGATATGATCAGTTAGATATTATATTTAGTATAAATGATATATTATATAGACGTTGCTTATGTGTTACACCCGCGCTAGCCCTGCCTCGCTCTGGCGTTAATTACCTAACCTAACGATGCAGACGGGACATCGAGGCCAATGCGGATGGCATAAGCATACGTTATATTTATCTGTGATGTTTAGGTGGACTTAAATGATAGGACTTCATTAATATGATTAATGAAAATAAAAGAAACCTAAAGATGTTGAGGAATCAAATTTCTTAAAAAAACAGGTAGCTACAGTTCTTGCTTTCCATCGCGGTGTTCCATGTAGAACATCCTGCACCTTATTCGATAAGGAAAGGACCGAGATCCCTTCACCGGGAGTGACTCCTTTAGCAATAAATGGCAGATGCTACAACTCTCGGTTTGTCTTTTGATTGCTTCTATAGTTTCTGCTTTGCACAGTGATATATGTGATATATCCCGCAGCTCATTCGATGAGGAAAGGGCCGACGATCCCTTCACCGGGAGTGACCCCTCTAGCAAAACTAAAAAAGTCTCAAAAACACTCCATTTCAAAAATCATTTGATTCTACAACGATATCAAGTTCATTACGCAATAGGTTTTCAGAAAAACCTGTCGTAGCCCTCCGTCATTTCAGATAAGTACTATTTAGTATTCAAACTGCGGTAGTTTGGCATGCGTCAAGGCGTAGTGTACGGTAGCAAACTAGTGCTTATCTGCTTGCATACGATGCGATTGGATTAGGGTATTCGCACGGCGTTGTTTGGCATGCGTCAAGGGTCGTGCGGGTGGGTTTAATTCAATCAAGAAATGTACGGGTTAAACTTGACTAGCGGACTATGGGTTATTTGGCATGCGTCAAGGTCATAGCACGCTAGGGGCAAAATATTATCGGGAATTTCAAGTGTTGAAATTTGCAATGAGATTGCATACCTTCTATGAGATAGTTGGATCCCGATACCTGCTGTGAGTGATTGTTATTCCTGGAAGAGTTTTACACATTACAATTAGCCGATCAAGTAGCTGTCTAGAAAGGTGTCAACGGGGTTACGCCTCTGGGAAAACGAGGTTTACATTAATTTGGTTCGTGCGAAAGCACGGGGGACCTCCCTCAAAGTACCGACACTGGCCTGGTGGAAAGATTGGCGAACTTATAGCGTGTAATTAATCCTGGCTAGTCTTTCCTTTTAGGGATTGAAGGAAGATTTGATAAAAACAGTGGGGGCCATCCTGATTAGATAAAATAATAACCAATCTATTCTTGCAAGAGCGCACGCTGAGTGTTTTCTTCTTTCTCTCTCTAGGTAGCGACCATATCATGCCTTAATCAAGATAATAATACGGATATTGACCGAACACACTTGTTATACTTTGCTGGGGAAAGTTGGTCCCGCTCCAACTTATAATTGTTATAAGACAGAGCAGGAAATAGGGGAATACCAGGATTCCCATGCCGCCCAAACAAAGAAAGTGCATGAGATGCATTTCCTTCGGGTGTGTTCATTACAAAGAGTTGTTTCTCAGTCTTCTCTACGTCCTAGGTATATGATGCCGGATCAGGATCCCGCATATGTAATTTGTTATATGGGCTACAGATAGGTAAAGAATTGAGAACGGGTGATAAGTTTCATGAGACAGAAAACGGGGCAAGTGTTGCAGCCAAGTCTGTTGGTCACTGTCACCCTGTATTACCTGTACATTGATTCTGAACAAATGCTATTAGATACCGTACCTGATATACAAAATCATATCAATCTCTTTATTTACTAAAGAAAGGATATAATTTTGTATTGTTGGATAATGTTTTGAACATTTCCTATATCAAAAGTTGATCGGTTCAGGCACGTTATCTAAAAGCATTAACGATCTAAATCAAACTACGGTTCTTAGTATACAGAACACACACAAGAGGAAGAGTTCAGAAATGAACGAATTCTTCTTGAGGTATTGTAGACTAGGTCATATCAATGCGACCCGACCAGCTTGAGTTACATAGTAGATGCATATTTAAATCAGTTTGAATTTACATCTTATGAAACTTGCGAGTCATGTCACAAAGATATAATGACCCCAGCTCTGTTTTTTGGAAACAGAGAAAGAGTTAGTAAACTCTTGTGATTGATACATGATGATGTATGTAAGGTCCCCTGTATACATATACCAAGACCGGTTCTTTTTACTTCATTACATTCTCTGATAATCTCTCAAGATTCAGACATATGTTCCTGTTGAAACACAAGTCCGAACCTTTTGAGATATTCAAAGAATATGATTTAGAAGTAGAGAACCAAAATACGGGTATAAGTATTATGTCCTTTGATGAGATCAAGAAGGAGAATACTTGAGCACGGTATTCCTGGACTATTCTAAAGGAGAATGAGATTCTCTCTCAGCATTATTCCTCCGCATACACCATAGCACGATGGTGTATCAGGGCGGAGCAATTACACCTTATTTGATATGGTGTGCTCTACGATGAGTACTTCTGAGTTTCCTATTTCCTTTTGGGAGTTATGCACTTGAAAAGTTGCATACCTATTGAATAAGGTTCAAATCAAATCAGTTTCCTACCACTTCATATGTGATATGGAAAGGGAAGAGCCTATTTTTTTTAAGTTAGTTAAGATTTGGGGTTGTCCGGGCTAGTCTAAAAGCATAATCCGGCCAAGCTCGAGGCAAGGTCTGTTATGTACAACTGGAAAGGTTCCAGCTATACAAATTACAACAGATGATTTGGAAGAACCAAAGGATTCAATAGATTCCAACGAACCTCCGCCTCTCCGCCGATCTAGTAGGGTTCCTCACCCACCTGAGAGATACTTCGGTTTCTTTATGACAGTGGGAGCGAGGATTGCATCATGAGATGATGACCCAACTAATTTCGAGCTGGCCATCAGGAGTGGGACTCTGTAAGAATGGTTGGATGCTTAGCGATCTGAGATGGAATCCTTATACACCAACAAAGTATGGACTTTGGTTACTTTATCTGAAGGGTTAAATCCCCATCAGGAGCAAGTATATCTTGAGAAGATTACTTGGTGTACATGGAAAAGTTAAGACTTTCAAAGCTAGACTTGTTAAAGGTTTGCATCATTGACCAGGTATGGATCATGATGAAACTTTTTCTAAAGTTCTATGCTTAAGTCCATCCAGATCCTACTTGCCACGTCTACATACCATGACTACGATATCTGGTGGTTGGGTGTCATGACTACTTTTCTAAATGATGTTTTGGAAGAGAGCGTCTATAAGTACACAGCCAGAGGGCTTCGTAGACAGTGGGAGCAGCGGAAACGTGTGCAAGATGTTTTATGTGATAAAGCAGGCATCGCGCAGTTGGATCGTCTGTTTTGATGTGGTAGTCAAAAAGTTTGACTCCATCAAAATGGTATATGAACCTTGTATATACAAAAAGGTAGTAGGGAGTATGGTGGTGATCCTCATAGAGTACGTGGATGTCATACTCTTGATAGGTGATCAGTCAGAAATAATGTAATTTTAACACGACAATTTCCCCATCTTTTGCACTCATTTACAAGTGTTCGGTATTCATATTTCACATATTAGCAAATCAGTCGTAAAATATCAGATTGCATGTGTTAGACTTTAAAACCGGCACTTTAAGGGAAATTGACTGTATTTTATGGCATCGCATTATCTCTGTATTTGCGCAACACTTGTGTCGAGATTTTTGCAGGAACTTGCAGGTGCAAAGCCAAAAAGAGCTGATCAAAAATACGTCAAGTCAATGATTTCAGATCTGGTAGCAATTCAGAAGGAATTATACAAATCAATATATCCTAAAAAGGCCTAAGAATCAGCCCAAGCCTGTACCAGGAAGCCCAGTCCCCAAGGCTCATAAAGTGCCGCGGATCCGCGGCGGGAGCCTGCTTGCGCCGCGGATCCACCGCACTCTTGCCACGTCAGCAGTTGATTTTTAGGGCATAATTCCTCTCTCAGTCCCAGAAGCTCAGAAAGACACGTCAAATTCCAGAATTATCTCGAAGCTACTGCCAGATCAGCAAAGAAGATTAAGCAAGGCTAATCCTAATTAAGCTCCTAACTAATCACATCTAGAAGCTTCTCCTCTAACTAACTTTTGGAGGGAAATTCAAAATTCATCAACAAACTTTTGGAGGGAAACTTAGAATTCAAATCCTAGATCTAGGGTTTTTGATGTCTATAAATAGGAACCTAGATCTAAGGGTTAAGGGTTAACCAATCATTAGTTAGCTAATCTCCCTCATTCTTTACCTCTAATTCTTCATTTTTTTCCACAAGTCTAGTGACAAGGCTTGTGCAAAACCCTGACTCTAATTCCGCTCCAAATTCAAGATCTTGAGTACCAATCAAGCAAGAAGCCCTTCAACTTTTAGGAGCGGAGCCGATCTTCCATCGGGAAAGTGATCCAAGCCGATCCGCGACTCACGGAGACGAGCGAAGCCAAATCGACGATCGAGTTCTTCCTCTTGTAGTTCTTGAGTGATTGTAACAAAATGGTTGATATAAATAAAAGGTGAAATTCTTTAATCTTGCTTTCTTGTAATTCTTGCATCATGATTAGATCTCAATTTCTAATTATTGTTCTTGTGGTGATGTTTGAGTAAAACTCCGCTCGTAAAGGAGTCGAGAAGATCAATAGAATGATGATGTAACAAATCTTAAAACGACTTTTAAGTCCTACGAGTTTGTAAACCCTAGCAAGTTCAAGAATCGATGACCTAGTTTCGTTGCGATGTTTTCTTGATTGTGATCGCTAGAAATTAGGGATCTACGATCGTTTCTTGAAATTACTAGAGGCTAGAGTATGAATGATATCGATGAAAGAACAAGAGATAAGATGAAACCCTAGTTTCACAAGAAAACTCTAATTCTTGTCGATCATCAACGATCTAGTATCAACTCATCGAAGGATAAGAATACATCATCTTGAGATTGCATCACATCTATAGATCCGATCTACTCCTACGAGCCTCATTTCGATTCTTGATATTTGGTTTGAAAAATCATCACAAATTATCAATTCTTGATTCTATCTTTTACTTTTCTTAGATCTAGATATTTTCTTTTTCTTGAAATACATTTTTAAATCATGAATTGTTTTGTTTTGATTTCTTTAAATTTTCAATTCATCTAATTCGAAACACGAACAGTTACACTTTCCCTGTGGACGATCTGCACTTGCTTACGATCTACATCCGACACCGTAATTGATTGCGGTCAAATAATTTTTGGTTGTGAATTTCTATATAATTTTCTAAATACTACACAACGAGAAATCGTTTCAATCAAATGTCGCCGTTGCCGGGGATAGTGCGCTAATTGTTCGCATTTTGAAATTTGAGTTGAAAGATTTATCCCATTACAATTTTTTTTTAGATCTAAACTCGCACAAACCCTATTACGTGTGTTGTGATTTGATTGCGAGGTAATCTGGAATCATTGGAGCTTGGATAAAATTTTTGTGAATATTCCAGAGAGCTAAGGGGAGTAATAGAAGCAGTCTCCTGAAATTTTGTGCAGCGATCCTCTCATTAGACCGCGTTTCCGTGGCATTAGTGTGCATTTGCCGCGGATCCGCGGTGGGCTTGCTTCTTCTCTGTACCAAAATTCTCAGGCGAATCTTTATCTTTCTTATCTTCTCCCTCATCTGCTCCAATTAACATTTTCCTGCAGGTTTCTTTGCAAATAATCGCAGCGCCGCGCAAAAAGCAAAATTAAATTGTGCGTGTTTTGATTTTGTGGTTGTTTGCATAATTAATATGGATATTAAGGGGCAAAGACCAAATCCAGATTAGGTGGGGAGTTCATTACCCTTCCTAGGCCCCGAAAATCACAAAACTTGCATCCGCATTGACCCTCATTAACTAAAAAATATCTAGAGATGACTCTAAGAACCGTCGCGCTTACTTAGGACAGAAGAAGGCCGTGGGTAATTCATTGCTTATCCGCGTTTCTCTTGTGGTGCCTAGGCAAGTGTGTCGAAGGCTAGTTGTTACTTAATTAGACCCACTACTTACGTAGTGGAGAACCTCCCACTTACCTGGCACTTACCTGGCTACAGGAGGGACAAAGAGGCAGTGGATGATTCTATCTTGCGTTTTGTCTTCTGGAAGTTAGGAGCGGTCTAGAGATTTGACCTAGGTGACCCCTAGAATTAGGGTTTTGTGTGTTGCATTTGTTGTGTTGCATCATATTTTCAAAAATCCGCCCAATTTTCAAAAAAAAACACCGCATTCATTCATTCTCTCCCCTAATTATAAATTCACGCTGCCACTTGTACTAACCCTTTTTAGAGCAAGATAGGCTGGACAATAGGATTCTAGTGCCTGTTTTGTCCGCGTCCCCCGATCGACCCTAAAGTCGGTATTTCTACATTTATACTTTCTTTACCCACCACCACACCCACATCGATGGATCCGTCTCCATCGAATTTCTTTACCACTACTCTGTCGTCGTCCGTTGGTGCGCAGAATCCACCTGGCATCTCTCTCCAAGAAAGATGCTATCCTACTCGAGGTCCCCTTTCCACATGTCATTCCATTCCACCAGCCAACGGGGAAAATTTTCAAATAAAACCCCAATACATCAACCTTCGACCAAAATTCCACGGTCTCGAGTCTGAAGACGCATACGTGTTTATCACGAAATTTGAAAATGTATGCGCAATGATATGTACCTCACAGTTGTCCATGGATGCTATGCGTCTTCGTCTTCTCCCATTTACCTAGTGCGATTTAGCCGAGAAGTGGCTATATAACACTACCGCACATTCCATTTCAAATTGGGATGAATTCGTCAAAGCATCCCTTAAGAAATTTTACCCACATCAAAAGACAGCTCGAGTCCGTAGCGAAATCAATCAATTCACCCAGCTTCCAAATAAAACATTTTCAAAATGTCTTGAACGTTTCAAGGATCTGTTAGTCCAATGTCCACATCACGGCATCCCGAGATGGGAATTGTACCGAATCATATATGAGGGCATTACTCCTTACACAAGACAGACCCTTGAATACATGTGTCAAGGCAACTTTATGACTAAGAATGATGGGGAAGCCTGGGAATTCCTAGAAGATTTCGCTGAAAAATCTTTACAGTGGGAGGGTGTGAGTCAATCGACTAGGGATGACAATGATATTTCCATAGGAATTAGAGCTGAAATTTCAGCTTTGCATAAGAAATTTGACGCTATGGAAAACAAATTTTTAGCCGCTGCCCTAAATCAAATGTCACTCTCCAAAACTGTATGTGGCTGTTGTTCTGATCCGTCTCACTTGACGGAAGAATGTTCGTTTCAAGGTCATGAGCATACCAATGCCGCATTTCAAAGACCTAGAAACGATCCATCTTCCTCCACATATGATCAGGGTTGGAGGAATCACCCGAACTTTGCTTGGAACCAATCCCAATCTCAAAACACGGTTCCAAACATGAATCATTTCCAAAGGGTCCCTCCACCACAACAGCAGACACCACTTCAATTGAGTAAGCAACCCTTTCAATCACAAAACTTCCAAAATCCGGCCAACACTTTTGCACCGTCTAGTCCTTTGCAATTGACCGGTGCAGATAATACCTCTGCCCTAGCACAAACCTTGGATACTTTCATGAAACAATCCATCCAAGGCACGACAAGTTTGCAATCTTCCGTCGAGAATGTGATGAAGATCATTATCTCTCAAATTGAGAATATCAAATCGATGGAAGCACAAATTGCACAACTAAAAGCCGAAATGAGTGCAAGAGAGAAAGGGAAACTTCCAGCTCAACCTTTACCCAATCCTAGTTATTCATATCATGTGGATGCAATCACGTTGAGATCTGGAAGAGTACTTGACAATCATGTTGGGGAAGAGTTTGATGTCACTGATAAATCTATCAATAAAACCCCGGATGAGACCTTTCATTCCACACACACTTCCAATTCTAACCCCAGTTTTTCTACCCCACCACCTTCTTGCGAGCCTATTCTTCGTTTCCCAAAAGGCTCGCCACCTCAGCCCAACTCTTCTAGTTCTCCACAGACGATCCCCACTCCTCTTTTAGGATCATGTCTACCCCCACTTCCTTCTTCTATGATGGACCCAACGCTTATTACTAAAGCACCTTATCCTAATCGGTTAAGGGCAAACACACCGAGTCCACATATGGAGAAGATTATGAACATTTTTAAGCAAGTAAACACCAACATCCCTCTCCTAGATGCCATCCAACAAGTTCCGTCCTATGCGAAAACTCTTAAGAACTTGTGCACTAGGAAGATGAAGACTCAAGTGCCCAAGAAGATTTTCATGGAAAAAACAATAGACACGTCTTTCCCACAACAATTACTGAGGAAACGTAAGAATCCTGGATATCCTACTATTTCCATTTCTATCGGGGAAAAACACATTAACCGTGCTCTACTGGACCTTGGCGCTAGTGTTAACTTGCTTCCATATTCGGTTTACGAGCAACTAGGTATCGGAGAGTTGAAGCCAACCCATTGCACTCTCCAGATGGCTGATCGATCAATCACCAAACCTAGGGGTGAACTGGAGGACGTGTTAATAAAAATCGGGGAATTCATATTCCCTGTGGATTTTATTGTAATTGATACACAGCCTGTAGCGAACCCACGGAATTAAATTCCGGTGATTTTAGGTCGCCCCTTTTTGGCCACTTCCAATGCAATCATCAACTGTCGTAATGGTTCTATGACCCTATCTTTCGGGAATAGGTCAATAGAACTGAACATTTACAAGTTGGGAAGTGTACCCTCCGAACCTACTGCTCAGGTCTGTTCTGTCGACTTAATGGATGTCGACAGTAGCGAATTTGATGATCCTCCTGATACCGATCTTGACTCTTTTTATACGTTATTGTTTGACCCAATTATGTATCATACACATACGGACTCTTCCACCGTGATGTTCGGGTCAACAACTAACACTGATTATGAACTGCTTTTAGAGTCTGAAGATCACCCCGCACTTTGTGACGACATTATTCATCGGGGTATTGATGGAACATTTGAGGAAATCTTCGCTGATGAACTCGCATTTTTAAATGACACGGGTGTTGAGATGAATCATGTTCCACTCAATGAAATTGAACCTCCACCCCTTCTTCTGAATTGTAAAAAGAATGCGAGTAATCCATCACATTCACTGCATCGTCTCTCCAAAATGAGACGCACACACATTCTACTCCATCACTTGACCTTTCCCCACTTCTTCTTTCACCAACCAGAGCACTGCATTGACAAAATTTTTGAATGGTTGGTGTTAACATTCGGTCTTTGCAAAGCTTGGCATCGACCACTGATTTTTGACCCCCTCATATGATTTTCAAAAGATTAACATTGCATAACTCAAGTTTGGGGGGGTATGTTTTTCTGGCTCTTGACAGAAAATTTTTACAAAATTTTGAGCCAAAAATAAGTTTAGGGGAGGTTCTTCACTTAAATATTTTGCCCCCACTAATAAATTCCTCCCAAGCTTACAGGTTTTTCGAGATTCAGTAGAAGGCAACAGTGAGGACGCTGTTGAAAACAAGTTTGGGGGAGGTTTGTGCTTATTTTCGCATCATTTGCATATCATTTGCATAAGCACAAAACATTTTCGAAAAACCTATAAAAATTTAAAAATTTTCAAAAAAGATAAAAATATTTTTGTATATAAATAAGATAATAAAAGATTAGATAGTGAACAATTACATCCATGAGATTAGAAAAATTTTAGAAAACTAAGAAAATTAGAAGTTTTCTTATACGAAATAGTAATAAGTAGTTATGAGCCGTTGTCCCAAAGGTTAGTAAGATGAAGGACGTCACTAATCTGAGGATAAAACTAATTCTGAAAAATAGTTCCTATTCTGGAAGCCAAACATTTTGAACGTGGCTATCCTGCTATTCGCACTTACACGCGTCTTGAAGCCTGGGATAGTAGAGGATACCTTGAAATGCTCTTGTCTTAAAGCCGATGTATGCAGGAAATAAAAAAAAGAATAAAATATATAAAGTGGTGAGAAAAATGGACAATGGTTTTGTTATCACCAAGGGCAATAAAAAATGTATAGCGAGGGTGCTTCTTCACCTAGTGCCCTAAGGCCAACTGGTCTGGGAGTCATTGCTATGCCTTAGGTGGTGCAAGACGAGGAAAATACACCAAATAAGCAAGCACATGAGTAATCGGTCGGTTAGTACCTCAAGAAGTATTAACGGTCGCATGAAAGTGTGTGAGCAATCTCATATAAATATTCATTAATTAAAAAGTACTGAGGCTGATGGGCAAGAGTATGATAGCTTGAATTGAATTCTCCGGGTGTAGGGATGTCCTTTACACACACGCAGGGTGATATGATCGATGTTTGGAAGAAAGATAGGAATGAAGAATAAGACGATGTTTTATTGAGTGAGGACGTGATTTCCGACATCTTTTCATGACTATTAAGATAGGGCTCATGACAACTAAAAAGCTAGCTTAGTTGGAAACCCTAATTTTCAACGCTTTTCTTCTACTATTCTTTTTTTTAAATGTAATATTTATGATCTTTCTTTTATTATTGGATTTTGTGGGTGCAATCCGCTGAAAACCCTCAGGAGACAACACTCCTCCTACTAGGAACACCTAGAGGTTTAAAGGCTTATTGCACATGCTCAGTGCAATCGTGTTGCCTACGAAAGTGTGCTAGTTAGTTTTTCTCTTTCTTTATTTTCTCCGTCTCTTTTTAATAAAACAATTCGCTCGAGACGATCGAAATTAAGTTTGGGGGAATTTGATCAGTCGGAAATAATGTAATTTTAACACGGCAATTTCCCCATCTTTTGCACTCATTTAGAAGTGTTCGGTATTCATATTTCATATATTAGCAAATCAGTCGTAAAATATCAGATTGCATGTGTTAGACTTTAAAACCGGCACTTTAAGGGAAATTGACTGTATTTTATGGCATCGCATCATCTCTGTATTTGCGCAACACTTGTGTCGAGATTTTTGCAGGAAATTGCAGGTGCAAAGCCAAAAAGAGCTGATCAAAAATACGTCAACTCAATGATTTCAGATCTGGTAGAAATTCAGAAGGAATTATACAAATCAATATATCCTAAAAAGGCCCAAGAATCAGCCCAAGCCTGTACCAGGAAGCCCAGTCCCCAAGGCTCATAAAGTGCCGCGGATCCGCGGCGAGAGCCTGCTTGCGCCGCGGATCCGCCGCACTCTTGCCACGTCAGCAGTTGATTTTTAGGGCATGATTCCTCTCTCAGTCCCAGAAGCTCAGAAAGACACGTTAAATTCCAGAATTATCTGGAAGCTACTGCCAGATCAGCAAAGAAGATTAAGCAAGGCTAATCCTAATTAAGCTCCTAACTAATCACATCTAGAAGCTTCTCCTTTAACTAACTTTTGGAGGGAAATTCAAAATTCATCAACAAACTTTTGGAGGGAAACTTAGAATTCAAATCCTAAATCTACGGTTTTTGATGTCTATAAATAGGAACCAAGATCTAAGGGTTAAGGGTTAATCAATCATTAGTTAGCTAATCTCCCTCATTCTTTACCTCTAATTCTTCATTTTTTTCCACAAGTCTAGTGACAAGGCTTGTGCGAAACCCTAACCCTAATTCCACTCCAAATTCAAGATCTTGAGTACCAATCAAGCAAGAAGCCCTTCAACCTTTTAGGAGCCGAGCCGATCTTCCATCGGGAAAGTGATCCAAGCCGATCCGCGAATCACGGAGACGAACGAAGCCAAATCGACGATCGAGTTCTTCCTCTTGTAGTTCTTGAGTGATTGTAAGAAAATGGTTGATATAAATAAAATGTGAAATTCTTTAATCCTGCTTTCTTGTAATTCTTGCATCATGATTAGATCTCAATTTGTAATTGTTGTTCTTGTGGTGATGTTTGAGTAAAACTCCGCTCGTAAAGGAGTCGAGACGATCAATAGAATGATGATGTAACAAATCTTAAAACGACTTTTAAGTCCTACGAGTTTGTAAACCTTAGCAAGTTCAAGAATCGATGACCTAGTTTCGTTGCGATGTTTTCTTGATTGTGATCGCTCGAAATTAGGGATCTACGATCGTTTCTTGAAATTACTAGAGGCTAGAGTATGAATGATATCGATAAAAGAACAAGAGATAAGATGAAACCCTAGTTTCATAAGAAATCTCTAATTCTTGTCGATCATCATCGATCTAGTATCAACTCATCGAAGGATAAGAATACGTCATCTTGAGATTGCATCACATCTATAGATCCGATCTACTCCTACGAGCCTCATTTCGATTCTTGATATTTGGTTGGAAAAATCATCACAAATTATCAATTCTTGATTCTATCTTTTACTTTTCTTAGATCTAGATATTTTCTTTTTCTTGAAATACAATTTTAAAGCATGAATTGTTTTGTTTTGATTTCTTTAAATTTTCAATTCATCTAATTCGAAACACGAACAGTTACACTTTCCCTGTGGACGATCCGCACTCGCTTACGATCTACATCCGACACCGTAGTTGATTGCGGTCAAATAATTTTTGGTTGTGAATTTCTATATAATTTTCTAAATACTACACAACGAGAAATCGTTTCAATCAATAGGGAAGGAGTTTCCTAAGCTACTCTTGGTCAATCTCCGCTTATCATAAAGATTCTCTATATAGGATCAAAGTGATACCTCCTAAATCCTGAGTTTTCATCTATGAGATAGATATAACTGGATGCAAGGATTCTCACTAGTTGTAGTGAGATGGTATCAATCGAGCCTGGGGAGAACCACTGGAAAGGTTCCAGGGTGATAAGGACGACTGAATGCCAATCACATGCATTGTTTTTACCCTCAGTGGAGGGACGGTATGTTGGAAGAGTTCCAAGCTAGATACCGTGGCATACTAGACGATAAAGGCAAGATACATCGTTACCAAAGATGCTACCAAAAAGGAAGTCTGGGTGTATATTAGTTCATGAGATGAACTTAGTTCCTCCCATTGTGTGACAATAGAGTTATGGCTTATGCCAAGGAACGTCTGTCCCATCAGTGATTCAGACATATTCTGAGGCAGCATCACCTGATCATGGAGATGGTTGATCTCCAAGGAGATCGAGGTTAGGATAGTAGACTCAGAGGACAACACGGCGGATCCACTCACAAAGGCCTTTTCCCAGAGAGAGACTTTTATGGGATAGTTGAGTATGAGATACTACAACCACTGCTATCAGATGGCCCTAGTGCAAGTGGGAGATTGTTAGTTATATGTATGCCCTAGAGGCCATTACTGTACATAGGATGTATATTGTAATGGATGCGGGGACATATATATGGAGGACTTTCTTGCTCGACATAATAGTATGCTATCTGGTTGCTTTTTACCTTAACGTGTACACTGATTGTCTGTCTGTTACATGTTGGTAAAGCCCTTAAGATGTGTACTTGACTACCTGGACTGTGATGCGGATCATACTAGTGGGGACATGGTTGTCCATAAGTACATCCTTCAAGGTCCCTAGTCGTGGGTATATCGAGACGGGGCATTGGTATACCAGAGTAGACTAGCGTATACCTTCTCGACCCATACAGATGGGCGGTGGATGATCCCATATCCATTGGTGTTTGACATCAGAGATGATATACGGGTGCTCAGTGGAGACTGGGTACACTGGACGGACTCGCCGAGAACTCCCAGATGGTATTATACCTCACGTCAGATGGCAGTTCTCTGGTGACACCGGTACAGGTTAGTCTGTAGACTCGAGATCGTCATAGAGTCTTGTTTGATTCCCACTGTGCTTTGATTTCCACCTTACCATGTCCAAGAAGGCGTGCAAAACGGTGGTTTTTGGGTACAGTCCTGAATCATATGGAGGCAATGAGCGATAGGAGAGGATTCATCTATCCTGGTATAGGGAGTTGATGTTGCGCTGTGTTCGATTGGCTATAACTGGAAATCCCTGGCCAGGGTTGCTGAGATTTACTGGTAAGTGTTACCAGTAGTTTCTCGAACTGTTATAGACCTCATATCGACACGACTTATCGAGCTACTGGGGTCTGACGTTTACCACCCCTAGGCGAAATATGCGATATATTAGACGATCAGACTGGACTGTACGGTATGTGTTACTGGTTGGATTCACGGGAGTGTGAGCGGGCTTGCTCGTCGATCTTCTGATCGCTCAATAACCGGGTGGCCGTTACGTTTAGCAGACTGCTTGCTACTTGTGGGTGTTTGATATGATCAACACCTACTGCCAGCGTATTGACGAGTCTTTAGAGTACTACACAGAGGTTTCCTGGCTCAAGCGAAATGAAATAGGAGCGCATATGAGATATGTGCGGTACCGAGAATAATACCAGTATATGATACTGTATTCGATTCTCGCGATATGTGACATTGACCGGTTATATGCGATATAGCCGGGTTATCGGATCAAGTGTTGATTCGATAAGTTGTTACTATTGATATTAGTCGGTTATATGTGATATAACCGGATCGTTAAATCAAGTATTGATTTAATGATTTAATGTATAATTATATATTAGATATATTACTTTACATTGACTAATATTGTTCACTTTAAAAAGGATTTTCTCACTTGATGTGCACATTGTATATGTGATATATTTTTGTGCACTTGATTGTATCATGTTTGATGATACATGAAAGTTTGTGTGTACGATTAAACCATGGTTATGTTAATGGTTAGGGTTCTGTTTATTTACTTATTCATTTATTTATTTATTCATTTTGGAAAGATAAATAGAATGGTGGCTTATTTTGTTCTATTGTTGAAACTTCATGAAGTGTTGAAAGCTTGACCATTTTGTTTCTTTCCTAAACCTAACCATTCACCTAACCCTAGTTGATTCTCTACACTAAACTATGGTTGTAAATATGATAAGTATCATTTTACTTTCTATTTTAAATATACTTATCATTTTCTTTCTTCTTCTTCTCCTTCTTCAAGATGAAGAAAAGCTTGCTACCATCAATGGTGAAATGAGAAAAAGAGTGTGAAATCCAATTCTAAAGTGAACCCACATCCTATTTCTTCATCCTCTACCACTTGCCAAGTAGTATAGGGTGTTTTTTCACAAGTTTCATGACTTAGTGAAGTTGGAGCTTGATCTTGAGTTGCCTCGATATAGATCATTTTCGGCTTCGAAGTCGGCGACCTAGGCAGATCTTTTCTTCGATCAAACCACCGCGAGAGTCCGGATTCCGATAGGTACAGCAGAGGGACGTCATCGAGGAGCCTAGGAAGTGGAGGACCGGATCTACAAAGGTTGTAGTCACTTTCCTTTAGCAATAATGTCATTTACTTGCTTGCATCGCCTTATCTTCTAGTTAACGATCCGTATTAGGGTTTGTAGGCACATGAAAAATTTGAATTGGGCATGTTTGATCTGTTGTGAGACCTCATTAGTGTTCCTAGAAACCTAACAACCCCAAGCATTCAAGGGGGTATATGGTCTATCACACTGATGAACAAAAGGTGTTTGTCGCCCACCACATTGTGTTCTTAGAAAGCGAATTTCTTGCAGAAGAAATTAGTGGGAGCGCGGTAGAACTGGAAGAAATTCCAGAACCTCAAACTGCTACCGAGGACTTAGAAGAATCTCAGATTTTAATAGAACATGACGAACCAACGCCCCTCCGCAGATCTAGTAGGCTTTCTCATCCCCCTGAAAGATACTATGATTTTCTTCTTGATGTGGATTGAGAGGATTGCATTATCGATGATGATGAGCCTACTAGTTTTCAGTCGGCTATCATGAATAGCAACTCGGTGAAGTGGCTGGATGCTATGAGATCCGAAATGGAATCCGTGTACACCAATAAAGTATGGACTTTAGAAGTTGCTCCTCCTGGGGTGAAACCAGTTGGGTGCAAATGGATCTTCGAAAAGAAGATTGGTGCATTTGGACAAGTGGAAACCTATAAAGCTAGACTAGTTGCAAAAGGTTTTCGTCAAAGACCAGGATTGGACTATGATGAAACTTTTTCACCAGTAGCTATGCTTAAATCCATTCTTCATGCTTTCCATTGCTACCTTCCATGACTATGAAATCTGGCAAATCGATATAAAAACAGCTTTTCTAAATGGCCATTTAGAAGAAAGTGTTTGCATGGATCAACCAAAAGGTTTCTTAGACAGTGGGAGCAGCGGAAGAGTGTGCAAATTGCTTAAATCCATTTATGGGTTAAAGCAAGCATCGCGGAGTTGGAACATTTGCTTTTATGAGACGGTCAAGGAATTTGACTTTATCAAAAATGTAGATGAACCATGTATTTATAGGAAGATTGTAGAAGAAGCAGTAGTCTTCCTCGTTTTGTACGTCGACGACATACTA
Organism: Agapanthus africanus; assembly: GCA_030015575.1. NCBI lineage: Eukaryota > Viridiplantae > Streptophyta > Magnoliopsida > Asparagales > Amaryllidaceae > Agapanthus > Agapanthus africanus. Next base: position 659,151,930 of record CM057341.1, read on the forward strand.
CCGATAGGGAATGATATCCCTATGCTATAATTGGTAGAGCTCTTTTTGTCACAGAAATTCTCTATGAAAGACTTGGGAGATGCATCATACATTCTGGGCATTAAGATCTATCGTGATAGATCTAATAGAATGTTGGGACTTTCACAGTCCTGGTATATTGACACTGTACTAAAGAGATTTAGTATGGAAGATTCCAAGCGCGGCAATATGCCCGCTTGTCACGGGATCACCCTCTGCAAAGAGATGTCTCCAATGACTAATGAAAAGAGGGCTCACATGGGCATTATACCCTACGCTTCGGCTGTAGGATCTATAATGTATGCGATGTTATGTACGAGGCCAGATGTAGCTTACGCACTTAGTGTGGTAAGCAGGTATCAATCTGACCCAGGTGAGAAACATTGGATAGAGGTAAAGAACATTCTCAAGTACCTGAGAAGGACTAAGAAGATGTTCTTAGTTTACGGTAATGGGGACTTCCAGGTAGAGGCTTTTACCGACTCCGGCTTCCAAAGTGACAAAGATGATTCTAAATCCATTTCGGGTTTTGTGTTTACCCTCAATGGAGGGGCGGTATGTTGGAGGAGTTCTAAATAGGATACCGTCACAGACTCAACTATAGAGGCTGAGTATATAGCTGCTTGTGAAGCCGCAAAAGAGGCTGTCTGGATAAAGAAGTTCATTTTTGAACTTCAAGTGGTTCCGTCCATTGCTAATTCAATACCTTTGTATTGTGATAACAATGGGGATATGGCATTAGCAAAGGATCCAAGGTCCCATCAAAAATCCAGGAATATTTTAAGGAGGTTTCACCTGATCAAGGAGATCGTGTATCGTCGGGAGATCGAGGTACGGAGAGTAGATACAAAAGACAACACGGCAGATCCAAACACCAATGCCATCCCTCAAGTCCAGTTCAAGAGGCTGTTTGAGATGATGGGCATGCGGTACGCCAGAAACTTGATCTAGTGCAGATAGTGTGTACTCATTGCACCAATTATAGGCCTTAGTGCAAGTGGGAGATTGTTGGATATATATGCCCTAGAGGCCTATATTGTATAGGATGCTTGGGATATGTATGTACATGACAGTCTTGCTTGATATGATAGTACGCTATTTGGTTTGTCTTTATCTTAACATATGATATATTTTGTGTTGTATTCATTTATATATACATGTTGATAAAGCCGATACGGTGTTTGCCTGACTACCGGCGTTGTGATGGCAGTCATACTAGTGGGAGCTGGATAGTCATTAGGCACATCCTTAGATGTCCCTAGTCGCAGGAGTATCGAGATTGGGCATCGATACTCCGGAGTAGACTAGTGTATACATATCTAGACCCTAACGAGGGGCGATGGATTGGTCCCGCAGCCATTGGTGGTGTGCACCTAAGATTGTATACAGATGCTCACTGGGTGTGAGTACACCGGACAGGACTCACCGAGAACTGACTGGATGGTATTATACCTAACGTCAGATAGCAGTTCTCAGGTGACATGTATGCAGGTAGTCTGTTGACTTAAAGTCATCATTTGTCTCGTATGGGTTCCCACTGTGCTTTGATTATTACCCTACCACGGCTCAAAGGAGTCATGCAAACAAGTTTTAGTTGGGCACAGTCCAGAGCCACGTGGAGGCAGTGAGCGACTGTTAGGGATTCGTCTCTCCCGCTATAGGGAGTTGATATCGCACTGTGGTCGGCTGGTCATTACCATAGTCCCTGGCCAGGGCTGATTGAGAATTACTGATGGACTGATCAGTAGATTCTCGGATGGTCTTGTGCCATACCGACTCGACTTGTATGGTTATTAGGGGTCTAACGTCCACCACCTCCCTAGAGCATACATGCGATACTTTTAGACGAACAGATCGGACTGCGCGATATTGTCACGGACAGGCTCAGTAGGATTTCGGATGGGTTATCTCATCGGCTTTTCTTATCGACAACTACCTGGGGACCGTTACGTACAGCTAATGCCGCTTACGGTCTGTGGTTAAACCCACTGCCCGCGTAGTAATCGAGTCTTTAGAGTCCCACACAGAGATTTCCCAAACCCAGGAGAAAAGATATAGAGGTCGTATGGTTTTACGACAAAAGTTCGGACGCATACGTGTTTAAACGCACGTACGACATTCGGACAGTTTTTACTAGCCGGCTTTGGTTTAAGCCTGATTCTAGTATCAGGTTATTGGATTTATACAGTCTAAAGTTTTTCCGTGTTTTTACGGATACGAGGTGCGTTCTCGTAATTTCCAAGAAGCTTCTAGAAGGATGTGACATGAGTGGTTAAGGTAGCATTTTCATTAATTGCTTTTGCGACTCATTCTTATGATTCATCATATCATTAAATGCGTCATTAATGCATCATTAATGATCTAATGACTCACATGATGAATCACTCTTCTTGAATAAATGAAGCATGGTGAATAATCATTTAATTGATATTATTTGATAATTCATTATGCTTTACTTATTCAAGTGAGAAGCTTTTCTCTTCTCATTATCATCTCCACCTTCTCTCTCCTCAAGCTCTTTCTCCTTCTTCAAACCCTAATCCTACCAATCATGAGTTGAGTACAAGGATTAGTAAAGACTAAACACTCCATAAACTATCTCTACATCACCTTAGTTACTCTAATTAGCAACTAGAGAAACTAAGTAACCTCAAGTTTAGAGGTAATAGCTTGGATTAGGGTTCTCGGGTGGATCGTCTATCATGGAAGGAAGCCGAGGAGGACGTGGAGATCCAAAGAGGCCGTAGAGATCGTAAAGACGAAAGACTAGAATCGTTTGGTATAATTTCTTTACAAAGTAGCTTAGAACTCTATGCTTATTGTTAAGTATTGTTTAGAAACGATCTTCGGTTAGTTGATGTTCGCTTTTTAAACATGATTGTTTTTCAAATTTCCGCCTCCCCGCAACTCGTGGGGTGTTGCACATCAACTTACAGGAGGGTCCCATATCCATTGGTGTTTCACATCAGAGAAGGTATATGGGTGCTCAGTAGAGACTGGATACACTGGACGTACTCGCCGAGAACTCTTAGATGGTATTATACATCATGTCAGATGGCAGTTCTCTGGTGACACTGGCACAGGTTAGTCTGTAGACCCGAGATCGTAATAGAGTCTTGTGTGATTCCCACTGTGCTTTGATTTCCACCTCACCATGTCCAAGAGGGCATGCATGTAAGTCGATGTTCAACACCCTAATACTTATGGGGAGGCAGAAATATGAATAACAATCTTGTTCTATGATTAAACATCGAATAACCGTATGAATCGTTTGCTAAACAAGTTTTAACAAAAGCTATAGAGTTCTAAACTACTATGTTAAGAGATTATACCAAATGGTTCTAGTCCTTCGTCTTAATGTTTTCTACGGCCTCTTTGGATCTCCACGTCCTCTTCGGCTTTCTTCCGTGATAGACGATCCACCCGAGAACCCTAATCCAAGCTATAACCTCTAAACTTGAGGTTACTTAGTTTCTCTAGTTGCTAAATAGAGTAGCTAAGGTGATGTAGAGATAGGTTATGGAGTAATTAGTCTTTCCTAACCCTTTTTCTTAACTCATGATGATAGGATTAGGTTTGGTGAAGGAGAGAGAACTTGAAGAGAGAGAGTGAGAAGATGATAATGATAATTATTTTGATAATGAAATAGCTTCTCACTTGATATATGAAACATAATGAATAAAAAGAAAATGAATAATATGAGATTATTCATCATGTTTCATAAATGCAAGTGGGTGATTCATTATGTGAGTCATTAAGCATTTAATAATGCATTAATGACATGATGAATCACTCACAATGAGTCACTAAATCATTAAATGAAAATGCCACCTCTCCCTCCAAGTCATCACCTTCTAGAAGCTTCTCGGAAAATTACGAGAACGCCCCTCCCATCCGTGAAAACATGGAAAATCTTTAGACTGTACAAATCCAATAACCTGATACTAAAATCTCGCTTAAACCAAAGCCGGCTAGTAAAAACTGTCCGAATGTCGTACGTGCGTTCAAACACGTATGCGTCCGAACCTTTGTCGTAAAACCATACGACCTCTATATCTTTTCGCCTGGGTTTGGGAAATCTCTGTGTGGGACTCTAAAGACTCGACTACTACGCTGGCAGTGGGTTTAACCACAGACCGCAAGCGGCACTAGCTGTACGTAACGGTCCCCAGGTAGTTGTCGATAAGAAAGCTGATGAGGTAACCCATCTGAAATCCTACTGAGCCTGTCTGTGACAATATCCGCGCAGTCCGGTCTGTTCATCTAAGAGTAACGCATGTATGGTCTAGGGAGGTGGTGGACTTCAGACCCCTAATAACCGTACAAGTCGTATCGGTATGGTTTGAGACCACCCGAGAATCTACTGATCATTCCATCAGTAATTCTCAATCAGCCCTGGCCAGGGACTTATGGTAATGACCAACCGACCACAGTGCGATATCAACTCCCTATACCGGGAGAGACAAATCCCTAACAGTCGCTCACTGCCTCCACGTGGCTCGGGACTGTGCCCAACTGAAACCTGTTTGCACGACTCCTTTGAGCCTTGGTAGAGTAACAATCAAAGCACAGTGGGAACTCACACGAGACAAATGATGACCTTAGGTCAACGGACTATCTGCATACATGTCACCTGAGAACTGCTATCTGACGTTAGGTATAATACCATCCAGTCAGTTCTCGGCGAGTCCTGTTCGGTGTAATCACACTCAGTGAGCATCTGTATACAATCTTAGGTGAACACCACCAATGGTTGCGGGACCAATCCATTTCCCCTCGTCAGGGTCTAGATATGTATACACTAGTCTACTCCGGAGTATCGATGCCCAATCTCGATACTCCTGCGACCAGGGACATCTAAGGGTGTGCCTATTGACTATCCAGCTCCCACTAGTATGACTGCCATCACAACGCCGGTAGTCAGACAAGCACCCTAAGGGCTTTATCAACATATATATATATAAATACCAAGTAAAATATATCATACGTTAAGACAAAGTCAAACCAAATAGCGTACTATCATATCAAGCAAGACTGTCATGTACATACATATCCCAAGTATCCTATACAATGTAGGCCTCTAGGGCATATATATCCAACAATCTCCCACTTGCACTAAGGCCTATAATTGGCGCAATGAGTACCCACTGTCTCTACCAAATCCAGTAGCTAGCGTACCGCATGCCCAACATCTCAAATAGCCTCTCAAACTGTACTTGAGGAATGGCCTTGGTGAATGGATCTGCCGTGTTGTCTTTTGTGTCCACTCTCCGTATCTCGATCTCCCGACGATCCACAATCTCCCTGATCAGGTGAAACCGCTTTAAGATATGCCTGGATTTCTGATGGGACCTTGGTTCCTTCGCTAAAGCTACAGCGCCATTGTTATCGCAATACAAAGGTATTGGATTGGCAATGGACGGAACCACCTGAAGTTCAGAAATGAACTTCCTCATCTAGACAGCCTCTTTTGCGGCTTCACTAGAAGCTATATACTAAGCCTCCATAGTTGAGTCTGCGACGGTATCTTGTTTGGAACTCTTCCAATATACCGCCCCTCCATTGAGGGTAAACACAAAACCCGAAATGGATTTAGAATCATCCTTGTCACTTTGGAAGCCGGAGTCGGTAAAAGCCTCTACCTGGAGGTCCCCATTACCGTAAATCAAGAACATCTCCTTAGTCCTTCTCAGGTACTTGAGAATGTTCTTCACCGCTGTCCAATGTTTCTCACCTGGGTCAGACTGATACCTGCTTACCACACTAAGTGCATAAGCTACATCCGGTCTGGTACATAACATCGCATACATTATTGATCCTACCACCGAAGCGTAGGGTATAATGCCCATGCGAGCCCTCTCTTCATCAGTTTTTGGAGACATCTCTTTGGAGAGGGTGATTCCGTGACAAGCGGGCATATTGCCGCTCTTGGAATCTTCCATACTAAATCTCTTTAATATAGTGTCTATATACCTGGACTGTGAAAGTCCCAATATCCTATTAGATTTATTTCGATAGATCTTAATGCCCAGAATGTATGATGCATCTCCCAAGTCTTTCATGGAGAATTTCTGTGACAAGAAGAGCTTTACTGATTGTAGTATAGGGATATCATTCCCTATAAGTAGTATGTCGTCGACGTACAAAACGAGGAAGACTACTGCTCCTTCTACAATCTTTCTATAAATACATGGTTCATCTACATTTTTGATAAAGTCAAATTCCTTGACTGTTTCATCAAAACAGATGTTCCAACTCCGCGATACTTGCTTTAACCCATAAATGGATTTAAGCAATTTGCACACTCTTCCGCTGCTCCCACTGTCTAAGAAACCTTCTGGTTGATCCATATAAACACTCTCTTCTAGATGTCCATTTAGAAAAGCTGTTTTTACATCCATTTTCCAGATTTCATAGTCATGGAAGGCAGCAATGGCAAGCATGATCCGAATGGATTTAATCATAGCAACTGGTGAAAAAGTTTCATCATAGTCCAATCCTGGTCTCTGATGAAGACCTTTTGCTACTAGTCTAGCTTTGTAGGTTTCTACTTGTCCAAATGCACCAATCTTCTTTTTGAAGATCCATTTGCACCCAACTGGTTTTACCCCAGGAGGAGCAACTTCTAAAGTCCATACTTTATTGGTGTACATGGATTCCATTTCGGATCTCATTGCATCCAGCCACTTCACTGAGTCGCTACTCGTGATAGCCTGCTGAAAACTAGTAGGCTCATCATCATCGATGATGCAATCCTCTCGATCCCCGTCAAGAAGAAAACCATAGTATCTTTCAGGAGGATGAGAAAGCCTACTAGATCTGTGGAGTGGCGTTGGTTCGTCATGTTCTATTGAAATCTGAGATTCTTCTAAGTCTTCGGTTGCAGTTTGAGGTTCTGGAATTTCTTCCAGTTCTACTGCGCTCCCACTAATTTCTTTTGCAAGAAATTCGCTTTCTAAGAAGATAATGTGACGAGCGACAAACACCTTTTGTTCTTCAGTGTGGTAGACCATGTACCCCCTTGAATGCTTGGGGTATCCTACAAACTTGCATAAAACCGATCGTGCTTCGAGCTTGTCCGGATTATGCTTTTTAACATATACCGGACACCCCCATATCTTGATATACTTGAGATATGGTCTCTTCCCACACCACATTTCATATGGAGTGGTAGGTACAGACTTAGTTGGAACTCTATTCAATAGGTATGCGGCTGTTTCTAGAGCAAATCCCCAGAAGGAAAGTGGCAACTCAGCACTACTCATCATTGAACGCACCATATCTAATAGTGTACGATTCCTTCTTTCTGATACACCATTATGCTGAGGTGTATAAGGCGGAGTAAGCTGAGAGAGAATTCCATTCTCTTTTAAGTATTCAAGGAAACTGGTACTTAAGTATTCTCCACCTCGATCAGATCGAAGTGCCTTGATGCTTTTACCAGTCTGTTTCTCTACTTCATTTTTATTCTCCTTAAACTTCTCAAAAGCCTCGGATTTATGCTTCATTAAGAACACATGTCCATGCTTAGAGAAGTCATCAGTAAAAGTGAGGAAGTAGGAGTGACCACTTCATGCATGTATAGACATCGGACTACATACATCACTGTGTACTAGTCCCAAGAGTTCAGTGGCTCTTTCTCCGTGTCCGGTGAACGGAGATTTGGTCATTTTTCCTCTGATACATGATTGACAAGTTGCATATGATGAATATTCAAACGGATCTAGATATCCATCTTTATGTAACTTAGTCAACCTTGTTTCATTTATATGACCAAGTCTACAATGCCATAGGAAAGCTTGATTCGAATCTGGAGCCTTTCTTTTACGCGTGTTTTGAATATTGAAAATTTGAGGTTGATTAAGTATGTATATGCCGTTTTCCAGTGTGTCAAACCCGATCAGTTCTTGATTTAGGAGAATGTTCATGACATTTCTTTTAAGCACAAAATTTTATCCTTTATTCGACAACAAAGATACCGATATAATATTACACAACATACTGGGAATACAAAAACAGCTGTACAATACCAAAATGTGTCCACTATTCAACCCTAGGTGATATTCCCCTATTGCAACTGCATCTACATGCATTCCATTGCCCATCAGGAGAGTCATATCACCTGCCCCCAGTACTCTACTATTTCTCAGATCCTGGAAAGAATTACAGATGTGAGAACCAGAATCGGTATCAAGTACCCATGAAGTAGAGTTTACTGAAAGACAATTTTCGATTATGAACACACCTGAAGCAGAAGCAACATCTTGCTTCATGTCCTTGGCTTTAAAGGCCAAACAGTCCTTCTTCCAGTGCCCTTGCTTGTGACAATAGAAGCACTCGTTCTTTTCTGCCTTCACCCTTCCTGCCTTGTTCGTTCCCTGCACCTTCTTGACCCCACCCTTCGGTTTGGTGGCTTTTATCTTCTTCTTCCCTTTAGCTTTCGCTTTAGATTTAGAAGAAGATGATTTGCCAACATACAGAACGGGGGTCTTCTCCTTTTTCAAGGAGGTCTCTGCTACCCTCAACATATTGAGGAGCTTTGGAAGATCTGCTTCCATTTCGTGCATGTTGAAGTTCAGCACGAACTGAGAGAAGGTGTGGGGAAGGGACTGCAAAATCAAGTCGATATACAAATCATTCTCTAGCACGCATCCCAGGTTTACGAGTTCCTCAATGAGGGTGATCATTTTGAGGATGTGCTCTCCAACAAGCGATCCTGGAGCTAACCTCATCTGGAAGAGTTTCCTTGAGGTTTCGTACCTTGCGATACGGCAGTTTTCACCATACAATTCCTTGCAATGGAGGAATATGGATACAATATCCATACTCACGTGCTGTTTCTGGAGTTCATTATTCATGGACGCCAGCACGATACACTTAGCTCGCTCATAATCTAGATCCCAGGTTTTACGAACTTCCTTGTCCGCAACTGAGGAATCTGGTCCTGGGATAAGGGGAGGAATAGCGGTGGTAACATATGCAACTTTGTCATAAGTCAACGCAATATTGACGTTCCTCAGCCAATCTTTATAGTTCTGCCCGGTCAGTATATTCTTTTCAAGTAATAGTTTAAGTCCAGTCATGGTAGCTGCTAGAGAGAGAGAAAAGAAACACTCAGCATATGCTCTTGCAAGTTTAGATTGGATATTATTTTATCTAAACAGGATGGCTCCCACTGTTTCCTCAAATCCTTCTTCAATACCTAAAAGAAGAACTAGTCAGGAATTAATCACACGTCACAATTCTTGCTTAACCTTTCAGCCAGGCTAGTGTTGGTACTTCGAGGGAGGTTTTCTAACGCTTTCGCAAAGTTCCTTAATTAAAGAACCTCTTTTCCCTGGAGGCGTAGCCCCTCTAACACCTTTCTAGGCACCTACTTGGTTTATAGCATTGATTGTTAAGTGAGAGAAATTCCCGAGAGTAATCCTACTCATCAGTGGGATCGGGATCCAACTATCATTGCATGATGCCCTAGATGGAAGCCACTCTAGTCACCACACTCCAGAAGGTAAGCTAAATCTGCAAGTTTCCTTTATGTTTGAAACTCCCGATGTGATTTTTACCCCAAGCTCTTATAGACCTTGACGTAAGCCAACAAGTCATAAGACGCAAGTCAAGTTCTACCCGTCGTTGTCCTGATCAATTTAAATACATCGTACAAGCCCTTGACGTAATCCAACAAGGTGTACGTCTGTATTAAACTAATGCATCTATCAATGCAACAAATAGGCACACACACTGCTACCATACACTATGCCTTGACGTAGGCCAACAAGCATAGCATGAATACGATGTGCTGTCTATCTGAAACGACGGAGGGTTACGGATGGTTTTTGGCAAAAAACCGTTAACGTAGTGAACTTGATTTGATCGAAGGAACTAAGATAGCTTTTATTAAAAGGAGTGGTTTAAGCTCCGCATTTAAAATTTGCTTTTTCAAGAAAACCGAGTGGTTTTTAGAAATTGTTCCAACGATTCAGTTTAGGTTTTATTTTCTTTGCATTAATAATAATGCGTCCCATCTTTAACCTATCATTACAGATAACAACGAAAATACAACGTCCTCTTATGCCATCCGCATTCGCCACGGGGTCCCGTCATCACCCGTTAGGTTACTTAACTAACGACAGAGCGGGGGCTGGGCTAGCGCGGGTGTAAAACATAAGCGACGTCTAAATAGCTATCATATATAGATATTGTACATTCGTCAGACGCAATAATAGGCATTCCATATCACAGATAAACAATATTGGATTTGCAAGCAATCCGCATTTCTTTTGAGCCTGCAATGAAAGACGGATTACACAGTTGTGATGAATAGCCATTTTCCCACCCCAGACCCTTACGGGTACGGCAAACTACCCGCCAAGTACCAGAAGTGAAGCGGTCTGCCCCAACACTTCAAAATACCCGGTAGTTTGTGTACCCCACCTTGGGTCTATCCTAGGAGAAAAAACAGTAAAAAGAAATAATACAACGGTGGCTACAACCGCAACCTGGATGTGCCCCGCAAAATAATATTACAACTTATTACATTTACATCAAATGAATTTATACAATAACCCATCACATAACCCGGCTAAACACCACAACAGTCCAATACAGTTTATATACACGAACAGTTATATATAACATCACAGATATGTGCAACCCCCTGCCAACCGACATACTAGCAGTTAGGGAAGGTTTACGAACACATAAAACATTTGACAGATATAATCAAACAAGCAAATACCGTATAATTTCGATCGATTAAACACATTTAATTTTGCTCCAATACTTCTCTGTAAATGTGAAACTTGAGCAAAAATAAAAATTACCAGAAAACACCAATCACACAGAGGACCCACACAAGAAATTTGGGCTCATAACTCACCAACTCGGCAGCGGAATCGCGGCGGATCGGTGGGATCCGCCGCGGTTCCGCGGCTCTTTGGTCGAGTCATGATCCCAATTTTCTTGGGTGTTCTTCTACTGTCTTTTATAGCTCTCTGAACCTCCCAGAAAAATTTTAGGACTTCATTTAAAATTCGACAGAAAGTACATGATATCGGGGTTTTTCCGGTTTGTTTTTCCGTTCGAAATTCATACAAATTTGCAAGTGTGTTAAATACTATTTAGCTAGGCTCTGATACCACTGTAAGTCGATGTTCAACACCCCAATACTTATGGGGAGGCGGAAATATGAATAACAATCTTGTTCTATGATTAAACATAGAATAACCGTATGAATCGTTTGCTAAACAAGTTTTAACAAAAGCTATAGAGTTCTAAACTACTATGTTAAGAGATTATACCAAATGGTTCTAGTCCTTCGTCTTAATGTTATCTACGGCCTCTTTGGATCTCCACGTCCTCTTCGGCTTTCTTCCGTGATAGACGATCCACCCGAGAACCCTAATCCAAGCTATAACCTCTAAACTTGAGGTTACTTAGTTTCTCTAGTTGCTAAATAGAGTAGCTAAGGTGATGTAGAGATAGGTTATGGAGTAATTAGTCTTTCCTAATCCTTGTTCTCAACTCATGAGGGTAGGATTAGGTTTGGTGAAGGAGAGAGAACTTGAAGAGAGAGAGTGAGAAGATGATAATGATAATTATTTTGATAATGAAATAGCTTCTCACTTGATATATGAAACATAATGAATAAAAATAAAATGAATAATATGAGATTATTCATCATGTTTCATAAATGCAAGTGGGTGATTCATTATGTGAGTCATTAAGCATTTAATAATGCATTAATGACATGATGAATCACTCACAATGAGTCACTAAATCATTAAATGAAAATGCCACCTCTCCCTCCAAGTCATCACCATCTAGAAGCTTCTCGGAAAATTACGAGAACGCCCCTCCCATCCGTGAAAACATGGAAAAACTTTAGACTGTACGAATCCAATAACCTGATACTAGAATCTGGCTTAAACCAAAGCCGTCTAGTAAAAACTGTCCGAATGTCGTACGTGCATTCAAACACGTATGCGTCCGAACCTTTGTCGTAAAACCATACGACCTCTATGTCTTTTCGCCTGGGTTTGGGAAATCTCTGTGTGGGACTCTAAAGACTCGACTACTACGCTGGCAGTGGGTTTAACTACAGACCGCAAGTGGCACTAGCTGTACGTAACGGTCCCCAGGTAGTTGTCGACAAGAAAGCTGATGAGGTAACCCATCTGAAATCCTACTGAGCCTGTCGGTGACAATATCCGCACAGTCCGGTCTGTTCGTCTAAGAGTATCACATGTATGGTCTAGGGAGGTGGTGGACGTCAGACTCCTAATAACCGTACAAGTCGTGTCGGTATGGTTTAAGACCACCCGAGAATCTACTGATCATTCCATTAGTAATTCTCAATCAACCCTGGCCAGGGACTTATGGTAATGACCAACCGACCACAGTGCGATATCAACTCCCTATACCGGGAGAGACAAATCCCTAACAGTCGCTCACTGCCTCCACGTGGCTCGGGACTGTGCCCAACTGAAACCTGTTTGCACGACTCCTTTGAGCCGTGGTAGGGTAACAATCAAAGCACAGTGGGAACTCATACGAGACAAATGATGACCTTAGGTCAACGGACTATCTGCATACATGTCACCTGAGAACTGCTATCTGACGTTAGGTATAATACCATCCAGTCAGTTCTCGGCGAGTCCTGTCCGGTGTACTCACTCTCAGTGATTATCTTATACAATCTTAGGTGAACACCACCAATGGTTGCGGGACCAATCCATTGCCCCTCGTCAGGGTCTAGATATGTATGCACTAGTCTACTCCGGAGTATCGATACCCAATCTCGATACTCCTGCGACCAGGGACATCTATGGGTGTGCCTATTGACTATCCAGCTCCTACTAGTATGACTGCCATCACAACGCCGGTAGTCAGACAAGCACCCTAAGGGCATTATCAACATATATATAAATGCCAAGTAAAATATATCATACGTTAAGACAAAGTCAAACCAAATAGCGTACTATCATATCAAGCAAGACTGTCATGTACATACATATCCCAAGTATCCTATACAATGTAGACCTCTAGGGCATATATATCCAACAATGCAAAACGGTGGCTTTTGGGTACAGTCCCAAATCACATGGAGGCACTGAGCAATATAGGAGGTGTTTCGTCTCTCCCGGTATAGGGAGTTGATTTTGCGCTGTGTTCGATTGGCTATAACTAGAAATCCCTGGCCAGGGTTGCTGAGATTTACAGGTAAGTGTTATCATTAGTTTCTCGAACTGTTATGGACCTCATATCGTCACGACTTATCGGTTACTTGGATATGACGTTTACCACCCCTTGACTGGATATGCGACATATCAGACGAAGAGACCGGACTGTACGGGAGTGTTACTGATTGGATTCACAAGAAAATGTAAAGGCTTGCTTGTTGATCTTCTGATCGCTCAATACCTGGGTAGATGTTACATTTAGATGACCTCTTGCAGCTTGTGGGTGTTTGATATGATCATCACCTACTGCCGGAGTATTGATGATTCTTTAGAGTCCTACACAGAAGTTTCCTGGCTCAGGAAAAACGGAGTAGGAGCACATATGTGATATGTGCGGGACTGAGAGTAATACGTGTATGCAATACCGTATTAGGTTCTCGTGATATGTGATACCAGACAGGTATCTGTGATATAGCCGGGTCATCGGATCAAGTGTTGATTCGATGTGCTGATACAGATTATATTAGTCGGTTATTTATGAAATAGCAGGATTATCGGATCAAGTGTTGATTCGATAATTTAATTTATAATTATATATTTGATATATTATATTGCCTTAACTAATATAAGCTCACTTAAAGATTTTTTTTCTCACTTGGATAATACATTGATATATATGTGATATATGTTAAATGTATTATTTTATTTTGTAACATTATATATTATATATGTGATATATAATATTGTAACATGTTATGGTTAAAATGCAACATGTTTTGTAGAGTTTAAACAAATTAGGGTTTTTATTTGGGTTAGCTTTTGGGTAAGCTTTTTCATGAAGCTTCAAGAAACTTTCTTTTAATTTTAGCTAAGATATTTTGTGAAGATATTTACTAACCCAACCCAAAACCCTTTACCCTAGTTTATTCTCAACAAGGGTTAATCCTTCATTCTTAACCCATGGTTGGATTTGTAACCACAACAACAATTTTATTATTCATCACAATAGCTTTCTTTTTCTTCTACCTCCTTAAAAAAGCTTTATACCTTTTTGTGAAGTGATGATTTAAAGTGAGAAATTGAGAACAAAAGAGAGAAAAACTCCTACTTCATCATCCTCATCTATTCTAGCCACATAGATTAGGGTGTTCACTTCATTAATACTTGATTAGAGAAGTGAGAGCTTGAGTTCGAGATTCTTCAAGATAGATCATCTTCGAAAAGGATGATTTCTAGCAAGCATGGATCATTTGACTTATGGAGCCTCTCTAGAGTCCGGGAGTTCATGGATCGCAGTGAAGGGACCTCAACAAGGAGTGTCACACCCCGCTTCCCAGAGTACGCTAAAATGGGCACATGACATAGCCAACCATGCTACCTGTGGGTAGGAAGTATCCATCCACGGTCACGTTACGGCTGTAGAGATATCAAGAACAAAATATAACTATCTAAAACATGTCCATAAACCAAGATAACATGAGTCAAGAATGAATAAAAGTGCAGAAGCAAAAGATCTAATACAACATAACTGGAATGTATGTCCCATAATACGGGCTCACATCAGGAATAAAAATGCAGGAAATAAAGAACTAACTAGTACTGACACCTCACAACTCAGCCTGATGGCTGAAATACTCCTGCTCGGACTGCAGCAAAGGTACAGAATCTGGGCCATGCAAAACCCAGACGTCAGCGCTTCATGTCGTCAAGTGATAAAATATGAATAGAGTAACAGGCAATGCATATATAAACATGAATGAAAAGCAGGTGTAACAGTAATATAAATCAGGCAGTGCAGGGTAGTGTGCAGTGAGTAGACTAAACTGTTCTATTGGGTTTTTCTACTCTAAAGTCTTTGAAATCAATTTGATGAATCATCGATGTAACTCAATAGTATCCCGTGCATACCCAGGACCACGGTCAAGATTGTCTGGCTGAATCCGAGACATGCCGCTAGGCACTAAAACAGGAAATATGTACAGATGAATGAAGTCAGCAGCATCATTCCAAGGCTGGCTTAGCCTCTAAACTGATCAGTAAAGGTAGTACACTGTCGAGTTACAAGTCAGGTTTCATCATTGATTTCCCCATACCCCCAAGTTATATGTGTATGTCAAGTCAGGTATTCAGTAATCAAGAACTAATGCCAACACAGGATCAGGTAAGAGCAGGATTGTCTGGATAGACAACAGGAACGGTCCGTGAGGACTATACGCCAGGTTTGTTGGCATTAGACACGAGATCAAGTAATGGGTCAAGCCATGGTACATCAGGACGAGTCAAGTAGTGTACTGTACCATGTCGGGTCAGGTAATGGTTGCAACAGGTCATGTCAGGAAGCACAAAATGCTATGTGGGTACTCATAAATCAAACTAACATAATTATGGTTATAAATGAATAAGCAAGAGTAATATCAACACAATAAGCCAGATCAGGTGATTTGATAAACAATTTGGTACTGATTAAATTATAACGATGCATGGTTATCACTTTGCGTTTAAGGGAGGGTGTCAACATTTCTTAACTGCATCATAACAAAGATGGATGTTTACTCATGTTATCAGGTATTAAGAAATTCTAGGGATGCATTGATATATAAATATGTTCACCAGATGAAATCCTAGCTAAACATGTTAAAATGCATATGAGTGTCCAATGGAGCAAAACTATACAGAGAATACCATAGGCCGTGTCAATAGTTAAAATATGATTTAAACATATAGGTGTGGTTATAGGGTTTAATAAAATAAATGCACACGGTAGATTTCAAGTTTGGAAAATAAAATGATAACACCCGACATCGAGCATGAAAAAGGAACATCATGGTCCTAAGGTTAGACTACGAGTTTAATGAGCTATAAAATGTATATGTAATATATTAAGTAGCATGTAGCAAGTTTTACTTGCCTTGACGGGTCGCGAAATGGAAAACGGAACGTTACGCGTCGGCGGGGAGAAATCGCGACGCGCGCATGGTTCACGGAAAGCGTCTGAACGATGAACAGTGGAAACACACGGGTCAGGGGTCCACGCTGGGGCATTGGGAAACGTCGCCGGCACGGTTGGAATCCGGCAAAACATAGAAACGGTGAATAGAGTGCTAAAACAATATAGGTCCAGAGAAAGAAAAGAAGAGAACAGTGAAAGGAAGAAGAAGAAAAAGAATGAGGGATACTTACTGGGTCTCAGAGTGGTGCTGGTAATGACGGCGAGATCGACGCCGGTGAAGAACGCCGGTGAAGGGTTTACAGAAGAGCTAGGGTTCGGTTAGGGTTTGTGGTCAGTTTGGGTGCAGGGCTAGGTGATGGAGTTCTGGTGAGGGGATGGTGTCGATGAGAGGAAGGGAATGAGGTGGTGATGATGGTGAGATGAGGGAGTCGGCGGCGAAGCGAGGGGCTGAGGTTGCCGGGTTCTGTTGGGTTTTGGGTGTGCAGGTGAGGGCTCGGATGAGGGAGAAGAAGGAGAAGAAGATGATGACGATGAAGAGAGGGAGATGATACTGGAGACGAGGGTTGAGGCAAGGTCAGAGAAAAGGGCAAAGGAGGTGGCTAGGGATTGGCTTTACTCAGTGGCTCGACGAGGTCGCATGGATTTAAAAAGAAACAGCAAAAGAAGATGGTGTAGAAGAAGGGAGGTGACGAGAAGAGAGGGAGCGGTGACGGGATCCCCTCTCACCGTGAGAGGAGTGAGAGAGAGACACGAGAGGAGAGAGGAAGAGAGAAGCGAGAGGAGAGAGAAAAAGGAGGAGAGAAGGAATTGTCTGGTAGTGGGGGTAAGCAAGAACGAGGAGGAGAGAGAAGGGGAAAGAGAGAGAGAGAGAGAAGGAGATGGGGCCCAGTCGAAGAATCAAGGATTTTGATTGGTGGGGAGAGATTCTTTTTATTTAGGTATAAAAACTTTTTAGAAAGATTTATTCTGGTAAACGGTTTTCTAACCAACAGAAAATATTTTCTATGCAGCTAAAATATATAAATAAAATATTAAATAATCAAATTTGGCGGGCTATAAAATATTTCAGAATTGCGCCCGGGTCGAGTCCAAAAATTTGAATTTGAAATATAAAATTTATTGGCAAGTTCCAAAAATTAAAATGAAGGATTTTATACTTAAAAAGCATACCCCCAAGAACGGACGCACGTACGTGCTCGTAGCCGTCCAAACACGTCCGTTTCACTGAACGGGATGGAAACACAATGCGAGGACGCTACCACAGGGTTAGGGGTGCTGAGCAGGTCAAGACAAGTATTTTTAATTTATTTTAAAAGACTTAAATTGTTACATGCAAGAATTTGAATTGTCGGGGTAAATTTATAACTAGCAACGGTCAAGCAAGACAGATGAAATAAATACCACACACCATACATATGATTACTGAAATTAGTAGAATTGGACTTGGTTGCTACATTATACCTAACTACAAAAAGAATTCTGTCCTCGACATTCCAAGAATACAAAAGATAGACGACAAACAACTACAAGACAAGATGAGGAAACTTCTGCCGGATTTCATCTTCTCATTCCCAAGTGGACTCTCCATATGAGCGATTACCCCAAGAAACAAGTACAAGTGGGATAACCTTGTCCTTAAGAACTTTTTCCTTTAGATCCACGATTTCAACCGGTCGCTCCTCAAAAGTCAAGTCTTCTCGTACTGTCAGCTCCGAACGATCCAATAAATGCGTTTCATCCCGAACATACTTACGGAGTTGAGATATGTGGAATACACACATCGTGCACATTCGCCAAAGACTGCGGTAACGCCAAACGATACGCTACCTCACCAACACGCTCCAAGATCTCAAAGGGTCCAACGAATCGAGAACCGAGCTTTCCTCGACTTCCAAAACGAATCACCCCTCTGGTCGGTGATATCTTTAAGAATACCAAATCACCCACGGCGAACTCTAGAGGTCTTCTCGATGTATCTGCCCAACTCTTCTGTCTGTCTTGAGCTGCTTTTATATGATTTCTGATAGTGTTAACTTTCTCTACTGTCTGGACAACCAAATCTGGTCCCAACAATCTTCGTTCACCGACGTCGTCCCAACAAACAGGTGAACGACACTTGCGACTATACAAAACTTCAAACGGAGCTATCTGAATAGTTTCCTAGAAACTGTTGTTGTAAGAAAACTCCACTAAATGTAGATGATCCTCCCAAGAACCCTTGAAGTCCAACATGCATGCTCTCAACATATCTTCAAGAGTTTGGATCGTTCTCTCCGACTGACCATCAGTTTGAGGATGATAAGCTGTGCTAAACTTCAATCGAGTCTCCAAACTTTCCTGTAAACTCCTCCAGAAGTGTGATAAGAACTGAGTGTTACGATCGGACACGATGCTCACCAGTACTCTATGCAATCTTACAATCTCCTGCATGTACCGCTCCGCCAAAGTTTCAGTTCATTGACCAACCCGAAAAGGAGTAAAATGAGCTGCCTTGGTCAATCGATCAACAATCACCCATACTGAATTGTTGCCTTTTGGACTTCGCGGTAGAGCTGTCACGAAATCCATGGTTATATGTTCCCGCTTCCACTGAGGAATTGGAAGTGGTTGCAATAAACCGGCAACCCTTTGATGTTCAGCCTTAACTAGCTGACACACCAAGCACTTTGCCACAAAGCGAGCGATCTCCCGTTTCATACCTTCCCACCAGAAATGATGTCGTAAGTCTCGGTACATCTTCGTGCCTCTTGGATGTATGGAAAAAGCTGAACTGTGTGCCTCCTTCATAAGCTCTTCACGAATGTCTCCCTTTGGCAAAAACAAACGGCTACCATACCTCAACGAACCATCTTCGTGGATCAATAAATCTATTCGTAGTCCGGCTTCAACCTATTCTCGAAACTTTTGCAATCTTGGATCCTGCGATTGTGCTGCTTTAATATTCTCGATTAACGACGAATGTACCTGCAGCTGCATCAACTGTCCCGAAGAATGCGATAGCACAACCTCTAAATCCAATCTTCGAAAGTCTTCAACGAGTTCTTTCTGCGTAGTCAACATCTGAATAGCTGGTAACCGGCTGTGCGCATCCAGTACAACATTAACCTTCCCCGGATGGTACTTAAGATCAAGATCGTAATCAGCCATCAGCTCTAACCATCTACGTTGCCTCATATTAAGCTCCTTCTGCGTGAACACATACTTCAAACTCTTATGATCCGTGAAGACTTTGAACCTTTCGCCCAAAAGGTAGTGTCTCCAAATCTTCAAAGAGAAAATCACAGCCGCAAGCTCCAAGTCGTGAGTTGGGTAATTCTTCTCATCGGTCTTTAACTGTCTCGATGCGTACGCTACAACCTTCCCATGCTGCATCAAGACACACCCCAAACCTTTTCCAAATGCGTCGCTGTGAATCACCAATCCTCCGGAACTGTCTAGCACGGTCAGAATAGGAGCGGTTATCAATCTCTGCTTCAACGTCTCAAAAGCTGACGCACAACTATCCGTCCGCACAAAAGGTACCTCGTTGCGCGTAAGCTTGGTCAACGGCTCCGCCAGACAAGAAAAGTTCTCCACGAATCTTTTGTAATACCCAGCGAGTCCAAGAAAACTTCTTATCTCCACAACATTTTTTGGAATCGGCCAATCTCGAACTGCTACAATCTTTTCGGGATTGATGGTGATTCCATCGCCAGACACAACATGTCCCAAAAACTTTACTTCTTCCAGCCAAAACTCACACTTGGTCATCTTCGCATATAACTTCTCCTGTCTCAACGTCAGCAGTGCGGTCTTCAGATGCTCAGCATGCTCTTCAAAAATCTTCGAATAAACCAGAATATCCTCAATGAACACCATAATAAACTGGTCCAAGAATAGTGAAAAGATTCGGTTCATCAATTCCAAGAATATCTCCTGTGCATTCGTAACTCCGAAGGGCATCACTAAGTACTCGTAATGTCCATACCGAGTTCGGAACGCCGTTTTGCAAATATCTTCTGCTTTCACTCGGACCTGATGATATCCGGATCGCAAATCTAGCTTCGAGAATACCCTCGCGCCACTAAGCTGCTCAAAGTGTTCGCCAATGCGAGGGATCGGGTAGTTCTTAATAGTCAACCGGTTTAATTCTCGATAGTCGATGCACATTCTTCTCATGCCATCTTTCTCTTAACTAGAAGAACTGGAGCTCCCCAAGGTTAGTTACTGCTTTGAATCCAATCTTTCTCAAGCAATTCAACAACCTGTTTCTTAACTTCTTCCAACTCCACTGGTGCCATTGGGTAATACGCTTTAGATACTGGCGCTGCACCAGGAATAAGATCAATTGCGAATTCCACATCTCGCTTCGGCGGTAATCCCGATATATCTTCAAACACGTCCATAAAATAGCGAACAACAGCTGGTTCTTCACTTTTATCAACCTCCATTGATGCAAGAATATTAGTTGACGGCCCAGCCATAAACTTGACTGGCCCGACAGAACTACTTCCTCCAGTGAAGGTAAACTCGGGATGTCTGGGAATCTGGAAAATTACTTTCTTTGCCCTACAGTCAATGTGAGCGTGGAAAGTGGCAAGGAAATCCATTCCCAAGACGACTTCGTAGCTGCCCGTATCAATCACTAAGAAATCTGCAAAAAGCTCCCTTCCGCAAAAAACAACTGTACAATCTTTACACTCCCTACTAGATATGATTTTCCCATTCCCAGTGTGTATGTCCCAGAAACTAGACAGGGTCGTGTAAGTAATCGAGTGTGTAGTTATAAACTTGGACGACATAAAACAATGGGATGCACCAGAATCAAATAATGCTAATGCAGTAAAACCATGAACGAGTAGAATACCTGAAACAACTTCTCCTGACGCCTTAGCTTCCTCAGCCGTCAAGGTAAAAGCTCGAGCCTGGTTAGGTCCTTAAGTTAGCTGCTTCTGTCCCTGGAGCGGTTTCTGCGGAGGCATCTGAATATCATCCATTGTGCGAAGCTTCGACGGACAAGCACTGACAGTGTGATCTGCCGCTCCACAAACTAAACAGAGTCCCTGCCTCCTTCGACAATCCTTTTGCACGTGGCCCGGTAAATGGCAGTAGTTACAAGTCACACTCTTTCTCTGGTCAACTACAGCAGGCTTCTTCATATGTCTTACGCCACGACGGTTCACTGGGATACCTCTGCGTCTATGAGCTCGGTTTGGTACAAATGCCGGCTTCCTTACTGCAACTGCTGTCTGCTGTATACTCCCAGTCTTCCCAGATAGGCTCTGGTGTTCTCGGGCCGCCGTAAGTACCTGTGAGAAAGTGGTCAAACCCAGGGAGACAATCTGCCTCTGGATGTCCACATCTAAGCTTCACATGAACCTCCTTTCCCTGTCTGCATCGTTGGCAACTAATGGTCCAGCGAATCTACTGAGCCGTGTCCATTCTGCTGCATGTATATCTACGGGTGCTCTATTCTGCTTAAGACCGATGAACTACTCTTCCATTTCCTCCTGTGCAGTCCGCGAGAAGAACTCCTCCAGGAAACTCTTCGAAAAATACGCCCACTTGATTGGCTTGGGCAAACGGGTCTCCTCCACAAGCCACCATTCACGGGCATAGTCCACTAACTGAATGCATACCACATCCACCCTTTTATCTTCTGGGATCTGTGCCGCAATAAGTAGGTTCTACGTGTCAACTAGCCACGGCTCCTCTGGTAACGGCTCCTCCAAACCAGTAAATACAGATGGACCCAAACGCCGGAAATCTACTACGGTCCCTACTCGATCAACTGGTTTAGCTCCAAAATTGTTCACGAACTGCTGAACGGTCCGCAAACCTTCCTGAAACCATTCAGCTTGCTGCTGGATCAGCTCGGTCTGTCTCTTTTGATTCTCCAGCATTCCCCGTATCACTCCAAGCATGGAGGCTTCATCAACACGCCTTTGGTACGTCTTCAGATTCTTGTCTGCCATATTCCTGAAATCAAAACACCCAAAATTAGCATGATAACAGATTCAAATTATAGATCAAGGCTAGAACTCCAAGTTACTAAAATAGAGTACCGCATTGTAACTATGCCGTGGTATCATAGCTATAATTACATAACTCCACCCAAGTCGCCTAAGTCCTAGAGATAACAAGGAAACAGGTTTTCGAGTCGATATGCAAAGGAAGTTTGCATATCGTAAAAGATATAATCAGGAAGAACTTGATTAAAGAATGGTAAAATGGCAAAGTGGAAGGATATGTTCCTAAACACGGGTATTCTGATTCGTGTACTGGGTACAATACCCAACTACAAAAGAATCAACCCAACTAACCTATGGCTCTGATACCAAAAGAACCATGTCACGGCCCGCTTCCCAGAGTACGCTAAAATGGGAACGTGACATAGCCAACCATGCTACCTGTGGGTAGGAAGTACCCATCCACAGTCACATTACGGCTGTAGAGATATCAAGAACAAAATATAATTATCTAAAACATGTCCATAAGCCTAGATAACATGAGTCAAGAATGAATAAAAGTGTGGAAGCAAAAGATCCAATACAAAATAACTGGAATGTATGTCCCATAATGCGGGCTCACACCAGGAAATAAAGAACTAACTACTACCGACACCTCACAGCTCAGCCTGCTGGTTGAAATACTCCTGCTCGAACTGCAGCAAAGATACAGAATCTGGGCCATGCAAAACCCAGAAGTCAGCGTGTCATGTCAAGTGATAAAATATGAATAGAGTAACAGGTAATGCATATATAAACTTGAATGAAAAGCAGGTGTAACAGTAATATAAATCAGGCAGTGCAGGGTAGTGTGTAGTGAGTAGACTAAACTGTTCTATTGGGTTTTCTACTCTAAAGTATTTGAAATCAATTTGATGAATCATCGATGTAACTCAATAGTATCCCATGCATACCCGGGACTACGGTCAAGATTCTCGGGCTGAATCCGAGACATGCCGCTTGGCACTAAAACAGGAAATATGTACAAATGAATGATGTCCGCAGCAGCATCCCAGGGCTGGCCTAGCCTCTAAAACTGATATGTAAAGGCAGTACACTGTCGAGTTACAAGTCAAGTTTCATCATTGATTTCCCCATACCCCCAAGTTATATGTGTATGTCAAGTCAGGTATTCAGTAATCAAGAACTAATGCCAACATAAGATCAGATAAGAGCAGGTTTGTCTGGATAGAAAACAGGAACGGTCCGTGAGGACTACACGTCAGGTTTGTTAGCATTAGACACGAGATCAAGTAACGGGTCAAGCCATGGTACATCAGGACGAGTCAAGTAGTGTACGGTACCATGTCGGGTCAGGTAATGGTTGCAACAGGTCATGTCAGGAAGAACAAAATGCTATATGGGTGCTCATAAATCAAACTAACATAATTGTGGTTATAAATGAACAAGCAAGAGTAATATCAGCACAATAAGCCAGATCAGGTGATATGATAAACAAGTTGGTACTGATTAAATTATAACGATGCATGGTTATCGCTTTGCATTTAAGGGAGGGTGTCAACATTTCTTAACTGCATCATAACTAAGATGGATGTTTACTCATGTTATCAGTTATTAATAAATTCTAGGGATGCATTGATATATAAATATGTTCACCGGATGAAATCCTAGCTAAACAGGTTAAAATGCATATGAGTGTCCGATGGAGCAAAACTATACAGAAAATACAATAGGCCGTGTCAATAGTTAAAATGTGATTTAAACATATAGATGTGGTTATAGGGTTTAATAAAATAAATGCACACGGTAGGTTTCAAGTCTGGAAAATAAAATGATAACACGTGACATCGAGCATGAAAAAGGAACATCATGGTACTAAGGTTAGACTACGGGTTTAATGAGCCATAAAATGTATATGTAATATATTAAGTAGCATGTAGCAAGTTTTACTTGCCTTGACGGGTCCCGAAATGGAAAACAGAACGTTACGCGTCGGCGGGGAAAAATCGTGACCCGCGCACGGTTCACGGAAAGCGTCCGAACGACGAACAGTGGAAACACACAGGTCAGGGGTCCACGCTGGGGAGTCGGAAAACGTCGCCGACACGGTCGGAATCCGGCAAAACATAGAAACAGTGAATAGAGTGCTAAAACAATATAGATCCAGAGAAAGAAAAGATGAGAACTGTGAAAGGAAAAAGAAGAAAAGGAATAAGTGATACTTACTGGGTCTCAGTGGGGTGCTGGTAATGACGGCGAGATCGACGGCGGTGAAGAATGCCAGTGAAGGGTTTACAGAAGAGCTAGGGTTCGGTTAGGGTTTGGGGTCGGTTTGGGTGCAGGGCTAGGTGATGGGGTTCTGGTGAGGGGATGGTGTCGAGGAGAGGAAGGGAATGAGGTGGTGATGATGGTGAGATCAGGGAGTCGGCGGCGAAGCGAGGGGCTGAGGTTGCCGGGTTCTGTTGGGTGTTGGATGTGCCGGTGAGGGCTCGGATGAGGGAGAAGAAGGTGAAGAAGATGATGACGATGAAGAGAGGGAGATGATACTGGAGATGAGGGTCGAGGCGAGGTCGGAGAAAAGGGCAGAGGAGGCAGCTTGGGATTGGGTTTACTCGGTGGCTCGACGAGGTTGCATGGATTTAAAAAGTAGAAAAAGGGAGGTGACGAGAAGAGAAGGAGCGGTGACGAGATCCCCTCTCACCGCGAGAGGAGTGAGAGAGAGACGCGAGAGGAGAGAAGAAGAGAGAAGCGAGAGGAGAGAGAAAAAGGAGGAGAGAAGGAATTGTCTGGTAGTGGGGTGAGCAAGAACCAGGAGGAGAGAGAAGGGGAAAGAGAGAGAGAGAGAGATGGAGATGGGGCCCGGTCGATGAATCGAGGATTTTGATTGGTGGGGAGAGATTTTTTTTTGTTTAGGTATAAAAAATTTTTAGAAAGATTTATTTTGGTAAACGGTTTTCTAACCAACAGAAAATATTTTCTATGCAGCTGAAATATATAAATAAAATAGTAAATAATTAAATTTGGCGGGCTACAAAATATTTCAGAATTGCGCCCGGGTTGAGTCCAAAAATTTGAATTTGAAATATGAAATTTATTGGCAGGTTGTATAAATTAAAATGAAGGATTTTATACTTAAAAAGCATACCCCCAAGAACGGACGAACGTACGTGCGCGTAGCCGTCCAAACACGTCCGTTTGACTGAACGGGACGAAAACACAATGCGAAGATGCTACCACAAGGTCAGGGGTGCTGAGTAGGTCAAGAAAAGTATTTTTAAATTATTTTAAAAGACTTAAATTGTTATATGCAAGAATTTGAATTGTCGGGGTGAATTTATAACTAGCAACGGTCAAGCAAGAAAAATGAAATAAATACCACACACCATACATATGATAACTGAAATTAGTAGAATTGGACTCGGTTGTTACAAGGCGCTTATAAAGTGATGGACCGGTTTACAAAAGTTGTATTCCTTTTTCACTTAGATGCAAAGAGTTTACATTGTTAGTTATATATATGTCCTAGAGGCCATTGTTGTACATATGATGTATATTATAATGGATGCTTGGATATATATAGAGAGGACTTTCTTGCTCGTCATGATAGTATGCTATTTGGTTTCACTTTATCTTAACATGTTGACTTATATTAGTCTACTGTCATACTCTCACATGTTGCTAAAGCCCTTAGGATATGTGCTCGACTACTGGTACTATGATGAGATCATACTAGTGGGGCCAGAGCAGTAGATGAGTACATCCTATAACTGTTCCTAGTCGAAGGTGTGTCGAGACAGGGCATCGATACACCAGAGTAGACTAGCGTATACACATCTTGATCCATATGATGGGCGATGGATGATCCCATATCCATCGGTGTTTGACATCAAGGATGGTGCATGGGTGCTCAGTGGAGACATGGTACACTGGACGGACTCACCGAGAACTCCCATATGGTATTATACCTCACGTCAGATGGCAGTTCTCCTGTGACGCTGGTACAGGTTAGTCTGTAGACCCGAGATTGTCATAGAGTCTTGTATGATTCCCACTATGCTTTGATTTCCACCTTACCACGTCCAAGAGGGCATGCAAAACGGTAGCTTTTGGGTACAGTCCCGAATCACATGGAGGCAATGAGTGATAGGAGGGGATTCGTCTCACCCGGTATTGTGAGTTGATGTTGTGCGGTGTTCAATTGGCTATAACTGGAAATCTCTGGACAGGGCTGATATAGAGATTTACTAGTAAGTGTTACCAGTAGTTTCTCGACCTGTTATGAGCCTCACATCGACATGACTTATCGGTTACCGAGGTCTGACGTTTACCACCCTAGACCAGATATGCGACATATCAGACGAAGAGACCGGACTGTACGTGAGTGTTACTGATTGGATTCAAAGGAGAATGTACAGGCTTGCTTGTTGATCGTCTAATCGCTCAATTCCTCGGTGGCTGTTACGTTTAGCTGACCGTTTGCAGCTTATGGGTGTTTGATATGATAATCACCTGCTACTGGCGTATTGACGATTCTTTAGAGTCCTACACAGAGGTTTCTTGACTCATGCAAAACGGAGTAGGAGCACATATGTGATATGTGCAGGACCGAGGATAATATGATATGAGATACCGTATTATATTCTCGCGATATTTTGATATGAGCCGGGTCATCGGATCAAGTGTTGATTCGATGAATCGGTACATGACATATTAGTTGGTTATATGCGATATAGCCGGATTGTTGGATCAAGTGTTGATTCGATAATTTAATGTATAATTATATATGTGATATATTGCATTACATTATCTAATATTGGCTCGCTTTATTGATTCATTTTCTCACAGGGTAATACATTGATATATACGTGATATATGCTAATTGTATTATTTTCTTTTGTTATAAAAATATATTATATATGTGATATATAATATTGTAACAAGTTATGATTACTAATGCAACATTCTTAGTGGAGATTGAACATGGTTAGGGTTTGATTCGGGTTAAACTTTTCTAGAAGCTTTTATTTTGTTTCTTGCAAAGATATTATGTGTTGATATTTTTCTTGATATTTTCTAACCCAACCCAAACCCTTCACCCTAGGTTAAATCTCTACATGAATTATCCACTCATGCTTAAATCAAGGGTTGTATTTGTAACCATAGGTATTATTCATTATTCATCACAAAAAGAATTATATTCTTCTTCTTTTTCCTTGAGCTCTTAAAAGCATTCTAGGTTTTTCTTTTGTGATGATTTTGTGTGAAGTTATAAGAACAAATGAGAACCAAATTCCTATCTCATCATCCTCATCTAATATAGCCTATTAGATTTGGGTGTTCACTTCATTAATGCTTGATTAGTGAGTGAGAGCTTGAGTTAAAGAAACTTCAAGATAGATCTTCTTCGAAAAGGAAGACTTCAAGAAAGCATGGATCATTCGGTTTATGGAGCTTCTCTCGAGTCCGGGAGATCATGGATCACGGTGAAGAGACTACTATTCGGAGCTTATGAAGCGAAGGAGCGGACTATAAAGGTTGTAATCCCTCTCTCTTAGTTGTAAAGTTGTTTAGTTGCATGTTTAACCCTAATAATCTAGCAAAGATCCTCACTTTGGGTTGTTCGGCACGTCTAAATTTTAAATCAGGCATGGTTGATGCCTTATAAACCCTTGCACGATTTCCTAGTAACCCTACAGTGGTATCGGAGCCTAGCTAGAGTATTAGGCGACGTGTATACGAAATTAAAAGTTCGATCGAACCCCGAAACGTCGTTTTTTAACCCCTCTCTGGAAAATTTTTAAAATATTGATATTTTCTGTATTCAAAATACTCAGAAAATTAAGCAGGGAATTCTAACAATAACTGTAGAAAACGAGACCCTAATTCTCTCAAAACGGTGCGGAACCGCGGCAGGGCTATGCGTTGCGCGGCGGTTCCGCGGCCGTTCATGGGTGTTATGATTTTGTTTTCTTTTGGTAACATCTGTAGCTATTTCTACATGCTTCTGAGAATTTTTCATATTACTCGAGTGTTGTGTTTTGTGGAGAACTTTTGTATTCGTTGATTCGATCGGAAAGTATAATTTCGTTTAGTTTTCCGAACAATTTAGAACCTGTTAAAATATTCGAACGGATATCAATAACTGATTTTCTCCCAACACGAAAAGCTTTCAGGTGTTGATTTTTTCTTGAGTTTAAAACTTTCGAAAAACCATGCAAGCATATCTGTGGACCCTCTAGAAGAAAGTAACCTTAACTCGATTATGTGACCGTCAAAACATCCACTGAACCTTTGGGTTTGTTGTAGTTTGGCGTTGCTATATGTGAGGCGTTGGTTTGACCCTTCTACGGCTGGTTCATTAGGGCTGTGACATGTTCTGGGATATTTTGAACTTCGCTCAAGTTGTTAGCTATTTGGGAAATCTTGCGTATTTGATTATTCGATCGGAAAGTTTAACTTTGTCTATTTATCTGGAATGTGATACAATACGTGGAATTCATATAGTTAGGCATGAAATGCGAAGTATTTCATATTTCGGATTTATGATGTCTAAAGTGATTGTGAATTCCAAATGTTGTAGTTTTGCACTTTCTTTTCTGTGGCCGTTAGCGTAGTATGTGGTGTATCGTCGGCTTCGTTGCTATACATCAACGACAATCGGGATATGCATACTTGCTTACATCGATGATATGAGATATTATTTATTGCTGTGATATGTTATATTGGATCGTCGTGCTCTGAATAGCCGGGGGTTTATGTGAGATAAGCGTTTTTATTTTCATTCATATAAAATTCATTTGTATGTAATATTCTTTATTGGGGCACTTCCGGGTTGAGGTTGTTGTCACCATTGTATATTATTTATTTTTCCGCATTAGGTAGACCCAAGGAGGGGAGCAAAGTAACCGGGTTCTAGGGTCCAGTAGGAGGCTATCTCGAGGAGTCGAGACCGGGTCTCTTAACCCTAAAATTTGCAGTGTTGCTTACCGCTCTCGTAGGGGTCTAGGGATGTAGGTTTGGCTATTCATCGCGACCGTGGAATCCATGTTTTATACAGGCTCGAAATAAAACACGGACGTTTTAGTTTATCTAATATTTCATATGTTATCTTCTACTGCAATGTTCTGTGAAAAGATCATATTACTTCCTGAGACGAATACTTATACTATATATATGTTCATATATAAATATTACTGCTTTTGTTTCTTCTGTGATGCTTAGGAAGCATTAATTGATAGGATTTTATTAATGAGATTAATAAAAGAAAAGAAACCTAAAATATGTTGTAGAATCAAAACATTTTAAAAAGGGTAGCTAAACTGGCAGATGCTATAAAAGAAAAGAAACTTATGGTTTGTATAGCGATATATATGATATACTCTGCACCTTATTCGATGAAGAAAGAGTCGAGATCTCTTCACCGGGAATGACCTCTTTAGCTAAACTGGCAGATGCTACAAACTTATGGTTTAGTTTTTGATTGCTTATACAGTTCTTGCTTTGCACAACGGAATATATGTATACCATGCACCTTATTCGATGGGAAAAAAGCTGAGATCCCTTCACCGGGTGTGACCTATTTATCGAAACTAGAAAATCCTCAAAAACGCTCCTTTTCAAAATCACTTGTTTCTACAACGATATCAAGTTCATTACACTCATGGTTTTTCTGAAAAAACCTGCGTAACTCTCTGTCATTTTAGGAAATAGAGTACTTAGTATTTGTGCTGCGTTTGTTGACCATAGTTAAGACGCAGTGTACGGTAGCTAAGTGATGTTTTGCTATATAACATGTGATGTGATTAATTAGGACAGTCATATGACTTTGTTGACCATAGTTAACGGTCATATGGGTGGGTCTAAATTAATCAAGAAATGACGGGTGGAACTTGACTAGCGCTTATGATTTGTTAACCATAGTTAAGCTCATAAGTCTCTATAGGAAAAAGCATTATCAGCAATTTCAATTGTTGAAATTTGCAATGAGATTGCATACCTTCTATGAGATAGATGGATCCTGATACCCACTGCGAGTAAGAGTTACTCCTGTGAGAATTTTACACAGGACAATTAGCCGATCAAGTAGGTGTCTAGAAAGGTGTTAACGGGGTTATGCCTCTGGGAAAACGTGGTTTATTTTAATTCGGTCCGTGCGAAAGCACGGGGAACCTCCCTCAAGTACCAACACTGATCTGGCTGAAAGATTGGCGAACTTGGAGGGTGTAATTAATCCCGGCTAATCTTACCTTTTAGGGGTTGAAGGAAGATTTGATAAAAACAGTGGGAGACATCCTGATTAGATAAGATAATAACCAATCTAATCTTACAAGAGCATACGCTAAAGTGTTTTCTTCTCTCTCTCTCTCCAGGTAGGACCATGTCAGGCCTTAATCAAGATAATAATATGGACGTATTGACTGAACCCGGTTATTATAATGAGCAGAGGAACGTTGGTCCCATTCTTCCTTATAAGAGTTTTTAGACTGAGTAGGAAACAGGAGAATATCTGGATTCTCTTGCAGCCCAAACGAAGAACAAGCATGCTGATGCAACTTCTTCGGGTGTGTTAGTTATTTAGAACTGTTTCTCAGTTCAACCTATGTCCTGGGTATTTGATACCGGATCGGGATCCTACATATATAAATTGTTACGTGGGCTACGTAAAGGTAGAGAACTGGGAAAATGTGATCATTTCGTACAAGTAGGGAATGGTGCAAATATTGCATCCAAAGCAGTTGGCGAATATCACCTTGTATTACCAAGTAGTAATACAATGATTCTGAACGAGTGCTATTATATACCGAACATGATGTGCAACATTATATCAGTTTCTTTATTAAGTAAAGAAGGATATAATTTTTTAATACAGGATAATTTTATGAACATCTTCCTAGATCAAGTTGATTGGATCAGGCTCGTTACATAATGGCATATACGTTCTCAATCAAAATACAGTCCTTAATATACAAAACCCACATAAGAGGAAGAGTTCAGAAATGAACAAATCCTACTTATGGCATTGTAGACTTGGTCATATCAATGCGACACGGTTAGCTAAGTTACATAAGGATGGATATTTGAATCCATTCGAATTATCGTCTTATGAGACTTGCCATTCATGTCTCAAGGGTAAAATGACCAAAACTCCGTTTAGTGAACATGGAGAAAGAGTTACGGAACACTTAGGACTGGTATATAGTGATGTATGCGGACCCATGTCAACACATGCCAGGAACAGCTCTTCCTACTTCATTACATTCACTGACGACCTCTCAAGATTCGGGCATGTGTTCCTGATGAAACACAAGTCTGAGGCTTTTGAGAAATTCATAGAATATAAGAACGAAGTAAAGAAATAAACGGGTAAGAGTATTAAAATCCTTCGATCAGATCGAGGAGGAGAATACTTGATCAATGAATTCCGGGATTATGTAAAAGAGAATGGGATTCTCTCTCAGCTTACTCCTCCCTATACCCTACAGCACAACGGCGTATCGAAGCGGAGGAATCGCACCTTATTGGATATGGTGCTCTCTATGATGAGCACTGCTGAGTTACCTATCTCCTTTTAGGGTTATGAGCTGGAGACGGCCGCATACCTATTGAATAGAATTCCAACTAAATCAGTGCCTACAACTCCATATGAGATTTGGAATGGGAAGAGATCATCTCTTAAACGAGTTAAGATATGGGGTTGTCCGGCCTATGTTAAAAAGAAAAATCCGGACAAGCTCAAGGCAAGATCGGGTCTATGTATGTTTATAGGATATCCAAAAAATTCCTATGGATATATCTTCTACCACGGTGAGGAACAAAAGGTGTTTGTTTCTCAATATGCCACCTTTTTAGAAAAGGAATTTCTTGTAAAAGAAATTAGTGGCGAAGGGGTAGAGGTGGAGGAAGTTCCAGCAGCACAAACTACGACTGATGATTTATTAGAACCATATGATTCAGTAGTTCCCGACGAACCGCAGCCTCTCCACCGATCTAGTAGGGTTTCTCATCCACCGGAGAGATACTACGGTATTCTCATTGATGGTGTGAGCGAGGATTGCATCATGGAAGATGATGACCCGACTAGTTTTGAGCAGGCCATCACGAGTGGTGACTCTGTGAAATGGCTGGCTGCAATGCGATCTGAGATGGAGTCCATGTACACCAACAAAGTATGGACTTTGGAAGTTGCTCCTCAAGGGGTAAAACCCATTGGGAGCAAATGGATCTTTAAAAAGAAAATTGGTGTAGATGGAAAAGTTGAGACATTCAAAGCTAGACTTGTTGCAAAAGGTTTTCGTCAATGACCAGGTGCGGATTATGACGAAATCTTTTCTCCAGTGGCTATGCTTAAGTCCATCCGGATCTTACTTGCCATTGTTGCATACAATGACTACGAAATCTGGCAAATGGATGTTAAGACCGACTTTCTAAACGGTGATTTAGAAGAGTGCGTGTACATGACTCAGCAAGAGGGCTTCGTAGATAGTTGGAGCAGCGGAAAGGTGTGCAAGCTGCTTAAATCCACCTATGGGTTAAAGCAAGTATCGCAGAGTTGGAACATCTATGTTGATGTTGTAGTCAAAGAGTTTGACTTCATCAAAAATGTAGATGAACCTTGTATCTATAAGAAGGTTGCATAGAGTAAGGTAGTCTTCCTCGTATTGTACGTCGATTACATACTCTTGATAGGAAATGATGTTCCTATGCTGCAATCGGTCAAGCTCTTCTTATCAAAAAGATTCTCAATGAAAGATCTAGTGATACCTCCTGCATATTAGGAATTATGATGTATAGAAATAGATCTAAACCGATACTGGGATTGTCCTAATCCAGGTACATTGACACCATACTAAAGAAATTTAGTATGGAAGAATCCAAGCGTGGTAACCAACCCACAATCTCTGGACAACTCTCTCCAAAGAGATGTCTCCCAAGACTGATTTGGAGAGAGCTCACATGCAAGGGATACCCTATGCTTCGGCAGTAGGCTCTATCATGTATGTGATGCTATGTACCAGACCTGATGTAGCATACTCACTAAGTGTAGTGAGTCGGTATCTAGCAGATCCTGGAGAGAGTCACTGGACAGCTGTGAAGAACATTCTCAAGTTCTTGCGAATGACTAAAGAGATGTTCTTGGTGTATGGTAACGGAGAAATCCAAGTGGAGTCCTTTACTGATTCCAGCTTCCAGAATGATAAGGATGACTCTAAGTCGCACTCGGGATTTGTCTTTACACACAATGAAGGGGCGGCGTGTTAGAAGAGTTCCAAACAGGATAACGTTGTAAACTCGACGATGGCGGCTGAATACATCGCTGCAAACGATGCTGCCAAAGAGGCTGTCTGGATAAAGATGTTCATTACTGAATTTGGTGTGGTTCCGTCCATTGAGCATCCAATACCTTTGTATTGCGATAATAATGGAGCTATGGCTTTGGCCAAGGAACCCAGGTCCCATCAAAAGTCCAGACATATTCTGAGGCGGTATCACCTGATCAGGGAGATAGTTGATCGCCGGGAGATCGAGGTCAGGAGAGTTGATATGAAAGACAACACTGTGGATCCACTTTCAAAGGCCATTCCCCAGATACAGTTTGAGAGATTATTCGGGATGCTAGGTATGAGATCTACAACAGCTGGCCATAGTGAAAGTGGGAGATTGTTAGTTATGTATATGCCCTAGAGGCCATTGTTGTTGTTGGGTTAGCCTAGCACCACATGAAGGGTTTGGAAGCATCACATGAACCAAAAGTGGAGTCTTAAGGGTGCTATGTTAACGAACAAAGAATCGTTCCTAGAATCGATTATGGTTTCAAAATTTTCATATCATCATATGTAAGAAATGCTAGGGTTTAGAGAGTACAACCTTTGTAGCTCCCTACGCTAGACTCCTCGGCTACTTGGGGTTTGAAAGAACACCACTTGAACTCCTCGACGTCACCGATGATCCACCCGGAGTCCGCTTTGTCCAAGCTTGCAACTTTATCCGATCAAGTGAACGAAATCAAACTAACACTCTAAACAAGTGGGCTAGACTTGTGTAGAATGGTGTTGTGGTTCTCTTTCTCACTTCAAAATCCAATCTTGATGAGTATATTGCTCACTACAAAGAACTAGAGAGCCAAATGAGGGAGGAAGAAGAAGATAATAGCAATATCTTTTCAAGAGTGAAAAAGATAACTCTTGTTAAGAAAAATGAAAATATATATTTATATATTTTCTTGTTCTCATCTCAAACCATGGTTTAAACAATGAATTCATTATTGAACTTGAGTTAAAACATAAAAGGAAACTTTACCTAAGGTTAAAAGGTGGGTGAGAATGGTTAGGTCAAAAGAAGAGTGTAGAACAAATCAATAATGAACCTATTTCTTTCCTTTTTATGTTTTAGTATAAATACAATAATAATTCATATTAAAACCACGGTGTGAGTCTTACATTGCCATCATATTCCATGTATAATCAACCATGAAAGATGTAGGTATGTATGTATGTGTATATGTACATCCATATGTGCATGAATCAAAAAGAAGGCATACATGCATGCATACATCCAACTAACTCAAGAAAGGATTTTCAAGTGAGAAGCTAATGGTTAAATGATAAATCAACACTTGATTTATCAATCCGGCCATATCACATATGACCCCAACCAAAAGCAAGCCGCCCGATCAATATACGGTATCCTATACGCGCATTTTAATCAGGTCCATGCGCATATCGCATACGCGCACCACAACGTTTCGCCTGGACTAGGAAACTCCATTGTGGGACTATGAGAATCGTCAATACGCCGGCAGTGGGCGATGATCATATCAAGCACCCCAAGCCGTAAGCGGTCAGCTAAACGTAACGGCCACCCGGGTATTGAGCGATCAGAAGAGAACAAGCGAACCTGCTACAACTCCCGTCGAGCCGATCGGCAACACTTCCCGTACAGTCCTGTCTCTTCGTCTGATATGTCGCATATCAAGTCTAGGGGTGATAAACGTCAGACCCCAATAACCGATAAGTCGTGCCGATGTGAGGCTCATAACGGGTCGAGAAACTACTCGTAACACTTACCAGCAAATCTCTGAATCATCCCTGGCCAGGGACTTCCCTGTTACGGCCAATCGAGCACAGTACAACATCAACCCCCAATACCGGGAGAGACGAAACCCCTCCTATCGCTCATTGCCTCCATGTGACTCGGGACTGTACCCAAAAACCACCGTTTTGCACGCCTTCATGGACGTGGTAAGGTGGAGATCAAAGCACAGTGGGAATCACATAAGACTCTATGACGATCTCGGGTTTACAGACTAACCTGTACAAGTGTCACCTGAGAACTGCCATCTGACGTGAGGTATAATACCGTCTGGGAGTTCTCGGCGAGTCCGTCCAGTGTACCCAGTCTCCACTGAGCACCCGTATACCATCTCTGATGTCAAACACTAATGGATATGGGATCAACCATCGCCCATCTCATGGGTCGAGAAGCGTATACGCTAGTCTACACTGGTATATCGATGCCCCGTCTCGATACACCTACGACTAGGGGCCTTGAAGGATGTGCTTATGGACTACCATGTCCCCACTAGTATGATCTGCATCATAGTCCAGGTAGTCAAGTACACATCCTAAGGGCTTTACCAACATGTAACTATAAGACAGTTTAAAGAGACTAGTATACATGTTAAGATAAAAAGCAACCAGATAGAATACTATCATATCGAGCAAGAAAGTCATCTCTATATATGTCCAAGCATCCAATATAATATACATCATCTGTACAATACTGGCCTCTAGGGCATACATACAACTAACAGTTGTACATATGATGTATATTATAATGGATGCTTGGATATATATAGAGAGGAATTTCTTGCTCGTCATGATAGTATGCTATTTGGTTTCACTTTATCTTAACATGTTGAGTTATATTAGTTTACTTTCTTACTCTTACATGTGGATAAAGCCCTTAGGATATGTGCTCGACTACTGGGACTATGATGAGATCATACTAGTGGTGCCAGAGTAGTCGATGAGTACATCCTATAATTGTTCCTAGTCGAGGGTGCGTTGAGACAGGGCATCGATACACCAGAGTAGACTAGCGTATACGCATCTTGACCCATATGATGGGCGATGGATGATCCCATATCCATCGGTGTTTGATATCAGGAATGCTGTACCGGTGCTCAGTGGAGACTGGGTACAAAGGACGGACTTGCCGAGAACTCCCATATGATATTATACCTCACGTCAGATGGCAATTATCCGGTGACACAGGTAAAGGTTAGTCTGTAGACCCAAGATCGTCATAGGGTCTTGTGTGATTCCCACTGTACTTTAATTTCCACCTTACCACATCCAAGAGGGCATGCAAAATGGTGGCTTTTGGGTATAGTCCAGAATCATATGGAGTTAATGAGCGATAGGTGGGTATAAGGAGTTGATGTTGTGCTGTATTCGATTGGCTATAACTGGAAGTCCCTGGCCGGGGCTGATATAGAGATTTACTGGTAAGTGTTACCAGTAGTTTCTAGACCTGTTATGAGCCTCACATCACACGACTTATCGGTTACTGAGGTCTGACGTTTACCAACCCTAAACCAGATATGTGACATATCAGATTAATAGACCGGACTGTACGGGAGTCTTATTGATTGGAATCATAGGAGAATGTACAGGCATGCTTGTTGATCTTCTGATCTCTCTATACCTGGGTGGCTATTACGTTTAGCTGACCACTTGCAGCTTGTAGGTGTTTGATATGATCGCCACCTACTACCGGCATATTGACGATTCTTTAGAGTCCTACACAGTGGTTTCTTGACTCAGGAAAAACGGAATAGGAGCACATATGTGATATGTGTAGGACCGAGGATAATACGATATGAGATACCGTATTATATTCTCGTGATATTTTGATATGAGCCGGGTCATCGGATCAAGTGTTTATTCGATGAATCGGTACATGATATACTAGTCGGTTATAAGCGATATAGCCGGATTGTCGGATCAAGTGTTGATTTGATAATTTAATGTATAATTATATATGTGATATATTGCATTACATTATCTACTATTAGCTCGCTTTATTGATTCATTTTCTCACCGGGTAATACATTGATTTATATGCGATATACGTTGATTGTATTATTTTCTTTTTTTACAAAAATATATTATATATGTGATATATAATATTGTAATGATTACAAATGCAACATGCTTAGTGGAGATTAAACATGGTTAGGGTTTGATTAGGGTTAAACTTGTCTAGAAGCCTCGAGAAGCTTTTGTTTTGTTTCTTGCAAAGACATTATGTGTTGATATTTTGCTTGATATTTTCTAACCCAACCCAAACCCTTCACCCTACGTTAAATCTCTACACGAGTTAAGCCACTCATGCTTAACTTAAGGGTTGTATTTGTAACCATAGGTATTATTCATTATTCATCACAAAAAGGAATTATATTCTTCTTCTTCTTCCTTAAGCTCTTAAAAGCTTTCTAGGTTTTTCTTTTGTGATGATTTAGTGTGAGATTATGAAAACAAATGAGAGCCAAATTCCTACCTCATCATCGTCATCAAATCTAGCTTATTAGATTAGGGTGTTCACTTCATTAATACTTGATTGGTGAGTGAGAGCTTGAGTTAAAGAAATTTCAAGGTAGATCATCTTCGAAAAGGAAGACTTCAAGAAAGCATGGATCATTCGGGTTGTGGAGCTTCTCTTGAGTCCGGGAGATCATGGATCTCGGCGAAGGGACTACTAATCGGAGCTTATGAAGCGAAGGAGTGGACTACAAAGATTGTAATCGCTCTCTCTTAGTTGTAAAGTTGTTTACTTGCATGTTTAACCCTAATAATCTAGCAGAGATCCTCGCTTTGGGTTGTTCGGCACGTCTAAATTTTAAATCGGGCAAGGTTGATACCTTATAGACCCTTATAAGAGTTCCTAGTAACCCTACATACATATCATATTTAACCCTAAGTCTCTAGTTCGATTACTTGGCAGGTTGGTTTAGCACCGCAAAAATTTTAAAGTAGCATGATTGATGCTTGCCAAAACCTTGCTAAGGTGCTAAGATAACCCTACAAAATTAGGATTAAGTTGTCATGGTCACTTAAAACTAGATTAGAGCAAACCGACCCTCACATTTACGTGCACATGTGCGTGCATGACCATAACAAATAATATTAAAATAATAATTAAATGTTATAAAATATGAGAAATCCGAATTGGTAAACTTTTTACAGTAAACCCGCATTGACATCTATTAACACTAACCGAAATCTAAGTGGTTACAATCTCCCCCCTTATAAAAATTCATCACCGAAATATAAAATTCTCACTAAGCGTAACTTCAAAGAGATGGGTACAGAACTCCCAAATCTCGCCCGCAGCCTCCCAAGTGACCACCTCATTATGCGGCTACGTCCTTGAAAACCCTCCATAGATGGCAAGACTCTTGAACGAGTTTCTCCACCTGCCGAGCCACTAACACAAATGACTGCTGATGAACGAAAAGATCGCGTCTAAGCTAGATGGTCTGGTGCTGAATCTTGTGAGAAAGGTCATGAAATTATTTCTTAAGTATCGACACAAGGAATACGGGGTGAAAAGTTGATAATCTGGGCCGAAGTGCCAAATTAAAGGCAACGGACTAACTCGCTTGAGGATCTCAAAAGGACCTACAATCCTGGGAAAAGCTTCCCAAAACTCACTACGTCACTGATTGGAAAAATCCTTAGGAATACGTGATCTTCCACTGCGAACTCAAGTCTGCGACCACCACGATCGATATAAGACCTCTGTCTGCATTGGGCTGTCCTCATCCTGACCTGAATCAACTGGATCATCTCCGATGTATCTAGACTCGCTGGGGTCCAAAAAAATCCTACTCACGCAGAGTCAGAAAAACAGAATGGAGATCGACACAACCTAACAAAAAATATAAAGGTTGCCAATTGGAATGTCTCCTGATAACAGCTATCGAAGGATAACTCTGACAATGGCAAGTGACGATCCCAACTGCCAACAAACACATAGTACGCACGCACAAGCATAACCTCCAGAGTCTGTATAGTCCGCTCAATTGACCATCGTCCCACAGATGGAAAAGCGGAGCTAAAACTCAACCAGTACCCAAGGCTTCTTGAAGCTCCTGCCAAAGTCGGCAAGCGGACAGGGTGCATCCATTGGATACAGCAAATGAATGAACTCTGTGCAAACGCACAAACTTAGATGAACAACTGAGAAAACTGAGCATAACCGGACAACAAACACCCGAAAAGAGTCATACCCTGTCTCGACCTGGGTAGACACCACAACGAAATTCATAGAGATCTGCTCCCATTCACACTCCGGAACGGTTAAAGATTGCAACTCTCCAGCCGGCCTCAAATGCTCAACCTAAGCTCACAACAAAACGGACACCCTGTAAGAAATCCGAAACTTCACTCATCATTCCTGTCCACCCATAACTATCTAACAAGTAATGTCATAAATTGGTGGAACTTGAAAGAACACAGAAAGCTGACCGATGTGCCTACTCTAGGATTTCGCGTCTCTACCTATTAACATCAGGTACACACAAACATGTCCCTAAACGTAGCACACCCTGGTCAAAAATCAAGGACTCCGAATCTTTACCCTGCCGAACATGCCTAAGTATCACAGACAATGAGCATTGGCGGGTTGTGCCTTACGAAAACGATTAAGGAAATGTGGTCGGGCGCGGACATGAGCAAGCTGTCCCCTCCATAGAGGCGAACCTAGCTGTACTCCATGATCACACAAGAACTGGAAATCTGCAGAAAACTGTTTCTGATCTGCGCACAACTGGAATAAGCTAATCCCGGGCCTACGACTCAAGCATCATCTACCACAATCGCCTTGTCATGGGTAACCAAAGGATCCCATAAAACACAATCCTCTACAAACTCCAACCTACAGCGCTGTCTCAACAATCAAAACCCGCTGCAGGAAGATATACATTAAGCTCTGGTGGTCCGTGAAAATCGGACACAACACTCCGAACAAGTAGTGTCTCTGAATCTCCAACGCACGACCACCGCGGCCATCTCCAAATCATGAGTGGAAAAATGCTGCTCGTATTTCCTCCAACTTTCTGTAAGCAAAAGCTATTACTCTATAATGCCACATTAGCGCAAATCGATCCCCACTCGCGAAACATCACAGTTAAACAACAAAGTCGCCCGAACCTGAAAGCAAAGAGAGAACTGGTGCAGTTGTCAACCGAATCTCCAACTGCAGAAAACCCCGCACACAAGCCTCAATCCAAAGCAAAGAACCTCCTTCCCGGTCAGTTCAGTCAACGGTGCGGCGATACCCAAGCAATCCAGCACGAAACGGCGGTAAAATCCTGCTAAGCCCAAAATTTGCAGGCCTCTGTCCCGGATATAAGAATGGGCCAAAGCTGTACGGCCTCGATCCTCCTCGGGTCCATGCGAAAACCGTCTCCCGTAACTACTCGACCTAGGAGTCAACACAAACAAGCCTGAAGGAACACTTTGAGAATTTAGAAAACAACTAATGCTCGCCTAGTATCTGCAAAACAAATGCTCAAGTGGTGCTCACGTTCCTCATGAATCTTGGAAAAGACCAGGATGTCATCAATGACACAACAATAAACTGGTCGAGGAATAGCCTAAAGAATCTGGTTCATCACATCCACAAATGCTGCTAGGCACTGGTCAGTCCAACATGTAAGTCCACGTTGCGACCCCCGGTTCTTACGGGGAGGCGGAAACGGTATAAAAATCAAATTTTTAGCGCAAGGGGCAACATGGACTAAGCAAAGTCGGGATCTTTAACTAAACTAAAACTAGCAAACTTTGCTAAAGAGAGTTAGCTACTCGGATGGAGATGGTTATACCTAAACTTGAACTCCTTCATCTTCAAGCTCCGATGGTGGTTCGATGGCTCCTTCTCGTCGTCTCCGTACGCCGAAGATAGATCTACCTGAAAGCTCCAACCTTTAGCTCCTTCTTCGTTCTTTGAAGAAACTAGTTCACTTGGTTTGCTAAACCTAGTGAACTAGAATGAGTAGAGAAGATTTAGAATGGGATTTTATCTATGGTTCTTGATTCTCAACTCATGAGACAAGAGAACCATAGATCAAGAGAGGGAGCAAGAGGTTGAGGGTGAGAGCAAGAGGAGAGCTCAAGAACAAGAGAGAGAATGAGCAAGAAAGAATGAGGCTCTCTTTTTTGTCTCTCACCCTCTCATAATCCAATGTAATCATAACTCATCATATCAATAAAAGTCTTATGTGATGGTTGAAGCAACCATAACCTTATCATGTCATGCACTCATTTTACTCAAATGAGCAAGCAAGTAAAAGTCTTTGGCATGAAATGATAACCATGGTTATCATGATGGTCAACTAGTCAAGCCTAGTCAACCGGTCAACAAAGTCAACAAGTCAACAAAAGTCAACAAGTCAACAAAGTCAACAAAAGTCAACAACCAAGTCACCATAATACTTAATTAATATAATAGTTAATCACATATCATATTCTCATTAGGGTTGAGCAAAAAGTCAAATAGTCAACGGTCAACTGTCAACAACCCTAATGAGAATCCGCTGTCTGTGCCTCCCTGTCAACTGTGCATACACACCCGCATCCGCGTTCCGAGGAACACGAATGCAAACTGGATAAATCCAATCCCATAAGGTATACTAGGATCTGGCTTAAACCAAAGCCCGCTAGTGTAAACTGTCCGGACACTGTACGTGCACAAGTGCACGGATGTGACCGAACCCTGTCGCAAAACCATGCGACCTGTCGCAATACCATGCGACCTCTACTCTTTTGCCTAAAGGCGAAAAGCTTTCTGTGTGGGACTCTAAAGACTCGACACTACGCTGGCAGCGGGTTTAACCACAGACCGCAAGCGGCACTAGCTGTGCGTAACGGTTCCCAAGTAATGCCGACAAGAAGACCGACGAGGCGAAACCCATCTGAACTCCTACTGAGCCTGAGTGTGACATTCTCCGTACAGTCCGGTCTGTTCGTCTGATACATCGCATGGCGGGCCTAGGGGGCGGTAAACGTCAGTCCCCCAATAGCGGTACAAGTCGTGCCGGAGCGAAGCCCAAAACACCATGAGATAACACTGGAAACCTACCAGTATATCTCGTTTGCCCTGGCCAGGGACTACTCGTGTAATGGCTCTCCTAGACACAGCGCGATGTCAACCCCCAATACCGGGAGAGACGAATCCTGTCTAACCGTCACTGCCTCCAAGTGCTTCGGGACTGCACCCAACCACCACCTGTTTGCACGACTCCTTTGAGCCGTGGTAGGGTAGTGATCAAAGTACAGTGGGAACACACCCGAGGCGAAGTGACAGTGTCAAGTCATCGGACTAAGCTGTACTCATGTCACCTGGGAACTGATAACTGACGATAGGTATAATACCAACTAGTCAGTTCCCGACGAGTCCTGTCCAATGTACCCGTAACCTAACGAGCACCCGCATACTATCTCAAGTACGACGTACTGACGGCTGTGGGACAGACCGTCTCCCACACTGGGATGAGAAGCGCATGCGCTGGTCTACTCCGGAGTATCGATGCCCTGTCTCGATAGTCCTGCGACCAGGGACCTGCATAAGGATGTGCTTATAGATTACCCAGCCCCACTAGTGTGACGGCCATCACATCGCTGGTAATCAAGCAAAGATCCTAAGGGCTCTACTAATGTGTATAGGCGATATACAAAAATAAACGCATGTACATATTGAAGTAGAAACAAACCAAGTAGCATACTACTATTTTGAGCAAGATTGTATATACAAGGTGAATATCCCAAGCATCCATTAAGTAATATACAAACTAGTATGATACAGTAATGGCCTCTAGGGCATATACACTAACACAACAACACCACCAAAACACATAAAGCCCAAAGCACTCACAAAATCAGTCTCCGGAATGTCATCACTCCGAACCCGCAAAAATGATGACCTGATCCCAAACAAACTTAGAAAGATGTCTCGCACGCTAGAGCTGATCGAAGAAATCATCAAGGCGAGGTAAAGGATACCTGTCCACACCGTATGCCCATTCAATTGACGATCAATCAATACACAACCTCAAACTGCCATCTTTCTCCTTGACGAACATAATAGGAGATCCCCAAAGAGAAACACTCGGATGCATAAGTCCCCCAACAAACAACTCTGCAGCTAATCCTTAAGCACCCTAAGCTCTGCTGGTTCATCTGGAACAACGTCGGAAAACTGTCGCACGAAAGGAACCCAGTCCAACCAACCCACTATGGCTCCAGTATCATGAATGAAAGCCAAGAATTTTCAACATCCTCTCCTCAGAAGCCGACTAGCGAAAAAGGTTGAATTGAAGCTGTGAGAGGTGGCACCATTGTCCCTATGCACAACAAAAACTGACTCGCCGGGAAAAGAAAACCTGAGTGTTTCCTCATGGCAGTCCACAGACGCCTAGCACGTAGCTAACCAGTCGGTGCCCAGGAGAACGTCAATTCTAACATTTATAGAAGGATCAAAGCGACGGACGAATCTCCATCTCCTATCCGAAAGGCACACGACTGAAACACGTGTCACACAACAAAAGAATCGCTGACAGAAGTTAATACGACAAACGACTGATCTAGCTAACATGACTATCGGCCCAACCGCGGCACAAAGTGTGCAAAACAACAAGTGCACCAAAAGAATAACGAATTAAGAATACCTGAAAACTCTGCATTGGATGCCCGCGCGTCCCAATGAGTAGAAGCAAACTCTCTTGCTTGCCCTCTACCCGCAACTGTCAGAACTCTTCCTCCGCCATACCGTTCTCTCCGAACCAACCCTCCATGACTACGACCTCTCTGAACATGGGTCTGATGCGGTACTAAGGAACAATCCCTGATTTGGTGATGAAGGCTCCCGCATCGAAAACATCCATACGATGGCTGCTGACCATTCTGGGGATGAGAGCTAAACGACTATCCTCATCCTAAGCCTCTTCTACTCCCGCGACGGTCACGAAATCTGTCTCGACGACTGAACCTCTGTCTCGGGGCTGACACACCTATACTAGCCCTCCATTGCTCCGGAACTCCCAAAGTCTCAGAAGGATGTGCCTCGTCAACTAGGGCTACATCCACTGGTGATGTATAAGTGACGAAATGCGGCGTG
The DNA here is from genome assembly GCA_030015575.1 of Agapanthus africanus. NCBI lineage: Eukaryota > Viridiplantae > Streptophyta > Magnoliopsida > Asparagales > Amaryllidaceae > Agapanthus > Agapanthus africanus. The sequence goes on from CM057341.1 coordinate 659,196,203, forward strand.
TTGATTACAAGGAACAACTGGGTAACAGGGGCGACAAACTTCTGTCGCTGCGCTCGAATGACCTCAACCAAAGAACTCATCGTCTAGCGCAAGTCCTGTATCTCTGCCACAAGCCTATCAATATGATCTATCGAAGGCAGATCCATCTGCTCCGATGCAACGAGCGTGCCATCCTTGTCAGTCCTCATCCCACACGAGTCAACTTTGACCTCGGCCCTTGCTGCATTACTCTGAATCCTCATAGTCATCAGCGACGAAGGCTATAAATGGAAGAAGAATTCGATAAGAATATGGAAATCGAATCACAAAGATATGTATCATCAAGGAAGGAATTTCAAGCAATTTGTACTTAGGTCTCTCTAGGCGGAGTACCGCATCGTGAGTTTGCCGTGGACATACACACAATACGTTACTCTGCTTTAAGGTAACTACTCCATCATACCAAGGTCATCTTACACTCCGAAAGGTAAAACCTAGCGCTCTAATACCAACTTTTTCATGACACGAAAATGGCACGTGCTGGACCTTAAACTACGCAATATCTACAGGCGTAACGCAACTTAAGTAAGCCGAAAACCCAGCAATCTAAACCATCAAAATTAGTAAGAAATAAGAACATTATTAAAATGTTTGAAAATCTCAAAGCAAATTCTTTAAAGTCCAACTTTTCTTCCTTTAAAGTTTTGGCAGCACATCATTTGTAAAACAAGCCCCAAAAATGGGTACAACAAAAAATATAAGTAAAGCATCCCAAACGGGAGAAAAATCCACGCCCAACGGCAGAAAACAACCACCACAACAGATAAATGACGCCGTAGCGAAGAAAAGATGATATAAATAAAACTGTATAAAAGACCTCCAAGTCACAAAATGAAATACAATATCGTCCTAACACTAAGACTCTAAGTCATAGAAGATAATGGTAGATAGAGAGTACATGATACAACGAGTATACAACAAGAAACATTGGATAACCGCAAATGCTACCTAAGCAAAACTGCACACTGTCAGGCAAAGCGGTATCCGCAGCAAAGATGATACGATGGATGATGATAGCCCTGCCTCTGACTACCCTGAGGGACACCTGCAAAACACTGTGGCACAAAAGGGGTGAGTTGCCAACTCGTGAATAGTAAATAACATATGTTGGTAATCGCGAGTATGCACGTACAATACGAATCTTACACATTGCAACTAACATGAATGAATGGTCATAGGTTATACAACAGTCGTGAATGGTACACTAGCAGGTACAACCAATACATGAAGTAATAATATGACAATCTGTATGATACAATCATGTACTGTACTCTATCAGGTACTACTAATACATGAAGCAATGCATATAACATAAAGTATGTCAATGCAACAGTCATGGAAGGTACTCTATCAGGTACGACTAATACATGAAATAATGCATAAACAATAAATATGGAGTATGTAATAAAATATGTTGTTTCCACGGAAATCCTAACCTCGTGGTAGGACCAAAATCCAACAAGACAATCCAAATCCCAATTTCCACAAATCAGCCCCCAAATTGGCTCTCATATCATGTAAGTCTCATATATTCTTAATGTACAATATCAAGTAAATCTCATATATCCTGAATGTCCAACATCAAGTATATCTCATATATCCTGAATGTAGAACATCAAGTAGATCTCACATATCCTGTATGTACAATATCAGTATATCCCACATATCATGTGTGTACAATATCAGTATATCCCATATATCCTGTGTGTACAATATCAGTATATCCCACATATCCTGTGTGTACAATATCGATATATCGCACATATCATGTGTGTTTGCATGAATAAATATGATGAAATATATGAATCGATATGTATACATATATATTAGCGCCCCACTCCACTAATATATACCTATAGGAATAAAAACATCATGAAAACCAGTATCTCACCTAGACACATAAATACCGATGTATCAGGTGTTGTCACCACGACTGGCCCCCTGATAGGTACGTATCATATGCTATACCGAAAAGCCCGAGTGCCTACCTCTGACCCTCGTCTTTCCACGTATCCATACGTACTTGACTCCCGTCGGTATCCCCACGATAACCGCCGAGTCATAGGTAATGTCACCGGATGGTATGGTTCCCCTGCCAGGCTTATGGGCATGTTACATTAACTCTTGCCTCGGGGTACCTCCGGGCCCCACCATGTACCCACAGACGGTGCTTTCGCTCTTCGAATCGGGTATATAATCAGAACCGATAAAACTCAAGGTGGCTAAAGAAATATCATATCAAAAGTAACCGGGTTTTTCAAATAATGCATAATTTCATGAAACAACCACGGTCCTCAAATCCATAAAATATCATGAAAAATCCATATCTCAATGCGAAAATCCATGAATATAATATACGCAATAGGAAACTGAAATGCAAGCGTATAAAGGAAAAGCTACTATTTAACTGCAACTAGTTAAAATATAAATCATGCTGTCTCTAATTCTCCATGTCCAATATAATATCAACTAAAGGTGCACATGTAGCTATAACCAGAAATATGGGTAACATGTAGGTATAGCAATGTATATGTATCTACCTATCCGTAATAATGTAATATACCCTTCAAGTATAAGCAATGTATGAATACAAGGTATATACATAGCTATGTTATTATGTGTGTATGTACCAATCGCTAATGGTACATGTAAATGCACGGCGGCACCCCAGCCGTCTAAACGAAGCTAAAATGCGGAAACGATATTTTACTTTAATTTTTGAACCGGCACCACCGCGCACTAAAATCCCGGATCGGGCCATTAATCTAATCCTAGCTAACAAGAGAAGGGGTAGAGAGATATACCGAACGATCCGTGTCCTTCGGTCTTCTCGTCGTCGTCCCGATCTCCCCGCGGAATCTTCGGTCTTCACCCCCTCGCCGGAAGGGCACCACATCGCCGGCTTCTTTTTCGGGCTCCCACCTCTGGACCGAGGCAACTCTGGCACGAAGTTGGCGAGCCGACGTGCCCAAGAATTGTTATAGAATGAAGTGTAGGAAGCTATATGTCTCATGGTGTTTATGGAAGTTGTCGTTTTGTGGAGGAATAAGATATGAACCTTTTTGCAATGAACTAAGGAATTTTTGCAAAGCCAAAAGAACAATTTTTCCTTCCCAAAAAATTGGGACAGCCCCACCCCTTCAATGGATGGCCTTGGCTACCTAAATCTAGAATTAAAACCGTAGATCTAGTAACCAGAATGTCTGATATTATATCTATATCCTTTGTGGAGAAACCACTGTGTGACAACCAAAGTATAACCGATCGTAGTATAGGAATTTCACTTCCTACTGTGTGTATGTCATCCAAATACCAGGACATCACACCCTACTACCTTCTTAACAGATTCATCCCCTATTCTGATGAAGTCAAACCTATGACTGTCACATCAGAAATAGATGATCTATCTCCGCTATATATGTTTTAGTCTATAAATAGACATAAACCACTTTTCCACTATACTTCCACTGCTCCTACTGACTACGACAACCATCCGGCAGAATAATATACACGTACACTTCTAAAGCTAGTTTAGAACGACGCTATACTTATCGTCCTGCCGGGTCTCATAGCCTTGAACAACAGTAGTGTCAAGTCCCCATTTAGCTTCCGCTGCTCCCACTGACCATGAAAACCCTCTGGCAGGGTAATATAGACGTATACTTCTAAAGCTAGTTTAGAACGACGCTATACTCATCCTCCAGCCGGATCTCACAGTCTGGAACAGCAGCAATGGAAAGTTTGGGTAAACAAGAACCTCCCTATCGCCTTCCTTGAGGCTACCGGAGTACCTCTCGGGTGCCTACGGTTATCCACCATATCTGCGGAGTGGCCAATGGAATGTCAAATCAGATTGAATCTTTAGGTTCTTCATCAAATTTTCCGTAATCGTTTGCGGTTCTGGAATCACTTCCAGTTCTACCATACTCCCACTGCTGTTTTCTGAAAAAAATCCATTTCTTTTAAAACCGTAGCGAGTCAAGAACAATATCACTATTGATCTTCCAGATGGTAGAAAGTCAACCCTCGTCATAGCCTGGGTCGACCCACAAACAGCCATTACAGAAACGTGCCTTGAGTTGTCCAGTGTCTGGTTTTAAGAATAAGCTGGACAACTCCCCGCACCTTAACATCGTTAAGATATGAACTGTTCTATATCCAATACAGAAACAGAAGCACTGATTTAATTGAACCAGATTCAAATCATGCGGCTCTCTCCAGTGCATGTCGAGTAAATGGAGATAGACCGATCAGTGTTACTCAACTTAGGAGTGCTTCCAATTATGAGTAAACTGAAAGAGAAGCAAGTTCTCTTAATCATTACTATTAACTGAATACCATACACAAGCATCTACATCTTCGATCACCTTGAAGAATCCCGATACTCGCAACACCTGGTTCTCTACTTTATTCTTATACCTATAACTCCTCAAAACTTAGACCCTGTGTTTCTACGGAACACTTGTGTATGAACTAGAGAAGTCATAAGTAAACTGAATATAGTACGATGACCAACCCCTCAATCCTAATGGACACTGGACAATATACAATACTCTGTATAAGTCCCTTGAGTCTAATAACTCAATCCCTGTGTGTAGTACGTTGTAAACTGTACTATAGTTATGAAGAGTTACACCGCTGTTTAATGCTCCCTACCTAACCATCCACTGATATAGGTAAATGTCACCGACATAATTTCAAAAAGTGATATCTCACTCTATAAAAATAGACGTACAGATATATCAATTTGAAATTGGTGCATAACGACGGATATTCAAAACCAAATATTTGACATCCGGCAAACAACCCAGGCGATTTCCTCAAATATCACCAATTACAACGAATTCCGATATAATGAGGATGATCACCTAATTCCCAATAAGTTACTCCCACTCATCATCTGTAAAACCATACAGATGTGAGAATCATACCCGGTAAATACATACCTTGGAGTAAAAACCAATTGGGAAATCAGTTTCCTTTAACAGTACACAGTGAAACTGAAATATTGAAATCTTTCATAGGGGTATCCGGGTATTCCTAGTAATGCCTCTTCCATTATCCAGATTCACAACTGTAACCGTATATTTCTATGCCATCTCTCCACATCCTTTCATATGTCTTTAGTCATTACCATCTGCACACCCCTTTAGGCCAAACAGTTTTCTTCCTTCCCAACCGTTCGGCACCAGCCTATGGTTTGGAAGAAGACTATCCAATAAGCATAATGGGTGTACTGTCCTAATCCTAGGAGCACTCGCAATGCGAGAGAAGGTAAGATAAAAGGCAACCGAATAAACCTTATTCCTATTTCTCCTGAACCAGAATCCATCCATGAACTGGAACAAATTCCTTTCGAGTTTGCATATAACCATATGATGGAGTATCCAAATAACTGTGGATCTTCGTAGTGATACGGAGTGTTCTGGAGAAATATAAAGGTGAAGTGGGAGTGGTAATGAAATACTTGGTTTGGTCGTGAATAGCAATCGCAATTTAGTTTGCCCTCCTTCTAATCCTTTTATTTGTCTTAACTTACTACCTTCTGTACACTATCGTTACACTAATTGGTTTTCTTCATTCCCTACCGGTCGGCACCTGCCTATGGTTTGGAAGAAGACTATCCAATTTGCGTAATAGGCTTAGTGTCCCCTAATCCAAGGTGCACTCGCAATTTTAGAGAAGGTAAATGGAAAAAACAACTAAATAGTCCGATTCGTTTTCTCCAGAACCAGAAAGCATGCTCAAATCTGGAACAAATTCCTTCGAGTTCGTATATAACCAGACGATGGTTTTATCCAATGGAAGTGGACGTTCATAATAATACGGGTTGTCCTGGAGAAAAGGGTAAAAGTAGGAGTGGCAATGAGGTATGCAACTCTGACAATCCAAAAGCCAGTCTTATAAGAACGTTCGGTCAACTTGGTCACTGAGTCATAGTCTAAGGTCGGGTCAATGGTCGCTGCCAAAGAGAGGGAGAAAAGAAACACTCAGCATGCACTCTAACCTAGATCAGAATGGTTACCAATTTATCTAATCAGGAAACCTCCCACTGTACCGTCAAATTCTCCTCCAAACCTGAATGGAGAATTAGTCGGGATCACCCGAGAAGTAAACCAACTCATCAGTGGGAACCGGGATCCAACTATCATCGCATGATAATGTGACGGAATCCGCTCACGTTATCACACTCCAGAAGGTATGTGCATATCTGGCAAGTTTCAGTTTTTTTAGAAACTTCCGATGTGAATTTTACCCCATGCTCTTATGACCTTGACTTTGGCCAACAAATCATAAGTCATATGTCAAGTTCGACCCGTCATTCTCCAGGTTGATTTGAACCCACCCGTACCTACCCTTGACTTTGGCCAACAAGGCAGTACGACTGTCCTAAACCAACGCATCTATCTATGCTGCATATGAACACCCAATAGCTACCAAACACAGTGCCTTGACTTTGGCCAACAAACACAGCTTGAATACTACTGACTATATATATGAAACGGCGGAGGGCTACGAATGGTTTCTAGCGAAAACCTTTAACGTAATGAACCTGATATCGTTGAAGGAACCGGATAGCTTTATAAAAATATAGTGGCGAAAACCTTTGCTAAAGAGGTCACTCCCGGTGAAGGGATCTCGGCTCTTTCCCCGTAGAATGGGGTGCAGGATATTCCAGCTGAATACCACGATGCAAAGCAAAAGTAAACGCCTATAATGATGCTATTGCCCTGACGCAAACTTCTGTCCAAGGGTCCACTCCCGATGAAGGGATCTCGGCTCTTGCCTCGTCGACTGAGGTGCTGGATATTCATAACCGAATACTACTGTGCAAACCAAAAGTGTACGTCTTTGCAAAACCAGCTTTTTGAAAAAATTGTTCCAACAACATCATATTAGGTTTGTTTAGCATGCATTGATCCGAATCAACGCAGTCCCATCAATTGATCACACCAATAACGAACGAAAATAATGATGTATGTATATGCCATCCGCATTCGCCACGAGGTCCCGTCATCATCCGTTAGGTTACTTAACTAACGACAGAGCGGGGACTGGACTAGCACGGATGCAAAACATATACAACATCTACTAGTATATATATCAATATATAATATTCGCTCAAGGCGTGATAAAATGCAACATCACAGAAATATAATAAGCATCACAGAACAATACAGATATCTGGGATCCCCGGGTTTCATAGAGCCGCTACTGAAACCCGACATTCCCCTGGTCGTGTGGATAGCCTGTGCAATGAAATCTTAGACCCCTACGGGCGCAACAAGTTACCCACCAAAACCTGAAGCGAGGCAGCCCCCTTCAGCAACGTGAATGGACCACCCAGCACTTCATGAAATCCGGTAACTTGGGCACCCCTCTTTGGGTCAACCTGTACCCCCTACGAGTGCGGTGAATAGCCCGCCAATTCTAGAGTGAGGCCCCCTCCGTCTCAACACCATGAGATGTGGGCCCGTTGCCCTCTAGAATCCGGCTATCTGTGCACCCCTCCGTGGGGTAATCCTAGTACAGAAAGTAAAATATACATACAACGGGTGCATCGACCTCAGCCCGGTCGTGCCCCAAAAGAATAATATACAGACAGGCAGTGACGGAAGTCCACATGTCGGACGCTCGCCCCGCAATATCAAATGTACATAATACAATCAAACTGTACTAACATTGCATCCAGGCTATCCCCCATGACCAATCTGCAACTTCACAGCACAACACAGAACATCAACGTGAATGTCACGTTCACAAATCCATCTAACCGGGCTATAGCAGTTAGATTTACCGATCAAGTGACATTCATGATCGCAGATATAATGTAAATACTGTGAACTAACATATTTAAAATTTTCGATCGATCAAATTTTACCCGAAGTGGGCCCCAAGCACAACTGTAGCACTCAAAGAAATCTAGGCCCAAACAGAACATTCCAAAAACCCCATTTTCAACTAAGAAGCTCTCTGCAAAAGTTTGGTGCATTGAACAGTAAAGATGGCGGCGGAACTGCTGCCCATGCATGGGTTTAGCCACGGTTCCGGATGGAATAGTGATTTCATGCGACTAAAATTTCACAGGATGCTTTGAATTACCTGCACGTGTTTCTGCAATGTACTGAAAAAATTTTCGAGCCAAAACAATTTCGACAGAAAACTGATGCATGAAAAACACGGTTTTGGAATATTTGTTCGATCAAATCTTTAAACAAACTAGAGCAAGCTAGAAAAGAGTAATGGCGTGGCTCTGATACCAATGTAAGTGCACGGCGGCGCCCCGGCCGTCTAAACGAGGACAAACTGAGGAAACGATATTTTACTTTAATTTTTGAACCGGCACCACCGCGCACTAAAATCCCGGATCGGGCCATTAATTTAATCCTAGCTAACAAGAGAAGGGGTACAAAGATATACTGAGTGATCAGTGTCCTTCGGTCTTCTCGTCGTCTTCCCGATCTCCCCGCGGAATCTGCGGTCTTCACCTCCTCGCCGGAAGGGCACCACATCGCCGGCATCTTTTACGGGCTCCCACCTTTGGACCGAGGCAACTCGGGCATGAAGTTGGCGAGCCGACATGTCCAAGAATTGCTGTAGAATAAAGTGTAGGAAGCTATGTGTCTCATGGGCTTTATGGAAGTTTCCCTTTTGTGGACGAATAAGATATGAACCTTTTTGCAATGAACTAGGGAATTTTTGCAAAGCCAAAAGAACAATTTTTCCTTCCCAAAAAATTGGGACAGCCCCTCCCCTTCAATGGCTGACCTTAGCTCATTAGGAAAATGAAAGGAGTGGAGAGAATACAAGGGGGGAGGGAGGCTATCATGAAAGAGAGAGAAAAAGTGATGATGTGAAGAAAATGATCACAAGCAAAACCAACACTCCAACAACCTAATCATTACTATAAAAGGTCAAGCCATCATGAACAATCATGAATCAAGAAGTCAAGTGATCATGACACAATAATATACAAAGACCACCCTCCACAATGCTTATTTGCACATTTGCAAATAAGCCTTCCTCCACCATTTTTCGGCCAAAGAAAGATACAAAGGAAAATGGCCGAAACCGGAATGCAAACTAGCAACTCCAAAAACCCAATCCCGTAATAAATTACAGGAAAACCCAGCTACTGTATATACATACCCGCAATTGTATTCCGACCGAATACAAATGCAATGAGACAAAATCTACACTGTACTATACTAGGATTTGGCTTAAACCAAAGCCCGCTAGTATTATCCGTCCGATCATGATCCGTGCGATACCGCACCTATCTGATCGAACCTTGCCATATCTCCATACGGCCTCTACAGCATTTCGCCCGAAACTTGAGCAACTGTCTGTAGGGGACTCTAAAGACTCGTCAATATTTTGGCTATGGATTTAACCACTAGCACGTCATAGGTATTAGCCATGCGTGACGGGCTACCATCTATTGACCAAAAGGGACGTCTGTGAGCGAACTCATCCTGACACCCTACTGAGCCTGTCAGTAACAATATCCGTACAGTCCGGTCCGTTCGTTTATGAGCATCGCATGGCGGGCCTAAGGGGGGTGGTAAAAGTTAGACCCCCAAAAGCGGTACAAGTCGTGTCGGAGTGTAGCCCAGAACACCCTGAGATACTATTGGAATACCTACCAGTAAATCTTCTGCCTCAGCCGAGGGCTTTGTGTAATGTCTCTCCTAGACACAGCGCGACCTCACCCCTAATACCGGGAGAGACGAACCCCTGCAGATCGGCTCACTGCTTCCATGTGGCTCGGGACTGTACCTAACTAAAACCTGTTTGCACGTCTCCATTGAGCGTGGTAGGGTAGTAATCAAAGTACAGTGGGAACTCACACGAGACAAATGACGATCTCAGGTCGATGAACTAACCTGTACACATGTCACCAGGGAACTGCTATCAGACGTCTGGTATAAGACCAACTAGCATGTTCCCGGCGAGTCATGTCCGGTGTACTCATAACCCAATGAGCACCTGTATATACCTTAGGAAAACCAACTGACACTAGTAGCTTGTAAGACCGGCCTCCGCCCCTCGTCGGGGTCTCGACTGTATACACTAGTCTACTCTGGAGTATCGATGCTCTGTCTCGAAACTCCCACCACTAGAGACCTTTTAAGGATATGCTTATAGACTACCATCTCCCACGTATATGATCACCCTCATACTGCTGGCAGTCAAGCAAGAATCCTAGGGGCTCTATCAACGTGTAATAGCGACTTATAAGGTCACCTGAAACAGTACACGATGATAAGAATAAACCAGATAGCATACAATCATCTTGAGTAAGACTGTCCTACCGGAATAGGTCCTCCTTCAATCATTGCAATCACGTGCATATGATCCAATAATTGACTCTGAAGGCACTATCTCCAACAGTACAACACCCTATAGGTAATACAGGTAACTAGAATTTAAGCAAGTCACGGCATATGCGTAAGCATATAGGTATAAAGGTATGCTATAAGTCGTATGCATAAAGAAATATGAATCAATGTCTCAATGTCCCTAACCAACAATATCATATACGTATGTGTGTTGTGCGTAACACGGAAATTATTGATGGTGTGTATGGCATACAATCAGTGCTCGTGCAACATAAGCCGTCAATAATATGTGCAGTGTCCTAAGGATACTAGTCTAAGCACAACAATAACTAAGCAATAAGGTGTATGCACAACTCTAATTATGAAATAGAATATGCGACAAAGTAAAGTCATCTCTAGCCCAGACGCATAACGCCATGCGGGCGATTCCCTTGTAGATGTAAAATCTACTCACCAACCGTCCTCGCTAAGTAAAGTTAACCACCTGTTTCCCCTTCTTCGCAGCATCCGAAATCCCCACCTGCGAACCTAAAACAACAAAACGATAACACATATGTATATTAGCAAACGACCAAAAACACGTACAAACTACGTTTTACCGACACACCAACTCCAAACCTACTCCCAAGTGTTCGTATTATGGCTAGCGTACGTAGCGACACGAAGAAACCAACCTAAAAGCAAAACCAGCACGAAGTTCATGAATCGTGTCGGATAACGTATCGCGCGTAGTCGTATCACTAGAAACTACCTACGTGATCCCAGATTTTGCATACAGAGAAAACTCAACAACCAAACAAGACCGAACATACCTAAACCAAAGCATAGAGCTACCCTCAAAAACCCACACCCCAACTCCACCGTACGGCCGAGGTCGCCGGACCCCCTTCGTGTCGTCGCTGGCCGAGTCCGAGCTCCATGGGTTCATGCTCCAGGTGAAGGCTTATGGTCTCAGGTACAACACAACTACATCGTTTGGTTTTCTTGTATTTTCTCGGGGTCACAGCAGGTCACAGATGTCATAAACAATACTAAAAAATACGATATTTAGCACAAAACTTAACTTTACACTATATAAACTTAAACTAACAATCTACCCTACAAATAAACTATAAAAAGAACAGATAGGGATCATTACCTAACCAAAAGAACTCAAAGATCCAAGATATCCAAGCTCCTAGGCATCCAAGAGGAAAAACTAGATCAAAGATGCAATTTTTGTGAGATTATGTGAATTTTGTGATGGATTTTTATGAAGTAGGTTCAAGTGATCAGTTTAGAGTTGAGGGGATGAAGAAAAAAGACAAGGGAATGAGTGTAAGAGATAATAAGAAAAAGAAATGATAAAGGGAAAGAGAGAGGTGAGTGCAAGAGATGCGTGCAACATGCTTTAAAACAACATTAATGCCTTCACACCATGTCACCTTGCCACCCAGTCTCTTCCAAAAAAATATCTCTCTCACTCACAAACAATTATTAGAAGATTAGGGTTAATGTTCAAGCAAGGAATGGATTCAAAGCAAAGGATTAAATTAGGATTAAGTTGTCATAGTCACTTAAAACTAGATTAGAACAAACCAACCTTCACATTTGCGTGCACATGTGCGTGCATGCCCATAATAAATAATATTAAAATAATAATTAAATGTTATAAAATGTGAGGATTCTGAATTGGTTAACTTTTTACAGTAAACCCGCATTAACGTCTAAATTAACACTAACCAAAATCTAAGGCGTTACATGTACTCATAACCTAATGAGCACCTGTATACATCTTAAGTGAACCAACTGACACCAATGGCTTGTGAGACCGGCCACCGCTCCTCGTTGGGGTCTCGATCCGTATACACTAGTCTACTATGGAGTATCGATGCCCGGTCTCGAAACTCCCTCGACCAAGTACTCTTTAAGGATGTGCATATAGACCACCTAACTCTCACGTATATGATCGCATCATAGTGCTGGTAGTCAAGCAAGAATCTTATGGGCTCTACCAACATGTAATAGTGATCTGTAGTCACCACAAGCATGTACACGATGATAGAGAAAAACCAGATAGCATACTATCATCTTGAGTAAGACTGTTATACCCGTACAGGTCCTTCCTCAATCATTGCAATCACGTACCCGCGATCCAATAATTGACTTGAAGGCACTATAGCTAACAATCTCACACTTGCATTTAAGGCTATTTATTGCGATGTCGCATACTCACAGCCCGTGTGATACCGAACACCCAACTCCCCTACTAATCAGTTTCACAAAACTCGTTTGCGAAACTATTACGTTTGAGAAATAGCCTCAGTGACTGGATCCACTCTGATGTTTCTTTCTATGTCTCTCTTTATCTCAAGTTCGCGGAGTAAGCCATCTCCCGAAATGAGCAATACCTGTCTTAGAATATGTCTGGATATCTGATGGTACCCAGCTCACAAATGAACTCCAAATCCAGCAAACTTCTTAGACTGTATCTTCAACTGAATTTAATCAGTATCCTGCACCATGCGTCCCTCAGTATCCTCTTGGACTATCGGTCCAAACTACTGCCCCTTGTCAGAGGAAAAACTATAAATCTGACAGTCACTCTGTCATCAATGTCACCTTGGAAGCCTGGAATGACGATCGTCTCCCGAAGGAGGTTGCCGTTACCATATCCCTAGAACATCCACTTATGTTCTAAAACTGCTTCTGAACGTTTCTCCAGGATTGGATTAATATATCAACTTATTGCTTCTAGTGCAAAAACAACATCTGGTGTGGTACTTGACATCTCATAATTGACTCAATTGCCTAAGCAAGTGATATGCTAATCATGCACATCCCTCTCCCCTTAAGTCTGTAAGACACCTTTAGAGAGGGTGACTCCATCACCTGCAGGTATACTATCATGCCAGGAGTCGTCCATTCCAAAACACCTTTAGAATACTGTCTAAGTAACCAGATTGGGAAACTACCTAAATCTAGATCTAAAACTTTACATCCAGTAACCAGGATGTCTGATATAATATTAATATCCTATGTGGACAAACCATTGTGTGACAACCACAATATAACCGATCGTAGTATAGGAATTTCACTTCTTAGTATGTGTATGTCATCAAAATACTAGGACATCACACCCTACTACTTTCTTAACAGATCCGTCTCTTATTCTGATGAAGTCAAAACCTGTCATGACCCAAAATTTGGCACGTGATCGGCACTTAAGCCACGTAACATCAACAGGCGTAACACAATATAAGTAAGCCGAAAACCCAGAAATCTAAACCATAAAAAGCAGTAAGTGATAAGAACATTGTTAAAAACATTTGAATATCTCAAGTAAAAATATTTAAAGTTTAAATTTTATTTTCTTAAAAATTTTGGCAGTATCTCCTTTGTAAAAACTAGCCCCGAAACGGGTACAAATATAAGATATAAGTAAAACAACATATGATTTAAATAAAGCATCCCCAAATGGGAGCAATCACACCCAAAGGCGGAAACAACCACCACAAGCATATATATATGTATATATATATATATATATACAACGCCGTAGTGAAGAAATGGACAATATAAGTGAAAAACATCATAAAAGATAAAAATGCATAATAAAAGCCGCCTCACACGAGCACGACACCCAGAGTCACAAATAATATACAAAATCGTCCTCAGAACTCGTTTCTAAGTCAATAGATGAAAGGGTAGATAGAGAGTACTAGATACAATGAGAGATGTACAATAAATATAAACGGATAACCGCAACCCAGCTACAACAAACGGCTCATAGCCAACCATAGCGGTATCCGCTGCAAAAACATACAATAAGGAGAAGCCCTGTCGCGACTACTCTGAGGGTTAAACCTGCAAAATACTGTAGCACAATGAGGTTGAGTTGCCAACTCGTGAGTAGTAAGTAACATCGTACAGATAAAAGCAGGTATGCACGTAATGCGATACTCTATCGCCTGCAATCTGATAGTATCAACATGGAAATATGGATATGCAACAATCATGAAAGGTACTCTATTAGGTACTACAAATATATGACGTAATGCATATCAATAAATGTGGAGTATGAGATAAAACATGTCATCATTGTGGAAAAACCGTTGTCCATCAAATATAGGCAAAATCCCAATACCTCAGGTGACGTCACTCTGATCGGCCCTCATATCCTGTAAATCTCATGGAACCTGAGTGCCCAACATCGGTAGTCGAAAACATCATGAAATACTCGTGTCCAGCATCGGCACGTAAATACTCATCTCTCAAGCGCCGCATCCCTAGATCGGCCTTCAATATATCTCATGTCATAATTCCCAAACGGTATCCTCCGAATATCCGTCGGGTTCTATACTATCACCGGTAGGTAGTAGTCCCTATGCCGGGCTCATCGTCTACTGTAAAACCATCCATTCTAGCCCCGGGGTAGCATACCGGGTCCACCATAAACCCGCAAACGGATCATTCAGCTCCTCGAATTGGGTTTCTATCACACGTCTCAGAACCGAGAAAACGCATGGTGGACGCACTAAAATATTATATCAAGAGAACCGGGTGTTCAAAACAATGCATACTTTCTTGAAATAATACCACGTTTCCCAAATCCATAAATCACATGAAATTGATATCTTTGTGCGTAAATCCATGCAATATGATCTATGCAACATAAAACCGTAATATGAGCATATCAAGGGAAAACTGCTCTTTTAAATGAATCCAGTTTTTAATTGTAACATGCGGTTCCCAATTTCTCCAAAAATCCAATGCAACATCACTTATGAGCTTATATCTAGTTATAACAAGGTATGTACGTACGCAAGTATGTATGTACGCATAATGCAATTTATATGCGCAAAAGTACAAGAATCATGTCTAATGATATGATAAGCTAAGCAATGTATTATCCACGGACATTCTACAGTATGAGTGGCATGGCAATTACTAATGTTGTGTGTGCGGCATACAGTTTAGTGCTCATGCAACATGAACCGTTCGTAACAGTGTTGTGTGTCATTAATACTATGTCCGTATGCAACAAGAAATGTGGTATGCAACAATGGTACACATGCACAATCAATGTATATATATACTTATAACTAAAAGTCATATCATTGAATCTAGCCCCGATGCATAACGCCATATGGGCGATTCCCCGTAGATGTTAATTCCACTCACCGTGATCTCGAGCTAGGTAGATCCAACCACTTGTTTTTCCTTCTTCGCGGCGTCCGAAGTCCCCGCCTGCGATCCTAAAATCATACAACAACATAACAAGTGCACATTAGAAATCGACCAATAATACATACAATCTACGTTTAAATCGACGCACCGACTCCAACACCCTCTAAAGTGTTCGCTTAGCGACTAACGTGTGTGGTGACACTGTAAAACAACCCTAAGTGCAGAAATATCGCGAAGCACAGAACTGAGTCGGACAACGTGTCAGATATTGTAACGCGCGTCGTTGAAACACTAAAATTAGCTAATCGATCCTAGATTTTACCTACTGTCAAAACCAAAAAATCTAGCAGTACCAAACACTCTAAAACCACTGCAGATAACTACCCTAAAAGCCACAACACCCAGGCTTCCTAAAAACTGAGCTCGCCGGATCTACCCCAATTCTCCCTGGCCAAAACCGCTCAGGTGGGTCTCGTGTTACTGGTGTACACTAAGGGCAACTAGCACTGCACTACTACACTGCTTGATTTCACAGTAAAGACTCGGGGTCACAGCAGATCGCATATACCCTAAAAAGACACTAATATACGATATCGTGCACAAAACTGACTATTTAGGGTTTTAAACTAAAACTAACTAGCAACACCACATAATAAACTCCTAATTAACAGTTTAGAGATTATACCTATCCACACTTGTTCAAAATCCTAGCATTCCGTTCTCCAAGTGATTCAAGTGGCTTGACTTGGCTTTGTGAAAGGTTTTGATGGAGTTTAGTGGTGATTTGGTGTGGGTATGTGAGGATTTGGGTTAGGGTTTAGTGAGTGTTCAGTTGAGGGTGTGAGGAAATGAGAGGAGGAAAAAATAATTGTGAAGGAGAGTTGTGAATGAGAGAGTGCTGGATTATGTGAGTGTGTATGTATGAAGGTGAGGGTGAGGGAATGAGGGTGAGTTTAGCATAAGCCATGCCTCCCTCTCTCTTCATTAAATGCATGGCATGCTTGCCCCATGCCTCATGATGCCCCCTCTCTCTCTCTTCCTCAAGTCAAGAATTCAAATTTTTTATTATTTTAAAAACTAAATAATTAACTAATTACATATGACATAATGAAAGAGGTTAAGGTGCCATGGCTACTTCAGCATGGTTACCACTAAAAATAACCCTAGGTTAACATGCACATGTGTGTGCAAGCGCAAAATAAATATTAATAAAATATTAATTAATTTTTATAAAATATTTGAAAACTATTTTGGTAAACTTTTTATTAAAAATCCGCATTATTGCTTAATTAACCCTTATCGCATTCTAAGGTGTTACAATCTTCCCACTTGAAGAAATTCGTCCCCGAATTTAAAAATCTTACCATGCGTACCTTAAAAGAGATGATGGAATTTCTTTCGCATCTCGCACTCAGCCTGCCAAGTGACCTCTTCAATAGTCGGGCTACGCCAAAGAACCTTCACATATAATAATATATTTCACCGAAGTTTCTTCACCTGTAGATCTATTATAACTACCGGCTGCTTGGTGAACGAAAGATCACGCTCTAACTGAACGGTCTGGTGCCGAACCTTGTAAGAAGGGTCATGAAAGTACTTGCGAAGTATCGACACATGGAATACGGGGTGAACATCCGGAAAACTGGTGGAAGTGCCAAACGACCAACTCGCTCAAGGATTTCAAACGGACCTGCAAATCTGGGACTAAGCTTTCCTTTCTTCCCAAATCTCATCATGCCCATCATCGGAGAAATCCGTAGGAATACATAATCCTCCACTGCGAACTCGAGCCTGCGATGATGATGATCGGCATAAGAATTCTGTCTGCACTGGGCTGCTCTCATCTTTTCCTGAATCAACTGAATTTTCTCCGTAATCTCTTGAACTAGCTGGGGTCCTAAAATCCTGCTCTCGCTTAGTTCGGTCCAACAGACTGCCGATCGACACTATCTACCATATAAGGACTAAAAAGGTGCCATCTGAATCGTCTCTTGATAATTGTTATTGTATGAGAACTCTATCAATGGAAGGTAACGATCCCAACTTCCTCCAAAATTAAGCACGCACGCACGAAGCATATCCTCCAGAGTCTGTATAGTCCGCTCTGACTGACCATCGATCTTGGGATGGAAAGTGGTGCTAAAGCTCAAACAGGTACACAAGGCTTCCTGAAGCTTCTGCCAAAGACGGCTAGTGAATTGGGTGCCTCTATCGATACAATGTATGAAGAAATCTCTTTGCAAACACATAATCTCATCAATGTACAACTGAGCATACTGTGCATAACCGAAAGTGGTCTTCACTGGAAGTAAGTGAGCAGCTTCCGTCAACCGGTCAACAATCACCCAAATGGAGTCATACCCTTAACTAGACCGGGATAGACCCATAACGAAATCTATGGAGATCTGCTCGCATTTCCAGTCCGGAACGGGTAAAGGTTGCAACTCTCCTGCTGGTCTTTGATGCTCATCCTTGACTCGCTAACAAGTCAGGAAACACAAAACGAAATCTGAAACATCACTCTTCATCCCTGCCTACTAATAAATATCTCTCAAGTCATGATACATCTTGGTGGAACTTGCGTGAAAACTAAAAGCTGACTGATGTGCCTGCTCTAGAATCTCGCATCTCTACCCATCGATATCAGGTACACACAAACGAGTCTGGAAACGTAGCACACCCTGGTCATTAATCGAGAACTCCGAATCACTACCCTGCAGAACTTGATCAAGAATCTCAGACAAACGGACATCGGCGGGCTGTGCCTCACGGATACGATAAAGTAGAAGTGGACGGGCGCGGACATGAGCAATCTTTCCCCCAGTAGAAGTGAACATAAACTGTACTCTACTGTCACACAAGATCTAATAATCTGCAAATGACGGTCTCTGAACTGCGCCCAACTGCGACAAGCTACCCCCGGGCCTACGACTCAAAGCATCAGCTACCACATTCGCTTTGCCCGGGTGATAAAGGATCTCGCAATCATAATCCTTCACAAGCTCCATCCAACGGTACTGTCTCAAATTCAGATCTCGCTGATGGAAGATGTACTTCAAGCTCTGGTGGTCTGTGAAAATCTGACATGACTCTCTGTACAAGTAGTGTCTCCAAATCTTAAGCGCAAAGACCACCGCGGCCATCTCAAGATCATGTGTGGGATAATTTTTCTCGTGCTTCTTCAATTTCCGGAAAGCATAAGCGATAACTCTATCATGCTACATCAATACACAACCGAGACCCACTCGAGAAGTATCACAGTAAACGACAAAGCCGTCCGATCCAGAAGGCAAAAATAAAACCGGTGCAGTCGTCAACCGAGTCTTCAACTGCTGAAAACTCAGCTCGCATGCCTCAGTCCAAAGAAAAGGAACTCCCTTCCTGGTCAGTCCGGTCAGCGGTGCAGCGATACTCTAGAAGTCCTGCATGAAACGGCGGTAATAACCGGCTAAGCCTAAAAAGCTGCGGACCTCTGTCACTGATACAGGTCTGGGCTAAATCTGTATGGCCTCGATCTTCCTCGGCTCCACACGAATACCGTCTCCCATGACCACATGGCTAAGGAAGTTAACACTATCAAGCCAGAAAGGACACTTTGAGAATTTAGAAAACAGCTGGTGCTCTCTCAATGTCTACAAATCAATCCTCAAGTACTGATCATGCTCCTCAGGACTCTTGGAATAAACCAGAATGTAATCAATAAACATAATAATAAACTGGTCAAGGAACGGCCTGAAAATCCGGTTCATCGAATCCATGAACGCCGCTGGGGCATTGGTGAGTCCAAACGACATCACTAAAACTCATAATGCCCTTAGCGCGTACGAAAAGCAGTCTTCGGAATGTCATCATTCCGAACCAACAAATGATGATAACCTGATCTTAAATCCAACTTAGAAAAATGTCCCGCACGGTGGAGCTGATCAAACAAATTGTCAATGCGAGATAAAGGATACATATTCTGTACCGTAACTCGGTTCAATTGACGAAAATCAATGCACAGCCTCAAACCGCCGTCCTTCTTCTTGACGAACAGAACAGGAGCTCCCCAAGGTGAAACACTCGGACGTATAATTCCCCTATCAAGCAACTCTTGCAATTGATCCTTAAGCTCTCTAAGCTCTGCCGGGGATCAGATCAATTCAAAAGTCAATCTCACGCTCTGGTGGCAATCTAGGTAACTCATCGGGAAATAAGTCGGGAAACTCTCGCATGATAGGAACCCGGTGCAACGACTCTACTGTGGCACCAGTATCTCGAATGAAAGCTAAGAATCCTTGACCACCACTCCTCGAAAGCCGACTAGCGCAAAGGGGCTGAAATCAAACGGTGAGGGGCGGCACCACGGTCCCTTACAAAACAAGAACTAACTTGCCGGGAAAACAGAACCTGACTGTCTACTTGCAGCAGTCGACAAACGCGTAGCACTTAGCTAACCAGTCCATGCCCAGGAGAATGTTGAATTCTAACATCTCAATAAGTATCAAGTCAACGGATGCCTCTCTATCTCCTAAACAGACGACACATGACCGAAACATGTGTCGCGGAACCAACAACTCTACACCAGGAGTATTCACGACAAACGGCTGATCTATCAACCATGACTCTCAGCCCAACCTCGGCAAGAAGTGTGTGGAAATATACTAGTGCGTAGATCCCCGATCAAACAGCACATGTGCATCAAAAGAACATACTGAAAACGTACATGATACCACTGCATGGGATGCCTGCGCGTCCTGACGAGTCAAAGAAAACACTCAAGTCTGTTCTCTGCCTCTGGCACCCCATCCTCTTTGAACATAAGTCTGATGCGGAGCAACAACAGGTGCAAGAGGTAACACTCTCTGAGGTAGAGAAGGTGGTAAGGTAACTTGTGGAACTGTTGCCTCTCTCTGGCGTATCATCGTATAATCTTGAGCACGATGATAGAAACTCTCGCATCGGAAACATCTATACGATGACAGCTGACCCTCCTGGGAATAAGAGCTAAACAACTGGTCTCGTCCCAAGCCTCTGCTATTCCCACGACTAGAACAGAATCTGTCGCGGCGTCTAAATATCTGGCTCTGTGCTGATACACCGGTACGAAACCTCTTCGATTCTGGAACGACCGACATCTCGGGAAGACGCTCCTCAACTGGTAGGGCTGCGTCCACTGCTACTGCATACATGTCACAATGCTGGGCACTGATAGTGATGAACAACTGGGTAACAGGTAGAACAACCACCTGTTGCTGCGCTCGACTGGCCTCGACCAACGATCCCATCATCTGGCACAAATGCTGCATATCGGCTTCTAGCCTAGTAATACGATCTAGGGAAGGTGGATCAACCTGCTCCTGTGTTAGTTGTATGTATGCCCTAGAAGCCAGTATTGTACATATGATGTATATTATATTGGATGCTTGGACATATATAGAGGACTTTCTTGCTCGACATGATACTATCCTATTTGGTTGCTCTTTATCTTAATATGTATACTTGTCTCCTGATAATGTCTTATGGTTACATGTTGGTAAAGCCCTTAAGATGTGTACTTGACTACCAGGACTATAATGTAGATCATACTAGTAGGGCCATGGTTGTCTATAAGTTCATCCTTTAATGTCCCTAGTCGTAGGTGTATCGAGACGGGGCATCTATATACCAGAGTATAATGGCATGTACGCTTCTCGACCCATAAGATGGGCAATGGATGATCCCATATCCATTGGTGTTTGAAATCAGAGATTGTATACGGGTGCTCACTGGAGGCTGGGTTCACTGGACGGACTCGCCGAGAACTCCCATATAGTATTATACCTCACGTCACATGGCAGTTCTCTAGTGACACTGGTACATGTTAGTCTGTAGACCCGAGATCATCATAGAGCCTTGTGTGATTCATACTGTGCTTTGATTTCTACGTTACCATGTCCTAGAAGGCATGCAAAACGGCGGTTTTTAGGTACAGTCCCGAGTCATATAGAGGCAATGAGCGATAGGAGGGGTTTCGTCTCTCCCGGTATTAAGGGTTGATGTTGTGCTATGCTCGATTGGCCATAACAGGGAAGTCCCTGGTCGGGGATGGTTTAGAGATTTACTGGTAAGTGTTACCAGTAGTTTCTCGACCCGTTATGAGCCTCATATCGGCAGGACTTATCGATTATTGGAGTCTGACGTTTACCACCCCTAGACTTGATATGCGGCATATCAGACGAGAATACCGGATTTTACGGCAAGTGTTACCGTCAGGCTTTTGCAGGAGTTGGAGCAGGCTAGCTTGCTGATCTTCTGATCGCTCAATACCCGGGCAGTCGTTACGTCCATCTATTACCGCTGACGGCTTGTGGGTGCTTGATGTGATCATCACCAACTGTCGGCGTATTGACGAGTTTTTAGAGTCCTACATAGAGTTTTTACTGGCTCAGGCAAAACGAAATAGGAGCACGTATGTGATATGTGTTGGACCGAGAATAATTCACGTATGTGATACCGTATTCTATTCTCGCGACTTTTGTATCGGTCGGCTGTATGAGATATAGCGGGTTATTGAATCAAGTGTTGATTCAATAAGTTGGTACATTTAGTGTTAGTCGGTTATACGAGATATAGCCGGATTATTAAATCATGTGTTGATTTAACAATTTAATGTATAATTGTATATTTGATATACTAATTTACATTAACTAACATTAGCTCACTTAAGCATTCTTTTCTCACTTGTGTGTACATGTAATATATATGTGATATATATTGATGTGCATTATTTATTTTCGTGTGTCATGGTTGTTGATAGATTATACATGGGTGTATGAGACATACACCGTTCTATTTATAATGGTGGGTTATTAATGTTTAAAGTGATTACAACATTAGTGGATTATTTGTTAAAAGCATGAAGCTTGTAGAAGCTTGTGAGTGCTTTGACAAAGTCCACTCACTTTGTTGTACTTTAGATATTTATTAACCTAACCATTTTAATTAGCCATGGTTGTCACTCTACATGAGTTGGTATATGATACTCACTCACTATGGTTCACTCTCTCACTTGATCATTTTGATTCTCTTCTCATTTTTGTTCATCTTCTTCCTCAAGCCAAAAGCTTACTAGGGTTTGAAACAAGTGAGAAAGTATTGTGAGAAAAATAATTCTAAAATGATTCCACTTCATATTTCATCATCCTCTACTAGATTAGCACTTTAGTATAGGGTGTTTGCTTCATTGATCCTTTAGTTACTGAAGTAGAAGCTTGAGCCGGTAATCCCTCGACGTAGATCATCTTCTGCCTCGAAGACATCAAGAAAGAACGTTCCATTCGCCATATGAATCCATGCAAGGGTCCGGGAAATCCATCAATGCAGCGAAGGGACTACTACAAGGACCTTATAAAGTGAAGGACCGATCTACAAAGGTTGTATTTCTACTTCACTTAGATGTAAAACTGTTTACATTTGTTTCCGTATTGTTTCTAGTTAACGATTCTAGTTTAGAGTTCCTTGAAACGATAAATTTTTGAAAATGGCATGGACGATGCCTCCTGAAACCTTGATGCCATCAACAGGAACCCTACAGTGGTATCAGTGCCTAGCTAGAAAATTATACGAAAAATGTTAGATTATGAATACGAAACAAACTCCGAAACTCGAAACCCTAAATCCATGTTTCTGTCGATTTTACAACGAGCTCTAAAACTTTTTCAAACAAGTGCAGAATCATCTATGAGTAAATATAGGAGCATGGAAGAATGTTGGGACCCTGTGCTCGGATTTGGACTTAGCACATGGGGTGGAAAACCGAGGAGGCCGACCTGGGGAAGTCCTCTGGGTCCAAATTTTTTTTCATGCTCTGTGCTTTGGGTTTTGGGGTTTCAGGTGTTGTTTATTTTTGCTACTTTTTCATGTGATGATTAACTCAATGCGAAGGCAACTCGGAGTATTTCGTAGTCGTAATTTTAACTATTTTCGGGATACTTTAAACGGTGTTAAAAAGTTCAATCGGATATCAAATACCCGCTTTAACCCTTGCCGAAAAAATTTCCAAGTGTTGTATTTTTTCCATAGTTAAAAATCATTCAAACATCATGCAAGTTATGCGATGGACCCTCCAGAAGAACAAAACCTTAACTCAATTCTATGCCCTCTGAACCGTGACTGAACCTTAGGGTTCGCCATAGTTCCTCGGTGTCATAGGTGAGGCATTGGTTTGGCCCTCCTACGGCTGGATCATTGGTAATGCGGCATGTGCTGGATCCTTTTAAACATCGCTCAAGTGTTGAGCTTTTAGGGTAATTTTGGGTGTTTGTTGATTCGATTGGAATGTTTAACATTGTCTAGCCATTTCGGGAATGTGATACAATATGTGGAATTCGTATAGTTAGGCATGAAATCCAAAGTATGTGATAGTTTGAGTTTATGATGTCTATGGTTATTATGGATTCCAAATGTTGTAGTTTGACAATTTCATTTCTGCGACCGTAAGTGTAATATGTGATGTATCGGCAGTGTCGTTTCTATATGTCAACGACAATTGGGATACGCATATTTGCTTACGTTGATGCCATGTGATGTTATGTGTTGCTGCATATGTTATATTGGACTGTCGTGTTTTTTGAATAGCCGGAGGTTTTATGTGAGATGAGAGTTTTTATTTTCAATCATATAAGATTTATTGTATGTAATATTCATTTATTTGGGCACTTCCGGGTTGAGGATGATGTCACCATTGTATATTATTTACTTTTCCGCATTAGGATAGATCCAAGAAGGGGAGCACAAGTAACCGGGTTCTAGAGTCTAGTGAGAGACCAACTCGAGGAGTCGAGTCCGGGTCTCCTAACACTAGAATTGGTAGGGTTTCTTGCTGCTCTCGTAGGGGTCTAGGGATGTGGGTTTGGCTATTTATCGCGACCGTGGAATCCATGTTTTGTTCAGGCTTAAAAAAAACTCAGACCTCCTAGTATATCCATTATTTCATATGTTTCTTCTGCTGCGATATCTGTGATGTGATCATTTGATATGATGAGATGGATATTGTATATAGTATATGGGATATATTATATAGACGTTACTTATCTTTTACACCCGCGCTAGCCCTGTCCCACTCTGCGGTTAGTTACTTAACCTAACGGCGCATGACGGGACGTCGAGGCGAATGCAGATAGCATTAGTGTACGTTTTATTTATCTATGTTGTTTAGGTGAATTAAATGATGAGGCTTCATTAATGTGATTAATGAAAGAAATGAAACCTAAAAGATGTTGTAGAATAAAATTTTTGAAAAGTGTAGCTATAGTTTTGCTTTGCATAATGTTATATATGATATATCTCGCACCTTATTCGATAAGGAAAGAGCCGATATCCCTCACCGGGAGTGACCTCTTTAGCAAAACTAGCAGATGCTACAACACTCGGTTTGTCTTTTGATTCCTTTTAAGAGTTTTTTGCTTTGCATAGTGATATATATGATATATCCTGCACCTTATTCGACAAGGAAAGAGCCGAGATCCCTTCACCGGGAGTAACCTCTTTTGCAAAACTAGTGAAACCCCTAAAAACACTCCTTTTCAAAATTCACTCTATTCTACAGCGATATCAAGTTCATTACGCAATAGGTTTTCTGAAAAACCTATTGTAGCCCACCGTCATTTCAGATAAGTCTTACTTAGTATTTGTGCCGCGTTTGTTGACCTTATCAAGGCGTATTGTGCGGTATCTGACTAGTATTTATCTGCTTATGCATATGATGCAGATTGGATTAGGGTAGTCGTGCGGCCTTGTTGACCTTGTCAAGGGTCGTGCGGGTGGGTTTAATTCAATCAAGAAATGACGGGTTGAATTTGACTTGCGGTCTATGGTTTGTTGACCTTGTCAAGGTCATAGATCGTTTGGGGCAAAATATTATCGGGAATTTCAAGTGTTGAAATTTTTAATGAGATTGCATACGTTTTATGAGATAGTTTGATCCCGATACCCACTGCAAAAAAGTGTTACTCCTGGGAGTGTTTTACACATCAAGTAGGTGTCTAGAATGGTGTGAACGGGGTTATGCCTCTGGGAAAACGAGGTTTGTTTTAATTAGGTCTGTGCGAAACCATGGGGAACCTCCATCAAAGTACCGACACTGGCCTGGTTGAAAGATTAGTGAAATTGTAGGGTGTAATTAATCCCGGCTAGTCTTTCCTTTTAGTGTTTAAAGGAAGATTTGATAAAAACAGTGGGAGCCATCCTGATTAGATAAAATAATAACCAATCTGATCTTGCAAGAGCATACGCTAAAGTGTTTTCTTCTTTCTCTCTCCAGATAGCGACCATGTCACGTCTTAATATAGATAATAATATGGATGTATTGACCGAACCCGCATGTTATACTGTGCAGGGGAATGTTGGATCCGTTCTTTCTTATAATTGTTATAAGACTGAACATGGAATATATGAATATATCGATTCCCATGCCGCCCAAACGAAGAAGAAACATGATGATGCATCTTCTTCGGGTGTGTTAGTTATTGAGAACTTTTCTCAGTTCACTCTACGTCCTGGGTATGAGATACCGGATCAGGATCCCATATATGTAATATGTTACATGGGCTACGGAAAGGTAAAGAACTGGGAATGGGTGATCATTCCGTAAGAGTAGAGAATGTGGCAAATGTTGCAGCCAAAATAGTCATCTTGTGTTACCAAGTGGCAACACATTGATTCTGAATGAATGCTATTACATTCCGACCCTGATATGCAATCTTATATCAGTTTCTTTATTCAGTAAAGAAGGATATAATTTTGTAGTACAGGATAATGTTATGAACATCTTCCTGAATCAAAAGTTGATTGGATCAGGCTCGTTAAATAATGGCATATACGTTCTAGATCAAACTAAAGTTCTTAACATACAAAACACACACAAAATAAAGAGTTCAGAAATGAATGAATCCTTCTTATGGCATTGTAGACTAGGTCATATCAATGCGACACGGCTAACAAAGTTGCATAAGAATGGATATTTCAATTCGTTTGAATTTTCACCTTACGACACTTGCCAGTCATGTCTCAAAGGCAATATGACCAAAACTCCATTTATAGGACACAGTGAAAGAGTTACTGAACTCATAGGACTTATACATAGTTATTTATGCGGTCCGATATCTACACATGCCAGGAATGGTTCTTCGTACTTCATTACATTCACTGATGATCTCTCAAGATACGAACATGTGTTCCTAATGAAACACAAGTCTGAAGCTTTTGAGAAATTTAGAGAATATAAATCCGAAGTCGAGAACCAAACGGGTAAAAGTATTAAAATCCTTCGATCTGATCGAGGAGGTGAATACTTGAGCACGGAGTTCCTGGACTTTCTAAAAGAGAATGGGATTCTCTCTCAGCTTACTCCTCCATATACACCACAGCACAACGGTATGTCAGAGCGGAGGAATAGCACCCTATTAGATATGGTGCGCTCTATGATGAGCACTGCTGAGTTGCCTATTTTCTTTTGGGGTTATGCGCTGGAGACAGCAGCATACCTATTGAATCAAGTTCCATCTAAATCTGTACCTACCACACCATATGAGATATGGAGTGAGAAGAGACAATATCTTAAACGAGTTTAGATATGGAGTTGTCCAGCCTATGTCAAAAGGCAAAATCCGGACAAACTCGAGGCACGGTCAGTTCTATGCAAGTTTGTGGGATATCCAAAGAATTCATTTGGATATTTTTTCTACGACAGTGAGGAACAAAAGGTGTTTGTTTCTCAACATGCCACCTTTTTAGAAAATGAATTTCTTGTAAAAGAAATTATTGGCAAAGTGGTAGAAATGGAAGAGGTTCCAGATACACAAACTCCGACTTAAGGTTTAGTGGAACCAGAGGATTCGGTAGTTCCCAACGAACCTTAGCCTCTACGCCGATCTAGTAGGGTTCCTCATCCACCTGAGAGATACTATGGTTTTCTTATTGATGTGGAAGCGAGGATTGCATCATGTAAGATGATGACCCGACTAGCTTCGAGCAGGCCATCACGAGTGGAGACTCTATGAAGTGGTTAGATGCAATGCGATCTGAGATGGAATCCATGTACACCAACAAAGTATGGATTTTCGAAATTGCTCCTGAAAGGGTAAAACCCATTGGGAACAAATGGATCTTTAAAAATAAAATTGGTGTCGATGGAAAAGTTGAGACTTTCAAAGCTAGACTTGTTGCAAAAGGTTTTCGTCAACGACCAGGTGTCGATTATGACGAAACCTTTTCTCCAGTGGCTTTGCTTAAGTCCATCCGGATCATGCTTGCCATCGCTGCATACCATGACTATGAAATCTGGCAAATGGATTTTAAGACCGCCTTTCTAAATGGTGATTTCGAAAAGTGCGTGTACATACCTCAGTCAAAGGGCTACGTAGACAGTGGGAGGAACGAAAAGTTTTGCAAGCTGCTTAAATCCATCTACGGATTAAAGCAAACATCGCATACTTGGAACATCTGCTTTGATGTCTTTATCAAAGAGTTTGATTTCTTCAAAAACGTAGATGAACCTTGTATATACAAGAAGGTGGTTGAGAGTAAAGTTGTCTTCCTCGTATTGTACGTGGATGGCATACTCTTGATAGGAAATGACATTCATGTGCTGCAATCGGTCAATCTCTTCTTATCACAAATATTCTCAATGAAAGATCTAGGGGATGCCTCATACATCTTAGGGATTAAGATCTATAGAGATAGGTCAAAACGGATAATGGGATTGTCCCAATCTAAGTACATTGACACCATACTAAAGAGCTTTAGTATGGAAGAATCCAAGCATGGGTTTTTACCCACGATCTCTGGGCTCACTCTCTCCAAAGAGATGTCTCCCAAGACTGATTTGGAGAGAGCTCGAATGCAAGGGATACCCTATGCTTCGGCAGTAGGCTCTATCATGTATGCGATGCTATGTACCAGACCCGATGTAGCACACTCACTAAGTGTAGTGAGCAGGTATCAAGCAGATCATGGAGAGAGTCACTGGACAACTGTGAAGAGCATTCTCAAGTACTTGCGAAGGACTAAAGTGATGCTCTTGGTGTATGGTAATGGAGAACTCCAAGTGGAGTCCTTTACCGATTCGAGCTTCCAGAATGATATGGACGACTCTAAGTCGCACTCGGGATTTGTCTTTACCCTCAATGGAGGGGAGGTATGCTGGAAGAGTTCCAATCAGGAAACTGTTGCAGACTCGACAATGGATGCTGAATACATAGCTGCCAACGATGCTGCCAAAGAGGCTGTCTCGATCAAGAATTTCATAACTGAACTTGGAGTGGTTCCATCCATTGAGTATCCAATACCTTTGTATTGTAAGAACAATGGAGCGGTGTCTTTGGCCAAAGAACCCAGCTCCCATCAGCGATCCAGGCATATTCTGAGGCGGTATCACCTGATCCAGAAGATAGTTGATCGCCGGGAGATCGAGGTTCGGAGAGCTGACACGAAGAAAAACACAGCGGATCCACTCACGAAGGCTATTCCCCAGATACAGTTCGAAAGACTCATCGGGATGCTCGGTATGCGATACTATAGCAGCTGGCCCTAGTGCAAGTCAGAGATTGTTAGTTGTATATATACCCTAGAGGCCATTATTGTACATATGATGTATATTATATTGGATGCTTGGACATATATAGAGAGGACTTTCTTGCTCGACATGATAGTAAGCTATCTGTTTGCTCTTTATATTAACATGTATACTTGTCTCTTGATACTGTCTTATGGTTACATGTTAGTAAAGCCCTTAGAATATGTACTTGGCTACCAGGACTACGATGCAGATCATATTAGTAGGGCCATGGTAGTCCACAAGTTCATCCTTTAATGTCCCTAGTCGTAGGTGTATCGAGACGGGGCATCGATATACCATAGTAGACTAGCGTGTACGCTTCTCGACTCATGAGATAGGAGATGGATGATCCCATATCCATTGGTGTTTGACATCAGAGATGCTATACGAGTGCTCAGTGGAGACTGGGTACACTGGATATACTCGCCGAGAACTCCTAGATGGTATTATACCTCACGTCAGATGGCACTTCTCTGGTGACACTGGTACAGGTTAGTCGGTTGTAACATTTCAAAAAAATAAAATATTATTTTTGGGAATTTTTATAATTTAATATTATTTTTAATGAATATTTTAATAAGGCGGTATAATTAAATACCGATAAATGAGGAAATATTTGGAAAATTATAGAAATTATTTAAAAGATGGTTTTTTATTTAAATTATGCAAATTTTAAGTTTTTATGATTAGTTTGACACTAATTTAGTGCTAATCGCGAGTAAAAATCGCTAATCGCGTTTTAAGCTCGTTTTGTGCAAAGCATGCACAAGTCTTTTTTTTCATGGGTTACATTTTATTTATCATGGCATTTGATCAGTCAAAAATACTGCATTTTTAACACGGCAATTTCCCTATCATTTGCACTCATCTAGAAGTGTTCGGTATTCATATTGCACATATTAGCAAAACATCACTGAAACACCAGATTGCATGTGTTAGACTTTAAAACCGGCACTTTTAGGGAAATTGTGTGTTTATCATGGCATCGCATCATCCTTGTATTGCGCAACTCTTGTCTCAAGAAATTGTGCAGGAAATTGCAGAGATCGAGCCAAAATTGTGAAAACAGTGCTGATAAAATACGCCAAATCAAAGGCTAAAGATCTGGAAGTGATCAAAGGCTAATTACATGATTCAACATATCAGAAAATAGCCCAAATATCAGCCCAAACATTTACCAGAAATCCTAAGCCCTCAGGCCCATAAAGAGCCGCGGATCCACGGCGGGAGCCTGCTTTAGCCGCGGATCCGCTGCGTGATGACGTCAGCAATTCTTCAAATTTCCTCACGTGCTCTCAAATAACGGTTAAAGCTTCCAGAACATTGTAGAAATTCCATATGGTTCATCTAGAAGGCTCGGTCTAACAACCTAGTTCTGGAAGCCTCCCTCCAACTAACTTCTTCTAGAAGCCTCCTTATAACAACCTTCTTCTAGAAAGATCTCTCAAACAACCTCTTCTAGAAGCCTCTTTATAACAATCTCATTCTAGAATATTCCCTCCAACAAACTTCTTCTAGAAGATTCTTTCTAACAACCTCATTTTGGAGGGAAAATTCACATGAGGTAGCTCATTTTGGAGGGAAAATTCAAATGAGGTAGTTCATGTTGGAGGGTAAATTCAAATTCAAATGAGCTAGTTCATTTTGGAGGGAAAATTCAAATTCAAATGAAGTAGTTCATTTTGGAGGGAAAAGTTGTTCATTTTGGAGGGAAATTTGAATCTTTTGGCTAACAAACTTGTGGAGGGAATTCAAATTTCAACCCTAGATCTAGAATTTGGAGGTCTATAAAAAGAAGCCTAGATCTAGGGTGAAGGGGGTTCAAGAATCACCATCTTCCTCCTCCCACAAGTTGTGCGACACAAGTTGTGCCCCAAATTCAATCCCCAATTCAACCTCAAGATCATGATCCCGAGATCAATTCAAGCAAGAATTCCTTCAACCTTTAGAAGCGACGCCCGATTTTAACGGAGCAAGAGATCCACGCCGATCCGCGACTCAAGGAGCCGAGCGAAGCCGAAATCGATGATCTAGTTCCTACCTTTTGTAAATTCAAGAGAATTGTAAGGAAATTTGTCGATAAATAAAGGTGAATTTTCTATATTCTTGCTTATCTTTTAATTCAAGTATAATGATTAGATCTCAATTTATGATTGTGTTTGTGATCATGATGTTTGAGTAATCTCCGCTCGTGTAGGAGTTGTGACGATCTTTAGATGATGATGATTTAGACATTCTTACAATTCTTAAATCCTATAATGTTTTGAAATTCTAGTGAATCAAATGATTAATGACCTAGTTTCGAGATGATGCTTTCTTGATCGTGTTCACTCGAAACTAGGGAACAACTATTGACCATTTGATTAACTAGAAGCTAGAATTTGAATACGATCTATCGAAAGGACAAAGGATGACTTGCGGAATCCCTAATTTCCTCTCAAGATCCTTAAACCTTGATGAATTTGCATCGATCTAGTATCAATTCATTAATGGATAAGAATGAGTAATCATTAGATCTCATCACATCTATAGATCCGATCTACTCCTACGAGCCATACTTATAATCTTGAGTGTTGATTTGAAATTATCTCTCATCTCAATTCTTATTTTTAATGTTTCTTTTAGATCTAGATTTTTCTTACTCTTGATCTTCAATTACAAATCATGAATTGTTTTCCTTTCTTTGCTTTAAATTTTCAACTCATCGAATTGGAAAATTGAACGGATCTCACTTTTCCTGTGGACGATCCGCACTTATTAACGCGCAACAATCCGACACCGTTATTGGATGCGGTCAAATATTTTTGATTGTGATTTCTAAATTCTATTTTCTAAAATCCAACTACACAATCGGAAATCAATACATATATCAATCAGCATTATTCAGGTTTATGCCAGGGTTGTTGATTTTTTTTGGAAAGGAAAAGAAAAAAAAAGGATATGAATATAACATAGAGGTATGGTGAAGAGAGAGAAGAGTGGGTGAAGGTCAACATGAGTCTTGATGCCATCCCCTTATCATTTTCCTCAAACATTTCTCTCCCCTCTCTTTCCCTTGTTGCTGCTGCTGTCCCCTCTCCTCCTCCACCTTCAAATCCCCAAAACACCATGAGAATCACCTCAAAACACTAGTTCCATTTCACAAAAAGGTGCACAGGCCGCCTAGCTACCCAATGGACCAAGAAAGTATTCATTTTGGCGCTGTTGAGGATTCATAAGGGTCTATTGAGGTATTTCCTTCACAATTATTATAGTATTTCTTATGTTTAAGCCTCTAAAGTTTAGAATCGATTTGGCGATGTTTGGCGAACTTTAGAAAACCCTAGAGAGGGTTAAGGTTAATTTGAGTTGTGGCTGTGCAATTTGACTTTAATGATGACCTTAGAACCCCTATTGTCTAAAACCCTGACCTAACAAAACTTGAAACCCAAAAATACGGAATTACGGGACTTTCATATCGGTTTGTGAGGTATTTTTGTGTGCAGGGAGATCTGGAATGAACTGGGGAATTTACTAGAAAAGTAAACAACACCATAGGACTAGAATTGACCCTAGGAACCCTTGTAGAAATACGAACCCCATAGGATCATGCAGGGCCGGCCTGGCCGGATTTTCCCTTTAGGGCGCTCGGCTACTTGGTGTGGGATAGGGTCCACGTGTCTTTTGTAGGTCATATATGTAAGTCCGCGGCGGTGCCCCGGCCGTCAATCCGACGCCAAAATGCGGAATCGAAAAACTTTCAAAAACTATTGAACCGGCACCACCGCGCACTTTTCACCCGGATCGGGCCATTAACCTAGCTACTAGCAAAGAAGAAAAGAGTAGAGAAGTATACCAAGCGATCCGTGTCGTTCGGTCTTCGTCTCCACTCCGATCTCCAGCGGAAATCCGTTCATCTCCTCGATGTCGGAAAGGGCACCACATAGCCAAATACTTTTACGGGCTCCCATCTCTTGACCGAGGCAACTCGGGCGCGAAGTTGGCTAGCCGACGCGTCCAAGATTTGCTGTTGGCTAGTGTAGAATGCTATGTCTCTATGGGGTATTTATGAAGTTTCCATGGATGAAGTTGTGGAGGAATGAAGTTAAGAAAAATGATGCTTTCATTTTTCCTAGCTAGAAAATGAGATGAAGAAAAAATGCCACACATCCAAAAAATGAACTTCTCTCTTCCTCACTCATGAAGTGGCCGGCCCCTTTGAATGGAATGGTGGAGGAGTTCAAA
This sequence comes from Agapanthus africanus, assembly GCA_030015575.1. Classification (NCBI taxonomy): domain Eukaryota; kingdom Viridiplantae; phylum Streptophyta; class Magnoliopsida; order Asparagales; family Amaryllidaceae; genus Agapanthus; species Agapanthus africanus. Next base: position 659,229,554 of record CM057341.1, read on the forward strand.
AAGAATCTTTTTCAAGAGAAGGAAAAAAGAATAAAACAGTATAAAATGGTCACACCCATTTCATTTCTCATCAAATCAAACAACCATCATATGAAAAGCAATGAAAAAGACTAGAATAGAATCCCATCATGACGCAAGTCTCATCATAAAGCCACAAATGCAAGAAAGCCCCTCACAAGTAAGTTAATTGCAAACTTGCAATTAACCCCCTCCAACAGAAAGTCCAGCCGTGAAGGAATAAAAGAAAACCGGCCGGAACGGAATGCAAACTGGCAACTTCAGAAAACTGATCCCGTAATAAATTACAGGAAAACCCCGCTACTGCAAATACATGCCCGCATTTGTATTTCCACTGAACACAAATGCAAAGAGACAAAATCTACACTGTCTAATACTAGGATCCGGTTTAAGCCAAAGCCGGTTAGTAAAATCCGTCCGATCACGATCCGTGCAATGCCGCACGTATCTGATCGAACTCTGCCATATCTACATACAGCCTCTACAGCGTTTCGCCCGATACCTGAGTAATTGAGTGTGGTGGACTCTAAAGACTCTTCAATACTATGGCTGTGGATTTAACTACTAGCACGTCAGAGGTATAAGCCATACGTGACGGGCCACCAGCTATTGACCAAAAGGGATGTCGATGAGCGAACTCATCCTGACACCCTACTGAGCCTGTCAGTGACAATATCCGTACAGTCCGGTCCGTTCGTCTATGAGCATCGCATGGCGGGCCTAGGGGGTTGGTAAAAGTCAGACCCCCAATAGCGGTACAAGTCGTGTCGGAGTGTAGCCCAGAACACCTTGAGATACTACTGGAATACCTACCCGCAAATCTCCTGCCTTGGCCAAGGACTTTTCATGTTCTGGCTCTCCTAGACACAGCGCGACCTCACCCCCAATACCGGGAGAGACGAACCCCTGCAGATCCGCTCACTGCCTCCATATGGCTCGGGACTGTACCCAACTAAAACCTGTTTGTACGACTCCTTTAAGCCGTGGTAGGGTAGTAATCAAAGCACAGTGGGAACTCACACGAGACAAATGATGATCTCTGGTCGATGAACTAACCTGTACACATGTCACCAGGGAACTGCTATCTGACGTCTGGTATAATCCCAACTAGCAGGTTCCCGGCGAGTCCTGTCCGGTGTACTCATAACCCAATGAGCACCTGTATACATCTTAGGTGAACCAACTGACACCAGTGGCTTGTGAGACCGACCACCGCCCCTCGTCGGGGTCTCGACTGTATACACTTGTCTACTCTGGAGAATCGATGCCCTGTCTCGAAACTCCCACGACTAGGGACCTTTTAAGGATGTGCTTATAGACTCCAGCTCTCACTTATATGATCGCCCTCATACTGCTGGTAGTCAAGCAAGAATCGTAGGGGCTCTATCAACGAGTAATAGCGACTCGTAAGGTCACCTAAAGCAGTGCACGATGATAAAGATAAACCAGATAGCATACTATCATCTCGAGTAAGACTGTTCTACCGGGATAGGTCCTCCCTCAATCATTGCAATCACGTGCCTGTGATCCAATAATTGACTCTAAGGGCACTATCTCCAACAATCTCCCACTTGCACTCAAGGCTAATTATTGCGATGTCGCATACTCACAGCCCGTGTAATACCGAACACCCAACTCCTCTACTGGTCAGTCTCACAAAGCTCGTTTGCGAAACTATTGCGTTCGAGGAATAACCTCAGTGAGTGGATCCGCTTTGATGTTTCTTTCTATGTCTCTCTAAATCTCAAGTTCGCGGAGAAAGCCATCTCCCGAAATGAGCAATACCTGTCTTAGAATGTCTGGATGTCTGATGGAACCTAGCTCGTAAATGAACTCCAAATCCAAACTTCTTAGACTGTATCGTCAACTGAACTTAATCAGTATCCTGCGCCATGCCTCCCTCAGTATTGCCTTGGATCACCTGTCCAAAATACTGCCCCTCATCGGAAGGAAAAACTATAACTCTGACAACGTCCTTGTCTTCCAGGTCACCTTGGAAGCCTGGAATGATAACTGTCTCCCGAATGAGGCTGTCGTTATCATATCCCTAGAACATCCACTTATGTTCTAAAGCTGCTTCCGACTGTTTCTCCAGGATCAGATCAATGTCCACTTATTGCATCTAGTGCAAGAACAACATCTGGTGTGGTACTTGACATCTCATGATTGACTCAATTGCCTGAGCAAGTGATCTGCCAATCATGCACATCCCTCTCCCCTTTAGTCTGTAAGACACCTTTAGAGAGGGCAACTCCATTACCTGCAGGTACACTACCGTGCCAGGAGTCGTTCATTCTAAACACTCTTAGAATGCTTTCTAAGTACCCAGATTGGGAAACCACCCAAATCTAGATCTAAAACCATAGATCTAGTAACCAGAATGTCTGATATAATATCCAAGTCCTATGTGGAGAAACCACTGTATGACAACCAAAGTATAACCGATCGTAGTATAGGAATATCACTTCCTACTCTGTGTATGTCATCCAAATACCAGGACATCAAACCCTACCACCTTCTTAACAGATCCATCCCTTATTCTGATGAAGTCAAACCTATGACTGTCACATCAGAGATAGATGATCTATCTCTGCTATATCTGCTTTAGTCTATAAATAGACATAAGCCAGATGTCCAGCAATGCTTCCGCTGCTCTCACTGACTACGACAACCCTCTGGCAGAGTCATATACACGTGTACTTCTAAAGCAAGTTTAGAACGACGCTATACTCATCCTCCTGCCGGGTCTCACAGTCTGGAACAACAGCAATGACAAGTCTGGGTAAACAAGAACTTCCCTGTCACCGTCCTTGAGGCTACCGGAGTACCTCTCGGGTGCCTGAAGTTACCCACCGTATCTGCGGAGTGGCCAATGGAATGTCAAACCAGCTTGAATCCTTAGTTTCTTATCAAATCTTCAGTAATCGTTTGTGGTTCTAGAATCACTTCCAGTTCTAACATACTCCCACTACTATTTTCCGAAAAAAAATTCCATTTTTAATTAAAACTGTGGCGAGTCAAGAACTATATCACTATTGATCTTCCAGATGGTAGAAAATCAACCCTCGTCATAGCCCGGGTCAACCAACAAACAGCTATTACAGAAACGTGCCTTGAATTGTCCGGTGTCTGGTTTTAAGCATAAGTCGGACAATTCCCCGTACCTTAACAATGTCAAGATATGAACTGTTCTATATCCAATACAGAAACAGTGGCACTGATTTAATTGAACCAGATTCAAATCATGCAGCTGTCTCTAGTGCATGTTAACTAAATGGAAAGAGGTCGATCAACGTTACTCAACTTAGGAGTGCTTCCAATTATGAGTAACCTGAAAGAGAAGCAAGTCTTCATTACTATCATCTGAATACCATACTCAAGCATCTACATCATCGATAATCTTAAAGAATCCCGATGCTTGCAACACCTGGTTCTCTACTTTATCCAAATACATATAACTTCTCAAAATTCGGACCCTGTGTTTCCACGAAACACCTGTCTAAAAACTAGAGAAGTCATAAGTAAACCGAATATAGTACGAGGACCAACCCCTCTGTCCTAATGGACACTGGACAACATACAATACTCTGTACAAGTCCCTTGAGTCTGATAACTCATTCACTGTGTGTCGTAGGTTGAAAACTGTGCTTATGGTTAAGAAGAATTACACCGCTGTTCAATGCTCCTTTCCTAACCATCAACTGATATAGATAAATGTCACAGACATAATTTCAAAAAGATATATCTCACTCTATAAAAATAGACGTACAGATATATCAATTTGAAATTGGTGCATAACAGCGGATATTCAAAACCAAATATTTGCCGACCGACAAACAACCCAGGTGAATTCCTCAAATATCACCGATTACAACGAATCCCGATATAATGAGGATGATCACCTAATTCCCAATAACTTACTCCCACTCATCATCTGTAAAACCATACAGATGTGAGAATCAAAAACTGGTAAATACATACCCTGGAGCAAGTGTCTAATTGGGAAATCAGTTTTCTTTTAACGGTACACAGTGAAACTGAAATATTGAAATGTTTCGATGGGGTATCCTGGTATTCCTAGTAATGCCTCTTCCATTATCCAGATTCACGACTATAACCGTGTAATTCTTTGCCACCTCTCCAAATCCCTTTATATGTCTTTAGTCATTACCTTCTGCACACCCCATTAGGCCAAATGGTTTTCTCCCTTCCCTACCTTTCGGCACCAGCTTATGGTTTGGAAGAAGACTATCCAATAAGCATAATGGGTGTACTGTCCTAATCCTAGGAGCACTCGCAATGCGAGAGAAGGCAAAGATAAAAGACAACCGAATAAACCTTATTCCTATTTCTCCTGAACCAGAATCCATCCCCGAACAGGAACAAGTTCCTTTCGAGTTCGTATATAACCATACGATGGAATATCCAATAAACTATGGATCTTCGTAGTGATACGTAGTGTCCTGGAGAAATACAAAGGTGATGTGGGAGTGGTAATGAAATACTTGGTTTGGTCGTGAATAGCAGTCGTAATTTACTTTGCCCTCTTACTAATCCCTTTATTTGTCTTTACATAATACCTTCTGTACACCGTTTAGGCTAATTGGTTTTCTTCATTCCCTACCGTTCGGCACCAGCCTATGGTTTGGAAGAAGACTATCCAATTTGTGTAATAGGTGTACTATCTCCTAAACCAAGGGGTACTCGCAACTTGAGAGAAGGTAAAAAGGAAAAGACAACTGAATAGTCCTATTCGTTTTCTCCAGAACCGGAAACCATCCTCGAATAAATCCCTTCGAGTTCGTATACAACCATACGATGGTTTTGTCCAATGGAAGTGGACGTTCGTAGTAATACGGGGTGTCCTGGAGAAAAGGATAAAAGTAGGAGTGGCAATGAGGTCTGCAACTCTGACAATCCAAAAGCCAGTGTTAAGAAGGTTCGGTTAATTTTGGTCACTGAGTCATAGACTAGGGTCGGGTCAATGGTCGCTGCCAAGAGAGAGAGAAAAGAAACACTCAGCGTGCACTCTAACCTAGATCAGAATGGTTACCAATTTATCTAATCTGGAAACCTCCCACTGTAACGTCAAATTCTTCCCCAAACCTGAAAGAAGAATTAGCCGGGATCACCCGAGGAGTAAACCAACTCATCAGTAGGAATCGGGATCCATCCATCATCACATGATAACGTGTCGGAATCCGCTCACGTCATCACACTCCAGAAGGTATGCGCATATCTGGCAAGTTTCAGTTCTTTTGAAACTCCCGATGTGGATTTCTGCCCCATGCTCTTATGACCTTGACTTTGGCCAACATATCATAAGTCACATGTCAAGTTCTACCCGTCATTCTCCTGGTTAATTTGAACCCACCCGTAACTACCCTTGACTTTGGCCAAAATGGCAGTACGACTGTTCCAAACCAACGCATCTATCTATGCTGCATATGAATACCCAATAGCTACCAAACACTGTGCCTTGACTTTGGCCAACATACACAGCTTGAATACTATTGACTATCCATATGAAACGACGGAGGGCTACGAATGGTTTCTGGCGAAAACCTTTAACGTAATGAACTTGATATCATTGAAGGAACTGATAGCTTTATAAAAATATAGTGACGAAAACCTTTGCTAAAGAGGTCATTCCCGGTGAAGGGATCTCGGCTCTTTCCCCGTAGAATGAGGTGCAGGATATTCCAAATGAATACCACGATGCAAAGCAAAAGCAATTGGCTATAGTGAAGTTATTTCCCTGACGCAAACTTTTGACTAAGGGGTCACTCCCGGTGAAGGGATCTCGGCCCTTGCCTCATCGACTGAGGAGCAGGATATTCCAAATGAATACCACTGTGCAAAACAAAAGAGAACGCCCTTGCAATAACAGCTTTTTGAAAAGTGTTCCAACAACATCAGAATAGGTTTGTTTAACTTGCATTGATCCGAATCAACGCAGTCCCATCAATTGATCACACCACAAAGAACGAAAATATACTGATGTACGTATATGCCATCCGCATTCGTCACTGGGTCCCGTTATCACCCGTTAGGTTAGCTAACTAACGATAGAGCGGGGACTGGACTAGCGCGAATGCAAAACATATACAACATCTACTAGTATATATATAATATATAATTTTCGCTCAAGGCGTGATAAAATGCAACAGCACAGAAAAGTATAGCATCACAGAATATTACAGATATCTGGGATCCCCGGGTTTCACAGAGCCACTACTGAAACCCGACGTTCCCCTGGTCGTGTGGATAGCCTGTGCAATGAAATCCTAGACCCCTACGGGCGCGGAAAGTTACCCACCAAAACCTGAAGCGAGGCAGTCCCCTTCAGCACCGTGAATGGACCACCCAGCACTTCACAGAATCCGGTAACTTGGGCACCCCTCCTGGGTCAACCTATACCCCCTACGAGTGTGGCGAATAGCCCGCCAATTCTAGAGTAAAGCCCCCTCCGTCTCAATGCCATGAGATGCGGGCTTGTTGCCCTCTAGAATCCGGCTATTCGTGCACCCCTCCGCGGGGTAATCCTAGTACAGAAAGTAAAATATACATACAACGGGTACATCGACCGCAGCCCGGTCGTGCCCCAAAAGAATAATACAAACAGGCAGTGACGGCGGTCCACATGTCGGACGCTCGCCCCGCAATAACAAATGTACATATAAAACAAAATTGTACTAATATTGCACCCAGGCTATCCCCCACGACCGATCCGCAATATCACAGCACAACACAGAACATCAACGTGAATGTCATGTTCGCAAATCCGTCTAACCGGGCTATAGCAGTTAGACGGGATTTACCGATCAAGTGACATTCACGGTCGCAGATATAATGTAAATACTGTGAACTGACATGTTTAAAATATCTGAGCGAACAAATTCTATCAAGTGGACCCCAAGCAGTACTGTAGTACTTACAGAAAATCTGGGCCTAAAAGTAATATCCCAAAACCCCTATTTCCTATTCAAAAGCCCACTGGAAAAATTTGGTTCAACGATTCCACTTACCCACCGCGGAACCGCGGCCAAACCAGGGGTTTGGCCGCGTTTCCGCGGTCATAGTAAGGAATCAGTGAATCGTATTTTCCCAGAATTCTTAGAATTTCTTGCATGTCTTTTTGCAATGACCTGAAAAAAATTTTGGAGCTAGAAAAATTTCAACAGAGAACACATGCACTAGAAATACGGTTTTTGCGATTTTTGTTCGATCGGGTTTCAAACATACTAGAGCAAGCTAGGTAGGTTAACAACCTGGCTCTGATACCAATGTAAGTCCGCGGCGGTTCCCCGGCCGTCAATCCGACGCCAAAATACGGAAGCGAAAAACTTTCAAAAACTATTGAACCGGCACCACGGTGCACTTTTCACCCGGATCGGGCCATTAACCTAGCTACTAGCAAACAAGAAAAGTGTAGAGAAGTATACCAAGCGATCCGTGTCCTTCGGTCTTCGTCTCCACTCTGATCTCCAGCTGAAATTCCGTTCATCTCCTCCTTATCGGAAAGGGCACCACGTAGCCAAATACTTTTACGGGCTCCTACCTCTTGACCGTGGCAACTCGGGCGCGAAGTTGGCTAGCCGACGCGTCCAAGATTTGCTGTAGGCTAGTATAGAATGCTATGTCTCTATGGGGTATTTATGAAGTAGCCATGGATGAAGTTGTGGAGGAATGAAGTTAAGAAAAATGATGCTTTCATTTTTCCAAGCTAGAAAATGAGATGAAGCAAAAATGCCACACATCCAAAAAATTAACTTCTCTCTTCCTCACTTATGAAGTGGCCGGCCCCTATGAATGGAATGTTGGAGGAGTTCAAAAAGAATCTTTTTCAAGAGAAGGAAAAAAGAATAAAACAATATAAAATAGTCAAACCCATTTCATTTCTCATCAAATCAAACAACCATCATATGAAAAGCAATGAAAAAGACTAGAATAGAATCCCATCATGATGCTAGTCTCATCATAAAGCCACAAATACAAGAAAGCCCCTCACAAGTAAGTTAATTGCAAACTTGTAATTAACCCCCTCCAACAGAAAGTCCAGCCGTGAAGGAATAAAAGAAAACCGGCCGGAACGGAATGCAAACTGGCAACTTCAGAAAACTGATCCCGTAATAAATTACAGGAAAACCCCGCTACTGCAAATACATGCCCGCATTTGTATTCCCACTGAACACAAATGCAAAGAGACAAAATCTACACTGTCTAATACTAGGATCCGGCTTAAGCCAAAGCAGGCTAGTAAAATCCGTCCGATCATGATCCGTGCAATGCCGCACGTATCTGATCGAACCCTGCCATATCTCCATACGGCCTCTACAGCGTTTCGCCCGAAACCTGAGTAACTGAGTGTGGTGGACTCTAAAGACTCGTCAATACAATGGCTGTGGATTTAACCACTAGCACGTCAGAGGTATAAGCCATACGTGACGGGCCACCAGCTATTGACCAAAAGGGATGTCGATGAGCGAACTCATCCTGACACCCTACTGAGCCTGTTAGTGACAATATCCGTACGGTCCGGTCCGTTCGTCTATGAGCATCGCATGGCGGGCCTAGGTGGTTGGTAAAAGTCGGACCCCCAATAGCGGTACAAGCCATGTCGGAGTGTAGCCTAGAACACCCTGAGATACTACTGGAATACCTACCAGCAAATCTCCTGCCTTGGCCAAGGACTTTTCGTGTTCTGGCTCTCCTAGACACAGCGCGACCTCACCCCCAATACCGGGAGAGACAAACCCCTGCAGATCCGCTCACTGCCTCCATGTGGCTCGGGACTGTACCCAACTAAAACCTGTTTGAACGTCTCCTTTGAGCCGTGGTAGCGTAGTAATCAAAGCACAGTGGGAAATCACACGAGACAAATGACGATCTCAGGTCGATGAACTAACCTGTACACATGTCACCAGGGAACTGCTATCTGACGTCTGGTATAATCCCAACTAGCAGGTTCCCGGCGAGTCCTGTCCGGTGTACTCATAACCCAATGAGCACCTGTATACATCTTAGGTGAACCAACTGACACCATTGGCTTGTGAGACCGGCCACCGCCCCTCGTCGGGGTCTCGACTGTATACACTAGTCTACTATGGAGAATCGATGCCCTGTCTCGAAACTCCCACGACTAGGAACCTTTTAAGGATGTGCTTATAAACTCCAGCTCTCACTTATATGATCGCCCTCATACTGCTGGTAGTCAAGCAAGAATCCTAGGGGCTCTATCAACGTGTAATAGCGACTCGTAAGGTCACCTAAAGCAGTGCACGATGATAAAGATAAACCAGATAGCATACTATCATCTCGAGTAAGACTGTTCTACCGGGATAGGTCCTCCCTGTTAGTTATATGTATGCCCTAGAGGCCATTACTGTACATAGGATGTATATTGTAGTGGATGCTGGGACATATATAGGGAGGACTTTCTTGCTCGACATGATAGTATGCTATCTGGTTACACTTTACCTTAACGCGTACACTGATTGTCTCTCTGTTACATGTTGGTAAAGCCCTTAGGATGTGTACTTGACTACCTGGACTACGATGCAGATCATAATAGTGGGGACATGGTAGTCCATAAGTACATCCTTGAAAGTCCCTAGTCGTGGGTGTATCGAGATGGGGCATCGATATACCAGAGTAGACTAGCGTATACCTTCTCGACCCATACAGATGGGCGATGGATGATCCCACATCCATTGGTGTTTGACATCGGAGATGATATACGGGTGCTCAGTAGAGACTGGGTACACTGGACGGACTCGCCGAGAACTCCCAGATGGTATTATACCTCACGTCAGATGGCAGTTCTCTGGTGACACTGTTACAAAGTAGTCTGTTGACCCGAGATCGTCATAGAGTCTTGTGTGGTTCCCACTGTGCTTTGATTTCCATCTTACCACGTCCAAGAGGGCGTGCAAAACGGTGGTTTTTGGGTACAGTCCCGAGTCACATGGAGGCAATGAGCGATAGGAGGGGATTCGTCTCTCCCGGTATAGGGGGTTGATGTTGCGCTGTGTTCGATTGGCTATAACAGGAAATCCCTGGCCAGGGTTGCTGAGATTTACTGGTAAGTGTTACCAGTAGTTTCTCGAATTGTTATAGACCTCATATCGACGCGACTTATCGAGCTATTGGGGTCTGACGTTTACCACCCCTAGGCGAGATATGCGACATATCGGACGATCAGACCGGACTGTACGGTAGTGTTACTGGTTGGATTCACTGGAGTGTGAGCAGGCTTGCTCGTCGATCTTCTGATCGCTCAATACCCGGGTGGCCGTTACGTTTAGCAGACCGCTTGCGGCTTGTAGGTGTTTGATATGATCATCACCTGCTGCCGGCGTATTGACGAGTCTTTATAGTCCTACACAGAGGTTTCCTGGCTCAAGCAAAACGAAATAGGAGCGCATATGAGATATGTGCGGGACCGAGAATAATGCGTGTATGTGATACCGTATTTCATTATCGCGATGAATGTATCGATTGGTTGTATGCGATATAACCTATTTATCGAATCAAGTATTGATTCGATAAGCCGATACATAGGATACTAGTCGGTTATATGCGATATGACCGGATCGTTAAATCAAGTGTTGATTTAGTGATTTAATGTATAATTATATATTTGATATATTACTTTGCATTAACTAGTATCGTTTCACTTTAAATGGATATTCTCACTCGGATGTGCACATTGTATATGTGATATATTTTTGTGCACTTGATTGTGTCATGTTTGATGATACATGTTAACTTGGATTTGTGTAAAGATTAAACCATGGTTGTGAGAGTGGTTAGGGTTTTGTTTATTCACTTATTATCTATTTATTCATTTATTCATTCATTTTGGCAAAAGAAAAGAAATGGTGGCTTGCTTTGTTTTACATTGAAGCTTCATGAAGCTTTGAAAAAGTCCACCATTTTTGTTTCATGCCTAACCTAACCATTCACTTAACCTTGGTTCATTCTCTACACTTAACCATGGTAACTATTATGATAAGAATGAATGGGATTATCTTTTCAAGTTAATCTTTTTATTCTATCATAATATTATCTTCTTTTTCTTCATCTTCTACTTGAAGAAAAAGCTTGCCTCATCAATGGTAACTTGATGAAAAGAGTGAGAAATCCAATTCTAAAGTGAACCCACTTCCTATTTCTTCATCCTCTACCTCTTGCCAAGTAGTAGAGTGTGTTTTCTTCACAAGTTTCATGACTTGGTGAAGTGGGAGATTGATCTAGCGATGCCTCGACGTAGATCATCTTCGGCATCGTCGTCGATGACCTAGCCCGCTTTTTCTCCGATGAAGCCGACGCTAGAGCCCAAGATCCGATTTGGACAGCGAGGAGACATCATCGCGGAGCCATGGAGGTGGAGAACCGGATCTACAAAGGTTGTATTTCCGTTCTTTTAGTTTAGTTGTAAACTAGTTGCTTTGGTCGCCTAGATTTCTAGTTAACGATCCGTAGTCTAGGGTTTCTCGGCACCGTAAATTTTGAAATTGGCATGGTTGATGCCTTGTGAGACCTCTTGAGAGTGACTAGGAACCCTACAGTGGTATCAGAGCCTAGCTAGAGCCTTAGGCGATGCGTAGAAGGAGTTTGAAGTCCGATTAAACCGAAACCCTAACACAAACATGCTCTCTGGACTTTTTCCAAAAATTGGGTTTTTTCCAGATTAAAAATATGCAGAAAATTCAGCAGGAAATTCTAAGAATTACGGTGCAAAAATTATCTAATGATCTTTCTAAAGTGCGGCGGAACCGCGGCATTAGCGTGCTAATGCGGCTGTTCCGCGGCCATTTTGTCTCTTCTCCCATTGAATTTTGCACAGTAATTCCTATTTTGCAGTGCTGGTTTTCCTGGGATATTTTTTTTTCTGAACTCAAGAGTTGAGTTTTTTTGGGTTGTATTGGGGACTCGGTGTTTCGATCGGATTGTCTAATTTTGTCTATGTGGCTTTCCGGATAATTTTTTGAATATGTTAAAAAGTTCGACCGGATATAAATACCCAATTTTTCCCCTGTCGGGAAATTTCCAAGTGTTGGATTTTTCCGAGGTTTAAAGACGTTCTAAGTAGTGCAAGTAACGCGATGGTCCCTCTAGAAGACAACAAACCTTAACTCGATTATGTGACCGTCTTGAACTGCCCTTTGAACCTTCGGGTTTGGGGCAGTACGGCGTGCCACATGTGAGGCGTTGGCTTGACCCTTCTACGGCTGGACCGTTGGTACTGAGGCACGAACTGAATGTTGTTAGACTTATTTCATGAGTTGAACTGTTTCGGGAAAACTTGGGTGTTCGAATGTTCGATCGAAAAGTTTAACATTTTCTATTTATCTGGAATGAGATACAATAATTGGAATTCACAATAAGTTATGAGATAACTGAATGGATGTTATAAACATAGCACTTTAGTCTCACTTGATCGGTTGCCACGGAATTTTGATGTGATCAAAAGTCCGTCGCAATCACGTAGCGCACGCGGATACTCACCGGGTAAACTTAATAGACAGCCTTGCCCCATAGCCCCGACCAAGTGACTGTAGGAGAACCCCGTCGCCGAAAGAATCCGTCCGGGTGCTCCCGGTAGCGGTGTTCCGCCTTGGTGCACTTCGTCGACGGTATCGGGGGTGCTGCCGTCTACTGAAGTTTGCGACGAGCATTCGATCAGGATGTCGGGAATCTTGTTGAATTGCCCGACTTGATATTGAAAAGTGTTTTCGTTTTTGAGACTAAAATGTGGGGTTTATAATTGTTAGGCATGGGATGTCTAAGTAATTCATTTGATTAGGCATGTGATGTCTAAAGAGGCTGCGGATTCCAACTGTTGTAGTTTTACACTTTTTTTTCTGTGACCGTAAGTGTAATATGTGATATCGCCGGTTTCGTTGCTATATGTCAACGACAATTGGGATACGCATGTTTACTTACGTTGATGACATGTGATGTTATGTGTTGCTGGATATGTTATATTGGATCGTCGTGTTTGAATAGCCGGGGGTTTTTATGTGAGATGAGTGTTTTTCATTTTCATTCATGTAAAAACTTATATGTAATATTCTTTTATTGGGGCACTTCCAGGTTGCGGATGATGTCACCATTTGTATATTATTTACTTTTCTGCACTAGGATAGACCCAAGGAGGGGAGCACAAGTAACCGGGTTCTGGAGTCCAGTGGGAGACCAACTCGAGGAGTCGAGTCCGGGTCTCCTAACTCTAGAATTGGTAGGGTTTCTTGCCGCTCTCGTAGGAGTCTAGGGGTGTGGGTTTGGCTATTCATCACGACCGTGGAATCCGTGTTTTATACTGGCTCGTATTGAAAACACGGACGCCCTAGTATATCCAATATTTCATATGATTCTTCTGCTGCGATATCTGTGATGTGATCATTTGATGTTCTGTGATGGATACTGTATATAGTATATATGATATATTATATAGACGTTACTTATGTTTTATACCCGCGCTAGCCCTGCCCCGCTCTGCCGTTAGTTACCTAACCTAACGGTGCACGAGAGGACATCGAGGCGAATGCGGATGGCATAAGTGTACGTCGTATTTATCTGTGATGTTTAGGTAATAAATGATGGGACTTCATTAATGTGATTAATGAAATAAAAGAAACCTAAGATGTTGTAGAATCGAATTTCAAAAATAAAACAGGTAGCTACAGTTCTTGCTATGCACAACGGTATATGTGATATATCCTGCACCTTATTCGATGAGGAAAGGACCGAGATCCCTTCACCGGGAGTGACTCCTTTAGCAATAACTGGCAGATGCTACACACTCGGTTTGTCTTTTGATTGCTTTTAAGAGTTTTTGCTTTGCACAGTGATATATATGATATATCCCGCACCTCATTCGACGAGGAAAGGACCGACGATCCCTTCACCGGCAGTGACTCCTTTAGCAAAACTAGAAAAGCCTCAAAAACACTCCATTTTAAAATCATTTGATTCTACAACGATATCAAGTTCATTACGCAATAGGTTTTCAGAAAAATCTGTCGTAGCCCTCCGTCATTTCAGATAAGTACTAGTTAGTATTCGTGCTGCGGTAGTTTGGCCTCCGTCAAGACGTAGTGTACGGTAGCTAACTAGTGCTTATCTGCTAGCATATGATGCGATTGGATTAGGGTATTCATACGGCGTTGTTTGGCCTCCGTCAAGGGTCGTGCGGGTGGGTTTAATTCAATTAGAAAATGACGGGTTGAACTTGACTAGCGGACTATGGGTAGTTTGGCCTCCGTCAAGGTCATAGGACGCTAGGGGCAAAATTATCGGGAATTTCAAGTGTTGAAATTTGCAATGAGATTGCATACCTTCTATGAGATAGTTGGATCCCGATACCCGCTGCGAGTAAGAGTTACTCCTGGGAGAGTTTTATACATTACAATTAGCTGATCAAGTAGGTGTCTAGAAAGGTGTTAATGAGGTTACGCCTCTGGGAAAACGAGGTTTACATTAATTAGGTTCGTGCGAAAGCACGGGGGACCTCCCTCAAAGTACCGACACTGGCCTGGCTGAAAGATTGGCGAACTTGTAGTGTGTAATTAATCCCGGCTAGTCTTTCCTTTTAGAGTTTGAAGGAAGATTTGATAAAAAGCAGTGGGAGCCATCCTGATTAGATAAAATAATAACCAATCTGATCTTGCAAGAGCATACGCTGAGTGTTTTCTTCTCTCTCTCTCCAGGTAGCGACCATATCACGCCTTAATCAAGATAATAATACGGAATATTGACCGAACCCGCTTGTTATACTGAGCTGGGGAACGTTGGTCCCGCTCCAACTTATAATAGTTATAAGACAGAGCAGGAAATTGGGGATTACCAGAATTCCCGTGCCGCCCAAACAAAGAGAGTGCATGCTGATGCATCATCTTCGGGTGTGTTCACTACAAAGAACTGTTTCTCTGTATCCTCTATGTCCTGGGTATGTGATACCAGATCAGGATCCCAGATATGTAATCAGTTACATAGGGCTACAGAAAGGTAGAGAACTGAGAACGGGTGATAAGTTTCATGAGACAGAAAACGGGGCAAGAGTTGCAGCCAAGTCTGTTGGTCACTGTCACCCTGTATTACCAATACATTGATTCTGAACGAATGTTATTAGATACCGAACCTGATATACAAAATCATATCTGTCTCTTTATTAGTAAAGAAACGGTAAAATTTTGTATTGTTGGATAATGTTTTGAACATTTCCTATATCAAAAGTTGATCGGTTCAGGCACGTTATCTAAAAGCATTAATGTTCTAAATCAAACTACAGTTCTTAGTATACGGAACACACACAAGAGGAAGAGTTCAGAACTGAATGAATCCTTCTTGAGGCATTGTAGACTAGGTCATATCAATGCGACCCGACTAGCTGAAGTTACATGTAGATGTATATTTAAATCAGTTTGAATTTACATCTTATGAAACTTGCCAGTCATGTCATAAAGATAAGATGACCATAGCTCCGTTTATTGGAAACAGAGAAAGAGTTAGTGAACTCTTGGGATGATACATGTTGATGTATGTAAATTCCCCTGTCTACATATGCCAGAACTGGTTCTTTGTACTTCATTACATTCTCTGATAATCTCTCAAGATTCAGACATATGTTCCTGTTGAAACACAAGTCCGAACCTTTTGAGGTATTCACAAAATATAAGTTAGAAGTAGAGAACCAATACGGGTATAAGTATTATGTCCTATGATGAGATCAAGGAGGAGAATACTTGAGCACGGAATTCTTGGACTTTTCTGAAGGAGAATGAGATTCTCTCTCGGCATTACTCCTCCGTATACACCATAGTACGATGGTATATCGGGGCGGAGCAATCACACCCTATATGATAAGGTGTGCTCTATGATGAGTACTACTGAGTTACCTTTTTCCTTTTTGGGAGTTATGCGCTTGAGAAGCTGCATACCTATTGAATAGGGTTCAAATCAAATCAGTTGCCTACCACTTCATATGTGATATGGAATGGGAAGAGCGCATGTCTTAAGCTAGTTAAGATTTAGGGTTGTCCGGCCTATGTCTAAAAGCAAAATCCGGACAAGCTCGAGGCAAGGTCAGTTATGTAGAACTGGAAATGTTCCAGCCATACAAACTGGAACTGATGATTTGATAGAACCAAAGGATTCAGTAAAAACCAACGAACCTCAACCTCTCCGCCGATCTAGTAGGGTTCCTCACCCACCTGAGAGTTACTTCGGTTTCTCTATGACAGTGGGAGCGAGGATTGCATCATGAGATGATGACCCAACTAGTTTCGAGCTGGCCATCAGGAGTAAGACTCTGTAAGAATGGCTGGATGCTTATCGATCTGAGATGGAATCCTTATACACCAACAAAGTATGGACTTTGGTTGCTATATCTGAAGGGTTAAATCCCCATCAGGAGCAGGTATATCTTGAGAAGATTACTTGGTGTACATGGAAAAGTTGAGACTTTCAAAGCTAGACTTGTTAAAGGTTTGCATCATTGACCAGGTGTGGATCATGATGAAACTTTTTCTAAGGATCTATGCTTAAGTCCATCCAGATCCTACTTGCCACGGCTACATACCATGACTACGATATCTGGTGGTTGGGTGTCATGACAGCTTTTCTAAATGATGTTTTAGAAAGGGGAGTCTATAAGTACACAGCCAGAGAGCCTCGTAGACAGTGGGAGCAGCGGAAACGTGTGCAAGATGCTTTATAGGATAAAGCAGGCATCGCGGAGTTGGAACGTCTGTTTTGATGAAGTAGTCAAAGAGTTTGACATCATCAAAATGGTAGATGAACCTTGTATAAACAAAAAGGTAGTAGGGAGTATGGTGACGATCCTCGTAGAGTACGTGGATGACATACTCTTGATAGGGAAGCAGTTTCCTATGCTACGCTCGATCAATCTCCGATTATCACAAACATTCTCCATATAGGATCAAAGTGATACCTACTAAATCCTGGATTTTGGATCTATGAGATAGATCTAATTGGATGTTAGGAATCTCACTAGAAGTAGTGAGATGGTATCAATTGATTCTGGGGAGAATCACTGGAAAGGTTCCAGGGTGATAAAGACGACTGAATGTCAGTCACAGGCATTGTCTTTACCCTCAGTAAAGGGACGGTATGTTGGAAGGGTTCCAAGCTAGATACCATGGCATACTAGACGATTAAGGCTGGATACATCGCTACTTAAGATGCTACCAAAGAGGCTGTTTGGGTGTATATTGGTTCATGAGATGAACTATGTTCCTTCCATTGTGTGACAATGGAGTTGTGGCTTATGCCAAGGAATGCCGGTCCCATCAGTGAACCAGACATGTTCTAAGGCAGTATCACCTGATCATGGAGATGGTTGATCTCCAAGGAGATCGAGGTTAGGAGAGTAGACTCAGAGGACAACACAGCGGATCCACTCACAAAGGCCTGTTCCCAGAGAGAGACTTTTATGGGATGCTTGAGTATGAGATACTACAACCACTGCTACAGATGGCCCTAGTGCAAGTGGGAGATTGTTAGTTATATGTATGCCCTAGAGGCCATTACTGTACATAGGATGTATATTGTAGTGGATGCTGGGACATATATAGGGAGGACTTTCTTGCTCGACATGATAGTATGCTATCTGGTTACACTTTACCTTAACGCGTACACTGATTGTCTCTCTGTTACATGTTGGTAAAGCCCTTAGGATGTGTACTTGACTACCTGGACTATGATGCAGATCATACTAGTGGGGACATGGTAGTCCATAAGTACATCCTTGAAAGTCCCTAGTCGTGGGTGTATCGAGATGGGGCATCGATATACCAGAGTAGACTAGCGTATACCTTCTCGACCCATACAGATGGGCGATGGATGATCCCATATCCATTGGTGTTTGACATCGGAGATGATATACGGGTGCTCAGTAGAGACTGGGTACACTGGACGGACTCGCCGAGAACTCCCAGATGGTATTATACCTCACGTCAGATGGCAGTTCTCTGGTGACACTGGTACAGAGTAGTCTGTTGACCCGAGATCGTCATAGAGTCTTGTGTGGTTCCCACTGTGCTTTGATTTCCATCTTACCACGTCCAAGAGGGCGTGCAAACCGGTGGTTTTTGGGTACAGTCCCGAGTCACATGGAGGCAATGAGCGATAGGAGGGGATTCGTCTCTCCCGGTATAGGGGGTTGATGTTGCACTGTGTTCGATTGGCTATAACAGGAAATCCCTGGCCAGGGTTGCTGAGATTTACTGGTAAGTGTTACCAGTAGTTTCTCGAATTGTTATAGACCTCATATCAACGCGACTTATCGAGCTATTGGGGTCTGACGTTTACCACCCCTAGGCGAGATATGCGACATATCGGACGATCAGACCGGACTGTACGGTAGTGTTACTGGTTGGATTCACTGGAGTGTGAGCGGGCTTGCTCGTCGATCTTCTGATCGCTCAATACCCGGGTGGCCGTTACGTTTAGCAGACCGCTTGCGGCTTGTGGGTGTTTGATATGATCATCACCTGCTGCCGGCGTATTGACGAGTCTTTAGAGTCCTACACAGAGGTTTCCTGGCTCAAGCAAAACGAAATAGGAGCGCATATGAGATATGTACGGGACCGAGAATAATGCGTGTATGTGATACCGTATTTCATTATCGCGATGAATGTATCGATTGGTTGTATGCGATATAACCTATTTATCGATTCAAGTATTGATTCGATAAGCCGATACATAGGATACAAGTCGGTTATATGCGATATGACCGGATCGTTAAATCAAGTGTTGATTTAATGATTTAATGTATAATTATATATTTGATATATTACTTTGCATTAACTAGTATCGTTTCACTTTAAATGGATATTCTCACTCGGATGTGCACATTGTATATGTGATATATTTTTGTGCACTTGATTGTGTCATGTTTGATGATACATGTTAACTTGGATTTGTGTAAAGATTAACCTATGGTTGTGAGAGTGGTTAGGGTTTTGTTTATTCACTTATTATCTATTTATTCATTTATTCATTCATTTTGGCAAAAGAAAAGAAATGGTGGCTTACTTTGTTTTACATTGAAGCTTCATGACGCTTTGAAAAAGTCCACCATTTTTGTTTCATGCCTAACCTAAACATTCACTTAACCTTGGTTCATTCTCTACACTTAACCATGGTAACTATTATGATAAGAATGAATGGGGTTATCTTTTCAAGTTAATCTTTTTATTCTTTCATAATATTATCTTCTTTTTCTTCATCTTCTACTTGAAGAAAAAGCTTGCCTCATCAATGGTAACTTGATGAAAAGAGTGAGAAATCCAATTCTAAAGTGAACCCACTTCCTATTTCTTCATCCTCTACCTCTTGCCAAGTAGTAGAGTGTGTTTTCTTCACAAGTTTCATGACTTGGTGAAGTGGGAGCTTGATCTAGCGATGCCTCGACGTAGATTATCTTCGGCATCGTCGTCGATGACCTAGCCCGCTTTTTCTCCGATGAAGCCGACGCTAGAGCCCAAGATCCGATTTGGACAGCGAGGAGACTTCATCGCGGAGCCATGGAGGTGGAGAACCGGATCTACAAAGGTTGTATTTCCGTTCTTTTAGTTTAGTTGTAAACTAGTTGCTTTGGTCGCCTAGATTTCTAGTTAACGATCCGTAGTCTAGGGTTTCTCGGCACCGTAAATTTTGAAATTGGCATGGTTGATGCCTTCTGAGACCTCTTGAGAGTGCCTAGGAACCCTACACTCCCTCAATCATTGCAATCACGTGCCTGTGATCTAATAATTGACTCTGAGGGCACTATCTCCAACAATATATATCATATATATCACCCTAGTGTTGTTTTGGAACCTTGGTTTCACCTAAGACAAAATCTGGGAACACTTTTATAAGTTGCTGCTTTGAATTTGGTTATGGTTTTCCGTATTTCGATTTCCAGATTTTGATATTTGTGCGTTATCTCAATTGCGGGACGTTTGTACGTCTATATCGAGTGATTTCGGGTTGTTTTGCAAAGGCTAACCATAGGTTCTAACCTATAGGCTTTTAAGCGTGCCGTTTTCGTTTTCGTGTGTCGTTTTTGTTTCGATTTGGTTTTAATGCAATGCGATACGTGTGACATGTAGGTACCCCTACGGTGAGCCGAGATGACGAAGAAGATGGTGGCGACACCGACACCGACACGCAGGATGCTAGGTGAGGAGATTATATCTACTGTGGAAGTCGGGTGGATGGCGTATAGCACCCCCGCAGTTCGATGTCTAGTATACTATATATACTATATATATGATAGCTTATTGTGTGTCGTGGATATTTGAGAAGAGATTAGGTGTACTATAATTAGATTAGGGCGTAGAAGTAAACTAGTATGGTACCTAGTTGTGAACCATAGAATAGGTTTACACCTACACGCACACACATGCTTACTTGTATACTTATACTGTAATTATGAGGATAGTGGATAATAATTGGAGATGAGTCGATGATATTGGTCATAGTGCCGTGAGATCGGTGATATATTGTGATTCGTATTTGCGATACGACATGTGATTTTAGCGGGCCTTTAGACGTGTGTTCCACACACGCATTCATATTTATATAAATGGTATCGATTGTACTAGACTTAGATCAGTACCCCAGATTATGTGATATGTTGATAATGATACCTGATATTTGATGAGAGGAATGTGATATTGACCCATACCCAGCTTTTAGGATGCCGTAGGATAATTTACTGTACGAGCTTTATATTGATGATAGATCCGCACTCATGAATTGAGGATGTCATATGATTTTGTATCGTACGCTGTACCTTTGAGACAGGATCACCAACTATTATATATATATATATATATATATATATATATCGACTCAGATTTAGGTGGTTTCCATACCCCTCCTGTTTGACTTGCTAGTTAGGACTGTAGTTTTGCTAGTAGATGTTTGACTTGGCTGATGTTATACCTATTTCAAAACTAACGAATCAGGAGTATTTCAATGATAGGCAAAGGGATTCTACGGATATTTTCAAAAGACACATCTTTTCTTTAAAAACACCGTAGCCCTTATTTTACTAAAAACCCCGATTCGTCTTATTTCAAAAGGCAAAATGTAGGACCTTTTTATATTGATGCAGATACATCACTGTTGCATTTATTATTCGATTTCCGCATATTCATGCTAATTGCATCGCAGTGCATGTGTAAATGAGTTTATTGTATATTAAACCCATGTTGTTAGGACACCAGCACCATTATCGATGATGCGTATGTTCTACATACACTGCTTTGCCCGCTCATACATTTCATCATCGATAATTGCAATGTCACTACACTGTAGTACTGTTGCGTTCAGGATATGACCCTTGCATGGCATACTTGTACACATACTCATTTGCACATAAATAGATGATTTCTCTTTTGATTTGGAGATTTGGGAACCGTAAGATACTATTTAAAACTGATTCATTTTAAAAGAGTGGTTTCCCTCATTATGTGCATATTACTATTCCATATTGCATGATATATTGATATGCTTACATTCTTATATATGTCGCATACATCATGCTTTTTGATTATACGCATTGAGATATGTTGTTTCCATGATATTTCTGGATTTAGGAACCGTGGATATTTCAAAGAGATTATATAATTGTTTAAAAAACCCGGTTACCCTTGATATGATATTTCAGTGCGTCCACCATGAGTTTTCTCAGGGCTGAGAGCGACATGTGAAACCCGATTCGAGGAGGCGGCGAGGCCGATTGCGGGTACATGGTGGGCCCGGTATGGTACCCCGAGATAAGAAAGGGATGCTATGTATACAGACGGTGAGCCTGGCAGAGGGAGTACTACCTACCGGTGATTGTATTTGAGCTCGGCGGATATCCGGATGATACCGACCGGAGTTAAAAGATAATATGGGCCGACCCAGACTGATGGAGCCCGATATATGAGGATTTACGTGCCGATAATAGGCACAGGTTTCATGATGTTTTCGAGTGTCGATGCTTGGCACTCAGGTTTCATGATTTGATATGTCACGAGCGACATATGTTGGTTTATATCCTCATATTTCTATGCATATGCTTTATGATATTTACATGCATAATGTTTATTGTCATTGGGTGACACTTGGACGATTTCCACATAAATATATTGACATTGATGACATTGATCACATAGTTGGATGATATCCATTTTTTCTTAGACTTCATGATATAGTCGGCATTGATCATACCTCATATTTAAGATATGTTATTTCCTGAGGCACTGGCACGAGCACTTCGCACAACACTCATGTATAGATGTCACATTGCCACCTTATCATGCTTCTGACTTATTCATTTGAGGATTATATATATATTTGATCATATTGACCTAGGATGGTGTCATACATACGATTTCTGCTATGTGATGTTTTCTACTCACGAGTTGGCAACTCACCCCGTTGTGCAACAGTTCTTGCAGATTTTGCCATACAGTTTTCATTGCGGCTTTTCTGGCACACTGCTTCCTTTATGGGCGATTTGCTTTGGTAGGTGGGTTCTTTTGCATCAGAACCGCCTTTGTACATGTATTACTCAGTTGTATCTAGAAATTCCATCAAGTAAAACTTGTATATTTTTTCAGACTTAGAAACCAGTTGTGTATTATTTCGACCATAAAGTCACGCGTTGTAGAATATTGGTTTTCATTTTGATTTTGAGATTTCTTTTGATTTTTGATCCTTGCCCTTCGGCGTTGTATATTATATTACTTGCGTGGTTGTGACCGTCGATTGACGAAGAGCTAGCTCCCGCTTGGGGATGCCTTTTATCATTATGCATATATTATTCTTGTTGTACCCCATTTGTGGCCAGTATTTACAAAGGAAACTCTGCCGAAATTTTTAGAAAAGACTATAGATTTTTAAAAAATGCCTATTCGGCTTACTTATTTAAAAATCTTGCTTCTAGAACATGTTCTCCTTACTTCTTAAAAATTAGTTTTCCTTATTTAATCTTTAAAAATGGTTTTAGATTTCTGGCTTTTGGCATACTTGATTAGATGTGGTCCTATAGGCTTCATATGATTCAAGTGCCAGTCACGGACTATTTCGGGTCGTGACAAAGTTGCTATCAGAGTGCTAGGTTAACCTTGGTTCGAGTCTATGTTTGACTATGTGGAGCCTAGAGCGTTTATATATATACGGAACTTAGGCTTGACCTTACGGAACTTAGACTTAGTCGAGGGGGTATTATACCAGAACTTCCGTCGCGTAGGATGACCCTTGGTTGATAGAGTAGGTGACTTCAGTAGAGTGACGTACCGTGTGTATGTTCCGCGGCATACTTACGATACGCCACTCCGCTTAAGGAGCCTTATGATGTACATTTCCTTGCACAGTATTATATTCATTCTTATGATCTTCCTCATCGATACTGGTTATGATTTTGCTGCCACGACTACATGGACAGAGAGAACTACAGCTAGAGTTGTGTTAGCTTGAGCTCATCACGGAAGAGGACTGACCAGGGCGTGATTCCAAAGACATACGATTGCATAGAGGCGTCGTCTTACTGTGTTTTCGTGCCATGAGCATTTGGCAGATCGCTTTTACGAGATTTCTCTGATGTGTTGATCGGCACCAGAGGATCAGGCTACTTCTAAAGGCTAGCCAGAATGTGATGACCATCGATATATCGCTTATTTATGATGATTGAGGCATTGTTAAGCGTACAGACGAATGAGCTAGTTGTTGCTGCAAATGATAAGATATCGCCCAGATGATTGGAGCTACTGTAGCATAAATATATATTTAGGGATATGATGGAAGGTCGTTAGTCATCCGAGGATGAATGCTTAGGACATGTGGTTCGTTCGCTTAACGCGATGCGGGGTAATCAGGTAGATTGATTCCAGCTAGAGATGAATTCACGCAGATTCGTTGAGAGTCGATAGAAACGATCGAATATCAGAAACCCATATTTCAAGTTTAAAGTATTCAAAAGAACGTGCAAGCGATTCTATGGACCCTTTAGAAGAATGAAACCCTAAATCGACATAATGAACGTGCGAAAGCCTTTAATCCTTAGGGTTTGCGGCAGCGCGGCGCCACTAGTGAGGCTTGGGTTTGCCCATCTACGACTGGACCACTGATGCTGTGTTATGTACTTGATACTATAAAACTGTACCCAAGATATTGATCTTTTGGGGGATTATGAGGTTTTGACGAATTGATCGAATGGTTCGACATCATTCGGATATCATGTGATGGGATACACTACTTGGGAGACTCCAGATACGAGCATAGCCGTTAGAGCGCAGTCCATACAGCCACGAGGCGATGAGTCCGAATCATTCGACATTAGAACGAGGTGGAGTAAAGAGTTCGCATGAGATTTCGAAGAGATGGCATTCTACTCCGCTGACATCAGAGATGCGATACGCATAAAGAGGCGTTGGGAAGCGAACAATTTCCGAGGAATATGCTGTGTTGAGGACACAAATGACCAGAGAAGTGCTAGAACAGAATTGTCCCCGTTAGCACACCTTACAGGGCCGATGAGTCGATTGATTGCGAGATAGGTAATCCGCAGAGAAGATGAGGACCCAGAGACAGAGGATGCCAGACCGTGAACAAGAGGTAAGTAGATATCTTGCGCTGCTAGTATTGGATGCACCGACACCTTCTCGACTTTGAAGGAGGAAATATCGACAACGGTATTTATGATTTGTGATTTTGTGATTCGATTATCATGTATCCATCACCTTGGATTTCGGTATTTTGGGCGATCTATTCGCATGATTTGGTCTTGATGGCTGAGTTCCATGATTTCTGTTTTTGTGCACCATGGTTGCACCTACTGGGTATTGATATTTTGTGCATAGTTATTACGCTTGTGGTATTGATTGTGATTTCATGCCTATTTTATGCTGGTGATTTGATTTACGCTTCCAGCATAGTTTTCATGCACTTTTAGTGTTTTGATTTGATTTGTGCACACTGAGGCACATGGTTGTGAGCCAATAGACCGCGGTATACCTGATTTGGATTGCGCCGTAATGTATACCGTCGATCTTGATTCTGATATTGATGTTGATTTCTTGCACTCCATGCATTCGATTTGGATTTTCGCGCGTGTTGAGCGCATGTTTTGAGATACGGTTTTGGTGCATATTAGATGCACTAAATCAGGATTCTTTGTGCATGTCAGATGCACCTGATTTTGCTGTCAGGCACGCCCGTTGCCCTTAGCAGATGTTTCGTGCACACTCGTTGCACCTAGATGATGTTTGTGTGCACATGTATGGCACATATATGGATTTTGATATCCTTGCGCACCAGACGCACAGGGTATTCTTATATACATTTTTGGGATTTATCCCTTATGGACCAGTACGCTTTTATGATATTTGCTATTTGTTTTCGTACTGAGCAGGACTAATCAGAGGGCAGTGCCTGAATATACTTTTGCATGCATTGTTAGTTATCGAAAGGATTTCCAAAAAGAGAGCTATAGTCTCAGTATTTACCTACGTGTCTGATATGGCACGAAATGTTTAAAAAAAGAAAACCCTTCTAAATTGTTTTCAAAACGGCGGAACGTACATAATAAACAAAGGATATATACATATATGTTTATTTTATTAAAATAGACGTCCGCCACTGTGCAGTGCTACTCGCATCGCACAGCGACTTAAAAAGATTTGGCATACATTTATTTCAGCTATTTACAAGTATAGATTTGATGCCTACATGTATGGTTTTGATATATATCATGTTGGTTTTGTTTTGGATTTGACATTCTATCTTTACCATGACTCCGATGATTGCGGGATGCTTGGCGAAGTTTTGATTTTGAGTTATCTACTCATTACTCATGCACGTGCATTGCGCTATGATGCGTTTTATGTATTGATGATTTTGGAACCCTGATGACTTGGACTTTTACTGAAATGTTTTAGTATTTGAGAGGTTTAAAATTTAAATTCTGAGACCGAATTTCTTTAAGGAGGGAAGATTGTAACATTTCAAAAAAAATAAAATATTATTTTTGGGGATTTTTATAATTTAATATTATTTTTAATGAATATTTTAATAAGGCGGTATAATTAAATACCGATAAATGAGGAAAATTTTGGAAAATTATGGAAATTATTTAAAAGAGAGTGTTTTATTTGAATTATGCAAATTTTAAGTTTTTATGATTAGTTTGATACTAATTTAGTGGTAATCGCGATTAAAAATCGCTAATCGCGTTTTAACCTCGTTTTGTGCAAAGAATGCACAAGTCTTTTTTTTCATGAGTTACATTTTTATTTATCATAGCATTCTTCATGTTTATGGCATGGTTGTTGATTTTTTTGAAAAAGGGAAAAAAAAGAAAAGAAAAAGGATATGAATATAATATAGAGGTATGATGAAGAGAGAGAAGAGTAGGTGAGGGTCAACATGAGTCTTGATGCCATCCCCTTATCATTTTCCTCAACCATTTCTCCCCCCTCTCTTTCCCTTGCTGCTGCTGCTACTGTCCCCTCTCCTCCTCCACCTTCAAACCCTTAAAACACCATGAGAATCACCTTAAAACACCATTTCCATTACACAAAAAAGGTGCACAAGCCCCCTAGCAACCCAATGGACCAAGAAAGTATTCATTTTGGCGCTGTTGAGGATTCATGAGGGTGTACTGAGGTATTTCCTTAACAAATAGTGTAGTATTTCTTGTGTTTAAGCCACTTTTAAAGTTTAGAATCGATTTGGCGAAGTTTGGCGAACTTTAGAAAACCTTAGAGAGGGTTCGGGTTAATTTGAGTTGTGGCTGTGCAATTGGACTTTAAAGATGACCATAGGCCCCCTATTGTCAAAAACCCTGACCTAACAAAACGTGAAAGACAAAAATACAGAATTACGGGACTTTCATGACGGTTTGTGAGGTATTTTAGTGTGCAGGGAGATCTGGAATGAACTGGGGAATTTACTAGAAAAGTAAACAACGCCATAAGATTAGAATTGACCCTAGGAATTCCCTGTAGAAATACGAACCCCATAGGATCATGCAGGGCCGGCCTGGCCGGATTTTCCCAAGAGGGAGCTCGGCCACTTGGTGTGGGGTAGGGTCCAGGTTACTTCTGTAAGTCATATGTACCCTATATATCACCCTAATGTTGTTTTAGAACCTTGGTTTCACCTGAGACAAAATCTGGGAACACTTTTATAAATTGCTGCTTTGAATTTGGTTATAGTTTTTCATATTTCGATTTTCAGATTTTGATATTTGTCCATTATCTCAATTGCGTGATGTTTATAAGTCTATATCGAGTGATTT
Source organism: Agapanthus africanus (assembly GCA_030015575.1). Lineage (NCBI taxonomy): Eukaryota > Viridiplantae > Streptophyta > Magnoliopsida > Asparagales > Amaryllidaceae > Agapanthus > Agapanthus africanus. The sequence goes on from CM057341.1 coordinate 659,256,882, forward strand.
CGGGTTGTTTTGCGAAGGCTAACCATAGGTTCTAACCTATAGGCTTTTAAGCGTACCGTTTTGGTTTTCGTGTGTCGTTTTGGTTTCAATTTGGTTTTAATGCAACGCGATACGTGTGACATGTAGGTACCCTACGGTGATCCGAGATGACGAAGAAGATGGTAGCGACATCGACATCGACACACAGGATGCAAGGTGAGTATATTATATCTACGGGGGATGACGGGTCGATGGCGTATAGCACCCCGCAGTTCGATGTCTAGTATACTATTTATACTATATATATGATAGCTTATTGTGTGTCGTGGATATTTGAGATGAGATTAGGTGTATTATGATTAGATTAGGGCGTAGAAGTAAACAAGTATAGTACCTAGCTGCGAACCCTAGAATAGGTTTACATCTACATGCACACGCATGCTTGCTTGTATACTTATACTGTGATGATGAGGATAGTGGATGATAATTGGAGATGAGTCGATGATATTGGGCATAGTGCCATGAGATCGGTGATATATTGTTATTCTTATTTGGGATACGACATGTGATTTTAGCGGGCCGTTGGACGTGTGTTCCATACACGCATTCATATTTATATAGATGGTATCGATTGTACTAGACTTAGATCAATACCCCAGATTATGTGATATGATGGTTATGATACCTGATATTTGATGAGAGGAATGTGATATTGACCCGTACCCAGCTTTTGGGATGTCGTACGATGATTTACCGTACGAGATTTATATTGATGATAGATCTGCACTCATGACTCGAGGATGTCATATGATTTTGTATCGTATGCGGTACCTTTGAGGCGGGATCACCGACAATTATACATACACACACACACACATATATATATCTACTCAGATTTAGGTGGTTTCCATACCCCTCCTGTTTGACTTGCTTGTTAGAACTGTAGTTTTGCTAGTAGATGTTAAACTAGGCCGATGTTATACTTATTTGAAAACTAACGAATCGGGAGTATTTCAATCATAGGAAATGGGATTTTACGGATATTTTCAAACGACGCATCTTTTCTGTAAAAACACCATAGCCCTTATCTTACTAAAAACCCCGATTCGTCTTATTTCAAAAGGCAAATTGTAAGACCTTTTTATATTGATGCAGATACGTCATTGTTGCATTTATTATTCGATTTCAGCATATTCATGCTATTCGCGTCGCATTGCATGTGTAAATGAGTTTATTGTATATTAAACCCATGCTGTTAGGGCACCAGCACCATTATCGATGATGCGTATGTTCCACGTACACTGGTTTGCCGGCTCACACACTTCATCATTGATAATTGCTATGTCACTACACTGTAGTACTGTTGCGTTCAGGACATGACCCTTGCATGGCATACTTGTACACATACTCATTTGCACATACATAGATGATTTCTCGCTTGATTTGGAGGTTTGGGAACCGCAAGATACTCTTTAAAACTGATTCATTTTAAAAGGGCGGTTTCTCTCAATATGTGCATATTACTATTCCATATTGCATGATATATTTATATGCTTACAGTTTGAAATATGTCGCATACATCTTGCTTTTTTACTATACGCATTTAGATATGTTGTTTCCATGATATTTCTGGATTTGGGAACCGTGGATATTTCAAAGAGATTATATAATTGTTTAAAAAACCCGGTTACCCTTGATGTGATATTTCAGTGCATCCACCATGTGTTTTCTCGGTGCTGAGAGCGACATGTGAAACCCGATTCGAGGAGACGGCGAGGCCGATTGCGGGTACATGGTGGGCCCGGTATGGTATCCCGAGGCAAGAAAGGGATGCTGTGTATACAGACGGTGAGCCTGGCAGAGGGAGTACTACCTGCCGGTGATTGTGTTAGAGCTCGGCGGATATCCGCAGGATACCAACCGGAGTTGAGAGATGATATGGGCCGACCCGGACTGACGGAGCCCGATATATGAGGATTTACGTGCCGATGATAGGCACAGGTTTCATGATGTTTTCGAGTGTCGATGCTTGACACTCAGGTTCCATGATTTGATATGTCGCGAGTGACATATGTTGGTTTATATCCTCATATTTCCATGCATATGCTTTATGATATTTACATGCATGATGTTTATTGTCATTGGGTGACACTTGGACGATTTCCACATACATATATTTACATTGATGACATTGATCACATAGTTGGACGATATCCACTTTTTCAAAGATTTCGTGATATAGTCGACATTGATCATACCTCATATTTATGATTTGTTATTTCCTGAGGCACTGGCACGAGCACTTGGCACTACACTCATGTATAGATGTTACATTGCCACCTTATAATGCTTCTGACATATTCATTTGAGAATTATATATATATTTGATCGTATTGACCTAGGATGGTGTCATACATACGATTTCTGCTCTGTGATGTTTTCTACTCACGATTTGGCAACTCATCCCCGTTGTGCCACAGTTCTTGCAGGTTTTGCCATATAGGTTTCATTGCGGCTTTTCTGGCACACTGCTTCCTTTACGGGTGATTTTCTTTGGTAGGTGGGTTATTTTGCATCAGAACCGCCCTTGTACATGTATTATTCAGTTGTATTTAGAAATTCCATCAAGCAAAACTTGTATATTGTTTCGGACTTAGAAACAATTCATGTATTATTTCGACCTTAGAGTCGCCCGTTGTAGTATATTGGTTTTCATTTTGATTTCGAGATTTCTTTTGATTGTTGATCCTCGCCCTTCGGCGTTGTATATTATATTATTTGCATGGTTGTGACCGTCGATTGACAAAGAGCTAGCTCCCGCTTGGAGATGCCTTTTATCATTATGCATATATTATTCTTGTTGTACCATGTTTGGGGACTGTATTTACAAAGGAAACTCTGCCGAAATTTTTACAAAAAACTATAGATTTTTAAAAAATGCATATTCGGCTTGCTTATTTAAAAATCTTGCTTTTAGAACATATTTTCCTTACTTCTTAAAAATTAGTTTTCCTTATTTACTCCTTAAAAATGGTTTTAGATTTATGCGCTTTTGGGTTACTTGAATTAGATGGGGTCCTATAGGCTTCATATGATTTAAGTGCCAGTCACGGGTTATTTCAGGTCGTGGTATCTGTAGACCCGAGATCGTCATAGAGTCTTGTATGATTCCCAGTGTGCTTTGATATCCACCTTACCACGTCCAAGAGGGCATGCAAAACGGTGGTTTTTAGGTATAGTCCCGAGTCACATAGAGGCAATGAGAGATAGGAGGGGTTTCGTCTCTCCCGATATTGGAGGTTGATGTTGCGCTGTGCTCGATTGGCCATAACAGGGAAGTCCCTGGCCAGGGCTGGTTTAGAGATTTACTGGTAAGTGTTACCAGTAGTTTCTCGACCCGTTATAAGCCTCATATCGGCATGACTTATCGGTTATTGGGGTCTGACGTTTACCACCCCTAGACTTGATATGCGACATATCAGACGAGGAGACCGGATTGTACAGCAAAAGTTACCGTCAGGCTTTTGCTGGAGTTGGAGTAGGATAGCTTGCTGATCTTCTGATCGCTCATTACCCGGGTAGCCATTACGTCCAGCTAGTACCGCTGACGGCTTATGGGTGCTTGATGTGATCATCACCCATTACCGGCGTATTGACGAGTCTTTAGAGTCTTACATAGAGTTTTTACTGGCTCAGGAAAAACGAAATAGGAGCACGTATGCGATATGTACTGGACCGAGAATAATACGCGTATGTGATACCGTATTCTATTCTCGCGACTTTTGTATCGGTCGGTTGTATGAGATATAGCCGGGTTGTTGAATCAAGTGTTGATTCGATAAGTTGGTACATTTAGTGCTAGTCGGTTATATGATATATAGCCGGATTATTAAATCAAATGATGATTTAATAATTTAATGTATAATTGTATATTTGATATACCAATTTACATTAACTAATTTTAGCTCACTTAAGCATTCTTTTCTCACTTGTGTGTAGATGTAATATATATGTGATATATATTGATGTGCATTATTTATTTTAGTGTGTCATGGTTGTTGATATGCTATACAAGGGTGTATGAGACATACACCATTCTGTTTATAATGGTGGGTTATTAATGTTTAAAGTAATTACAAAATTAGTGGATTATTTGTTAAAAGCATGAAGCTTGTAGAAGCTTCTGAGTGCTTTAAAAAAGTCCAGTCACTTTGTTTTACTTTAGATATTTGTTAACCTAACCATTTTAATTAGCCATAGTTGTGTCTTTACATGAGTTAGTATATGATACTCACTCACCATGGTTCACTCTCTCACTTGATCATTTTGATTCTCTTCTCATTTTTTTTCATCATCTTCCTCATGCCAAAAGCTTACTAGGGTTTGAAACAAGTGAGGGAGTATTGTGAGAAAAATAATTCTAAAGTAAGACCACTTTCTATTTCATCATCCTCTACCAGATTAGCACTTTAGTATAGGGTGTTTGCTTCACTAATCCTTTAGTTAGTGAAGTAGAAGCTTGAGCTAGTATTCCCTCGACGTAGATCATCTTCGGCCTCGAAGACTTCAAGAAAGAAGGTTCCATTCGCCTCGTGAAGCGATGCAAGGGTCCGGGAGTTCCATCAACACAGCGAAGGGACTACTACAAGAAGCTTATGAAGTGAAGGACTGATCTACAAAGGTTGTATTTCTAGTTCACTTAGATGTAAAACTGTTTACGTTTGCTTCCGTATTGTTTTCTAGTTTAGAGTTCTTTGAAATGGCAATTTTTTGAAAATGGCATGGACGATGCCTCCCGAAGCCTCGTTGCCGTCGACAGGACCCTACATCCTGTACAACGGGTGTATCTTCGTTGTCAGTCCTCGCCTTTGACGAGCCAACTCTGACATCGGCTCTTGCGGCCGCTGGCTGTGCCCTCGTAATCTTCGGCGGCATGATGGCTAGAAATGAAAATAGGATTCGAAAAGAATACGGAAATCGAATAACAAGGATGTATATAATCACGGAAGGAATTTCAACCAACAAGTCCTAAGATCACTTAGGTGGAGTACCGTGTCGTAAGTATCCCGCAGAACATACCCACGCTATGTCACTCTGCTTAAGCTACCTACTCCATCATACAAAGGTTATCCTACACCCCGAAAGGTAAAACCTAGTACTCTGATACAAATTTTGTCACGACCCAAAATTTCTCACGTAACCGGCACTTAAACCACGTAACGTCTACAGGCGTAACGCAATTTAAGTAAGCTGAAAACCCATAAATCTAAACCATCAAAAGTAGTAAGTGATGAAAAAATTGTTAAAAACATTTGAAAATCTCAAGTGAAAATCTTCAAAGTTTAAATTTTATGTTATAAAAAATTTGCCAGCACCTCCTTTGTAAAAACTAGCCCTGAAATGGGTACAAACATAAGATATAAGTAAAACAACATATGATATAAATAAAGCATCACCAAACGGGAGCAATCAAACCCAAAGGAGGAAACAACCACCACAAGCATATACATACATACATACATATATATATGTATGTATATATATATACACATACATATATATATGTATGTATATATATATACACATAAATATATATATATGTATGTGTATATATATATATATATACATATATATATGTATGTGTATATATATATATATATATATATATATATATATATGACACCGTACCGAAGAAATGGACAACATAAGTGAAAAAAGCATAAAAGATAAAACTGCATAATAAAAGCCGGCTCACACAAGCACGACACCCAGAGTCACAAATAATATACAATATCGTCCTCACAACTCGTCTCTAAGTCAATACATGAAAGGGTAGATGGAGAGTACTGGATACAATGAGAGATGTAAAATAAATATTAATGGATAACCACAACACACCTATAGCAAACGGCTCACAGCCAACCATAGCGGTATCCGCTGCAAAAAGATACAATAAGGAGAAGCCCTGTCGCGACTACACTGAGGGTCAAACCTGCAAAACATTATGGCACATTGTGGGTGAGTTCCCAACTCATGAGTAGTAAGTAACATCGTAAAGATAATCGCAGGTATGCACGTACTGCGATACTTTATAACATGCAATCTGATAGTATAAATATGGAAATATGGAATGCAACAATCAAGAAAGGTACTTTATCAGGTACTACAAATACAAGATGCAATCCATATCAATAAATACTGAGTATGGGATAAAACATGTCATCATCATCGTGGAAAAACCGGTGTCCATCAAATACGGACAAAATCCTAATACCTCAGGTGACGTCACTCTGATCAGCTTTCATATCCTGTAAATCTCATGGAACCTGAGTGCCCAACATCGGAACTCGAAAACATCATGAAATACTCGTGTCCGGCATTGACACATAAATACTCATCTTTCAGGCGCCGCATCCCCAGATCGGCCCTCAATATATCACATGTCATAACTCCTAATCGGTATCCTCCGGATATCCATCGGGTTCTATACTATCACCGCTAGGTAGTAGTCGCTCTGCCAGGCTCATCGTCTACTGCATAACTATCCATTCTCGTCCCGAGGTACCATACCGGGTCCACCATGAAACCACAAACGGATCATCCAGCTCCTCGAATCGGGTTTCTATCACACGTCTCAAAACCGAGAAAACAGATGGTGGACGCACTGAAATATCATATCAAGGGAACCCGTTTTTCAAAACAATGGATAATTTCCAGAAATAATACCACGGTACTCAAATCCATAATCATATGAAATTCATATCTCAGTGCGTAAATCCATGCAATACGATCTATGCAACATAAAACCGTAATATGAGCATATCAAGGGAAAACCACTCTTTTAAATGAATCCAGTTTTTAAATGTATCATGCGGTTCCCAATTTCTCCAAAAATCCAATGCAACATCACATATGAGCATATATATAGTTATAAAAAGGTTTATATGTACTCAAGTATGCATGTAAGCATAATGCAATTTATATGCACAATAGCACAAGAATCATGTCTAATGATAAGATAAGCTAGGCAATGTATTAACCATGGTAATTCTACATTGTGAGTGTGATGGCAATTACTAACGGTGTGTGTGCGGCATACAGTTTAGTGGTCGTGCAACATGTATCGTTAGTAACAGTGTTATGTCTCATTAATACAATGTCCGTATGCAACAAGAAATGAGGTAAGCAACAATCGTACACATGCACAATCAATATATATAAATATACTTATAACTAATAGTCATATCATTGAATCTAGCACCGACACATAATGCCATACAGGCGATTCCCCCATAGATGTTAAATATACTCACCGTGATCTCGAGCTAGGTATATCCAACCACTTGCTTTCCCTTCTTCACGTCGTCCGAAGTCCCCGCCTGTGATCCTAAAATCATATAACGTAACAAGTGCACATTAGAAATCGACCAATAATACATACAATCTACATTTAAATCGACGCACTGACTCCAAAACCCTCTAAAGTGTTCGCTTAGCGACTGACGTGTGTGGTGACACTCTAAAACAATCCTAAGTGCAGAAATATCGCGAAGCACAGAACTGAGTCGGAAACTATGTCGGATATCGTAACGCGTGTCATCGAAACACTAAAACTAGCTAATCGATCCCAGATTTTACCTGCTGTCTAAACCTAAAGATCTAGCCATACCAAACACTCAAAAACAACAGCAGACAACCACCCTAAAAACCACAACACCCCAGGCTTCCCAAAAACCGAGCTCGCCGGATCTACCCCAATTGTCGGCTGCCAAAACTGCTAAGGTGGGTCTCGTGTTACTGGTATACACTCAGGGCAGCTTAAACTACACTACTACACTGCTTGATTTCACAGTAAAGACTCGGGATCACAGCAGATCACATATACCCTAAAAAGATACTAAAATACGATATCGTGCACAAAACTAATTCTTTAGGGTTCTAAACTGAAACTAACTAGCAACACAACATAATAAATATAAGTCCACGTTGCTCACCCCGGTTCTTACGGAGAGGAGGAAACGGCGAAAAACGATTTTTGGCGCAAAGGCAACATGGACAAAAATAAGGATCTTTGCTAAACGATAAACTAGCAAACTACTTGAAGTGCTATCTACTATGCCATAGAGCTTATACATCACGATACCGGTCCTTCTGGTCTTCTCTCCGCTGTCCAGCTCGTCCATCCAAGCTCCGAGGATCGATCTGGCCCTTGTTCACCTCCGCGGCCTCCTTGAGTCGAAGACGTCCACCCGAGAGTTGTGCTCCGAGCTCCACCTCGAGCTGAGGCAACTAGGGCAACAAGATCGTTAGTTTTGATGTCCTAGGTTGTGTAGAAGTAGTAGATGGATGTATTTATAAATTTGGATCATTTTTCTCTCAACACATGAGATCAAAGGAAAAATCAATAGGATGAAGAAGAGCTAGCAACCATGGAGCTTTTCTCATTTCTTTTTCTAAGAGAGAGAATGTGAAATGAAATTATAAACCAAAAGAAAAGAACCATGGTTACAATAATACACCAACATCATCATGACTAATCTTTTCAAGGTAAAGTTGATGGCAACAATTGACTTGACCATTTTCATATCAAAAATAAAATGAAAACCAAAGAATACTCTAGACCTCTCAAGAAGGTCCAAGTCAAATTTGGTCAAACGGTCAACAAAGTCATGTATGGTCAAATGGTCAATGCAATTAGCCATCACATAATTATCACTAAAAAGATTAGTAAATAATGTCCCCGGCTCATAATGGTTTTGACCGAACGAACTGCCAAAACCCTAATGAGTCTGCCTCAAAATGGTTTTGACCGAATTAACTGTCAAAACCCTAATGAGCCTGCCATGTAACGGTTTTGGCCGAATCAACTGTCAAAACCCTAATGAGGCACATCCTCCTTCTTCGCTCCTCAAAACTGTGCATACATACCCGCTTCCGCATTCCGTAGAATGCGAATGCACAGAAGACAAAACAAATCCATCCGTGAAATACTAGGATCTGGCTTTAAACCAAAGCCCACTAGTATTTGCTGCCCGAACAGCATACGCACACAAGTGCACGTAAGTGATCGCAGCCCTTCCATAAAACCATACGGCCTCTACACGTTTCTCTTAGTGCAGGGAAACTCTCTGTGTTGGACTCTAAAGACTCGACACTACGCTGGCAGTAGGTTTAACCACAGACCGCAAGGGGCACTAGCTGTACGTAATGGTCCCCAGGTAGATGTTCTTAAGAAGGCCGATAAGGTAAACCCATCCGAACTCCTACTGAGCCTGTATGTGACAATCTTCGTACAGTCCGGTCCGTTCGTCTGAGAACATCACATGGCGGGCCTAGGGGGTGGTAAACGTCAGTCCCCTAATAGCGGTACAAGTCGTGTCGGAGTGTAGCCCAGAATACCCTGAGATAACACTGGAAACCTACCAGTATATCTCGCTTCCCCAGGCCAGGGACTACTATGTGTAATGGCTCTCCTAGACACAGCGCGATGTCAACCCCCAATACCGGAAGAGACGAATCATGTCTAACCGTCACTGCCTCCACGTGCTTCGGGACTGCACCCAACTACTACCTATTTGGACGAATCCTTTGAGCTGTGGTAGGGTAGTAATAAAAGTACAATGGGAACACACTCGAGGCGAAGTGACGCTGTCAAGTCAGCGGACTAAGCTGTACTCATGTCACCTGGGAACTGATAACAGACGATAGGTATAGTACTAACCAATCAGTTCCCGACGAGTCCTGTCCAGTGTACTCGTAACCTAATGAGCACCCGCATACTATCTCAAGTACGACGTACTGACGGCTGTGGGACAGACCGTTTCCCCTGCTAGGATGGGAAGCACATACGCTAGTCTACTCCGGAGTATCGATGCCCTGTCTCGATAGTCCTACGACAAGGGACCTGTATAAGAATGTGCTTACAACCCCCACAAGTGTGACAGCCATCACAACGCTGGCAATCAAGCAAAGATCCTAAGGGCTCAACTAATATGTATAAGGGATATGCTAAATAAAACACATGCACATATTAAAATAGAAACAAACCAAGTAGCATACTACCATTTTGAGCAAGATTGTCTATACACCTGTGAATTTCCCAAGCTTCCATCAAGTAATATACAAACTAGTATGATACAGTAATGGCCAATAGGGCATATTGTCACGCCCCGCTTCCCAGAGTATGCAAGATTGGGCACGTGACATAGCCAACCATGCTACCTGTGGGTAGGAAGTATCCTTCCACAGTCACATTACGGCTGTAGAGATATCAAGAACAAGATAAAAACTATCTAACACATGTCCAAATCCAGAATAACAAGAGTCAGTGATAAATAAACTGCGGAAGCAAATGATCCAATACAATAATAGAAAAGTATGTCCCATAATGCGGGCTCACATCTGGAAATAAAAATGCAGAAAAAAAACTAATCACTACAGAACTCACAAATCAGCCTGCTGGCTGAAGTACTCCTGCTCGGTCGGCGACAGTGGTAAAGAATCTGGGCCATGCAAAACCCAGACGTCCGCGCGTCATGTCAACCAATAATATAATATGAACGGTGTAATAAGCAATGCAGAAATAAACATGAATAAAGCAATAGTATGAAACAAGCAGTGCAGGGTAGTGTGCAGTGGGTAACTAAACTGTTCTATCGGGTTTTCTATTCTAAAGTCTTTGAAATCAATTCGAGCAATCCTCCATGTAACTCAAAGGATATGTCCCGTTATCCCCCGGGACCACGGATCAGGAAGATGGGAACCAATAATGGTTCTGTCCCGTTGCCCCCCGGGACCACGGATCAGGAATGTAAAAGTCACGAATGGCTCTGTCCCGTTACCCCCCGGGACCACGGATCAAGTAATACCCTTTTAAGTTACACTTTAGATTACCCGTTTGATTTCCCCATACCCCCAGGTTATATGTGTCAGGTCGGGTATTCAGTAGTCAAGGACTAATGCCAACACAGGATCAGGTAACAGGTGAAGTTTGTCTGGATAGACAACAGGAATGGTCCATGAGGACTCCATGTCAGGTTTGTTGGCATTAGGCATGAGATCAGGTAACAGGTCAAGTCATGGTACATCAGGTCAAGTCGATAGTAAAGGGTACCATGTCCGGTGCATCGGTATATATATATGTCATGTGTAGCAAGGTCAGGTCAATATGTAACACAATCGAGGGTGTACTCACAACAGGCATAAAATCGAACAAGGAATAACAGCAGGAAATAAACAATGAATTTAACAACAATAAGCAATTTATTTAATCACACTAGTGCATTGGTATAGTACAGACGTTTCATCATATTAGCAAGTTTCGAGCACCCCTTGCGGTGCAATACCGTTATATCAATATCAGAATGAAATAGAGCTACATGTGTACGGCTATCGTCCTTTAGACGGTAAAATGTGATTAACTGGTAACTTCGTTATTAGGGTTAAAGTGGCAAATGTGATTTTAGGTTACAGTATCATGATATATGTCATAATGCGTCCAAATAATAAAATAGCTATACCTAGTTAAGTTTGCACGTTTAATAAGTCAAAACACATTTAATTGGATAGTATAGCATGTAGCAAGTGATACTTGCCTCGACGGTTCGCGAACCGGGAAAAACGGACGTAACGTCGGCGGGAAAAACAGGCGACGGACGCACGGTTCACGGATCGAATCCAAACAACGAACAGTGGGACCACGCGGACCGGGGTACCTTGCTGGAATGTCGGGTCAAGTCGTCGGCACGGCCGGATTCCGTCGAACCGCCAAAACAGCGACAAAAGTTAGCAATACTACGCACGGACAAATATCAACCAGCGAGGGGAAAAAGGAAGGGGGAAAGTGAAGGGAAGCTTACTGGGATTACAAGGGTCGCGATAGCGACGGGGTCGACGGCGATGGGGCGCCGGCGAGGAGGCTGCGGCGGCAGACTCGGCTGCGGGTGCTGGAGAAGGAGAAACGGTGAGGAGGGAGAGGAAATGGCCAGGTTTGGGTTGCAGGTGAAGAGGAGGTGGTCGGCGGTGGCGCAGGTGACGACGACGAGGGTCGACGGCGGCGTTCCGGCCAACCGGAGAAGGTGCTAGGGTTGCTGTTGGAATCTGTTGCGGCGCCGGGCACTCGGGAGGAGGAGGAAGGTGTCGAGGTCGGGAAGAGGGGCGAAGGGGGAGATGCTGGCGTCGTCGGCGACGAGTTGCAGCGGCGACGGCGGGCACGGTGGGTGCAGGTGGCTACGACGTTGGGTGCATGGGGACGTGGGAGAGGAGGATGGAGGGTTGTTGTTGCGACGAGGATGATGGTGGTGGTGGCGTCAGCGTCGGGCTGCGGCGGCGATGGGCACGGTGGCTGGGCTATGGTTGCGACGAGGGTTCTCGTGGTGGTTCTGTGAAAAGACGAAGAAGGCGAGGAAATATATATATAGGGGTTAGAGAGAGAGAGAGAGAGAAAGAAGAGTAGAGAGATAGTGATAGAGAGTAGAGAGAGATAGAGACAGAGAAAGAGAGAGGAGAGATAGAGAGAGGGATAGAGGCGGGCCCACGGGGGTTTAAACCCCTCGTGATTGGCCAGGCGTGGGGAAAAAGGAAATTTAAAAGATTTCCTTAAAGATTAAATGAATACATAAGTAACAGATTAAGGTTTAGAATATATTTTATAGTTTTAGAATATTTAATTAAATTGGGATTTTGGCGCTAAATGAAACATTTCCAAATCGCGCCCGGGTTGCGCCCAAATATTTAAAATTTAAATAATAGGATTTTAAGCGGGTTCCAAATTTTAAAATGAGATGTTTTATGATTAAAAAGCATGCCCCCAAGTCGGACACTTGCACGCGCGCGTAGCCGTCCAAACTCGCCCGTTTCACCGAACGGGATGAAAACTCGACGCGCGGACGCTACCACGCGGCTAGGGGTGACGAGTAGGCGAATATGGATATTTTTAATTTCATTTTAGGTGCTAAAATTTGTTATATGCAAAAATGACTTAGCCGGTTAAAATTTTACAGTGAGACCCAAACAGGAAAAATAAATGAAATGAGCAATGTCAAACACTCAACCAGTAACAGAAATAGTATTATTGGGCTCGGGTGTTACATCATACCCAACTACAAAAGAATTTCGTCCTCGAAATTCCAAGAATACATGATAGATAACTACAGGAAAAGGTGAGGAAACTTTTGCCGGATCTCGTCTTCTCGCTCCCAAGTGGATTCTCCATGCGATCGATTACCCCAAGAAACTAGCACAAGGGGGATAACCTTGTTCTTAAGAACCTTTTCCCTTCGATCCTTGATTTCAACCGGTTGCTCCTCAAAAGTTAGGTCCTCCCGTACAGTTAACTCCGAATGATCCAAGACGTGGGTTTCATCTCGAACATACCTTCGTAGTTGAGATACATGAAACACATCGTGCACACCTGCCAAGGACTGTGGTAACGCCAAACGGTACACTACCTCTCCAACACGCTTCAATATCTCGAAGGGTCCAACGAATCGAGGACGAAGCTTTCCCCGACTCCCAAAACGAATCACTCCTCTAGTCGGTGATATCTTCAAGAATACCAAATCACCAACGGCGAACTCTAGAGGCCTTCTTGACGTGTCAGCCCAACTTTTCTGTCTGTCTTGGGCTGCCTTCATATGCTTTCTAATGGCGTTAACCTTCTCAACGGTCTGTACTACCAAATCTGGTCCTAGTAATCTTCGTTCACCCACATCATCCTAACAAACAGGTGAACGGCACTTACGACCATATAAAGCTTCAAACGGAGCCATCTGAATAGTCGCTTGGAAACTATTGTTGTAAGAAAACTCCACCAAGTGTAGATGATCCTCCTAAGAACCCTTGAAGTCCAACATGCATGCTCTCAACATAACTTCAAGAGTTTGGATTGTTCTCTCCGACTGACCATCAGTTTGAGGATGATAAGCTGTGCTAAACTTCAATCGAGTCCCCAAACTTTCCTGTAAACTCCTCCAGAAGTGTGATAAGAACCGAGTGTCCCGATCGGACACGATGCTCACCGGTACTCCATGCAATCTTACAATCTCCTGCATGTACCGCTCTGCCAAAGTCTCTGTTGATTGACCAACCCGAAAAGGAATAAAGTGAGCTGCCATGGTCAACCGATCCACAATCACCCATACTGCATTGTTGCCCTTTGGACTCCGCGGTAAAGCCGTCACGAAATCCATGGTTATATGTTCCCACTTCCACTGAGGAATCGGAAGTGGTTGCAACAAACCAGCAACCCTTTGGTGTTCAGCCTTGACTTGCTGACATACCAAGCACTTAGCCACGAAGCGAGCGATCTCCCGTTTCATACCTTCCCACCAGAAATGCTGTCGAATATCTCGGTACATCTTTGTACCTCTTGGATGTACAGAGTAAGCTGAACTGTGTGCCTCCTTCATAAGCTCTTCACGCATATCCCCCTTTGCCACATACACGGCTACCATACCTAAACGAACCATCTTCGTGGACCAGTAAATCTGTTCGTAGTCCAGCTTCAACCTGCTCTCGAAACCTTTGCAGTCTAGGATCCTGCGATTGTGCCGCTTTAATCTTCTCAACCAAGGACGACTGTACTTGCAACTGCATCAACTGTCCCGTAGAATGTGGTAGCACAACCTCCAAGTCAAATCTTCGAAAATCCGCAATGATCTCCCTCTGTGTAGTCAATACCTGAATCGCTGGTAACCGACTAAGCGCATCCGGCACAACGTTAACTCTTCCCGGATGGTACTTAAGATCAAGGTCGTAGTCGGCCATCAGCTCCAACCAACTGCGTTGCCTCATGTTCAACTCCTTCTGAGTGAACACATACTTCAAACTCTTGTGATCTGTAAAAACTTCGACTCTCTCACCCAAGAGGTAGTGTCTCCAAATCTTCAAGGCGAAGATCACAGCCGCAAGCTCCAAGTCATGAGTCGGGTAATTCTTCTCATGGGTCTTTAGTTGTCTTGATGCGTAAGCTATGACCTTCCCATTCTGCATCAAAACACATCCCAATCCTTTTCCAGATGCGTCGCTGTGAATCACCAGTCCTCCGGAATTGTCTGGTACGGTCAGGATAGGGGTGGTTATCAACTTCTGCTTCAACGTCTCGAAAGCCAATGCACATTTATCTGTCCAAACAAAAGGTACTTCCTTGCGCATAAGCTTGGTCAACGGCTCTGCCAAACGAGCGAAGTTCTCCATAAATCTCCTGTAGTATCCGGCTAAACAAAGGAAACTTCTCACCTCAGCCACATTTCTTGGAATAGGCCAATCTCGAACTGCTGCAATCTTTTCGGGATCGACGGCGATTCCATCGCCCGACACAACATGCCCCAGAAACTTCACTTCTTCCAGCCAAAATTTGCACTTACTCATCTTCGCATACAATTTCTCCTGTCTCAGTGTCTGCAGTGCGATCTTCAAATGCTCAGCATGCTCTTCCGAACTCTTCGAGTAAACCAGAATGTCGTCAATGTATACCACAATAAACTGGTCTAAGAATGGTGAAAAGATTCTGTTCATCAAATCTATGAATATTGCCGGCGCATTCGTTACTCCGAAGGGCATCACTAGATATTCGAAATGCCCATAACGAGTTCGAAACGCCGTCTTGCAAATGTCTTCTGCTTTCACTCGGACCTGATGATACCCGGATCGCAAATCCAGTTTCGAGAATACTCTCGCGCCACTAAGCTGCTCAAAAAGTTCTCTAATGCGAGGGATCGGGTACTTGTTCTTGATAGTCACCCGGTTTAATTCTCTATAATCAATGCACATCCTTCTCGTGCCATCCTTCTTCTTTACTAAAAGAACTGGAGCTCCCCAAGGCGAGTTGCTGCTTCGAATCTAACCCTTCTCAAGCAATTCACCAACTTGCTTCTTAACTTCTTCCAATTCCACTGGTGCCATTGGATAATAAGCTTTAGATACTGGCGCTGCACCAGGAATAAGGTCAATCGCGAACTCCACGTCTCGCTTCGGCGGTAAGCCCGATATATCTTCAAATACGTCCATAAAGTCGCGAACAACTGCCGGCTCTTCAGTACTATCAACTTCCATAGCTGCAAGAACACTGTGTGTCGGCCTAGCCCTAAACTCGACTGGCCCGACAGAACTGCTTCCCCCAGTGAAGGTAAACTCAGGGTGTTCGGGAATCTGGAAAATTACCTTCCTTGCCCTATAGTCAATGTGGGCGTGGAAAGTGCCAAGAAAATCCATTCCCAAGACAACTTCATAGCTGCCCGTATCTATTACCAAGAAATCTGCAAAGAGCTCCCTGTCCGCACACAACAACTGTAAAATCTCTACATTCCCTACTAGCTATGATTTTCCCATTCCCAGTGTGTATGTCCCAAAAACTAGACAGGGTCGTGCAGGTAATCGAGTGCGTAGTTATAAATTTGGATGACATAAAACAGTGGGATGCTCCGGAATCAAATAATGCCAATGCGGGAAAACCATGAACGAGTAAAGTACCTGAAACCACTTCTCCTGATGCCTTAGCTTCCTCAGCTATCAAGGTGAAAGCTCGAGCCTGATTAGGTCCCTGAGTCAGCTGTTTCTGCCCTTGGAATGGTCTCTGCGGAGGCTTCTGTATATCATCTCTCGTGCGAAGCTTCGACGGACAGGCACCAACTGCGTGATCGGCCGCTCCACAAACCAAACAAAGTCCCAGCTTCCTTCGGCAATCCTTCTGCACATGCCCGGGAAAACGGCAGTAGTCACAAATCATGCCTTTTCTTCGATCAATGACCACAGGCTTCTTCATTGGTGCTACCCCACGTCGATCCACTGGAATACCTCTGCGCCCATGATCTCGGTTAGGTACAAATGCGGGCTTCCTGGCCGCAACTGCTGTCTGCTGTAGGTTCCCTTTCATTCCCGATAAACTCTGTTGCTCCCGAGATGCCGTAAGAACCTGCGAGAAAGTGGTCAAACCCAGGGAGATAATCTGCCTCTGGATGTCCACATCCAAACTGCGCAAGAACCTTCGCGCCCTGTCTGCCTTGTTGGCGACAAAGGGTCCAGCGAAGCGGCTGAGTCTCGTCAACTCCGCTGCGTGTACGTCTACGAGTGCTCCATTTTGCCTCAGCCCAATAAATTTCTCTTCCATTTGCTCCCGTGCAGTCCGCGGGAAGAATTTCTCCAGGAAACTCTTAGAGAAATCCGCCCAACTGATTGGCTTGGGCAAGCGGGTCTCCTCCACTAGCCACCATTCTCGGGCGTAATCCACCAGCTGAATGCGTACCACATCAACTCTTTTGCCCTCTGGGATCTGTGCCGCAATCAGCAAATTCTCCGTGTCCACTAGCCACTGCTCGGCTGGCAACGGCTCCTCCAGACCAGTGAAAGTAATAGGACCCAAACGTCTGAAATCTGCCACGGTCCCTACCCGGTCAACTGGTTTCGCTCCAGCGTTGTTTACAGACTGCCGAATGGCCTGCAAACCCTCCTGAAATGAATCTGCTTGCTGCTGGATCAGCTCAGTATGCCTCTTCTGATTTTCCAACATTCCACGTATCACTCCCAACATGGCGGCTTCATCCACGCGCCTCTGATATGTCTTGAAATTCTTATCTGCCATATTCCTGAAATCAAAACACCCAACATTAGCATGATGATAGATTCAATATATAAATCAAGGCTAGAACTCCAAGATACTTAAATAGAGTACCGCATTGTAACTATGTCGCGGTATCATAGCCACAATTACATAACTCCACCAAAGTCGCCTAAGTCCTAGAGATAACAAGAAATCAGGTTTTCGAGTCGACATGCAAAGTAAGTTTGCAGGTCGATATAATCAGGAAGAATGTGATTCAAGAATGGTAAAACGGTCAAAGTGGTAGGACATGTTTCCTAAGCACGGGTATTCTGATTCGTGTATCGGGTACAATACCGAACTACAAAGAATCAACCCAACAAACCTATGGCGCTCTGATACCAAAAGAGCCATGTCACGCCCCGCTTCCCAGAGTACGCAAGATTGGGCATGTGACATAGCCAACCATGCTACATGTGGGTAGGAAGTATCCTTCCACAGTCACATTACGGCTGTAGAGATATCAAGAACAATATAAAAACTATCTAACACATGTCCAAATCCAGAATAACAAGAGTCAGTGATAAATAAACTGCGGAAGCAAATGATCCAATACAATAATAGAAAAGTATGTCCCATAATGCGGGCTCACATCTGGAAATAAAAATGCAGGAAAAAAACTAATCACTACAGAACTCACAAATCAGCCTGCTGGCTGAAGTACTCCTGCTCGGTCGGCGACAGTGGTAAAGAATCTGGGCCATGCAAAACCCAGACGTCAGCGCGTCATGTCAACCAATAATATAATATGAAGAGTGTAATAAGCAATGCAGAAATAAACATGAATAAAGCAATAGTATGAAACAAGCAGTGCAAGGTAGTGTGCAGTGGGTAACTAAACTGTTCTATCGGGTTTTCTATTCTAAAGTCTTTGAAATCAATTCGAGCAATCCTCCATGTAACTCAAAGGATATGTCCCGTTATCCCCCGGGACCACGGATCAGGATGATGGGAACCAATAATGGTTCTGTCCCGTTGCCCCCCGGGACCACGGATCAGGAATGTAAAAGTCACGAATGGCTCTGTCCAGTTACCCCCCGGGACCACGGATCAAGTAATACCCTTTTAAGTTACACTTTAGATTACCCGTTTGATTTCCCCATACCCCCAGGTTATATGTGTCAGGTCGGGTATTCAGTAGTCAAGGACTAATGCCAACACAGGATCAGGTAACAGGTCAGGTTTGTCTGGATAGACAACAGGAATGGTCCATGAGGACTCCATGTCAGGTTTGTTGGCATTAGGCATGAGATCAGGTAACAGGTCAGGTCATGGTACATCAGGTCAAGTCGATAGTAAAGGGTACCATGTCCGGTGCATCGGTATATATATATGTCATGTGTAGCAAGGTCAGGTCAATATGTAACACAATCGAGGGTGTGCTCACAACAGGCATAAAATCGAACAAGGAATAACAGCAGGAAATAAACAATGAATTTAACAACAATAAGCAATTTATTTAATCACACTAGTGCATTGGTATAGTACAGACGTTTCATCATATTAGCAAGTTTCGAGCACCCCTTGCGGTGCAATACCGTTATATCAATATCAGAATGAAATAGAGCTACATGTGTACGGCTATCGTCCTTTAGACGGTAAAATGTGATTAACTGGTAACTTCGTTATTAGGGTTAAAGTGGCAAATGTGATTTTAGGTTACAGTATCATGATATATGTCATAATGCGTCTAAATAATAAAATAGCTATACCTAGTTAAGTTTGCACGTTTAATGAGTCAAAACACATTTAATTGGATAGTATAGCATGTATCAAGTGATACTTGCCTCGACGGTTCGCGAACCGGGAAAAACGGACGTAACGTCGGCGGGAAAAACAGGCGACGGACGCACGGTTCACGAATCGAATCCAAACAACGAACAGTGGGACCACGCGGACCGGGGTACCTTGCTGGAATGTCTGGTCAAGTCGTCGGCATGGCCGGATTCCGGCGAACCGCCAAAACAGCGACAAAAGTTAGCAATACTACGCACGGACAAATATCAACCAGCGAGGGGAAAAAGGAAGGGGGAAAGTGAAGGGAAGCTTACTGGGATTGCAAGGGTTGTGATAGCGACGGGTTCGACGGCGATGGGGCGCCGGCGAGGAGGCTGCGGCGGCAAACTCGGCTGCGGGTGCTGGAGAAGGAGAAACGGTGAGGAGGGAGAGGAAATGGCCGGGCTTGGGTTGCAGGTGAAGAGGAGGTGGTCGACGGTGGCGCATGTGACGACGACGAGGGTCGACGGCGGCGTTCCGGCCAACCGGAGAAGGTGCTATGGTTGATGTTGGGTTCTGTTGCGGCGCCGGGCACTCGGGAGGAGGAGGAAGGTGTCGAGGTCAGGAAGAGGGGCGAAGGGGGAGATGCTGGCGTCGTCGGCGACGAGTTGCGGCGGCGACAGCGGGCACGGTGGGTGCAGGTGGCTACGGCGTTGGGTGCACGGGGACGTGGGAGAGGAGGATGGAGGGTTGTTGTTGCGACGAGGATGATGGTGGTGGTGGCGTCGGCGTCGGGCTGCGGCGGCGATGGGCACGGTGGCTGGGCTAGGGTTGCGACGAGGGTTCTCGTGGTGGTTCTGTGAAAAGACGAAGAAGGCGAGGAAATATATATATAGGGGTTAGAGAGAATGAGAGAGAAAGAAAAGTAGAGAGATAGAGATAGAGATAGAGAGTAGAGAGAGATAGAGACAGAGAAAGAGAGAGGAGAGATAGAGAGAGGGATAGAGGCGGGCCCACGGGGGTTTAAACCCCTCGTGATTGGCCAGGCGTGGGGAAAAAGGAAATTTAAAAGATTTCCTTAAAGATTAAATGAATACATAAGTAACAGATAAAGGTTTAGAATATATATTATAGTTTTAGAATATTTAATTAAATTGGGATTTTGGCGCTAAATGAAACATTTCCAAATCGCGCCCGGGTTGTGCCCAAATATTTAAAATTTAAATAATAGGATTTTAAACGGGTTCTAAATTTTAAAATGAGATGTTTTATGATTAAAAAGCATGCCCCCATGTCGGACACTTGCACGCGCGCGTAGCCGTCCAAACTCGCCCGTTTCACCGAACGGGATGAAAACTCGACGCGCGGACGCTACCACGCGGCTAGGGGTGACGAGTAGGCCAATATGGATATTTTTAATTTCATTTTAGGTGCTAAAATTTGTTATATGCAAAAATGACTTAGCCGGTTAAAATTTTACAGTGAGACCCAAACAGGCAAAATAAATGAAATGAGCAATGTCAAACACTCAACCAGTAACAGAAATAGTATTATTGGGCTCGGGTGTTACACATATACACTAACAATCTGAAAGGTTCCTAGGCACCCTATAGAGGTCTCACAAGGCATCGAACATGCCAATTTAAAAAAAATGGTGCCGAGAAACCCTAGACTACGGATCTTAGACTAGATGTTTAGGCGAAAAGATAATCTAGTTAACAAATTAACTAAAAGTTAGGATGCTACAACCTTTGTAGATCCGGATACCCACTTCCTTAGCTCCACGAGGGCGTCCTCTCGCTGTCCATCTTGAACCTTGGACTCTCGTGACGGCTTCATCGGAGAAATGTGCGGAATAGGTCGTCGGCTTCGTGTCAAAGACGATCTACGTCGAGGTTGCACAAGCTCAAGCTCCGACTTCACAAAGAAGTGAAACTTGTGAAGAAAACACCCAAAACCACTTGGCAAGAGGTAGAGGATGAAGAAATAGGAGGTGGGTTCACTTTAGATTTGGATTTCTCTCACTAGATTTCAAGTTGCCATTAATGGCATCTAGGTTTCTCACTTGAAGAAGAAGAAGAAGATGATAGAATTGTTATTCTAAGTTGTATGTAAAATGAATAATAAATCAATTCTTATCATCTTCTAACCATGGTCAAGTGTAGAGAATAGACCATGGTTAGTGGGAGTGGTTAGGGTTAAGCAAGGAGACAAAATGGCATCATTAGTAAAAGCTTCATGAAGCTTCACCACTCTTCATGATAAGATGAAACCATTTTGTTTTGATAAATCCATTTAAATAAATAATAAATGGATAAAATAATAAGTGAATAAAATATTAACCCTAACCACTTGCATAACCATGGTTGCATTCTATACACAAAGCCAAAACAACATGCATCATCAAACATGATACATTCAAGTGTACACAAAACATATCACATATACAATGTGCACATCAAGTGAGAAAAATCCGTTTAAAGTGAACCAATACTAGTTAATGCAAAGTAATATATCAAATATATAATTATACATTAAATCATTAAATCAACACTTGATTCAATGATCCGGTCATGTCGCACATAACCGACTAGTATTCAATGCATCGATTTATCGAATCAATGATTCGATAACTAGGTCATATCTCATACAACCAATCGAAACATTAATCGCGAGAATCAAATACGGTATCACATACACGCATTATTCTCGGTCCCGCACATATCTCATATGCACTCCTATTTCGTTTCGCTTGAGCTAGGAAACCTCTGTGTAGGACTCTAAAGACTCGTCAATACGCCGGTAGCAGATGATGATCATATCAAGCACCCACAAGCCGTAAGCGGTCAGCTAAACGTAACGGCCACCCGGGTATTGAGCGATCAGAAGATCGACGAGCTAGCCCGCTCACACTCCTGCGAATCCGACCAGTAACACTTACCATACAGTCCGGTCTCTTCGTCTGATATGTCGCATATCAAGTCTAGGGGTGGTAAACGTCAAACCGCAATAACCCGATAAGTCGTGCCGATGTGAGGCTCATAACGGGTCGAGAAACTACTGGTAACACTTACCAGCAAATCTCTGATCAGCCCTGGCCAGGGACTTCCCTACTACGGCCAATCGAGCACTGCGCAACATCAACCCCCAATACCGGGAGAGACGAAACCTCTCCTATCGCTCATTGCCTCCATGTGACTCGGGACTGTGCCCAAAGACCACCGTTTTGCATGCCCTCATGGACGTGGTAAGGTGGAGATCAAAGCACAGTGGGAATCACACAAGACTCTATGACGATCTCGGGTCTACAGACTATCCTGTACAAGTGTCACCTGAGAACTGCCATCTGACGTGAGGTATAATACCATCTAGGAGTTCTCGGCGAGTCCGTCCAGTGTACCCAGTCTCCACTGAGCACCCGTACACCATCTCTGATGTCAAACACCAATGGATATGGGATCATCCATCGCCCAACTCATGGGTCGAGAAGCGTATACGCTAGTCTACTCTGGTATATCGATGCCCCGTCTCGATACACCCATGACTAGGGACCTTGAAGGATGTAATTATGGACTATCATGTCCCCACTAGTATGATCTGCATCACAGTCCAGGTAGTCAAGTATATATCCTAAGGGCTTTACCAACATGTAACTATAAGACAGTATAAAGAGACTAGTGTACATGTTAAGATAAAGAGTAACCAGATAGCATACTATCATATCGAGCAAGAAAGTCATCTCTATATATGTCTAAGCATCCAATATAATATACATCATCTGTACAATACTGGCCTCTAGAGCATACATACAACTAACAATCTCCCACTTGCACTAGGGCCAGCTGCTGTAGTATCGCATACCGAGCATCCCGAAGAGTCTCTCAAACTGTATCTGGGGAATGGCCTTCGTGAGTGGATCCGCGGTGTTGTTCTTCATGTCAACCCTCCTGACCTCGATCTCCCGGCGATCAACTATCTCCCGGATCAGGTGATACCGCCTCAGAATATGCCTGGATCGCTGATGGGACCTGGGTTCCTTGGCCAAAGCCACCACTCCATTGTTATCGCAATACAAAGGTATTGGATGCTCAATGGATGGAACCACACCAAGTTCAGTAATGAACTTCTTGATCCAGACAGCCTCTTTGGCAGCATCGTTGGCAGCGATGTATTCAGCCTCCATCGTCGAGTCTGCCACGGTTTCCTGCTTGGAACTCTTCCAACTTACCGCCCCTCCGTAAAGGGTAAAGACAAAGCCCGACTGCGACTTAGAGTCGTCCTTATCACTCTGGAAGCTCGAATCGGTAAAGGACTCCACTTGGAGTTCTCCGTTACCATACACCAAGAACATATCTCTAGTCCTTCGTAAGTACTTGAGAATGCTCTTCACAGCTGTCCAGTGACTCTCTCCAGGATCAGCTTGATACCTGCTCACTACACTTAGTGAGTATGCTACATCGGGTCTGGTACATAGCATCGCATACATGATAGAGCCTACTGCCGAAGCATAGGGTATCCCTTGCATGCGAGCTCTCTCCAAATCAGTCTTGGGAGACATCTCTTTGGAGAGAGTGACTCCAGAGATCGTGGGCAAGTTCCCACGCTTGGACTCTTCCATACTAAACCTCTTTAGTATGGTGTCAATGTACCTGGATTGGGACAATCCCAAAATCCGTTTGGATCTATCTCTATAGATCCTAATTCCCAATATGCAGGAGGCATCACCAAGATCTTTCATCGAGAATCTTTGTGATAAGAAGAGCTTGACCGATTGCAGCATAGGAATATCATTTCCTATCAAGAGTATGTCGTCCACGTACAATACGAGGAAGACAACCTTACTCTCTGCCACCTTCTTGTAGATACAAGGTTCATCTGGATTTTTGACGAAATCAAACTCTTTGATAACGACGTCAAAGCATATGTTCCAACTCCGCGATGCTTGCTTTAATCCATAAATGGATTTAAGCAGCTTGCACACCTTCCCACTGCTCCCACTGTCTACGAAGCCCTCTGGCTGAGTCATGTACACGCACTCTTCTAAATCACCGTTTAGAAAGGCGGTCTTAACATCCATTTGCCAGATTTCGTAATCATGATATGCAGCGATGGCAAGCATGATCCGGATGGATTTAAGCATAGCCACTGGAGAAAAGGTCTCGTCATAGTCCACACCTGGTCTTTGACGAAAACCCTTTGCTACAAGTCTAGATTTGAAAGTCTCCACTTTCCCATCTACACCAAGTTTCTTCTTGAAGATCCACTTGCTCCCAATGGGTTTTACCCCTTCAGGAGCAACGTCCAAAGTCCATACTTTGTTGGTGTACATGGATTCCATCTCGGACCGCATAGCATCCAGCCATTTCACTGAATCCCCACTCGTGATGGCCTGCTCGAAGCTAGTTGGGTCATCATCCTCCATGATGCAATCCTCGCTCCCACCGTCCATGAGAAAACCGTAGTATCTCTCAGGTTGGCGAGGAACCCTATTAGATCGGCGGAGTGGCTGGGGTTCATCGGGAACTATGGAATCCTCTGGTTCCACCAGATCTTCTGTTGTAGCTTGTGCAGCTGGAACCTCTTCCAGTTCTACCTCATGACCACTAATCTCTTTTTCAAGAAATTCCTTTTCTAAAAAGGTGGCATGCCGAGAAACAAACACTCTTTGTTCCTGAGGGTGGTAGAAGATATACCCTCGCGAATGTTTGGGATATCCAATAAACTTACACAGAATGGACCTTGCCGCGAGTTTGTCCGGATTTTGCGTTTTTACATAGGCCGGACAACCCCATATCTTAACATAATTAAGATATGGTCTCTTTCCTTTCCATATCTCGGCACGGTTTTAGTGGGAACCATATTCAATAGGTCTGCAGCTGTTTCCAGTGCATATCCCCAGAAGGAAATAGGTAACTCAGCTGTGCTCATCATAGAGCGCACCATATCTAATAGGGTGCGGTTCCTTCGTTCTGATACACCGTTGTGCTGTGGTGTATATGGAGGAGTCAGCTGAGAGAGAATCCCATTCTCTTTTAGGAAGTCCTGGAATTCATTGCTTAAGTATTCTCCTGCTCGATCAGATCGTAGGATTTTAATACTTTTTCCGGTTTGGTTCTCAACTTCTTGCTTATATTCCCTAAATTTCTCAAAAGCTTCTGATTTGTGTTTCATCAGGAACACATACCCGAACCTAGAGAGATCGTCAGTGAATGTAATGAAGTATGAAGAATCATCCCTGGCATGTGTAGACATGGGACCGCATACATCACTATGTATCAGTCACAAGAGTTCGGTAACTCTTTCTCCGTGTCCCGTAAACGGAGTTTTGGTCATCTTGCCTTTGAGACATGACTGGCAAGTGTCATAAGATGAAAATTCAAACGGATTTAAATATCCATCTTTATGCAACTTAGCTAGTCGTGTCGCATTGATGTGACCCAGTCTACAATGCCACAAGAAGAATTCGTTCAGTTCTGAACTCTTCCTCTTGTGTGTGTTTGTTATGCTCAGAACCGTTGATTGATTTAGAACATAAATGCCATTGCATAACGTGCCTGATCCAACCAACTTTTGGTCACGGAAAATGTTCATAACATTGTCCTGCAATACAAAATTATATCCCTCTTTACTCAATAAAGAAACCGATATAATGTTGCATATCAGGTTCGGCATGTAATAGCATTCGTTCAGAACCAATGTATCACCAGTTGGTAATATAAGGTGATATTCCCCGACAGTCTTAGCTGCAACAATTGCACCATTTCCAACTCTAATGTCTTTATCACCTTCTCCAAGTTCTCTACCTTTCCTTAGCCCATGTAACTGATTACATATATAGGATCCTGACCCGGTATCTAATACCCAGGACGTAGAGCAAATGGAGAAACAGTTCTCAGTAACGAACACACCTGAAGAAAATGCATCAACATGTACTTTCTTCATTCGGGTGGCATGGGAATCCTGGCATTCCCCTATATCCTGTTCATTCCTATAACTCTTATAAGAAAGAACGGAACCAACGTTCCCCAGCACAGTATAACATGCGGGTTCGGTCAATCCATCCATATTATTATCTTGATTAAGGCATGAACTGGTCGCTACCTGGAGAGAGAGAGAAGAAAACACTTTAGCGTAAGCTCGTGCAAGATCAGATTAGTTATTATCTTATCTAATCAGGATGGCTCCCACTGCTTTTTATCAAATATTCGTCCAAACCCTAAAAGGAAAGACTAGCCGGGATTAATTACACACTACAAGTTCGCCAATCTTTCAGCCAGGCCAGTGTCGGTACTTTGAAGGATGTCCCCCGTGCTTTCGCACGAACCTAATTAATGTAAACCTCGTTTTCCCAGAGGCGTAACCCCGTTGACACCTTTCTAGACACCTACTTGATCAGCTAATTGCAATGTGTAAAACTCTCCCAGGAGTAACTCTTACTCGCAATGGGTATCGGGATCCAACTATCTCATACAAGATATGCAATCTCATTGCAAATTTCAACACTTGAAATTCCCGATAATGCTTTTGCCCCTAGCGTGCTATGACCTTGACGCAGGCCAACAAACCATAGTGCGCTAGTCAAGTTCAACCCGTCATTTCCTGATTGAATTAAACCCACCCGTACGACCCTTGACGTAGGCCAACAAAGTCGCACGACTACCCTAATCCAATCTGCATCATATACATAAGCAGATAAATACTAGTTAGCTACCGCACACTACGCCTTGACGCAGGCCAACAAACGTAGCACGAATACTAACTACTACTCATCTGAAATGACGGAGGGCTACGCCAGGTTTTTCTGAAAACCATGAGCTTAATGAACTTGATATCGTTGTAGAATCAAATGAAGTTTTGAAATGGAGTGATTTTGAGGCTTTTCTAGTTTTGCTAAAGGAGTCACTCCCGGCGAAGGGATCTCGGTCCTTTCCACGTCGAATGAGGTGCGGGATATATCATATATATCGCTGTGCAAAGCAAAAAACGCAAAAGCAGTCAAAAGCAAACCGAGTGTGTAGCATCTGCCAGTTATTGCTAAAGGAGTCACTCACGGTGAAGGGATCTCGGTCCTTTCCTCATCGAATAAGGTGCGGGGTATATCATATATACCGCTATGCAAAGCAAGAACTGTAGCTACCTGTTTTATTTAAAATCTGATTCTACAACATCTTAGGTTTCTTTCCTTTCATTAATCACATTAATGAAGTCCCATCATTTAAATACCTAAACATCACAGATAGATATGACGTACACTTATGCCATCCGCATTCGCCTCGATGTCCCCTCGTGCACCGTTAGGTTAGGTAACTAACGACAGAGCAGGGCAGGGCTAGCGCGGGTGTAAAACATAAGTAACGTCTATATAATATATCATATATACTATATACTATATCCATCACAGAGTCACATCACAGATATCGCAGCAGAATAAACATATGAAATATTGGATATACTAGGACGTCCGTGTTTTCAATACGAGCCAGTATAAAACACGGATTCCACGGTCGTGATGAATAGCCAATCCCACACCCCTAGACCCCTACGAGAGCGGCAAGCAACCCTGCCAATTCTAGGGTTAGAAGACCCGGACTCGACTCCTCGAGTTGGTCTCCCACTGGACCCCAGAACCCGGTTACTCGTGCTCCCCTCCTTGGGTCTATCCTAATGCGGAAAAGTAAATAATATACAAAGGGTGACAACTTCCGCTACCTGGAAGTGCCCCAAATAAAAGAATATTACATACAAGTTTTTACATGAATGAAAATGAAAAAACACTCTTCTCACATAAAAACCCCCGGCTATTCGAACACGACGATCCAATATAACATATCCAGCAACACATAACATCACATGTCATCAACGTAAGTAAGTATGCATACCCCAATTGTCGTTGACGTATAGCAACGAAACCGGCGATATGAACATACTACACTTACGGTCACAGAAAAGAAAGTGTAAAACTACAACAATTGGAATCCGCAACTTCTTTAGACATCACATGCCTAATCAGATAAAATACTTAGACATCACATGCCTAACAGATATAAATCCCGCATTTTAGTCTCATTATCGAAAACTCTTTTCAATATAAAGTGAAACTAAACCGCTAGATTTATAACATTCATTCAGTTATTACATAACTTTTTGTGAATTCCAATTATTGTATCACATTCCAGATAAACAGAAAATGTTAAACTTCCCGATCGAACAGTCGAATACCCAAGTTTTCCCGATACAGTCCAACACATGAAATAAGTCTAGCAACATTCAGTTCGTGCCTCAGTACCAACGGTCCAGCCGTAGAAGGGTCAAGCCAACGCCTCACATGTGGCACGCCGTACTGCCCCAAACCCGAAGGTTCAAAGGGCAGTTCAAGACGGTCACATAATCGAGTTAAGGTTTGTTGTCTTCTAGAGGGTCCATCGCATTACTTGCACTACTTAGAATGTCGTTAAACTACGGAAAAATCCAACACTTGGAAATTTCCCGACAGGGGAAAAATTAGGTATTTATATCCGGTCGAACTTTTTAACATATTCTAAAAATTATCCGGAAATACACAAAAGACGAAATTTGATAATCCGATTGAAATATCGAATCCCCAAAACAACCCCAGAAAATTCAACTCTTGAATAAATATTAAAAATTCCCAGGAATACCAGCACTGGAAGATAAGAATTACTGTGCAGAAATCTTTATTTAATTGATCCGTACGGCCGCGGAACCACCGCATGAGCCATGCTCATGCCGCGGAACCGCGGCGACTTGGTGGATTCACACTGTCGAATTTCACAGTAATTCTTATATTCACCTGCTGATTTTTCTGCATATTTTTAATTTGGAAAAATCCCAGATTTTAGAAAAAGAACAGAGAGCATGTTTGGTTTGGGGTTTCGGGTTCATTCGGGTTTCAAACGTCGTCTAGACTTCGCCTAAGGCTCTAGCTTGGCTCTGATACCAGTGAAAGGTTCCTAGGCACCCTATAGAGGTCTCACAAGGCATCGAACATGCCAATTTAAAAAAAATGGTGCCGAGAAACCCTAGACTACGGATCTTAGACTAGATGTTTAGGCGAAAAGATAATCTAGTTAACAAATTAACTAAAAGTTAGGATGCTACAACCTTTGTAGATCCGGATACCCACTTCCTTAGCTCCATGAGGGCGTCCTCTCGCTGTCCATCTTGAACCTTGGACTCTCATGACGGCTTCATCGGAGAAACGTGCGGAATAGGTCGTCGGCTTCGTGTCAAAGATGATCTGCGTCGAGGTTGCACAAGCTCAAGCTCCGACTTCACAAAGTAGTGAACTTGTGAAGAAAACACCCAAAACCACTTGGCAAGAGGTAGAGGATGAAGAAATAGGAGGTGGGTTCACTTTAGATTTGGATTTCTCTCACTAGATTTCAAGTTGCCATTAATGGCATCTAGGTTTCTCACTTGAAGAAGAAGACGAAGATGATAGAATTGTTATTCTAAGTTGTATGTAAAATTAATAATAAATAAATTCTTATCATCTTTTAACCATGGTCAAGTGTAGAGAATAGACCATGGTTAGTGGGAGTGGTTAGGGTTAAGCAAGGAGACAAAATGGCATCATTAGTAAAAGCTTCATGAAGCTTCACCACTCTTCATGATAAGATGAAACCATTTTGTTTTGATAAATCCATTTAAATAAATAATAAATGGATAAAATAATAAGTGAATAAAATATTAACCCTAACCACTTGCATAACCATGGTTGCATTCTATACACAAAGCCAAAACAACATGCATCATCAAACATGATACATTCAAGTGTACACAAAACATATCACATATACAATGTGCACATCAAGTGAGAAAAATCCGTTTAAAGTGAACCAATACTAGTTAATGAAAAGTAATATATCAAATATATAATTATACATTAAATCATTAAATCAACACTTGATTCAATGATCCGGTCATGTCGCACATAACCGACTAGTATTCAATGCATCGATTTATCGAATCAATGATTCGATAACTAGGTCATATCTCATACAACCAATCGAAACATTAATCGCGAGAATCAAATACGGTATAACATACACGCATTATTCTCGGTCCCGCTCATATCTCATATGCACTCCTATTTCGTTTCGCTTGAGCTAGGAAACCTCTATGTAGGACTCTAAAGACTCGTCAATACGTCGGTAGCAAATGATGATCATATCAAGCACCCACAAGCCGCAAGCGGTCTGCTAAACTTAACGGCCACCCGGGTATTGAGCGATCAGAAGATCGACGAGCTAGCCCGCTCACACTCCTGCGAATCCGACCGGTAACACTTACCATACAGTCCGGTCTCTTCGTCTGATATGTCGCATATCAAGTCTAGGGGTGGTAAACGTCAGACCCTAATAACCCAATAAGTCGTGCCGATGTGAGGCTCAAAACGGGTCGAGAAACTACTGGTAACACTTACCAGCAAATCTCTGATCAGCCCTGGCCAGGGACTTCCCTGCTACGGCCAATCGAGCACTGCGCAACATCAACCCCCAATACCGGGAGAGACGAAACCCCTCCTATCGCTCATTGCCTCCATGTGACTCGGGACTGTGCCCAAAGACCACCGTTTTGCACGCCCTCATGGACGTGGTAAGGTGGAGATCAAAGCACAGTGGGAATCACACAAGACTCTATGACGATCTCGGGTCTACAGACTATCCTGTATAAGTGTCACCTAAGAACTGCCATCTGACGTGTGGTATAATACCATCTGGGAGTTCTCGGCGAGTCCGTCCAGTGTACCCAGTCTCCACTGAGCACCCGTACACCATCTCTGATGTCAAACACCAATGGATATGGGATCATCCATCGCCCATCTCATGGGTCGAGAAGCGTATACGCTAGTCTACTCTGGTATATCGATGCCCCGTCTCGATACACCCACGACTAGGGACCTTGAAGGATGTACTTATGGACTACCATGTCCCCACTAGTATGATCTGCATCACAGTCCAGGTAGTCAAGTACATATCCTAAGGGCTTTACCAACATGTAACTATAAGACAGTATAAAGAGACTAGTGTACATGTTAAGATAAAGAGTAACCAGATAGCATACTATCATATCGAGCAAGAAAGTCATCTCTATATTTGTCCAAGCATCCAATATAATATACATCATCTGTACAATACTGGCCTCTAGGGCATACATACAACTAACACAATCTCCCACTTGCACTAAAGCCATGTACAGGTATATCGAAGATCTATCATCTCGATCAGCCGCTAGAACTGAGTCTGGGGTAGGGTCTTCGTGATTGGATCTGCAGTGTTATTCTCCGAATTTACTCTCTTCATCTCGATCTCCCGTTGATTTACCATCTCCCTGATCAGGTGGTACCGCCTCAAAATGTGCCTGGACTTTTGATGGGACCTAGGTTTCTTTGCTAAAGCTATAGCGCCGTTGTTGTCACAATACAATGGTATTAGATCAACAATGGTAGGAACCACCTGAAGCTCCGTGAGGAACTTCTTCATCAAGACAGCTTCCTTTACGGCATCGCAAGCAGCTATGTGCTCCGCTTCCATAGTTGAGTCAGCAACGGTTTCCTGCTTGGAACTCTTCCAGTAAACCGCCCATCCATTGAGGGTAAAGACATAACTCGACATAGACTTGGAGTCATCCTTGTCACTCTAGAAGCTGGAGTCAGCAAAGGCCTCGATCTGGAGGTTTTTTCCGCCATACACCAAAAACATCTCCTTAGTCCTTCTCAGATACTTGAGAATGTTCTTTGCCGCTATCCAGTGTTTCTCCCCTGGGTCCGACTGATACCGGCTTACAACGCTAAATGCGTATGCTACATCGGGTCTGGTACATAACATCGCATATATTATAGAGCCTACCGCAGATGCGTAGGGTATAGATGACATGCGAGCCCTTTCCAAATCAGCCTTGGAGACATCTCTTTGGAGACAAGCCGGTAGATAACCGCGCTTGGAATCTTCCATACTGAATTGTTTCAGTATGGTGTCGATGTACCTGGACTGTGAAAGTCCTAACATCCTCTTAGATCTATCACGATAGATCTGGATCCCCAGAATGTAGTTGGCATCGCCCAGGTCCTTCAAGGAGAACCTCTGTGACAAGAATCCTTTGACTGACTGTAGCATAGGAATGTCATTTCCTATTCGGAGAATGTCATCCACGTACAAGACGAGGAATACTACAGTTCTCCCTAGAATCTTACTGTAAATGCATGGTTCATCTGGGTTTTTTTATAAAATCGAATTTTTTGACAGTATCATCAAAGCAAATGTTCCAACTCCACGATGCCTGCTTCAGTCCATAGATGGACTTGAGGAACTTGCATACTTTGCTGCTGCTCCCACTCTGAATGAATCCCTCCAGCTGATCCATATAGACGCATTCTTCTAAATTTTCATTTAGGAAAGCCGTCTTTACGTCCATCTGCCAGATTTCATAATCATGGAAGGCAGCAATGGCAAGGAGGATCCGAATGGATTTGAGCATAGCCACTGGAGAAAAGGTTTCGTCATAGTCCAAACCATGTCTATGACGAAAACCCTTTAAAACAAGTCTAGCTCTATAGGTTTCAACCTGCCCATCTACACCAATCTTCTTTCTGAAGATCCATTTGTAGCTTACGTGTTTTACCCCTTCTGGAACAAAGTACAAAGTCCAAACTTTGTTGGTGTACATGGACTCCATCTCGGTCCGCATTGCATCCAGCCATTTTACCTAGTCACCACTCTGAATGGCTTGCTGGAAGCTAGTAGGCTACCATAATCAATAGTGCAATCCTCTCTATCCCCGTCTATGAGAAAACCATAGTATCTCTCGGGCGGATGAGACTGCCTACTACTCCTGCGGAGTGGCGCTGGGATGTCCGGTTCTCCTGAACCTTCTGGTTCTTCCAAGCTTTCAGTAATAGCTTGTGCTTCTGGAATTTCTTCCTGTTCTATTGCGCTCCCACTTATCTGATTTCCTAAAAATTCAGTTTCAAAGAAGTGGGCCTGCTGAGAAAAAAAACCTTTTGTTCCTCTGCGGTATAGAAAAGATACCCCCTGGAGTTCTTTGCGTATCCCACATACTTTCACAGTACAGAGCGTGCCCCGAGCTTGTCCGCATGCTGCTTCTTTACAAAAGCTGGACATCCCCATGTCTTAAGATACTTGAGACAGGGCTTCTTCTCACTCCACATCTGATATGGGGTGGTAGACACAGTCTTGGATGGAGCCTTGTTGAAGAGATATGAAGCTGTTTCTAGTGCATAACCCCCGAAAGATCGTTGCAACTCAGCCTTACTCATCATGGAACGAACCATATCCAATAGGGTTCGATTCCGCCTTTCCAATACACCGTTGTGTTGTGGTGTGTATGGAGGAGTAAGCTGAAAGAGAATTCAATTCTCTTTTAAGTAGTCCAGAAACTCGGCACTCAAGTATTCACCACCTCGATCAGATCTCAGTGTCTTTATACTTTTGCCTGTTTGTTTTTCAACTTCATTCTTGTATTCCCTAAATTTCTCAAAGGCCTCGGATTTATGCTTCATCAGGAAGACATGTCTATACCTAGAGAAATCATCTGTGAAAGTAATGATGTATGAATAACCACTTCGCGTATGTGTAGATATTGGACCACACACACCACTGTGTATGAGTCCCAAGAGCTCGCTTGCTATTTCTCCGTATCCAGTGAACGCAGTCTTTGTCATCTTTCCCATGAGACAAGGTTCACAAGTGGCATAAGACTGATACTCGAACGGATTAAAGTATCCCTCTTTATGTAACTTTGTTTACCGTGTCTCATTAATGTGACCCAGTCTACAGTGCCATAAGAAAGCCTGATTTGTTTCCGGAGACTTTCTTTTAAGTGTGTTCTGGACACTGAAAATCTGAGTCTAATTTAATACGTATATTCCATTTTCTAATGTACCTGACCCAATCAGAACTTGATTTAGGTGGATTTGGACCACATCGCTTACAAAAATAAAATCACATCCTTTCTTAGAAAGTAAGGATACAGATATGATATTACAAGTCGCACCTGGTACATAAAAACAGTTACCCGGAATCAAATATCTGTCTAGTTGTCAGTCCAAGATGATATTCCTCTATGGATTCAGCGTACATGCTTATTTCGTTAGCAACCCTGAGAGTCATATCACCTATCTTAATAACCCTACGGTTTCTCAGAGCCTGTAACGAATTACAGATGTGAGATCCTGATCCGGTATCCAATACCCAGGAAGTAGGGTTAACTGACATACAGTTCTCTATTACAAACAGACCCGAAGCCGAAGCCACAACATGCTCCGAATCCTGGCTACTGGCTTTGCTAGCCCTGCAATCCTTCTGCCTATGTTCATTCCCATAACAATAGGAATGTCCCTCTTTTACTACATCCAGTCCCGAAACTTTTGCCCTTCCCTTTCCTTCTATTTCCCTGATTTCCTTCAGGGTAGAAGGTAGAGACTGTAGAATCAAGTCAGCATCCGACCCGTTCTTCAACGTGGTCTTCAGGTCCGTAAGATCAAAATAGCCGGTCTCTGTAAGGACGTTGCCCCCTACAGATGACCCGATAGCCAACCTCGCTTGAAGCAATTCGATCGATGTCTCATATCTTGCAATACGAGATTGCTCTCCGTATAAATCTTTATTATGGATGAAGATAGAAACTAAGTCCATCTTCTCGTGCTGCCTCTGGTGTGCACCATCAACTGAGGCTAACATGAGGCACTTGTCTTTCGCACAGTCCTTTTCCGATGTCTTACGGATATCAATATCCGTAACAAGGGAAACTGGTCCTGAGACGGCAGGGGTCGGATTAGTTAAGAGGTGTCCCAGCTTGTCAAGGTCAATGGACATCTGGACAGACCTTTTCCAGTCATAACAGTCAGATTCAGTCATTTTATTATCTAGATGTAACCTATGTGTGGTCACTGGGTCGCTGCAATTAAGAGAGAGAGAAGAAAACACTCAGCATGATGCTCTTGCATGTTTAGATTGGTTTTTAATTTATTTAAACAGTATGGCTTCCACTGTCTCTCGAATCCCTCCTCAAACCATAAATGAAGAATTAGTCGGGATAAATCTCACCGTACAATACTTGCATAACTGTTCAGCCAGGCCAGTGTCGGTACTTCGAGGGAGGTTTTCCAACGCTTTCGCGAAGTTCCTTAATTTAAGAACCTCTTTTCCCTGGGGGCATAGCCCCGCTAACACCTTTCTAGACACCAACTTGGTTTATAGCATTGATCGTTAAGTGAGAAAGTTCCTGAGGAGTAGCATATACTCACAATAGGATCGGGATCAAAATATCATCGTGTGATAAAATTGAAGGAATTCTACCAGAATCATCACACTCCAAATGGTATGCAGCGCTAGAAATTTTCAGTTTCTTTAGAAACTCCTGATGTGGATTTTTGCACCATGCTCTTATGACCTTGACGAAAGTCAACAAATCATAAATCACATGTCAAGTTCTACCCGTCATTATCCAGGTTAATTTGAACCCACCCATATATACCCTTGACGAAGGTCAACAAGGTAATACGACTGTCCCAAACCAACGCATCTATCTATGCTACATATAAACACCCAACAGCTACCAATCACTATGCCTTGACGAAGGTCAACAAACATAGCTTGAATACTATTGAATATTCATACGAAATGACGGAGGGCTACGAATGGTTTTGGTGAAACCGTGAATGTAGTGAACTTGATATAATCGATGGAACGAGATAGCTTTTAAAAGGAGTGGTTCAAGCTCCGCTTTTAAAAGTTGGTTTTTGAAAAGAACCGAGTGATTTTAAAATTGTTCCAACGACTTTACTTTGGTTTATTTTCTTGTATTAACTTAATGCGTCCTATCATTTAATCCTATCATTGAAGAAAACAACGAAAATATGACGTACGCTTATACCATCCGCATTCGCCACGGGGCCCTGTCATCACCCGTTAGGTTACTTAACTAACAACAGGGCAGGGGCTGGGCTAGCGAGGATGCAAAACATAAGCAACACCTAAATAGATATCATATATAGATATATACATTCGTCAGATGCAATGATAGCCATTCCAAATCACAGATGAACACTTTGGATATACTAGGAATCCGCGTTTCGTTCGAGCCTGCAACGAAAGACGGATTACACGGTCGTGATGAATAGCCAATACCTACCCTAGACCCCTACGGGTGCGGCAAACTACCCGCCAAGTATCCGAAGCGAAGCAACCTCCCTCAACAACGTGAGTAGGCCACTCGGCAATTCGAGATACCCGGTTGTTTATACACCCCACCTTGGGTCTATCCTAGGAGCAAAAACAGTAAAAGAAATTATATAATGGCGGCTACAACCTCATCCTGGATGTGCGGCCATAAAATAATATTACATCAATTACAAATTTTACATGAATTGAAAGGTAAAGAAAACTCTCATATCACAACCCCCAGCTATTCATCCGCGGCAATCCAACGAGTTCATATACACAAACCATCAACATTACAGATCACAGATATGTATAACCCCCACTAATAGCGTATAGCGATTAGCAGACGTTCAATACATATGTCACATCACAGATAATATCCATTAGCCAAAGTCTATGGAATTTCGATCAAAATACCGATTTATAACCACCCCAAACACAAATTTATTTTCTGGAAATTCTGGGCAGAAACATACTATCATAAAAATCCCAAAACAGAACAGTAAGAACATTGCAGCAAAATGGAGTCGCGGCCGAGTCAACTCGGCCGCGGATCCGTGGCCAAACACATGGTTTGGCCGCGGTTCCGCGGTGAGTTGTCCGAGTCAGCAGCTCATTTTTGTTGTGTGTTCTGTAAAAACCCTGAGGCAATTTTTCAAATATGTTAAATTATTTTTAGAGCGGTATAAAAATCGTCAGAATCTAGGATTTTCCGGACGTGTTTTGCGATTTTTTCCGATCGAAATTCTAAATACTTTGCTAATAAGCTAGTTTGTGTTTAGCTAGGCTCTGATACCACTATAAGTCCACGTTGCTCACCCCGGTTCTTACGGGGAGGCGGAAACAGTGAAAAACGATTTTTGGCGCAAAGGCAACATGGACTAAAATAAGGATCTTTGCTAAACGACAAACTAGCAAACTGCTTGAGGTGCTATCTACTATGCCATAGAGATTATACCTCATGATACCGTTCCTTTGGCTCTTCTCACCGCTGTCCTGCTCGTCCATCCAAGCTCCGCGGATCGATCTAGCTCTTGATCACCTCCGCGGTCTCCTTGAGTCGAAGACGATCCACCAGAGAGTTGTACTCCGAGCTCCCCCTCGAGCTGAGGCAATTGGGGCAACAAGATCGCTAGTCTTGATGTCCTAGGTTGTGTAGAAGTAGTAAATGGATGTATTTGTCTATTTGGATCCTTTTTCTCACAACACATAAGATCAAAAGAAGAATCAAGAGGAGGAAGAAGAGCTAGCAACCATGGAGCTTTTCTCATTTCTTTTTCTAAGAGAGAGAATGAGAAATGAAATTATAAACCAAAAGAAAAGAACCATGGTTACAATAATACACCAACATCATCATGACTAATCTTTTGAAGATAAAGTTGATGGCAACAATTGACTTGACCATTTTCATATCAAAAATAAAATGAAAACCAAAGAATACTCTAGACCACTCATGAAGGTCCAAGTCAACTTTGGTCAAACGGTCAACAAAGTCAAGTATGGTCAAGTATGGCCAAATAGTCAAACCAATTTTCCATCACATAATTATCACTAAAAGAATTAGTAAATAATGTCCCTGGCTCATAATGGTTTTGACCGAACGAACTGCCAAAACCCTAATGAGTCCGCCTCAAAATGGTTTTGACCGAATTAACTGTCATAACCCTAATGTGCCTGCCACATAACGGTTTTGGCCGAATCAACTGTCAAAACCCTAATGAGGCACCTCCTCCTTCTTCGCTCCTCAAAACTGTGCATACACACCCGCATCCACATTCCGTATAACGCGAATGCACAGAAGACAAAACAAATCCATCCGTGAAATACTAGGATCCGGCTTAAACCAAACCCCACTAGTATTGCCTGCCCGAACAGCATACGCACACAAGTGCACGTAAGTGATCGCGGCCCTGCCGTAAAACCATACGGTCTCTACACGTTTCTCTTAGTGCAGGGAAACTCTCTGTATGGGACTCTAAAGACTCGACACTACGCTGGCAGTGGGTTTAACCACAGACCACAAGCGGCACTAGCTGTACGTAATGGTCCCCAGGTAGATGTCGATAAGATGGCCGATGAGGTAAACCCATCCGAACTCCTACTAAGCCTGTATGTGACAATCTCCGTGCAGTCCAGTCCGTTCGTCTGAGAACATCGCATGGCAGGCCTAGGGCGTGGTAAACGTTTGTCCCCTAATAGCTGTACAAGTCGTGTCAGAGTGTAGCCCAGAACACCCTGAGATAACACTGGAAACCTACCAGTATATCTCGCTTGCCCTGGCCAGGGACTACTATGTGTAATCGCTCTCCTAGACATAGCGCGATGTCAACCCCCAATACTGGGAGAGACGAATCCTGTCTAACCGTCACTGCCACCAAGTGCTTCGGGACTGCACCCAACTACTACCTGTTTACACGACTCTTTTGAGCAGTGGTAGGGTAGTAATCAAAGTACAGTGGGAACACACTCGAGGCGAAGTGACGGTGTCAAGTCAGCGGACTAAGCTGTACTCATGTCACCTGGGAACTGATAACTGACGATAGGTGTAGTACAAACCAATCAGTTCCCGACGAGTCCTGTCCAGTATACTTGTAAAGTAATGAGCACCCGCATACTATCTCAAGTACGACGTACTGACGGCTGTGGGACAGACCATTTCCCCGGAGTATTGATGCCCTATCTCGATAGTCCTACGACTAGGGACCTGTATAAGGATGTTCTTATAGATTACCCAGCCCCCACAAGTATGACTGCCATCACAACGCTGGTAATCAAGCAAAGATCCTAAGGGCTCTACTAATATGTATAATCGATATGCTAAAAGAAATGCATGCACATATTAACTTAGAAACAAACCAAGTAGCATACTAACATTTTGAGCAAGAGTGTCTATACAAGTATGAATATCCGAAACTTCCATCAAGTAATATACAAATTAGTATGATACAGTAATGGCCTCTAGGGCATATACACTAACAATAAACTCCTGATTAACAGTTTAAAGATTATACCTATCCAAACTTTTTCAAAATCCTAGCTTTCCATGCTCCAAGTGATTATAGTGGCCTGACTTGGCTTTGTGAAGGGTTTTGATGGAGTTTAGTGGAGATTTGGTATGGATTTATGAAGATTTGGGTTAGGGTTTAGTGAGTGTTCAGTTGAGGGTGTGAGGAAATGAGAGGAGGAAAAAATAATTGAGAAGGAGAGTTGTAAATGAGAGGGTGAGGGATTATATGAGTGTGTATGTGTGAGGGTGAGGGGTGAGGGAATGAAGGGTGAGTTTAGCATAAGCCATGCCTCCCTCTCTCTTCATTAATGCATGGCATGCTTACCCCATGCCTCATGATGCCCCCCTCTCTCTTCTTCAAGTCAACAATTCAAATCTTTTATTATTTTAAAAACTAAATAATTAACTAATTACATTTGAAATAATGAAAGAGGTTAAGGTGCCATGGCTATTTAAGCATAGTTACCACTAAAAATAACCCTAGGTTAACATGCACATGTGTGTGCAAGCCCAAAATAAATATTAATAAAATATTCATTAATTTTTATAAAATATTTGAAAAATATTTTGGTAAACTTTTTATTAAAAACCAGCATTATCGCTTAATTAACCCTAATCGCATTCTATGGTGTTACAAAACCTATGACTGTCACATCAAAAATAGACGATCTATCTTCGCTATATCTGCTTTAATCTATAAATAGACACAAGCTACTTTTACACTATGCTTCCGCTGCTCCTACTGACTATGACAACCCTCTGGCAGAGTCTTATACACGTGCATTTCTAAAGCTAGTTTAGAATGACGCTATATTCATCCTCCTACCGGGTCTCATAGTCTAGAAAAGCAGTAATGGCAAGTTTGGGTAAACAAGAACCTCCCTGTCACCGTCCTTGAGGATACTGGAATACCTCTCGGGCGCCTGAGGTTACCAACCATATCTGCGGAGTGGCCAATGGAATGTCAAACCCGATTGAATGTTTAGGTCCTATTAATTTTTCAGTAATCGTTTGCGGTTGTGGAATCACTTCCAGTTCTATCATACTCCCATTATTGTTTTATGAAAAAGTCCATTTTACTAAAATTGTGGTGAGTCAAGAACAATATCACTATTGATCTTCCAAATGGTAGAAAGTTACCCCTCGTCATAGCCCGGGAAACCCCACAAACTGCTATTACAGAAACGTGCCTTGAGTTATCCAGAATCCGGTTTTAAGCATAAGCCGGAAAAATTCATATACCTTAATATCGTTAAGATATGAGCCATTCTATATAGGATATAGAAACAGAGAACTGATTTAATTGGAACCAGATTCAAATCATGTAGCTGTCTCCAGTGCATGTCAACTAAATGGAGAGAGGCTGATCAATACTACTAAACTTAAGAGTTCATCCAGATATGAGTAACCTAAAAGAGAAGTAAGTTCTCAAAACCATTACTATCAGCTGAATACCAAACACAAGTATCTACATCTTCGATCACCTTGAACAATCCTGATACTTGCAACACAAGGTTCTCTACTTTAATCTTGTACTTATAACTTCTCAAAACTTGGACCTTGTATTTCTACGAAACACTTGTCTAAAGCTGGAGAAGTTAAAAGTAAACATAATATAGTACGAGGACCAACCACTCTGTCCTAATGGACACTGGACAACATACAATACTTTGTATAAGTCTCCTGAGTTGAATAACTCAAACCATATGCGTCGTAGGTTGAAAATTGTACTATGGTTATGAAGAATTACACCGCTGTTCAATGCTATTTACCTAACCATCAACTGGTATAGGTAAAAGTCATGGACATAATTTCAAAAAGTTATATCTCACCTTATAAAATAAACAAATAGATATATCAGTTTGAAATTGGTTCATAACAATGGATATTCAAAACCAAATATTTGTCGTTCGGCAAAAACCCAGGTGATTTACTCAAATATCACCAATTACAACTAATTTGGATATAATGAGGATATAATAACCTAATTCCCAATAAGTTACTCCCACTCATCATCTGAAAAACCATACAGATGTGAGAATGAAGTCTAGTAAATACATACCCTGAAGTAAGGATCTAATTGGGAAATCAATTTTCAATTAACAACGAATAGTGAAACAGAAATTTTAAAATATTTCGAAGGGGTATCCGAGTATTCCTAGTAATGCCTCTTCCATTATCAGATTTACGACTGTAACCTTATATTTCCTTGACATTTCTCCAAATCCCTTTATTTGTCTTTACTCATTACCTTCTGTACACCACCCTTAGGCTAAATGGTTTTCTTCCTTCCCTACCGTTCGACACCAACCTGTGGTTTGGAAGAAGACTATCCAATAAGCGTAATAGGTGTACTCTCCTAATCCTAGGTGCCCTCAGAACCTGAGAGAAGGTAAGGATAAAAAACAACTAAATAATCCTTATTCTATTTCTCCTGAACCAGAATCCATCCTCAAACTGGAACAAGTTCCTTCGAGTTCGTATGTAACTATACGACGGATTATCCAATAAATATGGATCTTCATAGTGATACGGGGTGTTCTGGAGAAATACAAAGGTGAAGTAGGAGCGGCGATGAAATGCGTGGTTTTGTCGAGAATGATAGCAGTCATAATTTACTTTGCCCTCTTTCTAATCCCTTTATCTATCTTTACTTATCACCTTCTGTACACCACACTTAGGATAATTGGTTTTCTTCCTTCCCTACTTTTCGGCACCTGCCTATGGTTTGGAAGAAAACTATCCAATAAGCGTAATAGATGTACCCTCTCCTAATCCTAGGAGCCCTCACTATCTAATAGAAGGTAAAAGGAAAAGAAAACTGAATAGTCCGATTCATTTTCTCCAAAACCGAAACCATCTTCGAATCTGAAACAAGTTTCTTTGAGTTCGTATGTAACTATACGATAGTCATATGCAATGAAAATGGGACCTTTGTACTGATACGGAATGTTCCGGAGAAAAGCAAAGGGTAAAAGTAGGAGTAGCAATGAAGTATGCAACTATGACAATCCAAAAGCCAGTGTTTTAAGAATGTTCGGTCAACTTGGTTACTGAGTTATAGTCTAGGGTCGAGACATGGTCACTGCCAAAGAGAGAAAAAATAAACACTCTACGTGCACTCTGACCTAGATCGGAATGGTTAATCATTTTATCTAATCAGAATGTCTCCCACTGTATCCTCAAATTCTCCTCCAAACCTGAAAGAAGAATTAGTCGGGATCATCTAAAATCACCCGAGGAGTAAACCAACTCATTAGTGGGTATCGGGATCCAATTATCATCGCATGATAACCTGATGAAATCAACTAAGTTATCACACTCCAGAAGGTATGCGCATGCCTGGAAAGTTTCCTGTTTGTTCGAAACTCCCGATGTAATTTTTACCCCGTGCTCTTTTGACCTCGACTAAGGCCAACAAATCATATATCACATGTCAAGTTCTACCCGTCATTGTCCAGGTTAATTTGAACCCACTCATACTTGCCTTTGACTAGGGCCAACAAGGCTGTACGACTGTCCCAAACCAACGCATCTATCTATGCAATAGAAAATTAACATGTAGCTAACATACATTATGCCTTGACTAAGGCCAACAAATAGAGCATGAATACTAAGTGCTACCCGTCTGAAATGATGGAGGGCTACGAATGGTTTTTGGAGAAAAACCTTTAACGTAATGAACTTGATATCGTTGAAGGAACCGGATAGCTTTTTACAAATATATAGTGGCGAAAACCTTTGCTAAAGAGGTCACTCCCTGTTAATGGATCTCGGCTCTTTTCTCATGGAAAGAGGTGCAGGATATTCTAACTGAATACCGTGATGCAAAGCAAAAAATAATCGACTATACTGAAGTTATTATCCTGACGCAAACTTCTGCCCAAGGGGTCACTACCGATGAAGGGTGTTAGTGATATGTATGCCCTAGAGGCCATTATTATACATACGATGTCTATTGTAATGGATGCTTGGACATATATATGGAGGAATTTCTTGATCGACATGATAGTATGCTATCTGGTTGCTCTTTATCATAACATGTACTCTGAATGACTCTATGTTACATGTTGTTAAAGCCCTCAGGACGAGTACTTGACTACCACGACTATGATGCAGATCATACTAGTGTAGTCGCTAAGTACATCCTTCAAATGTTCCTAGTCGCAGGTGTATCAAGACAAGGCATCGATATACCAGAGTAGACTAGTGTATAGCTTCTCGACCCATGTAGATAGGTGATGGATGATCCCATATCCATTGATGTTTGACATCAGAGATAGTATACGGGTGCTCAGTGGAGACTGGGTACACTGGACGGACTCGCCAAGAACTCCTAGATGGTATTATACCTAACATCATATGGCAGTTCTCTAGTGACACTAGCATAGGTTAGTCTGTAGACCCGAGATCATCATAGAGTCTTGTGCGATTCCCACTGTGAATTGATTTCCACCTTACCCCGTTCAAGAGAACGTGCAAAACGGTGGCTTTTGGGTACAGTCCCGAATCACATGGAGGCAATGAACGATAGGATGGGTTTCGTCTCTCCCGGTATTGGGGGTTGATGCTGCGCTGTGCTCGATTGGCTATAACAGGAAATACTTAGCCAAGGCTGCTTCAGAGATATACTGGTAAGTATTATCAGTAGTTTCTCGACCCGTTATGAGCCTCACATCAGCATGAATTATCGAGTTACTAGGGTCTGACGTTTACCACCCTTAGACAAGATATGTAACATATCAGATGAAGAGACCAGACTATACGGTAGTGTTGCTGATTGGATTCACAGGAGTACGAGCAGGATTGCTTGTTGGTCTTTTGATGTCTCAATAACCGGGTGGCCGTTATGTTTAGCAGATAGTTTGTGGCTTGTGGGTGTTTGATATGATCATCACCTACTGCCGGCGTATTGACGAGTCTTTAGAGTCCTACACAGGGGTTTCCTGGCAGAAGCGAAATGGAGTAAGAGCACATATGCGATATGTGCGTATTCAGTTGATAAAACTGTACTTTAATATGACATTTTCCCTACTATTTCTATATAAAAAAG
Source organism: Agapanthus africanus (assembly GCA_030015575.1). Lineage (NCBI taxonomy): Eukaryota > Viridiplantae > Streptophyta > Magnoliopsida > Asparagales > Amaryllidaceae > Agapanthus > Agapanthus africanus. The sequence continues at coordinate 659,301,437 of CM057341.1, forward strand.
GTGTTTATTATAATATATGACACATATGAGGGTTTATCTATAAAAATACTATTTTCATGTGTTTATATATTATAATTAAAATTATGAAGGAAAAAGTAAGCATATAATATCCATGTAACATTTGGCCCATTTAATATTCTTCCCTTATTAAATACCTTTGACCAATTCTCTTAAAACTAAAATATCATGACTAATGGTTAAAGATAATATCTCAATAAAAAAAAATTCTACTAACATTATTTATTGAGATAATTGTGTGGAAATTATTTCAGGGCTGGAATCAAGGAAATCCGAATTATCGAGATCAAATCTGCTGAAATAGTAAAGTAAATTGAAGAATCAATTCTAACAGAGACGTAGAGAAGATTTTCAAATTCCTAATAATGAAATAGTCTACATGTGTCATGAGAAGAAGCCTCAAGAAAAACGAACCCACGATCCTCCTAATCCACCGCGGATCCACGGCCAAACCCACGATTACGCCGCAGTTACGCCTCACTTCAGAGGAGTTAGGGCCCTGGATTTTCTGGTTCGGATCCTAACAACTCGTTACCATATATGGAAAGTCACCATATACGGAAAGTCACCATATTAGGAAGTCACCATATATGGTAACTAGGTTTTCTTATTTGAGGCATATATAAAGCACCAAGGGCTAAAGTTAGAAGGCATCACACCGAAGGGATCACGAAGTCCACGATGGCTCAAGTATCCTGGTTGATCATCAACAGTTCATCTACCTTCTGAGAAGAGATCAAGAAGCAAACTAGCATTTTGTAATCATTTTCTAGGAGAACAAAGTGTAATTGATCTTGTTGATTAATAAAGGTAGTTGTATTCTATTGCATTTTATTTTCTTCATGATTTCTATCTTTTCTTTTCCCAACATGCGCGAGTAATTCTTTGCTTGTTAGGTTTCGTTGGATTAGGGCATAATAATGGATGATGAAGATCCTTAAACTCTTTTTACATCCTATAAAGTTTATAAACTTTATCAAAAGAATAATTAACATCCTAATTGGGCACGCTATCAATTCATTGATATTCATGACTACGATTGGAGATTAGATTAACAATTGTTTTGGTAAAGGCTATACATGATCGGAGATCTATGTCAAGATAGGGGTTAAGATTGGGAACTCTTTTCCCTCCAGAAACCCCAATCTATATGAATCACTGTCGATCTAGTTTTAAATCTACTAAAAGATAAAAAGAGTAATCTTTAATTAATCATCCATGACTACTAAATCTTAACGAACCCGATAAGCCCCCTTCTACTATAAAATATACATCCGTAGTTAATCTAGATCTATATTCTACATCCGTGTTTAACGGAGATCTAGATTCTATAATTATTTTTCACTATTCTATATTTTTTCACTTTTTCAACACGTCTAAAGTAAGATTGAAAGATTCTACATATGCCTGAGGACTACCCGTACTCATCTCGGTCCAGCTACATGCGACACCGTTATTGATTGCTGTTACTACAAACACAACTCTAAAACATCAACCAATCAGTGCGAGACCGAGACTAAAATGATATGAGATACCGTATTCTATTCTCGTGATTTGTGATACTGGTAGGTTATATACGATATAGCCGGATTATCGGATCAAGTATTGATTCGATAAGTTGTTACATATGATATTAGTCGGTTTTATGTAATATAGCCGGATTATTAAATCAAGAGCTGGTTTAATAATTTAATGTATAATTATATATTTGATATATTACATTACATTCACTAGTATTAGCTCACTTAAGATTTATTTTCTCACTTGATGTGCACATTGTATATATGTGATATGTATATTTGTGTACATGAATTGTGTCATGCTTGATGATACATGCAAGATGGGTGTATGAGACTTATAGCCATGCTAGGGTTTGGGATAAGGTTTTATTTGTTTTAAGCAAATAAAACATTTGGATTTAGTCAAGGTTAAGCTTGGAGAAGCTTGTAGAATACTGACCAAGTTCACTTGTTTATCATGCTTAAGATATTTCTTAACCCAAGCCTTAACCTTAACCCTTGGTTAATTCTCTATATGAGTTAGGCAAGAGGGCTTAACTCACCCATGGTTGCAATTAATTCATTTGGATGATTAACTTATATGATGAGTTCATTCTTCTTCTTTTTCCTCCTCAAAGCTTTCTAGCTTCAATGGAGATATGAGAAAAAAGTGTGAGAAAATGAAATCTAAAGTGAGCCTACTTCCTACCTTATCATCCTCTACTACTTGCCATTTAGAATAGGATGTTTTCTTCACAAATTTCATAATTAGTGAAGAGATAGCTGTTCATATCAGACTTTTGCATTTTTATACCGCCCAATTTCTATCACATTGCTTATCGGTCGGTACTCTTGAGCCGTGTTTGCTAGTTAGTTGCAGGATACAGGTTCTCGGCTCTAAACAGTGAAATTCATGGAAAAGCATGACAAATTCCAGATTACTGCCAACCACAGATAAAACACGGGTCTCCGCTCTCTGTCCGTATGTTGCCACACACCAGTTTAAAGGACAAAATGGCAAATCGATGTCATTTTCATGCACAAAGCACAATAGAAACACAAGATCCAACATGTCTACACGGAGCTCAAGAATAATCATGGCAAAAGATCAACATCACATCGCCTTTTGATCTGCTGAAAATGTGGAAAAATTATAAGGAGCTTCTGAGAAAAAATATATTCCACATTGAAGAGTACAGAAGATCAGGGAAAACCAAAAAATTTGAGGAGCCAATTCCTCTATATGGCCGCGGATCCGCGGCCAATATGGGGTCTAGGCCGCGGATCCGCGGCCATATGGGCTCCGCAGAAGGTCAACTTTTGGAGGTATTTTGGTAATTTCATCTTATGGCAGATTGTTGCCCTAGGTTTTCAGTTTCCTGCCTATAAATAGCCCAGAACATTGCCAAGCCAATGGTGCTTAATCCTTGTATTAGGTTTTAGATATACTTTGTTGTTCTTTTTCCTCTTTTCATCTTTTCTCCATTAAAATCTTATAGTGAGGTTTCATGAGTGAGGTGATGAATAAAAGAGTTCTTTTTGTTATCATGCTTGTCTTATTATGTTGTTCATTATAATTGCTTGTATTTTTCATTTGCTAATCTACTTGTTGTTATTTGTTGTTTGTTTCTTTCTTGTTCTCTTTTTCTTTATCCTTAACAACAATGATATTTAAGCTTGATCCTTGCCAAGGTAAGATCTCAAATAGCTAGTTGTAATCTCCTAACCTCTTTCTTTCTATCTTCCTCCTTTTGTTATATTTCTTTTTCTTATGATGGATGAGTAGTTTTCTAACTTGTTAGGGTAGGATAAGGAAAGTTTGAGAGAAGGAAATCTCTCTCACTCTTTCCTTGCCCAACATCTTAATTCGGACTCCCGTTAATTGAACCACAATCCGCTCCCTACGGCACCCTATCCTACATGATAACGATGATTCCTTAGTGAGACCGGTTGTGGTTGAATTAACCTGAGGTTAAGGCTAAGAGCCAAGAACGGACGGACAAGCACCAAAAGGAAGAACTTAAGCATTGGAAAGCCTAGCTTATACTCGCAAGTTCCTTCCAAGTCGTGCTAATCCCCGTTGTTGCCGATTACCGTAACAACGATATTAAGAGTGGCAATGAAAGAAATGAGCGACTCCTAACTCAAACTAACCTAATACTTATCCTAAAAAGCTCTCTTTATATAACATTTTAGCACATAGTTAATCTCAAACAAACCTGGACAATTAGACTTAACTCGTTAAAGCACATAGAAAAAGATTCCCATCTCCATGCGGACGACCCGTACTCAACCGGCTAGCTACAAGCGAAACCGAGTTGATTGCGGTAATAAACTTGAACACGCAAAAACTCTAACAATTAACTGGCGCCATTTCCGGGGAGACGGTAGTTTATTTCTTTGTGTAATTTCGGGTTAATTTGTGAAAATAAAGATAACCGAAAAAATATACATTGTAAAAAACATCTTGTTATTTTTTATTAGTTTTTGTGCAGGTGTGCAGGAGAAAATGGAAGTTCGAGTTCAGTACCAAAGACATGGGAAGTTAGACCCATATCTCGCGGCTACACCGCGACGGATCAAGACGGAGCCAACGGTCTACTGTAAAATTCTGGAGCAGATCCATTGAGCAAATCAAGATTCAGGACCTCCAGATAAGAGTTGGACAGCCAAGGCGGCACCTACAAGAAAAATGAAGCTCCAAGACCACCATCAAGCCGCGGAAGCGCGGCATAAGCGCGCTTAGGCCGCGGAACCGCGGCCATTTGAAGCCATCGGTCCCCAAAAATCCTGGTAAGTGTTCCTTCCTTCTTCCCCACTCCTCTGAACTCCACTGAACAGTGTTTTCTGCAGCATTCTTTGAGCAAACTCTCTTCCCCCTTCCAATAAATTTTTTTTGTGCAGGATTCTTTGCGTCGCGCTAAGAAAATAAAAAAATTATTGCAGTTGATTGTTACTGCTTTGCATATTTTAATCGGACTTTAAGGGGCTTGAAACCAATCCAAATTGGGTGAGGATTTCATCACCCTTCCCAGGACCCTAGAAATCATAAAAATCATATGCATTGACCAATATTTAATTAAAAAATACTAGACACAGCCCTAAGGACTTCGCGCTCAATAGGACAGAGGACTAGTTACAGGCATCGGCTATTTATCCTATCCTGACTTTGCGGTATATAGGCAAGTGTGTCGAAGGAAAGTGGTTACTTAATTAGGACCACTACTTACGTAGTAGGGAGCCTCCCACTTACCTGGCACTTACTGGCCGCAATTGGCGGAGAAGAAGCCGTTTGAGGTCCTATTTCTAGCCCTTTGGAACAGTTAGGAGTTGTCTATCTGACCTAGGGGACCCTAGATCTAGGTGTGATTGCGCATATTTTGTTTATGATTGTTTGAAGCCGTAAGTCTATACATATTTCTGTAATGCTCTTTCTAAAAAGGAATAAAAACACAAAACCAAAAACGTTTATAAAAACTTGCCCTTTGTTGCCAGAATCCATTTTTTCACCCACCTCCTATCATATTTCTCCATTGATGTTCTCTTACCCTCACCTTCTCCGCTTTGACTACACTAAACTAGTTTAGTGTATGTCCGGTTGGACTCGGGACACTAGCATCCGCCTAGTCCGCGTTACGTTAGTCGCTACCGACAACGCGATCGACTCAGACGTCGAAACTCCTTCGACGCCTTTTTCACCCTTACCTTTGCCGGCCAACTCCGACGTTGACCGAAATTCTATTCATACATCCTCACCTTCACCATCACAAACCTCTTCTTCCGCGATGTTAGGATTTAATCCAAACATCCCTTTGACTCCCCCGGGATTGATTCCGCCTCCTATGGATGCGAATAACCCACCGCCGCCGCCTGTTGTAGCGCCACAGCGAATCGCGCTCCAAGATCGTTTTTATCCCACCCGTTCTGCAATTCCCACCTGTCTTTCCCTTCCATCGGCCAATGGGGATAATTTTGAAATTAAGCCCCACTTCATTAACATGGTTCCGAAATTTCATGGGCTTGAATCTGAAGATGCCTATATCTTCATCAACAAGTTTCAGAATGTTTGTGCCATGATGAAAACGACCCAGCTGTCGGATGATGCTATACGGCTATGGGTCATTCCGCTCACTTTGTGCGATCTTGCTGAAAAATGGTTGTATAGTACCGCTTCCCACTCCATAACCAGTTGGGATGTGTTTGTGAAAGCGTTTCTCAAGAAATTCTATCTGAATCATAAAACCGCGAGGATCCATAACAAAATCAACCAATTCTCTCAGCTTCCTATTGAACCCTTTTGGAAGTGCTTTGATCGGTATAAAGACCTTCTTGTTCAGTGCCCTCACCACGGTATAGAGAAATGGCAACTTTGCCAAAGCTTATACGAGGGCCTGAACCCAGCAACCAAGCAGTTGTTGGAAACCATTTGTTAGGGCTACTTCCTGTCCAAATCTGACGAGGAAGCATGACAATTCTTCGACGACCTTGCGGAACAAACGCTTCAATGGGAGAGCACCAGACCAACTTCTTCTTCTTCCTCCACTTCTACTGGTCAGTCTAGGGTAGGAATTCACCAACTCGATATCTTTATTACGATGAAAGCTGAAATAGCTGCAATAACGAGAAAACTTGAAGCGATAGAGAGAAAATTTTCATCTCCTGCTCCTTCCCCTGTTCTTCCCCTTCGTACCATTTGTGATTGTTGTTCCGATCCGTCTTACATAACCGAAGAGTGTCCGTACAATCCACCATCTCAAGGACAGGATCAAGTTAATGCTGCATTTCAGCAAAGACCGAGAAATGATCCATACTCTTCCACCTACAATTTCGGTTGGAGGAACCACCCTAATTTCGCCTGGAATCAGAACCGGCATCAATTCCAAGCCAACAATTTCCAGAGGCCCCCTCCTCCGCAACAACAAGCGCAACAACAAACTCAACATCAATTTTAGCAGCCCTTCCAACCCCAACCTTTTCAAAATCAGACGAACAACTTTGTACCCAACAATTCTTTTCCCCAAAACAGCTTTGTTTGGTCAAACAACGATAAGGTTTCCTCACTCGAACAAAGTCTGGAGGCGTTTGTAAAGCAATCAACTCAGTCTACCGCCAACATCCAGTCTTCCATTCAGTCCTTGGTGCAACACACTGCCGCTCGCGGGCAATGCATCAAAACCATCGAAGCCCAGATAGCTCAACTGAATGCAGCCTTTAGCGAGCGAGAGAAGGGGAAGCTTCCGTCCCAGCCACTCCCAAATCCCGGTCACCCACATAATATACATGTTGCTCTTGAACAATAGAACCATAATGTGAGTGTCGTGACTACATTGAGATCAGGAAGGATACTGCAAAACAACATTGGCACACGGATCGACGATGACACCCCGGCCGCTTCTTCTTCTTCCTCTTCCTCTTCTTCGTCTTCTGAGCCTATTCTCCATTCTACAAATGGCACTTCCTCTTCTTATGCTCTAAACGGACCCATTTCACACTCCATGAAAACACCAGCTCTGGGATCCGTTCCAACTCTACAATCTACTCCACCAGTATTGGACTCAACTAATTTTTAAAACGTTCCATTTCCAAACCGGTTGAGGCCCAATAAACAAAATCCACAAACGGAGAAGATTCTGGAGTTGTTTAAGCAGGTTAATATCAACATTCCCCTTTTAGATGATGTCCAACAAGTCTCTTCCAACGCGAAAATCTTAAAGGACTTGTGCACGAAAAAGAGGAAATCTCAGATACCCAAGAAAGTTTTCTTGGTTAGTGCTGTGAGTGATGCCCTTACCCAAACTTTACCTCAAAAACGGAAGGACCCTGGCTGTCCTACGATTTCTATTACCATTGGGGATAAGAACATCCGCGCACTTTTAGATCTTGGTGCCAGTGTTAACCTGCTTCCATACTCAGCATATGAGTAACTAGGTGTAGGAGAGCTGAAACCCACACACTGCACTCTCCAAATGGCCGACCGATAGATCACCCATCCTAGGGGTGAGCTAGAGGATGTGTTTACCAAGGTTGGGGACTTCATATTCCCCATTGACTTCATTGTTTTAGACACACAGCCTGCAGCTAACCCCCGGAATCAAATTCCGGTGATACTCGGTCGCCCATTCCTTGCGACCTCAAATGCTGTGATCAATTTGTTGGATATATGTATGCCCTAGAGGCCATTATATGATAGTGGATGTATCTATACATGAGTATATATATTCAGTATGCATTCTTGCTCGACATGATAATATGCTATCTGGTTCTTCTTTATCTGACATGTTGTTTTGATCATGCTTTTATTCATTCATGCATGCTGATAATGCCCTGAGGATATCGGCTTGACTACTCTGATTATGATGAAAATCATACTAGTGGGACATCTGTAGTATATAAGCATATCCTGGAAAGTCCCTAGTCGTAGGTATATCGAGACGAGGCATCGATATACCAGAGTAGACTAGCGTATATGATACTAGACCCATACGATAGGCGATGAATGTTCCCACATTCATCGATGTTTGACATCAAGATCATATACGGGTGCTCAGTGGTGACTGGGTACACTGGACGGACTCACCGAGAACTCCTATATGGAATTATATCTATCGTCGGATAGCAGTTCTTAGGAGACACTGGTACAGGTTAGTCTGTAGACCCGAGATCTTCATGTAGTCTTGTGTGTTCTCCCACTGTATTTTGATTGCCACCCTACCACGGCTCTACTGAGTCGTGCAAACAGGTGACCGTTGGGTACAGTCCCGAAACACATGAAGGCAATAAGCGATAAGAGGGGTTTCGTCTCTCCCGGTATTGGGAGTTGATGCTGTACTGTGCTCGACTGGTTATATCAGTAAGTCCCTGGCCAGGGCTGCTGAGATTTGCTGATAAGTGTTATCAGTAGTTTCTTGATCTGTTATAGACCATTAACCGGCATGACTTATTGAGTTATTAGGATCGACGTGACCATTCCTAGGCTCGATATGCAGCATATCTGACGAAGAGAACGGACTGTACGGTAGTGTTGCCGGTTGGCTCGACGGGAGTTGTAGCAGGTTCGCTTGTTTTCTTCTGATCGCTCAATACCTGGGTGGCCGTTACGTTTAGCTAACCGCTTGCGGCTTGGGGGTACCTGATATGATCATCACCCTCTGCCGGCGTATTGACGAGTCTTAGAGTCCCACAAAGGAGTTACCCAGTCCAGGCGAAACGTTGTGGTGTGCGTATGCAATATGCGCATGCACCCGATTAAAATGTGCGTATATGATACCGAACATTGATCGGGCGGCCTGCTTTTGGTGGGGTCATATGAGATATGACCGAATTGATAAATCATGTATTGTTTTATCATCTAACCATTAGTTTTCTCACTTGAAACCTTTCTAGTATATGATGGATGTATGCATGCATGTATGTTCTTCTTCTTTCTTTCTAGTTTCATGCACATATGGATGTGCATAGATATATACATACATACACCCATCCATCATGGTTGTTTACACATAGATATGGTGGCAATATGAGACTCACACCATGGATAAATCTTTTGATTTTATTTGATTTAAGGTTTAAAACAAAATAGTAAAAGGAAAGGATAATCTTCACTTGCTTCTACACACTTCTTTAACCTAACCATTCTCACCTACCCTTAACCTTGGATTATCCTTTCCTTACATGTTTTAAACCCTAATTAAATACCAACCAAAAGATTTAACCATGGTTTGAAGTGAGAAGGAATAAAATATAAAAGGATATATTTCATTTCTTTTCATGGTGATCACTTATCATCTCTTGTTAAAAAAAGAAAGCTACCATCTTCATCCTCCTTAACCATTTGCTCTCTAGTTTTCTCTAGTGAGTAAAACACACTTAAAGAATGGTTTTTGAAGTGAGATTCCAAAACACAACATCATTCTACACAAGTTTAGCCAACTTGTTTAGAGTGTTCTCTTCGATTCTCGAAGTTGCGAGCTTGGACGGGGAACTCCGGGTGGATCGTCGTGGACGTGAGAGGACTTCAAGAGGACCTTCTTCCAACACCCAAGACACCAAGGAGTCCAGCGAAAGGGAGCTACAAAGGTTGTAGTCTCGAAACCCTAGTATTGTTCGCTTTAAGTTTCATAACCCTAATTTTCTAGGATCGATTCCTTTGCATGCTTGTTTAGCACCACCAAAATCCAAACTTTGAGACATGTGATGCTTCAAAACTCATTATACGGTGCTAGGCAAACCTAACATTGGTATCAGAGCCGACCTTGAACATTAGGCGACGCTTTTACGAAGTAAAAATCCCGATCGGACAAAAATACGGCTTTTTTAGACCCTCTCTGGACAAATTCTAAAATCTGACTTTTTTCAGAATTAAAAATACTTAAAAAATACAGCAGGGAAAACTAAGAAATATGGTCAAATACGATGCCATGAACAGTTCATATAGCCGTGGAACCGCGGCAATTCCTTGCTTAGGCCGCGGCTCCGCGGCCGTACAGTGGTATCATTGCCTGAAAATTGCACTATAATTCTTATGTCTGCTTGTACAGTGTTTTAAGTATGTTTAATCTGAATATAATACTGTATTTTCTGGAGATGGTTTTGGACGCGTAGATTCGATCGGTATTTTCATTTCGTTGTTTTTCCGAGTAAATTAGAAAGTATGGAAGTGTTTGAAAGAATATCATTTGCTCACTATTCAAGGGGTTTAAATACTTTGGAAATACGTGCAAGTCTTTTTGTGGTGATCCCTCTAGAAGAAAACAAACCTTAACTCGATTATGTGACCGTCTTGAACTGCCCTTTGAACCTTAAGGTTTGGGGCAGTACGGCGTGCCACATGTGAGGCGTTGGTTTGACCCTTCTACGGCTGGACCGCTACTACTGTGTTACGCTCCGGGGTTTTAGAACTCTGCTCAAGTGTTGAGCTTTAGTGAATCCTGCGTATTTGATCGTTCGTTCGAAAACTTCAATACTGTCTGTTTATCTGGAGTGTGATGCAATGTGTGGACTTTATATTACTAGACATGAAATACGGAATATGTGATATTTCGCATTTGCGATGTCTAAAGAGAATGTGGATTCCAGATATTGCAGTTTTACACTTTCTTTTCTGTGACTGTAAGTGTAGTATGTAGTGGTATTGCCGATTGTCGTTGCTATACGTGGACGACAATCGGTGTATGCATACTCACTTACGATGAAGATATGAGATATTATGTGTTGGTGAGATATGATGTGCAGGATTGTCGCGATTGAATAGCCGGGGGGTTTTATGTGAGATGAGAGTTTTATATTTTCATTCATGTAAATTCAAATGTAATGTAATATTCTTTTATTTAGGGAACTTCTGGGTTGAGGTTGCTGCCACCAGTGTTGTATATTATTTACTTTTCCGCATTAGGATGGACCCTAGGAGGGGAGCACAGGTGACCGGGTTCTGGGGTTCAGTGGGAGGCCATCTCGAGGAGTCGAGACCGGGTCTCCTAAACTCCAGAATTGGTAGGGTCACCTGCCACTCTCGTAGGGGTCCAGGGTATGGGCTTGACTATTCATCGCGACTGTGGAATCCGTATTTTCTATTCTGGCTAAATACTAAATATGGACGTCCTAGTATATCCCACGTTATATCTATGTTTCTGCTGCCTGTGTTCTGTGATATCTGAGACGAATGACATATTATATATGATATATAGTAGACGTTGCTTATGTTTTATACCCGCGCTAGTCCCGTCCCGGTATGCCGTTAGTTAAGTAACCTAACGGTGCATAACGGAACATTGCGGCGAATGTGGATGGCATAAGCGTACGTGTTATTTTCGTTTCTTTTCTGTGATTGGCTTAAGGACTTAAATGATGGGATTGCATTAATGTGATTAATGTAAAGAAAATAAACCTAAAAAGATGTTGTAGAATCGGATTTGAAAACCACTCGGCTATTTATGAAAAAGCTATATTTCAAAACTGCGGAGCTTAAGCCACTCCTTTTGAAAACCATTTGATTCTACAACGATATCAAGTTCAAAAAGTTAAAGATTTTCTTAAAAATCATCCGCAACCCTCCGTCATTTTAGGAAGTAGAGTACTTACTATTCGTACTACGTTTGTTGACTATAGTTAAGGCGTAGTGTACGGTAGCTAAGTGATGTCTTCCTACATTGCATATGATGCAGATTAATTAGGACATTCTTATGACTTTGTTGACCTTAGTTAAGGGTCATATGAGTGGGTCTAATTGATCAAGAAATGACGGGTAGAACTTGACTGGTACTTATGATTTGTTGACCTTAGTTAAGGTCATAAGTGCTAGGGGTAAAAACCATATCGGGAATTTCAATAGTTGAAATTTGCAATGAGATTGCATACCTTCCATGTGATGGTTGGATCCCGATCCCACTGTGGACAATAGTTGCTCCTAGGAGAGTTTTACAGTTTACAATTAGCTAACTCATTAGGTGTCTAGAAAGGTGTCAACGGGGCTCCGCCTCTGGGAAAATGAGGTTTACTCTAATTAGGTCCGTGCGAAAGCACGGGGAACCTCCCTCAAGTACCGACACTGGCCTGGCTGAACGGTTAGCGAAGTTGTAGACTGTGATTAATCCCGGCTAGTTTTTCCTTTTAAGATTTGAAAGAAAAACTCGATAAAAGCAGTGGGAAACATCGATTAGACAAGATAATAACCAATCTGATCTATGCAAGAGCTTTCGCTGAGTGTATTCTTTTCTCTCTCTTAATGGCAGATACCCATGACTGGACTCAAGCTTCTACTAGATAAAAACAAACTGAATGGGACCAACTATAAAGACTGGCTGAGGAATCTGAAAATCGCCTTGACTTATGATAAAGTATCATATGTCCTCACGGCTTCAACCCCGCCCGTCCCAGGTCCAAAATCCTCAGTTGCGGACATTGAAGTCCGCAAGACATGGGACGCTGACTGTGCCATGGCCAAATGCCTCGCGCTTGCATCAATGGACAACACACATCAAAAGCGGCACGAGGACATGGACATTCACGGTATATTGCTCCATACAAAGTAGTTGTATGGGGAGCAATCCCGCGTATTACGATACGAAGCATCAAAGAAATTGTTTCAGATGCGAATGGCCCCTGGAACACCAGTAGGAGACCATGTTCTGAAGATGATAGCTCTTATAGATGAGCTTGAGGACCTTGGATGGACGATGGACAATGAACAATATATTGATATTATTCTGCAGTCCCTTCCCTCCACCTTTGCTCAGTTCATAGTGAACTTCAACATGCATGGCATGGAGAAGGAACTCCCTGAACTCCTTAATATGTTAAGGAGTGCAGAGAGCACTATGAAGTTAGCAAAAACTCATGTTATGACTATTGGACAGTCTTCCTCTTCTCGCCCGAAAGCTAAGGCCAAGGGAAAGAAAAAGAAGAAACCCACTAATCCTAAGGGCGGAGTTAAAAAGGTGAAGGGGAAGGGAAAGTCCAAGGCTGGAGACTCGGGGAAGGGCGAATGTTTTCATTGCCACAAGACAGGACATTGGAAGCGCAATTGCACGGAGTACTTAAGTCTCAAGAAGAAGCATGGTGATGCTTCTGCTTCAGGTGCGTTTGTGACAGAAAACAGTTTTTCAATAAACTCTGCTTCCTGGATATTAGATACCGGTTCAGGTTCTCACATTTGCAATTCTATGTAGGGACTGAGAAATAGCAAAGTTTTGAAGACATGTGACCATACTCTCCGTGTTGGAAATGGTTCCAATGTACATAGAGTCGCAGTGGGAGAGTATCACTTGGGGTTGCCATTTGGATGTATTCTGGTTTTGAATCCATGTTATTTTGTACCAAGTATGCTATGTAAAATAATATCCGTTTCTTTGTTGGACAACGAAGGATATAATTTTGTATTGCAGAACAATGTTATGAACATTCACCTGAATCAAATGTTGGTTGGGTATGGTACGCTTAACAACGGAATATATGTCCTAAATCAACACACAGTTTTCAGTATACAACACACTAATAAAAGAAAACTTTCAGAATTAAATGAAGCGTTTCTTTGGCACTGTAGACTTGGTCATATTAACGAAACAAGACTAAACAAGTTACACAAAGATGGATATTTAAATTCTTCTGAATATAAATCTTATGCGACTTGCCAATCTTGTATCAAGGGTAAAATGACCAAAACTCCGTTTACCGGATATGGAGAAAGAGCTACTCAGCTCCTGGGCCTCATACATAGTGATGTATGTGGGCCAATGTCTACACAGGCTAGAGGCGGTTTTTCATACTTCATTACATTCACTGACGACTTCTCAAGATTCGGTCATGTATTTTTATTAAAACACAAGTCCGAAGCTTTCGAGAAATTCATTGAATATAAAAAAGAAGTAGAAAAACAAACCGGCTTGAGTATCAAAATGCTTCGATCAGATCGAGGTGGTGAGTATCTCAGTGCAGAATTTGCAAACTTCCTAAAAGAGAATCGGATTCTCTCTCAACTCACTCCTCCTTACACACCACAGCACAACGGTGTGTCAGAACGACGAAATAGGACCCAATTAGATATGGTCCGGTACATGATGAGTGACGCTGAGTTACCGGTCTCGTTTTGGGGGCATGCATTGGAGACTGCAGCGTTTCTGCTAAACAGGGTTCCAACCAAAACCGTGCCTACCACGCCATATGAGATATGGCATGGGAAGAGACCATCTCTTAAGAGAATTATGATTTGTGGTTGCCCGGCCTATGTTAAAAAGCAGAATCCGGACAAACTTGAGACACGGTCAGTCATGTGTAACTTTGTGGGATATCCAAAGAATTCTTATGGATATCTATTCTGCCACAAAGAGGAACAAAAAGAATTTGTTTCTCAGTATGCCACATTCTTAGAAAAAGAGTTTTTCACAGATAAAGATAGTGGCTACGTGGTGGATCTAGAAGAGGTTCTAGAGACACAAACTACAAATGACGATTTGGTTGAACCGGCTGTTGCAGCAGGAACTGTAGAACCTCGGCCACTCCGTAGGTCTGGTAGGACATCTCATCCACCAGAGAGGTACTATGGTTTCCTCATTGATGGTGACGGAGAAGATTGCATCATGGATGATGATGATCCTACCAGTTTTCAGCAAGCTATCACGAGTAAAGACTCTGTGAAGTGGTTGGATACCATGAGATCTGAAATGGAGTCTATGTACACCAACAAAGTATGGACTTTGGACGTTGTACCCCCTAGGGTAAAACCTGTGGGGTGAAAATGGATCTTTAAAAGAAAGATTGGTGTAGATGGGAAAGTGGAGACCTATAAGGCAAGACTTGTGGCGAAGGGTTTTCGTCAAAGACCAGGTTTGGACTATGACGAGACTTTTTCTCCCGTAGCCACGCTTAAATCCATTCGGATCCTACTTGCTATTGCTTCTCACTACGACTATGAAATCTGGCAGATGGACGTTAAAACCGCATTTCTAAATGGAAATTTAGAAGAATGCGTTTATATGGATCAGCCAGAGGGCTTCATTGACAGTGGGAGCAGCGGGAAAGCATGTAAATTGCTTAAATCCATATATGGGTTAAAGCAGACATCACGGAGTTGGAACATCTGTTTCGATGATGTCATCAAAGAGTATGATTTCATCAAAAATCCAGATGAACCTTGTGTTTATAAAAAGGCTGTAGGGAGAGCTGTCACATTCCTCGTATTATACGTGGACGACATTCTTCTGATAGGAAATGATATTCCTATGCTACAGTCGGTCAAATCTTTCTTATCACTGAGGTTCTCCATGAAGGACCTGGGTGATGCCATATACATTCTGGGCATAAGGATCTATAGGGATAGATCCAAAAGGTTATTGGGATTGTCCCAAACCAGGTACATTGACACCATCCTAAAAAGGTTTAGTATGGAAGACTCCAAGCGGGGTGCCTTACCCGCTTGCCATGGGGTCACTCTCTCCAAGGATTCTTGCCCAAAGACCGATGAAGAAAGAGCTCGCATGAGTGTTATACCCTATGCTTCGGCAGTAGGATCTATAATGTATGCGATGTTATATACACGCCCAGATGTAGCTTACGCACTTAGTGTTGTAAGCAAGTATCAATCCAACCCAGGAGAGAACCACTGGACAGCTGTGAAGAACATTCTAAAGTACTTGCGAAGGACTAAAGAATTGTTCTTGGTGTATGGTAATGGAGATCTCTAAATGGAGGCCTTTACCGATTCGAACTTCCAGAGCGATAAGGACGACAGCAAATCTATCTCTGGGTTTGTATTTAGCCTAAATGGAGGGGCGGTGAGTTGGAAGAGTTCCAAACAAGATACCGTTATAGACTCTACGATGGAAGCTGAGTACATTGCTGCAAATGATGCCGCCAAGGAAGCCGTCTGGATGAAGAAGTTCATCTCGGAGCTAGGAGTAGTTCCAACCATTATTGATCCAATACCTTTGTATTGTGACAATAATGGGGCTTTGGCGTTAGCCAAGGAGCCCATATCCCATCAGCGGTCCAGACACATCCTGAGGCGTTTTCATTTTATCCGGGAGATTGTAGATCACCGCGAGATCGAGATTAGAAGAGTAGACACAAAGAATAACGCTGCAGATCCATTCACCAAGGCCTTCCCTCAGCCGCAGCATGAGCGACTTTTTGAGATGTTGGGTATGAGATACGCCAATAACTGGCCTTAGTGCAAGTGGGAGAATGTTGGATATATGTATGCCCTAGAGGCCATTATATGATAGTGGATATATCTATACATGTATATATATATTCAGTATGCATTCTTGCTCGACATGATAGTATGCTATCTGGTTCTTCTTTATCTGACATGTTGTTTTGATCATGCTTTTATTCATTCATGCATGCTGATAAAGCCCTGAGGATATCGGCCCGACTACTCTGATTATGATGAAAATCATACTAGTGGGACATCTGTAGTATATAAGCATATCCTGGAAAATCCCCAGTCGTAGGTATATCGAGACGGGGCATCGATATACCAGAGTAGACTAGCGTATATGATACTAGACCCATACGATGGGCGATGAATGTTCCCACATTCATCGATGTTTGACATCAAGATCATATACGGGTGCTCAGTGGTGACTGGGTACACTGGACGGACTCACCGAGAACTCCTATATAGAATTATATCTATCGTCGGATAGCAGTTCTTAGGTGACACTGGTACAGGTTAGTCTGTAGACCCGAGATCGTCATGGAGTCTTGTGTGTTCTCCCACTGTATTTTGATTGCCACCCTACCACGGCTCTACTGAACCGTGAAAACAGGTGACCGTTGGGTACAGTCCCGAGACACACGAAGGCAATGAGAGATAGGAGGGGTTTCGTCTCTCCCGGTATTGGGAGTTGATGCTGTACTGTGCCCAACAGGTTATATCAGTAAGTCCCTGGCCAGGGCTGCTGAGATTTGCTGATAAGTGTTATCAGTAGTTTCCCGATCTGTTATAGACCATTCACCGGCAAGACTTATTGAGTTATTAGGGTCGACGTGACCATCCCTAGGCTCGATATGCAGCATATCTGACGAAGAGACCGGACTTTACGGTAGTGTTGCCGGTTGGCTCGATGGTAGTTGTAGCAGGTTCGCTTGTTTTTTTCTGATCGCTCAATACCCGGGTGGCCGTTACGTTTAGCTGACCGCTTGTGGCTTGGGGGTACCTGATATGATCATCACCCTCTGCCGGCGTATTGACGAGTCTTAGAGTCCCACAAAGGAGTTACCCAGTCCAGGCGAAACGTTGTGGTGCGCGTATGCGATATGCGCATGCACCCGATTAAAATGTGCGTATATGATACCGAACATTGATCGGGCGGCCTGTTTTTGCTGGGGTCATATGAGATATGACCGAATTGATAAATCAAGTGTTGATTTATCATCTAACCATTAGTTTTCTCACTGGAAACCATTCTAGTATATGATGGATCTATGCATGCATGTATGTTCTTCTTCTTTCTTTCTAGTTTCATGCACATATGGATGTGCATAGATATATACATACATACACCCATCCATCATGGTTGTTTACACATGGATATGGTGGCAATATGAGACTCACACCATGGATAAATCTTTTGATTTTTATTTGATTTAAGGTTTAAAACAAAATAGAAAAAGGAAAGGATAATCTTCACTTGCTTCTACACTCTTCTTTAACCTAACCATTCTCACCTACCCTTAACCTTGGATTAACCTTTCCTTACATGTTTTAAACCCTAATTAAATACCAACCAAAAGATTTAACCATGGTTTGAAGTGAGAAAGAATAAAATATAAAAGGATATATTTCATTTCTTTTCATGGTGATCACTTATCATCTCTTGTTAAAAAAAGAAAGCTACCATCTTCATCCTCCTTAACCATTTGCTCTCTAGTTTTCTCTAGTGAGTAAAACACACATAAAGAAAGGTTTTTGAAGTGAGATTCCGAAACACAATATCATTCTATACAAGTTTAGCCAACTTGTTTAGAGTGTTCTCTTCGATTCTCGAAGTTGCGAGCTTGGACGGGGAACTCGGGGTTGATCGTCGTGGACGTGAGAGGACTTCAAGAGGACCTTCTTCCAACACCCAAGACACCAAGGAGTCCAGCGAAAGGGAGCTACAAAGGTTGTAGTCTCGAAACCCTAGTTTTGTTCGCTTTAAGTTTCATAACCCTAATTTTCTAGGATCGATTACTTTGCATGCTTGTTTAGCACCACCAAAATCCAAACTTTGAGACATGTGATGCTTCAAAACTCATTATAGGGTGCTAGGCAAACCTAACACAATTGTCGAAATGGTTCGATGAACCTATCGTTTGGAAATATGACAATTGAACTCAACATTTTCAGGTTGGGGAATCAGCCCTCTGAACCTAATGCTCATATAGTAGACGTTTTCTCAATCCAGGAGATCACCACAGAGGAGTGTGAATTTGAGGAGTTTTTGTTCGATCATGATAACCTTAACGCCACTAGTGCGTTCCTCTTCGAACCTGCTGCTACTTCTGTGCCCGGCCATGACTACGAGTGTTTCACTTTCTCGAACGATCTTAGCCAGTCACCACCCGAGTTTGAATCCTTCGAATTTCCGGATGAGTTACCTGAACCATCCAACTCGGTCGCTTACACTCATTTTGAACCTTTGCTGGAATACTTTGAGTTTGAGACCTTTTCACCAATCTTTCCTTCAATCATTTCACCTCCAATGCTCGAACTCAAGCCTTTGTCGTCTCACCTTAAGTACGCTTACTTGGGTGAGAACGAGACCCTCCCTGTTATCATCTCGGCTTCTCTAGCTCCAGAGCAAGAGAAAACCCTTCTTGCAGTTTTGCACAGCAATAGGCAAGCTTTTAGCTGGTCAATGGCGGACATAAAAGGGATTAGTCCCCTGATTGTTGAACATCACATTCGTCTGATGGATGATGCCAAACCATCCAGGGATCCACAAAGGCGACTCAACCCAGTCATGAAGGAGGCTGTAAAAAAGGAGATCGTGAAGTGTCTGGATAGTGGTATCATTTACCCTATCTCTGATAGCCAGTGGGTTAGCCCCATTCACGTTGTCCCTAAGAAATCAGGCATAACGGTCATAACCAACGAGGAGAACGAGTTAATCCCTGCTCGCACCCAGACTGGGTGGCGAGTATGCATCGATTACAGAAAACTCAACACCGCAACGCGGAAGGACCACTTTCCTCTACCTTTCATTGACCAGTTGCTTGAACGATTAGCTGGACATGAGTACTACTGCTTTCTTGATGGCTACTCCGGCTATAATCAGATTCCCATCGCCGAAAAAGACCAGGACAAGACCACATTCACTTGTCCTTTCGGCACATTTGATATCGTCGCATGCCCTTTGGGTTGTGCAATTCGGCCGCTACCTTCCAGCGGTGTATGATGGGAATCTTCTCAGACATGGTGGAAAAATTCTTAGAGATCTTCATGGACGATTTCTCCATTTTTCGGCGACTCTTTTGATGAGTGTTTGCTGCATCTCGACGCTGTCCTTACCCGATGTAAGGACAAGAAGCTCACTTTGAATTGGGAGAAGAGTCACTTCATGGTGTGCGAAGGTATTGTCTTAGGACATATCATCTGGCAAATTGGCATTGAGGTAGATAAATCAAATATGAAGTCATTTCCAATCTCCCTCCTCCCCGATGCGTCAGAGATATCTGAGGCTTCCTTGGCCATGCCGGTTTCTATAGATGGTTCATCAAGGACTTTAGCAAGATTGCTAGGCCCTTGACTCTTTTGTTGGCCAAGGACACGCCATTCGACTTCAACTCGAGCTGTGTGACTGCATTCGGGTAATTAAAAAGCTCACTCACTTCTGCTCCCGTTCTTTCTTCTCCTGACTGGACGCACCCATTTGAGATTATGTGCGATGCATCCGACTTTGCCATCGGTGCTGTCCTTGAACAACACATCAACAAGATGCCACACGTAATCTATTATGCTAGCCGAACCCTAAACGACGCCCAACTGAATTATACAACAACCGAGAAGGAATTCTTGGCTGTGGTATTTTCTTTAGAAAAGTTCAGGCCCTACCTCATCGGCTCTCTAGTCATTGTCTACACAGACCATTCAGCTCTGCGCCATCTTTTTGCGAAGAAAGATGCAAAATCTCGGCTAATACATTGGATCCTCTTACTTTAAGAGTTTGACCTTGTCATCAAGGACAAAAGAGGATGTGAAAACGTAGTCGCCGACCATTTCTCACGACTTCCTTCTTCGCCGTCGCTTCAAATTCCGATCAACGACGTTTTCCCGGATTAACAGCTCTTGACAGTATCTTGCGAACCCTGGTTCGCAGATATTGTGAACTATTTGATCACAGGATTACTACCGACTGAATGGTCAAGTCAGGACAGACTTCGCTTCTTATCCTAAGTAAAACACTTTTACCTGGACGAACCCTATCTGTTCAAGTACAGTCCCGACTAGATTATTCGTCGGTGTGTCCCTGACAATGAATCCAAAAGTGTGCTGTCGTTTTGCCACGATCAAGCATGTGGCGGGCATTTTGGCCCCAGAAAGACATCCGAAAAGATCTTACAGTGTCGTTTCTACTAGCCACAACTCTTTAAAGACGCCCATGACTACTGCAAGACTTGCTCCCGGTGCCAACACTTAGGGCGGATATCCAGGAGAAATGAGATGCCACTCCAACCGATCTTGGTTGTAGAGATTTTTGATGTTTAGGGGATCGATTTCATGGGGCCATTTCCCAGCTCTTTTAGGAACTTGTACATCCTTCTCGCTGTTGATTATGTCTCTAAGTGGGTCGAGGTTGTGCCCAGCAGGACTAATGACAACAAGGTTGTCGTTAGATTTCTTAAGGAAAACATTTTCTCCCGCATCCCCGACCGATCATTAGCGACAACGGAACTCATTTCTGCAATAAGACTTTCGAAGCTTTGATGCGGAAATATTCCATTAATCATAAGCTATCTATGCCCTACCACCCCCAAACCTGCAGGCAAGCCGAAGTTTCAAATCGGCAAATCAAACAGATACTGGAGAAGACGGTTTTCAAGAATCGTAATGATTGGTCGTTGAAACTCACTGATGCCCTTTGGGCATTCAAACTGCTTATAAGACCGAACTTGGCATGTCTCCCTATCGGCTTGTTTACGGAAAGGCTTGCTGCCTTTTTGTGGAAATAGAGCATCGCGCATTTTGGGCGATAAAGGAGCCGAATCTGTCTCTCGAAGATGCGGGCAGCCATCGGAAGCTGCAGTTGAACGAATTGGGCGAGCTTCGGGATGAGGATTATGAGAACACAGTTGTCATTAAGAACCGAACGAAGGTATTTCACGATAAACACCTTTTGTGCAAAACATTCACACCTGGTCAACAGGTGCTGCTTTACGACACCCGGCTACATTTCCATCCAGGTAAGCTCAGATATCGTTGGAAAGGGCCATATTTTGTGCAGAATGTGTATCAGCATGGCGCTGTGGATTTGGAGAATCCAAAGGACGATTCATTTTTCAAAGTAAACGGACACAGACTAAAATCGTACCTTAGCGCCAAACCATCAGAGGAGCTCCTGGTCTTACAGGAGCCGGTTTACCCTACATAATCTTCCTCTACCAACCACTAAACTTCAGTTATCCAGCCAAAACAGTGGACACTGTTTCAAATAAATTTAGGGGTATGTATATACCATTTTGTATATATATGTTGATATTCTTGTCCGGTGCATATCCATTTTTATTATACTTCTTTTCTCTAAAAAACAAAAAAATTGTGTATATCTAACCGACAATTTTGACCCTTTAATGATTTCTTCATGCAACGACAGTGAGGACACTGTCCAGTTTAAGTTTGGAGTACGCTCGGTACGCATTTCTAAACTTCGCATTCATATGTATATTTTTGCATCTGCATATTAAAAACCATAAAAATAAAAAAAAATTCTAAAAACATTAAAACTTTTTCGTCAAGTTTGCTAGTGGGAGAACTCAGATTCAACATTTCAATGGTTTTGTTTGATAAGATAAGAATAACTAAATCTTATTTTTAGATTTTGAAAACCTGAAAGATAACCCTCCTTTGAAGTTAACTATAGCTGATATACGTCTTTACATCACACTACACGTATCGTGAGTTTTGGAAATTAGATGACAAGTTTATTATGTCTAAAACTTTTAAATGGATAAATGATTTTCTGAGGGTCAAATAGGTTTGTTCTGAAATAAGTAATATCAAGAATAGTTTATGAAGTGAAGTGAATATGAAGGGATGTTATTGATGCCTTAATTGGAACTAATTCTGAAAAATAACCTATCTGAAACTTGATTGGAATGATTACACACCTAACCCACTAAACATGTCTTTTCTCCAAAAAAATAACTGAACTGTCGGTTATATCTCTGTTCGCACTGAATCATCATGATTTTCACGCTAAATTGTCTTTTGTTTTTGGGCCAAGGTAACTTGAGTAATTAAGTTCGCTGGGGTGTCTCTACACCTAATGCCCTAAAGCCAACTGGTTTGAGTGCATTGGCCCAGAGCTCGTTAAGAAGTCTAGAAAGTCCAGATTAAAACAAAGTCAAGCAAGTGTTCTCTCCGAGTTAAAATTCTAACGGTTCTTTGTGTGAGATTAATCTTGACAAAAGACAGGTTTTTATAAAAAAATATTTCTAGCAGAGAAATGAAGGTTTTATTCTATGATAAAGACTATTGCACGTTCACAGAGGTGTGTATGAAATAAAAACAAGAAAAAGGTGGAGTGAAAAATAAGACCTAGTGTAACGTTTTGAAAATTGTTTCGGTGAAATTTCGGAAAATCGGTAAAATAAGAGGGCTTTCTGTAAAAAGTCAAAATACAAATATTTTTATTATAAAATTAAATATACATATTCTAGCTATGTAATTCCTAGTATTTGGTGTTTATTGAGGCACTGGTGAAATTTCAAATTTTCCGAAAAATTTTCCGAAATTAATTATTTGAATATTATTTTAAGCCGTCACTAATATATTTAATTAGGGAAAATTACAAATTGGAATGGATTGATACAAATTTTATAATTCATGACAAACTAAACTGACTTGTAAAATATTATTTTTGAAACGAAATCGTTTGCCAAAACGGTTTAGAAAATATTGATGAAAAGAGGCTTATTTGGTGAAATTAGCGTAAATGGTTTTGGGGGTATAATATTTATCTTTTTTTTTCACACCTCACATTTTTCCTCCCCTCCTTGGTTGAATTTTCAGCAGCCCCATTTCCCCCATGTCCCCACTTCTTTTGATAAAAGGAAATGAATAGAATAATTAGAGAAGGAATAGATATATGGGTATTGGTTTGACATTGACTTCCCCCCTCCCACTTTCTCAACCTCCCTCTCTCTCCTCACACCACTCAACCTGGCCGAGAATTCCCTTCCCCCTCAACAGAAGCAGCCCTCCCAAATCCCCTCCATTTTCCTTCAAAAAAATTCAACAAAAATCACACAAAAAGCCCATAAAATCAAAATCTAAATCCTACCCATTTTTACTTGACCATTCTAGTATGGATCTAGGGATCAAGATGGCATTTTGGGAGGCTGCATCTTGAGCTTGATCTCAAACATAGGAGGTATAATCTCATGCTTTTGTTAAATTTGTTGTCTAGTTGCTTTAATCTAAGTTAACTAAGTGCTTAATTAGGTTTTTGATGAGTTTAATTGCTTGATTAAAGATTTCAAGTTAGGGTTTTGTTTTGGAAATAGGTTGTGATAAATTGTGCATGGTTTAGTGATGTGGATTAACATCTTAAGTATTATAGAAAGCTAATCTAGTTGTTAATTCCAAAACATTACATATAAAATGCCCTAATTAAGTAATTTTGCTAACTAGGTTTTTGGAAAATTGTTAAATGCTTTAGATTAAAATATAATTATGATTTCATATCATTATAAATATTATATTGAGTGGTTTAATGCCTTTGATTCATGAAAATCCAAGCTAAATTGTTGTTTGCACATTTTTGCAATAAAATTGTTAAAATTTGGGTATATTGTAAACTAGAATTTTGGGGTTAATGAAATTTAATGAGATTAAATTATGGAAATTATTTTTATGACTTATTTAAGATATTTAATAAGTATTATGGCCACTAGAATTGTTTAAACGTCGATTTTTGTACTAAAACGGGTAATTTTTGCTTGCTAGATTTTCGGAAAAATGGCTTTTAATGTGAATTTGGGGTTTTTGTGAATTTTAACCTATTTGATATTATAATTAGACTTCGTGAATGCGTAATGAGTGTGTTTGGGTTTTTCTCGATGGTTTGACTTTTGTATATCGACATCGGGGGTTGGTTTGGCTATTCTTGCATGCGTAGGCGATAGGTTTTGACCTATGCGTGATACGCGTGCCGATTTGATTTTCGTATACCGTTTCGATTTCGAGTTTGGTTTTAATGAGATACGATGTGTTATGACATGTAGGTACCCCATGTGGACTTCGAGACGACGACAAGCGCGTGGTGACGTCGGCGCTGGCTAGCGAGGACCAGGTGAATATATTTATATCTACAGGGAGAAGTCGGGTCGATGGCGTATAGCACCCCCGCAGTTCATGGTGATGTATACGAATATGTATACACACATACATTTTGATTATTTATTGTTGAGTTTATAGATGATAAAGATAGATTTTAGGTGTGATTGGATAGGTATTAGTGTTGCGAAACCTTAGGGTAGTAGTTGCACAACACATACACACACACCCAAACTTGCATACATTCTTCTTTCATTTGTGATTATACGGGAATATGTATTTATGTGTTCATATGGGTATGGGACTATGTGTTCACATACTGGATTTGAGGATAGTGTTTGGGATTTGAGGTGAGTCGATGAGATTGATTGGAGACCGTGAGATCGGTGATATAGCAGGATTCGTATTTGAGATACGTCCTAATGTTATAGTGGATCTTGGGACAATGATACATGTGAAAAGTGTTATACATTGAATGGTGGACATGTGATCATGATATGAGATAAGATATGTTAAGATATTCATAATAGGTCGCATTAGGCGATGTATATCTCTTTATGACGATAATTGATGATGATATCGGTTCGTTTGAGACGTAGATCAGCAGTCAGATCATGATTAGATTGATGATATTAGTTTTGTACCAGACGTAGATCAATTCCCCGGATTATGATCTTTGATAAAGAGCATACCAATTGAATAAATTGATGAATTTGATACTGACCGGTACCCAGATTTGGGGATGCCGTACGACAGATTTACGTACGAGCTATATATTGATGTTTGATCCGCACTCTTGACATGGGAATAATTGATTATAGATATGGTATCAGATGTGATATTATTGAGGCGGGATCACCGACTAATATACATATATGTATCGACTCAGATGTTAGGCGGTCTCCTTACTTTCAATTACCTGTTAGCTTAGCCCTATAGTTTAGTGCAGTTGTTAGACTAGGTTTATATTAAATGCAGATTAGTTATTATTGTGTCTAGTATTCAGCTCCCGCTCTTTATTGTTGTTCGCTCTGCATCGCATACTTACATTGCTATTTCATATTGCATTATTGATATTACGCTGCAAGGACACCAGCACCATTACCGATGATGCGTATGTACCACGTACACTTACTTGCCGGCTCACACACATCTTCATCGGTAATTGCCATGTCACGTACACCTTAGAAAATGCTATTGCTTAACTTAGCTTGTTAGTTAGTAGTTTGACATGATATTAGTGCACCTACCTTATATGCCAGTTTAGACATTGTAGTAGGTACTTGTCACTTAATGCATACTGTTATTCATTGTTATGCCGCATTCATAGATTTTCATGCCTATATTCATGGTTTTATGTGCTATTGGTGATTTGGATTCGGATTTCATGAGATTTCTTGGATTTGGAGGAAAACCGCAAAAACATAAATAAACTTCTTCTCTCTTTCTCTTTTTAATAAAAAGTGCGGTTTTCTTATGATGTATGAGTCATCCACCATGAGTTTGCTGATGGATTTCGAGACCCAAGTTCGAGGAGTGGAGGAACCGTTTCGGGTACATGGTGGACCCGGTGCAGTATCCCGGGGCAAGAGGATCGCAGATGATGGCGTTGAGCCTGGCAGGGGAGCACTACCGACCGGTGATTTTACCCGACACGTCGGATATCCGGAGGATACCATCGTGGTCTTGAGATTGATGGTAGGGGCCGGTCTGGACTGACGGTGCCCTAGATAGTGAGATTGAGACATACAGAGATATCAAGATATTTGGATATTTGTTTTGTGTTGATACTAGGCACTGTTTTTGCTGATTTCATTTATGATACCTCGTTTTTTAAAAAGATACAGAAATCTCATTAATTTATGAATGCAGTTTTCTTCTGTACATGCATTCTGTTTCATGCATTCATACATCATCCATATGATATATTGCTACCTGAGGCACTGACACGGGCACATGGGGTTACACTCGGGTTAGATATTTACCCTAGCCATTGTTTAGGCTGCATGTTATATATATTTGAGGTCATATTATGATCTTATGACCTAGGGTTGCATTGTTCATGCGATTTCTGTCCGTAGATGTTTTTCTACTCACGAATTGACAACTCACCCCCGTTGTGCCACAGTTTCTTGCAGGTTTTCCCGTATAAGTTTCATTACCGCTTTGCTGGCACTGCTTCTTTCGGGTGACTTGCTAGTAGGTGGGTTTATTAGTATCCTACCTATCATATTACTTTGTATGATATTATTCAGTTGTATCTAGTAAATTCCATCAACCAAACATGTATTTATTTTTGAGATAGAGACCAGTGATGTTATTCTTTTGACCTTAGAGTCGCGCGTTATATTTCTGTGGATTTCTTGCTGTTTTGAGTTTCCTTTTGAGTTTTGATCCTCGCCCTTGGCGTTGTATATTATATTGCTTGTGTGGTTGTGACCGTCGATTGACGAAGAGCTAGCTCCCGCTTGGGGATGCCTTTTTTTGATTTCGTATACTATTCATGTTGTTTCTCGTTTGTGGGCCAGTATTTACAAAGGAGACTCTGCCAAAATTTTCATGAAATATTTGATATTTTTAAAAACGCATAATTCGGCTTATGCTATTAAAACTACTTGATTTAAATTGGTTTTCCTTCACTCTACTACTTTTCTTGGTTTTGATTTCTGGGTTTTCGGCTTACTTAGATTACATACGCCTCGAGACGTTCGTAGTTTAAGTGCCGGTCATGTTCCGTACTTTCAGGACGTAACAAAGTTGGTATCAGAGCGTTAGCTTTTACCTTCGGAGCGTAGGATGACCCTTGGTTAATGGAATAGGTGACTAAAGTAGAGTGACGCACTTTGGTATGTTCCGTGGCATATTTACGATACGCTACTCCACTTAAGGAGCCTTAGGATGTACATTTCTTTGCTCAGTATCATATTCATTCCTGATCTAGCCTCATCGATACCAGTTAAGGTTTTGCTGCCACGATTACGGGCAGGGAGACCTACAGCTAGAGTTGCGGTCAGCGCGAGCTCGTTACGAACGAGGACTGACCAGGGCGTGATTCCGGCGACACACGATTGCAGAGACGTGTCTTTTTATGTTGTTTTTGCGGCATGAGCGTTTGATAGATCGCTTTTACGAGATTTCTCGGACGTGCCGATCAGTACTAGAGGATTGAGCCACCGATAGAGGCCAGCCAGATTTTGATGACCGTTGGTGTATTGCTTATTCGTGATGATTGAGGCACGATTTAGCGTGCAGACGAGTGAGCTAGTTATTGCTGCGGATGACGAGATATCGTCCTGGTGTTGGTGCTATTGCAATACGAGTTGTACTAAGAGCTGATAGAAGGTCGCTAGTCACCAAGGATAAATGACTAGGACATGTGGTTCGTTCGCTACCTTGAGGCGAGGTCATCAGATAGATTGATTCTAGCTAGAGACAACTTCACACGGAGACGTTGAGAGTCGACGGAGACGATCGAATGTCAGAAACATGTTATTCCAAAATTTAAAGTAATCGGAAAGACATGCAGGAAATTCTATGGACCGTCTAGAACAATAAAACCCTAACTCGACTTAATGACCGTGTGAAAGCCTTTGAACCTTAGGGTTTGCGGCAGTTCCGCGGCGCCATTAGTGAGGCTTGGGTTTGCCCTTCTACGGCCGGACCGTCGATGTTGTGGTACGTACTCGATATTGTTAAACTGTACCCAAGATGTTGAGCTCTTGGGCGATTATGAGGTTTTAACAAATCGATAAGATGGTTCGACTTCATTCGGATTCCAGGTGGTGAGATGCATTTCTTTGGAGACTCCAGATACGGGGATAGCCGTAGGAGCTCAGTCCATACAGCCACGACGAGACGAGTTCGAAGCAGTCGACATTAGAGAAAGTGGAGTAAGAGGTTCGTACGAGATCTTGTTGAGACGGAGTTCCACTCCGTCGACATCAGAGATGCGATACGCATGCCGAGGCATTGTGCTTGGATATACCTTCCAGAAGGAGTCGCGATGAGTATGCAGCCATTCCGGAACAAGAAACAGATTTAGTAAAGGACGATGACTTCCGGACAGTTCGGCAAAGACGTGATTTCGGAGAGACCTCAACAAGAAATTTCTGGAATAAATTACGAGAAGACTTGGACCCAGGAGTGGTCATGTTACGCACACCGGCAGGCCAGAGTTCAGGATCGCTGACGAGACATGCTATGAGTGACCACGACAGTTGGCTAGAGATTCTTGGAGGATGTGCTTGAGCGGGACTATTCCTCCATACTTAATTTTGGTATTTTGAGCGATATATTCGCATGATTTGGTTTTGATGATTGAGTTTCATGATATCGTTTTCATGTGCCATAGATGCACCTACTAAGTATTTACGATTTTTGCATAGTTGTTGGACTTGAGATAGTTTTCGTGCCTTGGTTTCTCATGTTTGTGATTATATGGATTTCATACAGTTGAGTTGATTTGTGCGTATATATGCATACGATTTGGTTTTTGCACTCGGTATAGTTTACATATGCTTGCAGTGCAGTGATACGCATTTTGTGCACTTAGATGCACTGGAGTTCGATTTCGTTTGTCATGCTCGATATTGGTTTTGTGCACCTGGTAGGATTTTGCGCATGTTCAGCGCTTGACATTGGATTTCACGATTTCGTGTATGGTAGATGCACCTGCCTTGGATTTTCACGCATGTTGAGCGCATGTTTTGAGATGCGATTTTGGTGCACACCAGATGCACTAAATCGATATTTTTCGTGCATGACTGATGCACCTGATTTTACTGTCAGGCACACGCGTTTCCTGCGACAGATGCTTCGTGCACACCCGATGCACTTAGATCTTGTTTCTGTGCACTTGTATGGCACGTATATGGATTTTGATTTCCATGCGCACCAGATGCACGTAGTATTCATACGGGTATTTTGGGATTGATTTCTTATAGAGCAGTATGTTTTTATGATATTTGCTATGTGCTTTCGTACTGAGCAGGACTAGTCAGAGGACAGTACCTGAATGTATTTTGTATGCATTGATAGCTATCGAAGGGAATTCCAAAAAGCGAGCTATAGTCTCAGTATTTACCTACGTGTCTGATATGACACGAAACGTTTAAAACAATGAAACTCATCTAAATTGTTTCCTAAAACGGCAGAACATATATTTTAAACAAAAGGTATATATGTATATGGTTATTTTCTTATGATAGACGTCCGCCACTGTGCAGTGTTATGCGCATTGCACAGTGACTTTAAGAGATTTAGCATGCATTTCCTTCAGATATTTACATATATAGATTTGATATTTATGTGTATAGTTTCGAGTTATATCATATTGGTTTTGGTATTGGATTTGACATTTGTGTCCTTACCATGACTCCGATGATTGCGGGATGCTTGAAAGTGTTTTGATTTTGAGTTATATGCTCATTTTTCATGCGCATGCGCTGCGCTACGATTTGTTTTATGTATTTACGATTTTGGAGTCCCGACGACTCGATAGTTTTGCTTAGATGTTTTAGTATTTGGGGGGAGTTTTAATTTAAATTCGGGGACCGAATTTCTTTAAGGGGGGAAGATTGTAACGTTTTGAAAATCGTTTCGGTGAAATTTCGGAAAATCGGTAAAATAGGGGGTTTTCTGTAAAAAGTCAAAATACAAATATCTTTATTATAAAATTAAATATACATATTCTAAGTATATAATTGCTAGTATTTGGTGTTTATTGAGCCACTGGTGTAATTTCAAATTTTCTGAAAAATTTTCCGAAATTAATTATTTTAATATTATTTTAAATCGTCACTAATACATTTAATTAGGGAAAATTATAAATTGGAATGGGTTGATACAAATTTTATAATTCATGACACACTAAGCTGACATGTAAAACCTTGTTTTTGAAATGAAATCGTTTGCCAAAACGGTTTAGAAAATATTGAAGAAAAGAGCCTTATTTGGTGAAATTAGTGTAAATGGGTTTGGGGGTATAATATTTATCTTTTTTTTTTCCACACCCACACTCACACCCCACATTTTTCCTCCCCTCCTTGGGTGAATTTTCAGTAGCCCCATTTCCCCCATGTCCCCACTTCTTTTGATAAAAGGAAATGAATACAATAATGAGATAAGGAATAGATATATGGGTATTGGTTTGACTTTGACTTTCCCCCCTACTTTCACCACCTCCCTCTCTCTCCTCACTCCCCTCAACCTGGCCGAGAATTCCCTTCCCCCTCAACAGATGCAGCCCTCCCTAAATCACGTCCATTTTCCTTCAAAAAAAATCACACAAAAAGCCCACAAAATCAAAATCTAAATCCTACCCATTTTTACTTGACCATTCTAGTATGGATCTAGGGATCAAGATGGCATTTTAGGAGGCTACATCTTGAGCTTGATCTCAAACATGACAGGTATAATCTTATGCTTTTGTTAAATTTGTTGTCTAGTTGCTTTAATCTAAGTTAACTAAGTGCTTAATTAGGTTTTTGATGAGTTAATTGCATGATTAAAGATTTCAAGTTAGGTTTTTATTGTGGAAATGGGTTGTGATAAATTGTGCATGGTTTAGTGATATGGATTAACATCTTAAGTTTTATAGAAAGCTAATCTAGTTGTTAATTCCAAACCATTACTTATAAAATACCGTAATTAAGTTATTTTGCTAACTAGGGTTTTTGGAATATTGTTAAATGCTTTAGATTAAAATATAATTATGATTTCATGTCATTATAAATATTATATTGAGTGGTTTAATGCCTTTGATTCATGAAAATCCAAGCTAAATTGTTGTTTGTACATTTTTGCTATAAAATATTTAAAATTTGGGTATATTGTAAACTAGAATTTTTGGGTTAATGAAATTTAATGAGATAAAATTGTGGAAATTATTTTTATGACTTATTTAAGATATTTAATAAGTATTATGGCTGCTAGATTTGTTTAAACGTCGAGTTTTGTACTAAAACGAGTAATTTTTGCTTGCTAGATTTTCGGAAAAATGACTTTTAAAGTGAATTTTGGGTTTTTGTGAATTTTAACCTATTTTATATTATAATTAGTGTTCGTGAATGCGCAAATGAGTGTGTTTGGGTTTCTCGCAATGGTTTGACGTTTGTACAGTGACATCGAGGGTTGGTTTGGCTATTCTTGCATGCGTAGGCGATAGGTTTTGACCTATGCGTGATACACGTGCCGATTTGATTTTCGTATGCCGTTTCGATTTCGAGATTGGTTTTAATGCGATACGGTGTATTATGACATGTAGGTATCCCATGTGGACTTCGGGATGACGACAAGCGCGTGGTGATGTCGGTGCCGGCTAGCGAGGACCAGGTGAGTAGAATTTTATTTACAGGGAGAAGTCGGGTGGATGGCGTATAGCACCCCCGCAGTTCATGGTGATGTATACGAATACGTATACACACATACATTTTGATTATTTATTGTTGAGTTTATAGATGATAAAAATAGATTTTAGTTGTGATTGGATAGGTTTAGTGTTGCGAAACCCTAGGGTAGTGGTTGCACTACACATACACACACCCATACTAGCATACATTCTTCTTTCATTTGTGCTTATACGGGAATATGTACTTATGTGTTCACATGGGTATGGGACTATGTGTTCACATACTGGATTTGAGGATAGTGTTTGGGATTTGAGGTGAGTCGATGAGATTGATTAGAGACCGTGAGATCGGTGATATAGCAGGATTCGTATTTGAGATACGTCCTGATGTTATAGTGGACCTTGGGACGACGATACATGCAAATAGTGTTATACATTGAATGGTGGACATGTGATCGTGATATGAGATCAGATATGTTAAGATATTCATAATAGGTCGCATTAGGCGATGTATATCTCTTTATGACGATAATTGATGATGATATCGGTTCGTTTGAGGCTGTAGATCAGCAGTGAGATCATGATTAGATTGATGATATTTGTATTGTACCAGACGTAGATCAGTTCCCCGGATTATGATCTTTGATAATGAGCATACCAAATGAATAAATTGATGAATGTGATACTGACCTGTTCCCATATTTGGGGATGCCGTACGACAGATTTACGTATGAGCTATATATCGATGTTTGATCTCCACTCTTGACATTGGAATAATTGATTATAGATATGGTATCAGATGTGATATTATTAAGACGGGATCACCGACTAATATACATATATGTATCGACTCAGATGTTAGGCGGTCGCCTTACTTCAGTTAGCCTGTTAGCTTAGCCCTATAGTATAATGTTGTTGTTAGACTAGGTTTATATTAAACGCAGACTAGTTATTATTGTGTCTAGTATTCAGCTCCCGCTCTTTATTGTTGTTCACTCCGCATCACATACTTACATTGCTATTTCATATTGCATTGTTGATATTATGCTGCTAGGACACCAACACCATTACCAATGATGCGTATGTACCACGTGCACTTACTTGCCGGCTCCCTCATATCTTCATCAGTAATTGCCAAGTCACGTACACCTTAGAAAATATTATTGCTTGACTTAGCTTGTTAGTTAGTAGTTTGACATGATATTAGTGTACCTGCCTTATATGCCAGTTTAGACATTGTAGTTAGTACTTGTCACTTAATGCATACTGTTATTCATTGTTATGCCGCATTCATAGATTTTCATGCCTATATTCATGGTTTTACATGCTATTGGTAATTTGGATTCGGATTTCATGAGATTTCTTGGATTTGGAGGAAAACCGCAAAAACATAAATAAACTTCTTCTCTCACTTTTAAATAAAAAGTGCGGTTTTCCCATAATGTATGAGTCGTCCACCATGAGTTTGCTGAAGGATTTCGATACCCGAGTTCGAGGAGTGGAGGAACCATTTCGGGTACATGGTGGACCCGGTGCGGTACCCCGGGGCAAGAGGATTGCAGTTGATGGCGTTGAGCCTGGCAGTGGAGCACTACCGACCGGTGATTTTACCCGACACGTCGGATATCCAGAGGATACCGTCGTGGTCTTGAGATTGATTGTAGGGGCCGGTCTGGACTGACGGCACCCAAGATAGTAAGATTGAGACATAGAGAGATATCGAGATATTTGTTTCGTGTTGATGCTATGCACTGTTTATGCTGATTTCATTTATGATACCTCATTTTTTAAAAAGATATAGAAATATCACTAATTTTTGAAAGCAGTTTTCTTCAGTACATGCATTCTGTTTCATGCATTCATGCATCATCCATATGATATATTGCTACCTGAGGCACTGACACGGGCACATTGGGTTACACTCGGGTTAGATATTTACCCTAGCTATTGTTTAGGCTGCATGTTATATATATTTGAAGGCATATCATGATCTTATTACTTAGGATTGCGTTGTTCATGCGATTTCTATTCGTAGATGTTTTTCTACTCACGAGTTGGCAACTCACCCCCGTTGTGCCGCGGTTTCTTGCAGGTTTTGCCGTATAGGTTTCATTACGGCTTTGCTGGCACTGCTTCTTTCGGGAGACTTGCTAGTAGGTGGGTTTATTGGTATCGTACCCATCATATTACTTTGTATGATATTATTCAGTTGTATCTAGTAAATTCCATCAACTGAACATGTATTTATTTTTGAAATAGAGACCAGTGATGTTATTCTTTCGACCTTAGAGTCGCGCGTTATATTTCTTTGGATTTCTTGCTGTTTTGAGTTTCCTTTTGAGTTTTGATCCTCGCCCTTAGCGTTGTATATTATATTGCTTGTGTGGTTGTGACCGTCGATTACCGAAGAACTAGCTCCCGCTTGGGGATGCCTTTTTTTTGATTTTGTATACTATTCATGTTGTTTCCCATTTGCGGGCCAGTATTTACAAAGGAGACTCTGCCGAAATTTTCAGGAAATATTTGATGTTTTTAAAAACGCATAATTCGGCTTATACTATTAAAACTACTTGATTTAAATTGGTCTTCCTTCACTCTACTACTTTTCTTGGTTTGGATTTCTGGGTTTTCGGCTTACTTAGATTACGTACGCCTCGAGACTTTCGTAGTTTAAGTGCCGGTCATGTTCCGTACTTTCGGGACGTGACACCTAGTTTCCTGTTAAGGAAGATAGAAATTCTGAAATTGAAACCTTACTGGAAAACAAAACTTGAAAAATACTTAACTCTTTACAAAACTTATGTGATCCTTTTAAAGTTTTTATCTAGGCTTTATTGTGACTCTAATCGATCCTTCTGGAACTTAACGACACTATTTGCACTGCACGTTAAGACATATAAAATCTTAAGTTAAATAAGAAGCAAGGTGTGAAAAATAAAGGTTCGATAGTCTAGACTTAGGTTAATAGAATTGTTATTTTCTGAAACAAAACCTTAGGGTTTGAATCATAGTTATTTTGCAAAACTAGCTTGACCGGATTTTGTGGGTAGTATCCGCTGAAAACCCACAGGAGACATCACTCCTCCTACTAGAGACACCTAGAGCTTTAACGGTTTGTTACACATGCTCAGTGCAATCGCGTTCCCTGTGAAAGTGAGGTTAGGAATTTTTGTGAATAAATTAGCTTTGCTCGGGACGAGCAAATGATAAGTTTGGGGGTATTTGTTCATATCAGATTTTTTCATTTTTATACCGCCCAATTTTTATCCCATTGCTTATCGGTAGGTACTCTTGAGCCATGTTTGCTAGTTAGTTGCAGGATATAGGTTCTCAGCTCAAAACAGTGAAATTCATGGAAAAACACGACAAATTCCGGATTACTGCCAACCACAGATAAAACACGGGTCTCCGCTCTCTGTCCGTATGTTGCCGCACACCAGTTTAAGGGACAAAATGGAAAATCGATATCATTTTCATGCACAAAACACAATGGCAACACAAGATCCAACATGTCTACACGGTGATGAAGAAAAATCATGGCAACAGATCCACATCACATCACCTTTTGATCTACTGAAATTGTGGAAAAATTGTGAAGAGCTTCTGATAAAAAACATATAACACACTGAAGAGTACAGAAGACCAGGTAAAACCACAAAACTTGAGGAGCCAATTCCACTATATGGCCGCGGATCCGCGGCCAACATGGGGTCTAGGCCATGGATCCGCGGCCATATGGGCTCGGCAGAAGGTCAACTTTTGGGGGTATTTTCGTAATTTCATCTTATGGCAGATTGTTGCCCTAGGTTTCCAGTTTTCTGCCTACAAATAGCCTAGAACATTGCCAAGCCAAGGGTGCTTAATTCTTGTATTTGGTTTTAGATATACTTTGTTGTTCTTCTTCCCTTTTTCATCTTTTCTCCATTATAATCTTATAGTGAGGTTTCATGAGTGAGGTGATGAATAAACGAGTTCTTTTTGTTATCATGCTTGTCTTATTATGTTGTTAATTATAATTGCTTGTATTTTTCATTTGCTAATCTAGTTGTTGTTATTTGTTGTTTGTTTCTTTCTTGTCCTCTTTCTCTTTATCCGTAACAACAATGATGCTTAAGCTTGATCCTCGCCAAAGTGAGGTCTCAAATACCTAGTTGTAATCTCCTAATCTCTTTCTATCTATCTTCCTTGTTTTGTTGTATTTTCTTTTTCTTGTTATGGGTGAGTAGTTTTCTAATTTGTTAGGGTAGGATAAGAAAAGTTTGAGAGAAGGAAATCTCTCTCACTCTTTCCTTGCCCAACATCTTAATTCGGACTCCCGTTAATTGAACCACAATCTGCTCCCTACGGCACCCTATCCTACATGATAACTGTGATTCCTTAGTGAGACCGGTTGTGGTTGAATTAACCGGAGGTTAAGGCTAAGAGCCAAGAACGGACGGACAAGCACTAAAAGGAAGAACTTAAGTGTTGGAAAGCCTAGCTTATACTCGCAAGTTCCTTCCTAGTCGTGCTAATCCCCGTTGTTGCCGATTACCGTAACACCAATATTAAGAGTTGCAATGAAAGAAGTGATCGACTCCTAACTCAAACTAACCTAATCCTAACCCTAACAAGCTCTCTTTATATAATATTTTAGCACATAGTTAATCTCAAACAAGCCTGGACATTTAGACTTAGCTCGTTAAAGCACATAGAAAAAGATTCCCATCTCCCTGCGGATGACCCGTACTCAACCGGCTAGCTACAAGCGAAACCGACTTGATTGCGGTAATAAACTTGAACACGCAAAAACTCTAACAATCAATAGCTTGTGTTAGTGTCTCCTGGACGTAGATCTTCTTCGGCCTCGAAGTCTTCGAAGCAAGCATTTTCGTTTCTTCATGGGAGACTCTCTAGAGTCCGGAGTTCACGATCGCAGCGAAATGGACTACTTCTCGGAGCTATTGAAGTGAAGAACCTGTCTACATAGGTCGTATTCCTTGCTCACTAGACTTGCAAAGTATTTGCATTTATATTTCCGTCGATTTCTAGTTAACGATTCTAAGTTAGGGTTGACTAAAACGGTGAAAATTTGAATTTTGCATGGACGATGCCTCCCGAAATCTTTCTGCCGTCTTAGGTAACGCTGCAGTGGTATCAGAGCCATGCTAGAAATTTATACGGATTTTGTTAATATTACGAAACCGAAATACTCCGAAACTTGAAACACGAAAATCATGTTTCTGTCGATTATAAATATTTGTCAAAAAAAATTTAAACAAGTATAGAGTGATGTATGTGATATATTATGAACACTGTGAAAATTTCAGGGGTCTCATGAAAGTTTGGACGGCCACCTACCCCATGATCTCGGCCAAATCCGAGCCCCTCCCGCTGAAATTTTTTGTGTGTTCCCTTGACATGGTTTTGATATTTCAGGTGTTGTTTATTTTTGCTAATTTTGCATGTGATGTAATCTTATAATATAAGAAATTGGAGTGTTCCATATTCATAGTTTTAACATTGTTTCGGGTTATTCACGTATTGTCTAGGCGAAGTTAAAAAGTTCGATCGAATGTCAAAAACCCATTTTTCCAAGTTTAACGTATTCGGAAAAATATGCAAGTGATTCTGTGGACCCTCGAGAAGAACGAAAACATAACTCGATTATGTGACCGTTAAAACCGCCACTGAACCCTAGGGTTTGTGGTAGTTTAGCGATATGACATGTGAGGCGTTGGTTTAACACTTCTACGGCTGGTTCATAGGTACTGTGGCATCTGCTGGGTATTACTGAATTATGCTCAAGTGTTGAGCTGTCGGGAAATTGTGGGACTTTGATGAATCAATCGAAGAGTTTATCGTCATCTGAATATTATGTGATGGGATACAATATTTGGAATCCACAATTAGTTATGAGATAACTAGTTTGAATGTTATAAATCTAGCAGTTTAGTCTCAGAAGATCGGTTGCCAGGCGATTTTGATGTGATCAAAAGTCCGTCGCAATCTCGTAGCGTACGCGGATACTCGTCGTATAACCTTATTATATAGAAACGCCCCATAACCCCGACTAAGTGACTGTAGGAGAACCCCATCGCCAAAAGCATCCGTTCAGGTGCTCGCGGCAGCGGTGTTCCACCTTATTGCACTTCGTCGAGGACATCAGGGGTGTGGCCGTGTACTAAAGTTTCCAACGAGCATTCGATCAGGATTTCGGGAATTTTGTTGAATTGCCCGACTAGATATTGAAAAGTATTTTCGATATCGAGGCTAAAATGTAGGGTTTATAATTGTTAGGAATGCGATATCTAAGGAATTCATTTGGTTAGGCGTGCGATGTCTAAGGAGGTTACGGATTCCAACTGTTGTACCTTTTCACTTTCTTTTCTACGACTGTAAGTGTAATATGTGGTGTATCGCCGGTTTCATTGCTATATGTCAATGACAATTGGGATACGCATATTTACTTACATCGATGACATGTGATGTTATGTGTTACTGTGATATGCTATATTCGATCGTCGTGTCTGAATAGCCCTGGCTTTTTTGTGAGATGGGGGTTTTTATTTTCATTCATATAAAACTCATTGTATGTAATATTATTTTATTGGGATACTTCCGGGTTGAGGATGATGTCACCATTGTATATTATTTACTTTTCCGCATTAGGATAGACCCAAGGCGGGGAGCACACGTAATCGGGTTCTAGGGTCCAGTGGGAAACCATCTCGAGGAGTCGAGATCGGGTCTCTTAACTCTAGAATTGTGTAATATATCAGAAAATCTAAAATATTATTTTTGGAATTTAATATTAAAATAATATTTTTCCCGAAAACTGCCCGACTTACGAAATAAGATTTTTCGAAAAAGGGTATAAATGTACACCAATAATTGTGAAATAAATGAAAATTAAAATGATTTATTCATTTAATAATATATTTATAGGATTTGGTATTTTTAAAATTTATTATATGCAATTTTGATAAAACCCCGATTAGTGCAGTGCTAATCGCGATTAAGAAAAATCCGCATTTCTACATCTTTCCATGGTTGGTGCTGTTGGAGATAGTGCCCTCAGAGTCAATTATTGGATCACAGGCACGTGATTGCAATGATTGAGGGAGGATCTATCCCGGTACGACAGTCTTACTCGTGATGATAGTATGCTATCTGGTTTACCTTTATCATCGTGTACTGCTTTAGGTGACCTGACAGGTCGCTATTACACGTTGATAGAGCCCCTAGGATTCTTGCTTGACTGCCGGCAGTATGAGGGCGATCATACAAGTGAGAGCTGGAGTCTATAGGCATATCCTTAAAAGGTCCTTAGTCGTGGGAGTTTCGAGACAGGGCATCGATTCTCCAGAGTAGACTAGTGTATACAGTCGAGACCCCGACGAGGGCGGTGGCCGGTCTCACAAGCCACTGGTGTCAGTTGGTTCACCTAAGATGTATACAGGTGCTCATTGGGTTTTGAGTACACCGGACAGGACTCGCCGGGAACATGCTAGTTGGTCTTATACCTGACGTCAGATAGCAGTTCCCAGGTGACATGTGTACATGTTAGTTCATCGACCTGGGGATCGTCATTTGTCTCGTGTGAGTTCCCACTGTACTTTGATTACTACCCTACCACGGCTCAAAGGAGTCGTGCAAACAGGTTTTAGTTGGGTACAGTCCCGAGCCACATGGAGGCAGTGAGCGGATCTTCAGGGGTTCGTCTCTCCCGGTATTGGGGGTGAGGTCGCGCTGTGTCTAGGAGAGCCATTACACAAAGTCCTTGGCCAAGGCAGGAGATTTACTGGTAGGTATTCCAGTAGTATCTAAGGGTGTTCTGGGCTACACTCCGACACGACTTGTACCGCTTTTGGGGGTCTGACTTTTACCCACCCCCTAGGCCCGACATGCGATACTCATAGACGAACGGACCGGACTGTACGGATATTGTCGCTGACAGGCTCAGTAGGGTGTCAGGATGAGTTCACTCATCGACGTCCCTTTTAGTCAATAGCTGGTGGCCCGTTACGTATTGGCTTATACCTCTGACGTGCTAGTGGTTAAATCCACAGTCATAGTATTGACGAGTCTTTAGAGTCCACCACACTTTCAGTTACTCAAGCTTTCGGGCGAAACGCTGTAGAGGCCGTATGGAGATATGGCAGGGTCCGATCAGATACGTGCGGTATTGCACGGATCAGGATCGGACAGCTTTGTACTAGTGGCCGTATGGATATATGGCAAGGTTCGATCAGATACGTACGGTATTGCACGGATCAGGATCGGACAGTTTTTACTAGCCGGTTTTGGTTTAAGCCGGTCCTAGTTTAGTACAGTGTAGATTTTGTCTCATTGCATTTGTATCCGGACGGAATACAGATGCGGGTGTGTATGCACAGTATCGGGGTTTTCCTGTAATTTATTACGGGACCAGTTTTCTGGAGTTGCCAGTTTGCATTCCGTTCCGGCCGGTTTTCCTTTGTTCTTTCCCGGCCGGACTTTTCCGATGGAGGGGGTTATTTGCAATTGTGCAAATAACATTTGTGGAGGGGGTTTCTTGCAAAAGGTTTTATTATGATAGCTTCATTTCTTTTGCTCCATGCTTTTGCATTAATGGTGATTTGAGAGGGTATGGTTTGCATGTAAGATTGTGATGATTATGTCTAGGATGTGGTCACCTCTTTTCACTTCCTACACTCACCTCCCTTCATGCTTCATAATCTTTGCTCCACCATTTTCTAAGGATGAGAGTTTTCATTAGAAAAGATAGAAGAAGAAAAGAAGAAGAAGAGAGCTTCATCTTTGAGAGAGTAGGATTCTTGATCTCATTTTTCATGTTGAGAAAAATGCAAGCACCATTTTTCTTATCTTGTTTCCTCCATCATCTTCAAATGGCAACCACCCCAAAAGAGACTACGATTCTACACTACACTTCCTACAGCATATCTTGGACGCGTCGGCTAGCCTACTTCGCGCCCGAGTTGCCTCGGTATTGAGGTGGGAGCCCGTATAAGTACCCGGCTTCGTGGTGCCCTTTCCGACGAGGAGGAGACGGACGGAGATCCCGCGAGGAGATCGGAGTGGAGATGAAGACCGGAGGACTCGGATCAGTCGGTATATCTCTAACCCATCCTCTTGTTAGCTTAGACTAGTTTAATGGCACGATCCGGGGTTTAGTGCGCGGTGGTGCCGGTTTGCTAAGTCCACAAAATTAAAGTTTATCACCGTTTCCGCATTCCGGCGTCGGATTGACGGCCGGGACGCCGCCGTGCACTTACAGTGGTATCAGAGCCTCGCCATTAACTTCGTCTAGCTTTGTTTAATGTGTTTTACGTTTCCAATCGAACAAAATCCCGAAAACGCGTTTTTCAAGCACATCAGTTTCTGTCGAATTTTTTTTGAGTCCAAAAATTTTTCAGGTTGTCTCAGAGTGATGTGCAGGGAAATATAAGCATACTGTAAATATTTGGTAGCATGAACTCTCCATACCACCGCGGAACCGCGGCCAAACCCCTGCTTGGGCCGCGGTTCCGCCGCAATGTTAACTGTTCATGCCCCCAAAACTTTGCAGAATGTTCCTGAGTTAAAAATGTGGTTTCTGGGAGGTCAATTTTGGGCCCATAATTTCTGTGAGTGCTACAGTATTGTTTGGGGGCCCACTTGTTAAGTTTGATCGATCGGATATTTTAAACACATTATTTCACAGTATTTACATTATATCTGCGACCGTGAATGTCACTCGATCGGTAAATCCGGTCTAACTGCTATAGCCCGGTTAGATGGATTTGCGAACGTGACTTTCACGTTGATGTTCTATGTTTATGCTGTGATGTTGCGGATCGGTCGGGGGGGATAGCCTGGATGCAATGCTAGTACAGTGCTGTTGTATTATGTACATTTGATATTGCGGGGCGAGCGTCCGACATGTGGACTGCCGTCACCGCCTGATTGTATTATTCTTTTAGGGCACGACCTGGTTGCGGTCGATGTACCCGTTGTATGTATATTTTACTTTCTGTACTAGGGTTACCCCGCGGAGGGGTGCACGGATAGCCGGGTTCTTGAGGGCAACGGGCCCGCATCTCAGGGCATTGAGACGGAGGGGCTTCAGTCTGGAATTGGCGGGCTATTCGCCGCACTCGTAAGGGGTACAGGTTGACCCAGGAGGGGTGCCCAAGTTACCGGATTCCGTGAAGTGCTGGGTGGTCCATTCACGGTGCTGAAGGGGGCTACCTCGCTTCTGGTTTTGGCGGGTGACTTGCCGCGCCCGTAGGGGTCTAGGATTTCATTGCACAGGCTATCCACACGACCAGGGGAACATCGGGTTTCAGCAGTGGCTCTGTGAAACCCGGGGATCCCAGATATCTGTATTGTTCTGTGATGCTGTACATTTCTGTGATGTTGCATTTTATTCACGCCTTGAGCGAAATATAATATATTGGTATATATATTAGTAGATGTTGTATATGTTTTTCATCCGCGCTAGTCCAGTCCCCGCTCTGCCGTTAGTCAGCTAACCTAACGGGTGATGACGGGACCCAGTGGCGAATGCGGATGGCATATACGTACGTCAGTATATTTTCGTTCTTTGTGGTGTGATCCATTGATGGGACTGCGCTGATTCGGATCAATGCAAGTTAAACAAACCTAATCTGATGTTGTTGGAACACTTTTCAAAAAGCTGTTATTGCAAGGACGTTCACTTTTGTTTTGCATCGTGGTATTCATTTGGAATATCCTGCTCCTCAGTCGACGAGGCAAGGGCCGAGATCCCTTCACCGGGAGTGACCCCTTGGACAGAAGTTTGCGTCAGGGCATTAACTTCACTATAGCCGATTACTTTTGCTTTGCACCGT
The DNA here is from genome assembly GCA_030015575.1 of Agapanthus africanus. Classification (NCBI taxonomy): domain Eukaryota; kingdom Viridiplantae; phylum Streptophyta; class Magnoliopsida; order Asparagales; family Amaryllidaceae; genus Agapanthus; species Agapanthus africanus. The sequence continues at coordinate 659,344,112 of CM057341.1, forward strand.
GGTATTCAGTTGGAATATCCTGCACCTCATTCTACGGGGAAAGAGCCGAGATCCCTTCACCGGGAGTGACCTCTTTAGTAAAGGTTTTCGTCACTATATTTTCTAAAAAGCTATCCGTTCCTTCGACGATATCAAGTTCATTACGTTAAAGGTTTTCGCCAGAAACCATTCGTAGCCCTCCGTCGTTTCATATGGGTAGTCAATAGTATTCAAGCTGTGTATGTTGGCCAAAGTCAAGGCACAGTGATTGGTAGCTATTGGGTATTCATATACAGCATAGATAGATGTGTTGGTTTGGGGCAGTCGTACTACCATTTTGGCCCAAGTCAAGGGTATGTACGGGTGGGCTCAAATTAACCTGGAGAATGACGGGTTGAACTTGACATGTGACTTATGATATGTTGGCCAAAGTCAAGGTCATAAGAGCATGGGGTAAAAATCACATCGGGAGTTTCAAAAGAACTGAAACTTGCCAGGTATGCGCATACCTTCTGGAGTGTGATGACGTGAGCGGATTCCGTCACGTTATCATGCGGTGATAGTTGGATCCCGATTCCCACTGATGAGTTGGTTTACTCCTCGGGTGACCCCGACTAATTCTTTTTTCAGGTTTGGAGGAGAATTTGAGGTACAGTGGGAGGTTTCCAGATTAGATAAATTGGTAGCCATTCTGATCTTGGTTAGAGTGCACGCTGAGTGTTTCTTTTATCTCTCTCTCTGGCAGCGACCATTGACCCGACCCTAAGACTATGACTCAGTGACCAAGTTGACCGAACCTTCTTAACACTGGCTTTTGGATTATCAGAGTTGCAGACCTCATTGCCACTCCTACTTTTACCCTTTTCTCCAGGACACCCCGTATTACTACGAACGTCCACTTCCATTGGACAAAACCATCGTATGGTTAGATACGAACTCGAAGGAATTCGAGGATGGTTTCCGGTTCTGGAGGAAACGGATAGGATTATTTAGTTGTCTTTTCCCTTTTACCTTTTCTCAAGTTGTGAGTACTCCTTGGTTTAGGAGATAGTACACCTATTACGCAAATTGGATAGTCTTCTTCCAAACTTTAGGCTGGTGCCGAACAGTAGGGAATGAAGAAAACCAATTAGCATAACGATGGTGTGCAGAAGGTATTAAGATTAAGACAAAGCAAGGGATTAGTAAGAGGGCAAAGTAAATTGCAACTGATATTCACGACCAAACCAAGTATTTCTGCGCCAATCCTAAATCACCTTTGTATTTCTCCAGGACACTCCGTATCACTACGAAGATCCACAGTTTATTGGATACTCCATCGTATGGTTATATACGAACTCGAAAGGAATTTGTTCCAGTTCGGGGATGGATTCTGGTCCAGGAGAAATAAGAATAAGGTTTATTCGGTTGTCTTTTATCTTCACCTTCTCTCGCATTGCGAGTGCTCCTAGGATTAGGACAGTACACCCATTATGCTTATTGGATAGTCTTCTTCCAAACCATAGGCTGGTGCCGAACGGTAGGGAAGGAAGAAAACCAATTGGCCTAAAGGGGTGTGCAGAAGGTAATGACTAAAGACATATAAAGGGATTTAGAGAGGTGGCAAAGAAACACACGGTTACAGTTGTGAATCTGGATAATGGAAGAGGCATTACTAAGAATACCAGGATACCGCATCGAAACATTTCAATGTTTCAGTTTCACTGTGTACTGTTAAAAGAAAACTGATTTCCCGATTGGACACTTGCTCCAGGGTATGTATTTACCAGGTTTGATTCTCACATCTGTATGGTTTTTACAGATGATGAGTGGGAGTAAGTTATTGGGAATTGGGTGATCATCCTCATTATATCGGGATTCGTTGTAATCGGTGATATTTGAGGAGATCACCTGGGCTGTTTGCCGGTTGGCAAATATATGGTTTTGAATATCCGCTGTTGTGCACCAATTTCAAATTGGTATATCTGTACGTCTATTTTCATAGAGTGAGATATACCTTTTGATATTATGTCGATGACATTTACCTATATCAGTGGATGGTTAGGTAAGGAGCATCAAACAGCAATGTAATTCTTCTTAACCATAAGTACAGTTTTCAACCTACGACACACAGTGAAAGAGTTGTAAGACTCAGCGGACTTATACAGAGTATTGTATGTTGTCCAGTGTCCATTAGGACAGAGGGGTTGGTCCTCATACTATATTCTGTTTACTTTTAACTTCTCTAGTTCTTAGACATGTGTTTCGTAGAAACACAGGGTCTGAGTTTAGAGGAGTTATAGGTATTTGAATAGAGTAGAGAACCAGGTGTAGCAAGTATCGGGATTCTTCAAAGTGATCGAAGATGTAGATACTTGTGTAAGGTATTCAGTTGATAGTAATGATAAAGAGAAATTGCTTCTCTTTCAGGTTACTCATAATTGGAAGCATTCCTAAATTGAGTAACGCTGATCGGCCTCTCTCCATTTAGTTGACATGCACTGGAGACAGCTGCATGATTTGAATCTGGTTCAATTAAATCAGTGCCTCTGGTTCTATATTGGATATAGTACAGTTCATATCTTGACATTGTTAAGATACGGGGAGTTGTCCGGCTTATGATTAAAACCAGACACTGGACATCTCAAGGCACGTTTCTGTAATGGCTGTTTGTGGGTTGACCCAGGCTATGACGAGGGTTGACTTTCTACCATAAGAAAGATCAATAGTGATATTGTTCTTGACTCGCCACAGTTTTAATAAAAATGGATTTTTTCGAAAACAGTAGTGGGAGTATGGTAGAACTGGAAGTGATTCCAGAACCGCAAACGATTACTGAAGATTTGATAAGGAACCTAAAGATTCAATATGATTTGACATTCCATTGGCCACTCCGCAGATAAGGTGGGTAACTTCAGGCACCCGAGAGGTACTCCGGTAGCCTCAAGGACGGTGACAGGGAAGTTCTTGTTTACCCACACTTGCCATTGTTGTTGTTCCAGGCTGCGAGACCCGGCAGGAGGATGAGTATAGCGTCGTTCTAAACTAGCTTTAGAAGTGCACGTCTATATGACTCTGCCAGAGGGTTGTCGTAGTCAGTGGGAGCAGCGGAAGCATTGGTGGACATCAGGCTTATGTCTATTTATAGACTAAAGCAGATGTAGCGGAGATAGATCATCTATTTCTGATGTGACAGTCATAGGTTTGACTTCATCAGAATAGGGGATGGATCTGTTGAGAAGGTAGTAGGGTGTGATGTCTTGGTTTTGGATGACATACACAGAGTAGGAAAGGAAACTCCTATACTACGATCGGTTATATTTTGGTCGTCACACGGTGGTTTCTCCACAAGGGACTTGGACATTATATCAGACATACTGGTTACTAGATCTATGGTTTTAGATCTAGATTTGGGTGGTTTCCCAAATCAGGGTACTTTGATAGCATTCTAAGAGTATTTAGAATGGACGACTCCTGGCACGGTAGTGTACCTGCAGGTGATGGAGTCACCCTCTCTAAAGGTGTCTTATAGACTAAAGTAGAGAGGGATGTGCATGATTGGCAGATCACTTGCTTAGGCAATTGAGTCAATCATGAGATGTCAAGTACCACACCAGATGTTGTTCTTTCACTAGATGCAATAAGTTGACATTGATCCAATCCTGGAAAAACAGTCGGAAGCAGTTTTAGAACATAAGTGGATGTTCTAGGGATATGATAACGACAGTCTCATTTGGGAGACAATTATCATTCCAGGCTTCCAAGGTGACATCGACGACAAGGAGGTTGTCAGAGTTATAGTTTTCCTTCTGACGAGGGGCAGTATTCTGGATAGGTGATCCAAGGCAATACTGAGGGAGGCATGGCGCAGGATACTGATTAAGTTCAGTTGACGATATAGTCTAAGAAGTTTGGATTTGGAGTTCATTTATGAGCTAAGTCCCATCAGACATCCAGACATTCTAAGACAGGTATTGCTCATTTCGGGAGATGGTTTTCTCCGCGAACTTGAGACAGAGAGAGACATAGAAAGAAACATCAGAGCGGATCCACTCGCTGAGGCTATTCCTCGAACGCAATAGTCTCGCAAACGAGCTTTGTGAGACTGACTAGTAGAGGAGTTGGGTGTTCGGTATCACACGGGCTGTGAGTATGCGACATCGCAATAATTAGCCTTGAGTGCAAGTGGGAGATTGTTGGAGATAGTGCCCTCAGAGTCAATTATTGGATCACAGGCACGTGATTGCAATGATTGAGGAAGGACCTATCCCGGTACGACAGTCTTACTCGTGATGATAGTATGCTATCTGGTTTACCTTTATCATCGTGTACTGCTTTAGGTGACCTGACAGGTCGCTATTACACGTTGATAGAGCCCCTAGGATTCTTGCTTGACTGCCGGCAGTATGAGGGCGATCATACAAGTGAGAGCTGGAGTCTATAGGCATATCCTTAAAAGGTCCCTAGTCGTGGGAGTTTCGAGACAGGGCATCGATTCTCCAGAGTAGACTAGTGTATACAGTCGAGACCCCGACGAGGGGCGGTGGCCGGTCTCACAAGCCACTGGTGTCAGTTGGTTCACCTAAGATGTATACAGGTGCTCATTGGCTTATGAGTACACCGAACAGGACTCGCCGGGAACATACTAGTTGGTCTTATACCTGACGTCAGATAGCAGTTCCCAGGTGACATGTGTACGGGTTAGTTCATCGACCTGGGGATCGTCATTTGTTTCGTGTGAGTTCCCACTGTACTTTGATTACTACCCTACCACGGCTTAAAGGAGTCGTGCAAACAGGTTTTAGTTGGGTACAGTCCCGAGCCACATGGAGGCAGTGAGCGGATCTTCAGGGGTTCGTCTCTCCCGGTATTGGGGGTGAGGTCGCGCTGTGTCTAGGAGAGCCATTACACAAAGTCCTTGGCCAAGACAGGAGATTTACTGGTAGGTATTCCAGTAGTATCTCAGGGTGTTCTGGGCTACACTCCGACACGACTTGTACCGCTTTTGGGGGTCTGACTTTTACCCACCCCCTAGGCCCGACATGCGATACTCATAGACGAACGGACCGGACTGTACGGATATTGTCACTGACAGGCTCAGTAGGGTGTCAGGATGAGTTCACTCATCGACGTCCCTTTTAGTCAATAGCTGGTGGCCCGTTACGTATTGGCTTATACCTCTGACGTGCTAGTGGTTAAATCCACAGCCATAGTATTGACGAGTCTTTAGAGTCCACCACACTTTCAGTTACTCAAGCTTTCGGGCGAAACGCTGTAGAGGCCGTATGGAGATATGGCAGGGTCCGATCAGATACGTGCGGTATTGCACGGATCAGGATCGGACAGCTTTGTACTAGTGGCCGTATGGATATATGGCAAGGTTCGATCAGATACGTACGGTATTGCACGGATCAGGATCGGACAGTTTTTACTAGCCGGTTTTAGTTTAAGCCGGTCCTAGTTTAGTACAGTGTAGATTTTGTCTCATTGCATTTATATCCGGACGGAATACTGATGCGGGTGTGTATGCACAGTATCGGGGTTTTCCTGTAATTTATTACGGGACCAGTTTTCTGGAGTTGCCAGTTTGCATTCCGTTCCGGCCGGTTTTCCTTTGTTCTTTCCCGGCCGGACTTTTCCGATGGAGGGGGTTATTTGCAATTGTGCAAATAACATTTGTGGAGGGGGTTTCTTGCAAAAGGTTTTATTATGATAGCTTCATTTCTTTTGCTCCATGCTTTTGCATTAATGGTGATTTGAGAGGGTATGGTTTGCATGCAAGATTGTGATGATTATGTCTAGGATGTGGTCACCTCTTTTCACTTCCTACACTCACCTCCCTTCATGCTTCATAATCTTTGCTCCACCATTTTCTAAGGATGAGAGTTTTCATTAGAAAAGATAGAAGAAGAAAAGAAGAAGAAGAGAGCTTCATCTTTGAGAGAGTAGGATTCTTGATCTCATTTTTCATGTTGAGAAAAATGCAAGCACCATTTTTCTTATCATGTTTCCTCCATCATCTTCAAATGGCAACCACCCCAAAAGAGACTACGATTCTACACTACACTTCCTACAGCATATCTTGGACGCGTCGGCTAGCCTACTTCGCGCCCGAGTTGCCTCGGTATTGAGGTGGGAGCCCGTATAAGTACCCGGCTTCGTGGTGCCCTTTCCGACGAGGAGGAGACGGACGGAGATCCCTCGAGGAGATCGGAGTGGAGATGAAGACCGGAGGACTCGGATCAGTCGGTATATCTCTAACCCATCCTCTTGTTAGCTTAGACTAGTTTAATGGCACGATCCGGGGTTTAGTGCGCGGTGGTGCCGGTTTGCTAAGTCCACAAAATTAAAGTTTATCACCGTTTCCGCATTCCGGCGTCGGATTGATGGCCGGGGCGCCGCCGTGCACTTACAGGTGCACCATGACATGTTTCATTTGGTTACATATTATTTCATTTATGGTTTTATATGGGTGTATGTGTTCATTTTGGTGAGAAAAGGAAATGAGAAAAAGGAAAAGTCAAAGAAGACATAATGAGTTGTTAGGTGTACTTTAGAGAGAGAAGAGAGAGTGAGTATTAGTGAGACAGAGAGAGGGGGGCTGCTGCCCAAATTCAATCCCCCACCATTTCCATCACCCTCTTAATATTCCTCAACTCATCCACCCTCCACTTAAACCCTAGATCTATCACCAACCATTCCCCAAAACCTTGCACTCCCTTCATAAAACTTAATCCTCATCTCCTCCTCTACACGATGAACCAAGCAAAGTGGGATTTTGACGACAATGGGAAGTTAGTGCTGCCTAGAGTAGACTAGATGAGGTATAATTTCTTCCTTTTAGATTAGTTTTGTGAGATATCGTGTTTTAGTAGTTTTGATGATGCTGCTGACCTGTTGTAACCATGAGCACTCACTGGAAAAACAAACAGTATCATAGTATTGTACTGGTGTACCTAAGTGACCATCTGAAGAAAGAGACCCTTACCACCGATTTTGGCCAGCGACCTAGGAGACAAATCCGGCGACCCCGGGTGAATAGAAGAGCTAGGGTGTGGGTTCTGTAGGGTAGTTACCTAAAGGTGTTTAAGGGGGTTTGGTTCTACTTGATTTTTCTGTAATGACTATAGGTAAATTCTGGGGACTTTGGTGAGTGTTTACATGACCACGGTAACACGATTCATGACCTGAGCCATAGAGCTGAAGCCGTTGCACGAACTCAGGAATTGAACCATATCAGTTTTCTGACTTATAGTGTGCCTATAGGGTATCTGGAGCAACCCAGGGAATTACTGATGCAACCAAACAATACTAGAGGCGTAGATATACTACTAGGAGACCTCTCTGACCCGATGAACCCTAACAGAGGCCCCTCTGGCCGGCGAGATCGTATTTTTAGAGGTAGCGGCCGGCCACTTGGTGAGGGTAAGGACCTAGGTTGGTTCCGTAGCTCAGATATACCTTATACATCACCCTAAACTTGTTTGCTTAGATTTATTTGACCTGAGTCAAAATCTGGGAATACTTGTGTGTGATTTAGGATATGTTTTCCGTATTTGAAATGATGAGTTTTGATATTTGGATTCGTTTTTGGTTGTCTCATGTTTATACATCGACAACAAGGACTGTTTGATTGATTTTGTACGCATATTCTATAGGTTCTAACCTGCGAGCAATGCGCATGCCATTTTGGTTTTTCCGCCTTGATTTTTATATCGTTACGATATGTGTTGTTATTATAGGTACCTTCACGTGGATTCCGAAGCGACGGAGTAAGGCGTCATCGACTTCGGCGAGTGAGGACTACGGTGAGTAGATCTATATCTACCAGGGAAGTCAGGTGGATGGCGTATAGCACCCCCGCAAACTTTTGATGGAAAACCGATTTATAGAATATGGTTAGGAAACTTAGATTAGGAAACTAGGGTTAGAATGAGATAGCTGTGAAACCATATTAGAAACTAGAGGATAGTTAGAAGTGATATGTTACTACTATCTTAGGATGACGTTTAGCGATTTTACCGTTTAGGGTACCGTAGGGATAGATAGTCGTTGTAGATGCGTCATCCGAACATTATCTTTTTATAAACCGAAGAATCGTATGTATCTTCTATATGTACCTTAAGGGATGTTACGGCTTTTCAAACGATATCTTTCTCTCAAAAACACCGTAACCCCTATTTTCAAAACTACGATTCGCTTCTTCAAAAATCTGATTGTATGGTTTGGGTGTGTATGTTAGATTAGATACTTATACTTATGGTAGAGATAGAATGTTTATGTAAATTCGATTTGATATGTGATATAAATGCGATGAAGAATATAAGACGGATATGATGATATGATGAGATGATGATGATATGACGGTATACGGATGCGAGTCGATCGAGATGATTTATACCTTGTCGGTACCTTGATACGAGATCACTATGGATGTGACCTGGACATAGGTACATAGACATAAATATATATAGAATGTGGTGAATCATGGATGATAGGTCGTATGTGATATTAGGCCGTACCCTCATTTTTCTTATCGGATGATAGGATCGCTATTGGTTTAATGCCGCCGTACGATTATTTTCCGTGCGTGACGAGTTTGACTTGATGTTGATCCATACCCTTGACTAGAGGATGCCGTACGATGGCTTATACCGTACGTGATGCAGTGAGGCTAGATGCCGATTGATAGATTCACCGACTCGGACATATGATAGTTACATATACCTTATAGCCTTTAGCTGATGATTTACCTTGTGTTGCATTCATGATATTAGTATTGTAGTACTCATACCTGTGACAGTACACCTGCGCCATTATCGATAATGCGTATGTTTCACGTGCACTTATTGTAGGCTCACACACTTCATCATCGATAATTGCCATGTCACTACACAGTAGGATTGCTGCATCATGACATGACTCTTTGCATAACATGCTTGCACATATACATTGATACATCTATACTTGCGGATATACACATTCATATATCCATATTGGTGTGCTTATATATTGATACATCTATACTTGCAGATATACACATTCGTATATCCATATTGGTACGCATATACATTGATACATCTATAATTGCGGATATACAAATTCGTATATCTATATTGGTGCGCAAATACATTGATACATCTATACTTGCGGATATACACATTCGTATATCCATATTGGTGCGCATATACATTGATTCATCTATACTTGGGGATGTACACATTTGTATATCCATATTAGTGCACATATATATTGATACACCCATACTTGCGGATATACACATTCGTATATCCATATTGGTGCACATATACCTTGATATACCCATACTTTTGCACCTACACATTGTATATCCATATTTGTTCAAACATACATTGGATCATCTATACTTGCGCATATACATATTATACCACATAGATAACTGGTTTTATTGGGAGATTGGGAACCACAGAATATATTTTAAAAAAAAACTGGAATCATTTAAAAGAGCGGTTTTTCCTTAATATATCATATAACTATTCCATGTTGCATGATATATTGATATGCTTACATTTCTGTTATATGTCACATACATCATGCTTTATGCTTTTATGCATTGAGATGTGTTGTTTTCATGAGATTTCTGGATTTGAGAACCGTGGCTATTTCAAAAGAAAGCATGTATTGTTTTAAAAACCCGGTTTTTCTTGATATGATATTTCAGTGCGTCCACCATGTGTTTTGTCGGTTCTGAGAGTGGCACGTGAAACCCGATTGGAAGAGCGGTAGGCACCGTCTAAGGGTACATGGTGGACCCGGTGAGGTACCCCGGGGCAAGAAGACTCGTATATGTTAGATGGTGAGCCCGACTGGGGGGCACTACCTACCGGTGATAATATTTGGGCTCGGCGGATATCCGGAGGATACCGACCGGAGTCGAGAGATGATGTAGGCCGATCTAGAGTAACGGAGCCCGTGGGCCAATCCAGGCTGACAAATCCCGATATATGAGGATTTACGTGCCGATGCTGGGCGCTGTTTTCATGATGTTTTTGAGTGTCGATGCTAGGCACTCAGGTTCCATGATTTTGATGTGTCGGGAGGGATACCGTTGATATACATCCTCATACTTTCATGTACACTCTTTTATGATGTTTAGATGCATGATGTTGTTGCGTCAGTGGTTGACGCGTGGACTGGATCCACATACATACATACATACATACATACATACATTGATTTTACTATTGGAGGTTATACACATGCTTATAGACATTGATTCATGGGTTGAAGAGATCCACGTATCTGCATACCTTGATTATGGTTGGACAATACTCATATACATGTATTAATTATTACTGTTAGATGTTATCCGCATGCATATAGGTAGTGACTACCTTGTTGGCTCATATACGACTCGGTCACCCTAGATATCATAGTATTACCTTTATGATATAGTTAACCTATGAGTCGTTGTTTATTCGATTTCTACTTGTAGATATTCTTTCTATTCACGAGTTGGCAACTAACCCCCGTTGTACCACAGTTCTTGCAGGTTGACCGCTTGGATTAGTAGCGGCTTTGCTGGCACACAGTTCCATTCGGGTGTTTTGCATTGGTAGGTGGGACATTTGTATCGTACACACTCTTGTATTATATTTCATATTGTATCTAGTTTACTCAATCAATCAATCAAAAGTTGTAAATTGTATAAGTGATGAGACTTAGTGAGACTCGTAGTTGCGAGATTTGAGCGATAGGTTTTATATTCACTTTAGGGGTTATATCTTGCTCATTACTTTATCTTTCGTGGTGAACTTCGACGTTGGGCGTCGTATATCTATTTATAATGTATTGCGTGGTTGTGACCCGCCGTTTGGCTAAGAGCTAGCTCCCGTTTGGGGATGCCTTTATCATTATTATGTATTTATGGTTTTGGAACAAAATATTCAAAGGAGATGCTGTTAAAATTTTCAAAAAGATGAAACATATTTTCAAACTAGTAAATTTTACTTGCATCATTCATGTTCCTTTTCTATGCATTAAGAAAACTTTATTTCATTATACCTTATTTCAAAACCTCACCTCCTTTATTTTACTTAGAAGGTTTAGATTTCTGGGTTTCAGCTTACTTGAATTCCGTTACGCCTTTAGACGTGGAGTGATTCAGGTGCTGGTCACGAGCTAATATTTCGGGTCATGAAAAATTGGTAGGGTTGCTTGCCGCTCTCATTGGGTCTAGGGGTGTGGGTTTAGCTATTCATCACGACCGTGGAATCCGTGTTTTATACAGGCTTAAAATAAAACCTGGAAATCCTAGTATATCCAATATTTCATATGTTGTTTTCTGTTACGATATCTGTGATGTGATCATTTGATATATTTGTTGAGATAGATACTGGATATAGTATATGTGATATATTATATAGACGTTGCTTATGTTTTACACCCGCACTAGCACTGCCCCGCTCTGCTGTTAGTTACCTAACCTAACGGTGCATAAGGAGACATCGAGGCGAATGCGGATGGCATAAGGGTACGTTGTATTTATCTGTGATGTTTAGGTAACTTAAAATGATGGGACTTCATTAATGAGATTAATGAAATAAAAGAAACTTAAAGATGTTGTGGAATCGAATTTTCAAAAATAGGTAGCTCTAGTTATTGCTTTGCATAGCGGTGTTCCTTGCAGAACATCCTGCACCTTATTCGATAAGGAAAGAACCGAGATCCCTTCACCGGGTGTGACCTCTTTATCAATAACTGGCAGATGCTACAATCCTCGATTTTGTCATTTGATTGCTTTTCTATTTCTTGCTTTGCATAGTGGTATTGTGAATATCCTGCACCTCATTCGATGAGGAAAGAGCCGACGATCCTTTCATCGGGAGTGACATCTTTAGCAAAACTAGTAAAAGCATAAAAAACACTCCATTTTACATCATTTCATTCTACAACGATATCATGTTCATTACGCAAAAAGTTTTCTTAAAAACTTGTCGTAGCCCTCCGTCATTTCGGATAAATACTTCATAGTATTCGTGCTACGTTTGTTAGCCGCCGACAAAGCGTAGTGTGTCGTAGCTATTTATGCTTATTTGCATAAGCATATGATGTGATTGAGTTAGGGTAGTCGTGATATTTTGTTGGCCTCCGTCAAGGGTCATACGAGTGGGTTTAATTCAATCAGGAAATGACGGGTTGAACTTGACTAACAGCCTATGGTTTGTTGGCCTCCGTCAAGGTCATAAGAGGTTAGGGGAAAAATATTATCGGGAATTTCAAGTGTTGAAATTTGCAATGAGATTTCATACCTCCTATGTGATAGTTGGATCCCGATACCCACTGCGAGTAAGAGTTACTCCTGCGAGAGTTTTACACATTACAATTAGCCGATCAAGTAGGTGTCTAGAAAGGTGTCGACGGGGATACGACCCTGGGAAAATGAGGTTTATTTTAATTAGGTCCGTGCGAAAGCACGGGGAACCTCCCTCAAAGTACCGGCACTGGCCTGGTAGAAAGATTGGCGAACTTGTAGGGAGTAATTAATCCCGGCTAGTCTTTCCTTTTAGGATTTGAAGAAAGATTTGACTAAAACAGTCGGAGCCACCCTGATTAGATAAATTAATAACCGATCTAATCTTGCAAGAGTATACGCTGAGTGTTTTCTTCTCACTCTCTCTAGGTAGTGACCATGTCACTCCTTAATCAAGATAATAATACGGATATATTGACCGAACCCGTTTGTTATACTGCGCTATGGAACGTTGGTCCCGCTCTAACTTATAAATGTTATAAGACCAAGCAGGAAATAGGGGAATAACAGGATTCCCATGCCGTCCAAACGAAGAAAATATATGATGATGCATCTTCTTCGGGTGTGTTCTTTACCGAGTACTGTTTCTCAGTATCCTTTACGTCCCGGGTATGAGATACCGGATCAGGATCCCACATATGTAATATGTTACATGGGCTACAGATAGATCGAGAACTGGGAAAGGGTGATAAGTTTCAAGAGTTGGAAATGGCGTAAGTGATGCAGCCAAGCTAGTTGGCAGTTATCACCCTGTATTACCAAATACATTGATTCTGAACGAATGTTATTAGATATCGAACCTGATATACAACATCATATCAGTCTCTTTATTAAGTACAGAAGGATATATAATTTTGTATTGTTGGATAATATTTTGAACATTTCCTATATCAAGAGTTGATCGGTTCAGGCACGTTATCTAAAAGCATATATGTTCTAAATCAAATTACAGTTCTTAACGTACAGAGCACATACAAGAGGAAGATTTCAGAAATGAACGAATCCTTCTTGAGTCATTGTAGACTAGGTCATATCAACTGCAACCCAACTAACTAAGTTACATTTAGATGCATATTTAAATTAGTTTGAATTTACATCTTGTGAAACTTGCCAATCGTGTCACAATGATAAGATGGCCATAGCATTGTTTATTGGAAATAGAGAAAGAGTTAGTGAACCCTTGGGATTCATACATGATGATGTATGTAGGTTCCCTGTCTACACATGCCAGGACTGGTTCTTTGTACTTCATTATATTCACTGATGATCTCTTAAGATTCAGACATATGTTCTTGTTGAAACACAAGTCTGAAGCTTTTGAGAAATTCAAAGAATATAAGTTAGAAGTAGAGAATCAAAACGGGTATAAGTATTATGTCTTATGATGAGATCAGGGAGGAGAATACTTGAGCAAGGAATTCCTGGACTATTCCAAACGAGAATGAGATTCTCTTTCCGTATACACCACAGCACGTTGGTGTGTAGGGGCGGAGCAATCGCACCCTATATGATATGGTGTGCTCTATGATGGGTACTACCGAGTTACCTATTTCTTTTTGGGTGTTATGCACTTGAGAAGTTGCATAACTATTGAATAGTGTTCCAACCAAATAAGGTGCCTACCATTCCATATGTGATATGGTATAGGAATAGCCTATCTCTTAAGAATGTTAAGATTTGGGGTTGTCCGGCTTATGTCTAAAGCAAAATCCGGAAAAACTCGAGACAAGGTCAATTCTGTGGAAGTTTGTTGGATATCTTATTGTTAAGACATTTTTCGTTTGCGTGTTTAAATTTAAGAATACCGCAACCAGGATGGTGTCGCTTGGTAGCTAGCCGGTTGAGTACGAATCGGTCCACATGGAAATGGTATTCTTTCTTTAAGTTCTAACGAGTTAAGCCCTATTTTTGGTAGGTTTTGTTTTAAGATCTAAGAATTAGATTAAATTGATTTAAAAAGCTTGCTAGGGTTAGGATTAGGTTAGTTTAAAAAAGGGATTCTTCTCGCTTCAATCAATGCCCTAGTTAAGATTTTAGGTGTTAGGGTAATAATCAACAAAGGGGATTAGCACGACTAGGAAGAAACTTAGTTTCTTCCTTTTGGTCCTTGTCCGTCTTTTCATAGCTCTTAGCCCTAACCTCCGGTTAATTCAACAACAACCGGTCTAACTAGGGAATCACCGCTATCATTTGGATAGGGTGCCGTAGTGAGCGATGTGTGGTTGAACTAAATAGAGTTCTAATTAAAAATTATATGAGCAACGACAGGAGTGAGAGAGATCTCCTTCTCTCAAACCATCCCTATCCTAAACCTAAGAAGTGAGGAATTACTCACTCATTAGAAAAGTGATAAGAAAATTCATTTTTATATTTTTTATATTAGACAAATTAAATTACAGATAATAAGGATCAAATAAAAAAATGCAGATAATAAATTTTAATTAAAAAGAATGCAGGAATAAATGAAAAACACTTCTTTATTAATGACCTCTCAATAAGCATTACAATTAGAATTAAAATTTAAAACTAAGAATTAAAAAGAGGCATGCCTTCATTTGCTTTTCAACTTTCCTATTTATAGATAGGAAAAACCCTAAGTTACATTCTGATCCACACTTGAATTTACAACACTACCCTAAGAAAACCTGGTCAAAGCACCGAGACCCACCTACACCTGCACCGACACGTGCACTATATGGCCGCGGAACCGCGGCAGGAAGGCATGTTTGACCGTGGTTCCGCCGCCAATTGGTGTGATCTCTTGCTCATTTCTTCAGGGTTGCTTCATGTTGCTTTTTCCTTCTGTTTTCTTCACTTGGTTTCTCAGAATCTCTTCTATTTTATTCCAGATTTCCAACAGTGCAGAATTATGTGGACTTTTACCGTGAGCTTCGTGTTGAAGTCCTGAATCTTGTGTTACCCTTATGCTTTATGCATTAAACTGTCTTCTGATCTTCATTTTTTCCTTGAACTGATAGGTGACATCATACGGATTCATCTATAGTTGGTCATAGTCTCACATTTGTAGCGTCTTTTCATTAATTTCACTGTACTGATCTGAGAACATGTAGCCTGCAACTATTTAGCAGACATGGATCAAAAGAACCTATTTATATATAATGTGATTAAGAATGAGTGATATAATAATGCAAAATTCTGATATGAACAATATCCCAAGCATTCGCATTAGGGTTACTAGGCACTGTCACAAGGGTCTATAAGGCATCAACCATATCCAATTTAAAATTTAGAAGTGCCGAACAACCCTAACCAAGATCTTAGACTAAAGATTAGGCGAAACAATGAGTAAGTAAACAACTTTACTTCTAAGAGTTTGGGATTACAACCTTTGTAGTCCGGTCCTTCACTTCATAAGCTCCGTGTTGGGGTCTCTTCACCGTGATCATCGAGTACCCACACTCTAGAGAGGCTCCATAAAGAGAAAGATGCAACCTTGCTTCCGATCTTTGATAACAAAGATGGACTACCTTGAAGAAATTCAAGCCCAAGATTTTGCTTCACTAATCAAGTATTAGCAAAGAAAACACCCTCATCTATGTGGCTAGAATAGATGAGGATGATGAAGTAAGAATTTAGCTCCCATTTGTTTTCTTTAACTCGCTCATTTTCATCACTTATGAAAAAGTTAGAAAGCTTTTTCGTCAAAAGGAAGAAGGAAGAGGAATAATCTCTTTTGTGATGAATAATGAAACTTGTGTGAGGTTAGAAATGCAACCATGGGTTAAGAATGAAAACATAACCCATGTAGAGAATTAACCATGGTGAAGCGTTTGGGTTTGGTTAAGAAATATCAACAAAATATCTTTAGTTAAAAACAAAAAATAAAGTTTCCAGAAGCTTCAAGAATGCTTAACCCGAATCCAAACCCTAACCCTGTTTAAACTCCACAAAACATGTTGCATTTGCAACCTTAACTTGTTACAAAATTATATATCACATATATAATATATTTTGTAACAAAATAAAATAATACAATTAACATATATCACATATATATCAATGTATTACCCGAGTGAGAAAAAGAATCTTTAAGTGAGTTTATACTAGTTAATGTAATTTAATATATCAGATATATAATTACACATTAAATTATCGAATGAACACTTGATTTTATAATCCGACTATTTCACAAAAAACCAACTAATATAATCTGTATCAGTTAATCGAATCAACACTTGATCCGATGACCCGGCTATATCACATATACCGGACCGATATCTCATATCACGAGAATCTAATATGGTATCACATACACGTATTGTTCTCGGTCCCGCACATATCATATATGTGCTCCTACTCCTGTTTTGCCTGAGCCAGGAAACCTCTGTGTAGGACTCTAAAGAATCATCAATGCGCCGGCAGTAGGTGATGATCATATCAAACACCCACAAACTGCAAGCGGTAAGCTAAATGTAACAGCCACCCAGGAATTGAGCGGTCAGAAGATCAACAAGCTATCCTGTATATTCTCCTGCAAATCCAATCAGTAACACTCGCATACAGTCCGGTCTCTTCGTCTGATATGTTGCATATCTCGCCTATGGGTGGTAAACGTCAGACCCCAGTAGCTTGATAAGTCGTATCGATATGAGGTCTATAACAGTTCGAGAAACTACTGATAACACTTACCAGTAAATCTCAGCAACCCTGGCCAGGGATTTCCAGTTATAGCCAATCGAACACAGCGCAACATCAAATCCCTATACCGGGAGAGACGAAACCCCTCCTATCGCTCATTGCCTCCATGTGATTCGGGACTGTACCCAAAAGCCACCGTTTTTCATGCCCTATTGGACGTGGTATGATGGGAATCAAAGAACAGTGGGAATCACACAAGACTCAATGACAATCTCGGGTCTACAGACTAACCTGTACCAGTGTCACCAGAGAACTGCCATTTGACGTGAGGTATAATACCATCTGGGAGTTATCGACGAGTCCGTTCGGTGTACCCAGTCTGCACTGAGCACCCGTATACCTTCTCTGATATCAAAAACCAATGGATATGGGACCACCCATCGCCCATCATATGGGTCAAGAAGCGCATACGCTAGTCTACTCTGGAGTGTCGATGCCCTGTCTCGATACTCCCACGACTAGGAAGATTTGAAGGATGTACTTGACGACAACACTGTCCCCACTTGTATGATCTGCATTATAGTCCTGGTAGTCAAGTACTCTTCCTAAGGTCTTTATCAACATGTAACATAGAGACAATCAGAGTACATGTTAAGATAAAGAGCAACCAGATAGCATACTATCATGTCGAGCAAGAAAGTCCTACCTATGTATGTCCAAGCATCCACTACAATATACATCGTATTTATAGTAATGGCCTCTAGGGCATACATATAACTAATAATCTCCCACTTGCACTGTGGCCATCTGTTGTGGTATCGCATACCCAACAATCAGCTATGGTTGAAGTATCTCATACTCAACCATCCCATAAAAGTCTTTACTGGGAAATAGGCTTTTGTGAGTGGATCCGCGCTGTTGTCCTCCGTGTCTACTCTCCTAACCTCGATCTCCCTGGAGATCAACAATCTCCATGATCAGGTGATACTGCCTAAGAATTATATCTGGATTTCTGATGGGACGGGGGTTTCTTGGACAAAGCCATAACTCCATTATCACACAATTGTTGGAACGAAGTTCATCTCATGAACTTATATATATCCAGACTGCCTCTTTGGTAGCATCCTTGGTAATGATGTATATTTCCTTTAATCGTCTAGTAAGTCACGGTATCTAGCTTGGAACTCTTCCAACATACCGTCCCTCCACTGAGGGTAAAGACAATGCCTGCGACTGACATTCAGTCGTCCTCATTACCCTGGAACCTTTTCCAGTGATTCTCACCAGGATCGATTGATACCATCTCACTACAACTAGTGAGAATCCTAATATCCATTTAGCTCTATCTCATAGATATAAAACCTAGGATATTGGAGGTATCACTTTGATCCTTATGGAGAATCATTGTGATAAGAGGAGATTGACCGAGCGTAGCATAGGAAACTCCTTTCCTATCAAGAGTATGTCATCCACGTACTCTATGAGGATCACCACCATACCCCCTACTACCTTTTTGTATATACAAGGTTCATCTACCATTTTGATGATGTCAAACTCATTGACTAACTCATCAAAACAGATGTTCCAATTCCGCGATGCCTGCTTTAATCTGTAAAGCAACTTGCACACGTTTCCGCTGCTCTCACTGTCTATGAAGCTCTCTGGCTGCATACTTATAGACGCTCTCTTCCAAAACATCATTTAGAAAAGCAATTATGACACCCAACCACCAGATATCGTAGTCATAATATGCAGCAGTGGCAAGTAGGATCTGCATGGACTTAAGCATAGCTTTGAAAGTCTCAGCTTTTCCATGTACACCAAGTAATCTTCTCGAGATATATTTACTCCTGATGGGTATTTAACCCTTCTGATAAAGCAACCAAAGTCCATACTTTATTGGTGTATAACGATTCCATCTCAGATCGCTAAGTATCCAGCCATTCTTACAGAGTCCCACCCTTGATAGCCTGCTCGAAACTAGTTAGGTCATCATCTCATGATGCAATCCTCGCTCCCACTGTCATAGAGAAACTGAAGTATCTCTCAGGTGGGTGAGGAACCCCACTAGATCGATGGAGAGGCTGAGGTTCGTTGGAAACTAATGAATCCTTCTGTTTTACTAAATTATCAGCTACAGTTTGTATAGCTGGAACTCTTTCCAGTTCTTCAGAACTGACCTTACCTTGAGCTTTGTCCGGTGCTTTTAGACATAGGCCGAAAAACCCCAAATCTTAACATACTTAAGATATGAATTTTGATTAGAACCCTATTCAATAGGTTTGCAGCTTCTCAAGTGGATAACCTCCAAAAGGAAATAGGCAACTCGGTATTACTCATCATAGAGCACACCATATCACATAGGGTGTGATTGCTTCGCCCCGATACACCGACGTGCTGTAGTGTATACAGAGGAGTAATGCTGAGAGAAAATCTCATTCTCCTTTAGAATTGTCCAGGAATCACGTGCTCAAGTATTCTCCTCCCTGATCACATCAATGGACATAATACTTATACCCATTTTAGTTCTCTATTTCCAACGTATATTCATTGAATTTCTCAAATAGTTCAGACTTGTGTTTCAACAGGAACATATGTCCGAACTTTGAGAGATAATTAGTGAATGTAATGAAGTATAATGAACTTGTCCTGGCATGTATAGACAGAGGACTTACATCATCATGTATCAATCCTAAAAGTTCACTAACTCTTTGTCTATTTCCAATAAACAGAGTTGTGGTCATCTTATCTTTATGACATGACGGGCAAGTTTCACAAGATGTAAATTCAAACTGAATTAAATATGCATCTTGATGTAACTTCAGCTAGTCGGGTCACATTGACATGACCTAGTCTCCTATACCTCAAGAAGGATTTGTTCATTTCTGAACTCTTCCTCTTGTGTGTGTTCTGTACACTAAGAACGGCGGTTTGATTTAGAACGTTTATGTTTTCAGATAACGTGCCAGAACCGATTAACTCTTGATATAGGAAATGTTCAAAACATTTTCCAATAATATAAAATTATATCCTTCTTTTCTAATAAAGTGAATGATATAATGTTGTATATCAGGTTCGGTATCTAATAACATTCATTCAGAATCAATGTATTCTGGTAATATAGAGTGATAACTGCCAACAGACTTAGCTTGCAACAATTGCACCGTTTCCAACTCTTGAAACTTATCACCCGTTCTCAGCTATCTACCTATCTGTAGCCCATCTAACAAAATACATATGCGGGATCCTGATCCGGTATCTCATACCCAAGACGTAAAGGATACTGAGAAACAGTCTCGGTAATGAACACACCCGAAGAAGATGCATCAACATGAACTTTCTTCCTTTGGACGGCACGGGAATTCTAGTAATCCCTTATTTCCTGCTCTGTCTTATAACAATTATAAGTTGGAGCGAGACCAATGTTCTCCAACGTAGTAAAACAAGTGGGTTCGGTCAATACATCTATATTATTATCTTGATTAAGGCGAGATATGGTCGCTACCAGAAGAGAGTGAGAGAAGAAAACGTTCAGCGTATGCTCTTGCAAGATTAGATTGGTTATTAATATATCTAATCAGAATGTCTCCCACTGTTTTAGTTAAATCATCCTTCAAACCCTAAAAGGAAAGACTAGCCGGTATTAATTACACGCTACAAGTTTGCCAATCTTTCAGCCAGTCCAGTGCCGGTACTTTGAGGGAGGTTCCCCATACTTTTGCACGGACCAAATTAAAGTAAACCTCATTTTCCCAGGGCCGTAACCCCGTTGGCACCATTCTAGACACCTACTTGATCGGCTAATTGTAATGTGTAAAACTCTCCCAGGAGTAACTCTTACTCACAGCGGGTATCGGGATCTATCTATCTCATAGGTGGTATGCAATCTCATTGCAAATTTCAACACTTGATATTCCCAATAATATTTTACCCCTAGTACTTATGACCTTAACTATGGTCAACATATCATAAGCACTAGTCATGTTCTATCCGTCATTTCATGATTAATTAGACCCACCCACATGAACCTCAACTATGGTCGACATAATCATATGATTGTCCTAATTAATCGCATAATATGCTGTGTAGGAAGACATCACTTAGCTACCGTACACTGCGCCTCAACTAAAGTCGACATACGCAGCACGGATACTAAGTACTCTACTTCCTAAATTAACGGAGGGCTACGACAGGTTTTTAAGAAAATCTTTTGCGTAATGAACTTGATATCGTTGTAGAATCGAGTGATTTTTAAATGGAGTGTTTTTAGGCCATTTCTAGTTTCTCTAAAGTGGTCACTCCTGGTGAAGGGATCGTCAGCTCTTTCCTTATCGAATAAGGTGCTGGATATTTCACAAAAACCACTATGCAAGGCAAAAACTATAAAAGCAATTAAAAGACAAACCGAGTGTGTAGCATCTGGTAGTTTCGCTAAAGAGGTCACTCCGGATGAAGGGATCTCGGCTCTTTCCTTATCGAATAAGGTGTTGGATATTCTACATGCAATACCGCTATGCAAAGCAAGAACTAGAGGTACCAGTTTTTAAACAAGTTTCTACAACATCTTTAGGTTTCATTTATTTCATTAATCTCATTAATGAAGTCCCATTTTATTTATGCTTCACAAGCATCACATTTGAAATGAAATCTGCAATATAACATATATCTCATATATATAATATAAACATTCGTCTCAGGCGGTAATGTGATCTCATCACAGAACATTGCAGCAGAAGACCATATATGAAATATTGGATACACTAGGAAGTCCGTGTTTTCATATGAGCCTGTATAAAACAAGGATTCCACGGTCGCGATAAATAGCCAAGCCCACATCCCTAGACCCCTACGAGAGCGGCAAGTAAGCCCGCCAATTCTAGAGTTAGGTGACCAGTCTCGACTCCTCAAGATGGTCTCCCACCGGACCCTAGAACCTGGTTACTTGTGCTCCCCGTCTTGGGTCTATCCTAATGCAGAAAAGTAAATAATATACAATGGTGACATCATCCTCAGCCCAGAAGTGCCCCAATAAAAGAATATTACATACAATGAATTTTACATGAATGAAAAAGAAAAACTCCCATCTCACATAAAACCCCCGGCTATTCAGAACACGACGATCCAATATAACATTTCACAGCAACACATAATATCACATATTATCAACGTAAGTAAATATGTGTATCCCAATTGTCGTTGATGTATAGCAACGAAACTGGCGATACATCACATATCACACTTACGGTCACAGAAAAGAAAGTGTAAAACTACAACAGTTGGAATCCGCAACCACCTTAGACATCGCATGCCTAACCAAATGAATTCCTTAGACATCTCATGCCTAAAAATTATAAACCCCGTATTTTAGTCTCGATATAGAAAACACTTCACAATATCTAGTCAGGCAATTCAATAAGATTTCCGACAAGCTGATCGAATGCTCGTCGAAAACATTAGTAGACGGCCGCATCCCCGATGTCGTCGACGAAGTGCACTATGGCGGAACACCGCTGCCGTAAGCACCCGAACGGATGATTTAGGCGACGGGGTTCTCCTACAGTCACTTGGTCGGGGCTATGGGGTCTGCCTGTCTATTAAGTTTACCTGGCGAGTATCCGCGTACGCAACGTGATTGCGACGGACTTTTGATCACATCAAAATCCCGTGGAAACTGATCAAATGAGACTAAACTGCTAGATTTATAACATTCAAATTAGGTATCTCATAACTACTTGTGGATTCCAAAAATTGTATCACATTCCAGATAAATAGACAATGTTAAAATTTCCGATCGAATAAACAAACACCCAAGATTTCCCAAATAGCTCAACATTTGAGTGCAGTTAAAAAAGTATCCATCACATACCACAGTACCAATGGTCCAGCCGTAGAAGGGTCAAACCAACGCCTCACTTATGGCAACGCCGTACTGCCCCAAACCCTAAGGTTTAGAGGCTGTTCAGACGGTCACATAATCGAGTTAAGGTTTGTGTAGGGTCCACCGCGTTACTTGCACGACTTAAAACGTTCTTTAACTAAGGAAAAATCCAACACTTGGAAATTTTTCGACAAGGGAAAATGTGAGTTATTGATATCCGTTCGAACTCTTTAACATGTTCTAAATTACCCGGAAAATATAAACGAACTTAACTTTCCGATCGAATCAACGAATACAAAAGATCTCCAGAAAACTCAACACTTGAGTATAATTAAAAATTCCCAGAAGCATGTAGAAAACACCTACGGAATTTACTGTGGAAAAACCAACCCTAATACACAATTATGGCTGCGGAACCGCCGCGCAAGGCAGGGTATTGCCGCGGTTCCGCGGTGGATTGAGGGGTTTATGGGTTCATTTTTCACAGTAGTCCTTAGAATTCCCTGCTTAATTTTCTGAGTATTTTTAATACAGAAAATCAACATTTAAAAAAATTTCCAGAGAGAGGGTGTATATCGACGTTTCGGGGTTCGATCGGACTTTAAACTTCTTCTAAACGACGCCTAAAGCTCTAGCTTGGCTCTGATACCACTGTAGGGTTACTAGACACTGTCACAAGGGTCTATAAGGCATCAACCATGCCCGATTTAAAATTTAGAAGTGCCGAACAACCTAACCAAGATCGTAGACTAGAGATTAGGCAAAACAATGAGCAAGTAAACAACTTTACTTCTAAGAGTTTGGGATTACAACCTTTGTAGTCCGGTCCTTCACATCATAAGCTCCGTGTTGGGGTCCCTTGGCTGAGATCATCAAGTACGTGGACTCTAGAGAGGCTCCATGAAGAGAAAGATGCAAGCTTGCTTCCGATCTTCGATAATAAAGATGATCTACATTGAAGAAACCCAAGCCCAAGCTTTTGCTTCACTAATCAAGTATTAGCAAAGCAAACACTCTAATCTATGTGGCTAGAATAGATGAGGATGATGAAGTAGGAATTTAGCTCTCATTTGATTTCTTTATTTCAATCATTTTCATCACTTATGAAAAAGTTAAAAAGCTTTTTCATCAAAAGGAAGAAGGAAGAAGAAGAAGAATCTCTTTTGTGATGAATAATGAAACTTGTGTGAGGTTAGAAATGCAACCATGGGTTAAGAATGAAAACTTAACCCATGTAGAGAATTAACCATATTGAAGTGTTTGGGTTTGGTTAAGAAATATCAACAAAATATCTTTAGAAAATATCTTTAGTTAAGAACAAAAAACAAAGCTTCTAGAAGCTTCAAGAATGCTTAACCCTAATCTAAACCCTAACCATGTTTAAATTCCACAAAACATGTTGCATTTGTAACCTTAACTTATTACAATATTATATATCACATATATAATATATTTTGTAAGAAAATAAAATAATACTATTAACATATATCACATATATATCAATGTATTAACTGAGTGAGAAAAAGAATCTTTAAGTGAGCTTATACTAGTTAATGTAATTTAATATATCAAATATATAATTACACATTAAATTATCGAATCAACACTTGATCCGATAATCCGGCTATTTCACAAATAACCGACTAATATAATCTGTAACAGTTCATCGAATCAACACTTGATCCGATGACCCGGCTATAACACATATACCCGGTCGATATCTCATATCGCGAGAATCTAATACGGTATCACATACACGTACTGTTCTCGGTCCCGCACATATCATATATATGCTCCTAATCCGTTTTGCCTGAGCCAGGAAACCTCTATGCAGGACTCTAAAGAATTGTCAATACACTAGTAGTAGGTGATGATCATATCAAATATCCACAAGATGCAAGAGGTCAGCTAAATGTAACAGCCATCCAGGTATTGAGCGATCAGAAAATCAACAAGCTAGCTTGTACATTCTCCTGCGAATCCAACCAGTAACACTCCCGTACAGTCTGGTCTCTTCGTCTGATATGTCGCAATCTCGCCTAGGGGTGGTAAACGTCAGACCCCAGTAGCTTGATAAGTCGTGTCGATATGAGGTCTATAATATTTTGAGAAACTACTGATAACACTTACCAGTAAATCTCAGCAACCCTGCACATGGATTTCCAGTTATAGCCAATCGAACACAGTGCAACATCAACTCCCTATACCGGGAGAGACGAAACCCCTCCTATCACTCATTACCTCTATGTTATTCGGGATTGTACCAAAAAGCCACCGTTTTGCATGCCCCATTGGACGAGGTATGATGGGAATCAATGCACAGTGGGAATCACACAAGACTCTATGATGATCTCGGGTCTACAGACTAACCTGTACCAGTGTCACCAGAGAACTGCCATCTGACGTGTGGTATAATACCATCTGGGAGTTCACGGCGAGTCCGCCCAGTGTACCGAATCTGCACTGAGCACCCGTATACCTTCTCTGATGTCAAAAAACAATGGATATGGGATCATCCATCGCCCATCATATGAGTCAAGAAAGCGCATACGCTAGTCTACTCTGGAGTATCGATGCCATGTCTCGGTACTCCCACGACTAGGAACATTTGAAGGATGTACTTGACGACTACACTGTCCCCACTGGTATGATCCGCATCATAGTCCTGATAGTCAAGTACCCATCCTAAGGGCTTTATCAACATGTAATATAGAGACAATCAGAGTACATGTTAAGATAAAGGGCAACAAGATAGCATACTGTCATGTCGAGCAAGAAAGTCCTACCTATGTATGTCCAAGCATCCACTACAATATACATCGTATGTGCAGTAATGGCCTCTAAGGCATACATATAAGTAACATTCGCAAGGGAATATCTTCTACCACACCGAGGAGCAAAAAGTGTTTTGTTTCTCAGCATGCCCCCATTTGGAAAGGGAATTTCTTGTGAAGAAATTAGTGGTCATGAGGTAGAACTGGAAGGAGTTCCAGCCATACAAACTGCAGCTGATGATTTGGTAAACCCGAAGGATTTAATAGTTTCCAACGAAGCTCAACCACTCCGCCGATCTGCTAGGGTTCCTCATCCATCAGAGAGATACTTCGTTCTTCTCTATGACAGAGGGAGCGAGGATTGCATCATGAGATGATGACCCAACTAGTTTCGAGCTGGCCATCAAGAGTGGGGACTCTGTGAGAATGACTGGATACTAAGCGAGCTGAGATGGAATCCATATACAACAACAAAGTATGGACTTTGGTTGCTATATCTGAAGGGTTAAATCCCCATCAGGAGCAAGTATATCTTGAGAAGATTACTTGGTGTACATGGTAAAGTTGAGACTTTCAAAGCTATGCTTAAGTCCATCCAGATCGTACTTGCCATTACTACGTACCATGATTACGATATCTGGCAGTTGGGTGTCATGACTGCTATTCTAAATGATGATTTAGAAGAGAGCATCTATAAGTACACATCCAGAAGGCTTCGTAGATAGTGCGAGAAGCGGAAATGTGTGCAAGTTGCTTTATATGTTAAAGCATGCATAGCGGAGTTGGAACATCTGTTTTGATGTGGTAGTCAAAGCGTTTGACTTCATCAAAATGGTAGATGAGCCTTGTATATACAAAACGGGTAGTAGGGAGTATGGTGGTGATCCTCGTATTGTACATGGATGACATACTCCAGATAGGAAAGGAGTTTCCTATGCTGCACTCGATCAATCTCTTCTTATCACAAGGATTCTCCATATAGGATCAAGGTGTTACCTCCTAAATCCTGGGTTTTGGTTCTATGAGATAGATCTAAATGGATGTTAGTTTTCGCACTAGGTGTAGTGAGATGGTATCAATCGATCCTGGGGAGAATCACTGGATAGCTTCGAGGATAGTAAGGTTGACTGAATGCCAGTCACAGGCAGTGTCTTTACCCTCAATGGATGGACGGTATGTTGAAAGAGTTCCAATCTAGATACCATGGCATACTAGACGATAAAAGATGGATACATTGCTACCATGGATGCTACCAAATAGGTAGTCTGGATGTATATAGTTCATGATATGAACTTCGTTCCTACCATTGTGTGACAATGGAGTTGTGGCTTTGGCTTAGGAACCCTCATCCCATCAGTGATCCAGACATATTCTTAGGCAGTATCACATGATCATTGAGATGGATGATCTCCAGGGAGATCGAGGTTAGGAGAGTAGACACAGAGGACAATAGCACGGATCCACACACAAAGGTCTATTTCCCGAAAGAGACTTTTATGGGATGGTTGAGTATGAGATACTTCAACCTCTGCTGATTGTTGGGTATGAGATACTACTGTAAGTCCGTGTTGCCCACCCCGGTGCTTACGGGGAGGCGGAAAACATAATAAAAATCGGATTTTTAATGACTTAGGCAACATGGACTATGCTTGTGAGGATCTTTGCTAAACATAAACTAGCTAACCCTAACTACAAAGTAGCTAAGTGAAGAAAGGTTATACCTTTGGTCTTTAGTCCTTCTCTCCTTGCTCCTAGGTATGGTAGAAAGAGTTCACCTTGCTTGTCTTCTCCCGTCAAAGAAAGATCCACTTGAAAGCCACCACCTTTAGCTTCAACTCCAAGCTAGGAGTAACTAGAGTGCAAGAAATGCTAAGACTTGAACCCTAGAAGTGAGAAGAGAAGATCAAGAAAGGGTTTTTCTCAAGCTTTTTGTTTCTCAATACATGAGAGGGAGAGAGCTTGAGGGAGAGGATGAGCAAGAGAGAGAAATGAAATGAGAGAATGAGAAAATAGTGAGCCATTCTCACTAATATGTGAGGATAATTTTAATTAGATAATTAGCTTGAAAATTGTCATGATAAATCATGAATTGACCATTATCATTTCATTTTTGCAAAGATCAAAGAGCATCTTCCAAATGAAATGATTATGGTCAAGTTGTCAACATGGTCAACAAGTCAATGAAGTCAAATTGTCAACAACAACCATGCATAATAATTAAGCTAATTATCAATTAACAATAATCCACACAAAATCAATAGGGTTAATAAAATGACAAAAGCCATTAACCCTAAACAAGGTCCTCTCCCCCAATCTCAAGCAACTGTGCATACGCACCCGCATTCGTGATCCGAGGAACACGAACACAATGAGAAAAACCAATCTCAAATCATATACTAGGATCCGGCTTAAACCAAAGCCCGCTAGTATAAACTGTCCGGACAGCAAACGTGCACAAGTGCGCGGATGCGAACGAACCCTGTCGCAAAACCATGCGACCTCTACTCGTTTTGCCTAAAGGCGAATAGCTCTTTGTGTGGGACTCTAAAGACTCGACACTACGCTGGCAGTGGGTTTAACCACAGACCGCAAGCGGCACTAGCTGTACGTAACGGTCCCCAGGTAGATGTCGATAAGAAGACTGACGAGGTGAACCCCATCTGCACTCCTACTGAGCCTGTATGTGACAGTCTCCGTACAGTCCGGTCTGTTCGTCTGATACATCGCATGGCGGGCCTAGGGGGGCGGTGAACGTCAGTCCCCTAATAGCGGTACAAGTCGTGTCGGAGTGTAGCCCAGAACACCCTGAGATAACACTGGAAACCTACCAGTATATCTCGCTTGCCCTGGCCAGGGACTACTTGTGTAATGGCTCTCCTAGACACAGCGCGATGTCAACCCCCAATACCGGGAGAGAAGAATCCTGTCTAACCGTCACTGCCTCCAAGTGCTTCGGGACTGCACCCAAAAACTACCTGTTTGCACAGCTCCTTTGAGCCGTGGTAGGGTAGTAATCAAAGTGCAGTGGGAACACACTCGAGGCGAAGTGACAGTGTCAAGTCAGCGGACTAAGCTGTACTCATGTCACCTGGGAACTGATAACTGACGATAGGTATATTACCAACCAACAGTTCCCGACGAGTCCTGTCCAGTGTACTCGTAACCTAACGAGCACCCGCATACTATCCCAAGTACGACGTACTAACGGCTGTGGGACAGACCGTCTCCCACACTGGGATGAGAAGCGCATACGCTAGTCTACTCCGGAGTATCGATGCCCTGTCTCGATAGTCCAATGACCAGGGACCTGTATAAGGATGTGCTTATAGATTACCCAGCTCCCACGAGTGCGAGCGCCATCACAACGCTGGTAATCAAGCAAAGATCCTAAGGGCTCTACTAATATGTATACCAGCAATATGCTAAAAGAAACACATGCACATATTAAAGCAGAGACAAACCAAGTAGCATACTACCATTTCGAGCAAGATTGTATATACAACTGTGAATATCCCAAGCTTCCATCAAGTAATATACAAGCTAGTATGATACAGTAATGGCCTCTAGGGCATATACACTAACAATCTCCCACTTGCACTAAGGCCATGTACTGGCGTATCGAAGACCTATCATCTCGATCAGCCGCTCGAACTGAGTCTGGGGCAAGGCCTTTGTGAATGGATCTGCTGTGTTATCCTCTGATGCAACTCTCCGGACCTCGATCTCCTGGCGATCCACGATCTCCCTGATCAGGTGATACCGCCTTAAGATGTGTCTGGATTTCTGATGGGACCTGGGTTCCTTCGCTAAAGCTATAGCCCCGTTGTTGTCGCAATACAGAGGTATTGGGTCAACAATGGACGGAACCACCTGAAGTTCTTTCAAGAACTTCCTCATCCAGACAGCTTCTTTTGCGGCATCAGATGTAGCGATGTATTCCGCTTCCATAGTCGAGTCAGCAACGGTTTCCTGTTTGGAGCTCTTCCAACACACCGCCCCTCCATTGAGGGTAAAGACAAAACCCGACATGGACTTGGAATCATCCTTGTCACTCTGGAAGCTGGAGTCAGCAAAGGCCTCAATCTGCAGGTCTTTTCTGCCATACACCAAGAACATCTCCTTAGTCCTTCTCAGGTACTTGAGAATGTTCTTTACTGCTATCCAATGTTTCTCCCCAGGGTTTGACTGATACCTGCTTACCACACTCAGTGCATAAGCCACATCCGGTCTGGTACACAACATCGCATACATTATAGAGCCTACCGCAGAAGCGTAGGGTATAATAGACATGCGATCCCTCTCCAAATCAGTCTTGGGAGACATCTCTTTGGAGAGGGTGATCCCGTGACAAGCCGGTAGATTACCGCGCTTGGAATCTTCCATACTGAATCTCTTCAGTATGGTGTCGATGTACCTGGACTGCGAGAGTCCTAATATCCTCTTGGATCTGTCACGGTAGATCCGGATACCCAGAATGTATGAGGCATCACCCAGGTCTTTCATGGAGAACCTGTGTGACAAGAACCCCTTGACAGATTGTAGCATAGGAATGTCATTTCCTATTAAGAGAATGTCATCCACGTATAAAACGAGGAATACTACAGTTCTCGCTACAAATCTACAATAGATGCATGGTTCATCTGGATTTTTGATAAAGCCAAATTCTTTGACCGTCTCATCAAAACAGATGTTCCAACTCCGCGATGCCTGCTTGAGTCCATAAATGGACTTGAGCAACTTGCACACCTTTCCGCTGCTCCCACCCTGAATGAAACCCTCTGGCTGGTCCATATAGACACACTCCTCTAAATGACCATTTAGAAAAGCTGTCTTTACGTCCATCTGCCAAATCTCATAATCGTGGAAAGCAGCGATGGCAAGAAGGATCCGAATGGATTTCAGCATAGCTACTGGAGAAAAGGTTTCGTCATAGTCCAAACCAGGTCGCTGACGAAAACCCTTTGCTACCAGTCTAGCTTTGTAGGTCTCAACCTGTCCATCTACACCAATCTTCCTTTTGAAGATCCACTTGCATCCTACGGGTTTTACCCCGTCTGGAGCAATGTCCAACGTCCATACTTTGTTGGTGTACATGGACTCCATCTCGGTCCGCATTGCATCCAGCCATTTTACCGAGTCGACGCTCTGAATGGCTTGCTGGAAGCTAGTAGGCTCATCACAATCTAGGATGCAGTCCTCTCTATCCCCGTCAATGAGGAAACCGTAGTACCTCTCGGGCGGATGAGACTGCCTACTACTCCTGCGGAGTGGCATGGGAATGTCTTGTTCTTTCGAACCTTCTGGTTCCTCTAAGCTTTCAGTGATGGTTTGTGGTTCTGGAATTTCTTCCAGTTCTATTGCGTTCCCGCTTATCTGATTTTCTAAAAACTCAGTTTCCAAGAAGCGGGCATGACGAGAAACAAGGACTTTTTGCTCCTCTGCGTAATAGAAGAGATACCCCTTGGAGTTCTTTGGGTATCCCACAAACTTGCACTGTACTGAGCATGCCTCGAGCTTGTCCGCATGCTGCTTTTTTACAAAAGCTGGACATCCCCATGTCTTAAAGGATTTAAGACAGGGTTTCTTCCCACTCCACATCTGATATGGTGTGGTAGGCACTGTTTTAGTAGGAACCTGGTTCAAGAGATGTGCAGCTGTTTCCAGTGCATAACCCCAGAAAGATCGCGGTAACTCAGCCTTACTCATCATGGACCGTACCATATCCAATAGGGTTCGGTTCCGTCTCTCCGATACACCGTTGTGTTGCGGAGTGTATGGAGGAGTAAGCTGAGAGAGAATTCCATTCTCTTTTAAGTAATTCAGGAATTCGGCACTTAAGTATTCTCCTCCTCGATCCGATCTTAGGATCTTGATACTTTTGCCGGTTTGTTTCTCTACTTCACTCTTATATTCCTGGAACTTTTCAAAGGCCTCGGACTTATGTTTCATTAAGAAGACATAACCGTACCTTGAAAAATCATCCGTAAAAGTAATGAAGTAAGAGTAACCGCTTCGCGCATGTGTAGACATTGGACCGCACACGTCACTGTGTACGAGTCCCAAGAGCGAGCTCGCTCTTTCTCCGTGTCCAGTGAACGGAGCCTTTGTCATCTTTCCCATGAGACAAGATTCACAAGTGGCATAAGACTGATACTCGAACGGATCCAAGTATCCTTCTTTATGTAACTTAGTCAACCGTGTCTCATTGATGTGACCTAGTCTACAATGCCACAAGAAAGCCTGATTAATATCTGGAGACTTTCTTTTATGTGTATTCTGGATATTGAAAACCTGTGGTTGGTTTAAAACGTAAATACCGTTGTTTAATGTACCTGACCCAATCAAAACTTGATTAAGGTGAATGTTCACTACATTACTTACAAATGCAAATTCATAACCTTCTTTAGATAATAAAGATACAGAAATGATATTACAGGTTGCATTTGGTACATAATAACAACTACGCAAAACCAAAAAGTGTCCATCTGATAATCCCAGGTGATAGTCCCCCACGGCCTCTGCATCCATGCTAGCACCGTTCGCAACTCTGAGGGTCATGTCACCTGCCTTCAAAACTCTACGCTTTCTCAACGCCTGCAAAGAATTACAGATATGAGATCCTGATCCGGTATCCAATACCCAGGATGTAGAGTTTATTGATAGACAGTTTTCAATAACATACACACCTGAAGCTGAAGCTGCAACTCGCTTCAAATCCTGTGTTCTGGCTTTCCAAGCCTTGCAATCTTGTTTCCAGTGGCCACTTTTGTGACAATAGAAGCATTCTTCCTTCCCCACCAGCTTCCCCGCTACCTTTGTTGCTTTACCCTTTCCCTTCGTATCCACTTTACCGACACCGCCTCTTGGTTTGGCGGGGGCTTTCTTCTTCTTGCCCTTGGCTTTCGCCCTGGACCTAGAAGAGGAAGATCCTCCTACAAACAAAGTGGATGTCTCCCTACCCTTCTGTAGGGTGCCCTCAGCAGTCCTCAACATGTTCAGAAGCTCGGCAAGTTCAACCTCCTTTCCTTGCATGTTGAAGTTAAGAATGAACTGGGCGTAAGTGGAAGGAAGGGACTGTAGAATCAGATCAGTATAGAGTTCATTCTCCAACGTGGTCCCAAGGTCCGCGAGCTCCTCTATGTAGCCGATCATCTTAAGCACGTGGTCCGCTACCGATGATCCGACGGCCAACCTTGCCGAAAAGAGCTTCTTCGACACTTCGTATCTTGCGATACGAGACTGCTCTCCATACAGTTCTTTTGTATGGAGAAATATGGACTCTAGGTCCATATTCTCGTGCCTCCTCTGATGGTCATTGTCCATCGAGGCTAGTACGAGGCATTTGGCCCTCGCGCAATCTATCTCCCATGTCTTACGGATTTCTACATCCGCGACGCTGGAGGTGGGACCTGGGACGGGGGGAGCTTTGGTGGT
This sequence comes from Agapanthus africanus, assembly GCA_030015575.1. NCBI lineage: Eukaryota > Viridiplantae > Streptophyta > Magnoliopsida > Asparagales > Amaryllidaceae > Agapanthus > Agapanthus africanus. The sequence goes on from CM057341.1 coordinate 659,377,047, forward strand.
AAGTATATACCCCAGCTTGTCATAAGTGATAGCCATCTTGACATTCCTGAGCCAATCTTTGTAGTTTGGCCCTGTCAATATGTTTTTATCTAATAGTAACTTAAGTCCGGTCATCTTGAATGGTCGCTGCAATTAGGAGAGAGAAAAGAAACACTTTAGCATGATGCTCTTGCAAGTTTAGAGTGGTTTTTAGTTTGTCTAAACTGGATGGCTCCCACTGTCTCTCGAATCCCTTCTCAAACCATAAAGAAAAGGATTAGCCGGGATCATTCTCACCGTACAATACTTGCTTAACCGTTCAGCCAGGCCAGTGTCGGTACTTCGAGGGAGGTTTTCCAACGCTTTCGCGAAGTTCCTTAATTAAGTAACCTCTTTTCCCTATGGGCGTAGCCCCGCTAACACCTTTCTAGGCACCTACTAGGTTTATAGCATTGATCGTTAAGTGAGAGTTTTCCCGAGGAGTAGCATATACTCACAGTAGGATCGGGATCCAAATATCATCGCGTGATAAAACCGAAGGAATCCTACCAGAATCATCACACTCCAAATGGTATGCAACGCTAGCAAGTTTCAGTACTTATGAAACTCCCGATGTGGATTTTTGCCCCATGCTCTTATGACCTTGACTAAGGCCAACAAATCATAAGTCACATGTCAAGTTCTACCCGTCGTTATCCAGGTTAATTTGAACCCACCCGTATCCACCCTTGACTATGGCCAACAAGGCAATACGACTGTCTCAAACCAACGCATTCTATCTATGCAACATATGAATACCCACCAGCTACCAAACACTGTGCCTTGACTAAGGCCAACAAACACAGCTTGAATACCGTTGATTATTCATATGAAACGACGGAGGGCTACGGATGGTTTTGGCGAAACCGTGAACGTAGTGAACTTGATATAATCGATGGAACGAGATAGCTTTTAAAAGGAGTGGTTCAAGCTCCGCGTTTAAAAGTTTAGTTTTTGAAAAAGAACCGAGTGGTTTTCAAAGTGTTCCAATCGACTTTTACTTGGTTTATTTCTTGCATTAGTTCTTTTAATGCGTCCCATCATTTAATCCTACCATTGCAGAAAACACCCAAAATATGACGTACGCTTATGCCATTCGCATTCGCCACGGGGCCCCGTCATCACCCGTTAGGTTACTTAACTAACGACAGAGCGGGGGCTGGGCTAGCACGGCTGTAAAACATAAGCAACGCCTAAATAGTTATTATATATAAATATATAGCAATGATAGACATTACAGATCACAGATGAATACATTGGATATGCTAGGAATCCGCAATGCGTTCGAGCCTGCAACGCAAAGCGGATTACACGGTCGCGGTGAATAGCCAATACCCCACCCAAGACCCCTACGGGTGCGGCAAACTACCCGCCAAGCACCCGAAGCGAAGCAACCTCCCTCACCACCGTGAGTAGGCCACTCGGCGCTTCGAGATACCCGGTAGTTTGTGCACCCCCTCCATAGGTCTATCCTAGGAGCAAAAACAGTAAAAAGAATTATACAATGACGGCTACAACCCCGACCCGGTTGTGCGGTCATACAAATAAAATTATTACATCAATTTACATGTTACAAATGAATGAAAGAAAAAAAAACGCTCATCTCACATCCAACCCGGCTATTCACCCGCGACAATCCAATCCATTCATATCCACAAACCAATAACAATCACAGATCATGTATAACCCCGACTAATCGTCTTATAGCGATTAGCCGACGTTCAATACATGCAAGCATTACAGATATAACCGATATAGTTAAAGTGCAGTGAAGTTCGGAAAAATACGGAATTATAGGACCCCAAAAGGAAATTTCTTTTCTGTAAAATCTGGGTACATATAATATATCCTAAAAATCCCAAAACCAACAACAACACACTCTGCACGAAAAAGATGCGCCGATCACGACAATCCGCGGCGGTTCCGCCGCATATACCTACTTCATGCGGCGGAAGGGCGGCGACTTGAGGGAATTAGAGTATCGTTTTTCTTGGGTGTATTCACAAAACCCTGAGATGATTTTACATGTATAAAGTTTTTCATTTAGAGCAGGAAAAATTTTAACAGAAACTTGGATTTTGTAAAAGTTTGGTTTTGTGATTTTTCCGGTTCCGAACTTTGTTACACTTAACTACTTAACTAGTTTAGGTTTAGTTAGGCTCTGATACCACTGTAAGTCCGTGTTGCCCACCCCGGTGCTTACGGGGAGGCGGAAAACATAATAAAAATCGAATTTTTAATGACTTAGGCAACATGGACTATGCTTGTGAGGATCTTTGCTAAACATAAACTAGCTAACCCTAACTACAAAGTAGCTAAGTGAAGAAAGGTTATACCTTTGGTCTTTAGTCCTTCTCTCCTTGCTCCTAGGTATGGTAGAAAGAGTTCACCTTGCTTGTCTTCTCCCGTCAAAGAAAGATCCACTTGAAAGCCACCACCTTTAGCTTCAACTCCAAGCTAGGAGTAACTAGAGTGCAAGAAATGCTAAGACTTGAACCCTAGAAGTGAGAAGAGAAGATCAAGAGAGGGTTTTTCTCAAGCTTTTTGTTTCTCAACACATGAGAGGGAGAGAGCTTGAGGGAGAGGATGAGCAAGAGAGAGAAATGAAATGAGAGAATGAGAAAATAGTGAGCCATTCTCACTAATATGTGAGGATAATTTTAATTAGATAATTAGCTTGAAAATTGTCATGATAAATCATGAATTGACCATTATCATTTCATTTTTGCAAAGATCAAAGAGCATCTTCCAAATGAAATGATTATGGTCAAGTTGTCAACATGGTCAACAAGTCAATGAAGTCAAATTGTCAACAACAACCATGCACAATAATTAAGCTAATTATCAATTAACAATAATCCACACAAAATCAATAGGGTTAATAAAATGACAAAAGCCATTAACCCTAAACAAGGTCCTCTCCCCCAATCTCAAGCAACTGTGCATACGCACCCGCATTCGTGATCCGAGGAACACGAACACAATGAGAAAAACCAATCTCAAATCATATACTAGGATCCGGCTTAAACCAAAGCCCGCTAGTATAAACTGTCCGGACAGCAAACGTGCACAAGTGCGCGGATGCGAACGAACCCTGTCGCAAAACCATGCGACCTCTACTCGTTTTGCCTAAAGGCGAATAGCTCTCTGTGTGGGACTCTAAAGACTCGACACTACGCTGGCAGTGGGTTTAACCACAGACCGCAAGCGGCACTAGCTGTACGTAACGGTCCCCAGGTAGATGTCGATAAGAAGACTGACGAGGTGAACCCCATCTGCACTCCTACTGAGCCTGTATGTGACAGTCTCCGTACAGTCCGGTCTGTTCGTCTGATACATCGCATGGCGGGCCTAGGGGGGCGGTGAACGTCAGTCCCCTAATAGCGGTACAAGTCGTGTCGGAGTGTAGCCCAGAACACCCTGAGATAACACTGGAAACCTACCAGTATATCTCGCTTGCCCTGGCCAGGGACTACTTGTGTAATGGCTCTCCTAGACACAGCGCGATGTCAACCCCCAATACCGGGAGAGACGAATCCTGTCTAACCGTCACTGCCTCCAAGTGCTTCGGGACTGCACCCAAAAACTACCTGTTTGCATAGCTCCTTTGAGCCGTGGTAGGGTAGTAATCAAAGTGCAGTGGGAACACACTCGAGGCGAAGTGACAGTGTCAAGTCAGCGGACTAAGCTGTACTCATGTCACCTGGGAACTGATAACTGACGATAGGTATATTACCAACCAACAGTTCCCGACGAGTCCTGTCCAGTGTACTCGTAACCTAACGAGCACCCGCATACTATCCCAAGTACGACGTACTAACGGCTGTGGGACAGACCGTCTCCCACACTGGGATGAGAAGCGCATACGCTAGTCTACTCCGTAGTATCGATGCCCTGTCTCGATAGTCCAACGACCAGGGACCTGTATAAGGATGTGCTTATAGATTACCCAGCTCCCACGAGTGCGAGCGCCATCACAACGCTGGTAATCAAGCAAAGATCCTAAGGGCTCTACTAATATGTATACCAGCAATATGCTAAAAGAAACACATGCACATATTAAAGCAGAGACAAACCAAGTAGCATACTACCATTTCGAGCAAGATTGTATATACAACTGTGAATATCCCAAGCTTCCATCAAGTAATATACAAGCTAGTATGATACAGTAATGGCCTCTAGGGCATATACACTAACAACTACAACAGATGGCCCTAGTGCAAGTGGGAGATTGTTAGTGATATGTATGCCCTTGAGGCCATTACTATACATACGATGTATATTGTAGTGGATGCTTGGACATATATATGGTGGACTTTCTTGCTCGACATGATAATACGCTATCTCGTTGCTCATCATCTTAACGTGTACTTTGATTGTCTCTATGTTACATGTTGATAAAGCCCTTAGGATGAGTACTTGACTACTAGAACTATGATGCAAATCATACTAGTGGGGACAGTGTAGTCGCTAAGTACATCCTTCAAATGTTCCTAGTCGCAGGTGTAACTAGACAGGGCATCGATATATCAGAGTAGACTAGCGTATAGCTTCTCAACCCATGTAGATGGGTGATTGATGATCCCATATCCATTAGTGTTTGACATCAGAGATAGTATACGGGTTCTCAGTAGAGACTGGGTACACTGGACGGACTCTCCGAGAACTCCCAGATGTTATTTTACCTAACATCAGATGGAAGTTCTCTGGTGACACTAGTACAGGTTAGTCTGTAGACCCGAGATCGTCATTGAGTCTTGTGTGATTCCCACTGTGCTTTAATTCCACTTTACCACGTTCAAGATAACGTGCAAAATGGTAGATTTTGGGTACAGTCCCGAATCATATGTAAGCAATAGCGATAGGAGGGGTTTCGTCTCTCCCGGTATTGGGGATTGATGTTGCACTGTGCTCGATTATCTATAATAGGAAGTCCTTGGCCAAGGCTGCTTCAGAGATATACCGGTAAGTGTTATCAGTAGTTTCTCGACCCATTATGAGCCTCACATCGGTACGACTTATCGAGTTACTGTGGACTGACGTTTACCACACCTAGACGAGATATGCGACATATCAGATGAAGAGACCGGACTGTACGGTAGTGTTACTGATTGGATTCGCAAGAGTACGAGCAGGCTTGCTTGTTGATCTTCTGATCGCTCAATACCCGGATGGCTGTTACGTGTAGCAGACTGCTTGCGGCTTGTTGGTGTTTGATATGATCATCATCTACTGCCGGCGTATTGACGAGTCTTTAGAGTCCTACACAGGGGTTTCCTGGCTCAAGCGAAATGGAGTAGGAGCACATATGTGATATGTGTGGGACTAAGATTAATACGATATGAGATACCGTATTCTATTCTCGCGATTTGTGACATTGGTCGGTTATATGCGATATAGCCGGGTTATCGGATCTAGTGTTGATTCGATAAGTTGTTACATGTGATATTAGTCGGTTTTATGTAATATAGCCGGATTATTAAATCAAGAGTTGATTTAATAATTTAATGTATAATTATATATTTGATATAGTATATTACATTAACTAGTATTAGCTAACTTAAGATTTCTTTTCTAACTTGATGTGCACATTGTATATATGTGATATGTATATTTGTGTACATGAATTGTGTCATTCTTGATGATACATGCAAGATGGGTGTATGAGACTTATAGCCATGCTAGGTTTTAAGATAGGGTTTTATTTGTTTTAATCAAATAAAACATTTGGATTTAGTCAAGGTTAAGCTTGGAGAAGCTTGTAGAACATTGACCAAGTTCACTTGTTTGCCATGCTTAAGATATTTCTTAACCCAAGCTTTAACCTTAGCCCTTGGTTAATTCTCAACATGAGTTAGGCATGAAGGTTTAACTCACTCATGGTTGCAATTAATTCATTTGGATGATTAACTCATATGATGAGTTCATTCTTTTTCTTCTTCCTCCTCCTCCTCAAAGCTTTCAAGCTTCAATGGATATATGAGAAAAAGTGTGAGAAAATGAAATCTAAAGTGAGCCCACATCCAACTTCATCATCCTCTACTACTTGCTATTTAGTATACGGTGTTTGCTTCACTAATTTCATAATTAGTGAAGAGAAAGCTTGTGTTAGTGTCTCCCCGACGTAGATCATCTTCGGCCCCAAAGTCTTCGAAGCAAGCATGTTCGTTTCTTTATGGGAGCCTCTATAGAATCCGGAGTTCACGATCGCAGCGAAAGGGACTACTACATGGAGCTATTGAAGTGAAAGACCGGTCTACAAAGGTTGTATTCCTTGCTCACTAGACTTGCAAATTGTTTGCATTTATATTTTCGTCGATTTCTAGTTAACGATTCTAAGTTAGGGTTAGCTAAAACGGCAAAAATTTGAATTTGGAATGGACGATGCCTCCCGAAACCTCGCTGCCGTCTTAGGTAACCCTGCAAAGGGATCACGGCCCTTGCCTCGTCGAATGAGGTGCTGGATATTCATAACCGAATACCATTGTTCAAAACAAAAGAAAACGTCCTTGCAATAACACCGTTTGAAAATTTGTTCCAACGACATCGAATAGGTTTGTTTTCGTTGCATTGATCGAAATCAATGCAGTCCCATCAATTAATCACACCAAAAAAGAATGAAAATATGATGTACATATATGCCATTCGCATTCGCCACTAGGTCCCATCATCACCCGTTAGGTTACTTAATTAACGACAGATCGGGGACTGGACTAGCGCGGGTGTAAAACATATACAAAATCTACTAGTATATATATAGAAATATATAATAGTCACTCCAAGCATGATAAATGCAACATCATAGACAAGTAATAGGCATCACAGAACAATACAGATAATCTGGGAGCCCCGGGTTTCCTTTGAGCCGCAACTGAAACCCGACGTTCCCCTGGTCGTGTGGATAGTGATTGACACGAAAAAGTGTTTTTGTTTGTAATTTAACCGCAATCAATAACGGTGTCGTACGTAGCTTGACCGAGATGAGTACGGGTCGTCCTATGGGAAACGTGGAACCTTTTTAATTTTACTTTAGATGTGTTGAAAAAGAGAAAGAAATAAGAATTTTGTTGAATGGTTTCTAGATCTATGTTAAACAAGAATGTAAAATATAGATCTAGATTATTTTAAAGATGTAGTTAATATTAATAAGAGGGCTTGTAGGGTTCGTTAGGATTTAGTAGTTATGGACGATTAATTAAAAGTTGTCATTTTTATCCATTAATAACTTTAGAACTAGAACGACGGCGATGCGTGTAGATTAGGGTTTCTGGAGGGAAAAGAAATCCCACTCTTAACCCTTATCTCGACACGGAACTCCGTTCATATCTAGCCTTTACCAAAGCAATCATTAATCCAATCTCTAATCGCGGTCGGAACTAGCAAAGAATTGCTAGCACGGCCGATTAGGATGTTAATGATTCTTTTGATAAAGTTCCTAAACTTTATAGGACTTAAAAAGGGTTTAGTTATTTTCATCGTCCATTAGTCTACCCTAATCCTACGAACCCTAACAAGCGGAGAATTACTCGCGCATGTTGGGAGAAGAAGATGAAAAGAAAGAGAGGGAAAACATAATATAAAATGCAAAAATAATAAAAAGAACTACCTTTATTAATCAACTGAACAAGCTACACTTTTATTCCGTAAAAAATGATTACAAACTAGTGCTTCTCGATCTTTCCAATGGAGGTAGTCGAACAGTCGATGATCAGCCTGGATGCGTGAGTGTTGGGAGCTTCGTGATCTCTTCGGCTTGATAGCTTTTCCAAGAGGCCTTCGGTGCCTTTTTATAGTGCAAAGCCAGAATATTAATGTTGAAAACTTGCTAAAATTTAGCAATGATTTATCTCCCAAAATCTTTCCTTCTAACCCCCTTAAATTGCGGCGGATCCGCAGCCCAAGGGTGGGTTTGGCCTTGGATCTGCGCTCAAGGGTGGGGATCATTTGATGATTTTTCTTGTGCTTTCATCTGGTGACATTTGGCAATCCTAGGCATCTTTAGAATCTGAAAATCTTTTCTCGGTTACTTCCAGACTTGGTCTCCAAGTTTTGCTTCTTAATTTGGCAAGATTTCTTCAACAAATTGATTTGTTTGATAAATTCTGCCTAACAACTTAGAAAATTCTGCACAATAATCTCAAATAATATTTAGTAGACTCAGTCCTACTAGGATTTGGTCAATAGATTTATTTGCATACATTTTCCTACCAAATGATAATTAAAATATATTAACACATGAAAAATAATGTTTTTACACACAAACCCTCATATGTATAATATATTATAATAAAGTCCTTTTTTAATATGAAAATGGTAGGAAAAATGTAATACAAATGTGCAGTTTTATCAACTGAACAAATACCCCCAAACTTATCTTTGATCGTCCCGAGCAAACTAGTTTATTTAAGAGGAGAAAAAGAAAGGAGAAAACTAAGCACACTTTCGTAGGCAGACATGATTGCACTGAGTACGTGCAACAAGCCGTTAAACCTCTAGGTGTCCCTAGTAGGAGGAGTGTTGTCTCCTGAGGGTTTTCAGCGGATTACACCCACAAAATCCAATAACAAAAGAAAGATGGTGAAATTTACATATAAAGGTAGGAACCATAAAAGAAAGGCCTTGAAAAGAAGAGTTTCCAACTAGCTTTTCAGTTGTCATGAGCCCTATCTTAATAGTCATAAAAAAATGTTAGAAATCACATCATCCCTCAATAAAACATCATCTTTATTCTTCATTCCTACCTTTCATCCAAACATTGATCATATAACCCCACGTGTGTGTAAAGAACATCCCTACACTCGGAGAATTCAATTCAAGCTATCATACTCTTGTCCATCTACCTTAGTACTTTTTAATTTGATGAATATTAAGATTCCCTCACACATTTTCATGCGACCGTTAATACTTATTGAGGTACTAACAGATCGATTACTCATGTGCTTGCTGATTAGGTTATATTATTTTCCTCGTCTTGCACCACCTAAGGCTTAGCAGTGACTCCCAGACCAGTTGGCCTTAGGGCACTAGGTGAAGAGGCACCCTCGCTATATTTTTTTATTGTTGCCTTGGCGATAACAAAACCAGTGTTCATATTTTTTTCTTTTCACCATTTTTATATTTTCTTCATTTTTTTTTCTTCATACTTTGGCTTTTAGACAAGAGCATTTCAAGGTATCCTCTACTATCCCAAGTTTCAAGACGTGTGCAAGTGCATATTGTAGGGTATCAACATTCAAATGTTTGGCTTCCAGAATAGAAACTATTTTTCAGACTTATTTTATCCTCAGATTAGTGACATCCTTCATCTTACTAACTCTTGGGACAACGGCTCATAACTACTTATTACCAGTTCGTTTAAGAAACTTCTAACTTTCTTGGTTTTCTTAAACTATTCCTATCTTTTGGATGTAATTTTTCACTTTCTACTCTTTTGTTATAAATATTTTTTTTAAAATTTTTGAAAAAGTTGTGCTTATGCAAAATATGATGCAAATTGATATGTAAATAAGCACAAACCTCCCCCAAACCTGTTTACAGCAGTGTCCTCACTGATGTCATCCGTTAAGCTCAAAAACCTGTAGACTTGGGAGGAAATTATTAATGTGGGCAAGAATATATGAAAGTGAAAATCCTCCCCCAAACTTATTTTAGGCTCACAATTTTGTAAAAATAATTTTCTTTCAAGAGAATATACCACCCCTCCCCCAAACGTGAGTTAAACAATTTCAATCTTTTAAAAATCATATGAGGGGGTCAAGGTTATTGGTCAATATCAAGCTTTGCAAAGACCGAAAGTCAACACCAACCATTCAAAAATTTTATCAATGAAGTACCAAGGTTGGTGGAAGAATATGTCACCTTTCGACAAGAAGAAGTGGGGAGGTGACAAGAAGTGTAATGGAAAAGGATTGCGTCTCAATTTGGAGAGACGACACCGTGATAGTGATGATGGATTACTCGCATTATCATGATTGTCCAAAAGAGGGGGTGGAGGTCCAATTTCTTCATCTTGGAGTTGATTCATCTCAACACCCGTGTCTTGTAAAAATGCGAGTTCATCAGCGAAAATTTCCTCAAAGCTTTCATCGATACCCCGAAGAATAACGTCATCAGAAAAAATAGGGTGATCGTCCAACTCTATAAAAAGTTCCTCATCAGCGTTAGATGTTGACCCGGACAACTCGGTGGAAGAGTCCGTGTCAAGCAACAACATATGAAAAGAGTCAAAATTATGAGGTTGATCATATTCGCTGCTGTCGACATCCATTAATTCGACAGAACACACATGAGCATAGGGTTCGGAGGGTTCACTTCCCAACCAGTAAATGTTAAGCTCAATTGGCTTCTTTCCAAAGGATAGGGTCATAGAGCCATTTCTACAATTGATTACAGCGTTGGAAGTGGCCAAAAAGGGTCGACCGAGTATCACCGGAATTTGATTGCGTGGGTTTGCTACAGATTGTGTATCTATAACGATAAAGTCCAAAGGGAATATGAATTCCCCGACTTTGATTAACACATCCTCTAGCTCACCCCTCGGTTGGGTGATAGATCGATCGGCCATTTGAAGAGTGCAATGCGCTGGTTTTAACTCTCCGATCCCTAATTGCTCATAAACCGAATACGGAAGCAAATTAACACTAGCACCTAGATCGAGTAGAGCACGATTAATATTTTTACCACCAATAGAAATTGAAATTGTAGGACTTCCGGGGTCCTTTCGTTTCTTGGGTAGTTGTTGTGTAAAAGCGGTGCTCACATTACTCGCAAGGAAAACTTTTTTAGGTACTTGAACTTTTCTCTTCCTAGTGCACAAGTCCTTTATGATTTTCGCATATGACGGAACTTGTTGAATAGCATCTAGGAGAGGAATGTTTATGTTAACTTGCTTAAAAATTTCCACAATCTTCTCCATTTGTGGACTTGGTCTGTTGCCCCTTAACCTGTTTGGGTAAGGTGCTTTATTAATAAGGGTTTGGTCCAACATTGGAGAAGATTGTGGGGATGGATTCGATCCCAAAACTGGAGTAGGAATCGACTTAGATAGATTTGGCGAAATGGGCGAAGGGTTCGAGCCTTGGGGAAAACGGAGAATAGGCTCGGGTGAAGGTGGGAGACTAGACGAATTAGGGGAAGAAGAAGGGGTATCATTGGTGTCACTATCATCACACTGCTCACCCACTCGGTTATTCAGCACTTTTCCCGATCTCAACGTGGTAACAGCACTCATATTATAACTTTGTGAGTGGCCAGGATTAGGTATGGGTTGAGATGGGAGTTTCCCTTTCTCTCTCGCACTCATTGCGGCGTTTAACTGTGCGATTTAGTTTTCTATTGATTTAATACTCTCCCCATGGGAGGAGTTTTTCGTTAGGGTATCAATAGAAGACCTCATCTCAGCCGAAATTTGCATGGATTGTTTCATGAACATATCCAAAGTTTGTGTGAGTGAGTTGTCAGTACCGACCATTTGTGGTGTAGAAATGTTGGCCGGATTTTGGAAATTCTGTGACTGAAAGGGGGGCTGATTCTGTGGTTGTGGTTGCTGTGGAGGTCTTTGAAAATTACTTTGTTGGTTTTGATTCGAAGCAAAGTTAGGATGATTCCTCCATCCTTGATTATATGTGGAAGAATAAGGGTCATTTCTAGGTCACTGCTGAAAAGCAGCATTAGCTTGAAACGATGCATTCATAGGACATTCTTCCGTTAAGTGTGAAGGATCCGAACAGCAACCACAAACGGTCTTAGGAAGCGTGACCTGATTTAGGGAGAATGATGAAAATTTGTTCTCAATAGCATCGAGTTTCTTCTGCATCGCTGCCATTTCGGCTTTTACTGCGATGGAAACATCGAGCAGGTGAATACCTCCCTTAGTTGAAGGTGGTCTTACGCTTTCCCACTGCAATGTGTGTTCAGCAAGGTCTTCCAGATATTTCCATGCTTCACCGTCATCTTTAGACATGAAATTGCATTGACACATTGTTTCAAGCATTTGCTTTGTCGCTGGATTAATGCCCTCATATATAATCCGACATAAATCCCATCTTTGTATTCCGTGATGGGGGCATTAGACAAGCAGATCTTTGAAACGTTCAAAACACTTCCAAAATGGTTCATTGGGAAGCTGGGTGAACTGGTTGATCTCGCTCCTAATGTGGGCAGTCTTATGATTTGGGTAAAACTTCTTAAGAATTGCGACGACGAATTCATCCCAATTAGTGTAAGAGTGTGCGACAGTATTATAAAGCCATTTTTCTGCCAAGTCGCACAGTGTGAATGGGAGAAGACGTAAGCGCATAGCATCGAGAGTCAACTGTGAAGTACCCATCATTGCACATACGTTTTCGAATTTGGTGATGAAAACGTACGCGTCTTCCGACTCAAGCCCGTGAAATTTGGGCAACAGGTTGATGTAGTGGGGTTTAATTTCGAAATTATCCCCGTTAGGTGGTGGAAGAGATAGACAAGTAGGAAGAGGACCACGAATAGGATAGCATCTCTCTTGGAGAGAGATGCGCGGTGGATTCTGCTCACCTGCGGGTGGCAGCAGCGTGGTGTTATAATTAGATGGAGTGCCGTCCATTACGGTCGATGTGGTGTGTGGTGGGGGAAAAGAAGATGAATAAGTACCGACTTCGGCGTCGATAGAAGGAACGCGGACAAGACGGGCACTAGGATCCCGTGTCCAGCCGAGCATGCACTAAGTGGGTTTAGTGCAAGTGGCAGCGTGTGTGTGATTTAAAATTAGCTTGTTTTGAAAAGGTGGGACTCAACACAAATCACCCTATGATGCACAAGCAACCCTAGAACTAAGGTCGTCTAGGTCTGCTAGACAGCTCCTAACTAAGGCTAGAAATAGGACCTCAAACCGCCTCTTCACGGACAAGTACGGCCAGGTAAGTGGGAAGGAACCACCACTACAGTGGGCCTAATTAATAACCACTAGCCTAGACACCGCAATGTCAGTTAGGATAAACGGCCGATGCCTATACTAGTCTTTTTCTTATTGAGCTCGACAGTGCTTAGAGTCTGGTCTAGATATTTTTTAAATTAATGAAGGGTTGATCTGTATGCTCGGTTTGTGATTTGTGGGGCTTAGGAAGGGTGATGAAATCCCCACCTAATCTTTATTTGGTCTTTGCCCCTTAAAGTCCGTATTAAATATGCAAAACAAAACCAATCACAAAACTTTTGCAAAAAGATTTTTGAGCGGCGCAATTTTTGCAAAGAATCCTGTAGAAAATTGATTTTATTGGATTTGAGAGGAGAGAGAAGGAGTTAAGAAAGATACCAGAGAAATGTGAAAATTCAGTAACTAGATCTCCTGTTTTCTCAAGTCCGTAACTCCAGATTCCCTCGCAAAATTCACACACAGATCGTTAAATATGCAATTTGCAATTTTGGTTTAATAATGATATGAATCGTCTAAGAAATCAACACAAATAGCAAAAATAAAAAATTACTCACGTTTCCTCGGCAACGGCGCCATTTGATTGACACGAAAAAGTGTTTTTGTTTGTAGTTTAACCGCAATCAATAACGGTGTCGCACGTAGCTTGACCGAGATGAGTACGGGTCGTCCTCTGGGAAACGTGGAACCTTTTTAATTTTACTTTAGATGTGTTGAAAAAGAGAAAGAAATAAGAATTTTCTTGAATGGTTTCTAGATCTACGTTAAACAAGAATGTAAAATATAGATCTAGATTATTTTAAAGATGTAGTTAATATTAATAAGAGGGCTTGTAGGGTTCGTTAGAATTTAGTAGTTATGGACGATTAATTAAAAGTTGTCCTTTTTATCCATTAATAGATTTAGAACTAGAACGACGGCGATGCGTGTAGATTAGGATTTCTGGAGGGAAAAGAAATCCCACTCTTAACCCTTATCTCGACACGGAACTCCGTTCATATCTAGCCTTTACCAAAGCAATCATTAATCCAATCTCTAATCGCGGTCGGAACTAGCAAAGAATTGCTAGCGCGCCCGATTAGGATGTTAATGATTCTTTTGATAAAGTTCCTAAACTTTATAGGACTTAAAAAGGGTTTAGTTATTTTCATCGTCCATTAGTCTACCTTAATCCTACGAACCCTAACAAACGGAGAATTACTCGTGCATGTTGGGAGAAGAAGATGAAAAGAAAGAGAGGGAAAACATAATGTAAAATGCAAAAATAATAAAAAAGAACTACCTTTATTAATCAACTGAACAAGCTACACTTTTATTTCGTAGAAAATAATTACAAACTAGTGCTTCTCGATCTTTCCTATGGAGGTAGTCGAACAGTCGATGATCAGCCTGGATGCGTGAGCGTTGGGAGCTTCGTGATCTCTTCGGCTTGATAGCTTTTCCAAGAGGCCTTCGGTGCCTTTTTATAGTGCAAAGCCAGAATATTATTGTTGAAAACATGCTAAAATTTAGCAATGATTTATCTCCCAAAATCTTTCCTTCTAACCCCCTTAAATTGCGGTGGATCCACGGCCCAAGGGTGGGTTTGGCCGCGGATCCGCGCTCAAGGGTGAGGATCATTTGATGATTTTTCTTGTGCTTTCATCTGGTGACATTTGGCAATCCTAGGCATCTTCAGAATCTGAAAATCTTTTCTCGGTTACTTCCAAACTTGGTCTCCAAGTTTTGCTTCTTAATTTCGCAAGATTTCTTCAACAAATTGATTTGTTTGATAAATTCTGCCTAACAACTTAGAAAATTCTGCACAATAATCTCAAATAATATTTAGTAGACTCAGTCCTACTAGGATTTGGTCAATAGATTTATTTGCATACATTTTCCTACCAAATGATAATTAAAATATATTAATACATGAAAAATAATGTTTTTACACACAAACCCTCATATGTATAATATATTATAATAAAGTCCTTTTTTAATATGAAAATGGTAAGAAAAATGTAATACAAATGTGCAGTTTTATCAACTGAACAGATAGCCTGTGCAAATGAAAACTTAGATCTCTATGAGTGCGGCAAGTTACCCACCAAAACAAGAAGCGAGGCAGCCCCCTTCAACAAAGTGAATGGGCCACCCATCACTTCATGGAATCCGGTAACTTGAGCACCCCACCTTGGGTCAACCTGTACCCACTACGAGTGCGGCGAATAGCCCGCCAATTCTAGAGTGAGGCCCCCTCCTTCTCGAAGCCATGAGATGCGGATCCGTTGCCCTCCAGAACCCGGCTATCCGTGCACTCCATCGCGGGGTTATCTTAGTACAGAAAAGAAAAATATGTACAACGGTGACATCGACCATAACCCGGTCATGCCCCAAACAAATAATATACAAACAGACAGTGACGGCAATCCACATGTCAGATGCTCGCCCCGCGATATCAAATGTACAAATAAAAATAAACTTTACTAACATTGCACACAAGCTATCCACCACGATGAATCCGCAACAACACAACACAACACAGAACATCAACCTGAATGTTACATTTGCAAACCCGTATAAAAGAACTATAGCTATTAGACAAGTTGTACCGATCAAATGACATTCACTGTCGCGGATAGTAATGTATGTAATGTAATTTTTAAACAATGTTAGAAATATCGACTTCGAAATAACCCCGAATAGCTTGAAAGAACTAGATAAAACCATATCCAAACTGGGCTAAACTAGGAATACCAATAAACCAACATTCCAGAGACAAGACCACTACCCAAATATGAAGCCCAAACTCACACCTTTAGCCGGCCTCTTCGGTTTTGGGATCATAGTGCTCGGCCAAAATCAGGTGAAAAAGGTTCGTGTTTGGGGTGCAGTCTAGGGGTCACTTAAGTAGACTTCTGCAGTTACTAAAATAATATTTGAAGACACTTTAAAATTTGATAGAAACTGGAATGTCGACGGGTATTGTTTGAGGTTGTTTCGGTTATGATAGTTTAACATTGTCTAAACCAACTAGTATGTGGTTAATGGGTTGGCTCTGATACCATGTAAGGCTACGCCAGCGCCCCGACCATCTTTCGGTGGAAAAATGCGGATTAAAACTTTTAGAACTTGACGCTAACGGAAACCTAAACTACGAATCGTGCCATTAATCTTAAACTAGTTATCATAAAGGAGTTTAGAGAGGTTATACCGATCAATCCGTCTCCTTTGGTCTTCTACCTCTGTCCAAGCTCCTCATGGCTGCCTCGATGATGTTTGTTCTCTGGTCTCCCTTCGTCGAAGAAGATCCATGTCGAGGGTCCTTTATACGGGCTCCTGCTTCAAAACCGAAGCAACTCGGACAACAAGTTTGCTAGCCTCGATGCCCAAGATGAAGTATAGATAGTGTGTGATACTTTATCTCAATACACCTTAGGATTCTCCACACATAAGAGGGATATGGTGGAGGTTGAAGAAGATGCCCATGGAGTGAAGAGTGTGAGCTCATGAAATGAAAAGTGCAAGTGAAGAAAATATTGTGGTTGCTCATTTTCTTTTGTGTGTGTTGTGTGATTTATTGTCATGGCAACAAAAGAAAAAACCCACACTAGAAATATCTCACAAGCCATCACAAAATATCCCACAACACTATGCACAAATATCTTAGCCAAGACAAAAGTCTAGCCATGCCAAGAATGAGTCACAATTTCCACCATTAAACATTTAAACTACAATGTTTAATCCAAGAAAAAAACAAAGCTTCAAGTAAATAAATCTTGTAATGAATTACAAGAATACCCCTCATCCATATATACATACCCGCATCCGTATTCCGACTGAATACGAATACTACAAGATGAAAATAATCCAACAATATAAAACTAGGATCCGGCTTAAACCAAAGCCCACTAGTGTTATCCGTCCGATCATGATCCGTGCACAAGTGCACGTATATGATCAAAGCCTACCGTAAAACAATACGGCCTCTACAACGTTTCACCCGAACTAGGTAAACCTTTTGTGTGGGACTCTAAAGACTCGTCAATACGTTGGTAGTGGGTTTAACCACAAGCACGTTAGTGGCACTAGCTGTACGTAACGGCTGCCCAGGTTTTGAGCAAAAGGGAGGCCGACGAGCAAACCAAACCTGAAACCGTACTGAGCCTAACAGTGACAATATCCGTACAGTCTGGTCTGTTCGTCTATGAGTATCGCATATCAGGGTCTAGGGGGTAGATAAAGTCAGACCCCTAAAAATGCGATACATAGTGTCGGTATGAAACCCATCACCACCTGAGAAACTATTGATCCGAATCAGTAATTCTCGACTACCTTGGCCAAGGATTTCTGGTGATGGCTACCCGTGCACACTGCGACATCAACCCCCAATACCGGGAGAGAAGAATCCCCTTACGATCCGCTCACTGACTTCATGTGGCTCGGAACTGTACCCAACTAATACCTGTTTGCACGACTCCTTGTGCCGTGGTAGGGTAGTAATCAAAGAATAGTGGGAACTCAAACGATACAAATGATGATCTTAGGTCAATAGACTAAACTTTACATATGTCACCAGGGAACTGTTATCTGACGATAGGTATAATACCAACAAGCAAGTTCCCGGCTAGTCCGTCCGGTGTACTCATAACCCAACGAGCACCTGTATATATCTTAGGTGAACCAACTGACACCAATAGCTTGTGAGACTGGCCACCGCTCCTCATCGGGGTCTCATATACACTAGCCCACTCTGGAGTATCAATGCTCAGTCTCGAAACTCCCTCGACTAGGGACACATTAAGGATGTGCTTGTAAACCACCCATCTCTCACGTATATGATCGCCATCATACTGCTAGTAGTCAAGCAAGAATCCTATGGGCTCTATCGACATGTAATCGTGATCTGTAGTCACCTGAAGCATATACACGATGATAAAGACAAACCAGATAGCATACTATCATCTCGAGTAAGACTGTTCTACCGATACAGGTCCTTCCTCAATCATTGCAATCATGTGCCTGCGATCCAATAATTAACTTGATGGCACTATATAGCCAACACATGGTAGTCTAAAAGTTCAACCATTAATTGTTCCTAGTCATGGGTGTATCGAGACGTGGCATCGATATTCTATAGTAGACTAGCTTATATGTTTCATGACCCATTTGATGGGCGATGGAACATCCCATATCCATTGGTGTTTGACAACAAAGATTGTATACGGGTGCTCAGTGGAGACTGGGCACACTAAACAGGACTCGCCGAGAACTCATAAATGGTATTATACCTAATGTCAGATAGCAGTTCTGGTGACACTGGTACAGGTTAGTCTATAGAACCGAGATCGTTATTGAGACTTATGTGATTCCCACTGTGCTTTGATTTCCACCTTACCGCGTTCTAAGGAGAGCATGCAAAACGGTGGTTTTTAGGTACAGTCCTAAGTCATATGGAAGCAACGAGCTATAGGGGGTTTTGTCTCTCCCGGTATTGTGGGTTGATATTGCGCTTGCGCTGTGCTCGATTGGCTATAACAGGAAGTCCCTGGCCAGGGCGGAAACTGAGATTTACTGGTAAGTGTTATCAGTAGTTTCTTGACCCGTTATGAGCCTCACATCGGCATGACTTATCAAGTTATTTGGGTCAGACGTTTACCACCCCCAGACTCGATATGCGATATATCAGAAGAAGAGACCGGACTGTATGGTAGTGTTATTTATTGGATTCACAGGAGTATGAACAAGCTTGCTTGTTGATCTTTTGATCACTTAATACCCGGGTAGCCGTTACGTCTAGCTATTACCGCTGACAGCTTGTGGGTGAATGATATGATCATCACCTACTGCCGGCGTATTGACGAGTCTTTAGAGTCCTACACAGAGGTTTCCTAGCTCATGCGAAACGAAGAAGGGCACATATATGATATGTGCGGGACCAAGATTAATACGTTTATTTGATACCGTATTCTAATCTCGCGATGTATGATATTAGTCGGTTGTATGTGATATAGCCAGATTATTAAATCAAGTGTTAATTCAATAATTTAATATATATATATATATATATATATATAATTATATATTTGATATATTAATATACATTAACTAATATTAGCTCACTTAAGAAAATGTTTTCTCTAAATACATTTAAATATATATGTGATATATATTAATGTATTTATATTTATGCCATACTTAATGATACATTAGACATGGGTGTATGAGACTTATACCATACTTAAGATAATTTAGGGGATTTAATTATTAAGGGAAAAAATTAGGTGGAAAAAGCCATGGTTTAAGATGCTTGGAGAAGCTTGTGGAAACATTGACTTAGTCCACTAATTTTGTTTTACTCTAAATATTTATAAATCCAACCATTATCTTTATCTATTATTAAGTCTCTACAAATATCATATATGATATTTTCTTACCCATGGTTGCAATGGTTCAACATTTGATCACTTCTTCATCTCCTTCATAGCTTTCTAGCTTTCTTGTGAGAAGAAAAAGTGTTAGTTATATGTATGCCCTAGAGGCCATTACTATACATAGGATGTATATTGTAGTGAATGCTTGGACATATATAGGGAGGACTTTCTTGCTCGACATGATAGTATGCTATCTGGTTGCTCTTTACCTTAACGTGTACACTGATTGTTTCTCTGTTACATGTTGGTAAAGCCCTTAGGATGTGTACTTGACAACCTGGACTGTGATGCGGATCATACTAGTGGGGACATGGTAGTCCATAAGTACATCCTTCATGGTCCCTAGTCGTGGGTATATCGAGACGGGGCATTGGTATACCAGAGTAGACTAGCGTATACCTTCTTGACCCATACAGATGGGCGGTGGATGATCCCATATCCATTGGTGTTTGACATCAGAGATGATATACGGGTGCTCAGTGGAGACTGGGTACACTGGACGGACTCGCCGAGAACCCCCAGATGGTATTATACCTCACGTCAGATGGCAGTTCTCTGGTGACGCTGGTACAGGTCAGTCTGTAGACCCGAGATCGTCATAGAGTCTTGTGTGATTCCTACTGTGCTTTGATTTTCACCTTACCACGTCCAAGAGGGCATGCAAAATGGCGGTTTTTGGGTACAGTTCCGAATCATATGGAGGCAATGAGCGATAGGAGGTGATTCGTTTCTCCCGGTATAGGGAGTTGATGTTGCTCTGTTTTCGATTGGCTATAACCGGAAATCCCTAGCCAGGGTTGCTGAGATTTACTGGTAAGTGTTACCAGTAGTTTCTCGAACTGTTATAGACCTCATATCGATACGACTTATCGAGCTATTAGGGTCTGACGTTTACCACCCCTAGGTGAGATATGCAACATATCGGACGATCAGACCGGACTGTATGGTAAGTGTTACTGGATGGATTCACAGGAGTATGAGCGGGCTTGCTCGTTGATCTTCTGATCGCTCAATACCCGGATGGCCGTTACGTTTAGCAGACTGCTTGCGGCTTGTGGGTGTTGATCAGTCGAAAATATTGCATATTTTAACCGGCAATTTCCCTATCATCTGCATACATGTAGAAGTGTACGGTATTCATAATTCACATATTAGCTAATCGGTCGCAAAATATCAGATTACATGTATTCGACCTTAAAACCGGCATTTCTAGGGAAATTGACTGCAATTCATTACATGGCATATTTTCTATATATTGCAACCCGTGTTTCGAAGTCTATGCAGGAAAAGGAGAAGCTCGCTCGAACATTACACCGCTCGTAAACTCACTAAATTCAAATCTGGTATCAACTCAAAGGAGCAATTGAAATTCAACATATCAAAGGAAGCCACAAACAACAGTACAAGGGCACACCAGAAGACCCAAAGTCCAAGCTCACCAACAAGCCGCGGATCCGCGGCCAGAGCATGCTTGTGCCGCGGATCCGCGGTGGGCCCAGGGAATCACCTCTTCAATTTTGTACCAAAATGCTTCATTAAGGGCCCACTGCTCAGAAATGCATCTCAGCTTCCAGAAGACTCCAGGGGTTTCAGCCAGATCAGCAAGCTTTGGGATCAACACTAAATTAGCCTATCATTCTAGAACTTTCCCTAAACCCTAGCTTAAACCCTAAGCTAGTTCCTAACAAACTCTTTCAACAAACTTTGGGAGGGAAACTTCTAATTCAAACCTAAACCTAGGGTTTGGGAGTTCTATAAATAAGACCCTAGACTCAAGGATTATGACATCTTTTATCATTCTAGAAAATAGAACATCTTAGAGAGAAAAGAAGAGAGCCCCCTTCATCTTAGTTCCTTCTCTCTTCCTTCATCTTCTTCTTCCTCCTCAAATCTTTTGAGAGGAAACCCTAACCCTAATTCCAATCACAAGCCAAAATCCCGAGTACCATTTAGGCAAGAATCTTTACAACTTTTAGGAGCGGAGCCGATCTTCACCGGAGCAAGCGATCCAAGCCGATCCACGACTCACGAAGCCGAGCGAAGCCCGATCAACAACTAGATTCATCCTCTTGTAGTTCTTGAGCGATTGTAGAGATAAATAAAGGTGATATTCTTTTATCTTGTTTTCTTTAAATTCCGCATCATGTTATCTTTACATTTCTTGAATATTGTCTGTGTGGTGATGTGTGAATAAAACTCCGCTCGTTAAGGAGTTGAGACGATCTTTAGTATGATGATGTAACAAAGTTTCAATCGATTCTTGAATGCCACGAGTTTGTAAACGCTAGCAAGTTCAAGAATCGACGACCCAGTTCGTTGCGATGCTTTCTTGATTGACATCGCTCGAGATTGGGGAGTACCGATCGTTTCTTGAAATTGCTAGAGGCTAGAATATAAATGGTATCCTCGAAAGAACAAGGGTTAAGAGATGAAACCCTAGTTTCATCAAGAAAGCCCTAACTCTCGTCGATCATCATTGATCTATTATCAATTCTTCGAAGGACAAGAACACGAAATCTTTTAGATTACATCACGTCTAAAGATCCGATCGATTCCTACGAGCCTCTTTTAGATTCTTGATTGTTGATTGGAAATACTATCGAAACCCTGATTCTTGATTGTTTATAGTTTCTTGATTCTTGAATAAAGAATAGTGACACTCGAATACAAATCGTTCTTGAATCATGTTTTCGTTTATTGTTGCTTAACATTTCATTTCAAACACATTAAAATTCAAATGAATTGAGCTTTCCCTGTGGACGATCCGCACTCACCAACTAACTACGGATGACACCGTAGTTTGATTGCGGTCAAAATATTTTTTGATTGTGAAGTTCTTTATAAAGTTTCAGAATACCAACCCATTTGAGTTGATTTACGCACAACAAGAAATAGCATATCAATCAAAATGGCGCCGTTGCCGGCGATCGCGCTAATTCGTTTATATTTTTAGTTTGAAGTGAAAGAATTATTACATTCTACTTCTTGAAAGCAAAATTCGTACAAACTCTTACACGTGTGTTGTGATTTGATTGCAAGGTGATCTGGAGCATTCTGTGCTGTGGAAAAATTATTTGGGATATACCAGAGAACAGAGGGAAGCAACAGAAAGCAGCTGAAGAAAATTTGTGCACTGATTCCACCATCAAGCCGCGGAACCGCGGTCTTATGTACCCATATGCGGCGGAACCACCGCAATCTTGAGGGGTCTCTGCAATTTCTTTGCTTCAGGTGTCTTCTTGCTCTCTCCCCTCTCCTCTTTTTAGCTCCAACTAATCTTTTCTGCAGGCTTCTTTGCAAAAATCGCAGCGCCGCTAAAAAGCAATTTAAATTTGTGCGTATTTTTGTTTCTTGGTTGTTTGCATTACTAATACGGAAATTAAGGGGCAAAGACCAAATCCAAATTAGGTGGGGAGTTCATTATCCTTCCTAGGCCCCAAAAATCACAAACCTCCATACGCATTTGTCCCTCATTAATTAAAAGAAATCTAGAGAATGACTCTAAGGACTGTCGCGCTCAATTAGGACAGGAGAAGGCCGTGGGTAATCCATTGTTTATCTGCGTTTTCTTGTGGTGCCTAAGGAGAGCGTGTCTAAGTCTAGTGGTTATTAATTAGGCCCACTACTTACGTAGTGGAGTACCTTCCCACTTACCTGGCACTTATCCGGCCACAGGGGAACAAGGAGGCAGTGGAGGATTCTATCCTGCGTCTTGTCTTCTGGCAGTTAGGAGCGGTCTAGAGATCAGACCTAGGGGACCAGTAGATATTAGGGTTTGTGTGTTGCATCATTTTTTCAAAATCCGTCCCTTTTTCAAAAGCAAGCACGCATTCATTCATTTACCTCTAATTATTAGTCAACGCTGCCACTTGTACTAACCTTTTTTAGTACAAGATAGGCTGGACACGGGATTCTAGTGCCCGTTTAGTCCGCGTACCTCCTATCGACTCCGAAGTTGATATTTCACCATTTACCTTTTCTTTATCCACTACCACACCCACATCGATGGATCCGAATCCATCAAATTTCTTTTCCACTAATCTGCCACCGTCCGTTGGTGCGCAGAATCCACCCCGCATTTCTCTCCAGGAGAGATGCTACCCTATGCGAGGTCCTCTTTCGACCTGCTTATCCACACCACCAGCCAATGGGAATAACTTTGAAATTAAGCCCCAGTATATCAATCTTTTACCCAAATTCCACGGTCTCGAGTCTGAGGACGCTTACGTTTTCATTACCAAATTTGAAAACGTATGCGCAATGATGGGTACGTCACAACTTTCAGTGGATGCTATGCGTCTACGACTTCTTCCATTTACTTTGTGCGATATAGCCGAGAAGTAGCTATACAACACTACCGCACATTCCATTACAAATTGGGAAGAATTCGTCGCTGCATTCCTTAAGAAATTTTACCCAATGCAGAAAACAGCTCGAATCCGTAGCGAACTCAACCAATTTACCCAGCTTCCTAATGAACCATTCTCGAAATGCTTTGAACGTTTCAAGGATCTTTTGGTTCAATGTCCTCATCACGGCATCCCGAGATAGGATCTTTGCCGAATCTTATACGAGGGCATTAACCTAAACACTAAACAGAACCTTGAAAACATGTGTCAAGGTACTTTTATGACTAAGGATGATGGGGAGGCTTGGAAGTTCTTAGAAGAGTTCGCAGAAAAATAATTACAGTGGGAGAGTGGAACCCAACCATTGAATAGGGGTGGCGTACACCAAGTAGATGTGTCCATAGGTGTTCGAGCTGAAATGGCAGCAATGCAAAAGAAGCTCGAAGCTATGGAACACAAATTTGCAGCAGCCTCCCTAAATCCAATGTCGCGCCCCAAAACTGTTTGTGGGTGCTGTTCTGATCCGTCCCATTTGACGGAAGAATGTCCATTAAATTCACAGTTTCAAGGTCACGAGCATTCTAATGCCGCATTTCAAAGACCTAGAAACGATCCTTATTCTTCCACATATAATCAAGGTTGGAGGAATCATCCAAATTTCGCTTGGAACCAAAACCAATCTCATAACACGGTTCCAAACACGAATCAATTTCAAAGGGCTCTTCCTCCACCACAGCAACCCCTTCAACTCACACAGCACCCCTACCCGTCACAAAACTTTCAAAATCAGGTCAACATGCCTACACAGCCTAATCCCATGACCTGTCCTGACGATTTCTCCCAATTCACTCAAACCATGAAATCACTTTTGTCAAATTTCATAGAGGTTTCGGCTGAGGTTAGATCTTCCGTCGGTGAAATAAAGAAAAACTCAGCATCCCAAACTGAGAGTATTAGAACGATGGAAGCTGAAATCGCACGACTTAAAGCCGAAATGAGTGCGAGAGAAAAAGGGAAACTTCCTTCTCAACCCCTACCTAACCCTGGGCATTACAATGTAAATGCTGTCACAACGTTGAGATCAGGAAGAGTGCTAAATAATCATGTTGGGGAAGAAGTTGATAATACTGAAAATCATATCAACGCCCCGGCTGAGACTTTCCCTCCCACACACACTTCTCCTTCTGATCCTTCTTCTCCTACCACACTACCTTCTCGAGAGCATATTCTCCATTTCCCATTAGGCTCAACACCTTCACCCAACCCTTATAGTTCTCCAAAGACGGTCTCCACATCTCTTTTGGGATCTCGTCTACCCCCATTTCCTTCTCCTATGATGGACCCGACGCTTATTGCAAAAGAACCTTACCCGAATCGGCTAAGGGCTAACAGAATGAGTCCTCATATGGAGAAAATAATAGAAATGTTCAAACAGGTTAACATCAATATCCCTCTCCTAGATGCGATTCAGCAAGTCCCCGCTTATGCGAAAATTCTTAAGGACTTGTGCACTAGGAAGAGGAAGACCCAAGTGCCAAAGAAGGTCTTCATGTCTAATAATATCAGCACTTCTTTTATCCCACAGCTACCAAAGAAACGAAAGGACCCAGGTTGTCTTACCATTTCGATTTCTATTGGGGATAAACACATAAATCGTGCTCTTTTAGACCTTGGCGCAAGTGTTAACCTGCTCCCTTATTCTGTATACGAGCAACTAGGGATTGGAGAGTTGAAACCTGCTTACTGCACTCTCCAAATGGCAGATCGTTCGATCACCAAACCTAGGGGTGAGCTCGAAGATGTGTTGATTAAGGTCGGGGAATTTGTATTTCCCGTAGACTTCATTGTTCTCGACACACAACCAGTAGCAAACCCTCGAAACCAAATTCCGGTGATTCTGGGTCGTCCTTTCCTTGCCACTTCCAACGCTGTTATCAACTGTAGAAACGGTTCAATGAACTTATCCTTTGGAAATATGACTATTGAACTGAACATCTATAGAGTTGGAAGTCAGCCATCACTACCCTCTGCTCATATACTAGATGTGTGCTCTGTCCACGAGATCGCTCCCGATAGTGTGGAGCTGATAATCTTTGCTTTCTAGATCTCGACGACATTACCACATCTTTGCTTGATCTTACACCTGATCTTAGTGAGGACACTTTTTCTACACATGAGTCCTGCACTTCTGACTTTACTCCACCCGGGTCTGTATCTTATACAGGCTACGAGCTTTTACTTGACTCCGAGAATCACTCGATGATCCCTCCTTCTATCATTTCTCCACCAGTTTTAGATCTCAAAATTTTACCTTCTCACCTCAAATATGCATATCTTGGTGAGAATGAGTCTTTACCGGTTATCATTTCCGCTTCTCTTGCATCAGAGCAAGAGAATGCACTTTTATCAGTATTGAGATCTAACAAAGAGGCGTTTGGTTGGACCATGGCGGACATCAAAGGGATTAGTCCCTTGATTGTTGAACATCATATAAATGTGATGGATAATGCCAGACCAACCCGAGAACCACAGAGACGGTTGAATCCCGTCATGAAGGAGGCGGTTGTCAAATGCTTAGATAATGGTATTATATACCCAATCTCCGATAGCCAGTGGGTGAGTCCTATACATGTCGTCCCTAAGAAATCTGGCATCACTGTTATAACCAATGAGGCGAATGAGTTGATTCAGACACGCGCCCAAACTGGGTGGCGTGTATGTATTGATTATAGAAAACTCAACGCCGCTACGAGGAAAGACCATTTTCCTCTACCATTCATTGATCAGATGCTAGAGCGCTTAGCCGGACGAGAGTATTATTGTTTCATGGACGGATACTCAGGCTACAATCAGGTCCCCATCGCCAAAAAGGATCAAGATAAAACCACTTTTACTTGTCCTTTTGGTACTTTTGCTTACAGTCGCATGCCCTTTGGGCTATGCAATGCTCCCGCTACCTTTCAGCGGTGTATGATGGGGATATTCTCTGATATGGTAGAGAATTTCCTGGAGATTTTTATGGACGACTTCTCGATTTTCGGAGATTCCTTTTTAGATTGCCTATCGAATCTTGACGCTGTTCTTTCTCGTTGCAAAGAGAAGAACTTAACCTTGAACTGGGAAAAATGCCACTTCATGGTCCAAGAAGGAATTGTGCTTGGACATGTTATATCACGAAAAGGCATTGAGGTTGACAGAGCTAAAATAGATGTCATTCAAAACCTACCTCATCCCAAAAGCGTCAAGGACATTCGATCATTTCTTGGCCACACGGGCTTTTATAGGAGATTCATAAAGGACTTTAGCAAAATTGCTAGACCTTTAACCTTACTCCTGGCCAAGGATACGACCTTCCATTTTGACTCGGATTGCGAGACAACTTTCGACTCACTTAAACACTCACTCACCACAGCCCCCGTTTTATCGTCTCCTGATTGGGACTGCCCTTTTGAGCTAATGTGTGATGCATCCGCCTTTGCAGTATGTGCAGTCTTAGGACAGCACATTGACAAGATGCCACACGTGATCTACTACGCTAGTAAGACCCTGAATGATGCGCAAATCAATTATACAACCACTGAAAAAGAGCTTTTAGCAGTGGTATTTGCATTGGAAAAATTCAGGCCTTACTTAATTGGCTCACCTATAGTTGTGTACACTGACCATTCCGCTTTAAAACATCTTTTGGTGAAGAAAGATGCAAAAGGTCGACTAATACGTTGGATCCTTCTTTTACAAGAATTCGATCTTGTTATTAAAGATAAGAAAGGATGTGAAAACGTAGTAGCTGACCACCTTTCACGCATCGTTTCTTCTCCTATGACCCTGCCAATCAATGATTCGTTCCCTGACGAACAACTCTTGAACGTATCCACTGAACCTTGTTTCAGGGATATTGTGAACTATCATGCCACGGGACTGATACCCAGCGATTGGTCAAAACAGGACAAATACCGTTTTCTATCCCAAGTAAAACACTTTTACTGGGATGAACCCTATTTGTTTAAATATTGTCCTGATCAGATCATTCGCCGGTGTGTCCCGAATGACGAGTTCAAGAGTGTTCTTTCATTTTGTCATGATCAGGCCTGTGGGGGTCACTTTGGTCTTAAAAAGACAGCGGAAAAGGTTTTGCAAAGCGGATTTTATTGGCCGACCTTATTCAAGGACGCATTTGAGTATTGCAAAACCTGTACATAATGTCAGTACACGGGTAGAATATCCCGGAGAAATGAAATGCCTCAACAACTGATCTTGGTTGTTGAAATCTTCGATGTTTGGGGCATTGATTTTATGGGTCCTTTTCCCAACTCCTTTGGGAATTTGTACATACTGCTGGCGGTTGATTATGTGTCAAAATGGGTAGAAGCCATTCCATGTCGCACTAATGACAAGAAAGTTGTCATTAAGTTCTTAAAAGAGAATATCTTTTCGCTATTTGGACACCCACGCGCTATCATTAGCGATAATGGGACACATTTCTGCAACAGATCTTTTGAGACTCTGATGCGGAAATACGGAATCAACCACCGACTTTCTACACCCTATCATCCCCAAACAAGCGGGCAAGCTGAAATTTCAAATAGACAGATCAAACTTATCCTGGAGAAGACCGTTGCTAAGAATAGAAAAGACTGGTCGACCAAATTGACGGATGCTCTTTGGGCATTCAGGACTGTATATAAAACCGACCTAGGAATGTCTCCATATAGGATAGTGTTTGGAAAAGCATGCCATTTACCTGTCGAGATAGAACATAAAGCATTGTGGGCTATAAAAGAAATAAACTTTGATCTAAAAGAAGCCTGCAACTTTCGGAAGCTGCAACTTAATGAGCTAAGCGAACTCCGCGATGAAGCTTACGATAATGCTGTAATCACAAAGAATAGGACTAAGGTTTTTCACGATCAACACATTTTGAGGAAAACATTTTCACCTAATCAACAAGTCCTTCTTTATGATTCACGATTACACCTTCACGCGGGTAAGCTCTGATCTCGATGGAAGGGACCTTTTGTTGTGCGGTCTGTATACCCGCACGGGGCAGTAGAGATAGAAAATGTTAAAAAGGGCACATTTTTCAAAGTAAATGGACATAGACTAAAGCCGTATTTTTCCACTGACCCCACGGAGGAGCTCTTGTTCTTACAAGAGCCAGTTTATTTTGAGTAAAATTCCTCCGTCTCACCTTCATATCATGTATATCATTGCATCATGTTTTGGATGAAGGTGAGTGAAAAAGAATAAGTTTGGGGGAAGTTCTTCACTTATATATTTTGCCCCCACTAATAATTCCCCCCAGTCTTACAGATTTCTGTAGGTATAGCGATTGGCAACAGTGAGGACACTGTTGGAAACAAGTTTGGGGGAGGTTTGTGCTTATTTTTGCATCATTTGCATATCATCTGCATAAGCACAAAACATTACTTTTAAAAATCTATAAAAATTTAAAATTTTTCAAAACTCATAAAAAATTTAAAAAATTTCAAATATAAAAATAATTTTAATATTTACTCTTTTTTTGTATATAAATAAGATAATGAAAGTTTAGATAGTGAACAATTACATCCATGAGATTAGAAAAATTTTAGAAAACTAAGAAAATTAGAAGTTTTCTTATACGAACTAGTAATAAGTAGTTATGAGCCGTTGTCCCAAAGGTTAGTAAGATGAAAGACGTCATTAATCTGAGGATAAAACTAAGTCTGAAAAATAGTTTCTATTCTGGAAGCCAAACATTTTGAACGTTGCTACCTTGCTATTCGCACTTACACACGTCTTAAAGCCTGGGATAGTAGAGGATACCTTGAAATGCTCTTGTCTTAAAACCAAAAGTATGAAGGAAATAAAAATAAAAAGTGAATAAAAAGTATAAAGTGGTGAGAAAAATGGACACTGGTTTTGTTATCACCAAGGGCAAGAAAAATGTATAGCAAGGGTGCTTCTTCACCTAGTGCCCTAAGGCCAACTGGTCTGGGAGTCACTGCTATGCCTGAGGTGGTGCAAGACGAGGAAAATACACCAAATAAGCAAGCCCATGAGTAATCGGTCGGTTAGTACCTCAAGAAGTATTAACGGTCGCATGAAAGTGTGTGAGCAATCTCATCTAATATTCATTGATTAAAAAAGTACTGAGGCTGAAGGGCAAGAGTATGATAGCTTGAATTGAATTCTCCGGGTGTAGGGATGTCTATACACACACGCAGGATGATATGATCAATGTTTGGAAGAAAGATAGGAATGAAGAATAGGACGATGTTTTATTGAGGGAGGACGTGATTTCTAACATCTTTTCATGGCTATTAAGATAAGGGCTCATGATCACCGAAAATCTAGCTTAGTTGGAAACCCTAATTTTCAAGGCTTTTCTTTTACAATTCTTTTCTTTAAATGTAATATTCATGATCTTTCTTTCATTATTGGATTTTGTGGGTGCAATCAGCTGAAAACCCTCAGGAGACAACACTCCTCCTACTAGGGATACCTAGAGGTTTAAAGGCTTATTGCACGTGCTCAGTGCAATCGTGTTGCCTACGAAAGTGTGCTAGTTAGTTTTTCTTTCTTTATTTTCTCCTTCTCTTTTTCTTTAATAAAACATTCGCTCGAGACGATCGAAATTAAGTTTGGGGGTATTTGATCAGTCGAAAATATTGCATATTTTAACCGGCAATTTCCCTATCATCTGCATACATGTAGAAGTGTACGGTATTCATAATTCACATATTAGCTAATCGGTCGCAAAATATCAGATTACATGTATTCGACCTTAAAACCGGCATTTCTAGGGAAATTGACTGCAATTCATTACATGGCATATTTTCTATATATTGCAACCCGTGTTTCGAAGTCTATGCAGGAAAAGGAGAAGCTCGCTCGAACATTACACCGCTCGTAAACTCACTAAATTCAAATCTGGTATCAACTCAAAGGAGCAATTGAAATTCAACATATCAAAGGAAGCCACAAACAGCAGTACAAGGCCACACCAGAAGACCTAAAGTCCAAGCTCACCAACAAGCCGCGGATCCGCGGCCAGAGCATGCTTGTGCCGCGGATCCGCGGTGGGCCCAGGGAATCACCTCATCAATTTTGTACCAAAATGCTTCATTAAGGGCCCATTGCTCAGAAATGCATCTCAGCTTCCAGAAGACTCCAGGGGTTTCTGCCAGATCAGCAAGCTTTGGGATCAACACTAAATTAGCCTATCATTCTAGAACTTTCCCTAAACCCTACCTTAAACCCTAAGCTAGTTCCTAACAAACTCTTTCAACAAACTTTGGGAGGGAAACTTCTAATTCAAACCTAAACGTAGCGTTTGGGAGTTCTATAAATAAGACCCTAGACTCAAGGATTATGACATCTTTTATCATTCTAGAAAATAGATCATCTTAGAGAGAAAAGAAGAGAGCCCCCTTCATCTTAGTTCCTTCTCTCTTCCTTCATCTTCTTCTTCCTCCTCAAATCTTTTGAGAGGAAACCCTAACCCAAATTCCAATCACAAGCCAAAATCCCGAGTACCATTTAGGCAAGAATCTTTACAACCTTTAGGAGCGGAGCCGATCTTCACCAGAGCAAGCGATCCAAGCCGATCCACGACTCACGAAGCCGAGCGAAGCCCGATCAACAACTAGATTCATCCTCTTGTAGTTCTTGAGCGATTGTAATCGAAAATTGTTGAGATAAATAAAGGTGATATTCTTTTATCTTGTTTTCTTTAAATTCCGCATCATGTTATCTTTACATTTCTTGAATATTGTCTGTGTGGTGATGTGTGAATAAAACTCCGCTCGTTAAGGAGTTGAGACGATCTTTAGTATGATGATGTAACAAAGTTTCAATCGATTCTTGAATCCCACGAGTTTGTAAACCCTAGCAAGTTCAAGAATCGACGACCCAATTCGTTGCGATGCTTTCTTGATCGACATCGCTCGAGATTGGGGAGTACCGATCGTTTCTTGAAATTGCTAGATGCTAGAATATAAATGGTATCCTCGAAAGAACAAGGGTTAAGAGATGAAACCCTAGTTTCATCAAGAAAGCCCTAACTCTCGTCGATCATCATTGATCTAGTATCAATTCTTCGAAGGATAAGAACACGAAATCTTTTAGATTACATCACGTCTAAAGATCCGATCGAATCCTACGAGCCTCTTTTAGATTCTTGATTGTTGATTGGAAATACTATCGAAACCCTGATTCTTGATTGTTTATAGTTTCTTGATTCTTGAATAAAGAATAGTGACACTCGAATACAAATCGTTCTTGAATCATGTTTTCGTTTATTGTTGCTTAACATTTCATTTCAAACACATTAAAATTCAAATGAATTGAGCTTTCCCTGTGGACGATCCGCACTCACCAACAAACTACGGATGACACCGTAGTTTGATTGCGGTCAAAATATTTTTTGATTGTGAAGTTCTTTATAAAGTTTCAGAATACCAACCCATTTGAGTTGATTTACGCACAACAAGAAATATCATTCAATCAGGTGTTTGATATGATCATCACCTGCTGCCGGTGTATTGACGAGTCTTTAGAGTCCTACACAGAGGTTTCCTGGCTCAAGCGAAACGAAATAGGAGCGCATATGAGATATGTGCGGGACCGAGAATAATGCGTGTATGTGATACCGTATTCTATTCTCATGATGAATGTGTCGATTGGTTGTATGCGATATAACCTAGTTATCGAATCGAGAATTGATTCGATAAGTCGATACATTGGATATTAGTTGGTCATATGCGATATGACCGGATCGTTAAATCAAGAGTTGATTTATTGATTTAATGTATAATTATATATTTGATATATTACTTTGCATTAACTAGTATTGGTTCACTTAAGATTGATTATCTCACTTGAATGTGCACATTGTATATATGATATATGTTTGTGCACTAGTTTGTATCATGTTTGATGATACATGCAAACTTGGGTGTGTATACTTTAAACCATGGTTTAGGTTAATGGTTAAGCTCTTATTTTCTTTCTTTATTTATTTTTGGAAAAACAAAATGGTGGGTTTTCTTATTTTTGGCTTGAAGCTTCATGAAACTTCAAAGCAACTTTGAAAAAGTCTTGCCATTTTGTTTTGTTCCTTAACCTAACCATCAACCTAAACCCTAGTTCATTCTCTACACAATTTAACACACCCATGGTTGCTAAATGATAGACTTCACTTGATTTTTATTTATATTATTCATTCTTTTTCTTCTTCTTCATCTTCTTCTTCAAGTGGAGAAAAAGAAAAGCTTTCATGAAAAATGTCAAGTGATGAAATCAAGTGAGAAATCCAAATCCAAAGTGAACCCACTTCCTATTTCTTCATCCTTTGCCACTTGCCATGTAGTATTGGGTGTTTTCTTCACATGTTTCATGACTTGGTGAAGATGGAGCTTGAGTTAGAGTCGCCTCGACGTAGATCATCTTCGGCACCGAAGTCAATGACCGAGCCCGCTCATTTCTCCGATGAAACCGACGCTAGAGTCCAGCATCCCGATGATCGCAGCGGAGGGATGTCATCTCAGAGCTAAAGAAGTTGTGGACCAGATCTACAAAGGTTGTAATCCCTTTCACTTAGCAATAAAGTTGTTTATTTGCATGTTTCGCCTAATCTCTAGTTAACGATCTAGCATTAGGGTTTCTCGGCACCTACAAAAATTTGATTTTGGCATGGTTGATGTCTTGTGGAACCTCATTAGTGTGCCTAGGAACCCTACAATGTTATCAGAGCCTAGCTAGAGCTTTAAGAGAAGTGTAGACGAATTTAGAAGTCCGATCGAACCGGTACACCCTGACAAAACCCTTCTCTGTACATTTTTCAAAACAGTGGATTTTTGTGAATTAAAAATGCTCAGAAAAAACAAGAAGGAAAAACTAAGAATTACTGTGAAGTACGGTCCACTAAGTCAATAATTTGATCGCGGAACCGCGGCGAAAACAAGGGTTTGGCGGCGGTTCCGCGGCCAAAATTTGACTTAGTCCCTAAAATTTCATATATTTATTCTTAGGTCCTTTCTTGGCAAATTTTTATGGGAATTTTTTAATTACACTCAAGTGTTGAATTTTCTAGGGTTTTATTGGGGACTCGTTAATTTGATAGGATAATTTAACTTCGTTTATGTTTTTCCGGATATTTTAGAAACTGTTAAAAAGTTCGACCGGATATAAATACCCACTTTTTCCCCTATCGGGAAATTTCCAAATGTTGGATCTTTCCATAGTTTAAGAACATTCTAAGTAGTGCAAGTAATGCGATGGACCCTCTAGAAGACAACAAACCTTAACTCGATTATGTGACCGTCTTGAACTGCCCTTTGAACCTTAGAGTTTGGGGCAGTACGGCGTGCCACATGTGAGGCGTTGGCTTGACCCTTCTACGGCTGGACCGTTGGTACTGAGGCATGAAGTGAATGTTTTTAAACTTATTTCATGTGTTGAGCTGTTTCGGGAAAACTTGGGTGTTTGATTGTTCGATCGGAAAGTTTAACATTTTCTATTTATCTTGAATGTGATACAATATTTGGAATTCACAAGTAGTTATGAGATAACTAATATGAATGTTATAAACATAGCACTTTAGTCTCACTTGACCGGTAACCACGGGATTTTGATGTGATGAAAAGTCTGTCGCAATCACGTAGCGTACGTGGATACTCGCCGGATAAACTTAATAGACAGCTACACCCCTTAGCCCCGACCAAGTGACTGTAGGAGAACCCCGTCGCCGAAAGAATCCGTTCGGATGCTCGCAGTAGCGGTGTTCCGCCTTGGTGCACTTCGTTGACGGTATCGGGGGTGCGGCCGCCTACTAAAGTTTGCGACGAGCATTCGATTAGGATGTCGGGAATCTTGTTGAATTGCCCGACTTGATATTGAAAAGAGTTTTTGATAATGAGACTAAAATGCGGGGTTTATAATTGTTAGCCATGCGATGTCTAAGGAATTCGTTTGGTTAGGCATGCGATGTCTAAAGAATTTGCGGATTCCAACTGTTGTAGTTTTACACTTTCTTTTCTGTGACCGTAAGTGTAGTATGTAGTGGTATTGCCGATTGTCGTTGCTGTACGTCGACGACAATCGGTGTATGCATACTTACTTACGTTGATGACATGTGATGTTATGTGTTGTTGGATATGTTATATTGGATCGTCGTGTTTGAATAGCCGGGGGTTTTTATATGAGATGAGTTTTTTTCATTTTCATTCTTGTAAAAACTTGTATGTAATATTCTTTCATTGGGGCACTTCCAAGTTGCGGAAGATGTCACCGTTGATGTATATTATTTACTTTTCCGCATTAGGATAGACCCAAGGAGGGGAGCACAAGTAACCGGGTTCTAGGGTCCAGTGGGAGACTATCTCGAGGAGATGTGTCCGGGTCTCCTAACTCTAGAATTGGTAGGGTTTCTTGCCGCTCTCGTAGGGGTCTAGGGGTGTGGGATTGGCTATTCATCACGACCGTAGAATCCGTGTTTTATTCAGGCTCAAAATAAAACACGGACGTCCTAGTATATCCAATATTTCATATGATATTTTTCTGCTGCATTATCTATGATGTGATCATGTGATATGTTCAGATAGATATTGTATATAGTATATATGATATATTATATAGACGTTGCTTATGTTTTACACCCGCGCTAGCCCTGCCTCGCTCTGGCATTAGTTACCTAACTTAACGGTGCAGACTGGACATCGAGGCGAATGCGGATGGCATAAGCGTACGTTATATTTATCTGTGATGTTTAGGTGGACTTAAATG
The DNA here is from genome assembly GCA_030015575.1 of Agapanthus africanus. Lineage (NCBI taxonomy): Eukaryota > Viridiplantae > Streptophyta > Magnoliopsida > Asparagales > Amaryllidaceae > Agapanthus > Agapanthus africanus. The sequence goes on from CM057341.1 coordinate 659,412,503, forward strand.
ATGGGACTTCATTAATGTGATTAATGAAAGAAAAGAAACCTAAAGATGTTGTGGAATCGAATTTTCAATAACAGGTAGCTACAGTTCTTGCTTTGCATCGCGGTGTTCCTTGTAGAACATCCTGCACCTTATTCGATGAGGAAAGGGCTGAGATCCCTTTACCGGGAGTGATCCCTTTAGCAATAACTGGCAGATGCTACACACTCGGTTTGTCTTTTGATAGCTTCTATAGTTTCTTCTTTGCACAGTGATATATATGATATATCCCGCACCTCATTCGACGAGGAAAGGGCCGACGATCCCTTCACCGGGAGTGACCCCTTTAGCAAAACTAGAAAAGCCTAAAAAACACTCCATTTTAAAATCATTTAATTCTACAACGATATCAAGTTCATTACGCTCATGGTTTTCTTAAATAGCCCTCCGTCATTTCAGATAAGTACTAATTAGTATTCGTGCTGCGGCAGTTTGGCCTCCGTCAAGGCGTAGTGTACGGTAGATAACTAATGCTTATCTGCTAGCATATGATGCGATTAGATTAGGGTATTCGTACGGCGTTGTTTGGCCTCCGTCAAGGGTCGTGCGGGTGGGTTTAATTCAATCAGGAAATGACGGGTTGAACTTGACTAGTGGACTATGGGTAGTTTGGCCTCCGTCAAGGTCATAGGACGCTAGGGGTAAAATTTTATCGGGAATTTCAAGTGTTGAAATTTGCAATGAGATTGCATACCTTCTATGAGATAGTTGGATTCCGATACCCGCTGCGAGTAAGAGTTACTACTGGGAGAATTTTACACATTACAATTAGCCAATCAAGTAGGTGTCTAGAAAGGTGTTAACGAGGTTACGCCTCTGAGAAAATGAGGTTTACATTAATTAGGTTCATGCGAAAGCACGGGGGACCTCCCTCAAAGTACCGACACTGGCCTGGCTGAAAGATTGGCAAACTTGTAGCGTGTAATTAATCCCGGCTAGTCTTTCCTTTTAGGGTTTGAAGGAAGATTTGATAAAAACAGTGGGAGCCATCCTGATTAGATATAATAATAACCAATCTATTCTTGCAAGAGCGCACGCTGAGTGTTTTCTTCTCTTTCAATAGGTAGCGACCATATCACGCTTTAATCAAGCTAATAATACGGATTATTGACCGAACCTGCTTGTTATACTGAGCTGGGAATGTTGGTCCCGCTCCAACTTATAATTATTATAAGACAGAGCAGGATATTGGGGATTACCAGAATTTCCGTGCCGCCCAAACGAAGACAGTGCATGTTGATGCATCATCTTCGGGTGTATTCATTATAAAGAACTGTTTCTCAGTATCCTCTACGTCCTAGGTATTAGATACCGGATCAGGATCCCGCAAATGTAATCCGTTATATGGACTACAGAAAGGTAGAGAACTGAGAACGGGTGATAAGTTTCATGAGACAGAAAACGGGGCAAGTGTTGCAGCCAACTCTGTTGGTCACTGTCACCCTGTATTACCAATACATTGATTCTGAACAAATGCTATTAGATACTATACCTGATATACAAAATCATATCAATCTCTTTATTTAGTAAAGAAAGGATATAATTTTGTATTGTTGGATAATGTTTTGAACATTTCCTATATCAAAAGTTGATCGGTTCAGGTGTGTTATCTAAAATCATTGACGTTCCAAATCAAAATACATTTCCTAGTATAAAGAACACACATAAGAGGAAGAGTTCAGAAATGAACGAATCCTTCTTGAGGCATTGTAGACTAGGTCATATCAATGCGACCCGACTGGCTGAAGTTACATTTAGATTCATATTTAAATTAGTTTGAATTTACATCTTGTGAAACTTGCCAGTCATGTCACAAAAATTAGATGACCATAGCTCTGTTTATTGGAAACAGAGAAAGAGGTAGTAAACTCTTCGGACTGATACATGATGAGTATGTAAGGTCCCCTGTCTACACATTCCAAGACCGGTCCTTTGTATTTCATTACATTCTCTGATAATCTCTCAAGATTCAGACATATGTTCCTGTTGAAACACAAGTCTGAACCTTTTGAGATATTCACAGAATATAAGTTAGAAGTAAAGAACCAAATGCGGGTATAAGTATTATGTCCTTTGATGAGATCAAGAAGGAGAATGCTTAAGCACGGAATTCCTGGATTATTCTAAAGGAGAATGAGATTCTCTCTCAGTATTACTCCTCCGTATACACCATAGCATGATGATATATCGGGGCGGAGCAATAGCACCCTACGAGAGATGGTGTGCTCTATGATGAGTACTACTGAGTTTCCTATTTCCTTTTGGGAGTTATGCCTTTGAGAAGTTGCATACCTATTGAATAAGGTTCAAATCAAATCAGTTGCCTACTATTTCATATATGATATGGAAAGGGAAGAGCCCATTTCTTGAGTTAGTTAAGATTTGGGGTTGTCCGGCCTATGTCTAAAAGCAAAATCCGGACAAGATCGAGGCAATGTATGTTCTGTAGAACTGGAATGGTTCCAGCTATACGAACTGCAGCTGATGATTTGGTAGAACCAAAGGATTCAATAGTAACCGACGAACCTCAGCCTCTCCGTCGATCTAGTAGGGTTCCTTACCCACCCGAGAGATACTTCGGTTTCTCTATGACAGTGGGAGTGAGGATTGCATCATGAGATGATGACCCAACTAGTTTCGAGCTGGCCATAAGAATGGCTAGATGCTTAGCGATCTGAGATGGAATCCTTATACACCAACAAAGTATGGACTTTGGTTGCTTTATCTGAAGGGTTAAATCCCCATCAGGAGCAAGTATATCTTGAGAAGATTACTTGGTGTACATGGAAAAGTTGAGACTTTCAAAGCTAGACTTGTTAAAGGTTTGCATCATTGCCCAGGTATGGATCATGATGAAACCTTTTCTAAGGAGCTATGCTTAAGTCCATCCAGATCCTACTTGCCACGGCTACATACCATGACTACAATATCTGGCGGTTGGGTGTCATGACTGCTTTTCTAAATGATGTTTTAGAAGAGAAAGTTTATAAGTACACAGTCAGAAGGCTTCGTAGACAGTGGGAGTAGTGGAAACGTGTGCAAGATGTTTTATGTGATGAAGCAAGCATCACAGAGTTGGAACAACTGTTTTGATGAGTTAGTTAAACAGTTTGACATCATCAAAATGGTAGATGAACCTTGTATATACAAAAGGTAGTGGGGAGTATGGTAGTGATCCTCATAGAGTACGTGGATGGCATACTCTTGATAGGGAAGGAGTTTCCTATGCTAAGATCGGTCAATCTCCGTTTATCACAAGGATTCTCCATATAGGATCAAAGTGATACCTCCTAAATCCTGAGTTTTCATCTATGAGATAAATGTAATTGGATTGTAGGATTCTCACTAGTAGTAGTGAGACGGTATCAATCGATCCTCGGGAGAATCACTGGAAAGGTTCCAGGGTGATAAGCACGACTGAATGTCAGTCACAGGCATTGTCTTTACCCTCAGTGGAGGGACGGTATGTTGGAAGAGTTCCAGGCAAGATACCGTGGCAAACTAGACGATAAAGGCTAGATACATCGCTACTTAAGATGCTACCAAAGAGGAAGTCTGGGTGTATATTGGTTCATGAGATGAACTTAGTTCCTCCCATTGTGTGACAATGGAGTTGTGGCTTATGCCAAGGATCGTCTGTCCCATCAGTAATCCAGACATATTCTAAGGCAGTATCACCTACTCATGGAGATGGTTGATCTCCACGGAGATCGAGGTTAGGAAAGCAGACTCAGAGGACAACATAGCGGATCCACTCACAAAGACCTTTTCCCAGAGAGAGACTTTTATGGGATGGTTGAGTATGAGATACTACAACCACTGCTACAGATGGCCCTAGTGCAAGTGGGAGATTGTTAGTTATATGTATGCCCTAGAGGCCATTACTATACATAGGATGTATATTGTAGTGAATGCTTGGACATATATAGGGAGGAATTTCTTGCTCGACATGATAGTATGTTATCTGGTTGCTCTTTACCTTAACATGTACACTGATTGTCTCTCTGTTACATGTTGGTATAGCCCTTAGGATGTGTACTTGACTACCTGAACTGTGATGCGGATCATACTAGTAGGGACATGGTAGTCCATATGTACATCCTTCAAGGTCCCTAGTCATGGGTATATCGAGATGGGGCATCGGTATACCAGAGTAGACTAGCGTATACCTTCTCGACCCATACAGATGGGCGGTGGATGATCCCATATCCATTGGTGTTTGACATCAGAGATGATATACGGGTGCTCAGTGGAGACTGGGTATACTGGACGGACTCGCCGAGAACACCCAAATGGTATTATAGCTCACGTCAGATGCCAGTTCTTTGGTGACACTGGTAAAGGTTTGTCTTGTTGGATATAGTGCCCTCTAAGTTAATTATTGGATCGCAGGTACGTGATTGCAATGATTGAGGGAGGACCTATACCGATAAAACAGTCTCACTCGAGATGATAGTATGCTATCTGGTTTGTCTTTATCATCATGATAGAGCCCATAGGATTCTTGTTTGACTACCAGCAGTATGATGGCGATCATATATGTGGGAGCTGGGGTCTATAAGCACATCCTTAAAGTGTCCCTAGTCGAGGGAGTTTCGAGACAGGGCATCGATACTCCATAGTAGACTAGTGTATACAGTCGAGACCCCGAAGAGGGGCGGTGGCCGGTCTCACAAGCCACTGGTGTCAGTTGGATCACCTAAGAAGTATACAGGTGCTCATTGGGTTATGAGTACACCGGACAGGACTCGCCTGGAACATGCTAGTTGGTATTATACATATCGTTAGATAGAAGTTCTTTGGTGACATGTGTACAGGTTAGTTCATCGACCAGAGGTCGTCATTTGTCTCGTGTGAGTTCCTACTGTGGTTTGATTTATACCCTACCACGGGTTAAAGGAGTCATGCAAACAGGTATATTTTGGGTACAGTCCCGAGCCACATTGGAGGCAAGTGAGCGGATCTTCGGGGATTCGTCTCTCCCGGTATTGAGGGTGAGATCGCGCTGTGTTTAAGAGAGCCATTACATGAAATCCCTTACCAGGGTATTCGAGATTTACTGGTAGGAATACCAGTAGAATCTCAGGGTGTTCTGGGCTACTCTCTGACACGACTTATGCAGCTGTTGGGGGTCTGACGTTTATTGGCTCCCTAGGCCGTATATGCGATACACATAGACGAATGTTCCGGACTGTACAGATATTATCACTGTCAGGCTCAGTAGGGTTTATAGATGAGTTCGCTCATCAGCTTCCCTTCCAATCAATACATAGGCAAAACGTTACGTACAGCTTATACCTCTGACATGCTAGAGGTTATACCTAGTGCTAGTGTGCTGATGAGTCATTAGTGTCCTCCACCGACACTTTCCCAAGTTCGGACGAAACGTTGTAGATGCCGTATGGAGGGTTCGGAAAATGCACGTGCGTTTTCGCACGTGTCGTTTTTTGGGCAGATAATACTGGCAGGCTTTGGTTTAAGCCGGAACCCAGTGTTATACTGTGTAGATATAATATCTTTGTCTCAGTTGCATTTGTATTCGGTCGTAATACAAATGCGTGTATGTTTATACCGATACGGGGTTGTCCTGAAATTCGTTTCGGGATGATTTTCGGAAGTTGCCAGTTTCCAGTTTTCTATCAGCCGTATTTGACACTCGGTCAAATACGGATTTATCTTTTCTTGAAGAGGTGAGTCAGTGTTCTGGAAGGTTCTAGAGAGGGTGACAAGGATAGTGAATCATTAAGTTATTAATGGTGCAATTAATGACTTGGTGACTAGGTTAAATGTCATTGGTTGTATTTATTGCTAAGATGATGATTCATTCTTTGTTGATAACTATCATTTGTTATGATCACCACTTGGACTCCTACACTCACCTCCCTCCTCTTCATAATATGGCTAGCCACTTCATTGTGGGAAGAGAGATTTTGATTCATTCATTTGTGTGAGAAAAGATTTTGATAACTAGTTTATGGAAATTTCAATTTTAGTTCAATTTCCATTCACCCGATTCCAATTGGCAACTTCTAAAACCGTTCGTGTTCGTCCGTGACCTTGGACGTAACGAGACAAAGTGTTCTACTCATTCTCTACTTCATCTTGGTCATCTCTTTTAGCAAACTTGACGATCGAGTTGCCTCGGTTCAGAGAACGGGAGCCCGTTTAAAGATCCGTTGACGTGGTGCCACCTAGACGACGAGACCGGAGATCGAGCAAGTTCGGATCAGTTGCAACATAGCGCGGGATGATGGTTGAAGACCGAAGGACTCGGATCATTCGGTATAACAATTCTACCCTCTTTACAATTTGTTAGTTTAGCTTTAATGGACGATCCGGGATAAAGTACGCGATAGCGCCAGTCGTAAAAGTTTTGTTCCGCATTTTGGTGTCTATTAGATGGCCGGGGCGCTGCCGCGTACTTACAGTGGTATCAGAGCCTCACCATTAAGCTATACTAACTTGTGCTAACGCGTTTAAAAGAATGATCGAACGGAATTTTCAAAACTACATTTTTCTGTACATGATGTTTCTGTCGATTTTTAAACTGTTCTAAAATTCATTTTGAGCATTCCAGAAAATCATGCAGGGTTTTTTAAGAATACTGTGCAAATTTGGGCATGTGATCCCATTAAATCACCACGGAACCGCGGTCAAACCTAGGGTTTGACCGCGCTTCCGCGGCGGTTTAGTGAGATTGGTGCACCAAATTTTTTCAGTGGCTTTTTCACTGGGAAATGTGGTTTCTGGTACTGTTATTTTGGGCCCATATTTTATTATTGTACAACAGATGCTTATGGGGCCCACTTCGGGAAATTTTGACGACCGAAATTTTAAACTTGTTAGTTTGCAGTGTTTTCATTATATCTCCGACCGGGAATGTCATTTGATCGGTAAACCACGTCCGATTGCTATAATTCTTTTAGACGGGTTTGCGAACGTGACATTCGCGTTGATGTTCTGTGTTGTGCTGTAATGTTGCGGATTCGTCGTGGTGGATAGCAGGGTGCAATGATAGAGCTGTTTAAATTTATTTGCACATTTGATATTGCAGGGCGAGCGTCCAACATGTGGACTGCCGTCACTGTCTGTTTGTATATTATTCTTTTGGGGCACGACCAGGTTGCGGTCGATGTACCTGTTGTACTATTTTTATTTCTGTACTAGGTTTACCCCGCGGTGGAGTGCACGGATAGTCGGGTTCTGGAGGGCAACGGGTCCGTATCTCATGGCATTGAGAGGCAAAGGGACCTCACTCTAGAATTGGCAGACAATTCGCCGCACTCGTAGGGGGTACAGGTTGACCCAAGGAGGGGTGCTTAATTTACCGGATTCCGTGAAGTGCCGGGTATTCCATTCACTATGTTGTGGGGACTACCTCGCTTCAGGTTTTGGCGGGTAACTTGCCGCACCCGTAGGGGTCTAGGTTTCATTGCACAGGCTATCCACATGACCAGGGGAACGTCGGGTTTCAGCAGCGGCTCTGTGAAACTCGGGGATCCCAGATTATCTGTATTGTTCTGTGATGCTTATTACTTTTCTGTAATGTTGCATTTTATCACACCTGGAGCGATTACTGTATATTAGGATATATACTATTATATGTTGTATATGTTTTACACCCGCACTAGTCCAGTCCCCACTCGTTCGTTAGTTATGTAACCTAACGGGTGATGACGGGACCCAGTGATGAATGCGGATGGCATATACGTACATTTTATTTTCGTTCTTTTCTGGTGTGATTGATTGATGGGACTGCATTGATTCATATAAATGCAAGGATAAAACAAACCTATATTTGATGTTGTTGGAATAAATTTTAAAATTATTACAAAGACGTTTCCTTTTGTTTTGCATAGCGGTATTCAGTTGGAATATCCAGCACCTCATTCCACGAGGAAAGAGCCGAGATCCCTTCACCGGGAGTGACCTCTTTAATAAAAGGTTTTCACTACTATATATTTTTATAAAGCTATCAGGTTCCTTCAACGAGATCAAGTTCATTACGTTAAAGGTTTTTCGCCAAAAACCAGCCATAATCCTCCGTCGTTTCTTATGGATGGTCAGTAGTATTCAAGCTATGTTTGTTGGACTACGTCAAGACATAGTGTTTAGTAGCTGCTGGGTATTCATTTGTTGCATAGATAGATGCATTAATTTAAGTCAGACGTACACCTTGTTGGCCTACGTCAAGGGCATGTACGATGACTTAAGTTGATCAGGACAACGACGAGTAGAACTTGACATGTTGCTTATGACTTGTTGGCCTACGTCAAGGTCATAAGAGCATGGGATAAAAATTACGTCGGCAGTTTCAAAGATACAAGAAACTTGCCAGACTTGCGCATACCTTCTGGAGTGTATTAACTTGAGTGGCTTCCATCAAGTTATCATGCAATGATAGTTGGATCCCGATTCTCACTGATGAGTTGGTATACTCTTCGGGTGACCCCGACTAATTCTTCTTTCAGGTTTGGAGGAGAATTTGAGATTACAATGGGATGTTTCCTAATTAGATAAAGGGATAACCATTCTGATTTAGGCTAGAGTACACGCAGAGTGTTTTTTTTCTCTCTCTCTTATTGACAGCGACCCTTGACCGACCCTAGACTATGACTCGGTAACCAAGTTGACCGAACTTTATTAAAATAATGGCTTTTGGATTGTCTATAGTTGCATAAGTCATTACCGCTCCTTATTTTACCCTTTATATTTCTCAGAACACCCCGTATTACTACGGACTTCCAATTCCATTGGATAGATCCATCGTATGGTTATGTACGAACTCGGAGGGATTACTTTGAGGATGGATCTAGGTTCAGGAGAAATTGAATTGGCTTATTCAGTTGTCTTTTATTATCACCATCTCTCAGATTGCGAGGGCTCCTTGGTTTAGGAGAGTACACCTATTACGCTTATTGGATAGTCTTATTCCAAACCATAGGCAGGTTCCAAAAGGTTGGGAATGAAGAAAACCAATTAGCTTAAGTAGGGTGTGCAGAAGGTAATATGTAAAGACAAGTTAAAGGGATTAGAAAGAGGGCAAAGTAAATTGCAACTGTTAACATTCACGACCAAACCATGTATTTCATCGCCACTCCTACTTCACTTTTCATTTCTCCAGAACAACCCGTATCATTACGAACATCCAATTCCATTGGATAAATCCATCGTATGATAATATACGAACTCGAAGGATATTTTTCGAAGATGGATTCTGGTTCAGGAGAAATAGGAATAAGGTATTATTCAGTTGTCTTTTATCGCCACCTTCTCTCAAGTTGCGAGTACTCCTAGGATTAGGAAGGTACACCTATTATGCTTACTGGATATTCTTCTTCCAAACCATAGGCTGGTGCCGAACGGTAGGGAAGGAAGAAAACCATTTAGCCTAATGTTGGTGTACAGAAGGTAACGATTAAAAGACAAATAAAGGGAATAGGAAAGATGGCAGGGAAATATACGATTAAAGTCATGATATGGATTTTGGAAGAGGCATTACTAAAGAATACCAGGATACCCCTAGGAAACATATTTATGTTTCATATTCACTATGTATTGTTAATAGAAAACTGATTTCCCAATTAGATACTTACTCCAGGGTATGTATTTACCAGGTATGATTCTCACATCTGTATGAGAATACAGATGTTGAGCGGAAGTGAGTTGTTGGGAATTAGGTGATTATCCTCATTATATCGGAATTCGTTGTAATTGGTGATATTTGAGGAAATCACCTGGACACAATTTTCAACCCACGACGCACAGGTAATGAGTTATTCAACTCAGAGGACTTATACAGAGTATTGTATGTTGTCCAGTGTCCGTCAGGACAAAGGTATAGGTCCTCGTACTCTGTTCTGTTTACTTGTGACTTCTCTAGTTTTTAGACAAGTGTTTTGTAGAAATACAATGTCTAAGTTTTGAGAAGTTGTGGGTATAAGAATAAAGTAGAGAACCTTGTATCGCAAGTATCGGGATTCTTCAAAGAAATCAAAGATGTAGATACTTGTGATAGGTATTCAGTTGATAGTAATGGTTTTTGAGAAACTTGTTTCATTTTCAGGTTACTCATAATTGGATGGATTCCTAAGTTGAGTAATATTGATTAGCCTCTCTCCATTAAGTTGATATGTACTGGAGACAGCTGCATAATTTGAATCCGGTTCCAATTAAATAAGTGCAAAACTTTCTATATTGGATATAGAATGCTACATATCTTAACGATGTTAAGGTACAGGGAGTTGTCCAGCTTATGCTCAAAACCAGACACTGGATAACTCAAGGCAGGTTTCTATAATGGAAGTTTGTGGGTTGACCCTAGCTTCGACGAGGGTTAAATTTCTACCATCTAGAAGATCAATAGTGATATTGTTCCTGACTCGCCACCGTTTTATTAAAATTGATTTTTTCAGAAAACAGAAATGGGAGTATGGTATAACTGGAAGTGATTCCAGAACCGCAAACGATTACGGAAAGTTTAATTGGACCTATATATTCAATCAGGTTTGACATTCCAATAGCCACTCCGTAGATATGGAAGGTAACCTCAGGCACCCGAGAGGTACTCCGGTAGCCTCAAGGACGGTGACAAGGAGGTTCTTGTTTACCCAAACTTGACACTACTGTTGTTCCAGACTATGAGACACGGCAGGAGGAAATGTATAGCGTCGTTCTAAACTAGTTTTAGAAGTATACGTATATATTATTCTGCCAGAGGGTTGTCGTAGTCAGTGGGAGCAGTGGAAGCATAGTGGGCAAGAAGCTAGTGTCTATTTATAGACTTAAGCAGATATAGCGGAAATGGATCATCTGATTTTTGATGTGACAGTCATGGGTTTGACTTCATCAGAATTGGGGATGGATCTGTTAAGAAGGTAGTAGGGTGTGATGTCCTGGTATTTGGATGACATACAAAGAATAGGAATTAAAATTCCTACACTACGATCGGTTGTACTTTGGTCGTCACACAGTTGTTTTTCCACAAAGGATATGGATATAATATCTAACATTCTGGTAACTAGATCTAATGGTTTTTAGATCTAGATTTGGGTAGTTTCCCAATGTGGGTATTTTGACAATATTCTAATAGTATTTTAGAATAGATGACTCCTGGTATGGTGGTGTACCTGCAGGTGATGGAGTCAGCCTCTCTAAAGTTGACTTACAGACTAAAGGGGAGAGGGACGTTTATGATTGGCAGATCACTTGCTTAGGCAATTGAGTCAATCGTGAGATGTCAAGTACCACACCAGATGTTATTGCACTTTATGCGATAAGTTTATATTAATCCAATCATGGAGAAACATTAGGAAGCAGTTTTAGAACATAAGTGAATGTTCTACGGATTAGATGACGGCGGCCTCCTTTGGGAGCTGGTTATCATTCCAGGCTTCAAAAGTGACATGGATTACAGAGTGATTGTCAGAGTTACAGTTTTTCCTCAGAAGAGGGACAGTATTATGGACAGGTGGTCCAAGAGGATACTGTGGGAGGCATGGTGCGCAACAATGATTAGTTTCAGTGATCGATACAGTCTAAGAAGTTTGGATTGGGGGTTCATTTATGAATTAGGTTCCATCAGATATCCAGACACATTCTAAGACAGGTATTACTCGATTCGGGAGATGGTTTTCTCCGCGAACTTGAGATTAAGAGAGACATAGAATGAAACTTCAAGGCAGATCCACTCACTGAGGCTATTTCTCGAATACAACAGTTTTACAAACGAGCTTTGTGAAACTGATTAGTAGAGGAGTTGGATGTTCAGTATCACACGAGCTGTGAGTACGCGACATCGCAATAATTAGCCTTAAGTGCAAGTAGGAGATTGTTGGATATAGTGCCCTCTAAGTCAATTATTGGATCGCAGGTACGTGATTGCAATGATTGAGGGAGGACCTATACCGATAAAACAGTCTCACTCGAGATGACAGTATGCTATCTGGTTTGTCTTTATCATCATGATAGAGCCCATAGGATTCTTGTTTGACTACCAGCAGTATGATGGCGATCATATATGTGGGAAGGGGTCTATAAGCACATCCTTAAAGTGTCCTTAGTCGAGGGAGTTTCGAGACAGGGCATCGATACTCCAGAGTAGACTAGTGTATACAGTCGAGACCCCGACGAGGGGCGGTGGCCGGTCTTACAAGCCACTGGTGTCAGTTGGATCACCTAAGATGTATACAGGTGCTCATTGGGTTATGAGCATACCGGACAGGACTCGCCGGGAACATGCTAGTTGGTATTATACATATCGTTAGATAGCAGTTCCCTGGTGACATGTGTACAGGTTAGTTCATCGACCTGAGGTCAGCATTTGTCTCATGTGAGTTCGCACTGTGCTTTGATTTATACCCTACCATGGGTCAAAGGAGTCATGCAAACAGGTATATTTTGGGTACAGTCCCGAGCCATATTGGAGGCAAGTGAGTGGATCTTCAGGGATTCGTCTCTCCTGGTATTGGGGTGAGATCGCGCTGTGTTTAGGAGAGCCATTACATGAAATCCCTGGCCAGGGTAATCGAGATTTACTGGTAGGTATACCAGTAGAATCTCTGGGTGTTCTGGGCTGCTCTCTGACACGACTTATGCAGCTGTTGGGGGTCTGACGTTTACCGGCTCCCTGGGTCGTATATGCAATACTCATAGACGAATGTTATGGACTGTACAGATATTGTCACTGTCAGGATCAGTAGGGTTTATAGATGAGTTCGCTCGTCAGCTTCCCTTCCAATCAATACATTGGCAAAACGTTACGTACAGCTTGTACCTCTGACGTGCTAGGAGTTATACCCAGTGCCAGTGTGTTGATGAGTCATTAGAGTCCCCCACCGACACTTTTCCAAGTTCGGGCGAAACGTTGTAGATGCCGTATGGTGTTATGGTAGGGTTCGAAAAATGCACGTGCGTTTTCGCACGTGTCGTTTTTCGAGCAGATAATACTGGTAGGCTTTGGTTTAAGCCGGAACCCAGTATTATACTGTGTAGATATAATATCTTTGTCTCAGTTGCATTTGTATTCGGTCGCAATACAAATGCGCGTATGTTTATACCAATACGGGGTCGTCCTGAAATTCGTTTCGGGATGATTTTCGGAAGTTGTCAGTTTCCAGTTTTTTATCAGCCGTATTTGACAGTCGGTCAAATACGGATTTATCTTTTCTTGATGAGGTGAGTCAGTGTTCTAGAGAGGGTGACAAGGATAGTGAGTCATTAAGTTATTAATGGTGCAATTAATGACTTGGTGACTAGGTTAAATATCATTGGTTGCATTTATTGCTAAGATGATGATTCATTCTTTGTTGATAACTATCATTTGTTATGATCACCACTTGGACTCCTACACTCACCTCCCTCCTCTTCATAATGTGGCCGGCCACTTCTTTGTAGGAAGAGAGGTTTTGATTCATTCATTTGTGTGAGAATAGATTATGATAACTAGTGTATGGAAATTTCATTTTTAGTTCAATTTCCATTCACCCGATTCCAATTGGCAACTTCTAAAACCGTTCGTCCGTGACCTTGGACGTAATGAGACAAAGTGTTCTACTCATTCTCTACTTCATCTTGGTCGTCTCTTTTAGCAAACTTGACGATCGAGTTGCCTCGGTTCAGAGGCGGGAGCCTGTTTAAAGATCCGTCGACGTGGTACCACCTAGACGACGAGACCGGAGATCGAGCAAGTTCGGATCAGTTGCAACATAGCGTGGGATGATGGTTGAAGACCGAAGGACTCGGATCATTCGGTATAACAATTCTACCCTCTTTACAATTTGTTAGTTTAGCTTTAATAGACGATCCGGGATAAAATACGCGATAGCGCCAGTCGTAAAAGTTTTGTTCCGCATTTTGGCATCTATTAGACGGCCGGGGCGCTGCCGCGTACTTACAAGTCTGTAGACCCGAGATCGTCATAGAGTCTTGTGTGATTCCCACTGTGCTTTGATTTCCACCTTACCACGTCCAAGAGGGCGTGCAAAACGGTGGTTTTTGTGTACAGTCCCGAATCACATGGAGGCAATGAGCATTAGGAAGGGATTCGTCTCTCCCGGTATAGGGAGTTGATGTTGCGCTGTTTTCGATTGGCAATAACCGGAAATCCCTGGCCAGGGTTGCTGAGATTTACTGGTAAATGTTACCAGTAGTTTCTCGAACTGTTATAGATCTCATATCGACACGACTTATCGAGCTACTGGGGTCTAACGTTTACCACCCCTAGGCGAGATATGCGACATATCAGACGATCAGACCAGACTGTACGGTAAGGGTTACTGGTTGGATTCACAGGAGTGTGAGCGGGCTTGCTCGTTGATCTTCTGATCGCTCAATACCCGGGTGGCCGTTACGTTTAGCAGACCTCTTGCGGCTTGTGGGTGTTTGATATGATCATCACCTGCTGCCGGCGTATTGACGAGTCTTTAGAGTCCTACACAGAAGTTTCCTGCCTCAATCGAAACGAAATAGGAGCGCATATAATATATGTGCGGGACCAAGAATAATGCGTGTATGTGATACCTTATTCTATTCTCGTGATAAATGTATCGATTGGTTGTATGCGATATAACCTAGTTATCGAATCGAGGATTGATTCGATAAGTCGATACATTAGATATTAGTCGGTCGTATGCGATATTACCGGATCGTTAAATCAAGTGTTGATTTAATGATTTAATGTATAATTATATATTTAATATATTACTTTACATTAACTAGTATTGGTTCACTTAAGATTGATTATCTCACTTGAATGTGCACATTGTATATATGATATATGTTTGTACACTAGTTTGTATCATGTTTGATGATACATGCAAACTTAGGTATGTATGCTTTAAACCATAGTTTAGGTTAATGGTTAATCTCTTATTTTCTTTCTTTATTTATTTTTGGGAAAACAAAATGGTGGGTTTTCTTATTTTTGGCTTGAAGCTTCATGAAGCTTCAAAGCATCTTTAAAAAAGTCTTGCCATTTTGTTTTGTTCCTTAACCTAACCATCAACCTAAAGCCTAGTTCATTCTTTACACATGTTAACTCACCCATGGTTGCTAAATGATAGACTTCACTTGATTTTTATTTCTATTATTCATTCTTTTTCTTCTTCTTCATCTTCTTCTTCAAGTGGAGAAAAAGAAAAGCTTTCTTGAAAAATGTCAAGTGATGAAATCAAGTGAGAAATCCAAATCCAAAGTGAACCCATTTCCTATTTCTTCATCCTTTACCACTTGCCATGTAGTATAGGGTGTTTTCTTCACAAGTTTCATGACTTGGTGAAGATGGAGCTCGAGTTAGAGTCGTCTCGACGTAGATCATCTTTCGCACCGAAGTCAATGACCTTGCCCGCTCATTTCTCCGATGAAACCGACGCTAGAGTCCAGGATCCCGATGATCGTAGCGGAGGGACGTCATCTCGGAGCTAAAGAAGTGGTGGACCGGATCTACAAAGGTTGTAATCCCTTTCACTTAGCAATAAAGTTGTTTACTTGCATGTTTCTCCTAATCTCTAGTTAACGATCTAGCATTAGGGTTTCTCGGCACCTAGAAAAATTTGATTTTGGCATGGTTGATGCCTTATGGAACCTCATTAGTGTGCCTAGGAACCCTACAAAAAGAAAAGGAGAAGATTAATTCTGAAGTGAGCAAAATTCCTACTTCACCGGTCTATACCAAACTAGCCATTTAGTATAGATTGTTTCATTCACTAATTCTCAATTAGCGAAGTAGTAGCTTGAGTTAGAGAATTTTCGACGTAGATCATCTTCGGCCTCGAAGATATTTGAGCAAGCTCGTTCCTTTCGCCTAGTGGAACCTAAAGAGAGTCCGGGAGACCACTACTTGGAGAAAAAGGACCACTACACGGAGCTTTAGATGTGAAGGACCGGTCTACAAAGATTGTATTCCTATATCACTTAGTGTGAAGTTTGATTACATGTTTTAAAACCCTAATTCTCTAGTAAGATCATTGTTTCGGGCTCTCTCGGTATCCTAATTTTTTTAAGTTGCATACTTGATGCTTGACGAAACCATGTCAGGGTGCTAAGTGAACCCAACAGTAATGAAAAACATGGATTCTACTGTCTTGATGAATAGCCAAACCCACATCCTTAGACCCCTATGAGAGCGGCATGCAATCCGGCCAATTCTAGAGTTAGGAGACCTGGTTTTGACCCATCGAGATGGCCTCCCACTGGACTCTAGAACCTGGTTTCTTGTACTCCCTGCCATGAGTCTATCCTAATGCGGAAAAGTAAATAATATATATCAATGGAGACAACATCCTCAAACCGGAAGTGTCCCAATAAAACAATATTACATATAGTTTTTATATGAATGAAAATAGAAAAACTCTCATCTCACGCAAAAAACCCCGGCTATTCAATCACGATGATCTAATATAAAATATCACAGCAATACATAACATCACATGTCATCAATGTAAGTAAATGCGTATCTCGAATGTCGTTGACGTATAGCAACGAGATCGAGGATACACCATATATTACACTTATGGTCGCAGAAAAGAAATGAAAACTACAATAATTAGAATCTGCATATTCCTTAGACATCATAAACCCGGAATATCATATATTCCGAATTTCATGCCTAACCCTATAAACCTTGCATTTTAAATTCGAATTGAAAACACTTTTCAATAAACAGTCGGGTAATTCAACAAGATTCCCTATTAAATGATCGAATGCTCGTCGGGAACTCTAGTAGATTGCCGCACCCGTGATGCCGTCAACGAAGTGCACTTAGGCGGAGCACCACAGCCGCAAGCACCTGAGTGGATGCTTTTGGCAACTGGGTTCTCATATAGTCACTTGATCGGGGCTATAGAGCGTGGCTATCTAGTAGTGTTTCCCGTGAGTGTTTGATCGCGTACGAAACGCGATTGCGATGAAATTTTGATCCTAATCGAAACTCTGTGGCAATCGATCAAATTAGACTAAAATGGTAGATTTATAAAAAAAAACTAGTTTTCACAAAACTAATTAATGTGGATTCCAAATATTGTATCAAGTATCATAACTTAAATCCGAAATGATGTTAAAACTATGACTTCGAAACAATCCGAATTGCCCTAACACAAACACAACATGACATGCAATCTGGGAAAAATCAAACATAACCTGAAACCCTAAATCCAACACACCGGAACACCTAAAAAAACATGGGCCAAAACTTATTAAGGCGGCCGGCCAGGCCGGGAATTTTCTTGATGTCATCGGCCAAATCATGAAATTATTGGCTCATTTTTCTATGGTGTTCTAGTTACATCATATGTAGCATTCTGCACCTGTTTAAAAAAAATTCAGAAGCCATTTAAAAATCGACAAAAAGTTGGATTTAGTTTCTTCTGTTTCGGAGTCGTTTCGGTTCATAATTCTAATTACATCGTTTAATGCTCTCTGATGCCATGAAAGTATTTCTTAGCACCACCACTAGATTAATACTAGCATCAAGTATGCAATTTTAAAAAATCTTGGGGTGCTAAGCTACACTAACCTAGAATCTAACTAGAGTATTAGGTTTTAACATATGATAAAGCAGGTTTTAACATAAGTGATAGAGATTACAAGCTCTGTAAACCAAGTCCTTCACTTCTAAAGCTCCAAGTAGTAGTCCATATGACTCCTTTTGGTTCCACTTGAAGAAATGATTGAGCTTGCTTCTTGATCTTTCAAGCCGAAAATGATCCACCCAAAAGTATCTACTTCAAGCTCTATCCTCTATTATGAGGTAACATAGATTTTTAGTTTGCTAGATTAGACAACTAAGAAGATGTAGAGAAGCTAATGGAGTGTTTTATCCCACAAGACCCTAGGGTTCACAATACATGTAAGGGTTAGGGCCAAGATGAAGAAGGAGGAGAAAATGGAAAGATCAAGAGAGCAAAGCAAAATGAGCTAGGGTTGTTAGCAAGTCATGTGTAGAACGACTCATTTCATTTCTCACTTATTGAAGCATGGATTATATCACAATATTAAATCCAACCATGAGTCGATAGTGAATGGAAACACATAAAGTAATATTAAGAGCCATGCTTCACCCCATGCCAATAATATCTCTCATTTTCCACTTCATTTATCTATTTCTATAAGTAGATAAACATAATAATGAGGTGTCTCCTTCTAGAAGAATACCATGTAAAATTACAAGAATGCCCTCACCGTATATATACCCGTATTCGTATTCCGAAAAATATGAATACTATGAGATGATAACAATCCAATAACATAATATTAGGATTTATCTTAAACCAAAGCCCACTGGTATTATCCTTCCGAACATCATTCATGTAGCTAGTATACGTATGTGATCGAAACCCATCCGTAAAACCATACGGCCTCTATATTGTTTTTCCCGAAGCAGGGAAACCCTTTGTGTGGGACTCTAAAGACTCGTCAATACGCCAGCAGTAGTTAATGATCACATCAGTTACCCACAAGCCGTCAGCGGTACTAGCTGGATGTAACGGCTACCTAGGTATTGAGAGCGAAGAAGATCTAGAAGCAAACTTGTCCAAACTCTCATGAAGCCTATAAGTAACACTTACCGTACAGTCTGGTATCTTCGTCTGATATGTCGCATATCGAGTTTAGGGGTAGAATCGTCAGACCCCAGTAACTTGATAAGTCATGCCGATATGTGGCCCATAACGGTTCGAGAAACTACTGACAACACGTTCCCGCAAATCTCATCAGCCCTGGCCAGGGACTTGGTGTTATAGCCAATTGAGCATAGCGCAACATCAACTCTCTAAACCGGGAGAGACAAAACCCTTGCTATAGCTCACCGCCTCCATGTGACTCGAGACTATAAACAAAATCCACCTATTTGCATGACTCCTTTGACCCGTGGTAGGGAGGAAATCAAAGTACAATAGGAACCAAACAAGACACTATAACGATCTCGAGTTTATAGACTAACCTGTACTAGTGTCACCAGAGAACTGCTATCTGATGATAGGTATGGTACCATCTAGGAGTTCTTGGCGAGTCTTCTTCAGTGTACCTATTCTCTAATGAGCACCTGTGCACAATCTTTGATGTCAAACACCAATGGTTATGGGAATAACCATCGCCCAATACAGGGTCAAGAAACGTACATACTAGTCTACTCTGAAACATCGATAGCCTGTCTCGATATCCCCTCGACTACGAACTGTTAAAGGATGTGCTTGTGAACTATCCAGGCCCTACTAGTATAATCTGTATCATAGTCCGGGAAGTGAAGTCCATATCCTAAAGGTTCTATCAACATGTATCAAAGAAATAGTATAATAATACAAGTGTACATGTTAAGATAAAGAGCAACCAGATAGTATACTATCATGTCGAGTAAGAAAGTCCTCTATATATATGTCCAAGCATCCACTATATCATACAATAATAGCCTATGGGGCATACATATTCCTAACATTTTATATGTGCAGGGTTCCGATTGATTGCGTGTAATAGTTGCGCGAAATTTAATCGGGCGGTTTTTAATACTAGCGGGCTTAGGATTAAACCAGTTAATTAAATCAGATATTAATTTAATGCTAGTATTAATTTTAGTGGTGTTATTCTATCTCTTGGGTATCTGTATTTCGATACAAATATGGGTATGTATATACGGTAGAAAGTATTTTGTATTTATACAAAATACATTCTAGAATGGGACACCACATTATGCATGATTTTATATTTATTGAAAAATAGAAAAATGAGGTGTAAAAGAGGCATGGCATTAAGCATGGTTTGGCATTTATTATCATCACTATTGAAGCATGGCTAATTTTTAAAAGAAAAAGAAAATGGGTTGATATTTGTTTTAGCTAGCCATTCTTCATGGATAACTCCTTCATTATTTTCTTGAGCTCATTTTTCCTTTAATTGCTTCATCCCATGGCTCTTTGCTCTCTTCTTTTCAAAACAAAATTCCTAACACTCTCATGACTTGATAAAAAAGGAATTTTTGATAGAAATTCACCACTTATATTCTCCTCTAACCTTTAACTAGCTAGATTAGCAATATTGTTAGTTAAGTTTCTTTCTTTTGTGAAAGTTGTAGCTTGAACTTAAAACCTTCGGGTGACTCATCTAGGATCCAGGAGACCGGCGATCAAACCACATCAAAAACCCGCAAAGGAGCTTAAGAAGAGGATTCAAGACCCGAAGGACTTGAATCCGATAGGTATAAAGTTCTATCATAGTAGAATAATCACCTTAGTTGTATAGCTAGTTAGGGTTTTATGCTAGATCTTGTTAAGAAGGTCTTCTTTGCATGCTCATAAAAATTTGTTTTTCAAAATTCCGCATCCCTATAACTGTCTAGAGGATGTAATATAGACTTATATTGGTATCAGAGCCGGTCACAAAACTTAACAAGATAGTTTGCAAAAAGTTAGAAATTCGATCGATGAAAAATTGCATGAAATCAAAATTTCATACTATGCTTGCTGTCGATTTTCAAAACAGCTCAAAAAATTATTTCAGTGGCCTTAAAAATACAAGCAGGCGTTTATAAGAACACATAAGAAAAATGGGCTTGTAGTTCACTAAGACCACCGCGGAACAGAGACAAAGTGTGTTCGGCCGCCGTTCCACGGCTAAGTCGAGGTTGACTCGGTCCAATTTTCTTCTGTAGGTCTTTGACATGGAATTGAGATTTTTGGCATATGTGGATTATACCCAGATTTGTTTGTGTACTAGATTGTACATGGGGGTGAAAGCGGAAAATTTTAATCGATTGAAATTCTAAAGTTTTCCTTTTCCATGCGTTTTTTTTCTGCGACCGTGAATATCATTGAGCGGTATAACCTGACTGATTGCTATATGTATGATCAGACGGGTTTAAGAACTTGATATTCGCGTTGATGTTCTGTGATTGCACTGTTGTTTCGGATAATTTGTCGTGGTGGATGGCCTATTGTGTAGTAGTTGTAGTACAGTGTTTATTCATTTGTATATTCATTATTGTGGGGGCGAGCGTCCGACATGTGGACTGCCGTCTATGCCCGTTTGTATATTATTTTATCGGGGCATGGCCGGGTTATGGTCTATGATACCGTTGTAAATATTTTTCCTTTTTCTGCACTAAGATTATCCCACGGAGGAGTGCTCGAGTAGCCGGATTCTAAAGGAAAACGAGGACCCATCTCATTGATTGGAGATTGGGGTGCCTTACTTTAGGATTGGCAGGCTACTCGCCTTACTCGTAGGGGGTATAAGATGACCCACGGTAGGGTGCGCAAGTTACCGTATTCCGTGATGTGCTAGGTGGCCTACTCACTTTGTTTTTTGGGGTTGCTTCGCTTCCGGGATTGGCTGGTTTCTTGTCGTGCTCGTAGGGGTCTAGGTTTTTCATTTTACAGGCTATTCACGCGACAGGGAACGTCGAGTTTCATTAATGGCTCAAATGAAACTCGGGGCTCTAAAATTATCCGCTATTCTTCTTTCTTATCAGTTTTCTATGATGTTGCTTATATCATGCCTCGGATGAATGATTAGACACACACACACACACACACACACACACACACACACACACACACTAGTAGATGTTGTATATGTTTTGCATCCGCGCTGGTCCTGCCCCCGCTCCACCATTAGTTAAGTAAACTAACGGTGCATGACGGGGCCCCGTGGAGAATGCAGATGGCATATACGTACATTTTATTTTCGTTTTTTCTGGTGTGATAGGAATTAAATGATGGGACCGCATTAATCCTTAATAATGCAAGATAAGAAACCTAAAAAGATGTTGTTGGAAGATTTTGAAAAACCCACTCGGTTCTTTTTGAAAACACTCGTTTAAAAGGTGAAGTTTGAACTACTCCTTTTCAAAGCTATCATTATTCAACAATATTATGTTCATTACGTTCAAGGTTTTCGTGAAAAACTAGCCGTAACACTCTGTCATTTCAAATGAGTAGCACATCTTATTCATGCTATGTTTGTTAACCTTCGTCAAGGTATAGTGAATGGTAGCAGTGTGTTGCTTGTTTGTAGCATAGATAGATGTATTAGTTTAAGACAGTCATACAACATTGTTGGCCTTCGTCGAGGGCGAGTACGTGTGGGTCTAAATTAATCAGGACAACAACGAGAAGAACTTGACTTGCATCTTATAATTTGTTGGCCTTTGTCATGGTCATACAAGATTTGGGTAAGAATCACATCGGGAGTTTCAAATACAATGGAAACTTGCAAATTTAGAATACGTTTTATAGTGTGGTGACTAGAGTGGATTCCATTTGGTTCATCACACAATGATAGTTGGATCCCGATCCCACAGATGAGTAGGATTACTCTTGGGAGATACTTTTCACTTCACAGTTAGCTAACCTATTAGGTGTCTGAAAAGTGTTAACGGGGCTACGCCTCTGCCGAAATAAGGCGTATTTTAATTAGGTCCATGTGAGTGCACGGGGAACCTCCCTCGAAGTACCAACACTCACCTAGCTGAATGGTTAGCGAACTTGTAAAGTGTTAATGATCCCAACTAGTTCTCCTTTTAAAGTTTGATGGAGAATTTGAGGAAACAGTGGAAGCCATCTTGGCTAGATAAGATAATAAACCAATCTAATCTTCCAAGAGCATACGTTGAGTGTTCCTTTTCTCTCTCTGGAAGTAACCATGACGGGACTTAAATTACTACTTGAAAAAAAACCTGACTTGGCAAAATTATAAAGATTGGCTAAGGAACGTCAACATTGTACTTGCTTATGACAAAGTGGCATACGTCCTCACCAGTACTGCTCCTCCTGTCCCAGGACCAGATTCCTCAGTTGCAGATATTGAAGTCCCCAAAACTTAGGATCTGGATTGCGAGAAAGATAAGTGCATCGTGCTGGCGTCCATGAATAATGAACTCCATAAGCAGCACGAGGGTATGGAAATCAAATCTATTTTTCTCCATTGCAAGGAATTTTACGGAGAGCACTCTCGTATCGCAAGGTACGAGACCTCAAGAAAATTATTCCAGATGAGATTAGCTCCAGGATCAGCTGCAGGAGAGCACGTCCTAAAGATGATCAGTCTCATTGAGGAACTCGCAAACCTAGGATCCATGCTGGAAAATGAGTTATACATTGACTTGATTCTACAGTCCCTTCCTCACACATTCTCTCAGTTCGTGCTGAACTTCAACATGCATGATATGGAAGCTGATCTTCCAAAGCCCCTGAACATGTTGAGGGTAGCGGAGAGCTCCTTGAAAAAGGAGAAGACACCTGTTCTTATTGTTGGCGAATCTTCCTCTTTTAAATCCAAAGCGAAAGCTAAGGAGAAGAAGAAGAAGATCATCACGAAGCCGAAAGGAAGGGTCAAAAAGGTGCAAGGAACGAACAAATCGGGGAGAGTAAAAGCAGATAAGGATGGGTGCTTTCACTGTCACAAGAAGGGGCACTGGAAGAAGGATTTCATGGCTTTCAAAGCCATGGGCAAGGACACGAAGCAAGTTGATTCTTCTGCTTCAGGTGTGTTCATAATCGAAAACTATTTTTCTGTTAACTCTACATTATAGGTACTAGATACCAGTTTCGGTTCTCACATCTGTAAATCTTTGTATGCTCTGAGAAACCGTAGAGTACTGAATGCAGGTGATATGACCCTCAGGGTTGGCAACGGAGCAAACGTTAATGCTGTTGCGGTAGGCGATTATCACCTGAGGTTAACAAGTGGGCACATTTTGGTGTTGTATAGCTATTTTTGTGTAAAAAGTATGCTATGTAATATTATACCAGTATCTTTATTATCTAATGAGGGATATAATTTTGCATTTGAAAGAAATGTCATGAACATTCACCTAAATCAAGAACTTATTGAGTCTGGCACACTTGAAAACGACATTGTCACGACCCAAAATTTGGTACGTGACGGCCCTTAAACTACGCAACGTCTACAAGCATAACGTAATTTAAGTAAGCCGAAAACCCAGCAATCTAAACCATCAAAGTAGTAAGAAATAATAGCATTTTCAAAACCTTTGAAATCTCAACCCAAATTCTTTAAAAAGTCCAACTTTATTTCCTTTAAAATTTTGACAGCACCCCTTTTGTAAAAACTAACCCCAAAAATGGGTACAACAAAGATAAAAGGAAAGCATCCCCAAACGGGAGCAAATACACGCCCATAGGCAGAAAACAACCGCCACAACAGATATACGACACCGTAGCTTAGAAATAATGACGATAAAAGAAAACTGTATATAAGTTCTCCAAGTCACAGAATAATATACAATATCGTCCTCACATCAAGTCTTTAAGTCAAACATGAAGTAGTAGATGGAGAGTATATGGATACAACGAACATACAATAATAAAAAAAACAGATAACCACAAAACCCACCTAAGTAAAACTGCACACTATAAGCTGAAGCGGTATCCGCAGCAAAAGATGATGAGATAAATGAATAGCCTGCCTCGACTACTCTGGGGAACAACCAGCAAAACACTGTGGCGGGGTGAGTTGCCGACTCGTGAATAGTAAATAACATATGCAGGTAATCATAAGTATGCACGCACAGCGCGAATCTAACATGTGCAACTAATAGTAATAATGCAATAATCATGAAAGCTACACTAGCAGGTACAACTGATACATGAAACAATAATAATATGACAATGTATATATGCAACAGTCATGAAAGGAACTCAAGCAGGTACAAATAACACATGAAACAATGTATATAAAATGAAGTATGTAAATGCAACAATCATGAAAGATACACTAACAGTTACAACTAGTACATGAAGCAGTGCATAAATAATAACTGTGAAGTATGGAATGAAACATGTCATTTCCACGGAATCCTGACATCGTGGTAGGACCAAAATCCATCAAGACATTCCAAATTAAAAATCCTCAAATCTGCCCTCCAAATTGGCTCTCATATCAAGTAAGTCTCATATATCCTGAATGTACAAAATCAACAATCTCATATATGTCCTATATTCAATCTCAAATAAATCTCCTATATCCCAAATCCAATATCAAGTGAATCTCATACAACCTAAATATAATCGCATGAATAATTATGATGATGTATATAAAATACTATATCGAGCATATAGGCCTCGAGAACATAGGCCCCACATATCGACCATATAGGCCCCTCACATCGAGCACATAGGCCCCTTTCATCGACCATATAGGCCCCTCACATCGAGCACATAGGCCCCTTTCATCGACCATATAGGCCCCTCACATCGAGCACATAGGCCCCGAGCACATAGGCCCCTCTCATCGACCATATAGGCCCATTCATATAATGAATAAGTATATTTATGTGTGTGTGTCTACATATATATATATATATGTATGTATGTATGTATGTATGTATGTATATATATATATTAGCGTCCCATACCACTGATATATAGACACACACACACACACACGATGGATATACATATATATACCAGCGTCCTATACCACTGTTATATATACGCAGGAGTAAAACAATCCGGAAAATATCATATGAAAACCATATCTCAAAGCCAAATCCATGAGTATAATATATGTACATGAAACAGTAATAGGAGCATATAAGGAAAAATCTCTATTTAACTGCAACAATTTATAAAGTAAAACATGTGTTTCCCAAGTTTTACGAATATATATAACATCAAGTAAAGCTAAATATGCAGCTATGTCATTATGTGTGTATGCACCTATCGCTAATAGTACAATACCCTGTAGGTATGCAGGTAACTAGCATGTAAGCATGACAAGGCATATGTGTAAGTATGTAGGTATACAGGTATGCTACATGTCATTTGCGTAAAGAAATATGAATCAATGTCTCAATGTCCCTATAGGTATGTGTATTGTGCGTAAGGTAGCAAATATTGACGGTGTGTGTGGCACACAATCAAGGCTCGTGCAACATAAGTCGTCAATGATATGTGCAGTGTTCTAAGGATACCGGTGGAACCACAACAATCACTAAGCAATAAGGGTATGCGCAAACTATATATATTAAATAGAAAGTGCGACAATATTAATATCTCTAGCCCAGACGCATAACGCTATGCGGGCGATTACCCTGTTGATGTTAAATCTACTCACCGTGGTCTCGTGCTAAGTGTAACCGATTACTTGCTTCCCCTTCCTTGCAGTGTCCGACGTACCCGACTGCGAACCTAGAATTTACACAAAGAATACACATAAGCTAAAATCCTGTAAAAACGCGATATCAAAACCAAACGAGAAACTCACGTCGCGAATTAAATGCTTGTGAATCCGATACGCTAAAACATGTGAATACGCGTCTGAAACTATCCTGACACATGGTGACATGCAGGAAACATTAAATCCACACACATAACACACGTGTCACGCAAGATTAAAAGTATAAGAAATACGGTATTTTGCTCCAGATTTTGATGCAGAAAGAATTTGAAAAAGTTGCATACACTAAAGACCTTAAATATGTAGCGGACTCCCACAACCCAAACCCTGACACCTACACTCACCATCTGGCCGCAATTTGCGGCCAGAACCCTTTAATTTGCGGCCCGGATTGGAATGGCGGTCTCGTGCTTCGTGTGTGTGGTTTAACTCTAGTATACATGCTCCAGTAAATGCAACTTTTGCCTGAAGCAACCGGGTTGAAAGCAGATCACTAAACTAGCCCAAACCTAACTAAAACACTAATTAAGCACTAATTTAATACAATATGGTGTTTTAGTGTAAACTGAAACAATTACTATGATTAAACGACATAAACAACACATAGTTAAGCTAATCAAGCCATAAAAACCCTAACTTAACCTAATCTTCACTTAAACTACCTAATTAGCACTAAAACTCACCAAAGCACTACTTTAAGCTAATTGAGCTACAAGTTTAGCAAGAAAGTGAACAAGATGAGCTTAATACCTTAAGTTGGTCTTAGGGGGTCTAAACTTGCTGGCCTTGCTTCCAAGAGTTCAGAATTTGCTTAAGAATCAACAAAAGAGGTGTTTGCAAGAGGTTTAGTGAAGAAAGTTTGGATTTTTAATGAGGGGATGAGCTTGCGTGAATGAAGAAAGAGAAGAAGAAGAAGAAGAAGAAGAAGAAGAGGAAGATAGGGGAGAGTTTCTGCTGGTGTAGGGAAATGAGAATGAGGGAGAGAGAAAATCCAAGGTCAAAGTGTCCCATGCCTCATTTATTGCCTCATGCTTTCTTGTTCCCGTTTCTATTCTTATTATCTTTATGATTGTTTTGTTCTGAATTAATAAGGAAATAAAACAATGAGGGAAATTTGAAAAAAAAAAAGATAGACATGAAACATTAAATCTAGGTGAAAAAAATGTGTTGTTCATGCTAACTAAAAATATTACTTAAAACATAATAGTTTAGGAATTTGATTAATGTGTGAACAATGAATTAAATGATAACTAATAAAACATAAATATATACTTATTTACATATTTTCACAATTAAATTATATTTTTCCGGTTTATGTGGAAAGTAACTATTAACGAAGTTTTATGAAAAACACGCATTATCGCTAACTAACACGAAATTAACCTAAACGAATTTCAAAGTGTTACAATATTCCCCCCTCAAAGAAATTCGGTCCCTGAATTTTAAAAAAAATCTAGCTACGCGTACCTTCAAAGAGATGAGTACAAAACTCACAATTATCACTCGCAGCCTCCTAAGTGATCACCTCACTATACGGCAACACCCAAGAAAACCCTCACAGATAGCAATGCCTTCGACCGAAGTTTCTCCACCTGCCGAGCCATTAACACAATTGGCTGCTGGTGAATGAAAGATCGCGTCCAAACTAAATGGTCTGATGCTGAATCATGTGAGAAAGGTTGTGAAGGAAATTGCAAAGTACCGACATAAGGAATACGGGGTGAATACTCAATAATCTGGACGGAAGTGCCAAATTAAAGGCAACGGAACTAACTCGCTCTAAGGATCTCAAAAGGACCAACAATTCTGGAATAAGCTTCTTAAAACTCAACACGTCATTTATCGGAAAATCCATAGGAATACATGATCTCCCACTGCGAACTCAAGTCTGTGACCACCACGGTTGGCATAAGACTTCTGTCCGCACTGGGCTTTTCTCATCCTGACCTGAACCAATTGGATCATCTCCGAAGTCTCTAGACTAGCTGGTGTCTCAAAATCCTACTTATGCAGAGTCAAAAGAACAGACTGGTGATCGACACGACCTAATAACTAAACCTAAAGGTTGCCAATTGGAGTGTCTCCTGATAACTGCTATCGAAGGAGAACCCTAACAATCGCAAGTGACGATCCCAACTGCCGACAACAATTAGTACACACGCAAGCACATCTTCCAGAGTCTGTATAGCCTGCTCTCACAACCTCGTCCTGTGGATGGAAAAGCTGAGCTAAAGCTCAACCAGTACCCAAGGCTTCCTGAAGCTCCTGCCCAAGACGGCAAGCGAAAAGGGTGCCTCAATTGGATATAACGCGTGAAGGAACCCCATGCAACGCACAAACATAACAAAGAACAACTGAGCAAACCGAGTATAACCGGACAACAAACACTAAATGGAGTCACACCCTGCCTAGTCCTGGGTAGACACCATAACAAAATTCGTGGAGGTCTGCTCCCATTCATACTCCGGAATGGTTAAAGGTTGCAATTCTCCAGCCGGTCTCAGATGCTCAACCTTAGCTCACAACAATACGGACAACTAAAAACGAAATCTGAAACTTCACACTTCATCCCTGCCCACCCGTAACTATCCCACAAGTCACGTCAAATATTGGTGGAACTTGAATGAACACAGAAAGCTGACTGATGTGCCTGCCCTAGGATTTCGCGTCTCTGCCTAATAGTATCAGGTAGACAAACACATCCCTAAACTTAGCACACCTTTGCCATAAATCAAGGACTCCGAATCTTTACCCAGCCGAGTATGCTCCAGAATTTCTGACAGCCGAGCATCGGCGGGCAGTGCCTCACGAAAGCGATAAAGGAAAAGTGGTCGGGCACGGACATGAGCAAGTAGTCCCCTCGATAGAGGCGAACTTAATCTGTACTCAACGATCGCACAAGGACTGTAAATCTGCAGAAGACTGTCTCAACAATCAAAACCCGCTGCAGGAAGATGTACATTAAGCTCTGGTGGTCCGTGAAAATCTGACACGACTCTCCAAACGAGTAGTGTTTCTAAATCTCCAACGCAAGACGACCGCGGCTATCTCCAGATCATGAGTGGAATATCCTGCTAGTACTTCCTCCAAATGTAAGGAAGCAAAAGCGATAACTCTATAATGCCGCATCAACGTAAAGTCGAGCCCCACTCGTGAAACATCACAGTTAAACAACAAGGTCGTCCGAACCAGAAAGCAAAAAAATAACGGATGCAGTTGTTAACTGGGTCTTCAACTGCCGAAAACTCCGCACGCATGCCTCAGCCTAAAGAAAAAGGAACCTCTCTTCCGGTCAGTTCAGTCAACGGTGCAACACTACACTATCAATCCCGCATGAAATGGCGGTAAAATCTGCTAAGCCCTACTTCCGTCCCATACACTAGTCTGGGCCAAAGCTGTACGGCATCGATCTTCCTCGGAACCATACGAAAACCGTCTCCCGTAACTACAAGACCTAGGAGTTAACACAATCAAGACTGAAGGAACACTCCGAGGATCTAGCAAACCGCTGGGACTCTCCCAATGTTTGCAAAACAAATCCTCAAGTGCTACTCCTGTCCCTCACGACACATTGAGTAGACCAGAATGTCGTCAATAACACAACAATAACTGGTCGAGGAACGGCCTGAAGAAATCTGGTTCATCATATCTACGAATACTGCTAGGGCATTGGTGAGTCCAATGACACCAACCAAAACACACAATGCTCGTAGCACGCACAAGGAAGTCTTCGGAATGTCATCACTCCGAACCCGCAATACTGATGACATGATCCCAAACAAACTTAGAAAATGTCCCACACTCTGGAGTTGATCGAAGAAATTGTCAATGCGAGGTAAATAATACCTATCCGCACCGTAAGCCGGTTCAATTGACGATCAATCAATACACAACCTCAAACAGCCATCTCTCTTCTTGACGAACAGAACTAAGAGCTCCCCAATGTGAAACACTCAGACACACAAGCCCCCAACAAGCAACTCTGTAGCTGATCCTTAGGCTCCCTAAGCTTCGCCGACTCATCTAGAACAACATCGAAAAACTCTCACACGAAGGAACCCGGTCCAACAAACCCACTATGGCTCCGGTATCACAAATGAACGCCGAGAATCCTCGACATCCTTTCTTTAAAAGCGACTAGCAAAAAAGGCTGAATTCAAGTGTGAGAGATGGCACCACTGTCTTCCCACACAACAAAAAATGACTTGCCGGGAAAAACAATCCTGACTGTTTTCTCGCGGTAGTCCACAGACGCCTAGCACGTAGCTAACCAGTCCGTGCCCAGGAGAATGTCAAATCCAACTTCTCTAGAAGGATCAATACGATGGACGAATCTCTATGTCCTATCCAATTGGCATACGACTGAAATACGTGTCGCGCACAAAAGAATTGCTGACAGAAATTAACACAAAAAACGGCTAATCTAACTAACACGACTCTCGTCATAAAAAAGCCACAAAGTGTGTAAATCAAACAAGTACATCATCAGAACATACGAATTAAGAATGCCTGAAAACTCTGCATTGGACGCCCGCACGTCCCGATGAGTGGATGCAAACGCTCGTGTCTGCCCTCTGTCGGCAATTGGTTGAACTCCTCCTCTGCAAACCTATCCCCTCTGAGTGAACCCTCCATGCCCATGACCTCTCCGAATACAACCCTGACGCGGTGTTAGGGAACAACTTCTGATGTGGTGATGTAGGTCCCCGCACAGATAGCATCCCCTCCATGGCTGCCGACCCTTATGGAAATACGAGCGAAAAGGCTGACCTTGTCCTAAGCCTCTGCTACTCCCACGACGGTCACGAAATCTGTCACGGCAGCTGAACCTCTGTCTCAGAGCTGACACACCTGGACGATTCCTCTGCTCCGGAACTCCCAAAGTCTCTGGAGGGTGTGCCTCGTCATCTGGGGCTGCATCCACTGGTGCTATGTATGTGACGGAATGGTGCATGCTGAACGCAAGGAACAACTGGGTAGCAGGGTGACAAGCTCCTGTCGCTGTGCTCGAACGGCCTTAACCAATGAACCCATCGTCTGGCGCATGTCTTGCATCTCTGCCACAAGCCCAGCGATACTATCTGTCGAAGGCGGATCCATCTGCTCCTGTGCAACGAGCGTGCCATCGCGGTCAGTCCTCGTCTTACCCGAGTCAATCCTGACCATGACCCTCGCTGCATCGCTCTGAGTCCCCACAGTCATCGGCGGTAAGGCTATAAATGGAAATAATATTCGATAAGAACACGGAAATCGAATCACAAAGATATGAATCATCAAGGAAGGAATTTCAAGAAATTTTGTACTTATGTCACTTTAGGCGGAGTACCGCATCGTGAGTATGCCACGGACATACACACAGTATGTTACTCTGCTTTAAGCTACCTACTCCATCATACCAAGGTCATCCTATACTCCGAAAGGTAAAACCAAGCGCTCTGATACCAACTTTGTCACGACCCAAAATTTGGCACGTGACGGCCCTTAAACAACGCAATGTCTACAGGCGTAATGCAATTTAAGTAAGCCGAAAACCCAGCAATCTAAATCATCAAACTAGTAAGAAATAATAGTATTTTCAAAACCTTTGAATACTCAACCCAAATTCTTTAAAAAGTCCAACTTTATTTCCTTTAAAATTTTGACAACGCCCCTTTTGTAAAAATTAACCCTAAAAATGGGTACAACAAAGATAAAAGGAAAGCATCCCCAAACGGGAGTAAATACACGCCCAAAGGCGGAAAACAACCACCACAACAGATATACGACGCCGTAGCGAAGAAATAAATGACGATAAAAGAAAACACTATAAAAGATCTCTAAGTCACAGAATAATATACAATATCGTCCTCACATCAAGTCTCTAAGTCAAACATGAAGTATTAGATGGCGAGTACATTGATACAACGAATATAAAATAAGAAAAAAAAATGGATAACCACACAACCCACCTAAGAAAAACTGCACACTATGAGCTGAAGCGGTATCCGCAGCAAAATATGATGAGATAGATGAATATCCTGCCTCGACTACTGTAAGGAACAACCTGCAAAACATTGTGGCACAACGGGGGTAAGTTGCCAACTCCTGAATAGTTAATAACATATGTAGGTAATCGCAAATATGCACGTACAGCGCGAATCTAACATGTGTAACTAATAGTAATAATGCAATAATCATAAAATCTACACTAGTAGATACACCTGATACATGAAACAATAATAATATGACAATGTATATATGCAACAGTCATGAAAGGTACTCAAGCAGGTACAGATAACATATGAAAAAATGCATATAAAATGAAGTATGTAAATGCAACAATCACGAAAGGTAGACTGACAGGTACAACTAATACATGAAGCAGTGCATAAACAATAATTGTGAAGTATGGAATGAAACATGTCATTTCCACGGAATCCTGACAAAGTGGCAGGACCAAAATCCATCAAGACAATCCAAATTACAAATCCTCAGCCCTCAAATTGGCTCTCATATAATGTAAGTCTCATATATCCTGAATGTACAAAATCAGAAATCTCATATATGTCCTGTATCCAATCTCAAATAAATCTCCTATATCCCAAATCCAATATCAAGTGAATCTCATATAACCTAAATATAATTGCATGAATAATTATGATGATATATATAAAATACTATATCGAGCACATAGGCCCCACACATCGACCATATAGGCCCCTTACATCGAGCACATAAGCCCCTCTCAACGATCATATAGGCCCCTCACATCGAGCACATAGGCCCCGAGCACATAGGCCCCTCTCATCGACCATATAGGCCCACTCATATAATGAATAAGTATATTTATGTGTGTGTGTGCGCGCGCGCGCGCGCGTCCCATACCACTGATATATATACATACATACACACGATGGGTATATACATATCAGCGTCCCATACCACTGTTATATACGCAGAAATAAAACAATCCAGAAAACATCATATGAAAACCATATCTTAAAGCCAAATCCATGAGTATAATATATGCATATGAAACTGTAATACAAACATATAAGGAAAAATCGCTATTTAACAGCAACAATTTATAAAGTAAAACATGCGGTTCCTAAATTTTCTAAATCTATATAACATCAAGTAAAGGTAAATATGCAGCTATGTCATTATGTGTATATGCACCTATCGCTAATTGTACAATACCCTATAGGTATACAGGTAACTAGCATGTAAGCATGTCAAGGCATATGTGTAAGCATGTAGGTATACAGGTATGCTCTATGTCACTTGCGTAAAGAAATATGGATCGATTTCTCAATGTCCCTATAGGTATGTGTATTGTGCGTAAGATAGCAATTATTGAGGGTGTGTGTGGCACACAATCAAGCCTCATGCAACAAAAGTCATCAATAATATGTGCAGTGTCCTAAGGATACCAGTCGAACCACAACAATCACTAAGCAATAATGGTATGCGCAAACTATATATATGAAATAGAAAGTGTGACAATATTAATATCTCTAGCCTAGATGCATAACGCCATGCGGGAGATTCCCCTGTAAGTGTTAAATCTACTCACCGTAGTCTCGTACTAAGTGTAGCCGACTACTTGCTTCCCCTTCCTTGCGGTGTCCGACATACCCGCCTGCGAACCTAGAATTTACACAAAGAATACACATAAGCTAAAATCCTGCAAAAACGCGATATAAAAACCAAATGAGAAACTCGCGTCGCAAACTAAACGCGTATGAATCCTATACGCTAAAATGTGTGAATACGCGTCTGAAATATCCCCTACAAGCGGTGACACGCAACAAACACTAAATCCACACAAATAACACACGTGTCGCGCAAGCTTAAAAGTATAGGAAATACGGTATTTTGCTCCAGATTTTGATACAGACAGAATTTGAAAAAGTTGTATACACCAACGACCTTAAATATGTAGCAGACTCCCACAGCCCAAACCCCGACACCCACACTCACCATCTGTCTGCAATTTGTGGCCAGAACCCTTTAATTTGCGGCCTGGATTGGGAATGGCGGTCTCGTGCTACGTGTGTGTGGTTTAACTCTAGTATACATGCTCCAGTAAATGCAACTTTTGCCTGAAGCAACTGGATTGAAAGCAGATCACTAAACTAGCACACAACCTAACTAAAACACTAATTTAATACAATATAGTGTTTTAGTGTAAACTGAAATAATTACTAGGATTAAACGACACAAACAACATATTGTTAAGCTAATCAGGACATAAAAAGCCTAACTTAACCTAATCTTCACTTAAACCACCTAGTTAGCACTAAAACTCACCAAAACACTACTTTACGCTAATTGAGTTACAAGTTTAGCAAGAAAGTGAACAATGCGAGCTTAATACCTCAAGTTGGTCTTAGGGGGTCTAAACTTGCTAGCCTTGCCTCCAAGAGTTCAGAATTTGCTTAAGAATCAACAAAAGAGGTGTTTGCAAGAGGTTTAGTGAAGAAAGTTTGGATTTTTGATGAGGGAATGAGCTTGAGTGAATGAAGAAAGAGGAGAAGAAGAAGAAGAAGAGGAAGAGAGGGGAGAGTTTCTGCTCCTGGAGCTGCTGGTGTAGGGAAATAAGAATGAGAGAGAGAGAGAAAACCCAAGGTCAAAGTGTCCCATGCCTCATTTATTGCCCCATGCTTCCTTGTTCCCATTTCTATTCTTATTATCTTTATGGTTGTTTAGTTTTTAATTAATAAGGAAATAAAACAATGAGGGAAAATTGAAAAAAAAATAGATAGACATGAAACATTAAATCTAGGTGAAAAAAATGTGTTGTTCATGCTAACCAAAATTTGTACTTAAAACGTAATAGTTTAGGAATTTGATTAATGTGTGAACAATGAATTAAATGATAATTAATAAAACATAAATATATACTTATTTACATATTTTCACAATTAAATTAGATTTATTCCGGTTTATGTGGAAAATAACTGTTAACGAAGTTTTATGAAAAACACGCATTATCGCTAACTAACACGAAATTAACCTAAACGAATTTCAAAGTGTTACAGACATATGCATACTCAATCAACATCAAGTTTTCAATATCAAAAACACACTCAAAAGAAAGGCTCTAGATTCAAATCAAGCCTTCTTATGGTATTGTAGACATGGAGATATAAATGAAACAAGTTTGACTAAGTTGTATAAAGAAGGATATTTAGATCCGTTTGAATATACATTATATGCAATATGTCAATCATGTATCAAAGGACAGATGACCAAATCTCCGTTCACAGGACACGGAGAAAGAACCATTGAGCTCTTGGGACTCATACACAGCGATGTATGTGGTCCGTTGTCTACACATGCACGAAACGGTCACTCCTACTTCATCACTTTCAATGTTGATTTCTCAAGGTATGGACATGTGTTCTTAATGAAGCATAAATTCGTGACCTTTGAGAAATTCGAGGAGTACAAAAATGATGTAGAGAAAAAAAACTGGTAAAAGTATCAAGATACTTTGGTCTGATCGGGGTGGAGAATACTTAAGTACCCGTTTTCTTGAATGCTTAAAGGAGAATGGAATTCTCTCTCAGCTTACTCTTCCATATACACCTCAGCATAATGGTGTATCAGAGAGAAGGAATCGCACGCTACTCGATATGGTGTATTCTATGATGAGTAGTGCTGAGTTTCCACTTTCCTTTTGGGGGTTTGCACTGGAATCAGCAGCATACTAATTTAATAGTGTTCCAACTAAGTCTGTGTGTCATGTCCCGCTTCCTGGTGTACGCGGAAGAGGACGCAACGGGCCGTGACGTATTTACTCAGTAGTAAACACGTTAAGAGTAAATGAGCAATATAAATGAATACACAAGAACAACAATAGATGTAATAATAACAGGAAATTTTATTAACATTCTTTCTTTATATAAAACTAAAAAGAAAAGTACAATGATAGAAAGCGATGTCTAAACAGTGGCAGATGAACTGGAAGAAAAAAGTACAAGTAAAAGCCTAGAAGTTTGGCTCCTCTATGAACTGCTCCAAATCGTCCGGACCGGGCTCCGTCTCCTGAGAGTTGGGTCTTCCTGACGAACATTCCAGAGAAAGAAGAGACATGAATGTCGTTAGCGAACTAGCACTCGGTAAGTCCTAAAAGATAGAATGGAATAGACAAGTAAAGTGAATAGAGCTGGTAAATAATCTCTTTATTATGCTAACGTAGTTGTTTGTACCTTGGAACAGAATGTAACAGTGTATACGAGAGGAGTCCAACTATCCCATGGACTATGGTAACATGTAAGTACAAAGCCCCATCAAAACTCATGGGACAACGGCACAAGATGTTCATGTATGTGTCTTTTAGTGTCCATTATCGTTCCACTTTTAACGCAGTCCATACCAGTCTACCCCGTTAAACCCCGTAATGTATATTGTATTGATTGGTAATTATCAGACTTGCCGAGACCTTGGAATAAGTTGTTCATATAAACAGTTTCAGGATGTATCAAGTAGTCATGTAATGAAGTCAAGTCATAGCCATGGTTCGGTAAAGTCAAATCACGTTTGCATGTTTGGTACTGTTATGGTATTCAAGTTAAAGTTTGATATATTGGATTCATGTTGAATTTGAAAGTCTACCCTAGCACCACCACTTAGTCAAAACCGATATCATGCAAGCAACTTTAAAAATTTTTGGGGTGCTAAGCTAGACTAACCAAAGATCTAACTAGATGATTATGATTTCTATGATGATATCAAAAGATTTATACTAAGAGAATGAAACTAATATCTTTTTTGATCGTGTCCTTCTCTTTAAAAGCTCCGTGTAGTAGTCCACGCGGCTCCACTTGGCTCCACCTGAAGTTGGATCGAGCTTCCAACGCGACCTTCGAGCTGAAGATGATCCACCCGAAGCTCCGCTAATCCAAGCTACCACTTCACTAAACTTACTTTAGTGAAGGAAACACACTATATATAAGTGCTAATCAAGTGTAGGATGGTGAAGTAAGGGTTTTGTTTGCTCACTATGGTTTCATCAAAACCCTATTATTCACATCACATGTGAGGTTTAGGGTTTTGTCGAGGAGGAAAAAGAAGATGGTGTTGGATATGTATGCCCTAGATGCCATTATTGTATATGCATACATATGGATGCTAGGGATATGTATGTACATGACATTCTTGCTCAGTTATATAGTTGTTTCAGTTGTCTTTTATCGAGATATGTGTATTTTATTTATTCATGCTTTATTCAGCCTGCACATATTGATAAAGACTTAATACAGTAATATACTATTATGGTTTGACTTTATCTTAACATGGCAAATGTTATACATGTTATTACATATTGTGGTTACATGTTGATAAAGCCCGTAGGATCTTGCTTGACTACCTGCGTTATGATGGCGATCATACTTGTGGGTGCAGGGTAGTCCATAAGCACATCTTTAAATGGTCCCGAATCGCGTGAGTATTAGGACTGGGCATTGATACTCCAGAATAGACTTGTGTATACATTTCTAGCCCTGACAAGGGGCAATGGTTGGTCACGCAGCCATTTGTCAGATGCACCTAAGATCGTATACGGATGCTCACTGGGTATGAGTACACTAGACGGACTCGCGGAGAATATCCAGATGGTACTATACCTATCGTCATATGGAAGTTCTCAGGTGATATGTGTACGGGTTAAGCTTCAGACCTAAGATCGTCATTTGTCTCGTGTGAGTTCCCACTGTACTTTGATCACTACCTTACCACGGCTCTTCTGAGTCGTGCAAATAGGTTTTAGTTGGGTACAATCCCGAGCCACATGGAGGCAGTAAGCGATTGTTGGGGATTCGTCTCTCCCGGTATTGAGAGTCGATATTGCACAGTGTTTGATTTTTCAGGACCATAAGACCTTGGCCAAGGCAGTTGGGATTTACTGGTAGGTTGATCAAGAGTTTCCCGGATTGGTCCTGAGCCACATCAGCATGACTTATCGGGTTATTAGGATCTGACGTTTAGCACCCCTAGACCCGGTATGCGATACTCTTTGACGAAGAGACCAGACTGTATGGATATTGTCATGGATAGGCTCAGTAGGAGTTCGGACGAGTTTGCTCGTCGGCCTTCCTTTTCGACAGGTACCTAGGTAGC
The DNA here is from genome assembly GCA_030015575.1 of Agapanthus africanus. Lineage (NCBI taxonomy): Eukaryota > Viridiplantae > Streptophyta > Magnoliopsida > Asparagales > Amaryllidaceae > Agapanthus > Agapanthus africanus. Next base: position 659,450,771 of record CM057341.1, read on the forward strand.
CGTTTCGTACATCTAGTGTAGCTGACATGCTTGTCGTTAAACCCACTGCCGGCATACTGTCGAGTCTTTAGAGTCCCACATAGAGGGTTTTCCTGCCTCGGGTGAAACGATATAGATGCCGTATGGTTTTACGGTAGGGCTTCGATCACATACATGTACTTATGCACGTGTGATGTTTGGGCAGATAATGCTAGTAGGCTTTGGTTTAAGCCGGAACCTAGTATTATATTGATGAATTATTTTCATCTCATTGTATTCGTATTCTTCGGAATACAGATGTGGGTATGTATATATGGATGTGGGGGATTCTCATAATTACTTCGGGATTGTATCTAGAAGAGGACACCTAATTAGGGTTTTATATCTTTTTGAATTAAAGATAAATGAGGTGGAGGAAATGAGGTAGATGTTGACAAAAGATTAAGCATGACTCACCACTTAGATATTTTGAAGCATGGTAGATATTTTATCTCTCAATTATTTAGATGCTTCATTATTCTAAACATGAGCTATTCTTTTTCCAAGCTCATATTTTCTTCACTGGCTTTTTCCTCAAGCTTCTTCTTCTTCAAAACTCTAAAAGTCTCATGGGTTGAGAAACCTAGGGCTCCAAGAGACAAACTAATCCATCTTCACACTCTACACACTCTAGTCTACATAGATTAGCAAGCTAAGTAACCTAGTTACATTGTTTTGGAGGTAGGAGCTCAATGTCGGAACTCTCGGGTGGATCATCTATGACGCGAGGAGGCCGAATTTCAAGCACGATCCGTACTTCCTTCGAGGAGCTAGAGGAGTGGATTGAAGGCCCGAAAGACTTGATTCTCATAGTATAACTTTCTATCATAGTAGATAGAAATCATTTGTAGCTAGTTAGGTTTATGGTAAAGATCCGGTTATGGGTTTTTCTAGCGCCAATCTTTGATCTTTGATAAAAAAATTTGTTCCGCAAACGGCCACGGGAGATGGCTAGGACGTTAGCATAACCTTTCATGGTATAAGAGCAAACCCATAAAACCTAAACTAGATATTTCTAACGTGCTTAAAAGATCGATTTAAAAAACTTTCAGAAATCACGTTTTCAAATCTTGGTTTTCTGCCGATTTTTAAATGCGTTCCAAAATTATTTTTCTGTATCTCATAAATTCGTGCAGGGTACTTTAGGAAAGTACAAGGATTTTGAGCACCTAATACCCTAATACCACCACGGAACCGTGGCATAATAGTGCATTTGGCCGCGGTTGCGCGGCGGAATTGGGTCTTCTATGCTTAAAATTTCCTGTAGTGTTCTAATGTGTGGAAAGGTGATTTCTAGTATATTTAGATTTTGGCCCTGATTTGTTTGAGCTATGAATTGCACTTGGGGGCCAATACGGAAGTTTTTTTTTGTTAATCAAAATTTTAAATGCGTTAAGTTTCAGTGCCTACATTACTATCTGCGACCGTAAATATCATTAGAGCGATATAACTCGTCTAATTTCTATATTCTCTTTTAGACGGGTTTGCGAACATGACATTCACATTGATGTTCTGTGTTTTTGCTGTAGTTGTGGTTGGATAGTCATGGTGGATAGCTTGTGATGCAATGATAGTAGTACAGTTAAGATTCATTTGTACATTTGATATTGCGAGGCGAGCGTCCGACATGTGGACTGCCGTTTTTGCCGAGTTGTATATTATTTGTTTGGGGCACGATCTGGTTGAGGTCGATGTCACCATTGTACATATTTATTTCATTTTCTGTACTAGGATTATCCCATGGTGGAGTGCATGAATATCCGTGTTCTAGAAGGCAACAAGCCCGCATCTCATGGCGTTGAGACGGAAAGGGCTTCGTTCTAGAATTGGTGGGCTATTCGCCGCACTCGTAGGGGTATAGGTTGACCCAAGATGGGGCGCCCAAGTTACCTGATTTCATGAAGTGCTGGGTGGCCCAATCACTTTGTTGAAGGGGTTGTCTCACTTCTGGGATTGGCGTGTAACTTTCCGCGCTCGTAGGAGTCCAGGTTTTCATTGCACAAGCTATCCATATGATCGGGAACGTCGGGTTTTTTTTGCGGCTCAAATGAAACCCGGGTTTCCAAGATTATCCACTATTATGTATTATTGCCTGAGATTCTGTGATGTTGCTTACTATCATTCCTGGGACGAATGTTGTATATAATTATATATATATATATATATATAAGTTGATGTTGTATATGTTTTACATCCGCTCTAGTCCAGCCCCTGCTCCGTCGTTAGTTAAGTAACTTAACGGGTGATGACGGGCCCTGTAGAGAATGCAAATAGCATATACGTACATCATATTTTTGCTCTTTTCTGGTGTGATAGGTTAATTGATGGGATCGCATTAATTTTTATTAATGCAAGAAAAGAAACCTAAATGATGTTGTTGGAACAAATTTCGAAAAACAACAGTTATGTTCTTTCGCTTTGCAAACTGGTATTCGGTCGTGAATATCCTCCACCTCATTGCATGAGGCAAGAGCCGAGATCCCTTCATGTGGAGTGACATCTTGAGCAAACGACTATACTGTAGATTACTCGGTTTTTTTTCAAAACCAAAATTTTTCAAAACACGGAGCATAAACCACTCCTTTTCAAAGCTATCAGGTTCCTTCTATAAGTTAATGTGCAACACCCCACGAGTTGCGGGGAGGCGGAAATTTGAAAAACAATCATGTTTATAAAGCGAACATCAACTAACCGAAGATCATTTCTAAACAATACTTAACAATAAGCATAGAGTTCTAAGCTAGTATGTAAAGAAATTATACCAAACGATTCTAGTCCTTTGTCTTTATGATCTCTCCGGCCTCTTTGGATCTCCACGTCCTCCTCGGCTTCCTTCCATGATAGACGATCCACCCGAGAACCCTAATCCAAGCTATAACCCCTAAACATGAGGTTACTTAGTTTCTCTAGTTGCTAATAAAGGAACTAAGATGATGTAGTGATAGGTTATGGAGTGATTAGTCTTTCCTAATCCTTGTTCTCAACTCATGAGTGGTAGGATTAGGGTTTGGTGAAGGAGAGGGAGCTTGAGGAGAGAGAAGGTGGAGATGATAATCAAAATAAAAAGCTTCTTACTTGAATCTATGATACATAATGAATTATCAAATAATATCAATTAAATGATTATTCACCATGCTTCATTTATTCAAGGAGAGTGATTCATCATGTGAGTCATTAGATCATTAATGATGCATTAATGATGCATTTAATGATATGATGAATCATATGAATAAGTCACTAAAGCAATTAATGAAAATGCCACCTTAACCCCTCATGTCACATCCTTCTAGAAGCTTCTCGGAAATTACGAGAACGCCCCTCGCATCCGTGAAAACACGGAAAAACTTTAGACTGTATAAATCCAATAACCTGATACTAGAATCTGGCTTAAACCAAAGCCGGCTAGTAAAAACCGTCCGAATGTCGTACGTGCGATTAAACACGTATGCGTCCGAATCTTTGTCGTAAAACCATACGACCTCTATATCTTTTCGCCTGGATTTAGGAAATCTCTGCGTGGGACTCTAAAGACTCGACTACTACGCTCGCAGTAGGTTTAACCACAGACCGCAAGCGGCACTAGCTGTACGTAACAGTCCACAGGTAGTTGTCGATAAGAAAGCCGATGAGGTAACCCATCCGAAATACTACTGAGCCTGTCCGTGACAATATCCACGCAGTCCGGTCTGTTCGTCTAAGAGTATTGCATGTATGGTCTAGGGAGGTGGTGGACGTCAGACCCCTAATAACCGTACAAGTCATGTCGGTATGGCTCAAGACCATCTGAGAATCTACTGATCATTCCATCATCAATTCTCAATCACCCCTGGCCAGGGACTTATAGTAATGACCAACCGACCATAGTGCGATATCAACTCTTTATACCGAGAGGTATGAATCCCTAACAGTCGCTCACTACTTCCACGTGGCTTGGGACTGTGCCCAACTAAAACCTGTTTGCACGACTCCTTTGAGCCGTGGTAGGGTAATAATCAAAGCACAGTGGGAACTCACACGAGACAAATGATGACTTTAAGTCAACAGACTATCTGCACACATGTCTTCTGGGAACTGCTATCCGACGTTAGGTATAATACGATCCAGTCAGTTCTCGATGGGTCCTGTTCGGTGTACCCACACCCAGTGAGCATCTGTATACAATCTTAGGTGCACACCACCAATGGCTGTGGGACCAATCTATCGCCCCTCATCAGGGTCTTGATATGTATACACTAGTCTACTCCGGAGTATCGATGCCAAGTCTCAATACTCCTGCGACCAGGGACATCTAAGGATGTGCCTATTGACTATCCAGCTCCCACTAATATGACTGCCATCACAACGCCGGTAGTCAGGCAAACACCCTATGGGCTTTATCAACATGTATATATAAATGAATACAACACAAAATATATCATATGTTAAGATAAAGACAAACCAAATAGCGTACTATCATATCAAGCAAGACTGTCATGTACATACATATCCCAAGCATCCAATACAATGTAGGCCTCTAGGGCATATATATCCAACAATATCCCACTTGCACTAAGGCTTATAATTGGCACAATGAGTACCCACTATCTGCAGTAGATTCAGTTGCTGGCGTACCGCATGCCCAACATCTCAAACAGCCTCTCGAACTGGACTTGAGGGATGGCCTTGGTGAATGGATCTGCCGTGTTGTCTTTTGTATCTACTCTCCGTAACTCGATCTCCCGATGATCCACGATCTCCCTGATTAGGTGAAACCGCCTTAAGATATGCCTGGATTTCTGATGGGACCTTGGTTCCTTCGCTAATACTACAGCCCTATTGTTATCGCAATACAAAGGTATTGGATTGGCAATGGACGGAACCACTTAATGTTCAGAAATGAACTTCTTCATCCAGACAGCCTCTTTTGCGGCTTCACAAGCAGCTATATACTCAGCTTCCATAGTTGAGTCTGCGACGGTATCCTGTTTGGAACTCCTCCAACATATCGCCCCTCCATTGAGGGTAAACACAAAACCCGAAATAGATTTAGAATCATCTTTGTCACTTTGAAAGCCGGAGTCGGTAAAAGCCTCTACCTGGAGGTCCCCATTACCGTAAACTAAAAACATCTCCTTAGTCCTTCTCAGGTACTTGAGAATGTTCTTTACCGCTATCCAATGTTTCTCACCTGGGTCAGATTGATACCTCCTTACCACACTAAGTGCGTAAGCTACATCGCAAACATTATAGATCCTACCGCCGAACCGTAGGGTATAATGCCTATGCGAGCCCTCTCTTCATCAGCCTTTAGAGATATCTCTTTAGAGAGGGTGATCCCGTAACAAGCGGACATATTGCCGCGCTTGGAATCTTCCATACTAAATCACTTTAGTATAGTGTCAATATACCTGGACTGTGAAAGTCCCAACATTCTATTAGATCTATCACGATAGATCTTAATGCCCAGAATGTATGATGCATCTCCTAAGTCTTTCATAGAGAATTTCTGTGACAAAAAGAGCTTTACTGATTGTAGCATAGGGATATCATTCCCTATCAGTAGTATGTCGTCGACGTACAAAACGAGGAAGACTACTGCTTCTTCTGCAATCTTCTTATAAATACATGGTTCATCTACATTTTTGATAAAGTCAAATTCCTTGACTGTCTCATCAAAGCAGATGTTCCAACTCCGCGATGCTTGCTTTAACCCATAAATGGATTTAAGCAATTTGCACACTCTTCCGCTGCTCCTACTGTCTAAGAAACCTTCTGGTTGATCCATGTAAACACTCTCTTCTAAATGTCCATTTAGAAACACTGTTTTTACATCCATTTGCCAGATTTCATAGTCATGGAAGGCACCAATGGCAAGCATGATCCGAATGGATTTAAGTATAGCTACTGGTGAAAAAGTTTCATCATTGTTCAATCCTGGTCTTTGACGAAAACCTTTTGCAACTAGTCTAGCATTGTAGGTTTCCACTTGTCCAAATGCACCAATCTTCTTTTTGAAGATCCATTTGCACACAACTGGTTTCACCCCAGGAGGAGCAAATTCTAAAGTCCATACTTTATTTGTGTACATGGATTCCAATTCAGATCTCATAGCATCCAGCCACTTCACTGAGTCGCTACTCATGATAGCCTGCTGAAAACTAGTAGGCTCATCATCATCGATGATGCAATCCTCTAGATCCCAATCAAGAAGAAAACCATAGTACCTTTCAGGAGGATGAGAAAGCCTACTAGATCTGTGGAGTGGCGTTGGTTCTTCATGTTCTATTGAAATCCGAGATTCTTCTTAGTCCTCGGTAGAAATTTGAGGTTCTGGAATTTCTTCCAGTTCTACCGCGCTCCCACTAATTTCTTTTGCAAGAAATTCGCTTTCTAAGAAGACAATGTGGCGAGCGACAAACACCTTTTGTTCTTCACTGTCGTAGACCATATACCCCCTTAAACGTTTGGGGTATCCTACAAACTTGCACAAAACCGATCGTGCCTCGAGCTTGTCCGGATTATGTTTTTTAACATATACTGGACACCCCTATATCTTGATATACTTGAGATATGGTCTCTTCCCGATCCACATTTCATATGGAGTGGTAGGCACAGACTTAGTCGGAACTCTATTGAATAGGTATGCCGCTGATTCTAGAGCAAATCCCCAGAAGGAAAGTGGCAACTCAACACTACTCATCATTGAATGCACCATATCTAACAGAGTGCGATTCCTCGTTTCTAATACACCATTATGCTGAGGTGTATAAGGTGGAGTAAGCTGAGATAGAATTCCATTCTCTTTTAAGTATTCAAGGAAACTGGTACTTAAGTATTCTCCACCTCGATCAGATCGAAGTGTCTTGATGCTTTTACCAGTTTGTTTCTTTACTTCATTTTTATACTCCTTAAACTTCTCAAAGGCCTCGTATTTATGTTTCATTAAGAATATATGTCCATACCTAGAGAAGTCATTAGTAAAAGTAATGAAGTAAGAGTGACCGCTTCGTACATGTGTAGACATTGGATCACATACATCACTGTGTATAAGTCCCCAAGAGTTCTGTGGCTCTTTCTCCGTGTCCGGTGAACGGAGATTTGGTCATTTTTCCTTTGATACATGTTGACAAATTGCATATGATGAATATTCAAACGGATCTAGATATCCATCTTTATGTAACTTAGTCAACCTTGTTTCATTTATAAGACCAAGTCTATAATGCCATAGGAAGGCTTGATTTGAATCTAGAGCCTTTCGTTTACGCGTGTTTGGTATATTGAAAATTTGAGGTTGATTAAGTATGTATATGCTGTTTTCCAGTGTGCCAAACCCAATCAGTTCTTGATTTAGGAAAATGTTCATGACATTTCTTTCAAGCGCAAAATTATATCCTTTATTGGACAACAAAGATACTGATATAATATTTCACAACATACTGCGAATACAAAAATAGCTGTACAACACCAAAATGTGTCCACTAGTCAACCCTAGGTGATATTCCCCTATTGTAACAGCATCTACATGCATTCCATTGCCCATCCGGAGAGTCATATCACCTGCCCCCAGTACTCTACTATTTCTCAGATTCTGCAAAGAATTACAGATGTGAGAACCAGAACCGGTATCAAGTAACCATGAAGTAGAGTTTACTGAAAGATAATTTTCGATTACGAACACACTTGAAGCAGAAGCAATAGCTTGCTTCTTGTCCTTTGCTTTAAAGGCCAAACAGTCCTTCTTCCAGTGCCCTTACTTGTGACAATAAAAGACCCTTCCTTCCTTGTTCGTTCCATGCACCTTCTTGACCCCACACTTCGGTTTGGTGGCTTTCATCTTCTTCTTCCCTTTTGCTTTCGCATTAGATTTAAAAGAGGATGATTGGCCGACATACAGAACGGGGGTCTTCTCCTTTTTCAAGGAGCTCTCTGCTACCCTCAACGTGTTGAGGAGCTTTGGAAGATCAGTTTCCATCTCGTGCATATTAAAGTTCAGCACGAATTGAGAGAAGGTGTGGGGAAGGGACAGCAAAATCAAGCCGATATACAAATCATTCTCTAGCACACATCCCAGGTTTGTGAGTTCTTCACTGAGGGTGATCATTTTCAGGACGTGCTCTCCAACATTCGATCCTGGAGCTAACCACTTCTGGAAGAGTTTCTTTGAGGTCTCATACCTCGCGATACGGGAGTGTTCCCCATACAAATCCTTGCAGTGGAGGAATATGGATACAATATCCATACTCTCGTGCTGTTTCTGGAGTTCATTGTTCATGGATGCCAGCACGATACACTTAGCTCGCTCATAGTCTAGATCCCAGGTTTTGCGAACTTCCTTGTCCGCAACTGAGGAATCTGGTCCTGGGATAAGGGGAGGAACAGCTGTGGTAACATATTCAACTTTGTCATAAGTCAGCGCAATATTGACGTTCCTTAGCCAATCTTTATAGTTCTGCCCGGTCAGTATATTTTTTCAAGTAATAGTTTAAGTCCTGTCATGGTAGCTGCCAGAGAGAGAGAAAAGAAACACTCAGCATATGCTCTTGCAAGTTTATATTGGCTATTAATTTATCTAAACAGGACGGCTCCCACTGTTTCCTCAAATCCTTCTTCAAAACCTAATGTCACGACCCGAAAGTACGGAACGTGACCGGCACATAGATTACGAAACGTCAAGAGGCGCAACGTAACCTAAGTAAGCCGAATCCCAAAAATCTAAACCATATAAAAGAAGAAGAAGTAAAAGAAAACATGAAGAAAACAAGTTTAAAAGCATCAGCAAATTTTCCTAAAAATTTCGGCAGAGTATCCTCTGTAAAAACTGGCCCCAAACGGGTAAAATAAGTAGAATGTACATAAACAATAAAAAGTATCCCCAAACGGGAGCTAGCTCAACGCCAACAGGCGGAAACAACCACAACAAGCACAATAATATACAACGCCAAAGGGCGAGGCTCATAAATCAAAAGAAAACAAATCCACCAAATCAGAATAATACATGCGCGACTCTAAGGTCGAAATAAATAAATAGTCCAGTAAACTATCAAGAAATACAAGTTTGGTTGATGGAGCTTTCTAGATACAAATGAAATAATAAAAATACAACGGCGGTCCAGATACAAATGAACCAACCTACCGTGCAAATCACCCGGAATGAAAATGATGTGCCAGCAACTGCCAAGGAACTCTGTATATCAACCTGTAATAAAATTTGGCACAACGAGGGTGAGTTGCCAACTCATGAGTAGAAAACATCTACGAAAAGAAATCGAATACACGATGCTATCCTAGGTCATAATAATATACTAATATACTCCTAGTCATCAAGTAAGACAGGATAATAAGCTACGTGTAAATGCAAATACTCCATGCTCGTGTCAATGCCTCATATAGTACTATGTCATATGAATGAGTATGCATGCACCATGAATGTAAAATAACCAATCCTGAAATCTAGGTATATCTGTATAAGAAATATTTAGCTTTTAACATAGTAAAATGTGTATAAAAATCTGAAATATCAACAATGAAATCCATGGAAATCCGTGTCAAGCCTCGACACAAAGCATGTAAATCTCAAGTCTCAATACCTCATAATCTCAATGTCTCATAGTCTCAATATCTCGGGCTCCGTCAGTCCGGATCGGCCCATATCATCAAATCTCACGACAACGGTCGGTATCCTCCGGATATCCGCCGCGCCAGACATCACCGGTAGGTAGTCCTCCCCTGCCAGGCTCATCGTCTACAACTCGATCTTCTTGGCCCGGGGTACCATACCGGGCCCACCATGTACCCGAAACGGTTCATCCACTCCTCGAATCGGGTCTCGAAATCCAACAGAAAACATGAAATCTCATGGTGGACGATACATACATCACGAGAAAACCGCATCATATATTTTAAAAAGAGAGGAGGAGAGAGAGAAGTTTGTTTTATATATTTTTGCGGTTTTCCCCAAAATCCAGAAATCTCATAGAAATCCAAAATCCCAAAATCATGAGTAAGTATATGATAAGTGTCGGCATATGCCCCATAATCCTGCATGATAACATGAAAATGCGAATGCATGAAATGTTTAACTAATAAATACCATGTCTATACTAACACCAGAGAGTAATCTCAATATTATATCGATCTAGTTGCTAGCTGATTCTATCAATAAAAGATAATATGTTCTAAAGTGTACGTGACATAGCAATTACCGATAATGATGTGTGTGAGCCGGCAAATAAGTGTGCGTGGAATATGCGCATCATTGGTAATAGTGCTGGTGTCCTAACAGGCAGAGCTTTATACTGATATAGAAACATATGTATGAACATGCAAAATTATGATTACAGCATGAATGTAAAGACGGATGTGGATAACCACTCATTTGCGATATACAAGTACAACTACCACTATATGAATCGAACCCAAACTAGTGTCCATCTAACCTCCTAAGGAACTAAATCTAAGAAATAAGTCAATAAGAAACAAGAGTCCACCTAAGGTCTAAATCCATATCTCTAATAGTCGGCGATCCAGCCTCAATAGCGTCGCGTACATATTACGGCTTCCTCGAATCTAGAGTGCAGATCAATCATCATATGTATGCTTCGTACCATAAAATCCATCGTACGGCATCCCAATATCGGGGTATGGGTCAAGTATCTCCTAGGTGTCTTATCATTCGTATAATATCATCATCAATACATGTCGTGATCAAGGTGCTATACTGTAATCGCATACATCAATCATATATCATTGCCATCATAAATATACATAATTAATTTATCCTCAGAAATATCATGTCATATATATCATATTGTGATTAAGCCACACTTATATCATATCATTATCAAGTCATACCTATATGATGTCGTAATCAAGTCATACATATATCATATCATGATCAGTCACAAGTTACACTCCGGGTGCTATTTTAGAGTCCCGTGTACCTCAATATCATCACCACCCATTATAATTTATGTATACCTGTTAATTATCTCATTCTCTAATGATCCGCTAACACTTTAATAAGACTGTATAGCCAAGAATCACGGCATCAAGCCCAGTTATACTGTTTCATTCCCATGTATCATATCACATCATTGTATCCCATATACGTGTTGTATATATATATATATATATATATACCTATACCTAGTACTATATATATACACATACACGTATACACCACGTCGAGTTTCAGTGTGTGCGTGTGTGTGTATCTACCTGAAACCTACAAATCTCTTCCAAGGTATTCATCCTTTGGTATGTTCTTCCTAAATCAGTCTAGTCGAGCATAGGGTCATTACTAGGGTCCTACTCATTAAGAATCTAGGGTCACATCTGGCTTCCTAATGTCAATAAGTACCATTACTATTCTACGTTGCGGGGGTGCTAAACACCATCCACCCGACTTCCCCCCCTCCCCGTAGATATACATCTACTCACCTGGTCCACGTCTGCCGAAGACGGTGTCGCCATCCTTTTCTTCATCGTCCACAGTCCACGTGAAGGGTACCTATAAGCAAACATATATAGTATCGTAAACTAAATCAGAGACAAAAGTCAAAATGACACACGGAACGCGCATAGGTTAAAACCTATGTCCCGTTCACGCAAAACAACCAAATATTGCTCGATATCGGCGTACAAACTCCGATTAATCGAGATAAACATCAACAAACAACTCATAGTTTTAAAACTCATTACTTATAATATAAAACATTATTTAATTCATCGAACCCCTAAAATCCATCAAATCGCCCAATTTCGTAAAACCCGAAAATGCCAATTTACCTTTTTTCTTCAAAACATGACATTTAAATGAAACCAATGGTCATAAAACTCATTAAATATCATAACTAGACTATACAACCCATTACTATATTTTTATTACACAAATTTGTATTAAAACAAAATTCCTAGTTTGCAACTTTTATAAATTTTCAACATCTTACAAGCAAAAATTCCACAATTCCACAACAAATTTGATTTTGCATGAATTAATGTATTAAACTAAAATTTATAATAATAATGATATAATGAAACCATAATTTAGATTTTAAACCTCATTTATTTAAGAATTTCCAAAAACTAGTTAGCAAAAATAGCAATTTTTATCACAATTTATCAATTATCAATAAAACTAGTAACTAAATTGAGTTTTTTTATTCCACCAACAAGTTAATATCCTCTTAAGACCACAATCTAGTGTTACAAATATTAATTGGAATTTTATTTCACCGAAACATACAATATATAGAAATCTAGTTTTAAAAAAATAGTTTAATTTAACAATTTTGGATAAGCAATTTACAATCTATCATCCATACAAGAATTTCCACTTCTAAAAATGTTAAACTAGTTATTATAACCCTAATTAATTAATAAAAAACATAACTTGATTTTATAACCCTAACTTGAATTTTTAAAACTTGAAAATAGAATTAATTCATTAAATCAATTTATATTATAATGAAACATTAAATAACAATAATTCAAAAGAACAAGATTTATACCTTCACACAAGAAATCCAAACATGAAAATAAGACTCCAAAACGCATGCTTTCCATCTCCAAAATCCATGTAAAAATGAGCAAAGAATAAAGGGTAGCAAATAATTAGGATTTTGTGGATTTTTTTATTGGATTTTTGATGAATTTTTAAGGATTTTTGAGACAAAATCAAGAGAGGAAAATGGGAGGGGCTGCCTTGGGGAGGACGCCGACCAAATTTAGGTTTGGAAAAGAGAAGAAGAATGAAGAAAGAATTGTGTAGAAAGCTCTCTCATAATATATCTCCTTTATGTCTTTTCAACCTTTTATTTAATTTTCTTTTATTTCTTTTCTAAACAACTCAAGAAAAATCTAGAAACATGGTTAAAATTTGTAACTAAATTTTGCATGATAAACACTAAATTCTAATATGCAATGGTTCATTTTTACAAATTAAACCCCTTCAAATTTGAAATTTACACTAATTTAGTGCATAAATAAAGCCTATGTTAATATTTAAAATAATTAATTTAGGAAAAATATTTAATTAAACTAAAAATTTATAAGTGACTAAATAAACACCATTTACTAGTAATAACATAATTAAAATAGGTATTTTTAAATTTATAGTGAAAAATAATTACGGTTTTGTTTTACGAAAAATACGTTTTATTTTACCGAAAATCATAAAATTCACTTAAACGATTTTATTTATTTAATTATTTATTTAATTATTTTTAAAACGTTACAATCTTCCCCATTTAAGAAATTCGGTCCCCGAATTTAAATCAAAACTCCCCCTCCAAATACTAAAATATTTAGCAAAACACTCAAATCGTCGGGGCTCCGAAATCATCAATACATAACTAAAATCAACTCCGTCAAGCATAATGCAATCATCGGAGTTATGGCGAGAATAAAATATCAAAACCCAATATGAAAACCATCATAATATACATCAATCTATAACTTATATATAGTGCGCATCATAGTAAAACCGCCTAAATATCTGGATAAAGAAATATGCAAAAACCCCTTTTGAAAATCGCCGTACGATACACGTGTCACGGCATAAGTAGCAGATGTTTATTTAAAAAAAATAGCTATATATATATATATATTTTATTTAACATACACGTCCCGCCTGGTTACTAAATCAAATAATAATGATTATGAAACATACTGCTCAAACTGAAATCAATTCCATTCACATCATAAAAATATCATGTGCGTCCAGTGCGCACTGAAATCGAAACCAAATACAGATACCATGAATACCCACAAAAACAAAACAAAGTGAAATAGGTGTGCACCAAAAACATCTGTCAAGTGCAACGGGCGTGCATGACTCAATATCAGGTGCATCTAATCTGCATAAAACTCTGATTTAGTGCATCTGGTGTGCACAAAATCGCATCAAGTGCGCCAAGTATGCGCAAGAATCCTAATCAGGTGCACATGGTGCACGGAAACATACACCGAATATCAAAATCGAAATCACAGTACAAAAATGCATGGAAACTAGGTCGATGCATATGTCAAAATCATGTGTAACCCATCTGCACGAAATCAAATCAAAATCTCAAAATGTATTAAAACCAATTCAAGTACACTGGGTATGTACTAAACAACATCAATACAACTGATATATGAAACACAAATAGAATGTAATGAAGGTACACATAAGAAATACCAATCGTAGAATAAAATCCTCAAAATACCAAAATCCAACAACAGAAATATGAAATTCAAATCACCAAATCACAATCGTAAACACTATCGTCAATGTGCGCCTCTTTCCTCTGATATTGATTGCTTCGAACCCGTCTCTTCGTAGCTGTGCTGACTGCGCTACCAATGGCAATACTCATATCTAGAGTCTCCCGCGTAGTCGATCCCTTCACCTGATATCCGAACTACATTAAACTTTTCGATCAATCCATCAAAATTCCATAATTCCTCGAGAGCTCAACACTCAAGTACAGCTTAAAAATATCCGGTACATACCCCAGCATCGATGGTCCAGCCATAGAAGGGCAAACCCAAGCCTCACTAATGGCATCGTGGAACTGCCGTAAACCCTAAGGTTCAAGGGCATTCTTGTGGTCATTATGTCGAGTTAGGGTTTCATTCTTCTAGAGGGTCCATCGAAATACCTGCATGTTCTTCCGAATACCTTAAACTTGGGAAAATGGTTTTCTGATAATCGTTCGAACCCTTTAACTTCGTCTGGACGGCATGTGAATACCCTTCGTCCGCACGCTAAGCAATGCTTCAATCCTCAAGAATAACCAATACCCTAATGGTTATCGCATTCGAGCCACAGCTCCCTCTGCCCGTGCGCCCGTAGTAACAGAAACCACCCTGCGACATCGATGAAGATAGATCAAAGGAACGAATGAAATACGGTGCAAACAAATGTACATCCTAAGGCTCCTTAAGCAGAGTAGCGTATCGTAAGTATGCCGCGGACCATACCCACGGTACGTTACTCTACCTAAATCGCCTACTCCATCAACCAAGGATCACCTAGACTTATACAAGGTTAAACCTAGCGCTCTGATACCAACTTTGTCACGACCCGAAAGTACGGAACGTGACCGACACTTAGATTACGAAACGTCTAGAGGCGCAACGTAACCTAAGTAAGCCGAATCCCAGAAATCTAAACCATATAAAAGAAGAGGAAGTAAAAGAAAACATGAAGAAAACAAGTTTAAAAGCATCAGCAAATTTTCCCAAAAATTTCGTCAGAGTCTCCTCTGTAAAAACTGGCCCCAAACGGGTACAACAAGTATAATGTACATAAACAATAAAAAGTATCCCCAAACAGGAGCTAGCTCAACGCCAACAGGCGGAAACAACCACAACAAGCATAATAATATACAACGCCAAAGGGCGTGGCTCAAAACTCAAAAGAAAACAAATCCACCAAATCAGAATAATACATGCGCGACTCTAAGGTCGAAATAAATAAATAGTCCATTAAACTATCAAGAAATAAAAGTTTGGTTGATCGAGTTTTCTAGATACAAATGAAATAATAAAAATACAACGGCGGTCCAGATACAAATGAACCAACCTACCGTGCAAATCACCCGGAATGAAAATGATGTGCCAGCAACTGCCAAAGAACCCTGTACATCAACCTGTAATAAAATTTGGCACAACGAGGGTGAGTTGCCAACTCGTGAGTAGAAGACATCTACGAAATGAAATCGAATGCACGACGCTATACTAGGTCATAATAATATACTAATATACTCCTAGTCATCAAGTAAGACAGGATAATAAGCTACGTGTAAATGCAAATACTCCGTGCTCGTGTCAGTGCCTCATATAGTACTATGTCATATGAATGAGTATGCATGCACCATGAATGTAAAATAACCAATTCTGAAATCTGGGTATATCTGTATAAGAAATCTTTAGCTTTTATCATAGAAAAATGTGTATAGAAATCTGAAATATCAACAATGAAATCCATGGAAATCCGTGTCAAGCCTCGACACAAAACATGTAAATCTCAAGTCTCAATACCTCATAATCTCAATGTCTCATAGTCTCAATATCTCGGGCTCCGTCAGTCCGGATCGGCCCATATCATCAAATCTCACGACAACGGTCGGTATCCTCCGGATATCCGCCGAGCCAGACATCACCGGTAGGTAGTCCTCCCCTGCCAGGCTCATCGTCTACAACTCGATCTTCTTGACCCGGGGTACCATACCGGGCCCACCATGTACCCGAAACGGTTCATCCACTCCTCGAATCGGGTCTCGAAATCCAATAGAAAACATGAAATCTCATAGTGGACGAGGCATACATCACGAGAAAACCGCATCTTATATTTTAAAAAGAGAGGAGGAGAGAGAGAGAAGTTTGTTTTATATATTTTTGCGGTTTTCCCCAAAATCCAAAATCCCAAAATCATGAGTAAGTATATGATAAGTGTCGGCATATGCCCCATAATCCTGCATGATAACATGAAAATGCGAATGCATGAAATGTTTAAGTAATAAATACCATGTCTATACTAACACCAGAGAGTAATCTCAATATTATATCGATCTAGTTGCTAGCTGATTCTATCAATAAAAGATAATATGTTCTAAAGTGTACGTGACATAGCAATTACCGATAATGATGTGTGTGAGCCGGTAAATAAGTGTGCGTGGAATATGCGCATCATCCGTAATAGTGCTGGTGTCCTAACAGGCAGAGCTTTATACTGATATAGAAACATATGTATGAACATGCAATATTATGATTACAGGATGAATGTAAAGACGGATGTGAATAACCACTCATCTGCGATATACAAGTATAACTACCACTATATGAATCGAACCCAAACTAGTGTCCATCTAACCTCCTAAGGAACTAAACCTAAGAAACTAGTCAATAAGAAACAAGAGTCCACCTAAGGTCTAAATCCATATCTCTAATAGTCGGCGATCCAGCCTCAATAGTGTGACGTGCATAGTACGGCTTCCTCGAATCAAGAGTGCGGATCAATCATCATATCTATGCCTCGTACGGTAAAATCCATCGTACGGCATCCCAATATCGAGGTACGGGTCAAGTATCTCCTAGGTGTCTCATCATTCGTATAATATCATCATCAACACATGTCGTGATCAAGATGCTATATTGTAATTGCATACATCAATCATATATCATTGCCATCATAAATATACATCATTAATTTATCCTCAGAAATATCATGTCATATGTATCATATTGTGATTAAGTCACACTTATATCATATCATCATCAAGTCACATCTATATGATGTCGTAATCAAGTCATACATATATCATGTCGTGATCAGTCACAAGTTACAGTCCGGGTGCTATTTTAGAGTCCCATGTACCTCAATATCATCACCACCGATTATAATTTATGTATACCTGTTCATTATCTCATTCTCTAATGATCCGCTAACACTTTAATACGACTGTATAGCCAAGAATCACAGCATCAAGCCCATTTATACTGTTTCATTCCCGTGTATCATATCACATCATTGTATCCCATATACGTGTCGTGTATACATATATATATATCTATACCTAGACCTATATATATATACACATACACGTATACACCACGTTGAGTTTCAGTGTGTGCGTGTGTGTATCTACCTGAAACCTACGAACGTCTTCTAAGGTATTCATCCTCTTGTATGGTCTTCCTAAATCAGTCTAGTCCAGCTTAGGGTCATTACTAGGGTCCTACTCATTAAGAATCTAGGGTCACATCTGGCTTCCTAATGTCAATAAGTACTATTACTATTCTACGTTGCGGGAGTGCTAAACGTCATCCACCCGACATCCCCCCCCCCCGTAGATATTCATCTACTCACCTGGTCCATGTCTGCCGAAGACGGTGTCACCATCCTCTTCTTCATCACCTGTAGTCCACGTGAGGGGTACCTATACGCAAACATATATAGTATCGTAAACTAAATCATGGACAAAAGTCAAAATGACACACGGAACGCGCATAGGTTAAAACCTATGTCCCGTTCACGCAAAAGAACCAAATATCGCTCGATATCGGTGTACAAACTCCGATTAATCGAGATAAACATCAACAAACAACTCATAGTTTTAAAGCTCATTACTTATAATATAAAACATTATTTAATTCATCGAAACCCTAAAATCCATCAAATCGCTCGATTTCGTAAAACCCGAAAATGCCAATTTACCGTTTTTCTTAAAAACATGACAATTAAATGAAACCAATGGTCATAAAACACATTAAATAGCATAACTAGACTATACAACCCATTACTATATTTTTATTACACAAATTTGTATTAATACAAAATTCCTAGTTTGCAACTTTTATAAATTTTCAATATCTTACAAGCAAAAATTCCACAATTCCACAACAAACTTGATTTTGTATGAATTAATGTATTAAACTACAATTTATAATGATAATGATATAATGAGACCATAATTTAGATTTTAAACCTCATTTATTTAAAAATTTCCAAAAACTAGTTAGCAAAAATAGCAATTTTTATCACAATGTATCAATTATCAATAAAAGTAGTAGCTAAATTGAGTTTTTTCATTCCACCAACGAGTTAATATCCTCTTAAGACCACAATCTAGTGTTACAAATATTAATTGGAATTTTATTTCACCAAAATATACAATATATAGAAATCTAGTTTAAAAAAAATGGTTTAATTTAACAATTTTGGATAAGCAATTTACAATCTATCATCCATACAAGAATTTCCACTTCTAAAAATTTTAAACTAGTTATTATAACCCTAATTAATAATAAAAATCATAACTTGATTTTATAACCCTAACTTGAATTTTTAAAACTTGGAAATAGAATTAATTCATTAAATCAATTTATACTAGAATGAAACATTAAATAACAATAATACAAAAGAACAAGATTTATACCTTCACACAAGAAATCCAAAAATGAAAATAAGCTTCCAAAATACATGCTTTCCATCTCCAAAATCCAAGTTAAAATGAGCAAAGAATAAAGGGTAGCAAATAATTAGGATTTTGTGGATTTTTTATTGGATTTTTGAAGAATTTTTAAGGATTTTTGAGACAAAATCAAGAGAGGAAATTGGGGGGGGGGGGGGGCGCTGCCTTGTGGAGGAGGCCGACCAAATTTAGGTTTGGAAAAGAGAAGAAGAATGAAGAAAGAATTGTGTAGAAAGCTCTCTCATAATATATCTCCTTTATGTCTTTTCAACCTTTTATTTAATTTTCTTTTATTTCTTTTCTAAACAACTCAAGAAAAATCTAGAAACATGGTTAAAATTTGCAACTAAATTTTTCATGATAAACACCAAATTCTAATATGCAATGGTTCATTTTTACAAATTAAACCCTTTCAAATTTGAAATTTACACTAATTTTGTGCATAAATAAAGCTTATGTTAATATTTAAAATAATTAATTTAGGAAAAATATTTAATTAAACTAAAAATTTATTAGTGACTAAATAAACACCATTTGCTAGAAATAACATAATTAAAATAGGTATTTTTAAATTTATAGTGAAAAATAATTACGGTTTTGTTTTACGAAAAATACGTTTTACTTTACCGAAAATCATAAAATTCACTTAAACGATTTTATTTATTTAATTATTTTTAAAATGTTACACCTAAAAGAAGAACTAGTCAGGATTTAATCACACGTTACAATACTTGCTTAACCTTTCAGCCTGGCTGGTGTTGGTACTTCGAGAGAGGTTTTCCAATGCTTTCGCGAAGTTACTTAATTAAAGAATCTCTTTCCTTAGAGGCGTAGCCCCTCTAACACCTTTCTAGACACCTACTTGGTGTATAGTATTGATTGTTAAGTGAGAAAATTTTCCGAGAGTAATCCTACTCATCAGTGGGATCAGGATCCAACTATCATTTCATGATGCCCTAGATGGAAGCCACTCTAGTCACCACACTCCAGAAGGTATGCTAAATCTGCAAGTTTTCTTTATGTTTGAAACTCCCGATATGATTTTTACCCCAAGCTCTTATGACCTTGACGTAGGCCAACAAATCATAAGACGCAAGTCAAGTTATACCCGTCGTTGTCATGATTAATTTAAGTACATCGTACAAGCCCTTGACGTAGGCCAACAAGGTGTACGTCTGTCTTAAACTAATGCATCTATTTATGCAACAAATAGCCAAACACACTGCTACCATATACTATGCCTTGATGTTGGCCAACAAGTATAGCATGAATACGATGTGCTGTCTACTTGAAACGACGGAGGGTTACGGCTGGTTTTTTGCAAAAAACCGTTAACGTAGTGAACTTGATATAATTGAAGGAACTGCGATAGCTTTTATTTTAAAAGGAGTGGCTTAAGCTCCGCATTTAAAATTTGCTTTTTGAAGAAAACTGAGTGGTTTTAAAATTGTTCCAACGATTCAGTTTAGGTTTTATTTTCTTTGCATTAATAATAATGCGTCCCATCATTAACCTATCATTACAGATAACAACGAAAATACAACGTCCTCTTATGCCATCCACATTCTCCACTGGGTCCGGTCGTCACCCGTTAGGTTACTTAACTAACGGCAGAGCGGGGACTGGGCTAGCGCGGGTGTAAAACATAAGTGACGTCTAAATAGCTATCATATATAGATATTGTACATTCGTCAGACGCAATAATAGGCATTCCAGATCACAGATAAACTTTATTGGATTTGCAAGCAATCCGTGTTTCTTTTGAGCCCGCAACGAAATATGGATTACACAGTTATGATGAATAGCCATTTACCCTACCCCAGACCCCCTATAGGTACGGCAAACTACCCGCCAAGTACCAGAAGTGAAGCGGTTTACCTCAACACTTCAAAATACCCGGTTGTTTGTATACCCCACCTTGGGTCTATCCTAGGAGCAAATGCAGTAAAAAGAATAATACAACGGTGGCTAGAACCGCAACCTAGATGTGCCCAGCAAAATAATATTACAACTTATTACATTTACATCGAATGAATTAATACAATAATTGTTAGTTATATGTATGCCCTAGAGGCCATTACTATACATACGATGTATATTGTAGTGGTTGCTTGGACATATATAGGGATGACTTTCTTGCTCGATATGATAGTATGCTATCTGGTTACTCTTTACCTTAATGTGTACACTGATTGTCTCTCTGTTACATGTTGGTAAAACCCTTAGGACGTGTACTTGACTACCTGGACTATGATGCGGATCATACTAGTGGGGACATGTTAGTCCATAAGTACATCCTTCAAAGTCCCTAGTCGTGGGTGTATCGAGAAGGGGAATCGATATAGCAGAGTAGACTAGCATATATCTTCTCGACCCATACAGTAGGGCGATGGATGATCCCATATCCATTGGTGTTTGACATCAGAGAGGATATACGGGTTCTCAGTGGAGACTAGGTACACTGGACGGAGTCGTCGAGAACTCCCAGATGGTGTCATATCTCACGTCAGATGGCAGTTCTCTGGTGACACTGGTACAGGTTAGTCTGTAGACCCGAGATCGTCATAGAGTCTTGTATGATTCCCACTGTGCTTTGATTTCCATCATACCATGTCCAAGAGGGCGTGCAAAAAGGTGGCTTTTGGGTACAGTCCCGAATCATATGGAGGCAATGAGTGATAGGAGGGGTTTCGTCTCACCCGGTAAAGGGAGTTGATGTTGCGTTGTGCTCGATTGGCTATAACAGGAAGTCCTTGGGCAAGGCTGCTTTAGGGATTTACTGGTAAGTGTTACCAGTAGTTTCTTGACTTGTTATGAGCCTCATATCGACACGACTTATCGAGTTATTGGGGTCTGTCGTTTACCACCCCTAGGCGAGATATGCGACATATCAGACGAACAGACTGGACTGTACGATAGTATTACTGGTTGGATTCATAGAAGTGTGAGCGGGCTTGCTCATTGATCTTATGATCGCTCAATACCCGGGTGGCCGTTACGTTTAGCAGACCGCTTGCCGGCTTGTGGGTGTTTGATATGATCATCACCTACTACCTGCGTATTGACGAGTCTTTAGAGTCCTACACAGGTGATTCCTGGCTCAAGCGAAACGAAATAGGAGCGCATATGAGATATGTGCAGGAAAGAGAATAATACCAGTATGTGATACTGTATTCTATTCTCGCGATTTGTGACATTGATCGGTTGTATGCGATATTGCAGGGTTATCGAATCAAGTGTTGATTCGATAAATTGTTACTATTGATATTAGTCGGTTATATACTATATGACCGGATCGTTAAATCAAGTGTTGATTTAATGATTTAATGTATAATTATATATTTGATATATTATTTTACTTTAACTAGTATTGATTGATTTTCTCACTTGAATGTGCACATTGTTTATATGTGATATATGCAAGTGTACATGTTTGTATCATGCTTGATGATACAAACAAGTTGTGTGTATGAGACTTGAACCAACTCAAGGTTATATTAGGGTTTACTATTTTCCTAAGCATATAACAAAAGAGTATGACTTTGGTTATGAAGCTTCATGAAGCTTGATAAACATTGACAAAGTCCACTCTTTTGTCATATATTTAAAGATATTAGTTAACCCAACCTTTAACCTAATGGTTTGGTTAAATCTCTATATGAGTTAAGCATGAGGGCTTAACTCAACCATGGTGCCATTATTTATTTGATAAGTTTCATTTTGGATACGATTGAGATTCTTTTTCTTCTTCTTCTTCTTCTTCTTCATCAAGCTTCACAAAAGCTTGCTAGCTCCAATGGTGCCATGGGAAAAAGAGTGAGAAATCCAATTCTAAAGTGAATCCAGTTCCTATTTCTTCATCCTCTACTATTTGCCATGTAGTATAGGGTGTTCTCTTCACAAAGTTTTTGACCAAGTGAAGGAATAGCTTGAGTTTGAGTCTCCCCGACATAGATCATCTTTGGCATTGAAGTCTACGACCTAGCCCGCTTATTTCTCCGACAAAACCAACGCTAGAGTCCGGAATCCCGATGATCCCAGTGGAGGGACGTCATCACGGAGCTAAAGAAGTGGAGGACCAGATCTACAAAGGTTGTAGTCCCTTTCACTTGTAGCAAAGCAGCTTGCTAGTTCATAGTTTTCGCCTAATTTATAGTTAACGATCTTCATTAGGGTTTCTCGGCACATATTTTGAATTTGGCATGGTTGATGCCTTGTGGAACCTCTTGAGTGTGCCTAGGAACCCTACAGTGGTATCAGAGCCTAGCTAGAGCCTTAGGCGTTGTGCAGACGATGTTAGAAATCCGATTGAGTCACGAAACCCTAACCAAGACCACTCTCTGTACATTTTCTGAAAATGTGGATTTTTCCAAATTAAAAATAGCCAAAAGATTCAGCAGGGTTTTGTAGGAATTACTGTGAAATTCGTGGGACCAATTCCATTAAACCGCCGCGGAACCGCGGCCGTACCCTACCTTGGGCGGCGGTTCCGCGGCAATACAATGGCTTTTTCCTACTTTGTTTGCACAGTAATCTTTACTTGTAGTTGCTGTATTTTATGGGAATTTTTAATCTATGCTCTACAGTTGAGTTTTCTGGGGTGTATTTTGGACTCGATGATTCGATCGGATCATTTAACTTTGTCTATGTGTTTTTCCGGGTATTTAGGAATATGTTAAAAAGTTCGACCGGATATAAATACCCACTTTTTCCCCTGTCGGGAAATTTCCAAGTGTTGGATTTTTCCGTAGTTTGAAAACGTTCTAAGTAGTGCAAGTAACGCGATGAACCCTTTAGAAGACAACAAACCTTAACTCGATTATGTGACCGTCTTGAATAGCCCTTTCAACCTTAGGGTTTAGGGCAATACGGCATGCCACATGTGAGGCATTGGTTTGACCCATCTACGGCTGGTCCGTTGGAACTGTGGCATGAACTTTATGTTTTTAAACTTATTTCATGTGTTGAGCTGTTTCGGGAAAACTTGAGTGTTTGATTGTTCGATCGGAAAGTTTAACATTTTCTATTTATCTGGAATGTGATACAATATTTGGAATCCACAGGTAGTTATGAGATAACTGATTTGAATGTTATAAACATAGCACTTTAGTCTCACTTGATCGGTTGCCACGGAATTTTGATGTGATCAAAAGTCCGTCGCAATCACGTTGTGTACACGGATACTCACCGGTAAACTTAATAGACAGCTACACCCCATAGCCCCAACCAAGTGACTGTAGGATAACCCCGTCGCCAAAAACATCCGTTCGGGTGCTCGCGGCAGCGGTGTTCCACCTTGGTGCACTTCGTTGACGGTATCGGGTGTGCGGCCGCCTACTAAAGTTTGCGACGAGCATTCGATCAGTTTTTCGGGAATCTTGTTGAATTTCCCAACTTGATATTGAAAAGTGTTTTCGATATAGAGACTAAAATGCGGGGTTTATAATTGTTAGGCATGTGATGTCTAAGAAATTCAGAATGTTAGGCATGCGATGTCTAAAGAGTTTGCGGGTTCCAACTGTTGTAGTTTTACACTTTCTTTTCTTTGACCGTAAGTGTAGTATGTAGTGGTATTGCCGATTGTCGTTGCTATACGTCGACGACAATCGGTGTATGCATACTTACTTACGTTGATGACATGCGATGTTATGTGTTGCTTGATATGTTTTATTGGATCGTCGTGATTGAATAGCCGGTGGTTTTTATGTGAGATGAGTGTTTTTCATTTTCATTCATATAAAAACTTGTATGTAATATTCTTTTATTGGGGCACTTCCAGGTTGCGGAAGATGTCACCATTTGTATATTATTTACTTTTCCGCATTAGGATAGACCCAAGGAGGGGAGCACAAGTAACCGGGTTCTAGGGTCCAGTGGGAGACCATCTCGAGGAGTCGAGTTCGGGTCTCCTAACTCTAGAATTGGTAGGGTTGCTTGCTGCTCTAGTAAAGGTCTAGGGGTGTTGGTTTGGCTATTCATCACGACCGTGGAATCCGTGTTTTATACTGGCTCGTATTAAAAACACGGACGTCCTAGTATATCCAATATTTCATATATATTTCATCTGCTGTGATATCTGTGATGTGATCATGTGATGATCTGTGATAGATACTATATATAGTATATATGATATATTATATAGACGTTACTTGTGTTTTACACCCGCGCTAGCTCTGCTCCGCTCTGCCGTTAGTTACCTAACCTAACGGTGCACGAGGGGACATCGAGGCGAATGTGGATGGCATAAGTATACGTCGTATTTATCTGTGATGTGTAGGTACTTAAATGATGGGACTTCATTAATATGATTAATGAAAGAAAAAGAAACCTAATGATGTTGTGGAATCGAATTTTCAAAAACAGGTAGCTACAGTTCTTGCTTTGCATCACGGTGTTCCTTGTAGAACATCCTGCACCTTATTCGATGAGGAAAGGGCCGAGATCCCTTCACCGGGAGTGACCCCTTTAGCAATAAATGGCAGATGCTACACACTCGGTTTGTCTTTTGATTGCTTCTATAGTTTCTGCTTTGCACAGTGATATATATGATATATCCCGCACCTCATTCGACGAGGAAAGGGCCGACGATCCCTTCACTGGGAGGGACCCCTTTAGCAAAACTAGAAAAGCCTAAAAAAAACTCCATTTCAAAATTCATTCGATTCTACAACGATATCAAGTTCATTACGCAATAGGTTTTCTTAAAAACCTGTCATAGCCCTCCGTCATTTCAGATAAGTACTAGTTAGTATTCGTGCTACGTTTGTTGACGTTGTTAAGGTGTAGTATATGGTAGCTGATTAGTACTTATCTGTATAAGCATATGATGCGATTGGATTAGGGTAGTCGTGCGACTTTGTTGACTATGTTAAGGGTCGTGCGGGTGGGTTTAATTCAATCGGGAAATAACGGGTTGAACTTGACTAGCACTTATGATTTGTTGACTATGTTAAGGTCATATAGCTGCTAGGGGCAAAATATTATCGGGAATTTTAAGTGTTGAAATTTGCAATGAGATTGCATACCTTCTATGAGATAGTTGGATCCCAATATCCACTGCGAGTAAGAGTAACTCCTGGGAGAGTTTTACACATTACAATTAGCCGATCAAGTAGGTGTCTAGAAAGGTGTCAACGGGGTTACACCTCTGGAAAAACGAGGTTTACAATAATTAGGTTCGTGCGAAAGCACGGGGGACCTCCCTCAAAGTACCGACACTGGCCTGGCTGAAAGATTGGCGAACCTGTAGCGTGTAATTAATCCCGGCTAGTCTTTCCATTTAGGGTTTGAAGGAAGATTTGATAAAAACAGTGGGAGCCATCCTAATTAGATAAAATAATAACCAATCTGATCTTGCAAGAGCATACGCAGAGTGTTTTCTTCTCTCTCTCTCCAGGTAGCGACCATATCACTTCTTAATAAAGATAATAATACGGATGTATTGACCGAACCTGCTTGTTATACTGAGCTGGGGAACGTTGGTCCCGCTCCAACTTATAATTGTTATAAGATAGAGCAGGAAATAGAGGATTACCAGAATTCCCATGCCACCCAAACAAAGAAAGTGCATACTGATGCATCATCTTCGGGTGTGTGTTCATTACAGAGAACTGTTTCTCAGTATCCTTTACGTCCTGGGTATGAGATACCGGATCAGGATCCCGCATATGTAATATGTTACATGGGCTACAGAAAGGTAGAGAACTGAGAACGAGTGATAAGTTTCATGAGACAGAAAACGGTGCAAGTGTTGCAGCCAAGTCTGTTGGTCACTGTCACCCTGTATTACCAGAATACATTGATTCTGAACAAATGTTATTAGATACCGAACCTGATATACAAAATCATATCAGTCTCTTTATTAGTAAAGAAAGGATATAATTTTGTATTGTTGGATAATGTTTTGAACATTTCCTATATCAAGAGTTGATCGGTTCAGGCACGTTATCTAAAAGCATTAATGTTCTAAATCAAACTGCAGTTCTTAGTATATAGAACACACAAGAGGAAGAGTTCAGAAATGAACGAATCCTTCTTGAGGTATTGTAGACTAGGTCATATCAATGCGACCCGACTAGCTAAAGTTACATATAGATGCATATTTAAATTAGTTTGAATTTACATCTTGTGAAGCTTGCCAGTCATGTCACAGAGATAAGATGACCATAGCTCTGTTTATTGGAAGCAGAGAAAGAGTTAGTGAACTCTTGGGATTGATACATCCTGATGTATGAAAGTCTCCTGTTTACACATGCCAAGACCGGTTCTTTGTACTTCATTACATTCTCTGATGATCTCTTTATATTCAGACATATGTTCCTGTTGAAACACAAGTCCAAAGCTTTTGAGATATTCATAGAATATAATTTAGAAGTAGAGAACCAAAAATGGGTAAATGTATTATGTCCTTTGATGTGATCAAGGAGGAGAATACTTGAGCATGGGATTCCTGGATTATTCTAAAGGAGAATGAGATTCTCTCTCAGCATTACTCCTCCGTATATATCATAGCTCGTCGGTGTATCTGGGCGGAGCAAACACACCCTATATGATATGGTGTGCTCTATGATGAGTACTACTGAGTTTCCTATTTCTTTTTAGTGAGTTTTGCACTTATGAAGTTGCATACCTATTGAATAGGGTTCTGATCAAATCAGTTACCTACCACTTCATATATGATATGAAAAGGAAAGAGCCCATCTCTTAAGTTAGTTATGATTTGGGGTTGTCCAGCCTATGTTTAAAAGCATGATCCGGACAAGCTCGAGGCAAGGTCAGATCTGTAGAAGTTTGTTGGATATCCCAAGTATACGCAAGGGAATATCTTCTACTTAACCGAGGAACAAAAATGTTTTGTTTCTCAACGTGCCACCTTTGTGAAAGGGAATTTCTTATGAAGAAATTTATGGTCTTGAGGTAGAACTGGAAAGAGTTCCAGCTATATAAAATGCAGCTGATGATTTGGTAGAACAAAAGGATTCAAACCAACGAATCTCAGCCTCTCCGCCGATCTAGTAGGGTTTCTCACCCACCTGAGATATACTATGGTTTCTCTATAACAGTGGGAGCGAGTATTGCATCATGAGATGATGACCCAACTGGTTTCGAACTGGCCATCAGGAGTAGGACTCTGTAAGAATGGCTGGATGCTTATCGATCTGAGTGGGAATCCTTATACACCAACAAAGTATGGACTTTGGTTGCTTTATCTGAAGGGTTAAATCCCCATCAGGAGCAAGTATATCTTGAAAAGATTACTTGGTGTACATGGAAAAGTTAAGACTTTCAAAGCTAGACTTGTTAAAGTTTGCATCATTGACCAGGTATGGAATATGATGAAACATTTTCTAAGTAGTTATGCTTAAGTCCATCCAGATCCTACTTGCCACGGCTACATACCATGACTACGATATCTGGCGGGTGTCATGACTGCTTTTCTAAATGATGATTTAGAAGATAGCGTCTATAAGTACACAGGCAGAGGGCATCGTAGACAGTGGGAGCAGCAGAAACGTGTGCAAGATGTTTTATGTGATAAAGCAGGCATCACGGAGTTGGAACATCTGTTTTGATGAGTTAGTCAAAAAGTTCGACATCATCAAAATGGAAGATGAACCTTGCATATACAAATAGTTAGTAGGGAGTATGGTAGTGATCCTCATAGAGTACATGGATGACATACTCTTGATAGGAAAGTTGTTTCCTATGCTACGCTCGGTCAATCTCCGCTTATCACAAGGATTCTCCATATAGTATCAAAGTGATAACTACTAAATCCTGGGTTTTGGATCTATGAGATAGATCTAATTGGATGTTAGGATACTCACTAGTCGTAGTGAGATGGTATCAATTGATCCTGGGGAGAATCACTGGAAAGGTTCCAGGATGATAAGGGCGACTGAATGTCAGTCACAAGCATTGTCTTTACCCTCAGTAAAGGGACGGTATGTTGGAAGAGATCCAAGCTAGATACCGTGGCATACTAGACGATAAAGGCTCGATACATCGCTACCAAAGATGCTACCGAAGAGGCAGTCTGGGTGTATATCAGTTCATGAGATGAACTTTGTTCCTCCCATTATGTGACAATGGAGTTATGACTTATGCCAAGGAACGCCCATCCCATCAGTGATCCAGACATATTCTTAGGCGGTATCACCTGATCGTGGAGATGGTTGATCTCCAGGGGATCGAGGTTAGGAGAGTAGACTCAGAGGACAACACGGCGGATCCACTCACGAAAGGCCTTTTCCCAGAAAGAGACTTTTATGGGATGGTTGAGTATGAGATACTTCAACCACTGCTATCAGATAACCCTAGTGCAAGTGGGAGATTGTTAGTTATATGTATGCCCTAGAGGCCATTACTATACATACGATGTATATTGTAGTGGATGCTTGGACATATATAGGGATGGCTTTCTTGCTCGATATGATAGTATGCTATCTGGTTACTCTTTACCTTAACGTGTACACTGATTGTCTCTCTGTTACATGTTGGTAAAGCCCTTAGGATGTGTACTTGACAACCTGGACTATGATGCGGATCATATTAGTGGGGACATGGTTGTCCATAAGTACATCCTTCAAAGTCCCTAGTCGTGGGTGTATCGAGACGGGGCATCGATATTCCAGAGTAGACTAGCGTATACCTTCTCGACCCATACAGATGGGCGATGGATGATCCCATATCCATTGGTGTTTGACATCATAGATGATATACGGGTGCTCAGTGGAAACTGGGTACACTGTACGGACTCGCTGAGAACTCCCAGATGGTGTTATACCTTACGTTAGATGGCAGTTCTCTGGTGACACTGGTATAGGTTAGTCTGTAGACCCGAGATCGTCATAGAGTCTTGTGTGATTCCCACTTTGCTTTGATTTCCATCATACCACGTCCAACAGGGCGTTCAAAAAGGTGGCTTTTGGGTACAGTCCCGAATCACATGGAGCCAATGAGCGATAGGAGGGGTTTCGTCTCTCCCGGTATAGGGAGTTGATGTTGCGTTGTGCTCGATTGGTTATAACAGGAAGTACTTGGCCAAGGCTGCTTTAGGGATTTACTGGTAAGTGTTACCAGTAGTTTCTCAACCCGTTATGAGCCTCATATCGACACGACTTATCGAGTTATTGGGGTCTGACGTTTACCACCCCTAGGCGAGATATGCGACATATCAGACGGACAGACCGAACTGTACGGTAGTGTTACTGGTTAGATTCACAGGAGTGTGAGCGGGCTTGCTCGTTGATCTTTTGATCGCTTAATACCCGGGTGGCCGTTACGTTTAGCAGACCGCTTGCGGCTTGTGGGTGTTTGATATGATCATCACCTACTACCGGCGTATTGACGAGTCTTTAGAGTCCTACACAAGGGATTCCTGGCTCAAGGGAAACGAAATAGGAGCACATATGAGATATGTGCGGGATCGAGAATAATACCAGTATGTGATACTGTATTCTATTCTCGCGATTTGTGACATTGATCGGTTGTATGCGATATAGCCGGGTTATCAGATCAAGTGTTGATTCGATAAGTTGTTACTATTGATATTAGTCGGTTATATACTATATGAACGGATCGTTAAATCAAGTGTTGATTTAATGATTTAATGTATAATTATATATTTGATATATTACTTTACATTAACTAGTATTGGTTCACTTAAGATTGATTTTCTCACTTGAATGTGCACATTGTTTATATGTGATATATGCAAGTGTACATGTTTGTATCATGTTTGATGATACAAACAAGTTGTGTGTATGAGACTTGAACCAACTCAAGGTTATATTAGGGTTTACTATTTTCCTAAGCATATAACAAAAGAGTATGACTTTGGTCAAAGTTATGAAGCTTCATGAAGCTTGATAAATATTGACAAAGTCAACTCTTTTGTCATATGTTTAAAGATAGTAGTTAACCCAACCTTTAACCTAATGGTTTGGTTAAATCTCTACATGAGTTAAGCATGAGGGCTTAACTCAACCATGGTGCCATTATTTATTTGATAAGTTTCATTTTGGATATGATTGAGATTCTTTTTCTTCTTCATCAAGCTTCACAAAAGCTTGCTAGTTCCAATGGTGCCATGGGAAAAAGAGTGAGAAATCCAATTCTAAAGTGAACCCACTTCCTATTTCTTCATCCTCTACTACTTGCCATGTAGTATAGGGTGTTCTCTTCAGAAAGTTTTTGACCAAGTGAAGGAATAGCTTGAGTTTGAGTCTCCCCGACATAGATCATCTTCGGCATCGAAGTCTACGACCTAGCCCACTTATTTCTCTGACGAAACCAACGCTAGAGTCTGGGATCTCGATGATCGCAGCGGAGGGACGTTATCACGGAGCTAAAGAAGTGGAGGACCGGATCTACAAAGGTTGTAGTCCCTTTCACTTGTAGCAAAGTAGTTTGCTAGTTCATAGTTTTTGCCTAATCTCTAGTTAACGATCTTCATTAGGGTTTCTCGGCACATATTTTTTAATTTGGCATGGTTGATGCCTTGTGGAACCTCTTGTGTGTGCCTAGGAACCCTACAATAACCCATCACAAAACCCGGCTAATCTCCACAACAGTACAATATAGTTTATATACACAAACAGTTATAAACAACATTACAGATATGTGCAACCCCAGCCAACCGATATACTAGCAGTTAGGGGAGGTTTACGAACACATAAAACATTCTACAGATATAATCAAACAAGCAAACATCGTATAATTTCGATCGATTAAACATATTTAATTTTGCTCCAATACTTCTCTGTAAATCTGAAACCTGAGCAAAAATTAAAAAATACCAGAAAATACTAAATATCACATGAGATGCACAGAAGAAAACTGGGCCGAATCGGCCCCAACTCGGCCGCGAATTTGCGGCTCTTTCCCCGATTCATGAGCCTATTTTTCTTGTGTGTTCTTATATTTTCATGCTGGTCATTCTGGAGGTCCCTGAAAAATTTTTGGACCTCATTTTAAAATCGACAGAAACTATATGATATCGGGGTTTTTTCCGGCTTGTTTTCCGTTCAAAATTTATACAACTTTGCAAGTGTGTTAATTATTGTTTAGTGAGGCTCTGATACCACTGTAAGTTGATGTGCAACACCCCACGAGTTGCGGGGAGGCGGAAATTTGAAAAACAATCATGTTTATAAAGCGAACATTAACTAACCGAAGATCGTTTCTGAACAATACTTAACAATAAGCATAGAGTTCTAAGATACTATGTAAAATAATTATACCAAATGATTCTAGTCCTTCGTCTTTAAGATCTCTCTGGCCTCTTTGGATCTCCATGACCTCCTCGGCTTCCTTCCGTGATAGACGATCCACCCGAGAACCCTAATCCAAGCTATAACCTCAAAACTTAAGGTTACTTAGTTTCTCTAGATGATAATAAAGGAACTAAGATGATGGAGAGATAGGTTATGGAGTGATTAGACTTTCCTAATCCTTGTTCTCAACTCATGAGTGGTGGGATTAGGGTTTAGTGAAGGAGAGAGAGCTTAAGGAGAGAGAAGGTGGAGATGATAATCAAAATAAAAAGCTTCTCACTTGAATATATGATACATAATGAATTATCAAATAATATCAATTAAATGATTATTCACCATGCTTCATTTATTCAAGGAGAGTGATTCATCATATGAGTCATTAGATCATTAATGATGAATTAATGATGCATTTAATGATATGATGAATCATATGAATGAGTCACTAAAGCAATTAATGAAAATGCCACCTTAACCCCTCATGTCACACCCTTCTAGAAACTTCTCGGAAATTACGAGAATGCCCATCGCATCCGTGAAAACACGGAAAAAATTTAGACCGTATAAATCCAATAACCTGGTACTAAAATCTGGCTTAAACCAAAGCCGGCTAGTAAAAACTGTCCGAATGTCGTACGTGTGATTAAACACGTATGCGTCCGAACTTTTGTCGTAAAACCATACGACCTCTATATCTTTTCGCCTGGGTTTGGGAAATCTCTGCGTGGGACTCTAAAGACTCGACTACTACGCTGGCAGTGGGTTTAACTACAGACCGCAAGCGGCACAAGCTGTACGTAACGGTCCCCATGTAGTTGTCGATAAGAAAGCCGATGAGGTAACCCATCCGTAATCCTACTGAGCCTGTCCGTGACAATATCCGCGCAGTCCGGCTTGTTCGTCTAAGAGTATCGCATGTATGGTCTAGAAAGGTAGGGGACGTCAGACCCCTAATAACCGTACAAGTCCTGTCGGTATGGCTCAAGACCATCCGAGAATCTATGGATCATTCCATCAGCAATTCTCAATCAGCCCTGGCCAGGGACTTATGGTAATGAACAACCGACCACAGTGTGATATCAACTCCCTATACCGAGAGAGACGAATCCCTAACAGTCGCTCACTGCCTCCATGTGGGACGGGACTGTGCCCAACTAAAACCTGTTTGCACGACTCCTTTGAGCCATGGTAGGGTAATAATCAAAGCACAGTGGGGACTCACATGAGACAAATGATGATTTTAAGTCAACAGACTATCTGTACACATGTCTCCTGAGAACTGCTATCTAACGTTAGGTATAATACCATCCAGTCAGTTCTCGGCGAGTCCTGTCCAGTGTACTCACACCCAGTGAGCATTTGTATACAATTTTAGGTGCACACCCCCAATGGCTGCGGGACCAATCCATCGACTCTCGTCAGGGTCTAGATATGTATACACTAGTCTACTCCGGAGTATCGATGCCCAGTCTCGATACTCCTGCGACCAGGGATATCTAAGGATGTGCCTATTGACTATCCAGCTCCTACTAGTATGACTGCCATCACAACGCCGGTAGTCTGGCAAACACCCTATGGGCATTATCAACATGTATATATAAATGAATACAACACAAAATATATCATATGTTAAGATAAAGACAAACCAAATAGCGTACTATCATATCAAGCAAGACTGTCATGTACATACATATCCCAAGCAACGTATATAATGTA
Organism: Agapanthus africanus; assembly: GCA_030015575.1. NCBI lineage: Eukaryota > Viridiplantae > Streptophyta > Magnoliopsida > Asparagales > Amaryllidaceae > Agapanthus > Agapanthus africanus. Next base: position 659,484,717 of record CM057341.1, read on the forward strand.
GGCCTCTAGAGCATATATATCCAACACCTTCAAAGATATCAAGTTCATTACGTTAATGGGTTTTTCTCTAAAAACCCAGCCGTAGCCCTCCGTCATTTCAGAAAATTAGTACTTAGTATTCGTGCTGTGTTTTTTGATTATTCGTCAAGGCATGGTGAATAGTAGCTGAGTAATGATTCTCTGTTGCATAGATAGATGCGATTGGTTAGGACGGTCACATGATTTTGTTGATTATTCCTCAAGGATCATGCGGGTGGTTCTACTGCAATCAGGATAACGACGGGTTGAACTTGATTAGGACCTTTCGATTTGTTGATTATTCGTCAAGGTCACTTGGGTCTTAGGGGCAGAAACCATATCGGGAGTTTCAAATATACAGGAAACTTGCAGATTTAGTATACCTTCTAGAGTGTGGTGACTAGAGTGGATTCCATCTAGGTCATCATACAATGATAGTTGGATCCCGATCCCACTGATGAGTTGGATTACTCTCGGGCTCTTGGGAGATTATTTCACTTAACAATCAATGCTATAAACCTAGTAGGTGTCTGGAACGGTGTTAGCGGGGTTACGCCTCCAGCAAAAAGAGGTTATATAATTAAGAAGCTTCGCAAAAGCGTTGGAAAACCTCCCTCGAAGTACCAATACTATCCTGGCTGAAAGGTTAAGCAAGTATTGTGACGTGCGATTAATCCTGACTAGTTCTTATTTTAAGGTTTGAAGAAGAATTCGAGGAAACTGTGTTGGTTAGATAAATTAATAACCAATCCAATCTTGCAAGAGCGCATGCTAAGTGTTTCTTTTCTCTCTCTCTCTAGGTAGCAACCATTTCACGCCCTAATCTTGATAATAAAATGTATCGTTTGACCGATCCGAATTTTTATCCGAGGCTGGGAAACGTCGGTTTGGCTCTAACTTATGATGGCGATCATAAGTATGAGAAGAGGAAAGATGATTGTCTGAATTCCTTGCAGACCCCAACAAAGAAGAAGCATACTATTGCATCTACTTCAGGTGTTCTTGTAATTGATAACTGCTTTTCGGTCAGTCCTACCTCCTGGATACTAGATACCAGATCAGGATCACATATCTGTAATTTATTGCTGGTACTGAGAAAAAGTAGGATAGTTAGACTTGTTGGGTTCCCTAGCACCGCCACTGGGTTTTGGGAGGCATCGACCATGCCGTTTTCAAAAAATTAGCACTCTAAAGAACCCTAACCTAGAATCTTAAATAGAGAATTAGATGAAAGCTAGAATGTATACATCTTAACATCTGAGTGAACAAGGAATACAACCTTTGTAGACTAGTCCTTCACTTCAATAGCTCTGTGTAGTTGTCCCTTCGCTCCAAGTAGCGATCGCCCGGGCTCTAAAAAGGCTCCACAAGGTGAAATGAACAAGCTTGCTTGAAGTCTTCAAGGCCGAAGGTGATCTACATTGAGGAGACACTAACTCAAGCTACCTCTTTACTAAGTGATGAACTAGTGAAGAAACAACCCAAACTAAACGGCTAGTCTAGTAGAGGTTGATGAAGTATGAATTTCGCTCACTTTAGAAATAATTTTCTCACTCATTTTCTTCATCTCCCAAAAAGCTAGAGAGCTTGAGGAAGGAGATGAAGAAAGGCAGCCATGGAGAGAAGCAAGTGAAGAATGAATCAAGTGGTGAGAATAGCAACCATGGGTGAGATGATATTTCATACTAACTCATGTAAAGACTTAACCATGGTTTAAGACAATGGTTGGATAATAAATATCTCATGTAAAACAAAATTAGTGGACAAATTCAGTGGTCACTACAAGCTTCTAACCCTGTGACTAATTTCCAACTAATTTTGATTTACTTTAAATAAACAAAACCCTTCATTACCATAAAAATGGTGTGAGTCTCATACACCAATGTCTCATGTATCATCTAGCATGACACAAAAGAATGTACATTAATATATATCACATATATAATAAATGCACATGTGAGAAAAAGAATTCTTAAGTGAGCTAATATTAGTTAATATAAATTAATATATCAAATATATAATTATACATTAAAATATTAAATCAACACTTGATTTAATAATCCGGTTATATCACATGTTGGCTATAGTTCCCTCAAGGCAATTATCGTAATTGCAGGAAGGTGATTATGATGATTGAGGGTGGACCTATACCGGTAGAACAGTCTCGCTCGAGATGATTGTATATTATCTGGTTTCTCTTTATCATCACTATTACATATTTATAGAGCCCATAGGATTCTTTCTTGACTACCGGCATTATGATGGGGTTCATATACGTGAGAGCTGGGTTTTCAATAAGCACATCCTTAAATGTCTCTAGTTGTGGGGGAATCGAGACTGGGCATCGATACTCCAGTGTAGACTAGTGTATACTGGTCGAGACCCTAACGAGGGGCGATGGACAGGTCTCACAAGGCATTGGTGTTAGTTTGTTCACCTAAGGTATTATACATGTACTCATTGGGTTATGAGTACACTGGACGGACTCGCCGGGAACATGCTAGTTGGTATTATACCTATTGTCAGATAGCAGCTCCCAGATGACATGCATACAGGTTAGTCCATCGACCTGAGATCATCATTTTTCTCGTATGAGTTTCCACTGTGCTATGATTATTACCCTACCACGGCTCAAAGGAGTTGTGCAAACAGGTTTTAGCTGGGTATAGTCCCGGGCCATATGGAGGCAGTGAGTGGATCGTCAGGGATTCGTCTCTCCCATTATTAGGGGTTGATGTCATGCAGTGTATAGGTGGCCATCACCAGAAATACTCGGCCGTGGTAATCGAGAATTACCTATCCGGGATCGATAGTTTCTCAGCTGGTGATGGGTTACATACCAACATGAATTATCGCGTCAGTAGGGGTCTTATTTTATCTATCCCGCTAGACTCGATATGCGATATTCTTTGACGAACAAACCGGACTGTATGGATATTGTCACTATCAGGCTCCGTAGGGGTTTGGATGAGTTTGCTCGTCGGCCTTCCTTTCGCTCAACACCTGGGTAGCTGTTACATACAGCTTGTGCCGCTGACGTGCATCTGGTTAAACCCACTGCAGCGTATGAAGAGTCTTTAGAGTCCCGAGGGTTTTCACGGTTCGAACGATATGGTATAGACGAGGTTTGTTGGTACATACAGGTGTCCGATTAAACATGTGTACAGGCTGCACAAACTTTAATCGGACGGTTGATAATACTAGCAGCTTAGGATTAAGCCGGATTATTAAATCAAGTTTTGATTTAATAATTTATATATGTATTTATATATATATATATATATATGTATGTATGTATTCTAGTATTACTATTCACTACTCATTTTCTCTCTTGGCTATTCGTATTTTTAAACGAATACGCGTATATGTATTTCAATACGTGTACCAGGTTGTATTACTTATTTATACGGAGTAGTTCTATAAGATGGCCACCTCATTAATTGATTTTCTTTTTAGAAAATCAATTTGGGAAATGAGGTGGAGGGTGAGTTGGCATGAGCATGGGTGATGGCGTGTTGAGAGGTATGGCATGGAATTGTTTTTTGGTAAAATGAAAAGAGATATTTTGGGTATGCATGAATGAGAGAGGGATAGAGGTGGCCACTATTCATTCTTTACTGGCCTTGCTCATTTCTTTTCTTCACTTGGTCGATCACTTGCTTCATAGCTCACTTTCATTTCTTATTCTCACTTGGAGAAAACATTTAGCCATTCTTAAGTTGCTCATGCCATTGTTTTCTCACCTCCTTCTTCATCTTCTTGAGTTGCTCATAGAGCATTTGTGATGAGAGAAAATAGATAGTGACACATTCCAACACCTCCATTCTCCATTGCTAGCAACCTTGGAGCGTCGGTTGCCTTGCTTGGTGAGGCTGGAGCTTGTGCCATTTCCCTCTGGTGGATCATCGTAGATGGAGTAAGACTAGAAACCAAACTTGATCCGCAACCACTAGGAGCTTAGGATGAAGGTTGAAGATGTTAGTGTATATGCCCTAGAGGCCATTACTGTATCATACTAGTTTGTATATTACTTTATTGAAGCTTAGGATATTCACAGTTGTATAGACAATCTTGCTCAAAATGGTAGTATACTACTTAGTTTGTTTCTGCTTTAATATGTACATGTGTTTATTTTATTATATCACCTATATACGTTAGTGGAGCCCTTAGGATCTTTGCTTGATTACCAGCGTTGTGATGGCAGTCACACTCATGGGGGCTGGGTAATCCACAAGCACATCCTTATACAGGTCCCTAATCGTAGGACTATCGAGACAGGGCATCGATACTCCGGAGTAGACTAGCGCATGCTCTTCTCATCCCAGCAGGGGAGACGGTCTGTCCCACAGCCGTCATTACGTCGTACTTGAGATAGTATGTGGATGCTCGTTAGGTTACGAGTACATTGGACAGGATTCGTCGGGAACTGATTGGTTGGTACTATACCTATCTTCAGTTATCAGTTCCCAGGTGACATAAGTACAGCTTAGTCCGCTGACTTGACACTGTCACTTCGTCTCGAGTGTGTTCCTACTGTACTTTGATTACTACCTTACCACTCAAAGGAGTCATGCAAATAGGTAGTAGTTGGGTGCAGTCCCGAAGCACTTGGAGGCAGTGACGGTTACACAGGATTTGTCTCTCCCGGTATTAGGAGTTGATATCGCGCTATGTCTAGGAGATCAATTACACAAGTAGTCCCTGGCCAGGGAAAGCGAGATATACTGGTAGGTTTCCAGTGTTATCTCAGGGTGTTCTGGGCTACACTCCGACACGACTTGTACCGATATTAGGGGACTGACGTTTACCGCCCCCTAGGCCCGCCATGTGATATTCTCAGACGAACAAACCGGATTGTACGGAGATTGTTACATTCAAGCTCAGTAAGAGTTCAGATAGGTTTCACCTCGTCCGTCTTCTTATCGGCATCTACCTGGGGGCCGTTACGCACAGGTAGTGCCACTTGCGGTCTGTGGTTAAACCCACTGCCAGCATAGTGTCGAGTCTTTAGAGTCCCACACAGAGAGCTATTCGCCTTTAGGCAAAAGAGTAGAGGTCGCATGGTTTTGCGGCAGGTCGCATGGTTTTGCGACAGGGTTCGGTCACATCCGCGCACTTGTGCATGTTTAGTGACCGTGCAGTTATTACTAGCGGGCTTTGGTTTAAGCCAGATCCTAGTATACGTTTTGGGATTGGTTTTATCTCGTTTGTATTCGTGTTCCCCGGAACATGGATGCGGGTGTGTATGCACATTTGACAAAGACAGAGGCAGAGGATTCTCATTAGGGTTGTTGATTGATGACTTTTGCTAAACCCTAATGAGAATTAGAATTATGATTAACAATAATATTAATTAAGTATTATAGTGACATGGTTAGGGTTGAAGGGTTGACCTTGTTGACTTTTGTTGACCGGTTGAGTACGTTGGACTTGTTGACAACCATCATGACAATGGCTATCATTTGTTTGCATTGGCTTGTGCTTACTTGATGGTTCATAAATTGCATTTAATGCAAGAAATGATATTGTCATTTGTCATGATAACATCCATCACATTATACTCAATTATTATTAGTTGTTATCATGATTTTGGATTATGAGAGCTTGGATGGAAAAAGACTTGCTCACTTTTTCATTTCCTTTCTCTCTCTTGCTCAAGCTCTCCCTCTTCCTCTTGCTCTCTCTAGATCAAGGCAACTCCCTCTCATGAGTTGAGAACCATTACCATAGAGATAAAAACACCAAAACACTCCTCTACACATTCTAGTTCACAAGGCCTAGCAAGCCAAGTGTTCTAGTTTCTTCAAGTTCGAAGTAGAAGGCAAAAGGTAGAAGCTTTCAGGTGGTTCCATCTTCGGCGCGAGGAGACGACGAGGTGAGGACGATCCGTACGCCGCAAAGAGTTGAAGACGAAGGAGTTCAAGAATGGTATAACCCTCTAACCGTGTAGATAAAACTCCTAGTTTTGTTGTTAGGTAGTTGTTTAACAAAGATCCGTATTTTGAGTCCATGTTACCACCTTAAGAAAAATCGTTTTTCACCATTTCCGCAAGCCCAAAGAACCGGGGAAGGGTAGCTTGGACTTACAGTGGTATCAGAGCGTAGTTAAACACTATCTAACTTGTTAGCAAAGTAACTAGAAATTCGATCGAAGAAAAAGTCGCGAAATACGCCCCGAACAGAAACTTTCTGTTGATTTTTAAACTGCTGTAAAAATTATTTGACATATACAAAAAATCGACTCAGGGTTTTTATAGTACACTGCAGAAAAATGATCCACAGAACTGACCAACTCACTGCGGTTCCGCAGAAAGAACAGCTTCTTGCCGCAGATCCGTGGCCGAGTTGACTCGGCCGTGGATCGGTTTCACTGCAGTATATTTTAAAGGGTATTTTGGGAATTTTGGAGTATGTTTTTCAGCTCAGATTTTCCAGAAAGCAAAATTTGTTTTTGGGGCTTAAAAAACCGTATTTTTATCCAGTTTCTAAAGACTTAAGCTGACAGGTATATATCTGTGATGTGTTATATATATTAAACGTCTGCTAATCGCTATACGTCGATTAGTGGGGGTTATACATACATGTGATCTGTAATGTTGATGGTATGTGTATATGAATTCATTGGATTGTCGCGGATGAATAGTGGGGGTTGTGAGATGAGAGTTTTTTCATTATCTTTCAATTCATGTAAATTTGTAATTGATGTAATATTATTTATTTGGCCGCACAACCGGGGTGAGGTTGTAGCCGTCATTATATAATTTCTTTTACTGTTTTTGCTCCTAGGATAGACCCAAGGTGGGGTGCAAAAACTACCGGGTATCTCGAAGTGTCGAGTGGCCTACTCACGTCGTTGAGGGAGGTTGCTACGCTTCGGATATTTGGCGGGTTGTTTGCCGCACTCGTAGGGGTCTAGGGTGGGGTATTTGCTATTCATCACGACCGTGTAATCTGTTTCCGTTACAGGCTCGTACGGAATGCGGGTTCTTAGTATATCCAATGTGTTCATCTGTGATCTGGAATGGCTATCATTGCTATATATCTATATATGATATTATTTAGGCGTTGCTTATGTTTTGCATCCGCGCTAGTCCAGCCCCCGCTCAGTCGTTAGTTAAGTAACCTAACGGGTAATGACGGAGCCCCGTGGCGAATGCGGATGGCATAAGCGTAAGTCATATTTTGGTTGTTTTCTGCAATGGTAGGATTAAATGATGGGACGCATTAAAATTAATGCAAGAAAATAAATCAAGTAAAAGTCGTTGGAACACTTTCAAAACCACTCAGTTCTTTTCAAAAAACCAACTTTTAAATGCGGAGTTTGAGCCATTCCTTTTAAAAGCGATCTCGTTCTATCGATTATATCAAGTTCACTACGTTCACGGTTTCGCCAAAACCATTCGTAGCCCTCCATCATTTCAGTTAAATATTCGGTAGTATTCAAGTTATGTATTTTGACCTCATGCCAAGGCATAGTGATTGGTAGCTGCCTGATATTTATCTGTTGTATAGATAGAATGCGTTGGTTTGAGACAGTCGTGCTGCCATTTTGGCCTACATCAAGGGTAGGTATGGGTGGGTTCAAATCAACCTGGATAATCATTGGTAGAACTTGACATGTGAATTATGACATTTTGACCTCACGCCAAGGTCATAAGAGCATGGGGCAAAAATCCATATCGGGAGTTTCAAAAGAACCTGAAACTTGCTAGCGCTGCATACCATTTGGAGTGTGATGATTCTTGTAGGATTCTTTCAGTTTTGTCATGCGATGATATTTGGATCCTGATCCTACTGTGAGTATATTCTACTCTTCAGGAAATTTCTCACTTAACGATCAATGCTATAAACCAAGTAGGTGTCTAGAAAGGTGTTAGCGGGGCTACGCCCCCAGGGAAAAGAGGTTCTTAAATTAAGGAACTTCACGAAAGCGTTCGAAAACCTCTCTCGAAGTACCAACACTGGCCTGGCTGAACGGTTAAGCAAGTATTGTACGGTGAGATTGATCCCGACTAATTCTTCCTTTTAGGTTTGAGGAGGGATTCGAGAAACAGTGGGAGCCATCCTGTTTAGATAAACTAAAAACCACTCTAAACTTGCAAGAGCATCATGCTGAGTGTTTCTTCGGTCTCTACTAATTGCAGCGACCAACCGTCATGACCGGACTTAAGTTACTTCTAGATAAAAACGTACTGACAGGGCCAAACTACAAAGATTGCCTCAGGAATATCAAAATGGCAATCACTTACGACAAGCTGGGGTATCTTCTTACCACCAAAGCTCCCCCTGTCCCAGGTCCACCTCCAGCATCGCGGATAGGGTAATCCGTAAGACCTGGGAGATCGATTGCGCAAAGGCCAAGTGCCCCGTGCTTGCCTCTACGGACAATGAACATCAGAGGAGGCATGAGAATATAGACCACGAATCCATATTTCTCCATACAAAAGATCTATATGGAGAGCAATCTCGTATCGCAAGATACGAAATGTCGAAGAAGCTATTTTCGGCAAGGTTGACCATCGGATCATCGGTAGCGGAACACGTGCTTAAGATGATTGGCTTCATTGAGGAGCTCGCGGACCTTGGGACCACGTTAGAGAACGACCTCTATACGGACTTGATTCTCCAGTCTCTTCCTTCCACTTACGTCCAGTTTTTCCTGAACTTCAACTTAAAAGTAAAAGAAGTTGAACTTCCGGAGCTCCTCAACATGCTGAGGAGTGCAGAGGGCACCCTAGAGAAAGGTAGGGAAATATCCACTTTGTGTTGGAGATAGTGCCCTCAGAGTCAATTATTGGATCACAGGCACGTGATTGCAATGATTGAGGGAGGACCTATCCCGGTAGGACAGTCTTACTCGAGATGATAGTATGCTATCTGGTTTATCTTTATCATCGTGCATTACTTTAAGTGACCTTACGAGTCGCTATTACACGTTGATAGAGCCCCTAGGTTTCTTGCTTGACTACCAGCAGTATGAGGGCGATCATATAAGTGAGAGCTGGAGTCTATAAGCACATTCTTAAAAGGTCCCTAGTCGTGGGAGTTTCGAGACAGGACATCGATTCTCCAGAGTAGACTAGTGTATACAGTCGAGACCCCGACGAGGGGCGGTGGACAGTCTCACAAGCCACTGGTGTCCGTTGGTTCACCTAAGATGTATACAGGTGCTCATTGGGTTATGAGTACACCGGGCATGACTCGCCGGGAACATGCTAGTTGGTCTTATACCTGACGTCAGATAGCAGTTCCCTGGTGACATGTGTACAGGTTAGTTCATCGACCTGGGGATCGTCATTTGTCTCGTGTGAGTTCCCACTGTACTTTGATTACTACCCTACCACGCTCAAAGGAGACGTGCAAACAGGTTTTAGTTGGGTACAGTCCCGAGCCACATGGAGGCAATGATCGGATCTTCAGGGGTTCGTCTCTCCCGGTATTGGGGGTGAGGTCGCGCTGTGTCTAGGAGAGCCATTACACGAAGTCCTTGGCCAAGGCAGGAGATTTACTGGTAGGTATTCTAGTAGTATCTCAGGGTGTTCTGGGCTACACTATGACACGACTTGTATCGCTTTTGTGGGTCTGACTTTTACCAACCCCCTAGGCCCGCCATGCAATGCTCATAGATGAACGGACCAGACTGTATGGATATTGTCACTGACAGGCTCAGTAGGGTGTCAGGATGAGTTCGCTCATCGACGTCCCTTTTGGTCAATAGCTGGTGGCCCGTCACGTATTGTCTTATACCTCTGACGTGCTAGTGGTTAAATCCACAGCCATAGTATTGACGAGTCTTTAGAGTCCACCACACATTCAGTTACTCAAGCATTCGGGCGAAACGCTGTAGAAGCCATATGGAGATATGGCAGGGTCCGATCAGATAGGTGCGGTATTGCATGGATCAGGATCGGACGGTTAGTACTAGAGGCCGTATGGATTTATGGCAGGGTTCGATCAGATACGTGCGGTATTGCAGGGATCAGGATCGGACGGATATTACTAGCCGGCTTTGGTTTAAGCCGGATCCTAGTATAGTACAGTATAGATTTTGTCTCATTGCATTTGTATCCGGTCGGAATACAGATGCAGGTATGTATGCACAGTATCGGGGTTTTCCTATTATTTATTACGGGACCAGTTTTCTGGAGTTGCCTGTTTGCATTCCGTTCCGGCCGGTTTTCCTTTGTTCTTTCCCGGCCGGACTTTTCCAATGGAGGGGGTTATTTGCAAGTTTGCAAATAACCATTTGTGGAGGGGTTCTTTGTTTTTGTGGCATTATGATAAGTTAAGCATCTTTGCTTTTTCATGATGGTATTAGCATTAATGAGATTTGAAATTGATTTGAGATAGCTATCATTACCTTTTGATGTGAAGCTTACTTTTGATGTGGTCACCCCTTTGCATCTCCTACACTTACCTCCCTTCTTGTGTTGCTTTTTCCCTCTCCCATTCCTTTAAGGGGCCGGCCACAAGATGAGGAAGGAGGAGGGTTTTTCATTTTGAGTGTGGCATTTTTCTTGATCTCATTTTCATGCTAAGAAAAATGCAAGCACCATTTTTCCTTATCATGATTCCTCCATCATCTTCAAAGGCAACAAAACCCTAAAAGAGACATAGACTCTACATTATTCTACAGCAAATCTTGGGCATGTAGACTTGCCAGCTTCGTGCCCGAGTTGCCTCGGTATAGAGGCGGGAGCCCGTAAAAGATGCAGACGATGTGGTGCCCTTCCGGCAAGGAGGCGACGACCGGAGTTTCCGCGGGAGATCGGGACGACGACGAGAAGACCGGAGGACTCGGATCACTCGGTATATCTCTTCCCCATCTTGTAGTTAGCTAGAACTAGTTTAATGGCCCGATCCGGGTTTTAGTGCGCGGTGGTGCCGGTTTGCTAGTTTGCAAAATTAAAGTTTATCACCGCTTCCGCATTTGGCCTCGGGATTTACGGCCGGGGCGCCGCCGTGTACTTACAGTGGTATCAGAGCCTCGCCATTAACATAGTCTAGCTTGCTCTAGTATGTTTAAAACCCGATCGAACAAAAATCGCAAAAACCATATTTTCAGTTCACTGTTCTCTGTCGAATTATTTTTAGCTCCAAAAATTTTTCAGGTAGTTTCAGAATACTGTGCATGAAAATTTAAGAAATCTATGAAAATTTGGTCGCAAGATCCCTCCATACCGCCGCGGAACCGCGGCCAAACCCATGCTTGTGCCGCGGTTCCGCCGCGCTTTTCACTATTCATCGCACCAAATTTTAACAGTAGTCTTTTGGGTTAGAAATATGGGTTTTGGGATATTCTTTTTGGGCCTTGATTTTCTGTAAGTGCTACAGTTCTGCTTGGGGCCCACTTTGATAAATTTGTTCAGTCGGATATTTTAAACACATTAGTTCACATTATTTACATTATATCTGTGACAGTGAATGTCACTTGATCGGTAAATCCTGTCTAACTGCTATAGCCCGGTTAGACGGATTTGCAAACGTGACATTCACGTTGATGTTTTGTGATTTTGCTGTGATGTTGCGGATCGGTCGTGGGGGACAGCCTGGTTGCAGTGGTAGTACAGTTTTGTTGTATTATGTACATTTGATATTGCGGGGCGAGTCTCCGACATGTGGACTGCCGTCACTGCTTATTTGTATTATTCTTTTGGGGCACGACAAAGTTGCGGTCGATGTACCCGTTGTATGTATATTTTACTTTCTGTACTAGGATTACCCCAGGGAGGGGTGCACGGATAGCCGGATTCTAGAGGGCAATAGGCCCGCATCTCATGGCATTGAGATGGAGGGGGCTTCACTCTAGAATTGGCTGGCTATTCGCCGCACTCGTAGGGGGTACAGGTTGACCCAGGAGGGGTGCCCAAGTTACCGGATTCCTTGAAGTGCTGGGTGGTCCATTCACGGTGCTGAAGGGGGCTGCCTCGCTTCAGGTTTTGGCGGGTAACTTGACGCGCCCGTAGGTGTCTAGGATTTCATTGCACAGGCTATCCACACGACCAGGGGAACGTCGGGTTTCAGTAGTGGCTCTGTGAAACCCGGGGATCCCAGATATCTGTATTGTTCTGTGATGCTGTACATTTCTGTGATGCTGCATTTTTCTCACGCCTTGAGCGAATATAATATATTGGTATATATATTAGTAGATGTTGTATATGTTTTGCATCCGCGCTAGTACAGTCCCCGCTCTGTCGTTAGTTAGCTAACCTAACGGGCAATGACGGGACCCAGTGGCGAATGCGGATGGCATATACGTATATCAGTATATTTTCGTTCTTTATGGTGTGATCAATTGATGGGACTGCATTGATTCGGATCAATGCAAGTTAAACAAACCAATTCTGATGTTGTTGGAACACTTTTCAAAAAGCTGTTATTGCATGGACGTTCTCTTTTGTTTTGCACAGTGATATTCGGTTATGAATATCCAGCACCTCAGTCGACGAGGTAAGGGCCGAGATCCCTTCACCGGGAGTGACCCCTTGGACAGAATTTTGCGTCAGGGCATTAACTTCACTATAGCCGATTACTTTTTCTTTGCATCATGGTATTCAGTTGGAATATCCTGCACCTCATTCTACGGGGAAAGAGCCGAGATCCCTTCACCGGGAGTGACCTCTTTAGCAAAGGTTTTCGTTACTATATTTTTAAAAAGCTATCAGTTCCTTCAACGATATCAAGTTCATTACGTTAAAGGTTTTCGCCAGAAACCATTCGTAGCCCTCCATCATTTCAGTTAGATATTCGGTAGTATTCAAACTATGTATTTTGACCTCACGCCAAGGCATAGTGTTTTGTAGCTGCCGGGTATTTATCTGTTGCATAGATAGATGCGTTGGTTTGGGACAGTCGTACTACTATTTTGGCCTACGTCAAGGGTATGTACGGGTGGGTTCAAATTAACCTGGACAATGATGGGTAGAACTTGACATGTGACTTATGATATTTTGACCTCACGTCAAGGTCATAAGAGCATGGGGTAAAAATCATATCGGGAGTTTCTAAAGAAACTGAAACTTGCCAGATATGCGCATACCTTCTGGAGTGTGATACCGTGAGCGGATTCCGTCACGTTATCATGCAATGATAGTTGGATCCCGATTCCCACTGATGAGTTGGTTTACTCCTCGGGTGTTCCCGACTAATTCTTCTTTCAGGTTTGGAGGAGAATTTGAGGTACAATGGGAGGTTTCCAGATTAGATAAATTGGTAACCATTCTGATCTAGGATAGAGTGCACGCTGAGTGTTTCTTTTCTCTCTCTCTCTGGCAGCGACCATTGACCCGACCCCAAGACTATAACTCAGAGACCAAAATTGAACGAACCTTCTTTAACACTGGCTTTTAGATTGTCAGAGTTGCAAACCTCATTGCCACTCCTATTTTTACCCTTTTCTCCAGGACACCCCGTATTACTACAAAGGTCCACTTCCATTGGACAAAACCATCGTATGGTTATATACGAACTCGAAGGAACTTATTCCAGATTTGAGTATGGTTTCTGGTTCTGGAGAAAACGAATAGGACTATTCAGTTGTCTTTTCCTTTTTACCTTCTCTCAGGTTGCGAGTACCCCTTAGATTAGGGGATAGTACACCTATTACGCAAATTGGACAGTCTTCTTACAAACCATAGGCAGGTGCCGACCGGTAGGAAATGAAGAAAACCAATTTTCCTAACGATGGTGTACAGAAGGTATCATGTAAAGACAAAGAAAGGTATTAGCAGGAGGGCAAAGTAAATTGCAACTGTTATTCACGACCAAACCAAGTATTTCATTACCACTCCCACTTCACCTTTGAATTTCTCCATGACACTCCGTATCACTACGAAGATCCACAGATATTTGGATACTCCATCGTATGGTTATATACGAACTCGAAAGGAACTTATTCCAGTTCGGGGATGGATTCTGGTTCAGGAGAAATAGGAATAAGGTTTATTCGGTTGTCTTTTGTATTCATCTTTTCTCGCATTGCGAGTGCTCCTAGGATTAGGACAGTACACCCATTATGTTTATTAGATAGTCTTCTTCCAAACCATAGGCTGGTGCCGAATGGTAGGGAAAGAAGAAAACCATTTGGCCTAAAGGGGTGTGCAGAAGGTAATGACTAAAGACATATGAAGGGATTTGGTGAAATGGCAAAGAATTATACGGTTACAGTTGTGAATCTTGATAATGGAAAAGGCATTACTAGGAATACCAGGATACCTCATCGAAACATTTCAATGTTTCAGTTTCACTGTGTACTGTTAAAAGAAAACTGATTTCCCGATTAGACACTTACTCCAGGGTATGTATTTACCAGGTTTGATTCTCACATCTGTATTGTTTTACAGATGATGAGTGGGAGTAAGTTATTAGGAATTAGGTGACCATCCTCATTATATCGGAATTCGTTGTAATTGGTGATATTTGAGGAAGTCACCTGGGTTGTTTGCCGGACGGCAAATATTTGGTTTTGAATATCCGTTGTTAAGCACCAATTTCAAATTGATATATCTGTACATCTATTTTTATAGAGTGAGATATACCTTTTTTGAAATTATTTCTATGACATTTACCTATATCAGTAGATGTTTAGGTAAGGAGCATTGAACAGCGGTGTAATTCTTCTTAACCATAAGTACAGTTTTCAACCTACGACACACAGTGAATGAGTCGCTTGACTCAAGGGACTTGTACAAAGTATTGTATATTGTCCAGTGTCCATCAGGACAGAGGGGTTGGTCCTCGTACTATATTCGGTTTACTTATGACTTCTCTAGTTTTTAGACACGTGTTTCGTGGAAACACAGGGTCCAAGTTTTGAGAAGTTATAGGTATTTGAATAAAGTAGAGAACCAGGTGTTGCAAGTATCGGGATTCTTCAAGTTGATCGAAGATGTAGATACTTGTGTAGGGTATTCAGTTGATAGTAATGATTAAGAGAACTTGCTTCTCTTTCAGGTTACTCATAGTTGGAAGCATTCCTAAGTTGAGTAATGTTGATTGTCCTCCTTCCATCTAGTTGACATGCAATGGAGACAGCTGCATGATTTGAATCTGGTTCAATTAAATCAGTGCCTCTGTTCCTATATTGGATATAGAACAGTTTATATCTTAACGATGTTAAGGTACGGGGAGTTGTCTGGCTTATGCTTAAAACCAGAATCTGGATAACTCAAGGCACGTTTCTATAATGGCTGTTTGTGGGTTGACCCAGGCTATGACGAGGGTTGACTTTCTACCATAAGAAAGATCAATAGTGATATTGTTCTTGACTCGCCACAGTTTTAATTAAAATGGATTTTTTCAGAAAACAGTAGTGGGAGTATGGTAGAACTGGAAGTGATTCCAGAACCACAAACGATTACTGAAGATTTCATAGGAACCTAAAGATTCAATCTGGTTTGACATTCCATTGGCCACTCCGCAGATAAGGTTGGTAACCTCAGGCACCCGAGAGGTACTACGGTAGCCTCAAGGACGGTGACAGGGAGGTTCTTGTTTACCCACAATTTCTATTGCTGTTGTTCCAAGCTACGGGACCCGGCGGGAGGATGAATATAGCGTCGTTCTAAACTGGCTTTAGAAGTGTAAGTGTATATGACTCTGCCAGAGGGTTGTCGTAGTCAGTGGGAGCAATGGAAGCATTGGTGGACATGTAGCTTATGTCTATTTATAGACTAAAGCAGTTATAGCGGAGATAGATCATCAATTTCTGATGTGACAGTCATAGGTTTGACTTCATCAGAATAGGGGATGGATCTGTTGAGAAGGTAGTAGGGTATGATGTCATGGTATTTGGATGACATACACAAAGTAGGAAAGGAAACCCCTATACTACGGTCGGTTATTCTTTGGTCATCACACAGCGGTTTCTCCACATGGGACTTGGACATTATATCTGACATACTAATTACTAGATCTATAGTTTTAGATCTAGATTTGGGTGGTTTCCCAATCAGGGTACTTAGACAGCATTCTATGAGTATTTAGAATGGACGACTCCTGGCACGGTAGTGTACCTGCAGGTTATGGAGTCACCCTCTCTAAAGGTGTCTTACAGACTAAAGGGGAGAGGGATGTGCATGATTAGCAGATCACTTGCTCAGGCAATTGAGTCAATCATGAGATGTCAAGTACTACACCAGATGTTGTTCTTGCACTAGATGCAATAAGTGGACATTGATCCAATCCTGGAGAAACAGTCGGAAGCAGTTTTAGAACATAAGTGAATGTTCTAGGGATATGATAACGACAGCCTTATTCAGGAGGCAGTTATCATTCCAGGCTTCCAAGGTGACCTGGACGACAAGGAGGTTGTCAGAGTTATAGTTTTTTCTTCTGACGAGGGGCAGTATTTTGGACAGGTGATCCAAGGAAATACTGAGGGAGGCATGGCGCAGGACACTGATTAAGTTCAGTTGATGATACAGTCTAAGAAGTTTGGATTTGGTGTTCATTTATGAACTGGGTCCCATCAGACATCCAGACACATTATAAGACAGGTATTGCTCATTTCGGGAGATGGGTTTCTCCGCGAACTTGAGATTTAGAGAGACATAGAAAGAAACATCAAAGCGGATCCACTCACTGAGGCTATTCCTCGAACGCAATAGTTTCGCAAACGAATTTTGTGAGACTGACCAGTAGAGGAGTTGGGTGTTCGGTATCACACGGGCTGTGAGTATGCGACATCGCAATAATTAGCCTTGAGTGCAAGTGGGAGATTGTTGGAGATAGTGCCCTCAGAGTCAATTATTGGATCACTGGCACGTGATTGCAATGATTGAGGGAGGACCTATCCCGGTAGGACAGTCTTACTCGAGATGATAGTATGCTATCTGGTTTATCTTTATCATCGTGCATTGCTTTAAGTGACCTTACGAGTCGCTATTACATGTTGATAGAGCCCCTAGGATTCTTGCTTGAATTCCAGCAGTATGAGGGCGATCATATAAGTGAGAGCTGGAGTCTATAAGCACATCCTAAAGAGGCCCCAAGTCATGTGAGTTTCGAGACAGGGCATCGATTCTCCAGAGTAGACTAGTGTATACAGTCGAGACCCCGACGAGGGGCGGTGGCCGGTCTCATAAGTCACTGATGTCAGTTGGTTCACCTAAGATGTATATAGGTGCTCATTGGGTTATGAGTACACCGGACAGGACTCGCCGGGAACATGCTAGTTGGTCTTATACCTGACGTCAGATAGCAGTTCCCTGGTGACATGTGTACAGGTTAGTTCATCGACCTGGGAATCGTCATTTGTCTCGTGTGAGTTCCCACTGTACTTTGATTACTACCCTACCACGCTCAAAGAAGACGTGCAAACAGGTTTTAGTTGGGTACAGTCCCGAGCCACATGGAGGCAGTGAGCGGATCTTCAGGGGTTCGTCTCTCCCGGTATTGGGGGTGAGGTCGCGCTGTGTCTAGGAGAGCCATTACACGAAGTCCTTGGCCAAGGCAGGAGATTTACTGGTAGGTATTCCAGTAGTATCTCAGGGTGTTCTGGGATACACTCCGACACGACTTGTACCGCTTTTGGGGATCTGACTTTTACCAACCCCCTAGGCCTGCCATGCGATGCTCATAAACTAACGGACCGGACTGTACGGATATTGTCACTGTGTAACGTTTTAAAAAAAATAATTAAATAAATAAAATTGTTTAAGTGAATTTTATGATTTTCGGTAAAGCAAAATGTATTTTTCGTAAAATCAAACCGCAATTGTTTTTCATTATAAATTCAAAAATACCTATTTAATTATGTAATTACTAGTAAATAGTGTTTATTTAGCCACTTATAAATTTTTAGTTTAATAAAATATTTTTCCTAAATTAATTATTTTAAATATTAACATAAGCTTTATTTTTACACTAAATTAGTGTAAATTACAAATTTAAATGGTTTTAATTTGTAAAAATGAACCATGGCATGTGAGAATTTAGTATGTATCATGCAAAAATTATTTGCAAATTTTTGCTATTTTCTAGAGTTTTCTTGAGTTGCTATAGTGAAGGAAAAAATAAATAATTAATTAAAAGCATGAAAAGACTTTAAATGATGATTCTTTCTTGAAACTTCCACACTTTTCTTCACTCTCTTTTCTCTTGCTCCCTCTCCCTCATACAAAGGCCGGCCACAACCTTCCATGGCTGCCCCCCCTCCATTTCCACCTCATTTTTGCACAAAAATCCATCAAATTACATCAAAAATTCAACAAAAAATGCACAAAATCCTAATCTCTTCATACCCTTTATTCTCTACCCTTTTTTATATGGATTTTGGAGATGGAAAGCATGCATTTTGGAGGCTCATTTCTAGTTTGGGTTTCATATTTTGGGAGGTATAATTTCTTTCTTTTGATTTATTGTTTTAGATGTTCATTTAAGCTTAATTAGATTTAATGAATTAGTTCTATGTTCAATTTTAAAAATTCAAGTTAGGGTTTCTAAATTCAAGTTATGATTTTTGTTAATTATTTAGGGTTATAATAGTTAGTTTAACACTTTTGGATTTGGAAAATCTTGCATGATTGTTGAATTGTAAATTTTTCATTGAAAATGGTTTAAATTAGGAAATTTTGCTAACTAGCTTTCTATAAAACCTAATTATTGGTGAAATAAATCTCAATTAATATTGGTAATACTAGATTTTGGTCTTAATAAGAGTATTAACTTGTTGGTGGAAAGAAAAACCTAGTTTGATTGCTAGTTTCTATGGATAATTGATAATTGTGATGAAAATTTGCTAATTTTGTAAACTAGATTTTAGAAATTTCTATATAAATGAGATTAAAAATATAATTATGGTTTTATTATATCACTATCATCATGAATTGTAGTTTAAGACATTAATTCATGCGAAATCATGTTTTGTGGTGGAATTGTGGTATTTTGCTTTAAAATGTTGAAAATTGTTAAAGGATGCAAACTAGAAATTTCAAATCAATGCAAAATTGTGTAATAAAAATATAGTAATGGTTTGTATAGTCTAGTAATGCTATTTAATGAGTTTTATGACCATTGGTTTCATTTAAATGTTAAGTTTTGATGAAAAACGGTAAACTGGCATTTTCGGGTTTTGCGAAATTGGACGGTTTGATAGATTTTCGGGTTTCGATGGATTTAATCATGTTTTATAGTATAAGTAATGTGTTTTAAAACTACAAGTTGTTTGATGATGTTATCTCGATCCATCGGAGTTTGTACGCCGATATCGAGCGGTATTTGGTTCTTTTGCGTGGACGGGACATAGGTTTTAACCTATGCTTGTTCCTTGTATCGTTTGACTTTTGTATGTGATTCGGTTTACGATGCTATTTATATGTTTGCGTTTAGGTACCCTTCAAGTGGACTGCGGGCGATGAAGAGGAGGATGGCGACACCATCGTCGGCAGACATGGACCAGGTGAGTAGATGCATATCTACGGGGGGAAGTCGGGTGGACGGCGTTTAGCACCCCCGCAACATAGAATAGGAATAGTACTTATTGACATTAGGAAACCAGATGTGACCCTAGATTCTTAATGAGTAGGACCCTAGCAATGATCCTAGGCTGGACTAGACTGATTTAGGAAAAGCATACCAGAGGATGAATACCTTGGAGGAGGTTCGTAGGTTTCAGATAGAAACACACACGCACACACTGAAACTCGACATGGTGTGTACGTATAAGTGTATATATATAGAGAACTAGGTATAGGTATATATATATATATATACAACACGTACATGGGATTCATTGATGTGATATGACATCTGAGATATGATGAAACAGTGTAACTGGGCTTGATGCCGTGAATCCTTGGCTATACAGTCGTATTAAGTGTTAGCGGATCATTAGGGAATGAGATAATGAACAGGTATATATAAATTATAATGGGTAGTGATGATATTGTGATACATAGGACTCTAAAATAGTACCCGGATTGTAACTTGTGATTGATCATGATTTGGGATATGTATGACTTGATTACGACATCATATATGTGTGACCTGATGTCGATATCATATAGATGTAACTTGATGACGATATGATATCAGTATGACTTAATCACAATTTGATACATATGACATGACATTTCTGAGGATAAACTAATTAAGCATTTTACGATGGCAATGATATATGTTTGATGTATGGGATTACAGTTTAGCACCTTGATCATGAGATGTTTTGATGATGACATTATACGAATGATGAGGCACTTAGGAGATACTTGACCCGTACCCCGATATTGGGATGCCGTACGATGGATTTTACCGTACGAGGCTTAGATATGATGATTGATCCGCACTCTTGATTCGAGGAAGCCGTACTATGTACGTGACGCTATTGAGGCGGGATCGCCGACTATTAGAGATATTGATTCAGACCTTAGGTAGCCTCTAGTTTCTTACTGACTAGTTTCTTAGGTTTAGTTCCTTAGGACATTAGATGGACACTAGTTTTGGTTCGACTCACATAGTGGTAGTTGTACTCGTATTTCGCAGAGGAGTGGCTAATGCACATCTGTATTTACATTCATACTGTAATCATCATGGTGCATGTTCTTACATATGTTGCTATAATCAGTATAAACCTTACCTGTTAGGACACCAGCACCATTACCGATGATGCGCATACTCCACGCACACTTATTTGCCGGCTCACACACATCATCATCGGTAATTGCTATGTCACGTACACTTTAGATCATATTATCTTTTATTGATAGAATCAGTTAACAACTAAACCGATATAATAATTGTGATTACTCGCTGATGTTAACATGAGACATGATATTTATTACTTAGACATTCATGCATTCATATTTTCATGTTATCACGCAGTATTATGGGCATATGCCGACACTTATCATATATTTACTCATGATTCTGAGATTTGGATTTCTGTGAGATTTCTGGATTTTTGGGGAAAACCGCAAAAATATATAAAAACTTCTCTCTCTCTCCTCCTCTCTTTTTAAACAAAGTTGCGGTTTTCTCATGATGTATGTGTCGTCCACCATGAGATTTTATGTTTTCTGTTGGATTTCGAGACCCGATTCGAGGAGTGGATGAACCGTCTCGGGTACATGGTGGGCCCGGTATGGTACCCCGGGGCAAGAAGATCGAGTTGTAGACGATGAGCCTGGCAGGGGAAGGCTACCTACCGGTGATGTCTGGCGCGGCGGATATCCGGAGGATACCGACCGTTGTCGTGAGATTTGATTATGGGCCGATACGGACTGACGGAGCCCGAGGTATTGAGACTATGAGACTTGAGATTTACATGTTTGTGTCGATGCTTGACACGGATTTTCATGGATTTCATTGTTGAGATTTCAGATTCTTATACACATTTTACTGTGATAACAGCCAAAGATTTCTTATACAGATATACCTGGATTTCAGGATTGCTTATTTTACATTCATGGTGCATGCATATCCATTCATATAACATAATACTATATGAGGCACTGACACGAGCACGGAGTATCTGCACTTACACGTAGTATTACCCTGCTATTACTAGAGGATTGAGATTTAGTAGTGTATTATTATGACCTAGGATAGCGTCGTGCATTCGATTTCTTTTTGTAGATGTCTTCTACTCACGAGTTGGCAACTCACCCCCGTTGTGCCAAATTTTATTACAGGTTCGATGTACAGGTTTCCCGGGCAGTTTGCTGGCACATCTTTTATTTCAGGGTGATTTGCACGGTAGGTTGGTTCACTTGTATCTGAACCACCATTGTATTTTATTCATTCATTTGTATCTAGTAAGCTCCATCAACCATACTTGTATTAATTGATAAGTTTATTGGACCGGTCTTTTATTTCGACCTTAGAGTCGCGCCTGTATTATTCTGATCTGGTGGTTTTGTTTTCTTTTGAGTTTGAGCCTCGCCTACTGGCGTTGTATATTATTGTGCTTGTTGTGGTTGTTTCCGCCTGTTGGCGTTGATGCTAGCACCCGTTTGGGGATGCTTTTTATTGTTTATTCATATTATACTTGTTGTACCCGTTTGGGGGCCAGTTTTTACAGAGGAGACTCTGCCGAAATTTTTGGTAAAATTTGCTGATGTTTTTTTTGTTTTTTTACTTGTTTTCTTTTCTTTTCTTCTTTTTCTTCTTTTATGGTTTAGATCTCTGGGCTTCGGCTTACTTAGGTCACGTGGCGCCTCTAGACGCTTCGTAATCTAAGTGCCGGTCACGTTCCGTACTTTCGGGTCGTGACAAAGTTGGTATCAGAGCGCTAGGTTTAACCTTGTATAAGTCTAGGTGACCCTTGGTTGATGGAGTAGGCGAGTTAGGTAGAGTAACGTACCGTGGGTATGGTCCGCGGCATACTTACGATACGCTACTCTGCTTAAGGAGCCTTAGGATGTACATTTTTTGCACGTATTTCATTCGTTCCTTTGATCTATCTTCGTCGATGTCGGATGGTGGTTTCTGTTACCACGGGCAGAGGAAGCTGCGGCTCGAATGCGATAACCATTAGAGTATTGGTTATTCTTGAGGATTGAAGCATTGCTTAGCGTGCGGACGAAGGGTATTCACATGCCGTCCGGATGAAGTTAAAGGGTTCGAACGATTATCAGAAAACCATTTTCCCAAGTTTAAAGTATTCGGAAGAACATGCAGGTATTTCGATGGACCCTCTAGAAGAATGAAACCCTAACTCGACATAATGACCACGAGAACGCCCTTGAACCTTAGGGTTTACGGCAGTTCCGCGGTGCCATTAGTGAGGCTTGGGTTTGTCCTTCTACGGCTGGATCATCGATGCTGGGGTATGTACCGGATATTTTTAAACTGTACTTGAGTGTTGAGCTCTCGGGGAATTATGGGATTTTGATGGATTGATCGAAAAGTTTAATGTAGTCCGGATATCAGGTGAAGGGATCGACTACGTGGGAGACTCTAGATATGAGTGTTGTCGTTGGTAGCGCAGTCTGCATAGCTACGAAGGGACGAGTTTGAAGCAGCCGACATCAGAGGAAAGATGCGCGCATTGACGATAGTGTTTACGATTGTGATCTAGTGATTTGAGTTTCATATTTTCATTGATTGGATTTTTGTATTTTGAGGATTTTTGTTCTACGATTGGTATTTCATGTATGTACCTTCATTCTATTTGTATTTCATATATCAGTTGTATTGATGATGTTTAGTACACACCCAGTACACTTGATTTGGTTTTATATATTTTTTGAGATTTTTGATTTGATTTCGTGCATAGGGGTTACACATGATTTTGACATATGTTTCGACCTAGTTTTCATGCATTTTTGTAATGTGATTTTGATTTTGATATTCGATGTATGTTTTCGTGCACCATGTGCACCTGATTAGGATTCTTGCGCATACTTGGCGCACTTGATGCGATTTGGTGCACACCAGATGCACTAAATCGGGGTTTTGTGCAGATTAGATGCACCTGATAGTGAGTCGTGCACGCCGTTGCACTTGACAGATGTTTTTGGTGCACACCTGTTGCACTTAGTTTTGTTTTGTGGGTATTCATGGTATCTGTATTTGGTTTCGATTTCAGTGCGCACCGGACGCACATGACATTTTATTGATGTGATTGGGATTGATTTCAGTTTGAGCAGTATGTTTTCATAATTATTACTATCTGATTTAGTAACCAGGCGGGACGTGTATGTTAAATAAAAGATATATATATATATATATATCTAGTTTTTTTTTTTAAAAACGTCCGCTACTTATGCCGTGACACGTGCATTGCACGGCGATTTTCAAGAGAGGTTTTTGTATGCTTCTTTATTATGATGATTCGGCGATTTTACTAGGATGCGAACTATATATAAGTTATAGATTGATGTATATTATGATGGTTTTTATATTTAGTTTTGATATTTTATTCTCGCCATAACTCCGATGATTGCGTTATGCTTGACGGAGTTGATTTTAGTTATGTATTGATGATTTCGGAGCCCCGACGATTTGAATGTTTAGCTAAACGCTTTAGTATTTAGAGGGGGAGTTTTAATTTAAATTCGGGGACCGAATTTCCTAAAGGGGGGAAGATTGTAACGTTTTAAAAAAAATAATTAAATAAATAAAATTGTTTAAGTGAATTTTATGATTTTCGGTAAAGCAAAATGTATTTTTCGTAAAATCAAACCGCAATTGTTTTTCATTATAAATTCAAAAATACCTATTTAATTATGTAATTACTAGTAAATAGTGTTTATTTAGCCACTTATAAATTTTTAGTTTAATAAAATATTTTTCCTAAATTAATTATTTTAAATATTAACATAAGCTTTATTTTTACACTAAATTAGTGTAAATTACAAATTTAAATGGTTTTAATTTGTAAAAATGAACCATGGCATGTGAGAATTTAGTATGTATCATGCAAAAATTATTTGCAAATTTTTGCTATTTTCTAGAGTTTTCTTGAGTTGCTATAGTGAAGGAAAAAATAAATAATTAATTAAAAGCATGAAAAGACTTTAAATGATGATTCTTTCTTGAAACTTCCACACTTTTCTTCACTCTCTTTTCTCTTGCTCCCTCTCCCTCATACAAAGGCCGGCCACAACCTTCCATGGCTGCCCCCCCTCCATTTCCACCTCATTTTTGCACAAAAATCCATCAAATTACATCAAAAATTCAACAAAAAATGCACAAAATCCTAATCTCTTCATACCCTTTATTCTCTACCCTTTTTTATATGGATTTTGGAGATGGAAAGCATGCATTTTGGAGGCTCATTTCTAGTTTGGGTTTCATATTTTGGGAGGTATAATTTCTTTCTTTTGATTTATTGTTTTAGATGTTCATTTAAGCTTAATTAGATTTAATGAATTAGTTCTATGTTCAATTTTAAAAATTCAAGTTAGGGTTTCTAAATTCAAGTTATGATTTTTGTTAATTATTTAGGGTTATAATAGTTAGTTTAACACTTTTGGATTTGGAAAATCTTGCATGATTGTTGAATTGTAAATTTTTCATTGAAAATGGTTTAAATTAGGAAATTTTGCTAACTAGCTTTCTATAAAACCTAATTATTGGTGAAATAAATCTCAATTAATATTGGTAATACTAGATTTTGGTCTTAATAAGAGTATTAACTTGTTGGTGGAAAGAAAAACCTAGTTTGATTGCTAGTTTCTATGGATAATTGATAATTGTGATGAAAATTTGCTAATTTTGTAAACTAGATTTTAGAAATTTCTATATAAATGAGATTAAAAATATAATTATGGTTTTATTATATCACTATCATCATGAATTGTAGTTTAAGACATTAATTCATGCGAAATCATGTTTTGTGGTGGAATTGTGGTATTTTGCTTTAAAATGTTGAAAATTGTTAAAGGATGCAAACTAGAAATTTCAAATCAATGCAAAATTGTGTAATAAAAATATAGTAATGGTTTGTATAGTCTAGTAATGCTATTTAATGAGTTTTATGACCATTGGTTTCATTTAAATGTTAAGTTTTGATGAAAAACGGTAAACTGGCATTTTCGGGTTTTGCGAAATTGGACGGTTTGATAGATTTTCGGGTTTCGATGGATTTAATCATGTTTTATAGTATAAGTAATGTGTTTTAAAACTACAAGTTGTTTGATGATGTTATCTCGATCCATCGGAGTTTGTACGCCGATATCGAGCGGTATTTGGTTCTTTTGCGTGGACGGGACATAGGTTTTAACCTATGCTTGTTCCTTGTATCGTTTGACTTTTGTATGTGATTCGGTTTACGATGCTATTTATATGTTTGCGTTTAGGTACCCTTCAAGTGGACTGCGGGCGATGAAGAGGAGGATGGCGACACCATCGTCGGCAGACATGGACCAGGTGAGTAGATGCATATCTACGGGGGGAAGTCGGGTGGACGGCGTTTAGCACCCCCGCAACATAGAATAGGAATAGTACTTATTGACATTAGGAAACCAGATGTGACCCTAGATTCTTAATGAGTAGGACCCTAGCAATGATCCTAGGCTGGACTAGACTGATTTAGGAAAAGCATACCAGAGGATGAATACCTTGGAGGAGGTTCGTAGGTTTCAGATAGAAACACACACGCACACACTGAAACTCGACATGGTGTGTACGTATAAGTGTATATATATAGAGAACTAGGTATAGGTATATATATATATATATACAACACGTACATGGGATTCATTGATGTGATATGACATCTGAGATATGATGAAACAGTGTAACTGGGCTTGATGCCGTGAATCCTTGGCTATACAGTCGTATTAAGTGTTAGCGGATCATTAGGGAATGAGATAATGAACAGGTATATATAAATTATAATGGGTAGTGATGATATTGTGATACATAGGACTCTAAAATAGTACCCGGATTGTAACTTGTGATTGATCATGATTTGGGATATGTATGACTTGATTACGACATCATATATGTGTGACCTGATGTCGATATCATATAGATGTAACTTGATGACGATATGATATCAGTATGACTTAATCACAATTTGATACATATGACATGACATTTCTGAGGATAAACTAATTAAGCATTTTACGATGGCAATGATATATGTTTGATGTATGGGATTACAGTTTAGCACCTTGATCATGAGATGTTTTGATGATGACATTATACGAATGATGAGGCACTTAGGAGATACTTGACCCGTACCCCGATATTGGGATGCCGTACGATGGATTTTACCGTACGAGGCTTAGATATGATGATTGATCCGCACTCTTGATTCGAGGAAGCCGTACTATGTACGTGACGCTATTGAGGCGGGATCGCCGACTATTAGAGATATTGATTCAGACCTTAGGTAGCCTCTAGTTTCTTACTGACTAGTTTCTTAGGTTTAGTTCCTTAGGACATTAGATGGACACTAGTTTTGGTTCGACTCACATAGTGGTAGTTGTACTCGTATTTCGCAGAGGAGTGGCTAATGCACATCTGTATTTACATTCATACTGTAATCATCATGGTGCATGTTCTTACATATGTTGCTATAATCAGTATAAACCTTACCTGTTAGGACACCAGCACCATTACCGATGATGCGCATACTCCACGCACACTTATTTGCCGGCTCACACACATCATCATCGGTAATTGCTATGTCACGTACACTTTAGATCATATTATCTTTTATTGATAGAATCAGTTAACAACTAAACCGATATAATAATTGTGATTACTCGCTGATGTTAACATGAGACATGATATTTATTACTTAGACATTCATGCATTCATATTTTCATGTTATCACGCAGTATTATGGGCATATGCCGACACTTATCATATATTTACTCATGATTCTGAGATTTGGATTTCTGTGAGATTTCTGGATTTTTGGGGAAAACCGCAAAAATATATAAAAACTTCTCTCTCTCTCCTCCTCTCTTTTTAAACAAAGTTGCGGTTTTCTCATGATGTATGTGTCGTCCACCATGAGATTTTATGTTTTCTGTTGGATTTCGAGACCCGATTCGAGGAGTGGATGAACCGTCTCGGGTACATGGTGGGCCCGGTATGGTACCCCGGGGCAAGAAGATCGAGTTGTAGACGATGAGCCTGGCAGGGGAAGGCTACCTACCGGTGATGTCTGGCGCGGCGGATATCCGGAGGATACCGACCGTTGTCGTGAGATTTGATTATGGGCCGATACGGACTGACGGAGCCCGAGGTATTGAGACTATGAGACTTGAGATTTACATGTTTGTGTCGATGCTTGACACGGATTTTCATGGATTTCATTGTTGAGATTTCAGATTCTTATACACATTTTACTGTGATAACAGCCAAAGATTTCTTATACAGATATACCTGGATTTCAGGATTGCTTATTTTACATTCATGGTGCATGCATATCCATTCATATAACATAATACTATATGAGGCACTGACACGAGCATGGAGTATCTGCACTTACACGTAGTATTACCCTGCTATTACTAGAGGATTGAGATTTAGTAGTGTATTATTATGACCTAGGATAGCGTCGTGCATTCGATTTCTTTTTGTAGATGTCTTCTACTCACGAGTTGGCAACTCACCCCCGTTGTGCCAAATTTTATTACAGGTTCGATGTACAGGTTTCCCGGGCAGTTTGCTGGCACATCTTTTATTTCAGGGTGATTTGCACGGTAGGTTGGTTCACTTGTATCTGAACCACCATTGTATTTTATTCATTCATTTGTATCTAGTAAGCTCCATCAACCATACTTGTATTAATTGATAAGTTTATTGGACCGGTCTTTTATTTCGACCTTAGAGTCGCGCCTGTATTATTCTGATCTGGTGGTTTTGTTTTCTTTTGAGTTTGAGCCTCGCCTACTGGCGTTGTATATTATTGTGCTTGTTGTGGTTGTTTCCGCCTGTTGGCGTTGATGCTAGCACCCGTTTGGGGATGCTTTTTATTGTTTATTCATATTATACTTGTTGTACCCGTTTGGGGGCCAGTTTTTACAGAGGAGACTCTGCCGAAATTTTTGGTAAAATTTGCTGATGTTTTTTTTGTTTTTTTACTTGTTTTCTTTTCTTTTCTTCTTTTTCTTCTTTTATGGTTTAGATCTCTGGGCTTCGGCTTACTTAGGTCACGTGGCGCCTCTAGACGCTTCGTAATCTAAGTGCCGGTCACGTTCCGTACTTTCGGGTCGTGACACACTGACAGGCTCAGTAGGGTGTCAGGATGAGTTCGCTCATCGACGTCCCTTTTGGTCAATAGCTGGTGGACCGTCACGTATTGGCTTATACCTCTGACGTGCTAGTGGTTAAATCCACAGCCATAGTATTGACGAGTCTTTAGAGTCCACCACACATTCAGTTACTCAAGTTTTCGGGCGAAACGCTGTAGAGGCCGTATGGAGATATGGCAGGGTCCGATCGGATAGGTGCGGTATTACACGGATCAGGATCAGACGGTTAGTACTAGAGGCCGTATGGATTTATGGCAGGGTTCGATCAGATACGTGCGGTATTGCACGGATCAGGATCGGACGGATATTACTAGCCGGCTTTGGTTTAAGCCGGATCCTAGTATAGTAAAGTATAGATTTTGTCTCATTGCATTTGTATCCGGTCGGAATACAGATGCGGGTGTGTATGCACAGTATCGGGGTTTTCCTGTAATTTATTACGGGACCAGTTTTCTGGAGTTCCCTGTTTGCATTCCGTTCCGGCCGGTTTTCCTTTGTTTTTTCCCGGCCGGACTTTTCCGATGGAGGGGATTATTTGCAAGTTTGCAAATAACCATTTGTGGAGGGGTTCTTTATTTTTGTGGCATTATGATAAGTTAAGCATCTTTGCTTTTTCATGATGGTTTTAGCATTAATGAGATTTGAAATTGATTTGAGATAGTTATCATTACCTTTTGATGTGAAGCTTACTTTTGATGTGGTCACCCCTTTGCATCTCCTACACTTACCTCCCTTCTTGTGTTGCTTTTTCCCTCTCCCATTCCATTAAGGGGCCGGCCACATGATGAGGAAGGAGGAGGGGGTTTTCATTTTGAGTGTGGCATTTTTCTTGATCTCATTTTCATGCTAGGAAAAATGCAAGCACCATTTTTCCTTATCATGATTCCTCCATCATCTTCAAAGGCAACAAAACCCCAAAAGAGACATAGACTCTACATTATTCTACAGCAAATCGTGGGCACGTAGACTTGCCAGCTTCGTGCCCGAGTTTCCTCGGTATAGAGGCGGGAGCCCGTAAAAGATGCAGACGATGTGGTGCCCTTCTGGCAAGGAGGTGACGAACGGAGTTTCCACGGGAGATCGGGACGACGACGAGAAGACCGGAGGACTCGGATCACTCGGTATATCTCTTCCCCATCTTGTAGTTAGCTAGGACTAGTTTAATGGCCCGATCCGGGTTTTAGTGTGCGGTGGTGCCGGTTTGCTAGTTTGCAAAATTAAAGTTTATCACCACTTCCGCATTTGGCCTCGGGATTGACAGTTGGGCCGCCGCCGTGCACTTACACTTTGTTTGTGGGAGGATCTTCCTATTCTAAGTCTAAGGCGAAAGCCAAGGGAAAGAAGAAGAAAGTGTTAGTGTATATGCCCTAGAGGCCATTACTGTATCATACAAGTTTGTATATTACTTAATGGAAGCTTGGGATATTCACCTTGTATATACAATCTTGCTCAAAATAGTAGTATGCTACTTGGTTTGTTTCTACTTCAATGTGTACATGTGTTTATTTTTGTATATCGCCTATACACATTAGTGGAGCCCTTAGGATCTTTGCTTGATTACCAGCGATGTGATGGCCGTCACACTAGTGGGGCTGGGTAATCTATAAGCACATCCTTATGCAGGTCCCTGGTCGCAGGACTATCGAGACAGGGCATCGATACTCCGGAGTAGAACAGCGCATGCGCTTCTCATCCCAGTGTGGGAGACGGTCTGTCCCACAGCCGTCAGTACGTCGTACTTGAGATAGTATGCGGGTGCTCGTTAGGTTACGGGTACACTGGACAGGACTCGTCGGGAACTGACTAGTTGGTATTATGCCTATCGTCAGTTATCAGTTCCCAGGTGACATGAGTACAGCTTAGTCCGCTGACTTGACACTGTCACTTCGCTTCGAGTGTGTTCCCACTGTACTTTGATCACTACCCTACCACGGCTCAAAGGAGGCGTGCAGACAGGTAGCAATTGGGTACAGTCCCGAAGCACTTGGAGGCAGTGACGGTTAGACAGGATTCGTCTCTCCCGGTATTGGGGGTTGACATCGCGCTGTGTCTAGGAGAGCCATTACACGAGTAGTCCCTGGCCAGGGCAAACGAGATATACTGGTAGGTTTCCAGTGTTATCTCAGGGTGTTTTGGGCTTCGCTCCGGCACGACTTGTACCGCTATTGGGGGACTGACGTTTACCGCCCCCTAGGCCCGCCATGCGATGTATCAGACGAACAGACCGGACTGTACGGAGAATGTCACACTCAGGCTCAGTAGGAGTTCAGATGGGTTTCGCCTCGTCGGTCTTCTTGTCGGCACTACCTGGGGACCGTTACGCACAGCTAGTGCCGCTTGCGGTCTGTGGTTAAACCCACTGCCAGCGTAGTGTCGAGTCTTTAGAGTCCCACACAGAAAGCTTTTCGCCTTTAGGCAAAAGAGTAGAGGTCGCATGGTATTGCGACAGGTCGCATGGTTTTGCGATAGGGTTCGGTCACATCCGTGCACTTGTGCACGTACAGTGTCCGGACAGTTTGCACTAGCGGGCTTTGGTTTAAGCCAGATCCCAGTGTACTTTTTGGGATTGGATTTATCCAGTGTGCATTCGTGTTCCTCGGAACGCGGATGTGGGTGTGTATGCATAGTTGACAGGGAGGCAGAGGCAGCGGATTCTCATTAGGGTTATTGACAGTTGACCGTTGACTATTTGACTTTTTGCTCAACCCTAATGAGAATATGATATGTGATTAACTATTATATTAATTAAGTATTATGGTGACATGGTTGTTGACTTTGTTGACTTGTTGACTTTTGTTGACTTGTTGACTTTGTTGACCGGTTGACTAGGCTTGACTAGTTGACCATCATAATAACCATAGCCATCATTTCATGGCAAAGACTTTTGTTTGCATGCTCATTTATGTAAAATGAGTGCATGAAATGATATGGTTATGGTTGCTTTAACCATCACATAAGACTTTTTTAGTATGATGAGTTATCATGACTTTGGATTATGAGAGGGTGAGAGACAAAAGAGTTGCTCATTCTTTCTTGCTCATTCTCTCTCTTGTTCTTGAGCTCTCTTGTTTTTGTTCTCACCCTCAACCTCTTGCTCCCTCTCTTGACTCTATGGTTCTCTTGTCTCATGAGTTGAGAATCAAGAACCATAGATAAAATCCCATTCAAATTCTTCTCTACTCACTCTAGTTCACAAGGTTTAGCAAACCGAGTGAACTAGTTTCTTCAAAGAACGAAGAAGGAGCCAATGGTTGGAGCTTTCAGGTGGATCTATCTTCGGCGTACGGAGACGACGTGAAGAAGCCAATCCGGACCACCATCGGATTTTGAAGACGAAGGAGTTCAAGACAAGCAAGGTATAACCCCCTAACCGAGTAGCTAGAAACTCGTAGTTAGGTTGCTAGATAGATGTTTAACCAAGATCCGGGTTTTAGGTCCATGTTACCACCTCCGTAAAAATCGTTTTTTACCAAATTCCGCATTCCCGAAAGTACCGAGAGAGGTAGCATGGACTTACAGAAAGCCCCCGGCAAACCAAGGGGCGGTGTTAGTAAAGTGGATATGAAGGGAAAAGTAAAGGAAACAAAGATAGCGGGGCAGCTTGTGGGTAAGGAAGAATACTTCTATTGTCATAAGAAGGGACACTGGAAGAAAGATTGCAGGGCTTGGAAGGCCAGAAACAAGGATCCGAAGCAAGTTGCGGCTTCGGCTTCCGGTGTGTATGTTATTGAAAACTGTCTTTCAATAAACTCTATTTCCTTGGTATTGGATACCGGATCAGGATCTCATATCTGTAATTCTTTCAGGCACTAAGAAAGCGTAGGGTTTTGAAAGCAGGTGATATGACCCTCAGAGTTGCAAACGGAGCTGGCATGGATGCTGAGTCCGTGGGGGACTATCACCTGGGCTTGTCAGATGGACACGTTTTGGTTTTGCGTAATCGCTATTTTGTACCCAATGCAACTTGTAATATTATTTCTGTATCTTTATTATTTAAAGAAGGTTATGAATTTGCATATGTAAGTAATGTTGTGAACATTCACCTAAATCAAGTTTGGATTGGATCAGATACATTAAGTAATGGAATATAGGTATTAAACCAACCACAGATTTTCAATGTCCAGAATACACACAAAAGGAAGTCTCCGGAAATTAATCAGGCTTTCTTATGGCATTATAGACCGGGTCACATCAATGAGAGAAGATTGACTAAGTTACATACAGAAGGATATTTGGATCCATTCCAATATCAATCATATGCAACTTGTCAATCCTGTCTCAAAGGAAAGATGACAAAGACTCCATTCACTGGACACGGAGTAAGAGCGAGCGAGCTCTTGGGACTCGTACACAGCGATGTGTGCGGTCCAATGTCTACACATGCGCGAAGCAGTTTTTCTTACTTCATTACCTTTACGGATGATTTTTCAAGGTTCGAACATGTCTTCTTAATGAAACATAAATCCGAAGCCTTTGGAAAATTCCAGGAATATAAGAATGAAGTAGAAAAACAAACCGGCAAAAGTATCAAGATACTGAGATCTGATCGAGGTGGTGAATACTTGAGTGCCGAGTTCCTGGATTACCTAAAAGAGAATGGTATTCTCTCTTAGCTTACTCCTCCATACACTCCGCAACATAACGGTATATCGAAGAGACGGAACAGAACCCTATTGGGTATGGTACGTTCCATAATGAGTAACGCTGAGTTACCGCGATCATTCTGGGGATATACGCTAGAATCAGCTGCATACCTTTTGAACCGAGTTCCAACTAAGACTGTGCCTACCATACCATATGAAATGTGGAGTGGGAAGAAAACCTATTCTCAGTATCTGAAGATCTGGGGATGTCCAGCTTTTGTCAAAAAGCATCATGCGGACAAACTCGAGGCACGCTCAGTACTGTGCAAGTTTGTGGGATACCCAAAAAACTCCAGGGGGTATCTTTTCTATTACGCAGAGGAACAAAAGGTCTTTGTTTTTCGTAATGCCCACTTTCTGGAACACCAGTTCTTAGAAAAAGAAATAAGTGGGAGCGCAATAGAACTGGAAGAAATTCCAGAACCACAGACTATTACTGAAAGCTTAGTAGAACCAGAGGGTTCGAAAGAACATGACATTCATACGCCGCTCCGCAGGAGTAGTAGGCAGTCTCATCCGCCCAAGAGATACTACGGTTTTCTCATAGACAGGGACAGAGAGGATTGCATCATTGATAGTGATGAGCCTACTAGCTTCCAGCAGGCCATTCAGAGCGTCGACTCGGTAAAATGGCTGGATGAAATGCGGAACGAGATGGAGTCCATGTACACCAACAAAGTATGGACTTTGGACATTGCTTCAGATGGGGTAAAACCCGTAGGATGCAAGTGGATCTTCAAGAAGAAAATTGGTGTAGATGGACAGGTTGAGACCTATAAGGCTAGACTTGTTCCAAAGGGATGTTGTCAAAGGCCTGGTTTGGACTATAACGAGACCTTTTCTCCAGTGGCTATGCTGAAATCCATTCGGATCCTTCTTGCCATCGCTGCCTTCCACGATTATGAGATTTGGCAGATGGATGTAAAGACCGCTTTTCTGAATGGAAATTTAGAGGAGTGTGTCTATATGGACCAGCCAGAGGGTTTCATTAAGAGTGGGAGCAGCGGAAAGGTGTGCAAGTTGCTTAAGTCCATCTATGGACTAAAGCAGGCATCGCGGAGTTGGAACATCTGCTTTGATGAGACAGTCAAAGAATTTGGCTTTATCAAAAATCCAGATGAACCATTCATCTATAGTAGATTTGTAGCAAGAACTGTCGTATTCCTCGTATTATACGTGGATGACATTCTTTTGATAGGTAATGACATTCCTATGCTACAATCTATCAAGGGGTTCTTGTCACACAGGTTCTCCATGAAAGACCTGGGTGATGCCACTTACATTCTAGGGATCCGGATCCATCGTATAGATCCAAGAGAATGTTAGGACTTTCGCAGTCCAGGTACATCAATACCATACTGAAAAGATTCAGTATGGAAGATTCCAAGCGCGGTAATCTACCGGCTCGTCACGGGATCACCCTCACCAAAGAGATGTCTCCCAAGACTGATTTAGAAAGGGATCGCATGTCTATTATACCCTACGCTTCTGCGGTAGGCTCTATAATGTATGCGATGTTGTGTACCAGACCGGATGTAGCTTATGCATTGAGTGTGGTAAGCCGGTATCAGTCAAACCCTGGGGAGAAACACTGGATAGCGGTAAAGAACTTTTTCAAGTACCTGAGAAGGACTAAGGAGATGTTCTTAGTGTATGGAGGAAAAGACCTCCAGATCGAGGCATTTGCTGACTCCAGCTTCCAAAGTGACAAGGATGATTCCAAGTCCATGTCGGGTTTTGTCTTAACCCTCAATGGAGGGGCGGTGTGTTGGAAGAGTTCCAAACAGGAAACCGTTGCTGACTCGACGATGGAAGCGGAATACATCACTGCTACTGATGCCGCAAAAGAAGCCGTCTAGATAAGGAAGTTCTTGAAAGAACTTCAGGTGGTTCCGTCCATTGTTGATCCGATACCTCTGTATTGCGACAACAACGGGGCTATAGCTTTAGCGAAGAAACCCAGGTCCCATCAGAAATCCAGACACATCTTGAGGCGGTATCACCTGATCAGGGAGATCGTGGATCGCCAGGAGATCGAGGTTCGGAGGGTTGCTTCAGAAGATAACACTGCAGATCCATTCACCAAGGCCTTGCCCCAGACTCAGTTCGAGCTGTTGATAGAGATGATAGGACTTCGATACGCCAGTACATGGCCTTAGTGCAAGTGGCAGATTGTTAGTGTATATGCCCTAGAGGCCATTACTGTATCATACTAGTTTGTATATTACTTAATGGAAGCTTGGGATATTCACAGTTGTATAGACAATCTTGCTCAAAATGGTAGTATGCTACTTGGTTGTTTCTGCTTTAATGTGTACATATGTTTATTTTAGTATATCGCCTATAGACATTAGTGGAGCCCTTAGGATCTTTGCTTGATTACCAGCGTTGTGATGGCAGTCACACTCGTGGGGGCTGGGTAATCCACAAGCACATCCTTATACAGGTCCCTAGTCGTAGGACTATCGAGACAGGGCATCGATACTCCGGAGTAGACTAGCGTATGTGCTTCTCATCCCAGCAGGGAAGACGGTCTGTCCCACAGCCGTCAGTACATCGTACTTGAGATAGTATGCGGGTGCTCCTTAGGTTACGAGTACACTGGACAGGACTCGTCGGGAACTGATTGTTTGGTACTATACCTATCGTCAGTTATCAGTTCCCAGGTGACATGAGTACAGCTTAGTCCGCTGACTTTACATTGTTACTTCGCCTCGAGTGTGTTCCCACTGTACTTTGATTACTACCCTACCACGGCTCAAAGGAGGCGTGCAGACAGGTAGCAATTGGGTACAGTCCCGAAGCACTTGGAGGCAGTGACGGTTAGACAGGATTCGTCTCTCCCGGTATTGGGAGTTGATATCGCGCTGTGTCTAGGAGAGCCATTACACAAGTAGTCCCTGGCCAGGGCAAGCGAGATATACTGGTAGGTTTCCAGTGTTATCTCAGGGTGTTCTGGGCTACACTCCAACACGACTTGTACCTCTATTAGGTGACTGACGTTTACCGCCCCTAGGCCCGCCATGCAATATTCTCGAACGAACAGACCGGACTGTACGGAGATTGTCACATTCAGGCTCAGTAGGAGTTCAGATGGGTTTCACCTCGTCCGTCTTCTTATCGGCATCTACCTGGAGGCCGTTACGCACAGCTAGTGCCGCTTGCGGTCTGTGGTTAAATCCACTGCCAGCGTAGTGTCGAGTCCTTAGAGTCCCACACAGAGAGCTATTCGCCTTTAGGCAAAAGAGTAGAGGTCGCATGGTTTTGCGACAGGGTTCGGTTACATCCGCGCACTTGTGCACGTTTAGTGATCGGGCAGTTATTACTAGCGGGCTTTGGTTTAAGCCAGATCCTAGTATACGTTTTGAGATTGGTTTTATCTTGTTTGTATTCGTGTTCCCCGGAATGCGGATGCGGTTGTGTATGCACAGTTGACAGAGATAGAGGCAGAGGATTCTCATTAGGGTTGTTGACTGTTGACTTTTGCTAAACCCTAATGAGAATTTGAATTATGATTAACAATAATATTAATTAAGTATTATAGTGACATGGTTAGGGTTGAAGGGTTGACCTTGTTGACTTGTTGATTTTTGTTGACCGGTTGACTAGGTTGGACTTGTTGACCACCATCATGACAATGGCTATCATTTGTTTGCATTGACTTGTGCTTGCTTGATGGTTCACAAATTGCATTTAATGCAAGAAATGATATTATCATTTGTCATGATAACAACCATCACATTATACTAAATTATTATTACTTGTTATCATGATTTTGGATTATGAGAGCTTGGATGGCAAAAGACTTGCCCACTTTTTCATTTCCTTTCTCTCTCTTGCTCAAGCTCTCCCACTTCCTCTTGCTCTCTCTTGCTCAAGGCAACTCTCTCTCATGAGTTGAGAACCATTGCCTTATAGATAAAAACACCAAAACACTCCTCTACTCATTCTAGTTCACAAGGCCTAGCAAGCCAAGTGTTCTAGTTTCTTCAAGTTCGAAGTAGAAGCCAAAAGGTAGAAGCTTTCGGGTGGATCCATCTTCGGCGCGAGGAGACGACGAGGTGAGGCCGATCCGTACACCGGAAAGAGTTGAAGACGAAGGAGTTCAAGAAAGGTATAACCCCCTAACCGAGTAGGTAAAACTCCGAGTTAGGTTGTTAGGTAGTTGTTTAACAAAGATCCGTATTTTGAGTCTATGTTACCACCCTAAGAAAAATCGTTTTTCACCATTTCCGCAACCCCAAAGAACCAGGGATGGGTAGCATGGACTTACAGAAAACCAAAGGACACGGATCAACTCGGTATAACCATCTAATTCCTAGTTTTATATATTGCTAGTATAGGGTTTAGGGTAGATCCGGGCATCGGGTCGTGGTAGCGCCAGCTTAGAAAAATTTCGTTCCGCAGTTGGTCACGCTTTGATGGCCGGGGCGCTTCCGTAACCTAACATGGTATGAAAGCCCCCCCGTAAACCCCTTACTAGCAGTTTAAATAATGTTTTAAAGTATCAAAGCCGAAACAACTCCGAAATGATGCCATGTAGATTCCAGTCTATATCGTTTTTTCAGAGTCTTCAATTTTTTTTAAACAACTGTAGAAGACTAGTTGAGTGACCACTAGAACACACCATAAATACGAGCCCAAACCGCCGGATTTGACCCGGCGATATTTCTTAAAAAACGGGTGAGGCCGGTCTAAATTTGGATTTTGGAGTTTAAATTTTTTATGTTTTCTACTCTCTGGAATATTGATGCAGTGGTATTGTTTGTTTTTCCCATTTTAGATATTATGTTATCTTGTCTTCAGGGGAAATTCGGGGTGTTTCGAAGTCAATAATTTAACACTGTTTAAATTTTTATAGTATATGCATTACTATCTACGACCGTGAATGTAATTAGAGAGGTACAACTCGTATAATTGCTATATGTTCTTTTAGACGGGTTTGCAAATGTGACATTCACGTTGATGTTCTGTGTTGTGTTGTGATTGTGGTTGGAGCGTCATGGTGGATAGCTTGGGTGCAATGATAGTACAGTTTAGTTTCATTTGTACACTTGATATTGTGGGGCGAGCGTCCGACATGTGGACTGCCGTCACTACCAGTTTGTATATTATTTTTTTATGGCACGACCGGGTTAAGGTCGATGTCACCCTTGTATATTATTTTCTTTTTTGTAGTAGGATTACCCCGCGGTGGAGTGCACGAATAGCCGGGTTCTAGAGGGCAACGGGTCCGCATCTCATGGCGTTGGGACGGAAGGGACCTTACTCTAGAATTGGGGGGTTATTCGTCATACTTGTAGGGGGTATAGGTTGACCCACGGAGGGGTTCTCAAGTTACCGGATTCCATGAATTGCTGGGTGGGCCATTCACGTTGTTGATTGGGGTTTGCTCACTTCTAGGATTGGCGGGTAACATTCTGCACTCGTAGGGGTCTAGGTTTTCATTGCACAGGATATCCACACGACAGGGAATGTCGGGTCTCATTTGTAGCTCAAGTGAAACCCGGGGCTCCAGGATTATCCACCACTCTGTGTTTCTTCGCTGAGATTCTGTTATATTGCTTTATATCATGCCTAGGACGAATGTTATATATATATTTATATATACTAGTAGATGTTGTATATATTTTGCACCCGCGCTAGTCCAGTCACCGCTCTGTTGTTAGTTAAGTAACCTAACGGGTGATGACGGGACCCAGGGGCGAATGCGGATGGCATATACGTACATAATATTTTCGTTATTTTCTGGTGTAATTAATTGCTGGGACTGCGTTGATATTGATCAATGCAAGGATAAAGAAAACCTATATATTATATTGTCGGAACAAAGTTTTTAGAAACTGACATTACAGATGTTCTCTTCTGCATTGCACTGTGGTATTCGATTGAGAATGTCCTGCACCTCATTCGACAAGGCAAGGGCCGAGATCCCTTCATCGGGAGTGACCCCTTGGGAAGATGTTTGCGTCAACGTAATAACTTTACTATATTCTATTCTTTCGCTTTGCATCATGGTATTCAGTTTTGAATATCCTGCACCTCATTCGATGAGGAAAGAGCCGAGATCCCTTCACCGGGAGTGACCTCTTTAGAAAAATTTTTCGCCGCTATATATTTGTAAAACCACTTGGATTCCTTCAACGATATCAAGTTCATTACATTAAAGGCTTTTCGCTAAAAACCAGCCATAACCCTCCGTCGTTTCAGACGAGTATTGCTTAGTATTCGTGCTACGTATGTTAACCTAGTCAAGGCGCAGTGCTCGGTAGCTCTGTAGTACTTTTCTGCTGCATCGATATGCGATTGGTTAGGACAGTCGTATAGTCATGTTGACCTAGTCAAAGGCTCATACGGGTGGGTCTAATTACTGCAGGATAATGACGGGTTGAACTTGACTTGCGACTTATGATATGTTGACCTAGTCAAGGTCATAAGCCGCTTGGAGTAAAAACCATATCGGGAGTTTCAAACTTACAGGAAATTGCCAGGCATGTGCATACCTTCTGTAGTATGATAACTTGAGTGGATTCCATCAAGTTATCGTGCCATGATAGTTTGATCCCGATTCCCACTGATGAGTAGGATTACTCCTCGGGTGATTTTGTATGATCCCGACTAGTTCTCCTTTTGGGTTTGGAGGAGAATTCGAGAAAATAGTGCGAGCCATCCTGATTAGATAAAATGATTAACCATTCCGATCTAGGTTAGAGTGCATGCTGGGCGTTTCTTTTCTCTCTCTCTTTGGCTGTGACCATGACCTGACCCTTAACTAAAACTCATGAACCAATTTAACCAAACCTTCTTAAAACACTTTGGATTTTGGAATGTCACGGTGTCGCATATATTATTGCCACATCTATATCACCTTTGCATTTCTCCAAAACACCCCGTGTCACTACGAACATTCACTCCTATTGGATATATCCATCATATAGTTACATACGAACTTGAAGCAACTTGTTCCAGATTCGAGGATGGATTCTGGTTCTGGAGAGATTGAATAGGATTATTCGGTTGTCTTTTCCCTTTACCTTCTCTCAGGTTGTGAGGGCTCCTAGGATTAGGAGAGGGTACACTTATTAAGCTTATTGGATAGTCTTCCTCCAGACAATAGGAAGGTACCGAATGGTGCGGAAGGAAGAAAACCAATTAGCCTAAAAGTGGTGTACATAAGGTAATAAGTAAAGGCATATAAAGCGATTAGAATAGCGGCAAAGAAAATTGCGACTGCTATCATTCTTGACAAAACCGTGTATACCCCTACCACTCCCACATCCACTTTGGATTTCTCCAGAACACTTCATATCACTACGAACGTCCATAATGGTTGGACATGCCATCGTATAGTTACATACGAACTCGAAGTAATTAGTTCAAGATTCGAGGATGATTCCGGTTCAGGAGAAATAGAATAGGATTATTCAGATGTCTTTTCCCATTACCTTCTCTCAGGTTGCGAGGTCTCCTGGCATAAGGAGTGTACACCTATTACGCTTATTGGATAGTCTTCTTACAAATCTTAGGCTGGTGCCGAAGGGTAGGGAAGGAAAAAAACCAATTAGCCTAAAGAAGGACAAAAGGTAATAAGTAAAGACATAATAAAGGGATTGCAGTGAGGGCAGGTACGTATATGGTAACTGTGATGAATCTGGATAGTGGAAGAGGCGTTACTAGGAATACCAGATTACCCCTTTAAAATGTTTTCATGTTTCTGTTTCAGTTTCAGTCTACGATGTCAATTAAAAACTGTTTTCCCAATTGGAATCTAACTTCAGGGTATGTATTTACCAGTTCAATTTCTCACATCTGTATGTTATTAAATATGGTGAGTGGGAGTAAGATATTAGGAATTGGATGATTAGATCCTTATTATATCGGAATTCGTTGTAATTGGTGATATTTGAGGAGATCACCTGGGTTTTGCCGGATGACAAATATTTGGTTTTGAATATCCATTGTTATGCACCAATTTCAAAATGATATATCTGTACGTTTATTTTATAAAGTGAGATATAACTTTTTGAAATTATGTCTATGATAACATGTAATGTTTTAGAAATCGATTAGGTGAATTTTCCGTTACTTGGTAAATAATTTGTGTTTTCCGTAAAAAAATCGAAACATAATCATTTTTCAATATAGAAGTAAATGCACCTAGTTTAACTAGGAAATTGCTAGTATGTGGTATTTATTTAGTCACATATAATTATTAGTTCACTTGAATATGTTTCCCTAATTAAAATATTATTATAAGCTTTTATTTATACACTTAATTAGTGGTAATTACAAATTTGAATGGGTTAAATATACAAATGTGAACCATGTCAATTTAGATACAAGTATGTAATGTGTTCATCTCTTCTCAAATTGTTTCCATGTTCTCGAGTTTTCTAGGGTTAAAGAAAATTAGAAAAGAAAATGAATTGGTGAATATATTGATTTGAGGTGCATTAATTAAGCTTTAATGAATATCTTAATCTAGAATTGTCCACACTCACACAAAACTCTCCCTCTCTCCTCCTTGGCCAAGCCCATTAGTGGCAGCCCTAAATTTTCCTCACCTCCATTTTCAACTCAAAAAGCTTCCAAAATCGACATTTAATCTCAAAAATTCCAAATTAAATCCCTACGCATTACTCATTAGACTAATCTAGCTTGGATCAAGAAGCAAGTTAACATTTTGGAGGCCATTTTGGGAGTCAAAATTTGGATGTTTGATACCAAGTTGTGAGGTATAAAATCCTAACCCTAAACTTTAATTGTTAGTTAATTACTTTAATTTAGCTTATTGGGTGTTTAAATGTGGTGTTAATTAGCAAGTTTAGAAATTCATGAGAGGGTTTTGAAATTAAGATAGGGTTTTGATTAATTGGTATGGTTATATGTGTAGTTTAACATGTTTACACATGAAAAGTCTAAGCTAGCTGTTAGTTTGCAAATTATTACTTTGAAATTATCTAAATGGTATAATTATGCAAACTAGGTTTTTAGAATTTATAAAGATAAGTAAGCTTAAAATATAGTTAAGAGTTGTGAAGCCTAATTATGATGTTAGATGAATATGGTAGCCACTATATCGCTAATCCACGAGGTTTTTCACCAAAACTCCTTTGGGTTGATTACTAGGTTTTCGGTATAATTAGATGTTGGTTTTATTTGGCGTTGTGAATATATATATATATATATATATATATATATATATTATCTTCTTCTATGATATATATTGTGTTATGAATGTGCGATTGGTACGATTGGGTTTTAGGCTTGGTTGTTTTCACAATATAGCGATCCTAGTTATGGTTTTGGCTATGTTTTCCGTTATTGGGATTCTTGGTTTTGAGATTTGATATTGTATTTGGTCGTTGGATATTTGTACGTCAACGACGAGGTTTGTTTGGTTGTTTTTGCAAGCGTAGGCTATAGGTTCTAACCTATGAGCGCACCGTGTGCCGTATTGGTTTTCCGGATTTGGTTTTCATAACGTGGCGATTTGTGTTGATTTGTAGGTACCTTCGCATGGATTCTGAGACGACGAAGCACATCGACTATGGCTGAACAAGGAGTTCCACATGTGAGAAGATTTATATCTACGGGGGAAGTCGAGTGGATGGCATATAGCTCCCCCGCAAATTATTAATGGAAACCGATATATAGAATACAGTCGGAGAAACCTATATTAGAAAACTACAGATATGGTTAAAAAAGGATAGTTAGAGATGATATGAATGATTGAATATACATATCGAGATATGAGATGAAAGCTATAGGGTTATGACTCTTTGACATGATATGATAAAAAGGATGTCTCGAATTGATATATAAAGATATGAAAAGCAAATGTGAAGTACG
This sequence comes from Agapanthus africanus, assembly GCA_030015575.1. Taxonomy (NCBI): domain Eukaryota; kingdom Viridiplantae; phylum Streptophyta; class Magnoliopsida; order Asparagales; family Amaryllidaceae; genus Agapanthus; species Agapanthus africanus. The sequence continues at coordinate 659,527,888 of CM057341.1, forward strand.
ACATATTGATATGTAGTTGCAAGAGAAAAGGTATGAGAATTGTACTAGCGTGATGTGAGATCGATAAATACAATATAAGATCTAAAAGATAGTTGCATATGTAAGATAATTTGACGTGAGATATTAATGTGATGAAAAGAGTATACGATGAGATATGAAATGAGATGTATAATGATATGACATGAGATTAATGAGTATGATAAGATTGTGATGGATATGTTATGAGATTGGTAAAACGAGATATTTATATATAATTATGATATTGATGAGTAATATGTCGTGCGTGACATAGATCCGTACACTCATTGTTGTATAGGTTGATAGAATCCCAAATTGTTTAATGCCGCCGTACGATGGATTACCGTACGTGATGAGTTTTACCTGATGATTGATCCATACCCATTATTAGAAGATGCCGTACGATGGATTGTACCGTACGTGATGTTGTGAGGCTGGATGCCGATTGACAGATTCACCGACACGGATAGGCTATAGATATTTAATCCCTGTCTACACCGCTTAGTTTAGCCTTTACGTAGATGTTGGATTAGACACGCGTACTTATTAGCATTGCGCTTACGATTGACGTGCTGCTATGTTCATGATATTCTCATTTCATTATATATATAATTATGCTATTACACCTACACCATTACCGATGATGCGTATGTTACACTTATATAGATTTGCCGGCTCACACACCTTCTTCATCGATAATTGCTATGTTACTTACACAGTAGAGTTGCTACATCATGCCATGATATATTGCTATGGTCCCATCATTATGCTATGTTGCATGATGTACTTGCTATGCTCACATCATTATGCTATGTTGCATGACATACCTTGCTATAGCTATACATACACCTATGTGGTATTATATTATTAGTGACATTTAGACATTGATTCTTGTGCTATGGCGCACATGAAATGCATCATGCTTACATACTTACATGTATATACACACATCTTGCTAGAGCTACATGTACGCCTTTATATGATGTTGCATTTGATTTTGGAGGAATTGGGAACCACATGATATATTTAAAAACTGGATTCATTTAAAAGAGCGGTTTTCCCTTAATATGCTTTTATTACTGCTTGATGTTGCATATATCATATTTCATGGATTTACGCATTGACATACGGATTTCATGCGATTTTTGGATTTGAGAACCATGGGGATATTTCAAGAAAGTATGCATTGTTTTGAAAACTTGGTTTCTCTTGATATGATATTTCGGTGCGTCCACCATGACTTTTCTCGGTTCTGAGACTTGTGTTAGAAACCCAATTCGAGATGGGGTAGGCACCGTCTGTGGGTACATGGTGGACCCGGTAAGGTACCCGGGGCAAGAAATGATTTTCGTGGAGTATTCGATGACCGTGGTGGAGGGAACACTACATACCGGTAATAGTATTTAGACTCGGCGGTTATCATGAGGATACCGACCGGAGTCGTGAGATGGATCTGAGGGCCGACCAGAGTATGCGGCACCTGAGGGCCGATCTGAGGATGCGGTGCCTGAGATATGAGTATTTACGTGTTGATACTGGACACGGGTTTCATGATGTTTCGATTGTCGGTGTTGGACACTCAGGTTCCATGATTTGATGTGTCATTGATGGACACATGTTCTTTGATATCCTCATATATTCACATGCATATAGGCATTGATTATATTGTTGGATGATATCCACATGCATACAGGCATTGATTATATTATTGGATGATATCTACATGCTTACAAGCATTGATTATATTGTTTGATGATATCTACATGCATACAGGCATTTGATTATATTGTTGGATGATATCTACATGCATACATGCATTGTTGTTGGCATATATGTAGACACGGTCACCATAGATATCATAGTATAGCTTTTATGATATAGTTGACCTAGGAAATCGTTGTTTTATTCGAATTCTACCTGCTGATGTTTTCTACTCACGAGTTGGCAACTCACCCCCGTTGTGCCACAGTTCTTGCAGGTTAACCGCACGACTCAGTAGCGGCACCGCTGGCACACAGCTTGCTTTCAGGTGATTTGCTTTGTTAGGTCGTACACATTGGCTCGTGCCACTATTGTATTATTATTCTTATTTTATCTAGTCAACTCCATCAATCAGAAAACTAGTATTTGTATATATAGTAAGACTTAGCAAGACTTGTAGTTGCGAGACTTAGAGCAATGGGCTATATGTTTGCTTGGTGGGTTTGATGTCTTGCTGTTAATTTTCCTTTGTGTTGATCTTCGCCGTTGGGCGTCGTATACATATATATGCTTGTGGTGGTTGTTTCCGCCATTGGGCGTGATTTGCTCCCGTTTCGGGATGCTTTATTTATATTCTATGTTTGTACCCATTTTGTGGCTAGTTTTTACAAATGATGTGCTGCCGGAATTTTTAAGAAAATAAAATTAAGCTTAAGGATTTTTACTTAAGCTTTCTAAATGTTTTAGCAATGTTTACATTACTTACTTCTTTGAAAGGTTTAGATTTTTGGGCTTCGGCTTACTTAATTTACGTTATGCCTCTAGACGTTGCTTGATTTAAGTGTCGGTCATGAGCTAATATTTTCGGGTCCTGACAAAGTTGATATCAGAGCGCTAGGTTTAACCTTGGTTCAAGTTTAGACTTGACTATGTGGAGTCTGGGTCATAATTTATTTTGGAACCTAGGCTTGACCTTACGGAACTTAGACTTGAACAGGGGGTATTAGACCCGAACTTTCGTTTCATAAGTTGACCTTGATTGATGGAGTAGGTATCCTGAGTAGAGTGACGTTCGGTACGTATATTCCACGGCATATTTATGTTACGATACTTCTACTTAAGAAATCTCAGGATGTACATATCTTGAGATCTGTGATTCCCTTCGTTCCTTTGATCATACATCCATTTGAGATCCTTGATTCTATTCGATTCCATTATCATACTCTCACCGATTCTGTTCCTTCTTATGATCATGTATCCATTTTGGGATCTATTGATTCTTTTCATCCCTTTGATCTATTTTCATCGATACTTGCTTGAGTTTCCTGTTACCATGGTTTGAGCGCAGATTGAGCTGCAGCTAGTGATGCAGTCAGGGCGAGCTTGTCATAGACAAGGACTGACCATCGTGTTTTCTGGTGACATAGGAACGTATCGATTTAGTGTTTGTGTTGTGACCTCTCATTTGAGGCGAGTGTTCGGTTTTGCATCGGATGATCGGGCCATTGTTAGAGGCTGCCAGTTTTGAAAGGACTGTTGATGTACAGCCTTCCTCAGAGTTTTTGGTATCACCTACTGTCCAAACAGATGACCCCGCTCTTGCTGAGATTAATAGGATGTCGCTTCCAGAGCTTACGATCTGAGATCACTGGAGCTTTCAGGTAGAGATGCGACGGTAGATAGCTAGTCTATCTTGAGTTGAGTTGAGCGACTGCGATGATTCGTCTGATTGATGCGCCGACACAGGCCCAGTTGAGTTGAAGATTTTCAGTGTGGAGAATCTTACTCAGATCTAGAGTAGATCGACCCAGAGATGACGTTGTTCGTTGGATGATCCAATAGGAGATCAGTAAGTGGACCAGCTTCGGATAGACGGCCTCACCCAGATGCATTGTGAGTTGATCACGAACGGGAGAATATAAAGTGTTCCTTCGATGATTGGGACGAGTTCCCGAGGACGTGTTCGGTTAGATATCTTCTACAGAGTGATGAAGATACTGAGTTCATAATTTCCAGTCCGTGTGAGAGATTCTGGATTGACCGTAGCTGTGAACAATTGCAGTATGCAGATAACAATATATAACGTCGAAGTGGACGATAATAAAGATGAGTGGAACAAGAGGTTTGTGCGAGATGTTAACGAGCTGTTGTTACTCCCCGTTAAGATTAGAAATTTGATATGTATACAGATACGTTAGGATACGGCCAGTTCCTAAGGAAATGTTGTGCTTAGAACGCCGATGTCCAGAAAACGAGGAAAGATTATGCAAGGGTACCAGCCTCTGTATAGTTCGGCATAGGCGAGATCGGAAGAGACCCTGAGCAGGTTCCTTCAAGGACACTGCTGCGATAATATTTGCACCAAGGATCAGTTGTGTCACGTGTATTCAGAAGGCCAAAAGCCGATGCCAGTAACGTGCTGCTTTACGAGTGGTCATGCTAATTGGCCGAGAGATGACCAGAGGAGCATCAGAGTGGAATCATTTCCATTAGCACACCTAACCGGGCCGAGGAACTGATAAATTGCGAGATTGGTAATCCACAGAGAAAATGAGGACTCTGGGACAGAGGACGCTAAACAGTGAGCAGGAGGCAAGCAGATGTTCTTGCTTTGCAGTTTTGGGCGCACCAACATTTTTCGACATTGTAGGAGTTATACCTCAATGTCATTTTTTGCGATTTGTGTTTATGATCCGAGTATCACGCTTATATCGCTTGGATTTGAGTTTTGATGATTGAGTTTCATGATATCGTTTTCGTGCACCATAGCTGCACCAACTGGATATTTACATTTTATGCATAGTTATTGCACTTGATATACATTTTATATACCGTTGTGTTGGGTTGCAATTTGTGCATATCTATTTCACTTGATGTTGATTTTGTGCCTTGGTTGCACGCGTTTATGATTTCGTGGATTTCATACGGTTGATTTAATTTTGTGCATGTGGTACGCAATCGATTGATTTTTGCACTCGATATAGCTCTCATATGCTTGTAGTGCATTGATACGGATTTATGCACATAGTTGCACACGTTTTTGATTTTATGCACCTTGGTACACTCGGTGTTGTTTTTTATACGCATTTGAGTTATTGATGTGTTTTCGTGCACTTGTTGCCCCCGATTTGTATTTTGTGCATTTATTGCACTAGATTTTTATGCCGTGCATTTGTTGCACCGGATTTGTATTTCGTGTACTGGATGCACCGGATTTTTGTTTCGTACATTTTTTGCACCGGATTGATATTTCTTGCATTGGTTGCACTAGATTTAAACTCCGTACCTTGGTTCCTCCCGATTTATGTCTTTGAGCATTCGTTTTACCAGATTTATATTTTTGTGTGCGTTTGCACTTGATGTTCGTTTTCGTGCATGCTACTGCACTAGATGCTTATTACGGACTTGATGTGCTTGAGTTGGATTTTTGCGCATGTTAGGCGGTTGGTATTGGATTTTGTGCGCATCGGATGCACTTGATTTAGATTTTTATTCGTGCGTGTTGGATGCACTTGATTTAGATTTCGTTTTGCATGACTGATGCACTTGATTTGGATTTTCGCGCATGTGGGACGCATGATATAAGATATGATTTTATGCACACCGGGTGCACTCGATTGGGATTTTCATTTGTGCATGTTAGTTGCACTGGGTTGAGATTTTTTTATGCACTATAAATGCACTTGATATTATTGTCGTGCACATCCATTGCACTGGACAGATGTTATCGTGCACACTCGTTGTACTTAGTTAGGTTTTGTGCATATTCGTAGCATTTGTATTTGGTTTTGATTTCCGTGCGCACCAGACGCACGTGATTGTTGGATACGCCTTTTGAGTCCAATTTTGCTCTTGAGCACTTTGTTTTCATGATGGGCACTATATTATGTAGTAGCCGAATAGGACTGATCTCAGAACAGTACCTAAGTACTTTGCATGTAGTAAAAGTTTAACAAGAGGTTTTCAAAAAAAAAGAGCTATAGTCTCGCTATTTCTTTGTGTCCGCGAGTGACACTAACGTTTATAATAGAAAACCTTTTGGGATATTTCAAAAACGAAGGAACATATATTTGAGCAAAATATATATAAGTATATTTACTGTTTTACAGTTAAGTGTCTATCACTTGTGCCGCGAGTTACGCATCACACGGCGACTCAGGAATGAATTTGCATGTGATTTATTCCGTTTTATGAGATATTTCCAAGGATGCGTACTATATACATATTATAGTATTCAACTAATGTTTATTGGATTTCAGTAGTAGATTTAGAGATTTGTATCTCCATTATATCTCTAGTGATTACGTTACGCTTGACGGAGTTCGATTTTGAGTTTCATACTCGTTTTCAGGCGCACACGATGCGTTGTGGTATTTCTGTATCTTCCATGATTTCGGAGCCCGTTGATTTGAGCTAATAATTGAAATGTTTTAATATTTGGGGATTTAAATTTAAATTCGGGGACCAAATTTCTTTAAGGGGGAAGATTGTAATGTTTCAGAAATCGTTTAGGCGAATTTTCCGTTAATCGGTAAATAATTTGTGTTTTCCGTAAAAAATCGGAATATAATCATTTTTCAATATAGAAGTAAATGCACCTAATTTAACTAGGAAATTGCTAGTATGTGGTATTTATTTTGTCACTTATAATTATTAGTTCACCTGAATATTTTTTCCTAATTAAAATATTATTATAAGCTTTTATTTATACACTTAACTAGTGGTAATTACAAATTGGAATGGGTTAAATAAACAAATGTGAACCATGTCAACTTAGATACAAGTTTGTAACATGTTCTTCTCAAATTCTTTCCATGTTCTAGAGTTTTCTAGTGTTAATAGAAATTATAAAAGAAAATGAATTAGACAATAGATTGATTTGAGGTGCATTAATTAAGCTTTAATGGTTATCTTAATCTAGAATTTTCCACACACTCACACAAAACTCTCCATCTCTCCTGCTTGGCCAAGCCCATTAGTGGAAGCCCCAAATTTTCCTCACCTCCATTTTCAACTCAAAAAGCTTCAAAATTCCACATTTAATCTCACAAATTCCAAATTAAATCCCTACACATTATTCATTAGCCAAATCTAGCTTGGATCAAGAAGCAAGTTAGCATTTTGGAGGCCATTTTGGGAGTCAAAATTTGGATGTTTGATATCAAGTTGTGAGGTATAAAATCCTAACCCTAAGCTTTAATTGTTAGTTAATTACTTTAATTTAGCTTATTGGGTATTTAAATATGGTGTTAATTAGCATGTTTAGAAATTCAAGTGGGGGTTTTGAAATCAAGTTAGGGTTTTGATTAATTGGTATGTTTATATGTGTAGTTTAACATTTCTAGACATGAAAAATCTAAGCTAGTTGTTAGTTTGCAAATTGGTACTTTGAAATTGTCTAAATGATATAATTATGCAAACTAGGTTTTTAGAATCTATAATGATAAGTGAGCGTAAAGTATAGTTAAGAGTTGTGAACCCTAATTATGATATTAGATGAATATGGTAGCCACTAGATCGCTAATCCATGAGGTTTTGCACCAAAACTCCTTTGGGTTGCTTACTAGGTTTTCGGTATAATTAGACGTTGGGTTTTTTTAGCGTTGTGATGATATATATATTATCTTCTATGATATATATTATGTTGTGAATGTGCGATTGGTACGATTGGGTTTTAGGCTTGGTGGTTTTCACAATATAGCGACCCTAGTTATGGTTTTGGCTATGTTTTCCAGTATTGTGATTCTTGGTTTTGAGATTTGATATTGTATTTGGTCGTTGGATATTTGTAAGTCAACGACGAGAGCTGTTTGGTTGTTTTTGCATGCGTAGACTATATGTTCTAATCTATAAGCGCACCGTGCGCCGTATCAGTTTTCCGGATTTAGTTTTCATAACGTGGCGATATGTGTTGATTTGTAGGTACCTTCGCATGGATTCCGAGACGACGAAGCACATCGACTACAGTTAAACAAGGAGTTCCACAGGTGAGTAGATTTATATCTACGGGGAAAGTCGGGTGGATGGCATATAGCACCGCCGCAAATTATGAATAGAAACCGATAATAGAATACAATCGGAGAAACCTATATTAGAAAACTATAGATATGGTTAAAAAAGGATAGTTAGAGATGATATGAATGATTGAATATATATATCGAGATATGAGATGAAAGCTATAGGGATATGACTCTTTGACATGATATGATAGAAATGTTGTCTCGAATTGATATATAAAGATATGAAAAGCGAATATGAATCACGACATATTGATATGTAGTTGCAAGAGACTAAGTATGAGAATTGTATTAGCGTGACGTGAGATCGATAAATACAACATAAGATCCAAAAGATAGTTGTGTAAGTGCACGGCGGCGCCCCGGCCGTCAATCCGACGGCCAAACGCGGAAACGGTGATAAACATAAATTTTTGCGGACTTGGCAAAACGGCACCACCGCGCACTAAAACCGGATCGTGCCATTAAACTAAATCTAGCTAACTACAAAGAGAAGGGAAGAGATGTATACCGACGATCCAAGTCCTCCGGTCTTCATCTCCACTCCGATCTCCTCGCGGGATCTCCGTCCGTCTCCTCCTCGTCGGAAAGGGCACCACGAAGCCGGGTACTTTTACGGGCTCCCACCTCAATACCGAGGCAACTCGGGCGCGAAGCTGGCGAATCGACGCGTCCAAGATTTGCTGTAGGAATATAGTGTAGAGTGTATGTCTCACTTTGGGGTTGGTTGCCATTTGTGGATGATGGAGGAAACAAGGATAAGAAAAATGGTGCTTGCATTTTTCTTGGCATGGAATGAGATCAAGAATGAAAACCTCTCTCAAAGATGAAGCTCTCTCTTCTTCTCTTTTCTTCTCTCTTTTCTAAAATAAAAAACCCTCATACTTAGAAAAATGGTGGAGCAAGGATTATGAAGCAACAAGGGAGGTGAGTGTAGGAGAAAAGAAAGGGTGACCACAACCATAAACATAATCATCACAAAACTTTCCATCAACCTCAAATCCATCCTAATCACATAATTACATGAAAAGCAAAGATGCTTATCACATCAACCCTTATGCAAATAAGTCCTCCACAAAGTGTAATTTGCAAAACTGCAAATTACCCCCTCCATCGGAAAAGTCCGGCCGGGAAAGAACAAAGAAAAACCGGCCGGAACGGAATGCAAACTGGCAACTCCAGAAAACTGGTCCCGTAATAAATTACAGGAAAACCCAATACTGTGCATACACACCCGCATCTGTATTCCGTCCGGATACAAATGCAATGAGACAAAATCTACACTGTACTATACTAGGATCCGGCTTAAACCAAAGCCGGCTAGTAATATCCGTCCGATCCTGATGCGTGCAATACCGCACGTATCTGATCGAACCCTGCCATATAACCATACGGCCACTAGTACAAACTGTCCGATCCTGATCCGTGCAATACCGCACGTATCTGATCGGACCCTGCCATATCTCCATACGGCCTCTACAGCGTTTCGCCCGAAAGCTTGAGTAACTGAAAGTGTGGTAGACTCTAAAGACTCGTCAATACTATGGTTGTGGATTTAACCACTAGCACGTCAGAGGTATAAGCCAATACGTGACGGGCCACCAGCTATTGACCAAAAGGGACGTCGATGAGTAAACTCATCCTGACACCCTACTGAGCCTGTCAGTGACAATATCCGTGCAGTCCGGTCCGTTCGTCTATGAGTATCGCATGGCGGGCCTAGGGGGTTGGTAAAAGTCAGACCCCCAAAAGCGGTACAAGTCATGTCGGAGTGTAGCCCAGAACACCCTGAGATACTACTGGAATACCTACCAGTAAATCTCCTTGCCTTGGCCAAGGACTTTGTGTAATGGCTCTCCTAGACACAGCACGACCTCACCCCCAATACCGGGAGAGACGAACCCCTGAAGATACGCTCACTGCCTCCATGTGGCTCGGGACTGTACCCAACTAAAACCTGTTTGCACGACTCCTTTGAGCCGTGGTAGGGTAGTAATCAAAATACAGTGGGAACTCACACGAGACAAATGATGATCCCCAGGTCGATGAACTAACCTGCACACATGTCACCTGGGAACTGCCATCTGACGTCTGGTATATGACCAACTAGCATGTTCCCGGCGAGTCCTGTCCGGTGTACTCATAACCCAATGAGCACCTGTATACATCTTAGGTGATCCAACTGACACCAGTGGCTTGTGAGACCGGCCACCGCCCCTCGTCGGGGTCTCGACTGTATACACTAGTCTACTAATGGAGTATCGATGCCCAGTCTCGAAACTCCCACGACTAGGGACCTTTTAAGGATATGCTTGTAGACTACCAGCTCCCACGTATATGATCGCCCTCATACTGCCGGTAGTCAAGCAAGAATCCTAGGGGCTCTATCAACGTGCAATAGTGACCTGTCATGTCACCTAAAGCAGTGCACGATGATAAAGGTAAACCAGATAGCATACTATCATCTCGAGTAAGACTGTCCTACCGGGATAGGTCCTCCCTCAATCATTACAATCACGTACCTGTGACCTAATAATTGACTCTGAGGGCACTATCTCCAACAATCTCCCACTTGCACTCAAGGCTAATTATTGCGATGTCGCATACTCACAGCCCGTGTGATACCGAACATCCAACTCCTCTACTAGTCAGTCTCACAAAGCTCGTTTGCGGAACTATTGCGTTCGAGGAATAGCCTCATTGAGTGGATCCGCTTAGATGTTTCTTTCTATGTCTCTCTATATCTCAAGTTCGCGGAGAAACCCATCTCCCGAAATGAGCAATACCTGTCTTAGAATGTGTCTGGATGTCTGATGGGACATAGCTCATAAATGAACTCCAAATCCAAACTTCTTAGACTGTATCGTCAACTGAACTCAATCAGTATCCAGCGCGCCATGCTTCCCTCAGTATTGCCTTGGATCACCTGTCCAAAATACTGCCCCTCATCAGAAGGAAAACTATAACTCTGACAACCTGCTTGTCGTCCATGTCACCTTGGAAGCCTGGAATGATAACTGTTTCCTAAATGAGGCTGTCGTTATCATATCCCTAGAACATCCACTTATGTTCTAAAACTGCTTCCGACTGTTTCTCCAGGATTGGATTAATGTCAACTTATTGCATCTAGTGCAAGAACAACATCTGGTGTGGTACTTGACATCTCACGATTGACTCAATTGCCTTAGCAAGTGATCTGCCAATCATGCACGTCCCTCTCCACTTTAGTCTGTAAGACACCTTTGGAGAGGGTGACTCCATTACCTGCAGGTACACTACCGTGCCAGGAGTCGTCCATCCTAAATACTCTTAGAATGCTGTCAAGTACCCTGATTGGGAAACCACCCAAATCTAGATCTAAAACTATAGATCCAATAACCAGTATGTCAGATATAAAATCCATTTCCTTTGTGGAGAAACCACTGTGTGACAACCAAAGTATAACCGATCGTAGTAAAGGAATATCACTTCCTACTACCTTCTCAACAGATCCATCCCCTTTTCTGATGACGTCAAACCTATGACTGTCACATCAGAAATAGATGATCTATCTCCGCTACATCTGCTTTAGTCTATAAATAGATATAAGCCTGATGTCCACCAATGCTTCCGCTGCTCCCACTGACTACGACAACCCTCTGCCAGAGTCATATAGACGTGCACTTCTAAAACTAGTTCAGAACGACGCTATACTCATCCTCCTGCCGGGTCTCGCAGCCTGGAACAACAACAATGGCAAGTGTGGGTAAACAAGAACTTCCTTGTCACCGTCCTTGAGGCTACCTGAGTACCTCTCGGGTGCCTGAAGTTACCCACCTTATCTGCGGAGTGGCCAATGGAATGTCAAATCAGATTGAATCTTTAGGTTCCTTATCAAATCTTCAGTAATCGTTTGCGGTTCTGGAATCACTTCCAGTTCTACCATACTCCCACTACTGTTTTTGAAAAAATCCCTTTTTAATAAAACTGTGGCGAGTCTAGAACAATATTTCTATTGATCTACCAGATAGTAGAAAGTCAACCCTCGTCATAGCCTGGGTCAACCCACAAACAGCCATTACAGAAACGTACCTTGAGTTATCCAGAGTCTGGTTTTAATCATAAGCCAGACAACTCCCCGTACCTTAACAACGTTAAGATATGAACTGTTCTATATCCAATATAGAACCAGAGGCACTGATTTAATTGAACCAGATTCAAATCATGCAGCTGTCTCCAGTGCATGTCAACTAAATGGAGAGAGGCCGATCAGCGTTACTCAACTTAGGAATGCTTCCAATTATGAGTAACCTGAAAGAGAAGCAATTTCTCTTTATCATTACTATCAACTGAATACCATACACAAGTATCTACATCTTCGATCACCTTGAAGAATCCCGATACTTGCTACACCTGGTTCTCTACTCTATTCAAATACCTATAACTCCTCAAAACTTAGACCCTGTGTTTCTACGAAACACATGTCTAAGAACTAGAGAAGTTAAAAGTAAACAGAATATAGTATGAGGACCAACCCCTCTGTCCTAATGGACACTGGACAACATACAATACTCTGTATAAGTCCGCCGAGTCTTACAACTCTTTCACTGTGTGTCGTAGGTTGAATACTGTACTTATGGTTAAGAAGAATTACACCGCTGTTTAATGCTCCTTACCTAACCATCCACTGATATAGGTAAATGTCATCGACATAATATCAAAATGTATATCTCACTCTATGAAAATAGACGTACAGATATATCAATTTGAAATTGGTGCACAACAGCGGATATTCAAAACCAAATATTTGCCGACCGGCAAACAGCCCAGGTGATCTCCTCAAATATCACCGATTACAACGAATCCCGATATAATGAGGATGATCACCCAATTCCCAATAACTTACTCCCTCTCATCATCTGTAAAACCATACAGATGTGAGAATCAAACCTGGTAAATACATACCCTGGAGCAAGTGTCTAATCGGGAAATCAGTTTTCTTTTAACAGTACACAGTGAAACTGAAACATTGAAATGTTTCGTTGGGGTATCCTGGTATTCTTAGTAATGCCTCTACCATTATCCAGATTCACAACTATAACCATATAATTCTTTGCCACTTCTCCAAATCCCTTCATATGTCTTTAGTCTTTACCTTCTGCACACCCTTTTAGGCCAAATGGTTTTCTTCCTTCCCTACCGTTCGGCACCAGCCTATGGTTTGGAAGAAGACTATCCAATAAGCATAATGGGTGTACTGTCCCAATCCTAGGAACACTCGCAATGAGAGAGGGTGAAGATAAAAGACAACCGAATAAACCTTATTCCTATTTCTCCTGAACCAGAATCCATCCCCGAACTGGAACAAGTTCCATTCGAGTTCGTATATAACCATACGATGGAGTATCCAAATAAACTGTGGATCTTCGTAGTGATACGGAGTGTCCTGGAGAAATACAAAGGTGATGTGGGAGTGGTAACGAAATATTTGGTTTGGTCATGAATATCTGTTGCAATTTACTTTGCCCTCTTACTAATCCCTTGCTTTGTCTGAACTTAATACCTTCTGCACACCATCGTTATGCTAATTGGTTTTCTTCATTCCCTACCGGTCGGCACCAGTCTAAGGTTTGGAAGAAGACAATCCAATTTGCGTAATAGGTGTACTACCCCTAAACCAAGGAGTACTCGTAACCTGAGAGAGGGTAAAAGGAAAAGACAACTGAATAATCCTATCCGTTTTCTCCAGAACCGGAAACCATCCTCGAATAAATTCTTTCGAGTTCGTATCTAACCATACGATGGTTTTGTCCAATGGAAGTGGACGTTCGTAGTAAAACGGGGTGTCCTGGAGAAAAGGGTAAAAGTAGGAGTGGCAATGAGGTTTGCAACTCTGACAATCCAAAAGCCAGTGTTAAGTAGGTTCGGTCAACTTGGTCACTGAGTCATAGTCTAGGGTCGGGTCAATGGTCGCTGCCAGAGAGAGAGAAAAGAAACACTCAGCGTGCACTCTAACCTAGATCAGAATGGTTATCACTTTTTCTAATCAGGAAACCTCCCACTGTACCTCAAATTCTCCTCCAAACCTGAAAGAAGAATTAGTCGGGGTCACCCGAGGAGTAAACTAACTCATCAGTGGGAATCGGGATCCAACTCTCATCGCATGACAACGTGACGGAATCCGCTCACGGTATCATACTCCAGAAGGTATGCGCATATCTGGCAAGTTTCAGTACTTTTGAAACTCCCGATGTGATTTCTGCCCCATGCTCTTATGACCTTGACTTTGGCCAACAAATCATAAGTCACATGTCAAGTTCTGCCCGTCATTCTCCAGGTTAATTTGAATCCACCCGTACATACCCTTGACTTTGGCCAACAAGGCAGTACGACTGTTCCAAACCAACGCATCTATCTGTGCTGCATATGAATAACCAACAGCTACCAAACACTGTGCCTTGACTTTGGCCAACAAACACAGCTTGAATACTATTGACTACCCATATGAAACGACGGAGGGCTACGAATGGTTTCTGGCGAAAACCTTTAACGTAGTGAACTTGATATCGTTGAAGGAACGGATAGCTTTTTGAAAATATAGTGACGAAAACCGTTGCTAAAGAGGTCACTCCCGGTGAAGGGATCTCGGCTCTTTCCCCGTAGAATGGGGTGCAGGATATTCCAACTGAATACCACGGTGCAAAGCAAAAGTAATCGGCTATAGTGAAGTTAATGCCCTGACGCAAACTTCTGTCCAAGGGGTCACTCCCGGTGAAGGGATCTCGGCCCTTGCCTCGTCGACTGAGGAGCAGGATATTCCAAATGAATACCACGATGCAAAACAAAAGTAAACGTCCTTGCAATAACAGCTTTTTGAAAAGTGTTCCAACAACATCAGAATAGGTTTGTTTATCTTGCATTGATCCGAATCAATGCAGTCCCATCAATTAATCACACCACAAAGAACGAAAATATACTGACGTACGTATATGCCATCCGCATTCGCCACTGGGTCCCGTCATCACTCGTTAGGTTAGCTTACTAACGACAGAGCGGGGACTGGACTAGCGCGGATGAAAAGCATATACAACATCTACTAATATATATACCAATATATAGTATTTCGCTCAAGGCGTGAATGAAATGCAACATCACAGAAATGTACAGCATCATAGAACAATACAGATATCTGGGATCCCCGGGTTTCACAGAGCCACTACTGAAACCCGACGTTCCCCTGGTCGTGTGGATAGCCTGTGCAATGAAATCCTAGACCCCTACGGGTGCGGCAAGTTACCCGTCAAAACCTGAAGCGAGGCAGCCCCCTTCAGCTCTGTGAAGGGACCACCCAGCACTTCACGGAATCCGGTAACTTGGGCACCCCTCCTGGGTCAACCTGTACCCCCTACGAGTGCGGCAAATAGCCCGCCAATCCTAGAGTGAAGCCCCCTCCGTCTCAATGCCATGAGATGCGGGCTTGTTGCCCTCCAGAACCCGGCTATCCGTGCACCCCTCCGCGGGGCAATCCTAGTACAGAAAGTAAAATATACATACACCGGGTACATCGACCGCAACCAGGTCGTGCCCCAAAAAAAATAATACAAACAGGCAGTGACGGCAGTCCACATGTCGGACGCTCGCCCCGCAATATTAAATGTACATAATACAACAAAACTGTACTAGCATTGCATCCAGGCTATCCCCCACGACCGATCCGCAACATCACAGCAAATACATAGAACATCAACGTGAAAGTCACGTTCGCAAATCCGTCTAACCGGGCTATAGCAGTTAGACAGGATTTACCGATCGAGTGACATTCACGGTCGCAGATATAATGTAAATACTGTGAAAAATGTGTTTAAAATTTTCCGATTGATCAAACAATTAACAAGTGGGCCCCCCAATCAAAACTGTAGCACTCACAGAAATCCTGGACCCAATTTAAATATTCCAAAATCCATATTTTAAGCCCAGAAGGCCTCTGTAAAAAATTGGTGAAGTGATGTGAATAGTGCGCGGCGGAAGGGCCGCACAAATGGGGTTTTCGCGGCGGTTCCGCGCTCCAACTGTGGAGTTACTTCGTCAAATTTTTACAGAACTCTTATATTTTCCAGTACATCAATATTTTATAACCTGAAAAATTTTTCCAGACCAAAAATTTTCAACAGAAACTGATGCGAACTAAAATGCAGTTTTGGAACTTTTTGATCGATCGGAAATGCAAACACATTACACAAAGCTAGACTAAGTTAATGGAGAGGCTCTGATACCACTGTAAGTGCACGGCGGCGCCCCGGCCGTCAATCCGACGGCCAAACGCGGAAACGGTGATAAACATAAATTTTTGCGGACTTGGCAAAACGGCACCACCGCGCACTAAAACCGGATCGTGCCATTAAACTAAATCTAGCTAACTACAAAGAGAAGGGAAGAGATGTATACCGACGATCCAAGTCCTCCGGTCTTCATCTCCACTCCGATCTCCTCACGGGATCTCCGTCCGTCTCCTCCTCGTCGGAAAGGGCACCACGAAGCCGGGTACTTTTACGGGCTCCCACCTCAATACCGAGGCAACTCGGGCGCGAAGCTGGCGAATCGACGCGTCCAAGATTTGCTGTAGGAATATAGTGTAGAGTGTATGTCTCACTTTGGGGTTGGTTGCCATTTGTGGATGATGGAGGAAACAAGGATAAGAAAAATGGTGCTTGCATTTTTCTTGGCATGGAATGAGATCAAGAATGAAAACCTCTCTCAAAGATGAAGCTCTCTCTTCTTCTCTTTTCTTCTCTCTTTTCTAAAATGAAAAACCCTCATACTTAGAAAAATGGTGGAGCAAGGATTATGAAGCAACAAGGGAGGTGAGTGTAGGAGAAAAGAAAGGGTGACCACAACCATAAACATAATCATCACAAAACTTTCCATCAACCTCAAATCCATCCTAATCACATAATTACATGAAAAGCAAAGATGCTTATCACATCAACCCTTATGCAAATAAGTCCTCCACAAAGTGTAATTTGCAAAACTGCAAATTACCCCCTCCATCGGAAAAGTCCGGCCGGGAAAGAACAAAGAAAAACCGGCCGGAACGGAATGCAAACTGGCAACTCCAGAAAACTGGTCCCGTAATAAATTACAGGAAAACCCAATACTGTGCATACACACCCGCATCTGTATTCCGTCCGGATACAAATGCAATGAGACAAAATCTACACTGTACTATACTAGGATCCGGCTTAAACCAAAGCCGGCTAGTAATATCCGTCCGATCCTGATGCGTGCAATACCGCACGTATCTGATCGAACCCTGCCATATAACCATACGGCCACTAGTACAAACTGTCCGATCCTGATCCGTGCAATACCGCACGTATCTGATCGGACCCTGCCATATCTCCATACGGCCTCTACAGCGTTTCGCCCGAAAGCTTGAGTAACTGAAAGTGTGGGGGACTCTAAAGACTCGTCAATACTATGGTTGTAGATTTAACCACTAGCACGTCAGAGGTATAAGCCAATACGTGACGGGCCACCAGCTATTGACCAAAAGGGACGTCGATGAGTAAACTCATCCTGACACCCTACTGAGCCTGTCAGTGACAATATCCGTGCAGTCCGGTCCGTTCGTCTATGAGTATCGCATGGCGGGCCTAGGGGGTTGGTAAAAGTCAGACCCCCAAAAGCGGTACAAGTCGTGTCGGAGTGTAGCCCAGAACACCCTGAGATACTACTGGAATACCTACCAGTAAATCTCCTTGCCTTGGCCAAGGACTTTGTGTAATGGCTCTCCTAGACACAGCACGACCTCACCCCCAATACCGGGAGAGACGAACCCCTGAAGATACGCTCACTGCCTCCATGTGGCTCGGGACTGTACCCAACTAAAACCTGTTTGCACGACTCCTTTGAGCCGTGGTAGGGTAGTAATCAAAGTACAGTGGGAACTCACACGAGAAAAATGACGATCCCCAGGTCGATGAACTAACCTGCACACATGTCACCTGGGAACTGCCATCTGACGTCTGGTATATGACCAACTAGCATGTTCCCGGCGAGTCCTGTCCGGTGTACTCATAACCCAATGAGCACCTGTATACATCTTAGGTGATCCAACTGACACCAGTGGCTTGTGAGACCGGCCACCGCCCCTCGTCGGGGTCTCGACTGTATACACTAGTCTACTAATGGAGTATCGATGCCCAGTCTCGAAACTCCCACGACTAGGGACCTTTTAAGGATATGCTTGTAGACTACCAGCTCCCACGTATATGATCGCCCTCATACTGCCGGTAGTCAAGCAAGAATCCTAGGGGCTCTATCAACGTGCAATAGTGACCTGTCATGTCACCTAAAGCAGTGCACGATGATAAAGGTAAACCAGATAGCATACTATCATCTCGAGTAAGACTGTCCTACCGGGATAGGTCCTCCCTCAATCATTACAATCATGTACCTGTGACCTAATAATTGACTCTGAGGGCACTATCTCCAACAAGTTGCATATGTAAGATGACTTGACGTGAGATATTAATTTGATGAAAAAAGTATACGATGAGATATGAAATGAGATGTATAAAGATATGACATGAGATCAATGAATATGATAAGATTGAGATGCATGTGTTATGAGATCGGTAAAACGAGATATTTATATATAATTATGATATTGATGAGTGATATGCCGTACGAGACTTGGATCCGTACCCTCATTGTTGTATAGGTTCATAGAATCCCTAATTGTTTAATGCCGTCATATGATGGATTACCGTACGTGATGTGTTTTACCTGATGATTGATCCATACCCTTGATTAGAGTATGCCGTACGATGGATTGTACCGTACGTGATGTTGTGAGGCTGGATGCCGATTGACAGGTTCACCAACTCGGATAGGCTATAGATATTTAATCCTTGTCAACACCGCTTAGTTTAGGCTTTACGTAGATGTTGGATTAGATACGCATACCTATTAGCATTGCGCGTACGATTGACTTCCTGCTACGTTCATGGTATTCTCATTCAATTATATATATATATATATATATATACCTGTGCTAGTACACCTATACTATTATCGATGATGCATATGTTACACTTACACAGATTTGCCGGCTCACACACTTTCTTCATCGATAATTGCTATGTTACTTAAACGTTAGAGTTGCTACATCATGCTATGATATATTTCTATGCTCACATCATTATGTTGTGTAGCATGATATACTTGCTTTGCTCACATCATTATGCTATGTTGCATGACATACCTTGCTATAGCTACACATACACCTATGTGGTATTGTATCATTATTGACATTTAGACGTTGATTCTTGTGCTATTGCGCACATGAAATGCATCATTCTTACATGGTTACATACTTACATACACACATCTTTCTAGAGCTACATGTACGCCTTTATATGATGTAGCATTTGATTTTGGAGGAATTGGGAACCGCATGATATATTTAAAAACTGGATTCATTTAAATGAGCGGTTTTCCCTTAATATGCTCATTTTACTGCTTTATGTTGCATATATCATATTTCATGGATTTACTCATTAAGATACGGATTTCATATGATTTATGGTTTTGAGAACCGTGGGGATATTTCAAGAAAGTATGCATTGTTTTGAAAACCCAGTTTCTCTTGATATGATATTTCGGTGCGTCCAACATGAGTTTTCTCGGTTCTAAGACTTGTGCTAGAAACTCGATTCGAGGCACGGTAAGCACAGTTGTGGGTGCATGGTGGACCCCGTAAGGTATCCCGGGGCAAGAAATGATTTTCGTAGAGTAGCTGATCAGCCTGGAAGCTGGAACACTACCTACCGGTGATAGTATTTGGACTCGGCGGTTAACCGAAGGATAACGACGAGGGTCATGAGATGGATATGAAGGCCGACCAGAGTATGCGGCGCCTGAGGGCCGACCTGAAGATGCGGCGCCTGAGATATGAGGATTTACGTGTCGTTGCTGGACACGGGTTTCTTAATGTTTTCTGTGTCGGCGTTGGACACTCAGGTTCCATAATTTGATGTGTTATTGATGGACACACGTTGTTTGATATCCTTATATATTTACATCCATACAGACATTGATTATATTGTTGGATGATATCCACATGCATACAAGCATTGATTATATTGTTGGATGATATCCACATGCATACAGGAATTGATTATATTGATGGATGATATCCACATGCATATAGTGTTAGTTATGTATATGCCCTAGAGACCATTGTTGTACATATGAGGTATATTATAATGGATGCTTGGATATATATAGAGAGGACATTCTTGCTCGTCATGATAGTATGCTATTTGGTTTCACTTTATCTTAACATGTTGACTTGTATTAGCTTACTGTCTTACTCTCACATGTTGATAAAGCCCTTAGGATCTGTACTCGACTACTAGGACTATGATCAGATCATACTAGTGGGGCCATAGTAGTCGATGAGTACATCCTACAACTGTTCCTAGTCTAGAGTGTATCAAGACAGGGCATCGATACACCAGTGTAGACTAGCGTATACGCATCTTGACCCATATGATGGGCGATGCATGATCCCATATCCATCGGTGTTTGACATCAAGGATGGTGTATGGGTGCTCAGTGGAGACTGGGTACACTGGACAGACTCGCCGAGAACTCCCAGATGGTATTATACCTCACGTCAGATGGCAGTTCTCCGGTGACTCTGCTACAGGGTAGTCTGTAGACCCGAGAACGTCATAGAGTCATGTCTGATTCCCACTGTGATTTGTTTTCCACCTTACCACATCCAAGAAAGCGTGCAAAACGGTGCGTTTTGGGTGCAGTCCCGAATCACATGGAGACAATGAGTGATAGAACGGGATTCGTCTCTCCCGGTATAGGGAGTTGATGTTGTGATGTGTTCGATTGACTATAACTGGAAGTCCCTGGCAAGGGTTGATATAGAGATTTACTGGTAAGTGTTACCAGTAGTTTCTCGACCCGTTATGAGCCTCACATCGACACGACTTATCGGTTACTGGGGTCTGACGTATACCACCCCTAGACTAGATATGCAACATATCAGACGAAGAGACCGGACTGTACGGGAGTGTTACTATTTGGATTCACAGGAGAATGTACAGGCTTGCTTGTTGATCTTCTGATCGCTCAATACCTTGGTGGCTGTTATGTTTAGCTGACCGCTTGCAGCTTGTGGGTGTTTGATATGATCATCACCTACTGCCAGCGTATTGACGATTATTTAGAGTCCTACACGGTGGTTTCTTGACTCATGCAAAACTGAGTAGGGGTACATATGTGATATGTGCAGGACAAAGGATAATACGATATGGGATACCGTATTATATTCTCGCGATATTTTGATATGAGCCGGATCATCGGATCAAGTGTTGATTCGATGAATCGGTACATGATATATTAGTCGGTAATATTCAATATAGCCGGATTGTCGGATCAAGTATTGATTCGATAATTTAATATATAATAATATATATGATATATTGCATTACGTTATCTAATATTGGCTCGCTTTATTGTTTCATTTTCTCACTGGGTAATACATTGATATATATGCGATATATGTTAATTGTATTATTTTCTTTTGTTAATTGTATTATTTTTTTTTTAAAAAAATATATTATATATGTGATATATAATATAGTAACAAGTTATGATTACTAATGCTACTTGATTAGTGGAGATTAAACCTAGTTAGGGTTTGATCTGGGTTAGTTTTTTCTTGTAGCTTCTAGAAGGTTTTTACTTTGTTTCTAGCAAAGATATTATGCTTGATATTTTGCTAGATATTTTTAACCCAACCCAAACCCTTCACCCTAGGTTAAGTCTCTACATGGATTAGCCTCTTCATATTAAACCATGGTTGCATTTTTAATCATTATAAAAATTTCATTATTCAACACAAAAGGAATGTCCTTCTTCTTCTTCCTTGAGCTTTGAAAAAGCTTTCTAAGTTTTCTTTATATGATGATTTAGTGTGAGAATTTAATATTAAAAGAGAGCATAAATCCTACTTCATCATCCCCATCCAATCTAGCCAATTAGATTAGGGTGTTCATGTTGAATATAGTGCCCTCAGAGTCAATTATTGTATGATATTTGGTTTGTCTTTATCATCGTGTACATACTTTATGTGACATTGTAGTTCACTATTACACGTTGATAGAGAATAATATGCTACCATGGTTTGTCTTTATCATCGTGTACTGATTTAGGTGACCTTACAGGTCGCTATTACACGTTGATAGAGCCCTTAGGATTCTTGCTTGACTACCAGCAGTATGATGGCGATCATATACGTGGGAGCTGGGGTCTATAAGCACATCCTTAAAAGGTCCCTAGTCGTGAGAGTTTTCGAGACGGGGCATCGATACTCCGAAGTAGACTAGTGTATACAGTCGAGACCCCGACGAGGGGCGGTGGCCGGTCTCACAAGCTACTGGTGTCAGTTGGTTCACCTAAGATGTATATAGGTGCTCATTCGGTTATGAGTACACCGGACATGACTCGCCGGGACCAAGCTTGTTCGTATTATACCTGACGTCAGATAGCAGTTCCCTGGTGACATGTGTACGGGTTAGTTCATCGACATGTGATCGTATTTGTCTCGTGTGATTTCCCACTGTACTTTGATTACTACCCTACCACGGCTCAAAGGAGTGGTGCAAACAGGTTTTAGTTGCGAACAGTCCCGAGCCATATGGAGGCAGTGAGCGGATCGGCAGGGGTTCATCTCTCTCGGTATTGGGGGTGAGGTCGCGCTGTGTCTAGGAGAGCCATTACATGAAGTCCTTGGCCAAGGCAGGAGATTTACTGGTAGGTATTCCAGTAATATCTCAGGGTGTTCTGGCCAACACTCCGACACGACTTGTACTGCTTTTGCGGGTCTAACTTTTACCAACCCCCTAGGCCTGACATGCGATGCTCATAGACGAACGGGCCAGACTGCATGGATATTATCACTGACAGGCTCACTAGGGTGTCAGGATGAGTTCGCTCATCGACCTCCCTTTTGGTCAATACTTGGTAGCCCGTTACGTACGGCTAATATCTCTGACGTTCTAGTGGTTAAATCCACAGCCAAAGTATTGACGAGTCTTTAGAGGCCCCAACAGACAGTTTCTCTAGTTTCGGGAAAAACATTGTAGAGGTCGTATGGATTTATGGCAGGGTTCGAACGTACGTGTGCACTTGTGCACGTGTTATCGTTCGGACGGATAATACTAGCGGGCTTTGGTTTAAGCCGGATCCTAGTATTATACAGTTTAGATTTTGTCTCATTGCATTTGTATTCGATCAGAATACAAATGCGGGTATATATATACAGTCGTGGGGTTTTCTAGTAATTTATTACCGGATCGCTTTTTGAAGTTACCAGTTTGCATTCCGTTTCGGCCATTTTCCTTTCTTTCTTTCTTTAGCTGAAAATTGATGGGAGGGGCTTATTTGTAAAAGTGGCTTTTACAAAATAGAGGGTGGTTTTTGTGGCACATGTTTGCTTCATGATGGTTCATCATCAGTTTCTTTTTGTGATGGGATTAGGATGAGACTTTGGTGTGACAAAATTTCATTATGATCATCAACACCTTTTCCTTATGCTCACCCACCTTATTTGTGCTCACCTCCCCTCTTCTCTTATGCTTGGCCGAGAGCATCATTTTGGTGGGCCTCCATTTTGTGTGGGAAAATGATTCATATCAATTTACACCAAAATTCTTTAGCTCATCTAAAAAGTTTACTCCTCCACCTTCACCTGCACATCCAAATGGCAACTTCTAATAACCCCTCGAGATATAGCATTCTACACTCAGTCTACAACAATCTTGGACACGTCTGCTAGCCAACTTCGTGTCTAAGTTGCCTCAGTTCAGAGGTGGGATCCCGTAAAAATACTCGGTGATGTGGCGCCCTTCCGACGAGGAGATCGAGACCGGAGATACCGCGAGGAGCTTGGGATGGTGGCCGAAAACCGAAAGGCTCGGATCGCTCGGTATAGCTCTCTACCCTTTCTCCAGTTAGCTAGTAATAGGTTAATGATCTGATTCAGGTTTATAGTCTGCAGTAGCGCCGGTTTCTAGTTTAGAAATTGTTTTGTTTCCGCATTTTGGCCTCGGACAGACGGCCGGGGCGCTACCGTTGACTTACATGGTATCAGAGCCACGCCATTAACCTTTTCTAGCTTGCTGTAATGTGTTTAGAATTTTGATCGAACGAAAATTTCAAAAACTACAATTTCAAAGTGCAGTTTCTTTCGATTTTTTTATGTGCTCAAAAAATTATTTGGTATATTGAAGAAATATGTGCAGGCTTTTTCAAGAGAACTGAAGAAATTTGGTTGGCTGATTCCACTATAGCGCGGCGGATCTGCGGCCGTAACAACGTTTTGGCTGCGGATCCGCCGCCGTACTGTAGCCACAGTGCACCAAATTTCTTCAGTAGTTCTCTGTGTTGGAATTGGGGTTTTTGATATTTTCTTTTTAGGCCCATATTTATTTTGAGTGTTACAGTTGTGCTTGGGGCCCACTTTGGGAATTTTTGTCGATCGAAAATTTTAAACATGTTAGGTCACAGTATTTATGTTATATCTGTGACCGTGAATGTCATTTGATCGGTAAATCCTGTCTAATTGCTATAGTTCGTTTAGACGGATTTGCGAACGCGACATTCACGTTGATGTTCTGTGTTGTGCTGTGATGTTGCGGATTTGTCGTAGTGGATAGCCTGGATGCAATGTTAGTACAGTTTGGTTGTATTTGTACATTTGATATTGTGGGGTGAGCGTCCGACATGTGGAATGCCGTTACTGCCTGTTTGTATATTATTCTTTTGGGGCAAGACCGGCTGAGCTCGATGTACCCGTTGTATATATATTTTTACTTTCTGTACTAGGATTACCCAGCGGAGGGGTGCACGGGTAGCCGGCTTCTAGAGGACAATGGGCCCGCATCTCATGGCTTAGAGACAAAGGGGGCTTCACTTTAGAATTGGCGGGCTATTCGCCACACTCGTAGGGGGTATAGGTTGACCCAAGGAAGGTTGCACAAGTTACCGGATTCCGTGAAGTGCTGGGTGGTCCATTCACTTTGTTGAAGGGGGCTGCCTCGCTTTAGGTTTTGGCGGGTAACTTGCCGCACCCGTAGGGGTCTAGGATTTCGTTGCACAGGCTATCCACACGACGAGGGGAACGTCGGGTTTCAGTAGCGGCTCTATGAAACCCGAAGATCCCAGATTATCTGTATTGTTCTGTGATGCTTATTACATTTCTGTGATGTTGCATTTTATCACGCCTTGAGCCATTATTATATATTGATATGTATACTAGTAGATGTTGTATATGTTTTATATCCGCGGTAGTCCAGTCCCCGCTCCGTCGTTAGTTAAGTAACCTAACGGGTGATGACGGGACTTAGTGGCGAATGCGGATGGCATATACGTACATCATATTTTCGTTCTTTATTGGTGTGATCAATTGATGGGACTGCATTGATTCGGATCAATGCAAGCTAAACAAACATATTCTGATGTTGTTGGAACATTTTTCAAAAGGCTGTTATTGCAAGGTCGTTCTCTTTTGTTTTGCACAGTGGTATTCGGTTATGAATATCCAGCAGCTCAGTCGACGAGGAAAGGGCTGAGATCCCTTCATTGGGAGTGACCTCTTGAACAGAAGTTTGCGTCAAGGTAATAACTTCACTATAGTCGATTACTTTTTTCTTTTCATAGTGGTATTCAGTTGGAATATCCAGCACCTCATTCTATGGGGAAAGTGCCGAGATACCTTCACCGGGAGTGACCTCTTTAGCAAAGGTTTTCGCAACTATATTTTCATAAAATGCTATCTAGTTCCTTCAACGATATCAAGTTCATTACATTAAAGGTTTTTCGCCAAAAACTATTCGAAGCCCTCCGTCATTTCATAAAGGTAGCACTTAGTATTCATGCTATGTACGTTGGCCTTCGTCAAGGAATAGTGTATGGTAGATATTTGTTACTTTTCTTCAGCATAGATAGATGCGTTGGTTTGGGACAGTCGTACAACTATTTTGGCCTTCGTCAAGGGTATGTACGGGTGGGTTCAAATTAACCTGGATAATGACGTGTAGAACTTGACATGTGACTTATGATATGTTGGCCTTCGTTAAGGTCATAAGAGCATGGGGTAAAAATCACATCGGGAGTTTCTAAAGAAACTGAAACTTGCCAGGCATGCACATACCTTTTGGAGTGTGATAACATGAGTGGATTCCATCACGTTATTATGCAACGATAGTTGGATCCCGATTCCCACTGATGAGTTGGTTTACTCCTCGGGTGATCCCGGCTAATTCTTCTTACAGGTTTGGAGGAGAATTTGAGGTTACAGTGGGAGGTTTCTTGATTAGATAAATTGATAACCATTCTGATATAGGCTAGAGTGCACGCAGAGTGTTTCTTTTCTCTCTCTCTCTTCGGCAGCGACCATGACCCGACCCGTGACTATAACTCAGTGACCAAGTTGACCGAACCTTCTTATAACACGGGCTTTTGGATTGTCAGAGTTGCATACCTCATTGCCACTCTTTCTTTTACCATTTTCTCCAGAACACCCCGTATTACTACGGAGGTCCACTTCCATTGGATAAAATCATCATATGGTTATATACGAACTCGAAGGAACTTGTTCCAGATTCGAGGATGGTTTCCGGTTGGAGAAAACGAATATGACTATTCAGTTGTCTTCTCTTTTTACCTTCTCTCAGGTTGCCAGTGCTCCATGGATTAGGACAGTACACCTATTACGCTTATTGGATAGTCTTCTTCCAAATCATAGGCAGGTGCTGAACAGTGGGGAATGAAGAAAACCAATTAGCATAACGATGATGTAAAGAAGGTAATAAGTTAAGACAAATAAAGGAATTAGAAAGAGGGCAAAGTAAATTGCGACTGCTATTCATGACCAAACCAAGTATTTCATCGCCACTCCTACTTCACCTTTGTATTTCTCCAGGACACTCCGTATCACTACGAAGATACACAGTTATTTGGATACTCCATGGTATGGTTATATACGAACTCGAAAGGAACTTGTTCCAGTTCGGGGATGGATTCTGGTTCAGGAGAAATAGGAATAAGGTTTATTCAGTTGTCTTTTATGTTTACCTTCTCTCGTGTTGTGAGTGCTTCCAGGATTAGGACTGTACACCTATTACGCTTATTGGATAGTCTTCTTCCAAACCATAGGCTGGCGCCGAACAGTAGGGAAGGAAGAAAACCATTTAGCCTAAGAGGGCGTACAGAAGGTAATGACTAAAGACACATGAAGGGATTTGGAGAGATGGCAAAGAAATATACGGTTACAGTTGTGAATCTGGATAATGGAAGAGGCATTACTAGGAATACCCGGATACCCCTATGAAACATTTTAATGTTTCAGTTTCACTGTGTACTGTTAAAAGAAAACTGATTTCCCAATTGCCCTTGCTCCAGGGTATGTATTTACTAGGTATGATTATCACATCTGTTTGGTTTTACAGATGATGAGTGGGAGTAAGTTTTTAGGAATTGGGTGATCATCCTTATTATATCGGAATTCGTTGTAATTGGTGATATTTGAGGAAATCTCCTGGGTTGTTTGCCGGACGGCAAATATTTTGTTTTGAATATCCGTTGTAATGCACCAATTTCAAATTGATATATCTGTTCGTTTATTTTTATAAAGTGAGATATAACTTTTTGAAATTATGTCGATGACATTTACCTATATCAGTTGATGGTTAGGTAAGGAGCATTAAACAGCGGTGTAATTCTCCATAACCATAAGTACAGTTTTCAACCTACGACACACAGGGAACGAGTTATTAGACTCAGGGGACTTATACAGAGTATTGTATGTTGTCCAGTGTCCATGAGGACAGAGGGGTTGGTCCTCATACTATATTCGGTTTACTTATGACTTCTCTAGTTTTTAGACAAGTGTTTCGTAGAAACACAAGGTCCAAATTTTGAGAAGTTATAGGTACATGAATAAAGTAAAGAACCAAGTGTTGCAAGTATCGGGATTCTTCTAGGTGATCGAAGATGTAGATACTTGTGTATGGTATTAAGTTGATAGTAATGGTTTTGAGAAATTTGTTTCTCTTTCAGGTTACTCATATCTGGAAACATTCCTAAGTTAAGTAACGCTGATCGGCCTCCTTCCATTTAGTTGACATGCACTGGAGACAGTTGCATGATTTGAATCTGGTTCCAATTAAATCAGTGCCTATGTTTCTATATTGGATATAGAATGGTTCATATCTTAACGATGTTAAGGAACGGGGAGTTGCCCGGCTTATGCGTAAAACCAGACTCTGGATAACTCAAGGCACGTTTCTATAATGGCTGTTTGTGGGTTGACCCGGGCTATGACGAGGGTTGACTTTCTACCATCTGGAAGATAAATATTGATATTGTTCTAGACTCACCACAGTTTTAGTAAAATGGATTTTTCAGAAAACAGTAGTGGGAGTATAGTAGAACTGGAAGTGATTCCAAAACCGCAATTGATTACTGAAAATTTGATAAGAACCTAAAGATTCAATCTGGTTTGACACTCCATTGGCCACTCCGTAGATGATGGTTGGTAACCTCAGGCACCCGAGAGGTACTCCGGCAGCCTCGAAGATGGTGACAGGGAGGTTCTTGTTTACCCAGACTTGACACTACTGTTGTTCTAGACTATGAGATCCGGCGGGAGGATAAATATAGTGTCGTTCTGAACTGGCTTTAGAAGTGCACGTGTATATGATTCTGCCAGAGGGTTGTCATAGTCAGTGGAAGCAGCGGAAGCATAGTAGACAAGTGACTTATGTCTATTTATAGACTAAAGCGGTAATAGCGGAGATATATCATCTGTTTTTGATGTGACAGTCATGGGTTTGACTTCATCAAAATAGGGGATGGATCTATTAAGAGGGTAGTAGGGTGTGATGTCCTGGTATTTAGATGACATACATAGAGTAGGAAGTGAAGTTCCTATACTACGATTGGTTATACTTTGGTTGTCACACAGTGGTTTCTCCATATAGGACATGGATATTATATCAGATACTCTGGTTACTAGATCTATGGTTTTAGATCTAGATTTGGGCAGTTTCCTAATCTTGGTACCTAGACAGCATTCTAAAGGTGTTTTAGAATGGACGACTCCTGGCACGGTAGTGTGCCTGCAGGTGATGGAGTCACCCTCTCTAAAGGCGTCTTACAGACTAAAGGGGATAGGGATGTGCATGATTGGCAGATCACTTGCTTGGGCAATTGAGTTGATCATGAGATGTCAAGTACCACACCAGATGTTGTTTTTGCACTAGATGCAATAAGTTGATCATAATCCAATCCTGGAGAAACAATCGGAAGCAGTATTAGAACATAAGTCGATGTTCTAGTGATATGATAGCGAAAGCCTCATCCAGGAGATAGTTATCATTCCAGGCATCCAAGGTGACCTGGATGGCCGAGTGACTGTCAGAGTTACAGTTTTCCCTCTGACGAAGGGCGGTATTTTGGACAGGTGGTCCAAGCGGATACTGAGGGAGGCATGGCGCAGGATAATGATTAAGTTCAGTTGACGATACAGTCTAAGAAATTTGAATTTGGAGTTCATTTATGAACTAGGTCCCATCAGACATACAAACATATTCTGAGACAGGTATTGCACATTTCGGGAGATGGCTTTCTCCGCGAACTTGAGATAAAGAGAGATAAAGAGAGAAACATTAGGGCGGATCCACTCACTGAGGCTATTCCTCGAACGCAATAGTTTCGCAAACGAGTTTTGTGAGACTGATTAGTAGAGGAGTTGGGTGTTCGGTATCACACGGGCTGTGAGTATGCGGCATCGCAATAATTAGCTTTGAGTGCAAGTAGGAGATTGTTGGATATAGTGCCCTCGGAGTCAATTATTGGATCGCAGGCACGTGATTGCAATAATTAAGGGAGGACCTATACCGGTAGGAAAGTCTTACTCGAGTTGTTTGTATACTATCTGGTTTATCTTTATCGTCATGTACATGTAAGTCGATGTACAACACCCCAATACTTGTGGGGAGGCGGAATTTTCAAAAACAAACTTGTTTAGTGAACAAACATCGACTAACCGCTTAAATCGAAGCTAAACGATAACTAACCAAACACATAGTATTTCTAAACTACCATGCTTAGGGATTATACCTAACGAACCAAGTCCTTCGTCTTTACGATCTCCTCGTCCTCCTCGGCCTTCTCTATGTAATAGACGATCCACCCGAGAGCAAAACTCCAAGCTTAGCCTCTAAACTTGAGGCAACTAAACTTCTTTAGTTGCTAATCAAAGAAGATAGATAAGATATAGTGATGGTTATGGATTGTTTAGTCTATCTAATCCTTGTACTCAACACACGAGAGGGTAGGATTAGGGTTTGAAGAGAGAGAGCTTGAGGAGAGAGAAAGTGAACATAATAATGAAGTGAGAAAATGAGATATGATAATATATATCAAGCATTTCTTTTTATGAAGAAAAGAATATAAAAGAATTTAACAACCATGCTTGATAATATCTTGTGATGATTCACATCCATGAGTCATTAAGCATTTATGATGCATTAATGACATGGATGAATCATCCATATGACTCACTAATCTTATTCATTATATATGACACCTAATCATCCTTAGTCATCACCTTCTAGAAGCTTCTCGCGCAATTACGAGAATGCCCCTCCTATCCATGAAAACACGGAAAAACATTAGACTGTATAAATCCAATAACCGGATACCAGTAACTGGCTTAAACCAAAGCCGACTAGTAAAAACTGTCCGAAAGTCGTACGTGCGTAAACACACGTATGCGTCCGAACCCTTTGTCGTAAAACCATACTACCTCTATATCATTTTTCCTGGAGTAGGAAACTCTCTTTGTGCGACTCTAGAGACTCGACTACTACGCTGGCAGTGGGTTTAACCACAGACCGCAAGTGGCACTAGCTGTACGTAACGGTCCCCAGGTAGATGTCGATAAGAAGGCCGATAAGGAAACCCATCCGAACTGCTACTGAGCCTGCTGTGACAATCTCCGTACAGTCCGGTCTGTTCGTCTAAGAATATCGCATATCCGGCCTAGGGGGCGGCAAGCGTCAGTCCCCTAAAAGCGGAATAAGTCATGTCGGAGCGAAGCCCATTACACCCTGAGAAACTACTGGAACCTACCAGCAAATCTCGCTTGCCCTGGCCAGGGACTTTGTGTAATGGCTCTCTGACACAGCACGATATCGACTCCCAATACCGGGTGAGACGAATCCTATCTAACCGCTACTGCCTCCAAGTGCTTCGGGACTGCACCCAACTGCTACCTGTTTGCACGACTCCTTTGAGCCGTGGTAGGGTAGCAATCTAAGAACAGTGGGAACACACTCAAGGCGAAGCAGCAGTGTCAAGTCTGCGGACTATGCTGTACTCATGTCACCTGGGAACTGTTAACCGACGACTGGTATAAAACCAACCAACAGTTCCCTGTGAGTCCTGTCCAGTGAACCCATAACCCAACGAGCACCTGTATACTATCTCCAGTACGACGTACTGACGGCTGTGGGACAGACCATCTCCCCAACTGGGATGAGAAGCGTACACACTAGTCTACTCCGGAGTATCGATACCCTGTCTCGATAATCCAACGACTAGGGACCTGAATAAGGATGTGCCTGTAGACTACCCAGCCCCCACTAGTGTGACTGCCATCACAACGCTGGTAGTCAAGCAAGATCCTAAGAGCTCTATCAATACGTATACTCACATATTAAGATAGAAAAACCAAGTAGCATACTACCATGTTTAGCAAGACTGTTATATACATGTGAATATCCCAAGCTTCCATTAAGTAATATACAAACTAGTATGATACAATAATGGCCCCTAGGGCATATACACTAACAATCTCCCACTTGCACTAGGGCCATATACTGGCATATCGAAGACCAATGATCTCGAGTAGCCTCTCGAACTGAGTCTGAGGAAGGGCCTTCGTGAATGGATCTGCAATGTTCTCTTCAGTAGCGACTCTCCGAACCTCGATCTCCCGACGATCAATGATCTCCCTGATCAGGTGATACCGCCTCAAGATGTGTCTGGACTTCTGCTGGGACCTTGGTTCCTTCGCTAAAGCTATAGCTCTGTTGTTGTCATAATACAGAGGTATTGGATCAACTATGGTAGGAACCACTTGAAGTTCTCTTAGGAACTTCTTCATCCAGACTACTTCTTTTGCGGCATCGCAAGCAGCTATATACTCTGCTTCCATAGTCGAGTCAGCAACGGTGTCCTGCTTGGAGCTCCTCCAGCACACCGCCCCTCCATTGAGGATAAAGACATAACCCGACATGGACTTGGAATCGTCCTTATCACTCTGGAAGCCAGAATCGGCAAAGCCCTCTAACTTGAGGTCTTTTCCGCCGTAAACCAGTAACATCTCCTTCGTCCTTCTCAGGTACTTGAGAATGTTCTTTACTGCTATCCAGTGATTCTCCCCTGGGTCAGACTGATACCGGCTTTCCACGCTGAGTGCGTAAGCTACATCTGGTCTGGTACACAACATCGCATACATTATAGAGCCTACCGCAGAAGCGTAGGGTATAATCGACATGCGATCCCTTTCCAAATCAGTCTTGGGAGACATCTTTTTAGATAGAGTGATTCCGTGACAAGCCGGTAGATTACCGCGCTTAGAATCTTCCATACTGAATCTTTTCAGTATAGTGTTGATATACCTGGACTACGAAAGTCCCAACATCCTCTTGGATCTATCACGATAGATCCGGATCCCCAGAATGTAAGAGGCATCACCCAGGTCTTTCATGGAGAACCTGTGTGATAAGAATACTTTGACGGATTGAAGCATAGGAATATCATTTCCTATGAGTAGAATGTCATCCACGTTTAATACGAGGAATACGACACTTCTTGCTACAACTTTACTATATATGCACGGTTCATTTGGATTTTTGATAAAGTCATATTTTTTGACTGTTTCATCAAAACAGATGTTCCAACTCCGCAATGCTTGCTTTAGTCCATAAATGGACTTTAGCAACTTGCATACTTTCCCGCTGCTCCCACTCTGATCAAAACCCTCTGGCTGATCCATATAGACGCACTCTTCTAAATTACCATTCAGAAAGGCCGTCTTTACGTCCATCTGCCAGATTTCATAATCATGGAAGGCAGCAATTGTAAGAAGGATACGAATGGATTTGAGCATAGCCACTGGAGAAAAAGTTTCGTCATAGTCCAAACCAACTCTTTGACGAAAACCCTTTGCAACAAGTCTATTTTTATAGGTTTCCACCTGCCCATCTACACCAATCTTTTTCTTGAAGATCCATTTGCATCCTATAGGTTTTACCCCACCTGGAGCAAAGTCCAAAGTCCATACTTTGTTGGTGTACATGGACTCCATTTCGCTTCGCATTGCATCTAGCCATCGTACCGAGTCGCCGCTCTGGATGGCCTGCTGGAAGCTAGTAGGTTCATCATCATCTATGATGCAGTCCTCTCTATCCCCATCGACGAGAAAACCGTAGTATCTCTCAGGCGGACGAGACGGCCTACTACTTCTGCGGAGGGGTGCGGGAATGTCAAGTTCTTCTTGAACTACTGGTTCTACCAAATTTTCAGCAGTAGTTTGTGGTTCTGGAATTTCTTCCAGTTCTATTTCGCTCCCACTTGTATCCTTTTCTAAAACCTGCTGTTCTAGAAAATGGGTATTACGAGAAACTAAAATCTTTTGTTCCTCTGCGTAATAGAATAGATACCCCTTGGAATTCATTGGATATCCCACAAATATACATTTTACTGATCGTGCCTCGAGCTTGTCCACATACTGCTTTTTGACAAAAGCTGGACATCCCCAAATCCTCATATACTGAAGATAGGGTTTCTTCCCACTCCACATCTGATATGGAGTGGTAGGCACAGTCTTGGTAGGGACCCTGTTCAGAAGATATGCTGCTGATTCTAGCGCATAACCCCAGAAAGATCGCGGTAACTCAGTATTACTCATCATGGATCGTACCATATCTAATAGGGTTCGATTCCGTCTCTCCGATACACCGTTATGCTGTGGAGTGTATGGAGGAGTAAGCTGAGAGAGAATTCCTTTCTCTTTTAGATAACCTAGGAACTCGGCACTTAAGTATTCTCCACCTCGATCAGATCTTAGTATCTTAATACTTTTGCCTGTTTGGTTTTCCACTTCATTCTTGTATTCTTGAAATTTCTCAAAGGCCTCGGATTTATGCTTCATTAAGAAGATATGTCCATACCTAGAGAAATCATCTGTAAAAGTAATGAAGTAGGAATAACCACCTCTCGCATGTGTAGACATTGGACCGCATACATCACTGTGTATGAGTCCTAAGAGCTCGCTCGCTCTTACTCCATGTCCAGTGAATGGAGTGTTTGTCATTTTTCCTTTGAGACATGATTCGCAAGTGGCATAAGTTTGATATTCGAACGAGTCCAAATATCCTTCTTTATGTAACTTAGTTAATCTTGTCTCATTGATATGACCTAGTCTACAATGCCATAAGAAAGCCTTATTTAATTCTGGAGACTTTCTTTTTAGTGTGTTCTGGATATTGAAAATCTGGATTTGGTTTAAGACATATATACCGTTATCCAGTGTACCGGACCCAATCAAACTATGATTAAGGTGGATGTTGACAACATCACTTACAAACGTGAAATCATAACCTTTATTTGATAACAGAGAAACAGATATGATATTACACGTCAAACTAGGTACACAAAAACAGTTATGTAAAACCAAAATGTGTCCACTGGTCAATCCTAGGTGATAATCCCCGACGGACACAGCTCCCACGCTAGCTCCGTTAGCAACCCTGAGGATCATATTACCTTCCTTCAGCACTCTACGGTTTCTCAGTGCCTGCAATGAATTGCAAATATGAGATCCTGATCCGGTATCCAATACCCAGGAAGTAGAGTTGATTGACAAACAATTCTCAATTACAAACACACCTGAAATCGAAGCCACAGCTTGCTTCGGTCCTTGGTTCTTGTTGGCGATCCACGCCTTGCAATCCTTCTTCCAGTGCCCCTTCCTATGACAATGGAAGCACTCATCCTGAGCAACTACTGGTACTGGCAACTTTTTCTTTCCCTTTCCTGCCACCTTACTTACACTTCCTCTAGGTTTGTTGGCAGCCTTATTCTTCCTTCCTTTTGCCTTAGCCTTGGACCCGGAAGAAGAAGTTTTGCGAACAAATATAGTGTGTGTTTTCCTTGCCTTCTACAAGGTGCCCTCTGCACTCCTTAACATGTTAAGGAGTTCTGAAAGTTCAACTTCTTTTCTTTGAATATTGAAGTTCAGTATAAACTGGGCGTAGGTGATAGGAAGGGACTGGAGAATATGGTCTGTATAGACCTCATTATCCAAAGTTGTTCCCAGGTCTGCGATCTCTTCAATGTAGCCAATCATCTTTAGGACATGTTCACCTACCGATGATCCGACAGCCAACCTCGCTTGAAACAGCTTCTTCGAGGTCTCGTATCTTGCTATACGAGATTGCTCCCCATACAGATCTTTTCTATGAAGAAATATGGATTCTAGGTCCATATCCTCGTGCCTCCTCTGATGTTCATTGTTCATTGAGGCAAGCACGATGCACTTGGCTTTCGCGCAATCTAAATCCCAGGTTTTGCGGATTTCCTTATCCGCATTACTGGATTTGGGACCTGGGGCTTCAGGTGCCTTAGTGGTGAGGACATACCCCAATTTGTCGTAGGTTAAGGCCATTTTGACATTTCGCAGACAATCTTTATAGTTTGGCCCCGTCAGTATATTTTTCTCTAAAAGTAACTTAAGTCCAGTCATTTTCAGGGTCGCTGCAATTAGGAGAGAGAGAAGAAAACACTTTAGCATGATGCTCTTGCAAGTTTAGAGTGGTTTTTAGTTTATCTAAACTGGATGGCTCCCACTATTTTTCGAATCCCTCCTCAAACCAAAAAGGAAGAATTAGCCAGAACTATTTTCACCGTACAATACTTGCTTAACCGTTCAGCCAGGCCAGTGTCGATACTTCGAGGGAGGTTGTCCAACGCTTTCGCGAAGTTCCTTAATTTAAGAACCTCTTTTCTCTGGAGGCGTAGCCCCGCTGACACTTTTCTAGACACCTACTTGGTTTATAGCATTGATCGTTAAGTAACAAATATCCTGATAAGTAGCATATACTCACAGTAGGATCGGGATCCAAATATCATCGTCTGATAATGTTGTAGGAATGCTACCAACATTCATCAAACTCAAAATGGTATGCATCTCTTTGCAAATTTCAGTTTCTTTAGAAATTCCCGATATATGTTTTTACCCCATGCTCTTATGATCTTGGCGTTGGTCAAAATGTCATAAGTCACATGTCAAGTTCTACCCATCATTATCTTGTTAATTTGAACCCATCCGTATATATCCCTGACGTTGGCCAAATGATAATACGACTGTCCCAAACCAACTCATCTATCTATGCAACAAATGAATACCCAGCAGCTACCAAACACTATGCCATGACGTTGGCCAAAACTGCATAGCTTGAATACTACTGAATACCCAAATGAAATGACGGAGGGCTAAGACTGGTTTTGGCGAAACCGTAAACGTAGTGAACTTGATATAATCGAAGGAACCTAATAGCTTTTAAAAGGAGTGGTTAAATCTCCGCATTTAAAAAAATATCTGTTTTAAAAATAACCGAGTGGTTTCTTTTAAATTGTTCCAACGATTTAAACTTGGTTTATTTTCTTTGCATTATAGATAATGCGTCCCATCATTAACCTATCATTGCAGAAAACAACGAAAATATGACGTCCTCTTATGCCATCTGCATTCACCACTGGGTCCCGTCATCACCCGTTAGGTTACATAACTAACGACAGAGCGGGGACTGGGCTAGCGCTGGTGTAAAACATAAGTGAAGTCTAAAATAGCTATCATATATATAGATATTTTACATTCGTCTGACGCAATGATATACATTCCAGAACACAGATGAACTTAATTGGATTTGCAAGCAATCCGTATTTCTTTTGAGCCTGCAAGAAAAACGGATAACACAGTTGTGATGAATAGCCAATACCCCACCCTCAACCCCTACGGGTACGGCAAACTACCCGCCCGGCAGTTTGTGTACCCCACCTTGGGTCAGTCCTAGGAGTAGAAACAGTAAAATGAAATAATACAACGGTGGCTACAACCGCAACCTGGATGTGCCCCGCAAAATAATATTACAACAAATTACATTTACAACAAATGAATTAAATAATAACTCATTACAATACCCCGGCTATACATCACAACAGTCCAACACAGTTCATATGCACAAACAGATAAATCCATTACAGAAATGTGCAACCCCCTGCCAACCGACATACTAGCAGTTAGGGGAGGTTTACGAACACATTATGCAAACACAGATATAATCCAATAAGCAAATACTGTACAATTTCTATCGATTAAACACTTTTAATTTTGCTCCAATACTTCTCTGTTAATCTGAAACCTGAGCAAATATTAAAAAATTCCAGAAAATACCAAATATCACAGAGAACAAACACAGCAAATTTGGGTTCATGACTCGGCAACTCGGCGGCGGAACCGCGGCGGATCGGTGGGATCCGCCGCGTTTCCGCGGCTCTTTGGCCGAATCATGTGCCCAAATTTCTTGTGTGTTCTACTACTGTCGTTTCAAGCTTTCTGAACCTCCCTGAAAAGTTTTAGGACTTCATTTAAAATTCGATAGAAACTTGATATTTCAGGGTTTTCCGGTTTCGTTTTTTCCGTTCGAAATTCAAACAAATTTGCAAGTAAGTTATTTATTGTTTAGCGAGGCTCTGATACCACTGTAAGTCGATGTACAACACCCCAATACTTGTGGGGAGGCGGAATTTTCAAAAACAAACTTGTTTAGTGAACAAACATCGACTAACCGCTTAAATCGAAGCTAAACGATAACTAACCAAACACATAGTATTTCTAAACTACTATGCTTAGGGATTATACCTAACGAACCAAGTCCTTCGTCTTTACGATCTCCTCGTCCTCCTCGGCCTTCTCTATGTAATAGACGATCCACCCGAGAGCAAAACTCCAAGCTTAGCCTCTAAACTTGAGGCAACTAAACTTCTTTAGTTGCTAATCAAAGAAGATAGATGAGATAGAGTGATGGTTATGGATTGTTTATTCTACCTAATCCTTGTACTCAACACATGAGAGGGTAGGATTAGGGTTTGAAGAGAGAGAGCTTGAGGAGAGAGAAAGTGAACATAATAATGAAGTGAGAAAATGAGATATGATAATATATATCAAGCATTTCTTTTTATGAAAAAAAGAAAATAAAAGAATTTAACAACCGTGCTTGATAATATCTTGTGATGATTCACATCCATGAGTCATTAAGCATTTATGATGTATTAATGACATGGATGAATCATCCATATGAATCACCAATCTCATTCATTGTATATGACACCTAATCATCCTTAGTCATCACCTTGTAGAAGCTTCTCGCGCAATTACGAGAATGCCCATCCTATCCGTGAAAACATGGAAAAACTTTAGACTGTATAAATCTAATAACCGAATACCAGTAACTGGCTTAAACCAAAGCCGACTAGTAAAAACTGTCCGAAAGTCGTACGTGCGTAAACACACGTATGCGTCCGAACCCTTTGTCGTAAAACCATACGACTTCTATATCGTTTTGCCTGGAGTAGGAAATTCTCTGTGTGGGACTTTAGAGAATCGACTACTACGCTGGCAGTGGGTTTAACCACAGACCGCAAGCGGCACTAGCTCAGATGTCGATAAGAAGGTCGATGAGGAAACCCATCCGAACTCCTACTGAGCCTGCTGTGACAATCTCCGTACAGTCCGGTCTGTTCGTCTAAGACTATCGCATATCCGGCCTAGGGGGGCGGCAAGCGTCAGTCCCCTAAAAGCGGAATAAGTCGTGTCGGAGCGAAGCCCATTACACCCTGAGAAACTACTGGAACCTACCAGCAAATCTCGCTTGCCCTGGCCAGGGACTTTGCGTAATGGCTCTCTGACACAGCACGATATCGACTCCCAATACCGGGAGAGACGAATCCTATCTAACCGCTACTGCCTCCAAGTGCTTCGGGACTGCACCCAACTGCTACCTGTTTGCACGACTCCTTTGAGCCGTGGTAGGGTAGCAATCTAAGAACAGTGGGAACACACTCGAGG
The DNA here is from genome assembly GCA_030015575.1 of Agapanthus africanus. Classification (NCBI taxonomy): domain Eukaryota; kingdom Viridiplantae; phylum Streptophyta; class Magnoliopsida; order Asparagales; family Amaryllidaceae; genus Agapanthus; species Agapanthus africanus. The sequence continues at coordinate 659,566,891 of CM057341.1, forward strand.
CGAAGCAGCAGTGTCAAGTCTGCAGACTATGCTGTACTCATGTCACCTGGGAACTGTTAACTGACGACTTGTATAAAACCAACCAACAGTTCCCTGTGAGTCCTGTACGGTGAACCCGTAACCCAACGAGCACCTGTATACTATCTCCAGTACGACGTACTGACGGCTGTGGGACAGACCATCTCCCCAACTGGGATGAGAAGCGTACACACTAGTCTACTATGGAGTATCGATGCCCTGTCTCGATAATCCTACGACTAGGGACCTGAATAAGGATGTGCCTGTAGACTATCCAGCCCCTACTAGTGTGACTGCCATCACAACGCTGGTAGTCAAGCAAGATCCTAAGAGCTCTATCAATATGTATACTCACATATTAAGATAGAAAAATCAAGTAGCATACTACCATGTTTAGCAAGACTGTTATATACATGTGAATATCCCAAGCTTCCATTAAGTAATATACAAACTAGTATGATACAATAATGGCCCTTAGGGCATATACACTAACAGTACATACTTTAGGTGAGATTGTAGTTCACTGTTACATGTTGATAGAGAAAAGTATACTACGATGGTTTGTCTTTATCATTTTGTACTGCTTTAGGTGACCTTACAGGTCGCTATTACATGTTAATAAACCCCTTAGGATTCTTCCTTGACTGCGAGCAGTATGATGGCGATCATATACGGGGAAGCTAGGGTCTATAAGCACATCCTAAAAAGGTCCCTAGTCGTGGGTGTTTTCGAGACGGGGCATCGATACTCCAGAGTAGACTAGTGTATACAGTCGAGACCCCGACGAGGGGCGGTGGCCGTTCTCACAAGCCACTGGTATCAGTTGGTTCACCTAATATGTATACAAGTGCTCATTGGGTTATGAGTACAACGGACAGGACTCGCAGAAAACAAGCTAGTTGGTATTATACCTAATGTCAGATAGCAGTTCCCTGGTGACATGTGTACGGGTTAGTTCATCGACCTGAGATCCTCATTTGTCTCGTGTGAGTTCCCACTGTACTTTGATTACTACCCTACCACGGCTCAAAGGAGTGGATCGGTAGGGGTTCGTCTCTCCCGGTATTGGGGATGAGGACGCGCTGTGTCTAGGAGTGCCATTACACGAAGTTCCTGGCCAAGGCAGGAGATTTACTGGTAGGTATTCCAGTAATATCTCAGGGTGTTCTGGGCTACTCTCCGACATGAACTTTTGGGGGTCTGACTTTTACCAACCCTCTAGGCCCGACATGCGATGCTCATAGACGAGCGGACCAAACTGTACGGATATTGTCATTGACAGGCTCAGTAGGGTGTCAGGATGAGTTCGCTCATCTACCTCCCTTTTGGTCAATACTTGGTAGCCCGTTACGTACGGCTAATACCTCTGACGTGCTAGTGGTTAAATCAGCAGTCAAAGTATTGACGAGTCTTTAGAGTCCCCCACAGACAGTTTCTCAAGTTTCGGGCGAAACGTTGTAGAGGCCATATAGATTTATGGCACGGTTCGAATGTATGCGTGCACTTATGCACGTGTTATCGTTCGAATGGATAATACTAGCGGGCTTTGGTTTAAGCCGGATCCTAGTATTATACAGTGTAGATTTTGTCTCATTGCATTTGTGTTCGGTCAGAATACAAATGCGGGTATGTATATACAGTCGCGGGGTTTTCCTGTAATTTATTATCGGATCGCTTTTTGAAGTTTCCAGTTTGCATTCCGATCCGTCCATTTTCCTTTCTTTCTTTCTTTGGCTGAAAATTTATGGGAGGGGCTTATATGTAAAAGTGGCTTTTACAAAATGGAGGGTGGTTTTTGTGGCACATGGTTGCTTCATGATGGTTCATCATTACTTGCTTTTTTTGATGGGATTAGGATGAGACTTTGGTGTGACAAAATTTCATCATGATCATCAACACCTTTTCCTTATGCTCACCCCACCTTGTTTGTGCTCACCTCCCTCTCTTCTCATATGCTTGGCCGAGAGCATCATTTGGGAGGGCCTACATTTTTTTAGGAAAATGATTCATATCAATTTACACCAAAATTCTTTAGCTCATCTAAAAATTTACTCCACCACCTTCACCTTCACATCCAAATGGCAACTTCTAATAACCCCTCGAGACATAGCATTCTACACTCAGTCTACAGCAATCTTGGACATGTCGGCTAGCCAACATCGTATCCGAGTTGCCTCGGTTCAGAGGTGGGAGCCCGTAAAAAGACTCGGTGATGTGGTACTTTTCCGACGAGGAGATCGAGAACGGAGATGCTGCGGGGAGCTTGGGATGGTGGCCGAAGACCGAAGGACACGGATCGCTCGGTATAGCTCTCTACACTTTCTCCAGTTTGCTAGTAATAGGTTAATGGTCCGATCCGGGTTTATAGTCCGCTGTAGCACCGGTTTGTAATTTAGAAATGTTTTTTGTTTCCGCATTTTGGCCTCGGACAGACGGCCGGGGCACTACGTAGACTTACCGTTCACCTCTTTAGTGAGTGAGAGCTTGAGTTAAAGAAACTTCGAGGTAGATCATCGGAGAAAAGGAAGACTACAAGAAAGCATGGATCATTCGGGTTGTGGAGCCTCTCTTGAGTCCGGAAGATCATGGATCGCGGTGAAGGGACTTCTACTCGGAGCTTATGAAGCGAAGGAGCAGACTACAAAGGTTGTAATCCCTCATTCTTAGTTGTAAAGATATTTACTTGCATGTTAAACCCTAATTATCTAGCAAAGATCCCGGGTTTTGGTTGTTTGGCACTTCTAAATTCTGAATCGGGCATGGTTGGTGCCTTATATACCCTTGTAAGAGTGCCTAGGAACCCTACAGTGGTATCAGAGCCTAGCTAGAGCATTAGGCGACGTGTATACGAAGTTAAAAGTCCGATCGAACCCCGATACATCGAAAATTACCCCACTTTGGAAATTTTGTAAAAATATGATTTTTTCTGCATTAAAAATACTCCAAAAAATTAGCAGGGAATTATAAGGATTACTGTAAAATACGACATCCTAATTCCACTAAAGAGCCGTGGAACCGCGGCAATACCTTGCGTGCGCGTCGGTTCCGCGACGGAACAGTAAAATTAGGTTTAGGGTTTTGTACGGTAATATCCGTAGATACTTGTACATTCTTCTGGGTATTTTTAATCTTACTCAAGTGTTGAGTGTTCTGGGGATTATTTTGAATTCGTTGATTCGATCAGAAAGTTTAATTTCGTTCTGTTTTCCGGATAATTTAGAAAGTATTAAAATGTTCGAACGGAAATCATTAACTCGCTTTTTCCTGACACGAAAAACTTTCAAGTGTTGAATTTTTCTTGAGTTTAAATTTTTCGGAAAAACGTGCAAGTAAAGCGGTGGACCCCCTTGAAGAACACAAACCATAACTCGATTATGTGACCGTCTGAAACGCCTCTAAAACTTAGGGTTTGGGACAGTACGGCGTGCTACATGTGAGGCGTTGGCTTGATCCTTCTACGGCTAGACTATTGGTACTGTGACATATTCTGGGACTTTTTGAACTCCGCTCAAGTGTTGAGCTATTTAGGAAAGCTTGGGTATTTGATTATTCGATCGGAAAGTTTAATATTGTCTATTTATCTGGAATGTGATACAATATGTGGAATTCATAAAGTTAGGCATGAAATGCGAAGTATGTGATATTTCGGATTTACGATGTCTAAAGTGATTGTGGATTCCAAATGTTGTAGTCTTACACTTTCTTTTCTGTGACCGTAAGTGTAGTATGTAGTTGTATTGCCGGTTTTCGTTGCTATACATCAACAATGATCGGTGTATGCATACTTACTTACGTTGATGATATGAGATATTATGTGTTGCTGTGATATGTTATATTGGATCATCGTGTTCTAAATAGCCGGGGTTTTTATGTGAGATGAGGGTTTTTATTTTCATTCATGTAAAATTCATTTGTATGTAATATTCTTTTATTGGGGCACTTCTGGGATGAGGTTGATGTCACCAGTGTATATTATTTACATTTCCGCATTAGGTAGACCCAAGGAGGGGAGCACAAGTAACCGGGTTCTAGGGTACAATGAGGGCCATCTCGAGGAGTCGAGACCGGGTCTCCTAACCCTAGGATTGACAGTGTTACTTGCCACTCTCGTAGGGGTCTAGGGATGTGGGTTTGGCTATTCATCGCATCCGTGGAATCTTTGTTTTATACAGGCTTGTATTAAAACATGGACATCCTAGTATATCCAGTATTTCGTATATGTTCTTCTGCTGCAATGTTCTGTGATGAGATCATATTACTGCCTGAGACGAATGCTTATACTATATATATATATATATGTTGATATATAAATATTTCTGCTTTCGTTTCTTCTGTGATGCTTAGGAAGCATAAGCTGATGGGATATATTAATGAGATTAATAAAAGGAAAAGAAACCTAAAAGATGTTGTAGAATCAAAACTTTATAAAAAGGGTATCTACAGTTTTGCTTTGCATAGCGGTATATATGATATACCCTGCATCTTATTCGATGAAGAAAGAGCCGAGATCCATTCACCGGGAGTGACCTCTTTAGCGAAACTGGCAGATGCTACAAACTCATGGTTTAGTTTTTGACGGCTTCTATAGTTCTTTCTTTGCACGGCGGTATATATGATATACCCTACACCTTATTCGATGGGGAAAGAGCCGAGATCCCTTCACCGGGAGTGACCTCTTTAGCGAAACTCGAAATGCCTCTAAAACACCCCTTTCAAAATCACTTGTTTCTACAACGATATCAAGTTCATTACACAATAGGTTTTCTGAGAAACCTTTCATAGCCCTTCTTCATTTTAGATGAATCCTACTTAGTATTCGTGCTGCGTTTGTTGACCTTGTCAAGACACAGTGTACGGTAGCTAATTCGTTTTTATTTGCTAAAACATGATATGTGATTGGTTTAGGGTATTCTTACGACCTTGTTGACCTTGTCAAGGGTCACGCGGGTGGGTTTAATTCAATGAGGAAATGACGGGTTGAACTTGAGTTGCGATTTACGGTTTGTTGACCTTGTCAAGGTCATAGATCGCTAGGGTCAAAATATTATCGGGAATTTCAAAGTATTGAAATTTGCAAAGGGATTGCATACTTCCTATGAGATAGTTGGATCCTGATACCCACTGCGAGTAAGAATTACTCCTGGGAGAGTTTTATACAGGACAATTAGCCGATCAAGTAGGTGTCTAGAAAGGTGTTAATGAGGTTATGCCTCTGGGAAAATAAGGTTTATTTTAATTAGGTCCGTGTGAGAGCACGGGGAACCTCCCTTAAGTACCGACACTGATCTGGCTGAAAGATTGACGTAATTGTAGGGTGTAATTAATCCCGGCTAATCTTACCTTTTAGGGTTTGAAGGAAGATTTGATAAAATCAGTGGGAGACATCCTGATTAGATAAGATAATAACCAATCTAATCTTGCAAGAGCATATGCTAAAGTGTTTTCTTCTCTCTCTCTCCAGGTAGAGACCATGTCAGGCCATAATCAAGATAATAATATGGATGTATTGACTGAACCCGCTTATTATACTGAGCAGGGGAACGTTGGTCCCGTTCTTTCTTATGAGGGTTATAAGACTGAACAGGGAATAGGAGAATATCTGGATTCTCACGCCGCCCAAATGGAGAACATGCATGTTGATGCACCTTCTTCGGGTATGTTAGTTATTGAGAACTGTTTCTTAGTTCACCCTACGTCCTGGGTATTAGATATCGGATCGGGATCCCACATATGTAAATTGTTACATGGGCTACGTAAAGGTAGAGAACTGGGAAAAGGTGATCATTCTATTCAAGTAGGGAATGGTGCAAGTATTGCAGCAAAAGCAGTTGGCAAATATCACCTAGTATTACCAAGTAGTAATATACTGATTCTGAATGAGTGCTATTATATACCGAACATGATGTGCAACATTATATCAGTTTCTTTATTAAGTAAAGAAGGATATAATTTTGTAGTAAAGGATAATGTTATGAACATATTCCTAGATCAAAAGTTGATTGGATCAGGCTCGTTACATAATGGCATATTCATTCTCAATCAAAATACAGTCCTTAATATACAAAACACACACAAGAGGAAAAGTTCAGAAATGAACGAATCCTTCTTATAGCATTGTAGACTTGGTCATATTAATGCGACATGGCTAGCTAAGTTACATAAGGATGAATATTTGAATTCGTTCGAATTATCATCTTATGATACTTGCCATTCATGTCTCAAAGGAAAAATGACCAAAACTCCGTTTAGTGGACACGGAGAAAGAGTTACGGCTTAGGACTGGTACATAGTGATGTATGCGGTCCCATGTCTACACACGCCAGGAACGGTTCTTCTTACTTCATTACATTTATTGACGATCTCTCAAAATTCGGACATGTGTTCCTGATGAAACACAAGTCTGAAGCTTTTGAGAAATTCAGAGATTATAAGCACGAAGTAGAGAACCAAACGGGCAGAAGTATTAAGATCCTTCGGTCTGATCGAGAAGGAGAATACTTGAGCAATGAGTTCCTAGATTATCTAAAAAAGAATGGGATTCTCTCTTAGCTTACTCTTCCTTATACACCACAGCACAACGGTGTATCAGAGTGAAGGAATCGGACCCTATTAGATATGGTGCGCTCTATATTGAGTTATGCTGAGTTACCTATTTCCTTCTGGGGTATGCACTGGAGACAGCAACATACCTATTGAATCAAGTTCCGTCTAAATCTGTACCTACCACACTATATGAGATATGGAGTGGGAAGAGACCGTATCTTAAACAAGTTAAGATATGGGGTTGTCCGGCCTATGTCAAAAGGAAAAATCCGGACAAACTCGAGGCACGATCAGTTCTTTGCAAGTTTGTAGGATATCCGAAGAATTCTTATGGATATTTTTTTTACCACAGTGAGGAGCAAAAGATGTTTGTTGCTCAACATGCCACCATTTTTAGAAAAGTAATTTCTTGCAAAAGAGATTAGTGGCTCTGAGGTAGAACTGGAAGAAGTTCCAGCAACACAAACTGCAACTGAAGATTTAGTGGAACCAGAGGATTTAGTTGTACCCGACGAACCCCAGCCTCTCCACCAATCTAGTAGGGTTTCTTGAACACCTGAGAGATACTATGGTTTTCTTATTGATGGTGGAACCGAGGATTGCATCATGGAAGATGATGACCCGACTAGTTTCGAGCAGGCCATCACGAGTGGTGACTGTGAAATGGCTGGATGCAATGCGATCTGAGATGGAATCCATGTACACGAACAAAGTATGGACTTTGGAAAATGCTCCTGAAGGGGTAAAACCCATTGGGAGCAAGTGGATCTTAAAAAAAAAATTGGTGTTGATGGAAAAGTTAAGACTTTCAAAGCTAGACTTGTTGCAAAGGGTTTTCGTCAACGACCAGGTGTGGATTATGACGAAACCTTTTCTCCAGTGGCTATGCTTAAGTCCATCCGGATCTTACTTGCTATTGCTGCATACCATGACTACGAAATCTGGCAAATGGATGTTAAGACCGCCTTTCTAAACGGTGATTTAGAACAGTGTGTGTATATGACTCAGCTAGAGGGCTTCGTAGATAATGGGAGCAGCGGAAAGGTATGCAAGCTGCTTAAATATATTTATGGGTTAAAGCAAGAATCGCGGAGTTGGAACATCTGTTTTGATGTTGTAGTCAAAGAGTTTGACTTCATCAAAATATAGATGAACCTTGTATTTATAAGAAGGTTGCAGAGAGTAAGGTTGTATTCCTCGTATTGTACGTTGATAACATACTCTTGATAGGAAATGATGTTCCTATGCTGCAATCAGTCAAGCTCTTCTTATCATAAAGATTCTCAATCAAAGATCTAGGTGATGCCTCCTGCATATTGGGAATCATGATCTATAGAGATACATCTAAACGGATACTGGGATTGTCCCAATCCAGGTACATTGACACCATACTAAAGAGGTTTAGTATGGAAGAATCCAAGCGTGGGAACCAACCCACGATCTCTGGACTCACTCTCTCCAAAGAGATGTCTCCCAAGACTGATTTGGAGAGAGCTCGCATGCAAGGGATGCCCAATGCTTCGGCAGTAGGCTCTATCATGTATGCGATGCTATGTACCAGACCCGATGTAGCATACTCACTAAGTGTATTGAGTCGGTATCAAGCAGATCCTGGAGAGAGTCACTAGACAGCTGTTTAGAACATTCTCAAGTACTTACGAAGGTCTAAAGAGATGTTCTTGGTGTATGGTAACGGAGAACTCCAGGTGTAGTCCTTTACCGATTCGAGCTTCCAAAGTGATAATGACGACTCTAAGTCGCTCTCGGGATTTGTCTTTACCCACAATGGAGGGGCGGTATGTTGGAAGAGTTCCGAACAGGATACCATTGCAGATTCGACGATGGAGGCTGAATACATCGTTGCTAATGATGCTGCCAAAGAGGCTGTCTGGATAAAGAAGTTCCTTAGTGAACTTGGTGTGGTTCCATCCATTGAGCATCCAATACTTCTGTATTGTGATAACAATGGAGTTGTGGCTTCGGCAAAGGAACCCATGTCCCATCAAAAGTCCATACATATTCTGAGGCGGTATCACCTGATCAGGGAGATAGTTGATCGCCGGGAGATCGAGGTCATGAGAGTAGATACGAAGGACAACACTGCGGATCCATTCACGAAGGCCATTCCCCAGATATAATTTGAGAGATTATTCGGGATGCTAGGTATGAGATACTACAGCAGCTGGCCTTAGTGCAAGTGGGAGATTGTTAGCTATGTATATGCCCTAGAGGCCATTGTTGTACATATGATGTATATTATAATGGATGCTTGGATATATATTGAGAGGACTTTCTTGCTCGTCATGATAGTATGCTATTTGGTTTCACTTTATCTTAACATGTTGACTTGTATTAGTTTACTGTCTTACTCTCACATGTTGATAAAGCCCTTAAGATCTGTACTCGACTACTGGGACTATGATGAGATCATACTAGTGGGGCCAGAGTAGTCGATGAGTACATCTTATAACTGTTCCTAGTCGGGAGTGTATCGAGACAGGGCATCGATACACCAGTGTAGACTAGCGTATACGCATCTTGACCCATATGATGGGCTATGGATGATCCCATATCCATCGATGCTTGACATCAAGGATGGTGTATGGGTGCTCAGTGGAGACTGGGTACACTGGACGTACTCACCGAGAAGTCCCAGATGGTATTATACCTCACGTCAGATGGCAGTTCTCCGGTGACACTGGTACGTGGTAGTCTGTAGATCCGAGATCATCAAAGAGACTTGTGTGATTCCCATTGTGCTTTGATTTCCACCTTACCACGTCCAAGATGGCGTGCAAAATGGTGGCTTTTGGGTGTAGTCCCGAATCACATGGAGGCAATGAGCGATAGGAGGGGATTCGTCTCTCCTGGTATAGGGAGTTGATGGTGTGCTGTGTTCGATTGGCTATAACTGGAAGTCCCTGGCCAGAGCTGATATAGAGATTTACTGGTAAGTGTTACCAGTATTTTCTCGACCCGTTATGAGCCTCACATCGACACGACTTATCGGTTACGGAGGTTTGACGTATACCACCCCTAGACTAGATATGCAACATATCAGACGAAGAGACCGGACTGTACGGGAGTGTTACTGTTTAGATTCACATGATAATGTACTTTATTGCTTGTTGATCTTCTGATCGCTCAATACCTGGGTGGCTGTTACATTTAGCTGACCACTTGCAGCTTGTGGGTGTTTGATATGATCATCACCTACTGCCGGCGTATTGACGATTCTTTAGAGTCCTACACAGAGCTTTCTTGACTCAGGAAAAACGCAGTAGGTGCATATATGTGATATGTGCAGGACCGAGGATAATACGATATGGGATATTGTATTATATTCTCGCGATATTTTGATATGAGCCGGATCATCGGATCAAGTGTTGATTCGATGAATCGGTACATGATATATTAGTCGGTTATATTCGATATAGCCGGATTGTCGGATCAAGTGTTGATTCGATAATTTAATGTATAATAATATATATGATATATTTCATTATATTATCTAATATTGGCTCGCTTTATCGTTTCATTTTCTCACGGGGTAATACATTGATATATATGTGATATATGTTAATTGCATTATTTTCTTTTGTTACAAAAATAAATTATATATGTGATGTATAATATAGTAACAAGTTTTGATTCCTAATGCAACATGATTAGTGGAGATTAAACTTAGTTAGGGTTTGATTTGGGTTAGCTTTTTCTTGTAGCTTCTAGAAGGTTTTTACTTTGTTTCTAGCGAAGATATCATGCTTGATATTTTGCTAGATATTTCTAACCCTACCTAAACCCTTCACCATAGGTTAAGTCTCTACATGGGTTAGCCTCTTCATATTAAACCATGGTTGTATTTTTAATTATTATGAATATTTCATTATTCATCACAAAAGGAATTTCCTTCTTCTTCTTCTTCCTTGAGATTTGAAAAAGCCTTCTAGGTTTTCTTCATGTGATGATTTAGTGTGAGAATTTGATATTAAAAGAGAGCATATATCCCACTTCATCATCCTCATCTAATCTAGCCAATTAGATTAGGGTGTTCACTTCTTTAGTGAGTGAGAGCTTGAGTTAATGAAACATCGAGGTAGATCATCGGAGAAAAGGAAGACTACAAGCTAGCATGAATCATTCGGGTTGTGGAGCCTCTCTCGAGTCTGGGTGATCATGGATCGCGGTGAAGGGACTTTTACTCGGAGCATATGAAGCGAAGGAGCGGACTACAAAGGTTGTAATCCCACACTCTTAGTTGTAAATATGTTTACTTGCATGTTGAACCCAAATTATCTAGCAAAGATCCCGGCTTTGGGTTGTTCGGCACGTCTAAATTCTGAATCGGGCATGGTTGATGTCTTATAGACCCTTGTAAGAGTGCCTAGGAACCCTATATACTGGCATTGATTATATTGTCTGGTGATATCCACATGCATACAAGAATTATTGTTGGCATATATGTAGACACGGTCACCTTAGATATCATAGTATTACCTTTATGATATAGTTGACCTAGGAAATCGTTGTTTTATTCGATTTCTACCTGCTGATGTTTTCTACTCATGAGTTAGAAACTCACCCCCGTTGTGCCACAATTCTTGCAGTTTGACCGCACAGATCAGTAACGGCACCGCCGGCACCAGCTTGCTTTCGGGTGATTTGCATTGGTTGGTGGTACACATTGGCTCGTACCACTCTTGTATTATTATTCTAAATTTATCTAGTCAACTCCATCAATCAGAAAACTAGTATTTGTATATGTAGTAAGACTTAGCAAGACTTTTTGTTGCAAGACTAAGAGCGATGGGCTATATGTTCGCTTGGTGGGTTTGATGTCTTGCTTTTCATTTTCCTTTGTGTTGATCTTCGTCGTTGGGTGTTGTATACATATATATGCTTATGGTGGTTGTTTTCGCCGTTGGGCGTGATTTGCTCCCGTTTGGGGATGCTTTATTTATATTCTATGTTTGTACCCGTTTCGGGACTAGTTTTTACAAAGGAGGTGCTGCCGAAATTTTTAAGAAAATAAAATTAAGCTTAAGGATTTTTACTTAAGATTTCCAAATGTTTTAGCAATGTTTACATTACTTACTTCTTTGAAAGGTTTAGATTTATGGGATTCGGCTTACTTAAGTTACGTTACGCCTGTAGACATTGCGTGATTTAAGTGCCGGTCACGAGCTAATATTTTCGGGTCGTGACACAATAGCGGGGTAATTCTCCTTAACCATAGTAAAGTTTTCAACCTACGATGCACAAGTTTTGAGTTATTGAACTCAGGGGACTTATACTAAGTATTGTATGTTGTCCAGTGTCCATTAGGACAATGGGGTTGGTACACATACTATATTCTATTTACCCATGACTTCTCCAGTTCTAGACCATTATTTTGTTAAAATACAAGGTCCAGATTTTGAGAAGTTATAGGTATAAGAATAGAGTAGAGAACTATTTGTTGGAAGTATCAGGATTCTTCGAAGTAGTCAAAGATGTAGATACCTGTGTTTGGTATTCCGTTGATAGTAATGGTTTTGAGAACTTGCTTCTCTTTCGGGTTACTCATATAAGGATGCATTCCTAGATGAGTAATGTTGATTGGCCTCTTTCCATTTTGTTAATATGCACTGGAGACAGCTGCATGATTTTGAATCTGGTTCCAATAAAATTAGTGCCTTTGTTTCTATATGGTATTTAGAATCAATTTGTATCTTAATGATGTTGAGATATAGGGATTTGTCCGGCTGATGCTTAAAACTAGAATCTGGATAAACTCAAGGCACGTTTCAGTAATGGCAGTTTGTGTGTTATCCCAGGGTTTGATAAGGGTTAATTCTCTACCATTTGGAAGATCCATAGTGATATTGTTATTGACTCGCCACAGTTTTAGTAAAATGGATTTTTTCAGAAAACAGAAGTGGGGGTATGGTAGAACTGGAAGTGCTTCCACAACTACAAACGATTACTGAAAATTTAATAGAACCTAAAGATTCAATTGGTTTCGACATTCCATTAGCCATTCTGCAGATTTGGTGGGTAATCTTAGGCACCCGAGAGGTACTTCGGTCTTCTCAAAGACGGTGACAGGGAGGTTCTTGTTTACCCAGACTTTCCATTGCTGTTGTTCTAGACTATAAGACCCGGCAGGAGGATGAGTATAGCATTGTTCTAAACTAGATTTAGAAGTGCACGTGTATATGACTCTGCCAGAGGGTTGTTGTAGTCAGTGGGAGCAGCGGAAGCATAGAGGGCAAGTAGCTTATGTCTATTCGTAGACTAAAGCAGGTATAGTGGAAATAAATCGTCTATTTTTTATGTGACAGCCATAGGTTTTGACTTCATCAGAATGGGAGATTGATCTGGTAAGAAGATAGTAGAGAGTGATTTCCTGGTATTTGGATGACATGCACTGGATAGGAAGAGATCCTCCTATACTATGATCGGTTTTACTATGGTTGTCACAAGGTGTTTCTCCATAAAGTATCCGGATAAATATCAGTTATTCTGGTCACAAGATCTAGATTTAGGAAGTGTCCCAATCTCGATACTTTGACACTGTTCTAAAGGTGTTTTAGAATGGACGACTCCTTGCATGGTGGTGAACCTGCAGGTGATGGAGTCACCCTCTCTAAAGGATGACTTTCAAACTAAAAGGGAAAGGGATTTGCATGATTGGCATTTCACTTGCTTATGCAGTTGAGTCAATCATGTGATGTCAAGTACAACACCAGATATTGTTTTTTTGCACTAGCTGCAATAAGCATATATATTATTCCAATCCCGGGCAAACGTTAAGAAGAAGTTTATGAACATAAGTGGATGTTCTAGGGATATGATAACGGCTGCCTCCTTCAGGAGACAGTTATCATTTTAAGCTTCTAAGGTGACCTGGATGACAGAGTGACTTTCAGAGTTATAGTTTTCCTTTTTTTCAGGGGCAGTATGTTGGACAGGTGGTCCAAGAGGATACTGAGGATAGGCATGGCGCATGATACTGATTAAATTTAGTGGATGATACAGTCTAGGAAGTTTGCTGGATTTAGAGTTCATTTATGAACTGGGTCCCATCAGATATTCAGAAAAATTCTAAGTCAGGTATTACTCATTTCGGGTGATAGCTTTCTCCGCGAAGTTGAGATATAGAGAGATAGAGAAAGAAACATTGGAGCGGATCCGCTCACTGAGGCATGTTATAAAATGTAATAGTTTCACAAATGGGATTTACGAGACTGATTAGTAGAGAAGTTGTTGTGTTTGGTATCACACGGGCTGTGAGTATGGGACACAGCAATAATTGGCCTCAAGTGCAAGTGGGACATTGTTGGCTATAGTGCCCTCAAGGCAATTATCATAGTCGCAGGAAGGTGATTATGATGATTGAGGGAGGACCTATACCGGTAGAGCAATCTTACTCGAGATGATAGTATGCTCTGTGGTTTGTCTTGATCATCACTATTACATGTTGATAGAGCCCATAGTATTCTTTCTTGACTACCAGCAATATAATGTCGATCATATACGAAAGAGCTGGGTGGTCTATAAGCACATCCTTAAATGCACATAGTCGTGGGAGTAAAACTGGGCATCGATACGCGACGAGTGGCGGTGGCGAGGTCTCACAAGACATTGGTGTTAGTTTGTTCACCTAAGATAGTATAAATGTGCTCATTGAGTTATGAGTACACTGGACAGACTCGCCGGGAACATGCTGGTTGGTATTATACCTATTGTCAGATAGCAGTTCCCAGGTGACATATGTACAGGTTAGTCTGTCGACCTGAGATCGTCATTTGTCTCGTATGAGTTCTCACTGTGCTTTGATTACTACCCTACCACCTCAAAGGAATCCTGCAAACAGGTTTTAGTAGGGTGCAGTCCCGAGCAATATGGATGCAGTGAGCGGATCGTCGGGGATTCGTCTCTCCCGGTATTGGGGGTTGATGTTGCGCAGTGCATGGGTGGCCATCACCAGAAATCCTCGGTCGGCGTAACCGAGAATTACCGATCCAAGATCGATAATTTCTCAGGTTGTGATGGGTTACATACCGACACGAATTATCGCATCAGTAAGGGTCTGACTTTATCCAACCCCTAGACTCGATATGCAATACTCTTAGACAAAAAGACCGCACTGTACTGATATTGTCACTGTCAGGCTCTGTAGGGGTTTGGATGAGTTTTCTCGTCGGCCTTCCTTTCGCTCAATACCTGTGTAGCCGTTATGTACAGCTAGTGCCGCTGACATGCTTGTGGTTAAACCCACTGGCAGCGTATTGACGAGTCTTTAGAGTCCCACACAGAAGGTTTCACGGTTCAGGCGATATGGTATAGACGATGTATGTTGGTACATACAGGTGTCCGATTAAATATGCATACAGGCTGCACAGACTTTAATTGGACGGTTGATAATACTAGCAGCTTAGGATTAAGCCAGATTATTAAACCAATATTTGATTTAATAATTTTTTTATGTATTTATATATGTATGTATTGTAGTATTATTGTTCACTATTCATTTTCGCTCTTGGCTATTCGTATTTTTATATGAATACGCGTATATGTATTTCGATACGTGTATCTGGTTGTATTCCGTATTTATACGGAATGGTTTCTAGAAGATGGCCACCTCATTAATTTATTTGCTATTTAGAAAATCATTTTGGGAAATGAGGTGAAGGGTGAGTTGGCATGAGCATGGGTGATGGCATGTTGAAAGGTATGACATGGAATTGTTTTTTGGAAAAATGAAAAGAGAAATTTTCGGTGTGCATGAATGAGAGAGAGAGAGAGGCAGCCACCATTCATTCTTTAGTGGCCTTGCTCATTTCTTTTCTTCACTTGATTGATCACTTGCTTCTTGGTTCACTTTCATTTCTCATTCTCACTTGGAGAAAACACTTAGACATTCTTGAGTTGCTCATGCCATTGTTTCCTCACCTCCTTCTTCATCTTCTTGAGTTGCTCATAGAGCATTTGTGATGAGAGAAAATAGATAGTGACACATTCCTACACCTCCACTCTCCATTGCTAGCAACCTTGGAGCGCCGGTTGTCTCGCTTGGCGAGGCTGGAGCTTGTGCCGTTTACCTCAGGTGGATCATCGAAGATGGAGGAAGACCGGCAACCAAACTCGATCCGCAACCACTAGGAGCTTGGGATGAAGATTTAAGACTGAAGGACACGGATCAACTCGATATAAACATCTAACTCCTAGTTTTACATAATGCTTGTATAGGATTTAGGGTAGATCTGGGCATTGGGTCGTGGTAGCGCCAGTTTAGAAAAATTTTGTTCCGCATTTGGTCATGGTTTGATGGCCGGGGCGCTACCGTAACCCAACATCATATATAACCGACTAATATCATGTGTATCAACTTATCGAATCAACACTTGATTCGATAACCCGGCTATAACATATATAACCGACCGATAACACAAATCGCGAGAATAGAATATGGTATCGCATACACGTATTAATCTCGGTCCCGCGCATATCACATATATGCTCCTACTCCGTTTCGCCTGAGCCAGGAAACCTCTGTGTAGGACTCTAAATACTCGTCAATATGCCGGCAGTAGGTGATGATCATATAGTCACCCACAAGCCGTCAGCGGTACTGCTAAACGTAACGGCCACCCGGGTATTGAGCGATTAGAAGATCAACAAGCAAGCCTACTCATACTCCTGCGAATCCAATCAGTAACACTACCGTACAGTTCGGTCTCTTTGTCTAATATGTCGCATATCTTGCCTTGGGGGTGGTAAAGGTCAGACCACAATAGCTTGATAAATCATGCCGATGTTGTAACGCCTTAGATTTCGGTTAGTTTTCATTTAGACGGTAATGCGGATTTACTGTAAAAATTTTACAAATTCGGGTTCCTCACATTTTATAACATTTAATTAATAATTTATTATTATTTGTTATGAGCATGCACGCACGTGTACACGTAAATGTGAGGATTTGTTTGTGCTATTTTTGTTACTAGCAACCTTGACACTTAGCCTAATCATTTGTTTATCCTAATCTTTTCTTTAATCCAATCTTTAACCTAAACCTTAGATCTTTTGGATGAGAAAGTGGAGATATTTGTTAGGAAGTGAGGAGGTGGCAAGGGTGGTGTGAATGCATTAATATGAGAATTAATGCATTGGTTACACTCACCCTCATCTCTCACCCTGTACTCACCTTCCTCTCCCTTCATCATTTCCTCTCTTTCTTTTTCTCTAACTCTTTTATTCTCTCATCTCTTTCTCATCACAACTGAACACTCTCTCATTTCTACACAAAATTCATCACAAATATTCAAAACTTCATCAAAATCACATTTGAATCACTTTTGTCTCTTGGATGCCTTGGAGCATGCAAAGCTTGGATCTTTGAGTTCTTTTGAGTATGTAATGTTCTTTTGCTGTTGTTTAAGTGTTTTTAGTGTAACTTAGCTTGTTAGTTTTAGTTTAGAAATGTTAAAGTTTAGTTTGTTGCATAATATCGTATTTTTAGTGTCGGTTTATGACTTCTGTGCTCTGCTGTGACCCGGATTTTTTACGAGGCAACCGAAAAATATAGTTGTGATGTACCTGTGACCATAGGACTTTACCTTCAGCAAGGACCCTTGGAGATCGGACCCGGTCGGCGACGTATGAAGGTGATTCCGGCGACCTCGGTCCTTTGAGGGAGTTGGGGTGTGGGTTTTTGAGGGTAGGTCTATGCTGGGGTTTTGATGTATTTAGTTCTGTTTGTTTGTTTAGTTTTCTCTGTATGCAAAATCTGGAATCACTTAGGTAGATTGTAGTGTTTTGTGTTCGCGCGATACGTTACACGACACGGATCGTGCACTTTGGATGGTTTTGCTCTTTAGTTGTTTTCGTCGTGTCGCTACGTGTGTTAGCCACAATATGAACACTTGAGAGTATGTTTTGGGTTGTTGCGTTGGTTAAATGTAGTGTGTATGTGTTTTGGGTCTTTTATTAATATACACTTGTTTTATTGTCTTAATATTGTACGTTCGCAGGAGGGGACTACGGACACTGCTACAAAGGAAAAACAGGTGGTTGGCTTCACTTAGCCAGGGGCGTTGGTGAGTAGATTTAACATCTACAGGGGAATCACCCGCATGGCGTTATGCGTCTGGGCTAGGGATGTTACTTTTGTCGCATATTCTATGTCGGATTTAGAATTTTCGCATTCACCCTACTGCTTAGTTATTGTTGTGCTTGGACTAGTATCCTTAGGACACTGCACATATTATTGACGATTCATGTTGCACGAGCACTGATTATATGCTACACACACCATCAATAATCCATGTCACGCACGACGCACATATAGAAATGCCATTGTTTGGTTAGGTACATTATGACATTGATTCATATTTATTATCGCATATGACTTATAGCATACCTGTATACCTACATGCTTACACATATGCCTTGATACACTTACATGCTAGTTACCTGCATACCTATAGAGTATTATATCATTAGCGATACGTACATACACACTTTATGACATAGTTACAGGTATACTTTGCATACACACTTCACTTATACCCAAGGGGTCTATTACATCACTACTATAGGTAGATACATATACCTTGCTATTTTGTAACGTTTTAAAAATAATTAATTACATAATTAAATAAATAAAATCGTTTAAGTGAATTTTGTGATTTTCGGCAAAATTTGCAGTCTTTTCCGTAAAAAGTAAAAATAGGTATTTTTTATTTTAGACCTAATTATACAAAATTTAGATAAGATATTACTATAAATTGGTCATTAAAATGTCACTTAAAATTTTCTAGTTAATTAAAAATTTTTCCTTAATTAATTGTTTTTAATATTATTTTAAACTTTTAAAAACATCAAGATTTAAGCTAAGATGCGAATTGGATGCTTACTAGGTTTTGAAAATTCTTTAAAATGCGGGATTTAAAAATAAAGTTAGGGTTTTAGCACGTCCTAAAGGTTACAAGGAGTAGTTTAACGATTT
Source organism: Agapanthus africanus (assembly GCA_030015575.1). Classification (NCBI taxonomy): domain Eukaryota; kingdom Viridiplantae; phylum Streptophyta; class Magnoliopsida; order Asparagales; family Amaryllidaceae; genus Agapanthus; species Agapanthus africanus. The sequence goes on from CM057341.1 coordinate 659,585,444, forward strand.
AAAATATGCAAATCAAGTCTAGAAGTGAAATTGTGACATTTTTCTTAAAGTATCGAAATCGGGTATGTTTGCAAAACTAGAATTTCAATTTAATAAAAATTAGGGTGTTAAAAATATAGTAATGGTTTATATAATCTAGTTATGCTATCTAATGAGTATTATGACCATCAGTTCCATTTAAACATCAAGTTTTAAAGTAAAATGGTGAATTGACGTTTCCTAGGCTTTTAGGAAATCGAACGATTTGATCAATTTTAAGTTTTCGATGATTTAAACCAAGTTTTATATTATAAGTAATGGGTTTTGAAACTACGGGTTATTTATTGGTATTTACCACGATCCATAGGCGTTTGTACGCCGATATCGAGCGATATTTGGTTCTTTTGCGTGAACGGGACATAGGTTTTAACCTATGCGCGTTCTGTGCGTCGTTTCGACTTTTGTCCGTGATTCAGTTTACGATACTATATATGTTTGCGTATAGGTACCCCTCACGTGGACTGCGGACGATGAAGAAGAGGGTGGCGACACCGTCTTCGGCAGACAAGGACCGGGTGAATAGATGCATATCTACAGGGGAAATCGGGTGGATGGCGTTTAGCATCCCCGCAAACGTTGTAACAGCTAGGATTATATTAGTAACTAATTATATTTTAATTAGCGAAATTTTTTTAATAAAATTTTACCAAATTGACTTTCAAATATTTTATCAAAATTAATAAACATTTTTCTAGAATTTTCCTAAGCCTGCACAAACATGTGCATGTAACCTAAGATTAAAATTGTGTTAAACTATGTTTAGGCAACCATGGTGGTCTAATCCGTTTTGTTAAGCTAACTAGTTTTAAATTAAGAAATTGGTTTTCAAAAAAGGGGATTTAAATATTTTCTTTTGGGTTGACTTGAGGGAAGGAGAGAGAGTATGCATGGTGGCTTGGGCACATGCAAGCATTTATGATGAAATGAGAGATGTGTTGCTTTGAGGTTTGGTCACAAACCATCTCACTTCAAAACTTTTCATAGCCTCCACACTCTCCCTCTCACTCACATCCCTCACACCTCTCACGCACACATACACTCAAACTCACCCTCTCACTTAAACCCTACAGCAGTAGGTACTGCTACCTCAGCCCAAGCATATCAACACAAACCATATCATCAGCATCAGATGCATCTGCAGCAGCACTCTCTTCAACAAACAGCCTCTAACCTCATTTCAAACACCCAGCAGCTGCACAAGCAACAACAGGAGTTCAGCAGCAGCAACACCGTACTACACACCCTCCACAACAACAACAAACACCACAGCAACAACCATAAGAGAAGTAGTAAGCACCGGCATCAGCTGAAACAACAGCTTCAGCCTTTAGCAGCAGCAGCAGCAACAGTCTAGGCAGCAACAGCAGCTCCCCAGCAGCTCCATCCCCTCTCCTTCTTCTCCTTCCTTGTTTGTGAGGTTCCTAGCAGGGTATGACTTCTAAACTCCTTCTTTGTTGCTTAGTTGTGTAGAAATAGCTTCGATTAGCGATAATTTTACTATTTTGTGCTTGTTTTGGTGATATGTGTGAAGTTTTGATTAAGTGATGTTAGTGTTGGGTAGACTAGCCTAAGTAAGTGTTGTTAAGACCAAGTTAACCTAGGATAACCCCAGATTACACTAAAATACCCTCAGTTTTCAATTTGTGCAAAACTTGGCGTTTTTGTGCAAAAACATAGCTTTATGAGATCTGCTGCTACCCATGTAGGTTCAGAATAAAAATGAGTGGACCATAGCCTACTGGTGACAACCTGACCCCACTGACCGAGCCCGACCCCACCACTCCAACCTACGGCCGCCGGAATATTCGTTCTGGCCGCAAATTGCGGCTAGGCCAGGGAGTTATGAGCTAGGGTTTTTGGTTTAGGTGTCTGCTAAATTTTGTGGGTCCATGGTATATATAGTTTTGTAATATTCTAACCTGGGTAAAATCTGGGACAGTATGTCGTTTTCTGGTAATTTTAGGTAGCGCGATACGCGAGTGGATTCAGTGATTCAGCGTATTACAGCGTATCGGATCGAGTTCTGGACACACACTCGTTCCAGCGTGTCGCGCGCACGCGCGTTGATTCACGACGCGAGTTTCTCATTTCGTTCCGATATTGCGTTTTACGAGATTTTGATATATTGGAATTCTTGTGTAAATTCCAGGTTCACAGACGGGAACGTCAGACGCCGCCAGGAAAGGAAAGCAGGTGGTCGGCTATACTTAGCACGTGACCAGGTGAGTAGATTTAACATCTACGGGAAAATCACCCGTATGGCGTTAAGCGTCTGGGCGTAATAGGATGTTAGTTTTATCTGTACATGTGACATACTAGAATAACATACCTTCTTATATACATGGATATGCTAGTAGTATAGAACACTGCACTGTCACTAACGGTCCAAGTTGCACGAGCACGATTTATATGCTACACTCACACCGTTAGTGATTGCCATGACACTCACATTATAGGATTGCCATAAACCGCATACCACATTGATTCTGCTTTATTGACGTTGTCATGATTTGCCGCATACTATCATATGTATATTCATACCATGCGCACTTTATACACCCTTTTGTGCGTACCTTCATGGAGATATCACTACTTGGACACATATACACCACATATCCATATTGTGCCATATACTTTACATATATTCATACTTGGGCACATATACATCATATGTCTACATTAGTGCATATATACATTGCTACATTCACCTCGCGTACTTATCCATTCACACATCCATACCTACACACATATTCATATATTACATACATGGATGATATTGGCTTAATTTTAAACTAAGGGAGCGCAAACAATATTTTCCAAAACTGGATCTTTTAAGAGAGCGGTTCTCCCATTCTTTTACTCTTAGTGTCATACGACACATTACATGAATTTACACATTGGATTTAATTTATGTGATTTCTGGATTTGGGAACCGGAGTAAAATTTTAAGAAAATACGCACGATTTAAAAACCCGGTTTTCTTTGATATGATATTTTAGTGCATCCACCATGAGTTTTCTCGGTTCCATAGAGCTTGTGTGAGTATACCCGATTCGAGAAGAGGTAGGCACCGATTGCGGGTACATAGTGGACCAGGTACGGTACCCCGGGACGAGAAGACTCGTATTGTTCGACGGTGAGCCCGGCGGAGGGACTACTATCTACCGGTGATTAGTTAGACCTGGCGATTATCCGGAGGATACCGACCAGAGTCGATTGATGGATACGGGACGACGCGTATTGCCTGGGCCGAGGGCTAATTCCGTAGACGGAGCCCGTGGGCAGATCCGAAGGACGGACGCCCTATACTGGAGGATTTGCGTGTCGATGCTGGACACGGCTGATTTTATGATATTTCGAGTGCCGATGTTGGGCACTCACGATTGTATGAGATTCACAGGATTTGAGGGCCGACGTGGATGACGACGCCTGAGTTGTACCGGGAGTTGGGTGTATTGATAGACACCAGTTATTTTTCCGAAGTTGATATTCCGTGTAGACATTAATTTTTCCCCTACTCAGTATTCATTAATTGACATCTCATCCTGTAGCTAGCATACCTGCTATAGTACACACGCTTGCATATCATCGCATACCCTACTCATCATATATAGGGTTGTTAGAGTACATTTGCCATGCCTGATTATCACATATCTTGCTCATTACATAGAGTTGTTATTTTATAGCACTTGTTGCGTAGTATTGAGCATCCAGTTCATCATATAGATGTTACCTATTGGTATAGGTTAGATTATCGCAGCACGTGCATACTTGCGATTACCTTTATTTGTTATCTACTACTCACGAGTTGGCAACTCACCCCCGTTGTGCCACAGTGCTTGCAGGTTGCCCTTTGGAGTAGTCGCGACTGGCAGTTTACCGCATCTTTTGATACAGATACCCTTGCTGAGGCGTGTTAGCACTTTTGCTAGTAGGTGGGTTTTGTACAGTATCTGTTTATTTCAGTTGTATATTGATGTATCTAGTACTCTCCATCTACCATCATGTATTGACTTAGAGACAGTTGTGAGGACAACAATGTTATTTTGTACTCTGGTGTCGAGCTCGTTGTGAGCCGACTATATTTATGCAGACTTATATTTCTTGCTATCTTCATTTCATTAATTTTTGTCATACATTATCATCGTGATGCTCTATTATTCCACATGTCATTTTACTTACATCTTGTCTTTTGCCCGTCTCCCGGGCCAAAATTTTATACAAAGGAAATGTTGCCAAAATTATTAAAATAACACTTGAACAAAAAGGGGATTTTTACTAAATTAATTAAAAACGTTTTCTAGACATTTACGATTGTTTTTACAAAATGTTTTAACAGTTTATATTTAATTGTTTTGATTTCTGGGTTTCGGCTTACTTAGTCGCGTTACGCCTGTGGACGTTACGTGACTAAGTGCTGGTCACAGGTCGAACTTTGGGTCGTGACAAACGTAGAATAGGAATAGTACTTATTTTCATTTGGAAGCCAGACGTGACCTCAGATTCTTGATGAGTTGGACCCTAGTAATGACCGTAGGTTGGACTAGACTGATTTAGAAAGACCTTACCCAAGGATGAATATCTTGGAGGAGATTCGTAGGATTCGGGTAGATACACACACACGCACACACAGAACTTGACTTGGTGTATATGTGTATGTGTGTGTGTGTGTGTGTGTGTATAGGGTTATGTGTAGGTATACACACACACACACAACACGTATATGTAATACGAGGATGTGATATGATACACGGGAAAGAAACAGTATAACCGGGCTGATGCCGTGATTCTTGGCTATACAGTCGTGTTATGGTGTTAGCGGATCATTAGAGAATGAGATAATGGATTTGAATACATGAACAATAATAAAGGGTGGTGATGATATTGAAGTATATAGGACCCTAAAATAGAACCCGGACCGTAACCTGTGCCAGAAATTCTGAGATGATATATTTGTGACTTGATTACGATATCATATATGTGTAACTTGATTACGATATGATCTAAGTGTGACTTAATCACAATATGATACATATGATATGATATTTCTGAGGATAAATTAACGATGTATATTTATGCTGGCAATGATATATGATTGACGTATACGATTAAAGTATAGCACCTTGATCATGACATGTGTAGATGATGGTATTGCGAATGATGAGACACGTAGGTGATACTTGACCGTACCCCGATATTGAGATGTCGTACGATGGATTTTACCGTACGAGGCATAGATGTGATGATTGATCCGCACTCTTGATTCGAGGAAGTCGTACTACGTACGTGACGCTATTGAGGCTGGATCGCCGACTATTAGAGATATGGACTCAGATTTTAGGTGTACTCTTATTTCTTATCGACTAATTTCTTAGGTTTAGTTCCTTATGAGCTTAGATGGACACTAGTTTAGGTTCGAGTCATATAGTTGTAGTTATACTTGTATATCAAAGGAGTGGTTATTACGCATCTGCCTTTACATTTAGCCCGTAATCATTATGGTGCATGTTCATACCTATGTTTCTATAATCATAATAAAACTTTGCCTGTTAGGACACCGGTGCCATTACCGATGATACGCATATTCCACGCACACTTATTTGCCGGCTCACACACATCATCATCGGTAATTGCTATATCATGTACACTTTAGATCATATTATCTTTTATTGATAGAATCAGCTATAGCTAGATTGATATAATATTGTGATTACTCTCTGGTGTTAGTCTAGACATGACATTTATTATTTAGACATTTCATGCATTCACATTTACATGTTATCATGCAGTATTGTGAGGCTTATGCCGACATTTATCATATACTTACTCATGATTTTTGGGATTTTGGATTTCTATGAGATTTCTGGATGTTTGGAAAACCGCAAGAATATATAAAAACTTTTCTCTCTGTCCTCCTCTCTTTTTAAAATATAAGATGCTGTTTTCTCATGATGTATGTGTCGTCCACCATGAGATTTCATGTTTTCTGTTGGATTTCGAGACCCGATTCGAGGAGTGGATGAACCGTCTCGGATACATGGTGTGCCCGGTATAGTACCCCGGGGCAAGAAGATCGAGTTGTAGACGATGAGCCTAGCAGGGAAGGACTACCTACCGGTGATGTCTGGCGCGGCGGATATCCGGAGGATACCGACCGTTGTCGTGAGATTTGATGATATGGGCCGATCCGGACTGACGGAGCCCGAGATATTGAGACTATGAGACATTGAGATTATGAGGTATTGAGACTTGAGATTTACATGTTTTGTGTCGATGCTTGACATGGATATTCATGGTTTTCATCGTTGATATTTCAGATTTCTATACACATTTTATCATGAAAAAAGCTAAAGATTTCTTATACAGATATATCTAGATTTCAGGATTGGTTATTTTACATTCATGGTGCATGCATACTCATTCACATGACATAGTACTATATGAGGCACTTACACGAGCACGTAGCTTTTGCACTTACACGTAGCTTATTATTCTGTCTTACTTGATGACTAGTAGTATATTAGTGTATTATTATAACCTAGGATAGCGTCGTAGATTCGATTTCTTTTCGCACATATCTTCTACTCACGAGTTGGCAACTCACCCCCGTTGCGCCAAATTTTATTACAGGTTTGATGTACAGGTTTTCCTGACAGCTTCCTGGCACATCTTTTCTTTCAGGATGATTTGCACGGTAGGTTGGGTCACTTGTATCTGGACCGCGATTGTACTTTTATTATTTCATTTGTATTTAGAAATCTCCATCAACTAAACTTGTATTACTTGTTAAGTTTATTGGACTAGTTGTTTATTTCGACCTTAGAGTCGCGCATGTATTATTCTGATTTGGTGGATTTATTTTCTTTTGAGTTTTGAACCTCGCCCTTTGGCGTTGTATATTATTATGCTGGTTGTGGTTGTTTCCGCCTGTTGGCGTTGAGCTAGCTCCCGAGTGGGGATGTTTTTTTATTGTTTGTATATATTATACTTGTTTGTACCCGTTTGGGGTCAGTTTTTACAGAAGAGACTCTGCCGAAATTTTTGAGAAAATTGGATGTTGCTTTTTAACTTGTTTTCTATATGTTTTTCTTTACTTCTTCTTTTTATGGTTTAGATTTCTGGGCTTCGGCTTACTTAGGTTACGTTGCGCCTCTAGACGTTTCGTAATCTAAGTGCCGGTCACGTTCTGTACTTTCGGGTCGTGACAAAGTTAGTATCAGAGCGCTAGGTTTAACCTTTGTATAAGTCTAGGGTGACCTTTAGCTGATGGAGTAGGTAACTTAGATAGAGTGACGTACCGTAGGTATGATCCCCGGCATACTAACGATACGCTACTCTGCTTAAGAAGCCTTAGGATATACATTTCTGTGCGCCGCATTCTATTCATTCTTTTGATCTATCTTCGTCGATATCGGATGGTGGTGTCTGTAACTACGGTCGCATGGGCAGAGGGAGCTGTAGCTCGAATGCGATAACCCTTAGGGTATCGCTTATTCTTAAGGATTGAAGTATTGTTTAGCGTGCGGATGAAGGGTATTCACATGCTGTCCAAGCGAAGTTAAAGGGTTCGAACGATTATTAGAAACCCATTTTCCCAAGTTTAAGGTATTAGGAAGAACATGCAGGTGTTTCTATGGACTCTCTAGAAGAATGAAACCCTAACTCGACATAATGACCACGAGAACGCCTTTGAACCTTAGGGTTTACGGCAGTTCCATGGTGCCATTAGTGAGACTTGGGTTTGCCCTTCTATGGCTGGTCCGCAGATGCTGGGGTATGTGCTGAATATTTTTAAATTGTACTTGAGTGTTGATCTCTCAGGGAATTTTGGGATTTTGATGAATCGATCGAAAAGTTTAACGTAGTCCGGATATCAGGTGAAGGGACAGATTTCGCAGGAGGTTCTCGATTTGAGTATTTCCGTTTGTAGCGCAGTCAGCACTACGAGGAGACGAGTTCGAATCAGTCGATATCAGAGGAAAGAGGCGCACTTTGACGATAGTGTTTACGATTGTGATTTGGTGATTTGAATTTCATATTTCCGTTGTTTGGATTTTGGTATTTTGAGAATTTTGTTCTACGATTGGTATTTCTTATGTGTACATTCATTAAATTCTATTTGTGTTTCATATATCATTTTTATTGATGTTGTTTTATACATACCCAGTGCACTCGATTTGGTTTTATACATTTTGAGATATTGATTTGATTTCGTGCACATGGGTTGCACATGATTTTGATGGATGCTTCGACATAGTTTACATGCATTTTTCATACCGTGATTTCGATTTTGATATTTGGTGTATGTTTTTCGTGCACCATGTGCACTTGATTAAGATTCTTGTGCACACTTCGTGCACTTGATGCGATTTTGTGCACACCAGATGCACTAAATCGGGGTTTTGTGCAGATTAGATGCACCTGATATCAGTGTCGTGCACGCCCGTTGCACTTGACAGATATTTTTGGTGCACACCTATTGCACTGTAACGTTTTAAAAATAATTAAATAAATAAAATCGTTTAAGTGAATTTTATTATTTTCGGTAAAGTAAAACGTATTTTTCGTAAAACAAAACCGTAATTATTTTTCGCTATAAATTTAAAAATACCTATTTTAATTATGTTATTACTAGTAAATGGTGTTTATTTAGTCACTTATAAATTTTTAGTTTATTTAAATATGTTTCCAAAATTAATTATTTTAAATATTAACATAAGCTTTATTTATGCACTAAATTAGTTTAAATTTAAAATTTGAAGGGGTTTAATTTGCAAAAATGAACCATTGCATATTAGAATCTAGTGTGTATCATGCAAAATTTATTTACAAATTTTGCCAACAATCTAGACATTTCTTTGGTTTATTTACATTAGAAATGAAAGAAATTAAAGAAAATGTTGAAAAGACATAAAGAGGTGATATTTTGGTGGAAGTTTCTACATTATTCTTCACTCTTTTCTTTCTCTCCCTCACCTCCTAATTTTGGCCGGCCTCCTCCCCTTGGCAGCCCCCCATTTTCCTCTTTTGATTTTGTTACAAAAATCATCAAAAATCCTACAAAAATCCCAATAAAAATCCATAAAATCCTAATAAATTCATACCCTCTATTCTTTGGTCTTCTTTGCACGGATTTTGGAGATGGAAAGCACTTATTTTGGAGGCTCATTTTCATGTTTAGATTTTATGTTGTGGAGGTATAAATCTTTTTCTTTTGATTTATTTTTATTAGATGTTTCTTTTAAGCATAATTAGATTTATTAAATTAATTCTATTTGCAAATTTTAAAATTCAAGTTAGGGTTTGTAAATTCAAGTTGTGGTTTTATTAATTCATTAGGGTTATAATAACTTGTTTAACACTTTTAGAAATGGAAAATCATGCATGGTTGATATATTGTAAATTGTTATCCAAAATTGTTTAAACTAAACAATTTTTGCAAACTAGATTTCTATATATTATATATATTGGTGAGATAAATTCCAATTAATGTTTGTATCATTAGATTGTTGTTTAAATGAGAATATTGACATGTTTAAGGAATGAAAAACTTAGTTTGGTCACTAGTTTCTTTTGATAATTGAAAAATACTATAAAAAAAATGCTATTTTTGCTAACTAGTTTTTTTGAAATTCTTAAATAAATAAGATTTAAAATATAATTTATGCTTTCATTATATCATTATGATTATGAATTGTAGTTTAATACATTAATTCATGCAAAATCAAGTTTGTTGTGGAATTGTGGAATATTGCTTGTAAGATATTGAAAATTTATAAAGGTTGCAAACTAAGAATTTTGTATTAATACAAATTTGTGTAATAAAAATATAGTAATGGGTTGTATAGTCTAGTTATGCTATTTAATGAGTTTTATGACCATTGTTTTCATTTAAATGTCAAGTTTTGAAGAAAAATGGTAAATTGGCATTTTCGGGTTTTACGAAATCGGGCGATTTGATGGATTTTAGGGTTTCGATGAATTAAATAATGTTTTATATTATAAGTAATGAGTTTTAAAACAATGAGTTGGTTGTTGATGTTTATCTCGATTAATCAGAGTTTGTAAGCCGAGATCGAGCGATATTTGGTTCTTTTGCGTGAACGGGACATAGGTTTTAACCTATGCGTGTTCCGTGTGTCGTTTTGACTTTTATCCGTGATTTAGTTACGATACTATATATTTTTGCGTATAGGTACCCCTCACGTGGACTGCGGGCGATGAAGAGGAGGATAGCGACACCGTCTTCGGCAGACATGGACCAGGTGAGTAGATGTATATCTACGGGGGGAAGTCGGGTGGATAGCGTTTAGCACCCCTACACGTAGAATAGGAATGGTACTTATTGACATTAGGAAGCAAGATGTGACCCTAGATTCTTAATAAGTAAGACCCTAGTAATGACCCTAGGCTGGACTAGACTGATTTAGGAAGACCATACCAGAGGATAAATACCTTGGAAGAGATTCGTAGGTTTCAGGTAGATACACACACGCACACTGAAACTCGACGTGGTGTATACGTGTATGTGTATATATATATAGGACTAGGTGTAGGTATATATATATATATATACAACACGTATATGGGATACAATGATGTGATATGATACACGGGAATGAAACAGTATAGCTGGGCATGATGCCGTGATTGTTGACTATACGGTCGTATTATGATGTTAGCGGATCATTACAAAAATAATATAATGAATAGGTATACATAGATAATAAAGGGTGGTGATGATATAGAGATACATGGGATTCTAAAATAGCACCTGAACCGTAACATGTGATTGATATTCTGGTATGTTATATGTGCGACTTGATTACGATATCATATAGATGTAACTTGATTGCGATATTTTAAAGGTGTAACTTGATTTCGATATCTTATAGGCGTGACTAAATCACGACTTGACATATGTGACTTGATCAAGATATGATATATGTGACATGACATTTCTGAGGATAAATTAATGATGTATATTTATGCTGACAATGATATATACTTGATGTATGCGATTACAGTATAGCACCTTGATCATGACATGTGTTGATGATGATATTATACGAATGATGAGACACGTAGGTGATACTTGACCCGTACCCCGATATTGGGATGTTGTATGATGGATTTTACCGTACGAGGCATAGATGTGATGATTGATCCGCACTCTGGTTTCGAGGAAACCGTACTACGTACATGACGCTATTGAGGCTGGATTGCCGACTATTAGGGATATGGAATCAGACTTTAGGTGTACCCTTATTTCTTATCGACTAGTTCTTAGGTTTAGTTCTTTAGGAGGTTAGATGGACACTAGTTAGGCTTGAGACAAAGAGTTGTAGTTATACTTGTATATCAAATGATTGGTTATTGCACATCTGTCTTTACATTTATACTGTAATCATAATGTTGCATGTTCATACATATGTTTCTATAATCAGAATCAAACTCTGCCTGTTAGGACACTAGCACCATTACCGATGATGCGCATATTCCACACACACTTATTTGCCGGCTCACACACATCATCATCGGTAATTGCTATGTCACGTACACTTTAGATCATATTATCGTTTATTGATGCAATCAGCTAACAGCTAGATTGGTGTAATATCGTGATTGCTCTCTGGGGTTAGTATAAACATGGCATTGATTACTTAGACATTTCATGCATTCATATTTCCATGTTATCATGCAGTATTATGGGCATATGCCGACACTTATCATATACTTACTCTTGATTTTGGGATTTTGGTTTTCTATGAGATTTCTGGATTTTGGGGAAAACCGCAAAAACATATAAAAACTTCTTTCTCTCTCCTCTTCTCTTTTTAAAACATAAGATGTGGTTTTCTCGTGATGTATGCGTCGTCCACCATGAGATTTCATGTTTTCTGTTGGATTTCGAGACCCGATTCGAGGAGTGGATGAACCGTCTCGGGTACATGGTGGGCCCGGTATGGTACCTCGAGGCAAGAAGATCGAGTTGTAGACGATGAGCCTGGCAGGGGAAGGTTACCTACCGGTGATGTCTGGCGCGGCGGATACCCGGAGGATACCGACCGTTGTCGTGAGATTTGATGATATTGGCCGATCCGGACTGACGGAGCCCGAGATATTGAGACTATGAGACATTGAGATTATGAGGTATTGAGACTTGAGATTTACATGCTTTGTGTCGATGCTTGACACGGATTTCCATGGATTTCATTGTTGATATTTCAGATTTCTATACACATTTTACTTTGATAAAAGTTAAAGATTTCTTATACAGATATACCTAGATTTCAGGATTGGTCATTTTACATTCATGGTGCATGCATACTCATTCATATGACATAGTATTATATGAAGCACTGATACGAGCACGGAGTATTTGCATTTACACGTAGCTTATTATCCTGTCTTACTTGATGGCTAGGAGTATATTAGTATATTATTATGACCTAGGATAGCATCGTGCATTCGATTTCTTTTCGTAGATGTCTTCTACTCATGAGTTGGCAACTCACCTCCGTTGTGCCAAATTTTATTACAGGTTGATGTACAGGGTTCTTTAGCAGTTACTGGCACATCATTTTCATTCCGGGTGATTTGCACGGTAGGTTGGTTCATTTGTATCTGAACCGCCGTTATATTTTTATTATTTCATTTGTATCTAGAAAGCTCCATCAACCAAACTTGTATTATTTGGTAGATTACTGGACCATTTATTTATTTCGACCTTAGAGTCACGTGTATTATTCTGATTTGGTGGATTTGTTTTCTTTTGAGTTCTGAGCCTCACCTTTTGGCGTGGTATATTATTATGCTTGTTGTGGTTGTTTCCTCCTTTTGGCGTTGAACTAGCTCCTGTTTGAGGATGCTTTTTATTGTTTATATATATTTTACTTGTTGTACCCGTTTGGGGCCAGTTTTTACAGAGGAAACTCTGCCGAAAATTTTGTAAAAATTTCTGATGCTTTTAAACTTGTTTTTTCTTCATGTTTTCTTTTACTTCTTCTTCTTTTGTATGGTTTAGATTTCTGGGCTTCGGCTTACTTAGGTTACGTTGCGCCTCTAGACGTTTCGTAATCTAAGTGCCGGTCATGTTCCATACTTTCGGGTCGTGACAAAGTTGGTATCAGAACGCTAGGTTTAACCTTGTATATGTCTAGGTGACCCTTGGTTGATGGAGTAGGCGATTTAGGTAGAGTAACGTTCCGTGAGTATGGTCCGCGGCATACTTACGAGACGCTACTCTGCTTCTGGAGCCTTAGGATGTACATTTGTTTGCACCGTATTTCATTCGTTCCTTTGATCTATCTTCATCGATGTCAGAGGGTGGTTTCTGTTACCACGGGCGCACGGGCAGAGGGAGCTGCGGCTTGAATGAGATAACCATTAGGGTATTGGTTATTCTTCAGGATTGAAGCATTGCTTAGCGTGCGGACGAAGGGTATTCACATGCCGTCCAGACGAAGTTAAAGGGTTCGAACGATTATCAGAAAACCATTTTCCCAAGTTTAAGGTATTCGGAAGAACATGCAGGTATTTCGATGGACCCTCTAGAAGAATGAAACCCTAACTCGTCATAATGACCACAAGAACTCCCTTGAACCTTAGGGTTTACGGCAGTTATGCTGTGCCATTAATGAGGCTTGGGTTTGCCCTTCTACGGCTGGACCATTGATGCTGGGGTATGTACCAGATATTTTTAAGCTGTACTTGAGTGTTGAGCTCTCGGGGAATTATGGGATTTTGATGTATCTATCGAAAAGTTTAATGTAGTCCAGATATCAGGTGAAGGGATCGACTAGGTGGGAGACTCTAAATATGAGTATTGCCGTTGGTAGCGCAGTCAGCACAGCTACGAAGAGACGAGTTCGAAGAAATCGACATCAGAGGAAAGAGGCGCACATTGACGATAGTGTTCACGATTGTGATTTGGTGATTTGAATTTCATATTTTCGTTGATTGGATTTTGGTATTTTGAGGACTTTGTTCTACGATTGGTATTTCTTATGTATACCTTCATTACATTCTTTTTGTGTTTCATATATCAGTTGTATTGATGTTGTTTAGTACACACCCAGTACACTCGATTTCGTTTTATACATTTTGAGATTTTTGATTTGATTTCGTGCATATTGATTACACATGATTTTGATATATGCTTCGACCTAGTTTTCATGCATTTTCGTATTGTGATTTCGATTTTGATATTCGGTGTATGTTTTCATGCACCATGTGCACCTGATTGAGATCCTTGCGCACATTCGGTGCACTTGATGCGATTTTGTGCATACCAGATGCACTAAATCGGGGTTTTGTGCAGATTAGATGCACCTGATATTAAAGTCGTGCACGCCCGTTGCACTTGACAGATATTTTTGGTGCACACCTGTTGCACTCAGGTTTTTTTTTGTGTGAATTTGTGGCATCTGTATTTGGTTTCGATTTCAGTGCGCACCGGACGTATATGATATTTTTATGATGTGATTGGGATTGATTTCAGTTTGATCAGTATGTTTTTATAATCATTACTATTGATTTAGTAAGCAGGCAGGACGTGTATGTTAAATAAAAGATATATATACATATAGCTATTTTTTTAAAATAAACGTCCGCTACTTATGCCGTGACACGTGCATCGCACGACGATTTTCAAGAGGGGTTTTTGTATTCTTCTTTATTAAGATGTTTAGGCGATTTTACTACGATACGCACTATATATATATAAGTTATAGTTTTGATATATATTATGTCGGTTTTCGTATTGGGTTTTGATATTTTATCTTTACCATAACTCCGATGATTGCGTTATGCTTGACGGAGTTGATTTTAGTTATGTATTGATGATTTCGGAGCCCCGACGATTTGAGTGTTTTGCTAAATATTTTAGTATTTGGAGGGAGAGTTTTAATTTAAATTCGGGGACCGAAATTTCTTAAAGGGGGGAAGATTGTAACGTTTTAAAAATAATTAAATAAATAATTAAAAAAATAAAATCGTTTAAGTGAATTTTATGAATTTCGGTAAAGTAAAACGTATTTTTCGTAAAGCAAAACTGTAATTATTTTTCGCTATAAATTTAAAAATACCTATTTTAGTTATGTTATTACTAGTAAATGGTGTTTATTTAGTCGCTTATAAATTTTTAGTTTAATTAAATATTTTTCCTAAATTAATTATTTTAAATATTGACATAAGCTTTATTTATGCACTAAATTAGTGTAAATTTCAAATTTGAAGGGTTTTAATTTGCAAAAATGAACCATTGCATATTAGAATCTAGTGTGTATCATGCAAAATTTATTTACAAATTTTGCCAAGATTCTAGACATTTCTTTGGTTTATTTACATTAGAATTGAAAGAAATTAAAGAAAATGTTGAAAAGACATAAAGAGGTGATATTTTGGTGGAAGTTTCTACATTATTCTTCGCTCTTTTCTATCTCTCCCTCACCTCCTAATTTTGGCCGGCCTCCTCCCCTTGGCAGCCCCCCATTTCCCACTCTTGATTTTGTTACTCTTACCCGTAAATCCCATCATCCCTGGCCAGGGACTTATTGTTATAGGCAATCGAGCATAGACCAACATCAACTCCTTGTAACGGGAGAGACGAAACCCTTCCTATTGCTTACTGCCTCCATATGACTCGGGGCTGTACCCAAAATCCATCTGTTTGCATGACTCCTTTGAGCCGTGGTAGGGAGGAAATCAAAGCACAGTGGGAACCAAACAAGACTCTATGTCGATCTCGGGTCTACAGACTAACCTGTATTAGTGTCACCAGAGAACCGCTCTCTGACGATATGTATGGTACCATCTAGGAGTTCTCGGCGAGTCCTGTTCGGTGTACCCATTCTCTAATGAGCACCTGTGTACAATCTTTGATGTCAAACACCAATGGATATGGGATCAACCATCATCCCCTATAGGGTCAAGGAACATACACACTAGTCTACTATGGAATATCGTTGCCCTGTCGCGATACTCCCTCGACTATGAACAATTAAGGGATGTGCTTGTGGACTACACAAGTCTCAGTAGTATGATCCGTATCAAAGTCCTGGTAGTCAAACAAACATCTTAATGACTTTATCAACATGTATTAGAGAGACAGCATAATAATATAAGCGTACATGTTAAGATAAAGAGAAACCATATAGCATACTATCATGTTGAGCAAGGAAGTCTTCTATATATATGTCCAAGCATCCACTATAACATACAATAATGGCCTCTAGGGCATAAATATTCTTAACAATCTCCCACTTACACTAAGGCCATGTATTGTAGTATCGCATACCTAACATCCCAAAAAGTCTCTCAAACTGCGTTTGGGGGAGGGCCTTCATGAGTGGATCCGGTACGTTGTCTTTCATGTCAACTCTCCTGACCTCGATCACCCATCGATCTACTATCTTCCGGATCAGGTGATACCGCCTATGAATATGTATGGATCTCTGATGGGACCGGGGTTCCTTGGCTAAAGCCGCGGCTCCATTATTATCACAATACACAAGTATTGGAAGCTCAATGGATGGAACCACATAAAGTTCAGCAATTGAAAGGTTACACTAGTGCCCCGGCCAACTACCGTAGCCAAATGCGGAACAAAATTATTTCTAACGATTAGAACATGGCACTAGAATAACCTTTAACCCGAATCTTTCCATTAACCTATCTAGCAAATGTAGTAGTACTATCTACTATGAAGGAAGTCTCACCAAACGAACCGAGTCTTTCGGTCTTCTTTCTTCTTCGTTAGCTCTAAGTGGCCACCTTGAACATACTTGATCTTCTTTGTTGGACCCTTTGGTTCTCTGCGATCGATCTTGCTCTCCGGTCCTCCTTTGTCGTAGATGATCCACCTGAGGGATATGATGCTTGGCTCTAGCTCCTCATAATATGTCAAGTGGAGCAACCAGAGAACTTAGGTTGCTAAACCAAGTAGTATAGGATGTAGTGTGAAGATCTAAGTGTTTGCTATCCTTTCTTGCCTCTTCACTTGTTTCTTAACTCATGAGAACGGTAGTGAAGAGGAAGATGATGAAGGTGGAGGAAACTCAAGAGGAGGGAGGGGGTGAAGAAAAATGGGAGCTCAAGAATTATGAAGCATGCATGAGAGAGAAAATCAACAAAAAGGTTTTGTATATGAATTCTCATTAATAAACAAGTGTCGCCATGCTTCAATAGTAACCACAAATGAATAAAGAATTTATTTGTAAACTATTGAATCCATGCCACACGCCATGCCTCCCTCTCCTTAATTTTCACCTCATTTCCATATATCAATAAATGGAAAAGTCCATGATGAGGTTTCCACCTTCTAGAAGGTAATATGTAATAAAATAAGGATTACGGTCTGCTGTATCTACATACCTGCATTCGGATAAAAACATAGATGCCTAAAGAGATAGAATAACAAGAAAAACGTAATACTAGAATATACAAATCAAAATACATATATGTAAACTATTAAATCAATACCTGATTTAATAATCCGGCTCAAACCGGAGCCGGAAAGTATTACCAACTGTCCGATCGAAAGTCCGCGTACAAAGTACATCAATCGATCGAGACCCTACACGTATCCAATACGGCTACTACATCATTTCGCCTGAACTAGGAAAACCCTCTGTATGGGACTCTAAAGACTCGACAGTATGCCGACAGTGAGTTACTGGATAAACCATAACCACAAGCACGTCAGCGGCACTAGTTGTACGTAACGGCTACCCAGGTACTTGTCGAAAAGGAAGGCCGACGAGCAAACTCATCCGGATCCATACTGAGCCTATCTATAACAATCTCCGTACAGTCTGGTCACTTCGTCTGAGAGTATCATATACCGAGTTTCGGGGGTGGTAAACGTCAGACCCTGATAACCTGGTAATTCTTGCTGATGCGGCTTAGGACCAATCCGGGAAACTACCGATCAGTCTATCAGTAAATCCCAACTGCCTTGGCTTAGGTCTTATGGTCCTGACCAATTGAACATTGTGCGATATCGACGCCCAATACCGGGAGAGAACGACAATCGCTCACTACCTCCATGTGTCTTGAGACTGCACCCAACCAAAACCTATTTGCACGACTCAGTAGAGTCACGGTAGGGTAGTGATAAAAGCACAGTGGGAACTCACATGAGACAAATGAAGATCTCATGTCTAAAGACTAACCTGTACTCATGTCACCTAAGAACTTCCATCTGACGATAGGTATAGTACCATCTGGATGTTCTCGGCGAGTTCGTCCGGTGTACTCGCTCCCAGTGAGCACCTGTATACAATCTTAGGTCTAAAGACCAATGGTTGCGGGACCAAACTATTATCCCTCGTAGGGGTCTAGAAACGTATACACTAGTCTACACCAGAATATCGATGCCCAGTCTCGATACTCCCACGACTAAGGACCATTTAAGGATGTGCGTACCGACTACCCAGCTCCCACAAGTATGATCGCCATCACAACGCAGGTAGTCTAGCATTGATCCTACGGGCTATATCAACATGTATAAAAGATATGTAATAGCAAGTAAAACTTGAACATGTAAAGATAAAGACAAACCGGATATCATATTATCATATTGAGCAAGATTGTTCTGTACATATATATGTCCAAGCATCCATATGTATACATATACAATAATGGCCTCTGGGGCATACATATCCAAAAATCTCCCACTTGCACTTATGCTATATATTGGCATACGGAGTATCCAACGTCTGCTTTAGGGCCAGCAGTTGGTGTACCGCATACCCAACATCTCAAAAAGTCTCTTGAACTGTGCTTGAGGAATGGCCTTGATGAATGGATCCGCAGTGTTCTCTTTTGCATCCACTCTCCGGACCTCGATCTCCTAGCGATCTACGATCTCACTAATCAGGTGATACCGCCTTAAGATGTGCCTGGAATTCTGATGGGACTGTGGTTCCTTCGCTAAAGCTATAGCCCCATTGTTATCGCAATACAAAGGTATTGGGTCAGCAATGGACAGAACTACCAGAAGTTCACTAATGAACTTCTTCATCCAGACTGCCTCTTTTGCGACATCGCTTGCAGTAATGTATTCAGCCTCCATCATCGAGTCTGTGACGGTATCCTGTTTAGAGCTCTTCCAACACACCGCCCCTCCGTTGAGGGTAAACACAAAACCCGAGACAGACTTGTTGTCAACTTTGTCACTGTGGAAGCTTGAATCGGTAAAGGACTCAACCTTTAGGTCTCCATTACCGTAAACCATGAACATTTTCTTAGTCATTCTCAGGTATTTAAGAATATTCTTTACCGCTGTCCAGTCGTCCTCACCTGGGTTTGACTGATACCAGCTCACCACGCTTAGCGCATAAGCTACATATAGCCTTGTACATAGCATCACATAAATTATAGATCCTACAGCCGAAGCGTAAGGTATAGTGCTCATGCGAACCCTCTCCTCGTCAGTCTTGGGAGACATCTCTTTGGAGAGGATGATTCCGTGCAATGCGGGTATGTTACCGTGCTTGGAATCTTCTATACTATATCTCTTTATTTCGGTCTCTATGTACCGGGACTTCGAGAGTCCGAGTAATATCTTGGATCTCTCTCTGTAGATCTTAATCCCCAGAATGTACGAGGCATCTCCCAGGTCCTTCATGGAGAACCTTTTATGATAATAATAGATTGACCGATTATAGCATAGGAATGTCATTTCCTATCAAAAGAATATCGTCGACGTACAATACTAGGAACACGACAGTTCGTCCTACGATCTTCTTATAAGTACAAGGCTTATCCTCGTTCTTTATGAAGTCAAATTCCTTGACTGTTTCATCAAAACAGATGTTCCAGCTCCGCGATGCCTGCTTTAATCTATAAATGGATTTAAGCAACTTGCACACCTTCCCGCTGCTCCCATTGGCTACGAAACTTTCTGGCTTATCCATATAAACGCACTCTTCTAATCTTCTGTTTAGAAAAGCCGTTTTTACGTCCATATGTTAGATCTCATAGTCATAGAAGGCAGCAATGGTAAGTAGGATCCGAATGCATTTGAGCATAGCCACTGGAGAAAAGGTTTCATCATAGTCCACACCTGGTCTTTGACTAAAACCTTTTGCAACGAGTCTAGCCTTATAGGTTTCCACCTGCCCATCTACAACAAATTTCCTTTTGTAGATCCATTTGCATCCGACGGTTTTTACCCCTGGTGGAGTAATATCCAAGGTCCACACTTTATTGGTGTACATGGACTCCATTTCGGATCGTATAGCATCCAGCCATTTCTCAGAGTCGGTACTGATAATGGCTTGCCTGAAACTAGTAGGATCATCTTCTTCAAAGATGCAATCCTCTCGATCCCCGTCTATAAGAAAACCGTAGTATCTCTTGGGCGGATGAGAAATCCTACCAGATATGCGGAGTAGTTGAGGTTCGTCTGGGGTTATCGATTCTCGAGGTTCCACCAATTCTTCAGTTTGGTCTGTGGTTCATGAATTTCTTCCAGTTCTACCGAACCCCTTCTTTTACAAGAAATTGCCACTCTAAAAAGGTGGCGTGGCGAAATACAAACACCTTCTGTTCCTCAGTGTGGTAGAATAGATATCCTATTGAATTTTTAGGATATCCCATAAACTTCTATTAAACTTAACGTGCTTGCAATTTGTCCGGATTTTATACTTTTACATAGGCTGGACAACCCCATATCTTAATAAGTTTAAGATACGGTGTTTTTCCGCTCCATATTTCATATGGTGTCTTGGGCACAGATTTGGACGGAACATCATTCAATAGATATGCCGTTGTCAAAAGCGCTTTTCCCCAAAATGAAAGAGGCAACTCAGCATTACTCATCATGGAGTGAACCATGTCCAAAAGGGAACGATTCCTCTTCTTTGATACACCGTTGTGTTGTAGTGTATACAAAGGAGTAAGCTGAGAGAGAATTCCATTCTCTTTTAGGCATCCTAGGAATTTCATGCTTAAGTACTCCCCTCCTCTTTCAGATCGGAGGATCTTGATACTTTTGCCTGTCTGGTTCTCTACTTCATTTCTGAATTCTTTGAATTTCTCAAAAGCTTTAGATTTCTGTTTCATAAGATACACATATCCGAACCTAGAGAGGTCGTCAGTGAATGTGATGAAGTACGAGAACCCACTCTTGCATATATAGACATTGGACCACATACATCACTGTGTATGAGTCCCAAGAGCTCTGCTGCTCATTCTCCGTGTCCAGTGAACGAAGATTTGGTCATCTTTTCTTTCAGACAAGATTGACAAGTTTCATAAGATGAAAATTCGAACGTATCCAAAAGTCCATCTTTATGCAACTTAATTAGTCTTTTCTCTCCGATATGACCAAGTATACAATGCCACAAGTAGGATTCGTTCACATCTGAACTCTTCCTCTTGCTTGTGTTTTGTATACTGAGAACCGTGTTTTGATTAAGAACATAGATACCATTACACAGTGTACCTTCTGCAACCAAAACCTGATTAAGGTAAATGTTCATGATATTTCTATCAAGAACAAACTTATATCCATCTTTATCAAGTAAAGAAACTGATATAATGTTGCAAATCATGGAAGGTATATAGTAGCAGTTGTTCAATATCATAGTATTGCCTTTTGGCAATACTAGGTGATATTAACCGACGGTAGAATTATCAACTTGTGCTCCATTCCCTACTCTGAGGGACATATCACCAGGTCAACCATCCTACTTTTTCTTAGTCCGTGCAATAAATTATAGATATGAAACTCCGATCCGGTATCTAGTACCTAGGAGGTAGAACTGACTGAAAAACAACTTTCAAAAAACAGAACACCTGAAGAAAACGCAACAATATGTTTCTTCTTAGATGGGGTCATCAAGGAATTGATGCAATCCTCTTTCCCTAGCTAATACTCATGACTGTCTGCAGGGTTACCTAAGACGGCAGCAAGGTTTCGGGAGGAATCATCCTGCCAAATTCAAAAATTTGCCGTTTTAGCTAACCCTAAGTAAGAATCGTATACTAGAAATCGACGGAAAAACATATATAAACACTTTACATCCTAAGTGAGCAAGGAATACAACCTTTGTAGACCGGTCCTTCACTTCAATAGCTTCGTGTAGTATTCCCCTTCGCTGCGATCATGAACTCCGGACTCTAGAGAGGCTCCATTGAAGAAACGAACATGCTTGCTTCGAAGACGTCGAGGGCGAAGATGATCTACATCGAGAAGACACTAACCCAAGCTATCTCTTCACTAATTAAGGAATTAGTGAAGCAAACAAACTATACTAAATGGAATGTAGTAGAGGACGATGAAATAGGAATTTTGCTCACATTAGAAATCATTTTCTCACTCAAAATCATCACCATTGAAAAAGCTAGAAAGCTTTTGTCAAGAAGAAGAAAAAGAACAAGTGATGAAAATGAATTATTTTGTGAGGTTAGAATTGCAACCATGGAGAGCTAGTGTCATGCCTAACTCATGTAGAGAATAAACCATAGCTATGAGTTAAGGGTTAGGTTAACAAATATCTTAAGGATGACAAACAAGTGGACTTAGTCAATGAAACCTACAAGCTTCTACAAGCTTTGAACCATGACACATTATCCAAAAGTTTAAAATCCTTAAGAAAAATAAAACCCTAACTTAACCTAGCATGGTTTGAGTCTCATACAAACTATGTTGCAAGTGTAACCTAGCATGACACACATATATATATCACATATATATTTTGTGCCAAAAAGAAAACAATACATATATCGCATATATATAAAGTATATCAAATGTGAGAAAAGAAATCATAAGTCAGGTAATACTAGTTAATGTAATGTAATATATCAAATATATAATTATACATTAAATTATTAAATCAACACTTGATTTAATAATCCGACTATATCTCATATAACCGACTAATATCAAATGTAACATCTTATCAAATCAACACTTGATCCGATCACCCGGCTATATCACATATAACCAATCATGTCACACATCGCGAGAATGGAATGCGGTATCACATATCGCATTAATCTCAGTCCCGCATATATCACATATATGTTCCTACTCTGTTTCGCTTGAGCCAGGAAACCTCTGTGTAGGACTCTAAACACTCGTCAACACGTCGGCAGTAGGTGATGATCATATCAAACACCCACAAGCTACAAGTGGTCTACTTAACATAATGGCCACCCCAGTATTGAGCGATCAGAAGATCAACAAGCAAGCCTGCTCGTACTCCTGCGAATCCAATCAGTAACAGTACCGTAAAGTCCGGTCTCTTCGTCTGATATGTCGCATATCTCGTCTATGTTGGAGATAGTGCCCTCAAAGTCAATTATTAGGTCACATGTACGTGATTGTAATGATTGAGGGAGGACCTATCCCGGTAGGACAGTCTTACTCGAGATGATAGTATGCTATCTGGTTTACCTTTATCATCGTGTACTGCTTTAGGTGACATGACACGTCGCTATTACACGTTGATAGAGCCCCTAGGATTCTTGCTTGACCACCAGCAGTATGAGGGCGATCATATAAGTGGGAGCTGGGGGTCTACAAGCATATCCTTAAAAGGTCCCTAGTCGTGGGAGTTTCGAGACCGGGCATCGATACTCCATTAGTAGACTAGTGTATACAGTCGAGACCCCGACGAGGGGCGGTGGCTGGTCTCACAAGCCACTGGTGTCAGTTGGATCACCTAAGATGTATACAGGTGCTCATTGGGTTATGAGTACACCGGACAGGACTCGCCGGGAACATGCTAGTTGGTCATATACCAGACGTCAGATGGCAGTTCCCTGGTGACATGTGTGCAGGTTAGTTCATCGACCTGGGGATCGTCATTTGTCTCGTGTGAGTTCCCACTGTACTTTGATTACTACCCTACCACGGCTCAAAGGAGTCGTGCAAACAGGTTTTAGTTGGGTAAAGTCCCGAGCCACATGGAGGCAGTGAGTGTATCTTCAGGGGTTCGTCTCTCCCGGTATTGGGGGTGAGGTCGTGCTGTGTCTAGGAGAGCCATTACACAAAGTCCTTGGCCAAGGCAAGGAGATTTACTGGTAGGTATTCCAGTAGTATCTCAGGGTGTTCTGGGCTACACTCCGACACGACTTGTACCGCTTTTGGGGGTCTGACTTTTACCAACCCCCTAGGCCCGCCATGCGATACTCATAGACGAACGGACCGGACTGCACGGATATTGTCACTGACAGGCTCAGTAGGGTGTCAGGATGAGTTCGCTCATCGACGTCCCTTTTGGTCAATAGCTGGTGGCCCGTTACGTATTGGCTTATACCTCTGACGTGCTAGTGGTTAAATCCACAGCCATAGTATTGACGAGTCTTTAGAGTCCACCACACTTTCAGTTACTCAAGTTTCGGGCGAAACGCTGTAGAGGCCGTATGGAGATATGGCAGGGTCCGATCAGATACGTGCGGTATTGCACGGATCAGGATCGGACGGTTTGTACTAGTAGCCGTATAGGTATATGGCAGGGTTCGATCAGATACGTGCGGTATTGCACGGATCAGGATCGAACGGATATTACTAGCCGGCTTTGGTTTAAGCCGGTCCTAGTTTAGTACAGTGTAGATTTTGTCTCATTGCATTTGTATCCGGACGGAATACAGATGCGGGTGTGTATGCACAGTATTGGGGTTTTCCTGTAGTTTATTACGGGACCAGTTTTCTGGAGTTGCCAGTTTGCATTCCGTTCCGGCCGGTTTTCCTTTGTTCTTTCCCGGCCGGACTTTTCCGATGGAGGGGGTTATTTGCAATTGTGCAAATAACATTTGTGGAGGGGGTTTCTTGTAAATGTTTGATTATGATAGCTATCATTTTCTTTTCAACCATGCTTTTGCTTTATGAGATTTGATTGTGATAAAGTGAGGGTATGGGTTTAATAGTGAAAGGCATGGTTGTATGTTTCTTTGTCCCTTGATGTGGTCACCTCTTCTCATCTCCTACACTCACCTCCCTTATTGCTTCATATTCTTTCCTCCTCCATTTTCTAAGTTCATAAGTTTTTTCATGGTTGAGTGAGAAGAAGAAAAGAGAAGGAGAGAGCTTCATCCTTGAGAGTGTTTTTCATTCTTGATCTCTTTTCATGCCAAGAAAAATGAAAGCACCATTTTTCATACCTTCATTCCTCCATCTTCAAAAGGCAACCAAAACCCCAATGAGACATAAACCCTACACATCCTACAGCGAGCCTTGGGCATGTCGAGTTGCCGGCTTCATGCGCGAGTTGCCTCGGTATAGAGGCGGGAGCCCGTAAAAGTACCCGGCTTCGTGGTGCCTTTCCGACGAGGAGGAGACGGACGGAGATCCCGCGAGGAGATCGGAGTGGAGATGAAGACCGGAGGACTTGGATCGTCGGTATACATCTCTTCCCTTTCTTATTGTAGCGTAGACTTGTTAATGGTTACGATCCGGAGTTTAGTGCGCGATGGTGCCGGTTTGCAAAGTCCGCAAAAATTTAAGTTTATCACCGTTTCCGCATTCCGGCGTCGGATTGACGGCCGGGGCGCCGCCGTGCACTTACAGTGGTATCAGAGACTCGCCATTAACTTAGTCTAGCTTTGTGTAATGTGTTTGCATTTCCGATCGATCAAAAAGTTCCAAAACTGCATTTTAGTTCGCATCAGTTTCTGTTGAAAATTTTTGGTCTCGAAAAATTTTTCAGGTTGTAAAATATTGATGTACTAGAAAATATAAGAGTTCTGTAAAAATTTGAGGAAGTAACTCCAAAGTTGGTGTAGCGTCTTGAAAAGTCATTTTGGTGTTTTCTTGAAATTCGGTGAAAATTCGGTATTTTTCCGAAAACCGTCTTTCTCGATATTTTGCAGTTTAGGGCTAATTATACCTAAAATGGATAGGTAATTGCTTGTTTTTAGTAGCTAATGAGTTATTTATAAAATTTTGGTCATTTAAAAATTTTTCCCTATTTTTCAATTTTTTAATATTATTTTAAGCCGGTAAGAAAATACATTAAATAAGCGATAAATACAAATTTTTCCGGGCTAATTTTAATCTCTAAAATTATGATAATTATAATCTAGTGATAACATGAATTTTTAGTAATTTATTTTGATTTTTAACCAATTTTTATGAATTGAAACGAATTTATTGAATTTTGGGCTAAAACTTGCAATTTTTGAGTTGTAGGGGGCCTTTTTGCATAAAATTTCTTTTGTAAAATCCCTCTCTCTTTTTCCTCAGCCCTAGGACAGCCCCACCTTGTGTGAGACCAGAAATTTCTGGCCTCATTTTCTTTGGTTGCTTTCTTGAGTTGTTTTGATGGTTTATGGTTTTATTTTAATTAAAATGGATAAAGTATGATACTTTGACTTTGTGGACTTGACCCATGACCTTCCCCACTTGCCCACACCCTCCCCCATCCCTCTTCTGGTCGAAAATTCCAGCAGCCCTCCCCCTTCACCTTCCTCTTTTCATTTCCTCCAAAATTTCATCAAAATTGCTACAAAAATCCATATAAATCCACAAATCCTTCTCTTTTTCAACACAAAATCCTTGTGCTACCTCTTCTCAAGCCTAATATGGTTGAAATCATGTGGAAAGGAGGCATTTTTGGAGCAAACTTTCTTTCTTGATCCATTGATCAAGAGGTATAATTCCTATCTTGTTAAATCCTTTGTTTAAGTGCTTATGTTATATGGTTAGTGTTAATTTAGTGTAGATTAATCTAGATTTCTTAGATTTTGTTTGAAAATTCTAACTAGGGTTTGAAAGCCATAATAGTTAATTAAGTTATTTTATAGTTAATCTAGTTGTTAATGACTAATCTATATGGTTACCTTGTTGATATAGTTTTCAATTATGCTAATTTGATTAAATTTAGAAGTGTGAAATTTGCTTTTTAGGATTTTCAAGAAAAAGGTTTTTTGTATGGAAATGGTATTTGAAACATGATTAGTGAGTTGATTAAACCTAATTTGTGTTGATTAAACCTAATTTGCTATCTAGTGTTTTGCTAACCTTAATCTAAGTGGTTAATTTGCTTATTAGGCTAAAATATAGTGTTAAAGTAAGGTTTTCATATATAGTTTGGGTTATGTTTGCTAAGTACAAAAATCAAGAAAAGGTTTTGTTATGTAAATTAGGTTTTTAAGCTTAGTTAATGGTTTAGAATTTGTGTATTGGCTAACTTTTTGGTTAGTTTGGAATGTTGGTGTTGGGTGGTGTTGACTTTGTCGCTATATTGTCGATGTTTGCATCAAATTGCAATTTCTGCTTACTAGATTTTTTTATCAATGTTATGTGATGTATTAATTGTGGCATCTTGATGATTGTATGGCTTGTCCTACGACTTTTAGGATGCGTGAGTGCGGTTTTTTGGGTAGTCGGGTTTTAGTTTTGCCGGGTGACCCAAATCGGCGTTTTTGGCAGTTTTTGCGATTTTCGTGTGTGTCCGCGCACTTTGTGCACGTTGTACCTAGCTAGCGAACTTTAGTAGTTTCGTTGGGGTTTTGCGTCGTTCTTGATACGTAACCTTATGTTTGGTATTGATGTAAATTTCAGGTTCGGTCGCGGAGACGTCAGACGCGGCGCGAAAGGGAAAGGCGGTGGTTGGACACAGCTAGCCAGGGATCCCGGTGAGTAGATTTAACATCTACGGGGGGACGATCGTTTGGATGGCGCAAGTCGCCCGATAGATTTAGTAAACTGGAAAATAGTAAATTGGATAATCACTTGTGACATTAGAATAATAATACTGGCATGATAATTGCTGCAATTAGATCAATAGGTTATACCCATATACGCAAAGTCAATTGTAGGACACATGCACCATTACCAGGTTTTTATATGCAGCACGAGCACTATTCATGTTTACACACACACCCTGGTAATTGCCATGCCACCACACTAGATAACCTTTAATTTAAACCTTTTACTAATTGATACTTAAATTGTGCTATTTCCTTAAAATGAAACCGTAGGATTGCTATTCATGTGCATGTACTTCATCATATTCATTGTTCATGCTTAATACATTAATCACACATCGCAACTTGATTATTGATAACATACGCATTCATTAGCATTGATATATGCATTTATGAGGATTTCTTGAGATTTTATGATATTGCTGGATTTCGGGGGAAAGCCGCAAAATTTCCAAACTTATGATATTTTTAAAACATGTAAATTGCGGTTTTCTAGTGATGTAAGTGTCGTCCACCATGAGTTTTCTGTGGATTTGGAAATCCGTGTCGAGGAGTGGAGGAACCGGCACGGGTACATGGTGGGCCCGGTAAGGTACCCCGGGGCAAGAGGAATGTGGTGATGACGTTGAGCCTGGCAGGGGACGGATTACCTACCGGTGACTGTTTGGGACGGCGGATATCCAGAGGATACCGACCGTGGCCGCTAGATGATGAGATATTGATATTTGAGATGGGTCAGCCGGACGGCTGAGGCCAGAGATACATTTATGAGATTTGAGACAGCTTTTGGGTGTCGTTGCTGGACACCGGTTTTCGTCGATTCATTGACATTTGCTGGCATTCTAAAAGAGTTTCAAAAACAACATCTGATAAAATATTTTTATATATAAACCTATTGAGACCTCAGATATTCATGTTGCATACATATTCGTACACTGATGTTGTATACACACCTGCTAGTATATCCATATTGCATACATACTCGCCATTATGTCCTGCCTTACCTGTATATATATGCTAGGATGCTTGTGTGCATGCATTCGATAGCCTGTGTAAATGTTATTTATTACTCACGAGTTGGCAACTCACCCCCGTTGTGCCATAGCCTGTTGCAGGTCCGCTCCGTCAGTTCAGTAGCGGCGGGTGCGCTTGCTTCTTTTGCCTGGACTCGAGATTTGCTCATAGGTGGGTTATGTTATCATTTTGTACCACTTGTATATTCTTTGTATCTAGTATACTCCATCTATTGTTCTACCAGATTATTGTATATTGACCTAGAGATGAGACTGTGAGGTTTGTGGATTTTATACTGTATTTGGGGTCGAGCTCACTTGAGCCGACATGCTACTTTTCATGCTTCCTTATGCTTTATTATGCTTGTTGTCATTTACATTGCGTGGGATTTGTGACCGCCGTATGGCGAAGAGCTAGCTCCCGCTTGGGGATGCCCTATTTTGTTGGATTCATGTATATATTTTGTTGTACCCATTTTTGGGGGCCAGTATTTACAAAGGAGACTCTGCCGAAATTTTCGGGAAAAATTGGTATTGTTTTTAAAAAGGGTTTTACATGACTTATTTGATAACTCGCTTTCAATTGATTGGGTTTTCTTCACTCTTTTGCTTCATTGGTTTTGTTTTCTGGGCTTTGGCTTACTTATTTTACGGACGCCTTTAGACGTTTCGTAAACTTAAGTGCCAGTCACGTTCCGTACCCTGCGGGTCGTGACAAAGTTGGTATCAGAGCGATAGGTTTTACCTTTGTGAGTGTAGGATGACCCTTGGTAGATGGAGTAAGTGACTTAAGCAGCGTAACGTAGCGTGCGTATGTCCGCGGCATACTTACGATACGGTACTCCGCCTAAGTGACTTTAGGATATACTTGCTTGAAAAATTCCTTCTTCAACTCCGTGTATCCTATGACCCTATTGCACTGTCCTTATTATCCTTTTCCTGTACCAGCCACTATGCCGCCGAAGGCTACGAGGGCACAGAGGGCTGCCGTCAGAGACGAGATTCGAGCTGGCTCGTCCGAGACTAGGACTGAGCAGGGTGGTATGCCTACGCCGCAGAGACAGACTGATCCGCATTCCCCA
Source organism: Agapanthus africanus (assembly GCA_030015575.1). Taxonomy (NCBI): domain Eukaryota; kingdom Viridiplantae; phylum Streptophyta; class Magnoliopsida; order Asparagales; family Amaryllidaceae; genus Agapanthus; species Agapanthus africanus. The sequence goes on from CM057341.1 coordinate 659,615,244, forward strand.
GGTCGCATGGATAGGCTTGAGTCCGGTATGGAGGAGCTGCGACAGATGATGGGAGGCATGCAGGAGTTACGACAGATGGTGGAATCATTAGTAGAGGTCAATCGAGCACAGAGATCGGATATTACTCCCCCTGCAGTCGTTTCGAGACCGAGTCGGATTCGCACTGATATGTTAGCACCTAGGAGGGTTCGCAGAGGCTGTGGTGGATTCTTTAAGGGCCAGTTATATCGCCTTCACCCATATGGTCAGCAGCCATGGTTAGGATGTTTTGGGTGCGGGAGTTTGCACCATCTTGTCAGAGACTGTCCGGTGAGACGACAGGGAGTAGCGACAGTTCCGCATGTGACCCTACCACCATCACCACCCCCTCCTCAGAGAGCCCTACTTCCTACCCCAGGCGATGCTCCACGCCAGTTAGGTGCACCGAGAGGCCGAGGACGTGGCGGTCCTGTTCAGAGAGGACGAGGAGGCAGAGGCCGAGGTCGAGGTCAGCCCGCTATCGGTGGAGGACAGGCCCGAGTTTTTGCTTTGACACCGCAGGATGCGCAGGCATCCAATGCCGTCGTAACAGGTACCTTGCCAGTTTGTTCTTTCGACGCACGGGTATTATTCGACCCAGGTTCCACACATTCGTATGTCTCTACACACTTTGCACCGATGTTGGGCCGTGAGCCGTCGTCGTTAGATCAGCCGCTTGTTGTTGTTACTCCGGTAGGTGAGTCGTTTGTCGCTCGGTTTGTATTTCGTTTGTGTTCCGTTCGTATCGGGGAGAGGGATTCATCAGTTGATTTGATACTCCTCGATACGTTGGACTTTGATGTGCTTCTGGGCATGGATTGGCTAGCCACTTGTTATGCTTCGGTGGACTGCCGTGAGAAGGCAGTCAGTTTTAGCTTTCCGGGAGAGCCAGTCCTTGTTATTCAGGGAGACCGTAGTGTCACCCTTCCCAGCTTAATTTCGTCTCTTCGCGCTGGTCAGCTCTTGCGGAAGGGATGTCAGGGATTCTTAGCGTTTGTTTGTGATACTCGAGCTGCAGAGGTTCCGTTGGACCGGGTCCCGATAGTTTGTGAGTTCCCTGATGTCTTCCCTGATGAGCTACCTGGGCTACCGCCTGAGCGCGATGTTGAGTTCTGCATTGATTTGATTCCTGGTTCGGGGCCTATTTCTATACCGCCTTATCGGATGGCCCCGGCAGAGCTTCGAGAGCTGAAGGAGCAGTTGCAGGATTTGTTGGATAAGGGGCTTATTCGACCGAGTGTTTCTCCGTGGGGTGCTCCGGTCCTGTTTGTCAAGAAGAAGGATGGAAGTTTGCGCTTATGTATCGACTACCGCCAGCTGAACAAAGTTACCATTCGGAACAGATATCCGTTGCCGCGCATTGATGATTTGTTCGACCAGCTTCAGGGTGCGGGGCATTTTTTCGAGGATCGACTTGCGATCAGGATACCATCAGCTGCGAGTTCGACAGGAGGATATACCGAGGACAGCTTTCCGTACACGCTATGGCCACTACGAGTTTTTGGTGATGTCGTTCGGACTCACCAACGCCCCAGCAGCATTCATGGATTTGATGAACCGTACATTCAGGCCGTATCTTGACTTGTTCATCATCGTGTTTATCGACGATATCTTGGTGTACTCCCGGAGCAGAGAAGAGCACGAGCAGCACTTGCGGATTACGTTACAGACTCTGAGGGAGCACCAGCTGTTCGCGAAGTTCTCCAAGTGTGCATTCTGGCTGGACAGCGTCGGATTCTTGGGTCACGTGGTTACGAGAGACGGCATTTGTGTGGACCCGAAGAAGATTGAGGCTGTTCAGCAGTGGCCCCGACCTACATCGGTTACTGAGATCCGTAGTTTTCTAGGCTTGGCGGGCTACTACAGGCGTTTTGTTCAGGACTTCTCCCGTGTAGCTGCACCGTTGACCAGTTTGACCCGGAAGGGAGTTCCTTTCGTCTGGACAGAGGAGTGCGAGCGCAGTTTTCAGCAGCTACGGACTTGTTTGACTACGGCGCCGGTATTATCTTTACCTTCGGGATCAGGCGGATTTGTTGTCTACTGTGATGCTTCGCGAGTGGGATTAGGATGCGTTTTGATGCAGCATGGCCGGGTGATCGCTTATGCTTCTCGGCAGTTGAAGAAGCATGAACAGAACTACCCCACTCATGATTTGGAGATGGCTGCAGTGGTCTTTGCACTGAAGATTTGGCGACATTACCTTTACGGCGAGTCGTGTCAGATATTCACCGATCACAAGAGCTTAAAGTACATATTTCAGCAGCGAGACCTGAACCTCAGACAGCGTCGTTGGATGGAGTTGGTGAAAGACTACGACTGCGAGATCTTATATCACCCCGGCAAGGCGAATGTGGTGGCAGATGCGTTGAGTAGGAGGCCCGGGGGTAGTCTATCCTTTTGCGCGCAGTGCAGAGGCAGTCGTCAGCAGATTGGCAGATGTTATGCGACAGCCGAGTTGAGCTCGAGTTCACTCAGACAGGGGGACAGCTCGCGCATGTTCGTGCATGCCCACAGTTGCTTGACCGTATATATGAAGCACAGCGCAGTGACGACCGTTGCTCAGAGATCATGGCACAGATAGGACAGGGCAGATTTTCCGAGTTCGTGATTGACGATCAGGGGATTTTACGATATGGATCTAGACTGTGCGTACCAGATACTGATGGATTACGGCGCGACATTCTCGAGGAGGCACACCGATCAGTGTATAGTGTCCACCCCGGTTCCACTAAGATGTATCATGATATGAGAGAGACCTACTGGTGGGACGGGATGAAGAGGGACATCGCGGAGTTCGTTTCGAGGTGCCTGACTTGTCAGCAAGTCAAGGCCGAGCACCAGAGGCCCGCAGGAGAGCTACAGCCGTTACCCATTCCAGAGTGGAAATGGGAACAGATTTCGATGGACTTCGTTGTGGATCTATCCAGGACCAGTCGAGGGTACGACTCCATCCGGGTGATCGTGGATAGATTGACGAAAGCGGCTCACTTCCTTCCAGTGAAGACGACTTTCAGCTTCGCTCAGTATGCTCAGCTCTATATTGACGAGATCGTGCGACTACATGGCGTACCGACTTGTATCGTGTCAGATCGAGGCACTCAGTGCACCAACCGACTTTGGCAGAGACTTCAGGAGGCTTTGGGCACTCGTTTGAGCTTCAGCACAGCGTTTCATCCGCAGACAGACGGACAGTCAGAGCGGACCTTTCAGACTCTCGAGGACATGCTCAGAGCGTGCGTTTTAGACTTTGGTGGTAGCTGGGATCGTCATTTACCTCTAGTGGAGTTCTCCTACAACAACAGCTTCCAGGATACTATTCAGATGGCACCTTTCGAGGCATTGTATGGGAGGAGATGCAGATCGCCCGTTTGTTGGACAGAGCTCAGCGAGAGCAGCATTTTGGGGCCGCAGCTTGTTGAGGAGACGACAGCGAAGATACAGTTGATCCGAGACCGGATGAGAGCGGCTCAGAGCAGGCAGAAATCATATGCAGACAGGCGCCGTCGCAGATTAGAGTTCGCAGTTGGCGACCATGTTTTTCTGAAAGTCTCTCCGATGAAGGGCGTGATGCGTTTTGGGCGAAAGGGGAAGCTTAGCCCTAGATTCGTAGGTCCCTTCGAGATCCTCGAGCGTGTCGGCGCTGTTGCATATCGTTTGGCTCTTCCTCCCAGCTTTCCCGATGTTCACCCCGTCTTCCATGTTTCGATGCTCCGCAAGTACCTTCACGACCCTTCGCATGCGATTCAGCACCCGACAGTCCAGCTAGAGCGCGACCTTTCTTTTGCAGAGCAGCCGGTGGCCATTCTGGATCGGCAGGTGAAGAAGTTGAGGTCGAAGGTTATACCAACCGTCAAGGTCCTTTGGCGTAGCCCAAGCAGCGAGGAGGTTACCTGGGAGACCGAGGGCGAGATGAGGAAGAAGTATCCCCATCTCTTTGAAGGTGCGCGTAGCTATATTTTTTTAAATTCGGGGACCGAATTTCTTTAAGGGGGGAAGATTGTAGCGTCTTGAAAAGTCATTTTGGTGTTTTCTTGAAATTCGGTGAAAATTCGGTATTTTTCCGAAAACCGTCTTTCTCGATATTTTGCAGTTTAGGGCTAATTATACCTAAAATGGATAGGTAATTGCTTGTTTTTAGTAGCTAATGAGTTATTTATAAAATTTTGGTCATTTAAAAATTTTTCCCTATTTTTCAATTTTTTAATATTATTTTAAGCCGGTAAGAAAATACATTAAATAAGCGATAAATACAAATTTTTCCGGGCTAATTTTAATCTCTAAAATTATGATAATTATAATCTAGTGATAACATGAATTTTTAGTAATTTATTTTGATTTTTAACCAATTTTTATGAATTGAAACGAATTTATTGAATTTTGGGCTAAAACTTGCAATTTTTGAGTTGTAGGGGGCCTTTTTGCATAAAATTTCTTTTGTAAAATCCCTCTCTCTTTTTCCTCAGCCCTAGGACAGCCCCACCTTGTGTGAGACCAGAAATTTCTGGCCTCATTTTCTTTGGTTGCTTTCTTGAGTTGTTTTGATGGTTTATGGTTTTATTTTAATTAAAATGGATAAAGTATGATACTTTGACTTTGTGGACTTGACCCATGACCTTCCCCACTTGCCCACACCCTCCCCCATCCCTCTTCTGGTCGAAAATTCCAGCAGCCCTCCCCCTTCACCTTCCTCTTTTCATTTCCTCCAAAATTTCATCAAAATTGCTACAAAAATCCATATAAATCCACAAATCCTTCTCTTTTTCAACACAAAATCCTTGTGCTACCTCTTCTCAAGCCTAATATGGTTGAAATCATGTGGAAAGGAGGCATTTTTGGAGCAAACTTTCTTTCTTGATCCATTGATCAAGAGGTATAATTCCTATCTTGTTAAATCCTTTGTTTAAGTGCTTATGTTATATGGTTAGTGTTAATTTAGTGTAGATTAATCTAGATTTCTTAGATTTTGTTTGAAAATTCTAACTAGGGTTTGAAAGCCATAATAGTTAATTAAGTTATTTTATAGTTAATCTAGTTGTTAATGACTAATCTATATGGTTACCTTGTTGATATAGTTTTCAATTATGCTAATTTGATTAAATTTAGAAGTGTGAAATTTGCTTTTTAGGATTTTCAAGAAAAAGGTTTTTTGTATGGAAATGGTATTTGAAACATGATTAGTGAGTTGATTAAACCTAATTTGTGTTGATTAAACCTAATTTGCTATCTAGTGTTTTGCTAACCTTAATCTAAGTGGTTAATTTGCTTATTAGGCTAAAATATAGTGTTAAAGTAAGGTTTTCATATATAGTTTGGGTTATGTTTGCTAAGTACAAAAATCAAGAAAAGGTTTTGTTATGTAAATTAGGTTTTTAAGCTTAGTTAATGGTTTAGAATTTGTGTATTGGCTAACTTTTTGGTTAGTTTGGAATGTTGGTGTTGGGTGGTGTTGACTTTGTCGCTATATTGTCGATGTTTGCATCAAATTGCAATTTCTGCTTACTAGATTTTTTTATCAATGTTATGTGATGTATTAATTGTGGCATCTTGATGATTGTATGGCTTGTCCTACGACTTTTAGGATGCGTGAGTGCGGTTTTTTGGGTAGTCGGGTTTTAGTTTTGCCGGGTGACCCAAATCGGCGTTTTTGGCAGTTTTTGCGATTTTCGCGTGTGTCCGCGCACTTTGTGCACGTTGTACCTAGCTAGCGAACTTTAGTAGTTTCGTTGGGGTTTTGCGTCGTTCTTGATACGTAACCTTATGTTTGGTATTGATGTAAATTTCAGGTTCGGTCGCGGAGACGTCAGACGCGGCGCGAAAGGGAAAGGCGGTGGTTGGACACAGCTAGCCAGGGATCCCGGTGAGTAGATTTAACATCTACGGGGGGACGATCGTTTGGATGGCGCAAGTCGCCCGATAGATTTAGTAAACTGGAAAATAGTAAATTGGATAATCACTTGTGACATTAGAATAATAATACTGGCATGATAATTGCTGCAATTAGATCAATAGGTTATACCCATATACGCAAAGTCAATTGTAGGACACATGCACCATTACCAGGTTTTTATATGCAGCACGAGCACTATTCATGTTTACACACACACCCTGGTAATTGCCATGCCACCACACTAGATAACCTTTAATTTAAACCTTTTACTAATTGATACTTAAATTGTGCTATTTCCTTAAAATGAAACCGTAGGATTGCTATTCATGTGCATGTACTTCATCATATTCATTGTTCATGCTTAATACATTAATCACACATCGCAACTTGATTATTGATAACATACGCATTCATTAGCATTGATATATGCATTTATGAGGATTTCTTGAGATTTTATGATATTGCTGGATTTCGGGGGAAAGCCGCAAAATTTCCAAACTTATGATATTTTTAAAACATGTAAATTGCGGTTTTCTAGTGATGTAAGTGTCGTCCACCATGAGTTTTCTGTGGATTTGGAAATCCGTGTCGAGGAGTGGAGGAACCGGCACGGGTACATGGTGGGCCCGGTAAGGTACCCCGGGGCAAGAGGAATGTGGTGATGACGTTGAGCCTGGCAGGGGACGGATTACCTACCGGTGACTGTTTGGGACGGCGGATATCCAGAGGATACCGACCGTGGCCGCTAGATGATGAGATATTGATATTTGAGATGGGTCAGCCGGACGGCTGAGGCCAGAGATACATTTATGAGATTTGAGACAGCTTTTGGGTGTCGTTGCTGGACACCGGTTTTCGTCGATTCATTGACATTTGCTGGCATTCTAAAAGAGTTTCAAAAACAACATCTGATAAAATATTTTTATATATAAACCTATTGAGACCTCAGATATTCATGTTGCATACATATTCGTACACTGATGTTGTATACACACCTGCTAGTATATCCATAGTGCATACATACTCGCCATTATGTCCTGCCTTACCTGTATATATATGCTAGGATGCTTGTGTGCATGCATTCGATAGCCTGTGTAAATGTTATTTATTACTCACGAGTTGGCAACTCACCCCCGTTGTGCCATAGCCTGTTGCAGGTCCGCTCCGTCAGTTCAGTAGCGGCGGGTGCGCTTGCTTCTTTTGCCTGGACTCGAGATTTGCTCATAGGTGGGTTATGTTATCATTTTGTACCACTTGTATATTCTTTGTATCTAGTATACTCCATCTATTGTTCTACCAGATTATTGTATATTGACCTAGAGATGAGACTGTGAGGTTTGTGGATTTTATACTGTATTTGGGGTCGAGCTCACTTGAGCCGACATGCTACTTTTCATGCTTCCTTATGCTTTATTATGCTTGTTGTCATTTACATTGCGTGGGATTTGTGACCGCCGTATGGCGAAGAGCTAGCTCCCGCTTGGGGATGCCCTATTTTGTTGGATTCATGTATATATTTTGTTGTACCCATTTTTGGGGGCCAGTATTTACAAAGGAGACTCTGCCGAAATTTTCGGGAAAAATTGGTATTGTTTTTAAAAAGGGTTTTACATGACTTATTTGATAACTCGCTTTCAATTGATTGGGTTTTCTTCACTCTTTTGCTTCATTGGTTTTGTTTTCTGGGCTTTGGCTTACTTATTTTACGGACGCCTTTAGACGTTTCGTAAACTTAAGTGCCAGTCACGTTCCGTACCCTGCGGGTCGTGACAGTTGGAGCGCGGAACCGCCGCGAAAAGCCCATTTGTGCGGCCCTTCCGCCGCGCACTATTCACATCACTTCACCAATTTTTTACAGAGGCCTTCTGGGCTTAAAATATGGGTTTTGGAATATTAAAATTGGGCCAATTGTTTCTGTGAGTGCTACAGTTTTCTTTGGGGCCCACTTGTTAATTGTTTGATCAATCGGAAATTTTTTAAACACATTTTTCACAGTATTTACATTATATCTGCGACCGTGAATGTCACTCGATCGGTAAATCCGTTCTAACTGCTATAGCCCGGTTAGACGGATTTGCGAACGTGATTTTCACGTTGATGTTCTATGTATTTGCTGTGATGTTGCGGATCGGTCGTGGGGGATAGCCTGGATGCAATGCTAGTACTGTGCTGTTGTATTATGTACATTTGATATTGCGGGGCGAGCGTCCGACATGTGGACTGCCGTCACTGCCTGTTTGTATTATTCTTTTGGGGCACGACCTGGTTGCGGTCGATGTACCCGTTGTATGTATATTTTACTTTCTGTACTAGGATTGCCCCGCGGTGGGGTGCACGGATAGCCGGGTTCTAGAAGACAACAAGCCCGCATCTCATGGCATTGGGACGGATGGGGCTTCACTCCAGGATTGGCTGGCTATCCGCCGCACTCGTAGGGGGTACAGGTTGACCCAGGAGGGGTGCCCAAGTTACCGGATTACGTGAAGTGCTGGGTGGTCCATTCACGGTGCTGAAGGGGGCTGCCTCGCTTCAGGTTTTGGCGGGTGACTTGCCGCGCCCGTAGGGGTCTAGGATTCTCATTGCACAGGCTATCCACACGACAAGGGGAACGTCGGGTTTCAGTAGTGGCTCTGTGAAACCCGGGGATCCCAGATATCTGTATTGTTCTGTGATGCTGTACATTTCTGTGATGTCGCATTTTATTCACGCCTTGAGCGAAATATAATATATTGGTATATATATTAGTAGATGTTGTATATGTTTTACATCCGCGCTAGTCCAGTTCCCGCTCTGTCGTTAGTTAGCTAACCTAACGGGTAATGACGGGACCCAGTGGCGAATGCGGATGGCATATACGTACATCAGTATATTTTCGTTCTTTTTGGTGTGATCAATTGATGGGACTGCATTGATTCGGATCAATGCAAGTTAAAAACAAACCTAATCTGATGTTGTTGGAACACTTTTTCAAAAAAGGCTGTTATTGCAAGGTCGTTTACTTTTGTTTTGCATCGTGGTATTCATTTAGAATATCCTGCTCCTCAGTCGACGAGGCAAGGGCCGAGATCCCTTCACCGGGAGTGACCCCTTGGACAAAAAGTTTGCGTCAGGGCATTAACTTCACTATAGCCGATTACTTTTGCTTTGCACCATGGTATTCAGTTGGAATATCCTGCACCCCATTCTACGGGGAAAGAGCCGAGATCCCTTCACCGGGAGTGACCTCTTTAGCAACGGTTTTTCGTCACTATATTTTTAAAAGCTATCAGTTCCTTCAACGATATCAAGTTCTTTACGTTAAAGGTTTTCGCCAGAAACCATTCGTAGCCCTCCGTCGTTTCAGACGGATAGCACGTAGTATTCATGCTATGTTTGTTGGCCTTCGTCAAGGCATAGTGTATGGTAGCTGCTTGTTGCCTTTCTGCAGCATAGATAGATGCGTTGGTTTGGGACAGTCGTATAGCCTTGTTGGCCTTCGTCAAGGGCTTGTGCGGATGGGTTCAAATCAACCTGGAGAATGACGGGTAGAACTTGACATGTGACTTATGATTTGTTGGCCTTCGTCAAGGTCATAAGAGCATGGGGCAGAAATCACATCGGGAGTTTCAAAAGTACTGAAACTTGCCAGATATGCGCATACCTTCTGGAGTGTGATACCGTGAGCGGATTCCGTCACGTTATCATGCGATGAGAGTTGGATCCCGATTCCCACTGATGAGTTAGTTTACTCCTCGGGTGACCCCGACTAATTCTTCTTTCAGGTTTGGAGGAGAATTTGAGGTACAGTGGGAGGATTCCAGATTAGATAAATTGGTAACCATTCTGATCTAGGTTAGAGTGCACGCTGAGTGTTTCTTTTCTCTCTCTCTTTGGCAGCGACCATTGACCCGACCCTAAGACTTTGACTCAGTGACCAAGTTGACCGAACCTTCTTTACACCGGCTTTTGGATTGTCAGAGTTGCAGACCTCATTGCCACTCCTACTTTTACCCTTTTCTCCAGGACACCCCGTATTACTGCGAACGTCCACTTCCATTGGACAAAGCCATCGTATGGTTAGATACGAACTCGAAGGAATTCGAGGATGGTTTCCGGTTCTGGAGAAAACGGATAGGATTATTCAGTTGTCTTTTCCCTTTTACCTTTTCTCAAGTTATGAGTACTCCTTGGTTTAGGAGATAGTACACCTATTATGCAGATTGGATAGTCTTCTTCCAAACCTTAGGCTGGTACCGACCGGTAGGGAATGGAGAAAACCAATTAGCCTAAACGGTGTGCAGAAGGTATTAAGATTAAGACAAAGCAAGGGATTAGTAAGAGGGCAAAGTAAATTGCAACAGATATTCACGACCAAACCAAATATTTCGTTACCACTCCCACATCACCTTTGTATTTCTCCAGGACACTCCGTATCACTACGAAGATCCACAGTTTATTTGGATACTCCATCGTATGGTTATATACGAACTCGAATGGAACTTGTTCCAGTTCGGGGATGGATTCTGGTTCAGGAGAAATAGGAATAAGGTTTATTCGGTTGTCTTTTATCTTCACCCTCTCTCATTGCAAGTGTTCCTAGGATTGGGACAGTACACCCCTTATGCTCATTGGATAGTCTTCTTCCAAACCATAGGCTGGTGCCGAATGGTAGGGAAGGAAGAAAACCATTCGGCCTAAAAGGGTGTGCAGAAGGTAAAGACTAAAGACATATGAAGGGATTTGGAGAGGTGGCAAAGAACTATACGGTTACAGTCGTGAATCTGGAAGAGGCATTACTAGGAATACCAGAATACCCCATCGGAACATTTCAATGTTTCAGTTTCACTGTGTAATGTTAAAGGAAAACTGATTTCCCGATTAGATACTTACTCCAGGGTATGTATTTACCAGGTACGATTCTCACATCTGTATGGTTTTACAGATGATGAGTGGGAGTAAGCTATTGGGAATTAGGTGATTGTCCTCGTTATATCGGGATTCGTTGTAATCGGTGATATTTGAGGAAGTCACCTGGGTTATTTGCCGGACGGCAAGTATTTGGTTTTGAATATCCGCTGTTATGCACCAATTTCAAATTGATATATCTGTACGTCTATTTTCATAGAGTGAGATATACCTTTCTGAAATTATGTCTACGACATTTACCTATATCAGTGGATGGTTAGGTAAGGAGCATTAAACAGCGGTGTAATTCTTCTTAACCATAGGTACAGTTTTCGACCTACGACACACAGTGAATGAGTTATCAGACTCAAGGGACTTATACAGAGTATTGTATGTTGTCCAGGGTCCATCAGGACAGAGGGGTTGGTCCTCATACTATATTCTGTTTACTTTTAACTTCTCTAGTTCTTAGACATGTGTTTCGTAGAAACACAGGGTCTAAGTTTTGAGGAGTTATAGGTATTTGAATAGAGTAGAGAACCAGGTGTAGCAAGTATCGGGATTCTTCAAAGTGATCGAAGATGTAGATACTTGTGTATGGTATTCAGTTGATAGTAATGATAAAGAGATCTTTCTTCTCTTTCAGGTTACTCATAATTGGAAGTATTCCTAAGTTGAGTAACGCTGATCGGCCTCCTTCCATTTAGTTGACATGTGCTGGGGACAGCTGCATGATTTGAATCTGGTTCAATTAAATCAGTGCCTCTGTTTCTATATTGGATATAGAACAGTTCATATCTTAACGATGTTAAGGTACGGGGAGTTGTCCGGCTTATGATTAAAACCAGACACTAGACAACTCAAGGCACGTTTCTGTAATGGCTGTTTGTGGGTTGACCCAGGCTATGACGAGGGTTGACTTTCTACCATCTGGATGAACAATAGCAATATTGTTCTAGACTCGCCACAGTTTTATTAAAAATGGATTTTTTCAGAAAACAGTAGTGGGAGTATGGTAGAACTGGGAGTGATTCCAGAACCACAAACGATTACTGAAGATTTGATAAGGAACCTAAAGATTCAATCTGGATTGACATTCCATTGGCCACTCCGCAGATAAGGTGGGTAACTTCAGGCACCCGAGAGGTACTAATACGGTAGCCTCAAGGACGGTGACAGGGAAGTTCTTGCTTACCCACAAATACCATTGCTGTTGTTCCAGGCTGCGAGACCCGGCAGGAGGATGAGTATAGCGTCGTTCTAAACTAGTTTTAGAAGTGTACGTCTATATGACTCTGCCAGAGGGTTGTCGTAGTCAGTGGGAGCAGCGGAAGCATTGGTGGATAGGTTGCTTATGTCTATTTATAGACTAGAGCAGATGTAGCGGAGATAGATCATCTATTTCTAACGTGACAGTCATGAGTTTGACTTCATCAGAATAGGGGATGGATCTGTTGAGAAGGTAGTAGGGTGTGATGTCCTGGTATCTGGATGACATACACAGAATAGGAAAAGAAACTCCTATACTACAATCGGTTATACTTTGGTCGTCACACAGTGGTTTCTCCACAAAGGACATGGATTTTATATCAGACATACTGGTTACTAGATCTGTGGTTTTAGATCTAGATTTGGGTGGTTTCCCAATCAGGGTACTTGACAGCATTCTAAGAGTATTTAGGATGGACGACTCCTGGCACGGTAGTGTACCTGCAGGTAATGGAGTCACCCTCTCTAAAGGTGTCTTACAGACTAAAGGGGAGAGGGACGTGCATGATTGGCAGATCACTTGCTTAGGCAAGTGAGTCAATCATGAGATGTCAAGTACCACACCAGATGTTGTTCTTGCACTAGATGCAATAAGTTGACATTAATCCAATCCTGGAGAAACAGTCGGAAGCAGTTTTAGAACATAAGTGGATGTTCTAGGGATATGATAACGACAGCCTCATTCAGGAGACGGTTATCATTCCAGGCTTCCAAGGTGACATGGACGACAAGGAGGTTGTCAGAGTTATAGTTTTTCCTTCTGATGAGGGGCAGTATTTTGGACAGGTGGTCCAAGGCAATACTGAGGGAGGCATGGCGCGCAGGACACTGATTAAGTTCAGTTGTCAATACAGTCTAAGAAGTTTGGATTTGGAGTTCATTTATGAGCTACGTCCCATCAGACATCCAGACATATTCTAAGACTGATTTTGCTCATTTCGGGAGATGGCTTTCTCCGCGAACTTGAGATATAGAGAGACATAGAAAGAAACAACTAAGCGGATCCACTCACTGAGGCTATTCCTCGAACGCAATAGTTCCGCAAACGAGCTTTGTGAGACTGACTAGTAGAGGAGTTGGATGTTCGGTATCACACGGGCTGTGAGTATGCGACATCGCAATAATTAGCCTTGAGTGCAAGTGGGAGATTGTTGGAGATAGTGCCCTCAAAGTCAATTATTAGGTCACAGGTACGTGATTGTAATGATTGAGGGAGGACCTATCCCGGTAGGACAGTCTTACTCGAGATGATAGTATGCTATCTGGTTTACCTTTATCATCGTGTACTGCTTTAGGTGACATGACACGTCGCTATTACACGTTGATAGAGCCCCTAGGATTCTTGCTTGACCACCAGCAGTATGAGGGCGATCATATAAGTGGGAGCTGGGGGTCTACAAGCATATCCTTAAAAGGTCCCTAGTCGTGGGAGTTTCGAGACCGGGCATCGATACTCCATTAGTAGACTAGTGTATACAGTCGAGACCCCGACGAGGGGCGGTGGCTGGTCTCACAAGCCACTGGTGTCAGTTGGATCACCTAAGATGTATACAGGTGCTCATTGGGTTATGAGTACACCGGACAGGACTCGCCGGGAACATGCTAGTTGGTCATATACCAGACGTCAGATGGCAGTTCCCTGGTGACATGTGTGCAGGTTAGTTCATCGACCTGGGGATCGTCATTTGTCTCGTGTGAGTTCCCACTGTACTTTGATTACTACCCTACCACGGCTCAAAGGAGTCGTGCAAACAGGTTTTAGTTGGGTAAAGTCCCGAGCCACATGGAGGCAGTGAGCGTATCTTCAGGGGTTCGTCTCTCCCGGTATTGGGGGTGAGGTCGTGCTGTGTCTAGGAGAGCCATTACACAAAGTCCTTGGCCAAGGCAAGGAGATTTACTGGTAGGTATTCCAGTAGTATCTCAGGGTGTTCTGGGCTACACTCCGACACGACTTGTACCGCTTTTGGGGGTCTGACTTTTACCAACCCCCTAGGCCCGCCATGCGATACTCATAGACGAACGGACCGGACTGCACGGATATTGTCACTGACAGGCTCAGTAGGGTGTCAGGATGAGTTCGCTCATCGACGTCCCTTTTGGTCAATAGCTGGTGGCCCGTTACGTATTGGCTTATACCTCTGACGTGCTAGTGGTTAAATCCACAGCCATAGTATTGACGAGTCTTTAGAGTCCACCACACTTTCAGTTACTCAAGTTTCGGGCGAAACGCTGTAGAGGCCGTATGGAGATATGGCAGGGTCCGATCAGATACGTGCGGTATTGCACGGATCAGGATCGGACGGTTTGTACTAGTAGCCGTATAGGTATATGGCAGGGTTCGATCAGATACGTGCGGTATTGCACGGATCAGGATCGAACGGATATTACTAGCCGGCTTTGGTTTAAGCCGGTCCTAGTTTAGTACAGTGTAGATTTTGTCTCATTGCATTTGTATCCGGACGGAATACAGATGCGGGTGTGTATGCACAGTATTGGGGTTTTCCTGTAGTTTATTACGGGACCAGTTTTCTGGAGTTGCCAGTTTGCATTCCGTTCCGGCCGGTTTTCCTTTGTTCTTTCCCGGCCGGACTTTTCCGATGGAGGGGGTTATTTGCAATTGTGCAAATAACATTTGTGGAGGGGGTTTCTTGTAAATGTTTGATTATGATAGCTATCATTTTCTTTTCAACCATGCTTTTGCTTTATGAGATTTGATTGTGATAAAGTGAGGGTATGGGTTTAATAGTGAAAGGCATGGTTGTATGTTTCTTTGTCCCTTGATGTGGTCACCTCTTCTCATCTCCTACACTCACCTCCCTTATTACTTCATATTCTTTCCTCCTCCATTTTCTAAGTTCATAAGTTTTTTCATGGTTGAGTGAGAAGAAGAAAAGAGAAGGAGAGAGCTTCATCCTTGAGAGTGTTTTTCATTCTTGATCTCTTTTCATGCCAAGAAAAATGAAAGCACCATTTTTCATACCTTCATTCCTCCATCTTCAAAAGGCAACCAAAACCCCAATGAGACATAAACCCTACACATCCTACAGCGAGCCTTGGGCATGTCGAGTTGCCGGCTTCATGCGCGAGTTGCCTCGGTATAGAGGCGGGAGCCCGTAAAAGTACCCGGCTTCGTGGTGCCTTTCCGACGAGGAGGAGACGGACGGAGATCCCGCGAGGAGATCGGAGTGGAGATGAAGACCGGAGGACTTGGATCGTCGGTATACATCTCTTCCCTTTCTTATTGTAGCGTAGACTTGTTAATGGTTACGATCCGGAGTTTAGTGCGCGATGGTGCCGGTTTGCAAAGTCCGCAAAAATTTAAGTTTATCACCGTTTCCGCATTCCGGCGTCGGATTGACGGCCGGGGCGCCGCCGTGCACTTACAGTCTAAGAGTAGTAAACATCAGACCCCAGTAACTCGATAAGTCATGCCGATGTGAGGCTCATAACGGGTTGAGAAACTATTGATAACACTTACGAGTATATCTCTGAAGAAGCCTTGGTCATGGACTTCCGGTTATAGCATATCGAGCACATCGCAACATCAACTCCCAATACCGGGAGAGACGAAACCCCTCCTATCGCTCATTGCCTACATGTGATTTAGGACTATACCTAATAGACACCGTTTTGCACGTTCTCTTGAACGTGTTAAGGTTGAAATCAAAGCACACTGGGATTCACACAAGACTCTATGACGATCTCGGGTCTATAGGCTAACCTGTACCAGTGTCACCAGAGAACTGAAATCTGACGTGAGGTATAATACCATCTGGGAGTTCTCGGCGAGTTCGTCCAGTGTACCCAGTCTCCATTGAGCACCCGTTTACTATTTCTGATGTCAAACACCAATGGAGATAGGATCATCGATCGCCCATCTACATGGGTTGAGAAGCTATACAATAGTCTACTCTGCTATATCGATTCCCTGTCTCGATACACCCTCGACTAGGAACATTTGAAGGATGTACTTAACAACTACTCTGTCCCCACTAGTATGATCTGCATCATAGTCCTGGTAGTCAAGTTCTCATCCTAAGGGCTTTACCAATATATAACATAGAGACAATCAGAGTACATGTTAAGATAAAGAGCAACCAGATAGCATACTATCATATCGAGCAAGAAAGCCCTCCATATATATGTCCAAGCATCCACTACAATATACATCGTATGTATAATAATGACCTCTAAGGCATACATATCACTAACAATCTTCCACATTCATTAGGGCCATCTGTTGTAGTATCTCATACCCAACAAGCAGCAGTGGTTGAAGTATCTCATACTCAACCATCCCAAAAAAGTCTCTACTGGAAAATAAGCCTTTGTGAGTGGATCCACGCTGTTTTCCTCTATGTCTGCTCTCCTTAACCTTGATCCCCCTAGAGATCAATCATCTCCAAGATCAAGTGACACTGCCTAAGAATATGTGTGGATCACTGATGGGATGGGGGTTCTTAGGCATAAGCCACAACTCCATTGTTATACAATGGTAGGAACTAAGTTCATCTCATGAACTAATATATATATATATATATATATATATATATACAGACTGCTTCTTTGGTGGCATCCTTGGTAGTGATGTATCTAACCTTTATCTTCTAGTTTGCCACGGTATCTAGCTTGGAACTCTTCCAACATACCGTCCCTCCACTGAGGGTGAAGACAGTGCCTGTGACTGACATTCAGTCATCCTTATCACCCTGGAATCTATCCAGTGATTCTCCCCAGGATCGATTGATACCAACTCACTACACCTAGTAAGATCCTAACATCCATTTAGACCTATCTCATAGATCCAAAAACCTGGATTTATGAGGTATCAGCTTTATCCTATATGGAGAATTCTTGTAATAAGAGGAGATTGACCGAGCGTAGCATGACATACAATACGACGATCATCACCATACTTTCTACTACCTTTTTGTATATACAAGGTTCATCTTCCATTTTGATGATGTCAAACTCTTTGACCACCACATCAAAACAGATTTTTCAACTCCGTGATGCCTGCTTTAATTCATAAAGCAACTTGCACACGTTTCCGCTGCTCCCACAGTCTATGAAGCCTTCTGGCTGTGTACTTATTGACGCACTGTTCTAAATCACTATTTAGAAAAGCAGTCCTGACACCTAACCGCTAGATATCGTAGTCATGGTATGTAGCAATGGAAAGTAGGATCTGGATGGACTAAAGGATAGCTTTGAAAGTCTCAATTTTTCCATATACACTAAGTAATCTTCTCAAGATATACTTTCTTCTGATGGGGATTTAACCCTTCAGATAAAGCAACCAAAGTCCATACTTGGTTGGTGTATATGGATTCGATCTCAGATCGCTTAGCATCCAGACATTCTCATAGAGTCCCCACTCCTGATGGCCTGCTCGAAACTAATTCGGTCATTATCTCATGATGCAATCCTCGCTCCCACTGTCATAGAGAAACCGAAGTATCTCTCAGGTGGATGAGGAGCCCTACTAGATCGGCGGAGAGGCTGAGGTTCGTCGGGAACTATTGAATCCTTCGGTTCTACCAAATCATCAGCTGCAGTTTGTCTAGCTGGAACTCTTTCCAGTTCTACCTCATGACCACTAATTTTTTCACAAGAAATTCCCTTTTAAAAGGTGGCATGCTGAGAAACCAAACACCTTTTGTTCCTCAGTATGGTAGAAGATATTCCCTTGCGAATGCTTAGGATATCCAACAAACTTCCACAGAACTGACTTTGCCTCGAGTTTTTCCGGATTTTGCTTTTTACATAGGCCGGAAAACCCCAAATCTTAACTTCCTTAAGAGATGGGCTCTTCCCATAACATATCACATATGGAGTTGTAGGCACCTGATTTGGTTGGAACCCTATTCAATAGGTATGCAACTTCTTAAGTACATAACTCCCAAAAGAAAATAAGCTTCTCAGTAGTACTCATCATAGAGCACACCATATCACATAGGGTGTGATTTCTCCGTATCGATACACTGACGTGCTGTGGTGCATACGGAGGAGTAATGCTGAGAGAGAATCTCATTCTCCTTTAGAATAGTCCAGGAATTCCGTGCTCAAGTATTCTCCTCCCTGATCTCATCAAAGGACATAATACTTATACCGATTTTGGTTCTCTACTTCTGTCTTATATTCTTTGAATTTCTCAAAAGCTTCAGCCTTGTGTTTCAACAGGAGCATATGTTCGAATCTTGAGAGATCATCAATGAATGTAATAATTATAAAGAACCATTCCTGGTAGGTGTAGACAGGGGACCTACATACATCATCATGAATCAATCCCAAGAGTTCAGTAAATCTTTCTCTGTTTCCAATAAATAGAGCTATGGTCATCTTATCTTTGTGACATGACTGGCAAGTTTCACAAGATGTAAGTTCAAACTAATTTAAATATGCATCTTAATATAACTTAGCTAGTCGGGTCGCATTGATATGACCTAGTCTACAATGCCTCAAGAAGGAATCGTTCATTTCTGAACTCTTCCTTTTGTGTGTGTCATATACGTTAACAACTGTAGTTTGATTTAGAACGTATATTCTTTTGGATAATGTGCCTGAACCGATCAACTCTTGATTTAGGAAATGCTCAAAACATTATCCAACAATACAAAATTATATCCTTTTTTACTAAATAAAGAGACTGATATGATGTTGTATATGAGGTTCGGTATCTAATAACATTCATTCAGAATCAATGTAATTTGTAATACAGGGTGATAACTGCCAACAGACTTGGCTGCAACAAATGCACCATTTTTAACACTTAAAACCTATCACCCGTTCTCAGTT
The DNA here is from genome assembly GCA_030015575.1 of Agapanthus africanus. Classification (NCBI taxonomy): domain Eukaryota; kingdom Viridiplantae; phylum Streptophyta; class Magnoliopsida; order Asparagales; family Amaryllidaceae; genus Agapanthus; species Agapanthus africanus. The sequence continues at coordinate 659,634,100 of CM057341.1, forward strand.
CTCTATCTATCTGTAGCCCATGTAACAGATTACATTTATGGGGTCCTGATCCGGTATATCATATCCAGGACGTAAAGGATACTGAGAAATAGTTCTCTGTAATGAACACACCTGAAGAAGATGCATTATCATGTACTTTCTTCATTTGGGCGGCACGAGAATTCTGGTAATCCCCTATTTCCTGCTCGGTCTTATAACAATTATAAGTTGGATCAGGACCAACGTTCCTTAGCTTAATATAACAAGCAGATTCAGTCAATACATCCATATTATTATCTTGATTAAGGCGTGACATGATCGCTACCTGGAGAGAGAGAGAAGAAAACACTCAGCGTAAGCTTTTGCAAGATTAGATTGGTTTTTAATTTATCTAATCTGGATGGCTCCCACTGTTTCTTTCAAATCTTCATTCAAACCCTAAAAGGAAAGACTAGCCGGGATTAATTACACCTTACAAGTTCGTCAATCTTTCATCCAGGCCAGTGCCGGTACTTTGAGGGAGGTTCCCCGTGCTTTCGCACGGACCTAATTAAAATAAAGCTCATTTTCCCAGGGGCGTAACCTCATTGACACTTTTCTAGACACCTACTTGATCGGCTATTTATAATGTGTAAAACTCTCCCAGGAGTAACTCTTACCCGCAGCGGGTATCGGGATCCAACTATCTCATAAAAGGTATGCAATCTCATGGCAAATTTCAACACTTGAAATTCCCAATAATATTTTGCCCCAAGCGTCCTATGACCTTGACAGAGGTCAACAAAACATAGGCAGCTAGTCATGTTCAACCCGTCATTTCCTGGTTGAACTAAACCCACCCGCACAACCCTTGACAGAGATCTACAAGGTCGCACGACTACCCTAAATCAATCGCATCATATGCTTATGCAGATAAGCAGTAATCAGCTACCACACATTACGCCTTGACAGAGGTCAACAAACGTAGCACGAATACTAACTATTACTTATCTGAAATGACGGAGGGCTACGACATGCTTTTAAGAAAACCTTTTGCGTAATGAACTTGATATCGTTGTAGAATTAAATAATTTAAATGGAGTGTTTTGAGGCTTTTACTAGTTTTTCTAAAGAGGTCACTCCCGGTGAAGGGATCGTCGGCTCTTTCCTCATCGAATAAGGTGCATGATATTTCACAAATATCACTATGCAAAGCAAAAACTATAGAAGCAATCAAAACATAAACCGAGGGTTGTAGCATCTGCCAATTATTGCTAAAGTGGTCACTCCCAGTGAAGGGATCTCGGCTCTTTCCTTATTGAATAAGATGTTGGATGTTCTATAAGAAACACCGCTATGCAAAGCAACAACTAGAGCTACCTGTTTTTGAAAATTCGATTCCACAACATCTTTAGATTTCTCTTATTACATTAATCTCATTAATGAATTCCCATCGTTTTAAGTTTACCTAAACATCACAAATAAATACAACGTACGCTTATGCTATCCGCATTCGCCTCGATGTCCCCTCGTGCACCGTTAGGTTAGGTAACAAACGACAGAGCGGGGCAAGGCTAGCGCGGGTGTAAAACATAAGCAGCATCTATATAATATATCACATATGCTAAATCCAGTATCTATCTCAACATATCAAATGATCACATCACAGATATCACAGCAGAAGAATCACATATGAAATACTGGATATACTAGGATTTCCGTGTTTTAAATTAAGCCTGTATAAAACACGAATTCCATGGTCGTGATTGTAGGGTTCCTAGGCACACTAATGAGTTCTCACAAGGTATCAACCATGCCAATTTCAAAATTTTCCGGTGCCAAGAAACCCTAATATAGATCGTTAACTAGAGATTAGGCGAAACATGCAAGTAGTAAACAACTTTACTGCTAAGTGAAAGAGACTACAACCTTTGTAGAACCGGTCCTCTACTTCCTTAGCTCCGTGATGATGTCCCTTCACTGCGATCATCGGATCCCGGACTCTAGCGATGGTTTCGTCGAAGAAATGATCGGGCTAGGTCGTCGACTTCGATGCCGAAGATGATCTACGTCGAGGCAACTCAAGATCAAGCTCCAACATCACTAAGTCATGAAACTTATGAAGAAAACACCCTATACTACTTGGCAAGTGGTAGAGGATGATGAAATAGGAAGTGGGTTCACTTTGGATTTGGATTTCTCACTCTTTTTATCATGGTACCATTAGAGGCTGCAAGGTTTCTTCTTCTTGAAGAAGAAGAAGAAGAAGAAAAACAATATGATAAGAATCATTATATTAATTGAAAATAAAGTGATTCTTATCATATTAGCAACCATGGTGGAGTTAACAAGTGTAGAGAATAAACTAGGGTTAGGTATAATGGTTAGGTTATGGAACAAAACAAAATGGCATGACTTTTTCAAAGATGTCTTGAAGCTTCATGAAGCTTCAAGCCAAAATAACAAAAAGCCACCATTTAGTTTTATCAAAAATAAATAAGGAAAGAAAATAAGACCTTAACCATTAACCTAAACCATGGTTTAAAACATACACACCCAAGTTTGCATGCATTATCAAACATGATACAAACTTGTGCACAAAAATATATCACATATACAATGTGCACAATCAAGTGAGAAAAAAATCTTAAGTGAAGCAATATTAGTTAATGTAAAGTAATACATCAAGTATATAATTATACATTAAATCATTAAATCAACAATTGATTTAATGATTCGGTCATATCGCATATGACTGACTAATATCCAATGTATCGGCTTATCGAATTAATCCTTGATTCGATAACTAGGTTATATCGTATACAACCAATCGATACATTCATCGTGAGAATATAATACGGTATCACATACACACAATATTCTCGGTCCCGCACATATCTCATATGCACTCCTATTTCGTTTTGCTTGAGCCAGGAATCCTCTGTATAGGACTCTAAAGACTCGTCAATACGCCGGCAGCAGGTGATGATCATATCAAACTCCCACAAGCCGCAAGCGGTCTGCTAAACGTAACAGCCACCCGGGTATTGAGCGATCAGAAGATCGACAAGCAAGCCCGCTCACACTCCTGTGAATCCAACCAGTAACACTTACCGTACATTCCGGTCTGATCGCCTGATATGTCGCATATCTCGCCTAGGGGTGGTAAACGTCAGACCCCAGTAGCTTGATAATTCATGTCGATATGAGGTCTATAACAGTTCGAGAAACTACTGGTAACACTTACCAGTAAATCTCAGCAACCCTGGCCAGGGATTTCCGGTTATAGCCAATCGAACACAGCGTAACATCAACTCCCTATACCGGGAGAGACAAATCCCTTCCTATCGCTCATCGCCTCCATGTGATTCGGGACTGTACCCAAAAACCACCGTTTTGCATGCCCTTTTGGACGTGGTAAGGTGGAAATCAAAGCACAGTAGGAATCAAAAAAGACTCTATGACGATCTTGGGTCTACAGACTAACCTGTACCAGTGTCACCAGAGAACTGCCATCTGACGTCAGGTATAATACCATCTGGGAGTTCTCGGCGAGTCCGTCAAGTGTACCCAGACCAATGGATATGGGATCATCCATCTGTATGGGTCGAGAAGGTATACGCTAGTCTACTCTGGTATATCGATGCCCCGTCTCGATATACCCACGGCTAGGGACCTTGAAGGATGTAGTTATGGACTACCATGTCCCCACTAGTATGATCCGCATCATAGTCTAGGTAATCAAGTACACATCCTAAGGGCTTTACCAACATATAACAGAGAGACAATCAGTGTACACGTTAAGGTAAAGAGCAACCAGATAGCATACTATCATGTCGAGCAAGAAAGTCCTCCCTATATATGTCCCATCATCCACTACAATATACATCCTATGTACAGTAATGGCCACTAGGGCATACATATAACTAACAATCTCCCACTTGCAGTAGGGCCATCTGTAGCAGTGGTTGTAGTATCTCATACTCAACCATCCCATAAAAGTCTCTCTCTTGGAAAAGGCCTTTGTGAGTGGATCCACCGTGTTGTCCTTTGAGTCTACTCTCCTAATTTCGATCTCCTTGGAGATCAACCATCTCCATGATCAGGTGATACTACCTTAGAATATGTCTGGATTACTGATGGAATGGACGTTCCTTGGCATAAGCCACAACTCCATTGTCACATAATGGGAGGAACTAAGTTCATCTCATGAACTAATATACACCCAGACGGCCTCTTTGGTAGCATCTTAAGTAGCGATGTATCCAGCCTTTAATCGTCTAGTATGCCACGGTACTAGCTTGGAACTCTTCCAACATACCGTCCCTCTTTTGAGGGTAAAGACAATGCCGGTGACTGACATTCAGTCGTCCTTATCACTCTGGAACCTTTCCAGTGATTCTCCTCAGGATCGATTGATACCATCTCACTACTACAAGTGAGAATCCTAGCATCCAATTACATCTATCTCATAGATGAATACTCAGGATTTAGGAGGTATCGCTTTGATCCTATATGGAGAATTCTTGTGATAAGCAGAGATTGACCGAGCGTAGCATAGGAAACTCCTTCCCTATCAAGAGTATGTCATCCACGTACTCTATGAGGATCACTAGTATACTCCCTACTACATTTTTATATATACAAGGTTCATTTACAATTTTGATGATGTCAAACTGTTTGACTAACTCATCAAAACAGATGTTCCAACTCCGCGATGCCTGCTTCATCACATAAAACATCTTGCACACGTTTCCGCTGCTCCCACTGTCTACGAAGCCTTCTGACTGTGTACTTATAGACTTTCTCTTCTAAAACATCATTTAGAAAAGCAGTCATGACACCCAACCGCCAGATATTGTAGTCATTGTATGTAGCCGTGGCAAGTAGGATCTGGATGGACTTAAGCATAGCTCCTTAGAAAAGGTTTCATCATGATCCATATCTGGTCAATGATGCAAACCTTTAACAAGTCTAGCTTTGAAAGTCTCAACTTTTCCATGTGCACCAAGTAATCTTCTCAAGATATACTTGCTCCTGATGGGGATTTAACCCTTCAGATAAAGCAACCAAAGTCCATACTTTGTTGGTGTATAAGGATTCCATCTCAGATCGCTAAGCATCCAGCCATTCTTACAGAGTCCCACTCCTGATGGCCAGCTCGAAACTAGCTGGGTCATCATCTCATGATGTAATCCTCGCTCCCACTGTCATCGAGAAACCGAAGTATCTCTCAGGCGGATGAGGAACCCTACCAGATCGGCGGAGAGGCTGAGGTTCGTCGGGAACTATTGAATCCTTTGGTTCTACCAAATCATCAGCTGCAGTTCGTATAGATGGAACCTTTCCAGTTCTACAGAACAGACATTGCCTCGATCTTGTCCGGATTTTGCTTTTAGACATAGGCCAGACAACCCTAAATCTTAACTAACTTAAGAAATGGGCTCTTCCCTTTCCATATCATATATAAAGTGGTAGGAACTGATTTGATTCGAACCCAATTCAATAGGTATGCAGCTTCTCAAGTGCATAACTCCCAAAAAGAAAATAGGAAACTCAGTAGTACTCATCATAGAGCACACCATATCATATAGGGTGCTTTTGCTCCGTCCCGATATACCATCGTGCTATGGTGTATACGGAAGAGTAATGCTGAAAGAGAATCTCATTCTCCTTTAGAACAGTCCAGGATTTCCGTGCTCAAGTATTCTCCTCCTTGATTTCATCAAAGCACAAAATACTTTTACCCGTATTTTGGTTCTCTACTTCTAACTTATATTCTGTGAATATCTCAAAAGGTTCGGACTTGTGTTTCAACAGGAACATATGTCTGAATCTTGAAAGATTATCAGAGAATGTAATGAAGTACAAAGAACCGGTCGTGGCATGTGTAGACCGGGGACCTTACATACACCATCATTTATCAGTCCCAAGAGTTTACCAACTCTTTCTCTGTTTCCAACAAACAGAGCTACGGTCATCTAATCTTTGTGACATGACTGGCAAGTTTCATAAGTTGTAAATTCAAACTAATTTAAATATATATCTAAATGTAACTTCAGCCAGTCGGGTCGCATTGATATGACCTAGTCTAGAATGCCTCAAGAAGGATTCGTTCATTTCTGAAGTCTTCCTCTTGTGTGTGTTCTGTATACTAAGAACTGTAATTTGATTTAGAACGTCAATACTTTTAGATAACGTGCCTGAACCGATCAACATTTGATATAGGAAATTTTCAAAACATCATCCAATAATACAAAATTATATCCTTTCTTTACTAAATAAAGAGATTGATATGATTTTGTATATCAGGTACGGTATCTAATAGCATTTGTTCAGAATCAATGTATTGTTAATACAGAGTGACAGTGACCAACAGACTTGGCTGCAATACTTGCCCCGTTTTCTGTCTCATGAAACTTATCACCCGATCTCAGTTCTTTACCTATCTGTAGCCCATGTAACAAATTACATATGCGGGATCCTGATCCGGTATCTCATATCCAGGATGTAAAGAATACTGAGAAACAGTTCTGTATAATGAACACACCCGAAGATGATGCATTAGCATGCACTCTCTTCGTTTGGGCGGCACGGAAATTCTGGTAATCCCCAATTTCCTGCTCTGTCTTACAACAATTATAAGTTGGAGCGGGACCAACGTTCCCCAGCTCAGTATAACAAGCGGGTTCGGTCAATATCCGTATTATTATCCTGATTAAGGCGTGATATGGTCGCTACCTGGAGAGAGAGAGAAGAAAACACTCAGCGTGCGCTCTTGCAAGAATAGATTGGTTATTATTTTATCTATTCAGGATTGCTCCCACTGGTTTTATCAAATCTTCCTTCAAACCTTAAAAGGAAAGACTAGCCGGGATTAATTACACGCTACAAGTTCGCCAATCTTTCAGCCAGTCCAGTGTCGGTACTTTGAGAGAGGTCCCCCGTGCTTTCGCACGAACCTAATTAAAGTAAACCTCGTTTTCCCAGAGGCGTAACCCCGTTGACACCTTTCTAGATACCTACTTGATCGGCTAATTGTAATGTGTAAAACTCTCCCAGGAGTAACTCTTACTCGCAGTGGGTATCGGGATCCAACTATCTCATAGAAGGTATGCAATCTCATTGCAAATTTCAACACTTGAAATTCCCGATAATATTTTGCCCCAAGCGATCTATGACCTTGACTGAGTCAACAAACCATAGACCGCAAGTAAAGTTCAACCCGTCATTAGTTGATTGAATTAAACCCACCGCACGACCCTTGACTGAGTCAACAAGGCCGCACGACTACCCTAATCCAATCGCATCATATGCTTTGCAGATAAGCACTAATCAGCTACCGCACACTATGCCTTGACCGAGTCAACAAACGCAGCACGAATACTAACTATTACTTATCTGAAATGACGGAGGGCTACGACAGGTTTTTAAGAAAACCTTTTGCGTAATGAACTTTATATCGTTGTAGAATCAAATGATTTTAAAAATGGAGTGTTTTTAAGACTTTTTCTAGTTTTGCTAAAGGGGTCACTCCCGGTGAAGGGATCGTCGGCCTTTTCCTCGTCGAATGAGGTGCGGGATATATCATATATTTCACTGTGCAAAGCAAAAACTATAGAAGCAATCAAAATACAAACCGAGAGTTGTAGCATCTGCCAATTATTGCTAAAGGAGACACTCCCGGTGAAGGGATCTCGGTCCTTTCTTCGTCGAATGAGGTGCTGGACGTTCTATAAGGAATACCGCGATGCAAAGCAAGAACTGTAGCTACCTGTTTTTAAGAAATTTGATTCCACAACATCTTTAGGTTTCTTTTATTTTCATTAATCAAATTAATGAAGTCCGATCAATTAAGTCTACCTAAACATCACAGATAAATATAACGTACGCTTATGCCATCCGCATTCGCCTCGATGTCCCGTCTGCACCGTTAGGTTAGGTGACTAACGCCAGAGCGAGGCAGGGCTAGCGCGGGTGTAAAACATAAGCAACGTCTATATAATATATCATATATACTATATACAATATCTATCTGAACATATCACATGATCACATCACAGATAACGCAGCAGAAAATATCATATGAAATATTGGATATACTAGGACGTCCGTGTTTTCAATACGAGCCAGTATAAAACACGGATTCCACGGTCGTGATGAATAGCCAATCCCACACCCCTAGACCCCTACGAGAGCGGCAAGAAACCCTACCAATTCTAGGATTAGGAGACCCGGACTCGACTCTTCGAGATGGTCTTCCACTGGACCCTAGAACCCGGTTACTTGTGCTCCCCTCCTTGGGTCTATCCTAGTGCCGAAAAGTAAATAATATACAAAGGGTGACATCTTCCGCAACCTGGAAGTTCCCCAATAAAAGAATATTACATACAAGTTGTTACATGAATGAAAATGAAAAAACACTCATCTCACATAAACCCTTCCCCCCCGGCTATTCGAACACGACGATCCAATATAACATATCCAGCAACACATAACATCACATGTCATCAACGTAACTAAGTATGCATACACCGATTGTCGTCGACGTATAGCAACGACAATCGGCAATACCACTACATACTACACTTACGGTCACAGAAAAGAAAGTGTAAAACTACAACAGTTGGAATCCGCAACCTGTTTAGACATCACATGCCTAACCAAATGAATTCCTCAGACATCGCATGCCTAACAATTATAAATCCCGCATTTTAGTCTCATTATCGAAAACTCTTTTTAATATCAAGTCGGACAATTCAACAAGATTCCCGACATCCTGATCGAATGCTCGTCGCAAACTTTAGTAGGCGGCCGCACCACCGACACCGTCGACGAAGTACACCAAGGCGGAACATCGCTGCCGCGAGCACCCGAACGGATGCTTTCGGCGACGGAGTTCTCCTACAATCACTTGGTCGGGGCTATGGGGTGAGGCTATCTATTAAGTTTACCCGGCGAGTATCCGTCTACGCTACGTGATTGCGACGGACTTTTGGTCGCATCAAAATTCCGTGGCAACCGATCAAGTGAGACTAAAGTGCTAAGTTTATAACGTTCATATCAGTTATCTCATAACTACCTGTGGATTCCAAGTATTGTATCCCATTCCAGATAAATAGAAAATGTTAAACTTTCCAATCGAATATCCAAACACCCAACTTTTCTCGATAACAGCTCAACTCTTGAAATAAGTTCAAAAACATCCATTTCACGCCACTGTACCAACGGTCCAGCCATAGAAGGGTCAAGCCAACGCTTCACATGTGGCACGCCGTACTGCCCCAAACCCTATGGTTCAAAGGGCAGTTCAAGACGGTCACATAATCGAGTTAAGGTTTGTTGTCTTCTAGAGAGACCATCACGTTACTTGCACTACTTAGAACGTCATTAAACTACGGAAAAATCCAACAATTGGAAATTTCCCGGCAGGAGAAAAAGTGGGTATTTATATCCAGTCGAGCTTTTTAACAGTTTCTAAAATATTCGGAAAAACTTAAACGAAGATAAATTATCCGATCGAATCAACGAGTCTCCAATACAACCCTAGAAAACTCCACACTTGAGTGGAATTAAAATATTCACAGAAAAAATTAACAATAAAGAACCTAAGAATAATTACATGAAATTTCAGGGACTAAGTCACAATTTTGGCAGCGGAACCGCCGCAAAACCCCTGGTTTGGCCGCGGTTACGCGGTCAAATTATTGAATTAGGGGTCCGTACTTCACAGTAACTCTTAGTTTTTTCTGCATAATTTTCTGAGAATTTTTAATTTGGAAAAATCCACAGTTTGTAAAAATGTAGAGAGAAGGGTTTTGTCGAGGTTTACGGGTTTGATCGGACTTCTAATTTCGTCTACACTTTGCCTAAATCTCTAGCAAGGCTCTGATACCACTGTAGGGTTCCTAGCCACACTAATGAGTTCTCACAAGGTATCAACCATGCCAATTTCAAAATTTTCCGGTGCCGAGAAACCCTAATATAGATCGTTAACTAGAGATTAGGCGAAACATGCAAGTAGTAAACAACTTTACTGCTAAGTGAAAGAGACTAAAATCTTTGTAGATCCGGTCCTCCACTTCCTTAGCTCCATGATGATGTCCCTACTCTGCGATCATCGGATCCCGGACTCTAGCGATGGTTTCGTCGAAGAAATGATCGGGCTAGGTCATCGACTTCGATGCCGAAGATGATCTACGTCGAGGCAACTCAAGATCAAGCTCCAACTTCACCAAGTCATGAAACTTGTGAAGAAAACACCCTATGCTACTTGGCAAGTGGTAGAGGATGAAGAAATAGGAAGTGGGTTGACTTTGGATTTGGATTTCTCACTCTTTTTATCATGACACCAATAGAGGTTGCAAGGTTTCTTCTTCTTGAAGAAGAAGAAGAAGAAAAACAATATGATAAGAATCATTATATTAATTGAAAATAAAGTTATTCTTATCATATTAGCAACCATGGTGGAGTTAACAAGTGTAGAGAATAAACTAGGGTTAGGTATAATGGTTAGGTTATGGAACAAAACAAAATGGCATGACTTTTTCAAAGATGTCTTGAAGCTTCAAGCCAAAATAACAAAAAGCCACCATTTAGTTTTGTCAAAAATAAATAAGGAAAGAAAATAAGACCTTAACCATTAACCTAAACCATGGTTTAAAACATACACACCCAAGTTTCCATGCATCATCAAACATGATACAATCTTGTGCACAAAAATATATCACATAAGCAATGTGCACAATCAAGTGAGAAAAACATCTTAAGTGAACCAATATTAGTTAATGTAAAGTAATATTTAAAATTTATAATTATACATTAAATCATTAAATCAACACTTGATTTAATGATTCGGTCATATCGCATATGACCGACTAATATCCAATGTATCGGCTTATCGAATCAATCCTTGATTCGATAACTAGGTTATATCGCATACATCCAATCGATACATTCATCGCGATAATAGATTGCGGTATCACAAACACGCATTATTCTCGGTCCCGCACATATCTCATATGCGCTCCTATTTGGTTTCGCTTGAGCCAGGAAACTTCTGTGTAGGACTCTAAAGACTCGTCAATACGCCGGCAACAGGTGATGATCATATCAAACACCCACAAGCCGCAAGCGGTCCGCTAAACATAACGGCCACCCAGGTATTGAGCGATCAGAAGATCGACGAGCAAGCCCGCTCACACTCTTGTGAATCCAACCAGTAACACTTACCGTACAGTCCGGTCTGATTTCCTGATATGTCGCATATCTCACCTAGGGGTGGTAAACGTCAGACCCCAGTAGCTCGATAAGTCGTGTCGATATGAGGTCTATAACAGTTTGAGAAACTGCTGGTAACACTTACCAGTAAATCTCAGCAATCCTGGCCAGGGATTTCCGGTTATAGCCAATCGAACACAGCGTAACATCAACTCCCTATTCTGGGAGAGACGAATCCCCTCCTATCACTCATCGCCTCCATGTGATTCGGGACTGTACCTAAAAACCACCGTTTTTCATGCCCTCTTGGAAGTGGTAAGGTGGAAATCAAAGCACAGTGGGAATCACAAAAGACTCTATGACGATCTCGGGTCTACAGACTAACCTGTACCAGTGTCACCAGAGAACTGCCATTTGACATGAGGTATAATACCATCTGGGAGTTCTCGGTGAGTCCGTCCAGTGTACCCAGTCTCCACTGAGCACCTGTTAGTGTATATGCCCTAGAGGCCATTACTGTATCATACTAGTTTGTATATTACTTGATGGAAGCTTGGGATATTCACCTTGTATAAACAATCTTGCTCAATATAGTAGTATGCTACTTGGTTTGTTTCTACTTCAATGTGTACTTGTGTTTATTTCAGTATATCACTTATACGCATTAGTGGAGCCCTTAGGATCTTTGCTTGATTACCAGCGTTTTGATGGCAGTCACACTAGTGGGGGCTGGGTAATCTATAAGCACATCCTTATACAGGTCCCTAGTCGTAGGACTATCGAGACAGGGCATCGATACTCCGGAGTAGACTAGCGTATGCGCTTCTCATCCCAGTATGGGAGATGGTCTGTCCCACAGCCATCAGTACGTCGTACTGGAGATAGTATACGGGTGCTCGTTAGGTTACGAGTACACTGGATAGGACTCGTCGGGAACTGACAGGTTGGTACTATACCTATCGTCAGTTATCAGTTCCCAGGTGACATGAGTACAGCTTAGTCCGCTGACTTGACACTGGCACTTCGCCTCGAGTGTGTTCCCACTGCACTTTGATCACTACCCTACCACGGCTCAAAGGAGTCGTGCAAACAGGTGGTGGTTGGGTGCAGTCCCGAAGCACTTGGAGGCAGTGACGGTTAGACAGGATTCGTCTCTCCCGGTATTGGGGGTTGACATCGCGCTGTGTCTAGGAGAGCCATTACACGAGTAGTCCCTGGCCAGGGCAAGCGAGATATACTGGTAGGTTTCCAGTGTTATCTCAGGGTGTTTTGGGCTTCACTCCGACACGACTTGTACCGCTATTGGGGGACTGACGTTTTACCGCCCCCTAGGCCCGACATGCGATGTATCAGACGAACAGACCGGACTGTACGGAGACTGTCACATTCAGACTCAGTAGGAGTTCAGATGGGGTTTCACCTTGTCAGCCTTCTTGTCGACATCTACCTGGGGACCGTTACGCACAGCTAGTGCCGCTTGCGGTCTGTGGTTAAACCCACTGCCAGCGTAGTGTCGAGTCTTTAGAGTCCCACACAGAGGGTATTCGTCTCTGGGAAAAACAGAGTAGAGGTCGCATGGTTTTGCGACAGGGTTCGTTCTCATCCGCGCACTTGTGCACGTTTAGAGTCCGGACGGATATTACTGGCTGGCTCTGGTTTGAGTCAGATACTGGTATATGTTTTTGGGGTTGCTTTTATCTCAGTATTCATGTTCCTCGGAACAAGGATGCAGGTGTGTATGCACGGTTATTTGAGGAAGAGGAAGATGACTTTCATTAGGGTTTCGGAACGGGTGCGTATGCATAGTTGACAGTCGTCTTTTTCCAAACCCTAATGGATTTGTATTATATCAATTAATAATATATAATAAAATGAAATTGTGTCATGGTTGGTTTTTGTTGACTTGTTGACCATGGTTGACTTGTTGACCATGGTTGAAGTTTTGACCATCATCATTATAAAAGAAAGATGCTCTTTGATTCTAGCAAATTCATTTAATGTTTGAAATGATAATGGTCATTCTAAAACTTTCCATCAACCTTTTCATTTTCATTATTATTATTATTGATAATTCTTTTTCTTTTGCATTATGGTTGCAAGAAAGAAAAAGGATAGCTCATTCTATCATATTCATTCTCTCTCTTCACTTCATCTTCTTCTTCCTCTAGCAAAAGAGAAACCTTCTCATGTGTTGAGAATCCTTCTCTTTAAAAAGAAAAGCGCCCCTTAGACTCTCTCTACTCATTCTAGGTTCAAGGTTTAGCAAGCCGGAAACCCTAGTTCACTCAAAGATCGAGGAAGAGCCCAAAGGTCGAACCTTCGAGGTGGATCCATCTTCGACGGAAGAAGGCGACAAGAAGAGAACCATCAACCTCTACAAAAGTTTGAAGAAGAAGGAGTTCAAGTTTAGGTATAACCATCCTCATCCGAGTAGCTAACTTTCTTTAGCTTGTATGCTAGTTTTAGTTTAGCTAAAGATCCCGACTTTGCTTAGTCCATGTTGCCCCTTGCGCTAAAAATTTGATTTTTATACCGTTTCCGCCTCCCCGTAAGAACCGGGGGTCGCAACGTGGACTTACAGTGGTATCAGAGCCTAACTAAACTTAAACTAGCTTGGTAGTGAAGTGTAACGAAGTTCGGAACCGAAAAAAATCACAAAACCGGAAAAACAAAACCCTAAGTTTCTGTTGAAATTTTTTCTGCTCTAAATGAAATACTTTACACTTGTAAATTCGGCTCAGGGTTTTGTGTGAACACCCAAGAAAAACGATGCAGTGATTCGTTCAAACCGCCGCGCTTCCGCCGCACGAGGTAGGCATGTGCCGCGGAAGCGCCGCGGTTTGTCGTCTTCTGTGCATCGTTTTTTGTGCAGTGTGTGTCTGTGTTGGTTTTGGGATTTTTAAAATATATTATATGTGCCCAGATTTTCCAGAACTGAAATTCACTTTTGGGGTCCTATAATTCCGTATTTTTTCCGAACTTCACTGCACTTTGACTATGATGGTTATATCTGTGATGTTTGCATGTATTGAACATCGGCTAATCGCTATAGGTCGATTAGTCGGGGTTATACATGATCTGTGTTTGATATTGGATTGTGTATATGAATGTGTTGGACTGTCGCGGGTGAATAGCCGGGGTGGATGTGAGATGAGCTTTTGTTTTTCTTTCATTCATTGTAAATGTAAATTGATGTAATAATTATTATTTGTTTGGCCGCACAACCGGGTCGGGGTTGTAGCCGTCATTGTATAATTCTTTTTACTGTTTTGCTCCTAGGATAGACCCATGGAGGGGTGCACAAACTGCCGGGTACTTGGCGGGTAGTTTGCCGCACCCGTAGGGGTCTTGGGTGGGGTATTTGGCTATTCACCGCGACCGTGTAATCCGCTTTTCATTGCAGGCTCGAAAGGATTGCGGATTGCTAGTATATCCAATGTATTCATCTATGATCTGTAATGTCTATCATTGCTTTCTATTTAGGCGTTGCTTATGTTTTACAGCCGCGCTAGCCCAGCCCCCGCTCTGTCGTTAGTTAAGTAACCTAACGAGTGATGACGGGACCCCGTGGCGAATGCGAATGGCATAAGCGTACGTCATATTTTGGTTGTTTTCTGCAATGGTAGGATTATATGATGGTACGCATTAAAAGAACTAATGCAAGAATATCACGCATTAAAAGAACTAATGCAAGATAATAAACCAAGTTTAAGTCGATGGAACACTTTCGGAAAACCACTCGGTTCTTTTCAAAACTAACTTTTGAATGCGGAGCTTGAGCCACTCCTTCTAAAAGCTATCTCGTTCCATCGATTATATCAAGTTCACTACGTTCACGGTTTTACCAAAACCATCCGTAGCCCTCCGTCGTTTCATATGAATATTCAACAGTATTCAAGCTGTGTTTGTTGGCCTTAGTCAAGGCACAGTGTTTGGTAGCTGCTGGGTATTCATATGTTGCATAGATAGAATGCGTTGGTTTGGGACAGTCGTATTGCCTTGTTGGCCATAGTCAAGGGTACATACGGGTGGGTTCAAATTAACCTGGATAACGACGGGAAGAACTTGACATGTGACTTATGATTTGTTGGCCTTAGTCAAGGTCATAAGAGCATGGGGCAAAAATCCACATCGGGAGTTTCATAAGTACTGAAACTTGCTAGATTTGCATACCATTTGGAGTGTGATGATTATGGTAGGATTCCTTCATTTTCGTCACGCGATGATATTTGGATCCCGATCCTACTGTGAGTATATGCTACTCCTCGGGAAATTTCTCACTAAACGATCAATGCTATAAACCTAGTAGGTGCCTAGAAAGGTGTTAGCGGGGCTACGCCCCCAGGGAAAAGAGGTTCTTAAATTAAGGAACTTCGCGAAAGCGTTGGAAAACCTCCCTCGAAGTACCGACACTGGCCTGGCTGAACGGTTAAGCAAGTATTGTACGGTGGGATTGATCCCGGCTAATTCTTCCTTTGTGGTTTGAGGAGGGATTCGAGAGACAGTGGGAGCCATCCTGTTTAGACAAATTAAAAACCATTCTAAACTTGAAAGAGCATCGTGCTAAGTGTTTCTTCTCTCCCCCTGCAGCGACCAAATCGAAATGACTGGACTTAAGTTACTTCTAGATAAAAACATACTGACAGGGCCAAACTACAAAGATTGGCTCAGGAATGTCAAATTGGCAATCGCTTACGACAAGCTGGGGTATCTTCTTACCACCAAAGCTCCCCCCGTCCCAGGTCCCACCTCCAGCGTCGCGGATAAGGAAATCCGTACGACTTGGGAGATTGACAGCGCGAAGGCCAGGTGCCTCGTACTTGCCTCGATGGACAACGACCATCAGAGGAGGCACGAGAATATGGATTTGGAATCCATATTTCTTCATACAAAAGAACTGTATGGAGAGCAGTCTCGTATCGCAAGATACGAAGTGTCGAAGAAGTTATTTTCGACAAAGTTGGCCGTCGGATCATCGGTAGCGGACCACGTGCTTAAGATGATTGGCTACACTGAGGAGCTCGCAGAACTTGGGACCACGTTGGACAGTGAACTCTATACGGATATAATTCTCCAGTCCCTTCCATCCACTTACGCCCAGTTCATACTGAATTTCAACTTGCAAGAAAAGGAAGTTGAACTTTCAGAACTCCTCAACCTGCTGAGGAGCGCAGAGGGCACCCTACAGAAGGGTAGGGATACACCCGCTTTGTTTGTAGGAGGATCTTCTTCCTCTAGGTCCAAGGCGAAAGCCAAGGGAAAGAGGAAGAAAGCCCCCGCCAAACCAAGAGGCGGTGTTAGTAAAGTGGGTACGAAGGGAAAGGAAAAGGCAACAAAGATTGCGGGGAAGCTTATTGGAAAGGAAGAGTGCTTCTATTGTCATAAGAGTGGACACTGGAAGAAAGATTGCAGGGCTTGGAAAGCCAGGACATAGGAACTGAAGCAGGTTGCGGCTTCAGCTTCAGGTGTGTATGTTATTGAAAACTGTCTTTCTATAAACTCTACTTCCTGGGTATTGGATACCGGATCAGGATCTCATATCTGTAATTCTTTGCAGGCGTTGAGAAACCGTAGGTTTTTGAAGGCAGGTGACATGACCCTCAGAGTTGCGAACGGAGCTAGCATGGATGCTAAAGCCGTGGGGGACTATCACCTGGGAATGACAGATGGGCATGTTTTGGTTTTGCGTAATTGCTTTTTTGTACCCAACGCAACTTGTAATATCATTTCTGTATCTTTGGTTTCTAAAGAAGGTTATGAATTTGCGTTTGTAAGTAATGTTGTAAACATTCACCTTAATCAAGTTCTGATTGGGTCAGGTACACTGAGCAATGGTATATACGTATTAAACCAACCACATATTTTCAATATCCAGAATACACACAAAAGAAAGTCTCCAGATATCAATCAGGCTTTCTTATGGCATTGTAGACTGGGTCACATCAATGAGACACGGTTGACTAAGTTACATAAAGAAGGATACTTGGATCCGTTCGAGTATCAGTCTTATGCCACTTGTGAATCTTGTCTCATGGGAAAGATGACAAAGACTCCGTTCACTGGACACGGAGAAAGAGCGAGCGAGCTCTTAGGACTCATACACAGTGACGTGTGTGGTCCAATGTCTACACATGCGAGAAGCGGTTATTCATACTTCATTACTTTCACAGACGATTTCTCCAGGTATGGACATGTCTTCTTAATGAAGCACAAATCCGAGGCCTTTGAGAAATTTCGGGATTACAAGAATGAAGTTGAAAAACAAACAGGCAAAAGTATCAAGATCCTAAGATCGGATCGAGGTGGTGAATACTTGAGTGCCGAGTTCCTGGACTATTTAAAAGAGAATGGTATTCTCTCTCAGCGTACTCCTCCATACACTCCGCAACATAACGGTGTATCAGAAAGGAGGAATCGAACCCTATTGGATATGGTTCGTTCCATGATGAGTAAGGCTGAGTTACCGCGATCTTTCTGGGGATATGCACTAGAAACAGCTGCACATCTCTTGAGCCAAGTTCCTACTAAGACTGTGCCTACCACACCATATCAGATGTGGAGTGGGAAGAAACCCTGTCTTAAAGCCTTTAAGACATGGGGATGTCCGGCTTTTTGTAAAAAAGCAGCATGCGGACAAGCTCGAAGCACGCTCAGTACAGTGCAAGTTTGTGGGATACCCAAAGAACTCCAAGGGGTATCTATTCTATTACGCAGAGGAGCAAAAAGTCCTTGTTTCTCGTCATGCCCACTTCTTGGAAACTGAGTTTTTGGAAAATCAGATAAGTGGGAGCGCAGTAGAACTGGATGAAATTCCAGAACCTCAGACTATTACTGAAAGCTTAGTGGAACCAGAGGGTTCAAAAGAA
This sequence comes from Agapanthus africanus, assembly GCA_030015575.1. Taxonomy (NCBI): domain Eukaryota; kingdom Viridiplantae; phylum Streptophyta; class Magnoliopsida; order Asparagales; family Amaryllidaceae; genus Agapanthus; species Agapanthus africanus. The sequence continues at coordinate 659,652,144 of CM057341.1, forward strand.
CACGACATTCCTATGCCGCTCCGTAGGAGTAGTAGGCAGTCTCATCCGCCCGAGAGATACTGCGGTTTTCTCATAGACGGGGATAGAGAGGATTGCATCATAGATTATGATGAGCCTACTAGCTTCCAGCAGGCCATTCAGAGCGTTGACTCGGTAAAATGGCTGGATGCAATGCGGACCGAAATGGAGTCCATGTACACCAACAAAGTATGGACGTTGGACATTGCTCCAGAAGAGGTAAAACCCGTAAGATGCAAGTGGATCTTCAAAAGGAAGATTGGTGTAGATGGACAGGTTGAGACCTATAAAGCTAGACTTGTAGCAAAGGGTTTCCGTCAAAGACCTGGCTTGGACTATGACGAAACCTTTTCTCCAGTAGCTATGCTGAAATCCATTCGGATCCTTCTTGCCATTGCTGCCTTCCACGATTATGAGATTTGGCAGATGGACGTAAAAACCGCTTTTCTAAATGGAAATTTAGAGGAGTGTGTCTATATGGATCAGCCAGAGGGTTTCATTCAGAGTGGGAGCAGCGGAAAGGTGTGCAAGTTGCTTAAGTCCATTTATGGACTAAAGCAGGCGTCGCGGAGTTGGAACATCTGTTTTGATGAGACGGTCAAGGAATTTGACTTTATCAAAAATCCAGATGAACCATGCATCTATAGTAGATTTGTAGCGAGAACTGTAGTATTCCTTGTTTTATACGTGGATGACATTCTCTTAATAGGAAATGACATTCCTATGCTACAATCTGTCAAGGGTTTCTTGTCACACAGGTTCTCCATGAAAGACCTGGGTGATGCCTCTTACATCCTGGGGATCCGGATCCATCGTGATAGATCCAAGAGGATATTAGGACTTTCACAGTCCAGGTACATCGACACCGTACTGAAAAGATTCAGTATGGAAGATTCCAAGCGCGGTAACCTACCGGCTTGTCACGGGATCACCCTCTCTAAAGAGATGTCTCCCAAGACTGATTTGGAGAGGGATCGCATGTCTATTATACCCTACGCTTCTGCGGTAGGCTCTATAATGTATGCGATGTTGTGTACCAGACCGGATGTAGCTTATGCACTGAGTGTAGTAAGCCGGTATCAGTCAAACCCTGGGGAGAAACATTGGATAGCAGTAAAGAACATTCTCAAGTACCTAAGAAGGACTAAGGAGATGTTTTTGGTGTATGGCGGAAAAGACCTCCAGATCGAGGCCTTTGCTGACTCCAGCTTCCAGAGTGACAAGGATGATTCCAAGTCCATGTCGGGTTTTGTGTTTACCCTCAATGGAGGGGCGGTGTGTTGGAAGAGTTCCAAACAGGAAACCGTTGCAGACTCGACTATGGAAGCGGAATACATCGCTGCATCTGATGCCGCAAAAGAAGCTGTCTGGATGAGGAAGTTCTTAAAAGAACTTCAGGTGGTTCCGTCCATTGTTGACCCAGTACCTCTGTATTGCGACAACAACGGGGCTCTAGCTTTAGCAAAGGAACCTAGGTCCCATCAGAGATCCAGGCACATCTTGAGGCGGTATCACCTGATCAGGGAGATCGTGGATCGCAAGGAGATCGAGGTTCGGAGGGTTGCTTCAGAAGAGAACACTGCAGATCCATTCACCAAGGCCTTACCCCAGACTCAGTTCGAGCGGCTGATCGAGATGATAGGTCTTCGATACGCCAGTACATGGCCTTAGTGCAAGTGGGAGATTGTTAGTGTATATGCCCTAGAGGCCATTACTGTATCATACTAGTTTGTATATTACTTGATGGAAGCTTGGGATATTCACCTTGTATAAACAATCTTGCTCAATATAGTAGTATGCTACTTGGTTTGTTTCTACTTCAATGTGTACTTGTGTTTATTTCAGTATATCACTTATACGCATTAGTGGAGCCCTTAGGATCTTTGCTTGATTACCAGCGTTGTGATGGCAGTCACACTAGTGGGGGCTGGGTAATCTATAAGCACATCCTTATACAGGTCCCTAGTCGTAGGACTATCGAGACAGGGCATCGATACTCCGGAGTAGACTAGCGTATGCGCTTCTCATCCCAGTATGGGAGATGGTCTGTCCCACAGCCATCAGTACGTCGTACTGGAGATAGTATACGGGTGCTCGTTAGGTTACGAGTACACTGGACAGGACTCGTCGGGAACTAACAGGTTGGTACTATACCTATCGTCAGTTATCAGTTCCCAGGTGACATGAGTACAGCTTAGTCCGCTGACTTGACACTGGCACTTCGCCTCGAGTGTGTTCCCACTGCACTTTGATCACTACCCTACCACGGCTCAAAGGAGTCATGCAAACAGGTGGTGGTTGGGTGCAGTCCCGAAGCACTTGGAGGCAGTGACGGTTAGACAGGATTCGTCTCTCCCGGTATTGGGGGTTGACATCGCGCTGTGTCTAGGAGAGCCATTACACGAGTAGTCCCTGGCCAGGGCAAGCGAGATATACTGGTAGGTTTCCAGTGTTATCTCAGGGTGTTTTGGGCTTCACTCCGACACGACTTGTACCGCTATTGGGGGACTGACGTTTTACCGCCCCCTAGGCCCGACATGCGATGTATCAGACGAACAGACCGGACTGTACGGAGACTGTCACATTCAGACTCAGTAGGAGTTCAGATGGGGTTTCACCTCGTCAGCCTTCTTGTCGACATCTACCTGGGGACCGTTACGCACAGCTAGTGCCGCTTGCGGTCTGTGGTTAAACCCACTGCCAGCGTAGTGTCGAGTCTTTAGAGTCCCACACAGAGGGTATTCGTCTCTGGGCAAAACAGAGTAGAGGTCGCATGGTTTTGCGACAGGGTTCGTTCTCATCCGCGCACTTGCGCACGTTTAGAGTCCGGACGGATATTACTGGCTGGCTCTGGTTTGAGTCAGATACTGGTATATGTTTTTGGGGTTGCTTTTATCTCAGTATTCATGTTCCTCGGAACAAGGATGCAGGTGTGTATGCACGGTTATTTAAGGAAGAGGAAGATGACTTTCATTAGGGTTTCGGAACGGGTGCGTATGCACAGTTGACAGTCGTCTTTTTCCAAACCCTAATGGATTTGTATTATATCAATTAATAATATATAATAAAATGAAATTGTGTCATGGTTGGTTTTTGTTGACTTGTTGACCATGGTTGAAGTTTTGACCATCATCATTACAAAAGAAAGATGCTCTTTGATTCTAGCAAATTCATTTAATGTTTGAAATGATAATGGTCATTCTAAAACTTTCCATCAACCTTTTCATTTTCATTATTATTATTATTGATAATTCTTTTTCTTTTGCATTATGGTTGCAAGAAAGAAAAAGGATAGCTCATTCTATCATATTCATTCTCTCTCTTCACTTCATCTTCTTCTTCCTCTAGCAAAAGAGAAACCTTCTCATGTGTTGAGAATCCTTCTCTTTAAAAAGAAAAGCACCCCTTAGACTCTCTCTACTCATTCTAGGTTCAAGGTTTAGCAAGCCGGAAACCCTAGTTCACTCAAAGATCGAGGAAGAGCCCAAAGGTCGAACCTTCGAGGTGGATCCATCTTCGACGGAAGAAGGCGACAAGAAGAGAACCATCAACCTCTACAAAAGTTTGAAGAAGAAGGAGTTCAAGTTTAGGTATAACCATCCTCATCCGAGTAGCTAACTTTCTTTAGCTTGTATGCTAGTTTTAGTTTAGCTAAAGATCCCGACTTTGCTTAGTCCATGTTGCCCCTTGTGCTAAAAATTTGATTTTTATACCGTTTCCGCCTCCCCGTAAGAACCGGGGGTCGCAACGTGGACTTACAGCACCCGTATATCATCTCTGATGTCAAACACCAATGGATATGGGATCATCCATCGCCCATCTGTATGGGTCGAGAAGGTATACGCTAGTCTACTCTGGTATATCGATGCCCCGTCTCGATATACCCACGACTAGGGACCTTGAAGGATGTAGTTATGGACTACCATGTCCCCACTAGTATGGTCCACATCATAGTCCAGGTAATCAAGTATACATCCTAAGGGCTTTACCAACATGTAACAGAGAGACAATCAGTGTACACGTTAAGGTAAAGAGCAACCATATAGCATACTATCATGTCGAGCAAGAAAGCCCTCCCTATATATGTCCCAGCATCCACTACAATATACATCCTATGTACAGTAATTGCCTCTAGGGCATACATATAACTAACAGTGATGAAGAGCCAATCCCATACCCCTAGACCACTACGAGAACGACAAGCAACCCTACCAATCTAGAGTTTGGAGACCCGGTCTCGACTCCTCGAGATGGTCTCCCACTGGACCTAAAACCCGGTTACCTGTATTCCCCACCTTGAGTCTATCCTAACAAGGAATGGTAAATAATATACAATGGTGACATCATCCTCAACCCAGATGTGCCCCATAAAATAATATTACATATAATTAATTTTACATGAATGAAAATGAAAAACTCTCATCTCACATAAAACCCCCAGCCATTCAAACACGACGATCAAATATAACATATCCCAGCAACACATAACATCACATGTCATCAACATAAGTAAATATGCGTATCCCAATTGTCATTGACATATAGCAATGAAACCACCACATATTACACTTACGGTCGCAGAAAAGAAAGTGAAAAACTATAAAAGCTAGAATCCGTAACCACCTTAGACATCACATGCCTAACGAAATGAATTCCTTAGACATCGCATGCCTAACAATTATAAACCCCGCATTTTAGTCTCGATCTCAAAAACACTTTTCAAAATCTAGCCGAGCAATTCTACAAGATTCCTGACATCCTGATCGAATACTCGTCGGAAACTTTAGTAGAAAGCCGCACCCCCCGATGCCGTCAACAAAGTGCACTAAGGCGGAACACAGCTGCCGCGAGCACCCGAACAGATGCTTTTGGCGACGGGGTTCTCTTACAGTCACTTGGTCTCGGCTATGGGGCGTGTCTATCAATTAAGTTTACCCAATGAGTATCCGCGTATGCTCCGTGGTTGCGCCGGACTTTTGATCACATCAAAATCTCGTGGCAACCGATCAAATGAGACTAAATTGCTAGATTTATAACATTAAAACTAGTTATCTCATAACTATTTGTGGATTACAAATATTGTATCCCATCATATAATATCCAGATGACGTTAAACTTTTCGATCAATTCATCAAAGTCCCACAATTTCCTTACAGCTCAACACTTGAGCACAGTTCAATAATACCCAGAAGATGCCTCAACAACTATGAACCAGCCATACAATGGTCAAACCAACGCCTCACATGTGACAACACCGAACTACAACAAACTTTAGGGTTTAGTGGAGGTTCTGACGGCTACATAATCGAGTTAATGTTTCGTTCTTCTAGAGGGTCCACAGAATCACTTGCATATTTTTCCGAATACGTTAAACTTGGAAAAATTGGTTTTTGACATTCGATCGAATCTTTTAACTTCGTCTAGATAATATTTGAACAACCCGAAACAATGTTAAAACTATGAATAAAAAACACTCTGAATTGCTTATAGTGTAAGATTACATCACATGCAAAATTAGAAAAAATAAACAACACATAAAACATCAAAACCAAGCCACTGGAACACAGACAAAAATTCAGGGGAAACTTCTCGGATTTGGCCGAGATCATCAAGGTAGTGGCCGGCCCAATTTTCATCAAAACCCCTGAAATTTTCACAGTGTTCATGATATATCACATATATCACTCTGTACTTGTTTTAAAAAAATTTCGAAAAACTTTTAAAAACGATAAAAATTTGAGTTTCGCGTTGCAAGTTTCGGAGTTGTTTCGGTTTCGTAATTCTAAAAAAATCTGTATTAATTTCTAGCATGGCTCTAATACCTCTGTAGGGTTACCTAAGACGGCAGCAAGGTTTCGGGAGGCATCGTCCATGCCAAATTAAAAAATTTATCGTTTTAGCTACCCCTAACTAAGAATCGTATATTAGAAATCGATGGAAAAACATATGTAAACACTTTACAGCCTAAGTGAGCAAGGAATACAACCTTTGTAGACCGGTCCTTCACTTCAATAGCTCCGTATAGTAGTCCCCTTCGTTATGATTGTAAATTTCGGACTCTAGAGAGGGTCCTTTGAAGAAACAAACATGCTTGCTTCGAAGACTTCGAGGCCGAATATAATCTACGTCGAGGAGACACTAACCCAAGCTATCTTTTCACTAATTATGGAATTAATGAAGCAAACAACTTATACTAAATGGCAAGTAGTAGAGGATGATGAAGTAAGAATTTTGCTCACATTAGAAATCATTTTCTCACTCAAAATCATCACCATTGAAAAAGATGGAAAGCTCAAGAAGAAGAAGAAGAAGAACAAGTGATGAAAATGAATTATTGTGTGAGGTAAGAATTGCAACCAGGGTGAGTTAGTGTCATGCCTAACTCATGTAGAGAATAAAACATAACTATGAGTTAAGGGTTAGGTTAACAAATATCTTAAGGATGACAAAAAAGTGGACTTAGTCAATGAAACCCGCAAGCTTCTACAAGCTTTGAACAATGACTCATTATCCAAATGTTTAAAATCCTTAAGAAAAATAAAACCCTAACTTAACCTAGCATGGTTTGAGTCTCATACAAACTATGTTGCAAGTGTAACCTAACATGACAGACTTATATATATCACATATATATTTTGTGCCAAAAAGAAAACAATACATATATCACATATATGTAAAGTATATCACATGTGAGAAAAGAAATCATAAGTGAGCTAATACTAGTTAATGTAATGTAATATATCAAATATATAATTATACATTAAATTATTAAATCAACACTTGATTTAATAATCCGACTATATCTCATATAACCGACTAATACCAAATGTAACATCTTATCGAACCAACACTTGATCCGATAACCCGGCTATATCACATATAACCAATCATGTCACACATCGCGAGGATAGAATGTGGTATCACATATCGCATTAGTCACGGTTCCGCGCATATCCCAAATGTGCTCCTACTCCGTTTCACCTGAGCCAGGAAACCTCTATGTAGGACTCTAAAGACTCGTCAATACGCCGGTAGTATGTGATGATCATATCAAACACGCATAAGCCGCAAGCGGTCTGCTAAACGTAACGGCCACCCGGATATTGAGAGATTAGAAATCAACAAGCAATCTTGCTCATACTTCTGTGAATCCAATCAGTAACACTATCGTACAGTCCGGTCACTTCGTCTGATATGTCGCATATCTCGTCTAGGGGCGGTAAACGTCAGACCCCAGTAATTCGATAAGTTGTGCCGATGCGAGGCTCATAACGGGTCAAGAAACTACTGATAATACTTACCTGTATATCTCTAAAGCGGACTTGGCCGAGGACTTCCTGTTATAGCCAATCGAGCACAGCGCAACATCAACTCCCAATACCGGGAGAGACGAAACCCCTCCTATCACTCATTGCCTCCATGTGATTCGGTACTGTACCTAAAAGCCACCGTTTTGCACGTTCTTTTGAACGTGGTAAGGTAGAAATCAAAGCACAGTGGGAATCACACAATACTCTTTGACGATCTCGGGTCTACAGACAAACCTGTACCAGTGTCACCAGAGAACTGCCATCTGACGTGAGGATAATACCATCTGGGAGTTATCGCCGAGTCCGTCCAGTGTACCCAATCTCCACTGAGCACCCGTATACTGTCTCTGATGTCAAACACCAATGGATATGGGATCATCCATCGCCCATCTACATGGGTTGATAAGTTATACGCTAGTCTACTCTGGTATATCGATGCCCTATCTCGATACACCCTCGACTAGGAACATTTGAAGGATGTACTTAACGACTAATCTGTCCCCACTAGTATGATCAATATCATAGTCCTGGTAGTCAAGTACTTATCCTAAGGACATTACCAACATGTAAGATAGAGACAATCAGTGTACATGTTAAGATAAAGAGCAACTAGATAGCATACTATCATGTAGAGCAAGAAAGTCCTTCATATATATGTCCAAGCATCCACTACAATACACATCATATGTACAGTAATGGCCTCTAGGGCATACATATCACTAACACCGTCATCATAAGTTAGAGCCAAACCGTCATTCCCCAGCCCCGAATAAGAATTCGGATCGTTCAAGTGATACATTTTATTATCTTGATTAGGGCGTGAAATGGTTGCTTCCTAGAGAGAGAGAGACAGCGTGCGCTCTTGCAAGATTAGATTGGTTATTAGTTTATCTAATCAGGATGGCTCCCACTGTTTCCTCGTATTCTTCTTCAAAGCTTAGAAGAAGAATCAGTTGGGATTAATCACACGTCACAATACTTGCTTAACCTTTCAGCCAGGCTAGTGTTGGTACTTCGAGCGAGGTTTTCCAACGCTTTCTCCAAGTTCCTTAATTACATAACCTCTTTTCCATGGAGGCGTAGCCCCGCTAACACCTTTCTGGACACCTACTTGGTTTATAGCATTGATTGTTTAGTGTGATAATTTCCCGAGAGCAATCCTAGTCATTAGCGGGATCGAGATCCAACCATCATTGTGTGATGCACTAGATGGAATCCACTCTAGTCACCACACTCATGAAGGTATGCTAAATCTGCAAGTTTCCTGTATGTTTGAAACTACCGATATGGTTTTTGCCCCTAAGACCCAAGTAACCTTGACTGAACTAACATATCAAAGGATCCTAGTCAAGTTGAACCCGTCATTATCTTGATTGCATTAGACCCACCCGTACGAGTCTTGACTGAGACAAAATGACCGCACGACTGTCCTAACCAATCGCATTATGTACTACAGAAAAATATTACATAGCTACCGAACACTATGCCTCGGCTGAGCACGAAATACATGGCACGAATACTAAGCAATACCATTCCGAAATAACGGAGGGCTACGACTGGGTTTTTGGCAAAAGACCCATTAACGTAATGAACTTGATATCCTTGAAGGAACCTGAGTAGTTTTGAAAAAGAGTGGTTTAAGCTCCGCTTTTGAAAACAAGTGGTTTTGAAGAAAACCGAGTAATCTAAATTACAGAATTTTGCTCAAGAGGTCACTCCCTGTGAAGGGATCTCAACTCTTGCCTCGTGGAATGAGGTGCAGGATATTCATGACCAAATACCACTATGCAAATCGAAAAAACATGCCTGTATTTTTTCGAAATTTTTTCCAACAACATCATTTTAGATTTCTTTTCTTGCATTAATCAAAATTAATGAGGTCCCATCATTTAACCTATCACACCAGAAAAAAAAGAAAATACAATGTACGTATATGCCATCCGCATTCGCCACGGGGCCCCGTCATCACCCGTTAGGTTACTTAACTAACGACAGAGTGGGGGCTGGACTAGCTCGGGTGTAAAACATATACAACATTTACCTAGTATATATATATATATATATATATATATATATATAACAATCATCCCACGCATGATAATAAGCAACATCACAGAATTATAGCCAACAAAACAGAAAGGTGGATAATCTTGGATCCTCTGGTTTCATTTGAGCCACAAATAAAACCCGACGTTCCCGGTCATGTAGATAGCCCGTGCAATAAAATCCTGGACCCCTACGAGCGCGGCAAGTTACTCGCCAATCTCAGAAGTGAGGAAACTCCTTCAATAATGTGAATGGGTCAACTAGCACTTCACGGAATCTGGTAACTTGGGTGCCCCTCCGTGGGTCATCTTATACCCCCTACGAGTGCGGCGAATAGCCCGCCAATTCTAGAATATAGCCCCCTCTGTCTCAACGCCATGAGATACGGGCTTGTTGCCTTCTACAACCCGGCTATTCGTCCACTCCACCTTAGGGTAATCATAGTACAGAAAATGAAAATAATATGTATAAATGGTGACATCGACCTCAACCCGGTCGTGCCCCAAACAAATATTATACAACCCGACTAAAACGGCAGTCCACATGTTGGAGCTCGCCCTGCATTAACAAATGTACAAATGAATACAAACTGTACTAAATCATTGCACCACCGACTATCCACCACGATAATCCAACCTCAATCACTGAACATCAACGTGAATGTCATGTTCGCAAACTCGTCTAAAAGGACATATAGCAGATAAACGGGTTTACCGATCAAATGACATTCTAGGTCGCAGATGCTAATCTAAGTACTAATAAAAATTAAACAGTTGTTAAAATATAACGACTTCGAAACACTCCGAATTCCCCTGAACTGAAAAACAGCAGAACGTCAAACTTATGCAAAAACAAACAACACCCGAAACCCAAGCTCCACGAGATAAGAACATAGACCAAAACACGAGGCAATCCACCACAAGGAAACTAGTGAGGCCGGATTTTTTAAGGTTGTGGCCGGCCAAAACTTGGTAGAATTGATTTGTTTTGTTCAGTGTTCATCTTTCAGTTAAAAGATCACTCTGCACTTGCATAAATTTCTTTTTGATGTCTCTGAAAAATCGACAGAAACATGAAGTTTTGCTTCAATGTTACGGAGTTATTTTAACATTGTTTAAACTTGCTAGTGTAGGGTTTATAGGCTGTCTCTGATACCATGAAAGGTTACACCAGTGCCCCGGCCAACTACTGTGGCCAAATGCGGAATAATTTTTTTCTAACGATTAGAACACGGCACTAGCATAACCTTTAACCCGGATCTTTCCATAATCCTATCTAGATAAAGTAGGAGTGCTATCTACTATGAAAGATGTCTCACCAAACAATCCGAGTCCTTCGGTCTTCTTTCCTCTTCGTTAGCTCCAAATGGCCACCATGAACATACTTGATCTTCTTTGTTGGATCCTTTGGTTCTCCGCGATCGATCTTGCTCTCCAGTCCTCCTTTGTCGTAGATGATCCACTTAAGGGATATGATACATGACTCTAGCTCTTCACAATATGTCAAGTGGAGCAACTAAAGAATATGGGTTGCTAAACCAAGTAGTCTAGGATGTAGTGTGAAGATTTAAGTGGAACACAGATTCCCCTGCCCAGGGTAGGCGGGGGTTTATTGATTATGGGGATCCGAATCTCCGTTAGCCGCGGACTAAGATGTCGTTAATTACCGTTTGCTATTGGAGCGAGGGAATCTCCGATTGACGGGTCAAACCGGTCATGCAAACTCAATGTGCAGTGTGCGCATATGTGTCTTGAGGGCTTTTGGATATATCGAGGGCCTCACAGAGTTTTTATAGGGGGTCCCATTACTCGAATTGCAGGCTGGGGGTCAAAGGGGCTAGCAGCTTCTTGCGGAGTACAGGGCTGCGCCCCGTTAGAAAGATTTTCCTGCCAGGGGACGTGCTTTGAGTGTAGAGTGTATGAAAAATGAAGGGTGAGGAGAGTCTTAAAATCACATGCATGGTACATGGGCACTGGGCGCAACCAGGTCGCGTGCCTGGCACGTGGGCGTTTGGCACCCGCGGGTCACGTGCCTGGCGTGTAGGCGAGTGGGTGCATGTGGGTCACGTGGGCGCTTGGTGCCCGCGGGTCACGTGCCTCGAACATGGGCGCTTGGTGCCCGTGGGTCACGTGCGCGGAAAGCAACCGCTGGGCGCCAGCGGGTCACGTGCGCGGCACGCGAGCGCTGGAGACACCAACGAAAAAGGGCTTAGCCCCTGGGCCAGGAGTTGAACTCCCAAGGGTTTTTGAGTGGAGTTAAACTCCAAAAGATTAAATTTTGAGTTAAACTCCTAAATGATCTGTAATAGGAGTTAAACTCCTTTGAGGATTTGGGTCTTGGAGTTGTACTCCCCAAAGACCTACGGAGGTGATCAAAGAGGACCCCTCTCTTCTCTCTTTAGCCCTGGAGCTTCTTTTAAGCCTTGGATCTGTCCAAAATTGGATTTTGGGAGATGGTTCTCCTTCTTCCTCCTCTTGATCGGCTGGATCTTGGAGAAAAGGGGTTGAGACATAAAAGTCTCCCCTTTTTGATATCTGATTGAAGACCGAGCTCCCCTTCAAGTGTTTTGTGGTGAAAAACAACTTCTTTTTATGGAAAAGGGAAGAGTTAAACTCTCGATTTAATTTAAAAGGGGGGAAGGTTTTAGAACCTTGAGAAAGAAGAAGGAGGCACAAACCTTAGAATTTTTTAAATTGGAAAAAGTTTTCATACATATTTTCATCATGTTTGCCTTTATAGGCTACACATTTTACATGCAGCTGCTTGAGCTTTTCCAAATGGCACTTGTGCCACCTAATACTTTATGTACTTGTTTCTTTTTGTACATAAGCCATGGGAGTTACAAAATTTTTGCTTTCTACCCAACTTTACATACATTTATTTTATAAAAAGAATATAATTACATTAAACCTATTTATTGCTTCATTCCTTTTATCATGAGGCCGGTCTCTTCCATACTCGGTCATGACCGGGGCTTAGGCCTACTTAGCTTGGAGTTGACTTTTATTTTGACTTGGTCGACCGGGGTGTAAATTTTGACCCCAACAAATTATACCTATCAATAAATGAACACCGCGTGTATGGATCGTGTGCATGAAATTGATGGTTCTTCTTTTGCGTGGAGGTTGACTTGATCTTGTTCCCGTGTTGAAGACGTGGAGGTAGATGCTACCCTTTTTGCAACGTGGACAGTCGTTGCTTCCCTTTTAGCGACGTAGACGGTCGGTGCTACCTTTTTTGCTACGTGGACGGTCGGTGCTACCCTTTTTGCGACTTGGAAGGTCGATCCTGCCCTTTTTCCGACTTGGACAATCGGTGCTGCCCTTTTTGTGACATAGACGGTCGGTGCTGCCCTTTTAGCGACGTGGACGGTCGGTGCTGCCCTTTTTGCTACTTGGATGATCGGTGCTGCCCTTTTTACGACTTGGACGGTCGCTGCTGCCCTTTTTTGCGAATTGGACAGTCGATGATTTGTTTGACTTGATCCGCTTCTTGCGGTGTCGGGTTTGGATTTGACTTGTGCCGCTTTCTAAGGTGACGAGGTTGATGTTGACATGCTCCGCTTTCTGGGGTGCCGGGATTCGACCTGTTTCCGAGGTGGAGTTTTGTAACACCCGAGCCCAATAATACTATTTCTGTTACTGGTTAAGTGTTAGACATTGCTCATTTCAATTATCTGGTTTGTTTGGTGCTTGATGCAAAATTTTAACCGGTTAAGTCATTTTTGCATATAACAAATTTTAACACCTAAAATGAAATTAAAAATATCCATGTTGGCCTAGTCGTCACCACTAGTCCCGTGGTAGCGTCCGCGCGTCGAGATTTCATCCCGTTCGGTGAAACGGGCGAGTTTGGACGGCTACGCGCGCGTGCAAGTGTCCGACTTGGGGGCATGCATTTTAATCATAAGACATCTCATTTTAAAATTTGGAACTCGCTTAAAATCCTATAATTTGAATTTCAAATATTTGGGCGCAACCCGGGCGCGATTTGGAAATGTTTCATTTAGCGCCAAAATCCCAATTTAATAAAATATTTTAAAACCTTAAGAAATATAATCTAAGACCTATACTATATACTCTGTTACTTTAAAGTAACGTTTAAATCTTATAAATCTTTTCAAAAATTTTATCCTCAGCCAATCACGAGGGAAATAAATCCCTCGTGGGCCCCATCACCTCTCTCTCTCTCTCTCCACCTCTCAATCTCTTTCTATCTCTTTCAAATCTCTTTCTCTCTCTCTCTAACAATCTCTCTCTCCTTCTCTCCTTTAACTCTCCCTCTCTCTCTTTTATTTTTACGCAACTGTTCCTTCTCCCCTCAAAAACTCAGCACGAGAAACCTCACCGAGCCCTAACCCTAGCTTCCTCGTGCCCTCGCCGTCGACTTCCCCGCGACCTCGCCGTCATCACCCTCGCCGGCTTCGCGGCCGCCTCACCTCACCAGGCCCTCTTCCTCCTCCTCTCCCACGTCCCCAGTGCAACCCCCAGTGCCATAGCCACCTGTACCGGCCTCGTCGCCTTCGCCGCCGCCTCTCGTCGCCGACGGCGCCAACTTCCCCCTGCTCCCTCTTCCCGACCTCTTCACCTCCTCTCTCCTCCATCCCCGACTCCCCTGCAGCAAACTCGAAACCCCCTGCACACCCCGATCTCTTCTCACCCTGCGCCTCACCGCCGCCGTCCATCTTCCCGACCTCGACCCTCTCTGACACCATCTCCATCACCTCCTTCCTCCTTTTCTCGAGCGCTCCTTTTCCTTGCAAGAACCCCATCCTTCCCTGCACACCAACTCAAGAACCTGCACACACCTTGCTTCGCCGGAAAACCTCGTCTGAACCCTCACCTGAGCTCCGATCCCCGTCGTCCTCATCACCACCTTCGACCTCCGACATTACAACCACCACAACAGTAAGCCTCACTTCCCTTTTCTCCTTCTTCTTCTTTCTTTCCTTTTCTTTAGTTCTTGATTTTTTGGTATTTCATGGTTCGCCGGAGCCGGGCTCGACGTCGACGATCCCGACGACCCAGCGAGTGTGCCTGACCCGTGCGATTACCTTGTGCGTTGCTTGGACCCGCTCCGTGTGCCGTACGTGCGTCGCGACTTTGCCGACATCGGACACATATCCGTTTCACGTTCCGTCCAGGCAAGTATTACTTGCTACATGCTATGCTATACCAATTAGATATGGTTGATTCATAAAACTTGCAAATATTAACTAAGTATATTTACTTTTCTCATTTGGGCGAAATATGACATATATCATGATACTGTAACATAAACCGTAATTTGCCGCTGTAACCCTGATAACAACTACCTGCTAATCATTTTACTATTTAGAGGATGATAGTCATACACTTATTTACCTGCTGTTATTAATATTGCGCTACACTGTGATTATTGCACCCCAAGGGTGCTCGAACCTGCTAGTATAATAGAACTGCATCATATTCATGTACCAGTGTGATTAAGTGAACCGTTATTGTTAATTACTTATTCTTGCTGCTGTTCATTATTTGATTGTATACCTGTTGTGAGCACTTACTCGATTGCATTACATATTGACCTGATCTTGATACACATGACATATATACATACCGATGCACCAGACATGGTACCCTTTACTACCAACTCAACCTGTTGTACCATGACCTGACTTGTTATATGATCTCATGCCTAATGCCAACAAACCTGACTTGGGGTCCTCATGGACCATTCCTGCTGTCTATCCAGACAGACCTGCTTGTACCTGATTCTGTGTTGGCATTAGTCCTTGACTACTGAATACCTGACCTGACATACATAACTTGGGGGTATGGGGAAATCAAAGATGAACCTGACTTGTAACCCGACAGTTCACTACCTGTTCGAGTGTACACATTCCTGTTTTGTGCCTAGCGGCATGTCTCGGTTTCGGCCGAGAATATTGTGGCCGTGATCCCGGGTATGTACGGGGTACTACCGAGTGTACACTTTCCTGTTGTGCCTAGCGGCATGTCTCGGCTGCAGCCGAGAATATTGTGGCCGTGATCCCGGGTATGTACGGGATACTATTGAGTTACATCGACGATTCATCAATTGATTTCAAAGACTTTAGAGTAGAAACCTGATAGGACAGTTTAGTTACCACTGCACATTACCCTGCACTGTTATTTCATAGTACTGCTTATTCATGTTCATCCCTGCATTGCTTATTACCATGTTTATATTATATTATTGGTTGACATGACGCGCTGACGTCTGGGTTTTGCATGGCCCAGATTCTTTACCACTGTCGCTGACCGAGCAGGAGTACTTCAGCCAGCAGGCTGGTTTGTTAGTTCTGCAGTGGTTAGTTCATTTATTGCATTTTATTTCCAGGTGCGATCCCGCATTATGGGACGTACCTTTCTATTATTGTATTGGATCATTTGCTTCCGCATTTATTTTTCATTGACTCTTATCATTATGAATTTGGACATGTGTTAGATAGTTTATTTATCTAATTTCTTGATATCTCTACAACCGTAATGTGACTGTGGATGGATACTTCCTACCCACAGGTAGCATGGTTGGCTATGTCACGTGCCCAATCTTGCGTACTCTGGGAAGCGGGGCGTGACATGGTTCTTTTGGTATCAGAGCCATAGGTTAGTTGGGTTGATTCTTTTGTAGTTGGGTATTGTACCCGATACACGAATCAGAATACCCGTATTTAGGAAACATGTCCTGCCACCTTGACCATTTTACCATTCTTGAATCACATTCTTCCGGATTATATCTTTTACGACGTGCAAACTTACTTTGCATGTCGACTCGGAAACCTGATTTCTTGTTATCCCTAGGACTTGGGCGACTTGGGTGGAGTTAAGTAATTGCGGCTATGATACCGCGGCATAGCTACAATGCGGTACTCTATTTAAGTATCTTGGAGTTCTAGCCTTGATCCATATTCAGAATCTATCATCATGCTAATGTTGGGTGTTTTGAGTTCAGGATTATGACAGGTAAGAAGTTGAAGAAGTACCAGAGGCCTGTGAACGAAGCCGCCATGCTTGGAGTGATAAGAGAAATGCTGGAAATCAAAGAAACGGACCGAGCTGATCCAGCAGCAAGCGGACTCGTTTCAGGAAGGTTTACAGATCGTTCAGCAGTCTGTGAACGAGGTTGGAACTAAACCAGTTGACCGAGTAGGGACCGTGGCAGATTTCTGACGTTTGGGTCCTACTACTTTCACTGGTCTGGAGGAGCCGTTGCCAACAGAGCAGTGGCTAGTGACACGGAGGATTTGCTGATTTCGACACAGATTCCAGAGGACAAAGGAGTTGATGTGGTGTGCATTCAGCTAGTGGATTACGCCCGAGAGTGATGGCTTGTGGAAGAGACCCGCTTGCCCAAGCCGATCAGTTGGGCAGTTTTCTTTAAAAGTTTCCTGGAGAAATTCTTCCCGCGGACTGCACGGGAGGAAATGGAAGAGAAGTTCATCGGACTAAGGCAGGATGGAGCACCCGTGGACGTGCATGCAGCAGAATGGACGAGACCCAGTAGTCTCGCTGGACCTTTCGCGGCCGACGATGTAGACAGCAGTTGCGGTAAGGAAGCAGTTCTGTCGGGCCAGTCGGGTTTAGGGCTAGGCCGACAAACAGTGTTCTTGCAGTTATGGAAGTTGATAGTAATGAAGAGCTGGCAGTTGTTCGCGACTTTATGGGTGTGTTTGAGGATATATCGGGCTTACCGCCGAAGCGAGACGTGGAGTTCACGATTGACCTTATTCCTGGTGCAGCGCCAGTATCACAATCTTCTTATCCGATGGCACCGGTGGAATTGGAAGAAGTTAAGAAACAAGTTGGTGAATTACTCGAGAAGGGATGGATTCGAAGCAGCAACTCACCTTGGGAAGCTCCAGTTCTTCTAGTAAAGAAGAAGGATGGCACGAGAAGGATGTGCATTGATTATCGAGAATTGAATCGGGTGACTATTAAGAACAAGTACCCGATCCCTTGCATTGGAGTACTTTTGAGCAGCTTAGTGGCGCGAGAGTATTCTCGAAACTGGATTTGCGATCCGGATATCATCAGGTCCGAGTGAAAGCAGAAGACATTTGCAAGACGGCGTTTCGAACTCGATATGGACATTTCGAGTATCTGGTGATGCCCTTCGGAGTAACGAATGCGCCGGCAATATTCATGGATTTGATGAACAGAATCTTTTCACCATTCTTGGACCAGTTTATTATGGTATTCATTGATAATATTCTGGTGTACTCGAAGAGTCCGGAGGAGCATGCTGAGCATTTGAGGATCGCACTGCAGACGCTGAGACAGGAGAAATTGTTCGCGAAGATGAGTGAATGCGAATTCTGGTTGGAAGAAGTAAAATTTCTGGGGCATGTTGTGTCGGGCGATGGAATCGCCGTCGATCCAGAGTAGATTGCAGCAGTTCGAGATTGGCCTATTCCAAGAAATGTGGCTGAGATAAGAAGTTTCCTTGGTTTGGCCGGATACTACAGGAGATTTGTGGAGAACTTCGCTCGCTTGGCAGAACCGTTGACCAAGCTTACGCGCAAGGAAGTACCTTTTATTCGGACGGATGGATGTGCATTAAGTTGATAACCGCCCCTATCCTGACCGTACCAGACAATTCAGGAGGACTGGTGATTCACAGCGACGCATCTGGACAAGGATTGGGATGTGTTTTGATGCAGAATGGGAAGGTCGTAGCTTACGCATCAAGACAACTGAAGACTCATGAGAAGAATTATCCAACTCATGACATGGAGCTTGCAGCTGTGATCTTCGCTTTGAAGATTTGGAGACACTACCTTTTGGGTGAGAAAGTCGAAGTTTTTACAGATCAGAAGAGTCTGAAGTATGTGTTCACTCAGAAGGAGTTGAGTATGAGGCAACGTAGATGGTTGGAGCTGATGACCGACTACGACCTTGATCTTAAATACCATCCGGGAAAGGTTAACATCGTGCCGGATGCGCTTAGTCGGTTACCAGCAATTCAGATGTTAACTACATAGAGGGAGATCATTGCAGATTTTTGAAGATTTGACTTGGAAGTTGTGCTACCACATTCTACGGGACAGTTGATGAAGTTGCAAGTACAGTCGTCCTTAGTTGAGAAGATTAAAGCGTCACAATCGCAGGATCCTAGACTGCAAAAGTTTCGAGAGCAGGTTGAAGCCGGAATACGAACCGATTTACTGATCCACGAAGACGGTTCGTTGAGGTATGGTAGTCGTGTGTGTGTGCCAAAAGGGGATGTGCGTGAAGAGCTTATGAAGGAGGCACACAGTTCAGCTTACTCTGTACATCCAGGAGGGACAAAGATGTACTGAGATATTCGACAGCACTTCTGGTGGGAAGGTATGAAGCGGGAGATCGCTCGCTTCGTGGCTAAGTGCTTGGTGTTTCAGCAAGTCAAGGCTGAACACCAAAGGGTTGCTGGTTTGTTGCAACCACTTCCGATTCCTCAGTGGAAGTGGGAACATATAACCATGGATTTCGTGACGGCTTTACCGTGGAGTCCAAAGGGCAACAATGCAGTATGGGTGATTGTCGATCGATTGACCAAGGCAGCTCACTTTATTCCTTTTCGGGTTGGTCAATCGACGGAGACCTTGGCAGAGCGGTACATGCAGGAGATTGTAAGATTGCATGGAGTACCGGTAAGCATCGTGTCCGATCGGGACACTCGGTTCTTGTCGCACTTCTGGAGGAGTTTACAAGAAAGTTTGGGGACTCGATTGAAGTTTAGCACAGCTTATCATCCTCAAACTGATGGACAATCGGAGAGAACGATCCAGACCCTTGAAGATATGTTGAGGGCTTGCGTGTTGGACTTCAAGGGTTCTTGGGAGGATCATCTACACCTGGTGGAGTTTTCGTACAACAATAGCTTCCAAGCGACTATTCAGATGGCTCCGTTTGAAGCGTTGTATGGGCGTAAGTGTCGTTCGCCTGTTTGTTGGGATGACGTTGGTGAACGAAGGTTATTAGGACCAGATTTGGTGGTACAGACAGTCGAGAAGGTGAATACAATCAGGAAGCATATGAAGGCAGCTCAAGACAGACAGAAAAGTTGGGCTGATACGTCAAGAAGACCTCTAGAGTTCGCCGTGGGTGATTTGGTATTCCTGAAGATATCACCGACTAGAAGGGTGATTCGCTTTGGGAGTCGGGGAAAGCTTAGTCCTCGATTCGTGGACCCTTCGAGATATTGGAGCGTGTTGGAGAGGTAGCGTACCGTTTGGCGTTACCACAGTCTTTGGCAGGAGTGCACGATGTGTTTCATGTGTCTCAACTACGGAGGTATGTTCGTGATGAAACTCACGTCTTGGATCATTCGGAGTTGACTGTACGGGAGGACCTAACTTTTGAGGAGCGACCAGTTGAAATCAAGGATCGAAGAGAGAAAGGTTCTTAAAAACAAGGTTATCCCTCTTGTGCTAGTTTCTTGGGGTAATCGATCGCATGGAGAATCCACTTGAGAGCGAGAAGATGAGATCCGGCAGAAGTTTCCTCACCTTTTCCTGTAGTTAGCTATCTTGTATTCTTGGAATTTCGAGGACGAAATTCTTTTTGTAGTTGGGTATGATGTAACACCCGAGCCTAATAATACTGTTTCTGTTACTGGTTAAGTGTTAGACATTGCTCATTTCAATTATCTGGTTTGTTTGGTGCTTGATGCAAAATTTTAACCGGTTAAGTCATTTTTGCATATAACAAATTTTAACACCTAAAATGAAATTAAAAATATCCATGTTGGCCTACTCGTCACCACTAGTCGCGTGGTAGCGTCCGCGCGTCGAGATTTCATCCCGTTCGGTGAAACGGGCGAGTTTGGACGGCTATGCGCGCGTGCAAGTGTCCGACTTGGGGGCATGCATTTTAATCATAAGATATCTCATTTTAAAATTTGGAACTCGCTTCAAATCCTATAATTTGAATTTCAAATATTTGGGCGAAACCCGGGCGCGATTTGGAAATGTTTCATTTAGCACCAAAATCCCAATTTAATAAAATATTTTAAAACCTTAAGAAATATAATCTAAGACCTATACTATATACTCTGTTACTTTAAAGTAACGTTTAAATCTTATAAATCTTTTCAAAAATTTTATCCTCAGCCAATCACGAGGGAAATAAATCCCTCGTGGGCCCCATCACCTCTCTCTCTCTTTCTCTCTCTCTCAAATCTCTTTCTCTCTCTCTCTAACAATCTCTCTCTCCTTCTCTCCTTTAACTCTCTCTCTCTCTTTTATTTTTACGCAACTGTTCCTTCTCCCCTCAAAAACTCAGCACGAGAAACCTCACCGAGCCGTAACCCTAGCATCCTCGTGCCCTCGCCGTCGACCTCCCCGCGACCTCGCCGTCATCTCCCTCGCCGGCTTCGCGGCCGCCTCACCTCACCAGGCCCTCTTCCTCCTCCTCTCCCACGTCCCCAGTGCAACCCCCAGCGCCATAGCCACATGTACCCGCCTCGTCGCCTTCGCCGCCGCCTCTCGTCGCCGACGGCGCCAACTTCCCCCTGCTCCCTCTTCCCGACCTCTTCACCTCCTCTCTCCTCCATCCCCGACTCCCCTGCAGCAAACTCGAAACCCCCTGCACACCCCGACCTCTTCTCACCCTGCGCCTCACCGCCGCCGTCCATCTTCCCGACCTCGACCCTCTCTGACACCATCTCCATCACCTCTTTCCTCCTTTTCCCGAGCCCTCCTTTTCCTGGCAAGAACCCCATCCTTCCCTGCACACCAACTCAAGAACCTGCACACACCTTGCTTCGCCGGAAAACCTCGTCTGAACCCTCACCTGAGCTCCGACCCCCGTCGTCCTCATCACCACCTTCGACCTCCGACATTACAACCACCACAACAGTAAGCCTCACTTCCCTTTTCTCCTTCTTCTTCTTTCTTTCCTTTTCTTTAGTTCTTGATTTTTTGGTATTTCATGGTTCGCCGGAGCCGGGCTCGACGTCGACGATCCCGACGACCCAGCGAGTGTGCCTGACCCGTGCGATTACCTTGTGCGTTGCTTGGACCCGCTCTGTGTGCCGTACGTCGCGACTTTGCCGACATCGGACACATATCCGTTTCACGTTCCGTCCAGGCAAGTATTACTTGCTACATGCTATGCTATACCAATTAGATATGGTTGATTCATAAAACTTGCAAATATTAACTAAGTATATTTACTTTTCTCATTTGGGCGAAATATGACATATATCATGATACTGTAACATAAACCGTAATTTGCCGCTGTAACCCTGATAACAACTACCTGCTAATCATTTTACTATTTAGAGGATGATAGTCATACACTTATTTACCTGCTGTTATTAATATTGCGCTACACTGTGATTATTGCACCCCAAGGGTGCTCGAACCTGCTAGTATAATAGAACTGCATCATATTCATGTACCAGTATGATTAAGTGAACCGTTATTGTTAATTACTTATTCTTGCTGCTGTTCATTATTTGATTGTATACCTGTTGTGAGCACTTACTCGATTGCATTACATATTGACCTGATCTTGATACACATGACATATATACATACCGATGCACCGGACATGGTACCCTTTACTACCAACTCAACCTGTTGTACCATGACCTGACTTATTACATGATCTCATGCCTAATGCCAACAAACCTGACTTGGGGTCCTCATGGACCATTCCTGCTGTCTATCCAGACAGACCTGCTTGTACCTGATTCTGTGTTGGCATTAGTCCTTGACTACTGAATACCTGACCTGACATACATAACTTGGGGGTATGGGGAAATCAAAGATGAACCTGACTTGTAACCCGACAGTTCACTACCTGTTCGAGTGTACACATTCCTGTTTTGTGCCTAGCGGCATGTCTCGGTTTCGGCCGAGAATATTGTGGCCGTGATCCCGGGTATGTACGGGGTACTACCGAGTGTACACTTTCCTGTTGTGCCTAGCGGCATGTCTCGGCTGCAGCCGAGAATATTGTGGCCGTGATCCCGGGTATGTACGGGATACTATTGAGTTACATCGACGATTCATCAATTGATTTCAAAGACTTTAGAGTAGAAACCTGATAGGACAGTTTAGTTACCACTGCACATTACCCTGCACTGTTATTTCATAGTACTGCTTATTCATGTTCATCCCTGCATTGCTTATTACCATGTTTATATTATATTATTGGTTGACATGACGCGCTGACGTCTGGGTTTTGCATGGCCCAGATTCTTTACCACTGTCGCTGACCGAGCAGGAGTACTTCAGCCAGCAGGCTGGTTTGTTAGTTCTGCAGTGGTTAGTTCATTTATTGCATTTTATTTCCAGGTGCGATCCCGCATTATTGGACGTACCTTTCTATTATTGTATTGGATCATTTGCTTCCGCATTTATTTTTCATTGACTCTTATCATTATGGATTTGGACATGTATTAGATTGTTTATTTATCTAATTTCTTGATATCTCTACAACCGTAATGTGACTGTGGATGGATACTTCCTACCCACAGGTAGCATGGTTGGCTATGGCACGTGCCCAATCTTGCGTACTCTGGGAAGCGGGGCGTGACAAGTTTGGTTCCGCCAGGGGTTCATTGGTTGTCTTGCTGACTTGATGTGATTTGGGTTGATATCAGCACCGCTACACTGGAATATGGTACCAGGAGCGAATCATCATTTGCCATGAGGGAATTTCCTTTGTTCCCAGTTTAACGACTTAGGGGTCGTTTGTTCCCAGTTTAACAACTTAGAGGTCATATGTTCCCAATTTAACGACGTAGAGGTCTATTGGGTCGAAAGTTTGGAATTTTGGGATTGGGGTTAGTATCAGGGTTGCTAACATTGAAGAACAGGTGCCAGAAGAAATTCATCATTTGCCTTTACCTGCTGGAGGAACGTTGTCTTAGGAGACCGGTTTAGGTCCCTATCACCTAAGGCTTTTTCAATTTTATAAGCCATAAGGGTCCAATAAAAGCATTTTCTCCTTACGAGTTGAAAGGACCCTATAGGTGTATTTTCTCCTTAAGAGTCATGTGGACCCCCAAGTGTCTTTTTCCTTTGTGTTGTAAGGATCCCATGAAGGTGTTTTCTTATGAGTGAGAGGATCTCGTAATTTTTGTTCTCCCCATGTACCGTGAGGACACATGAGTGGGTCTTCCCAAATGGGGTATAATTCCGATTGCGGAGACCGACCGCGGGGCTTCTGATTGCCATGGGGCCTGGATGTGATGAGAATTGTTTGAGCCCATGGATTGTATACGGTAGTCAATTTTGGGACTGGCCGTAGGGCTGGAGAATTTGGGAGATTTGGATTTTGGTTGGCGTCTGTATCGCTATACTAGAATATGGTACCAGGAGAGACTCATCATTCGCCGTTTAGGAAGACTTAGGATTTGGGGTTTTGGTCGGTATCAGCACCGCTAATACTGAAGCGTAATGCTAGGAGCGACTCATCATTTGCCATTTTCCGTTGGGGAGTGAAGGCTCAGGAGACAGTTTCAGATCCCTATCATCTAAGGCTTTTCAATTTTATGAGCCGTAAGGGTCTCATAAAAGCATTTTCTCCCTGTGAGTCGAGAGGATCTCGAAGGTGTATGTTCTCCTTAGGAACCTTGGGGATTCCTATGTGTATTGGTCTTTTATGAGTCGTAAGGATCTCACGCAGGGATTTTCCCCTCATAAGGTCGAGAGGACTTTGCAAGTGTATTTTATCACAATTCATGAGTTTGCGCCCTTTCAGTTTTTCACAAACTCGCCGGGAGTCATGCTATTTTTACTCACGAAGCCCTTTCGAGTTTTCATCTGTGCCCATTTTGCTTGTGGACATACCGTTTTTTTTGCCGGTGGGACTTTTAAAAGTAGTCTCGCTGGTAAGACTTGGAGAGATAGGGGTCGTTTACGCCCGTGGATTGTATACAGTTTTACAGGGTGTATGATCCAAACCATAGGGCCGGTGTACTCAATTCGTCTGCGACTTGGAGCATTCACGAGTAGTATTTCTTGAGATATCGGCCATTGATGGGTGGCATGGGCCTTTCTCCCTCGGCACTTATTAGTTGGCAGGATCCTCCATCGAACACTTTCGTGATGACGTATTCGTGATGACGTATGGTCCTTCCCAGTTTGGCTCGAATTTCCCTTTGGCATGTCGATTGGGGATGATCAGCTTTTTGAGGACAAACACCAATTCGCCTTTCTTGAAAGCGTGGAGACGGGCCATCTTGTTATTGGCCTGTGACATTTGGGCTCGGTATAGCACCAGATTTTGCTGTACCGCAAGCCTCTTTTCTTCGAGGGCGTCAAGCTCTTCGAGCTGAAGAAGCACGTTTTCCTCTTCCGTCAACTCATGATGGATGGCCATTCCTAAGCTTGGAACTTCGATTTCGAAGGGGAGGATCGCCTCGACTCCAAAGAGTAATGAGTATGGAATGGACTGAGTTGGAGTGCGGTGTGTGGTAGGATATGCCCACAACACCTCATGGAGAATCAGATCCCAGTCTTGTTTATCGGCTGAGGAATTTTTCCTCAGGAGGTTGCATAAAGTTTTATTAAAGGCTTCGGATAGCCCATTGGCTCTTGGATTATAGATGGAGGAATATCTCCAGTCTATCTTGTGTTGAGTAGTGAATCTTAAGACTTTGAAGCTCTTGAAAGAAGGCCCATTGTCAGAAATAATTCTTCTTGGTGTACCAAAGCGGTAGAGAATATTATGCCGGAAGATGTCAGAATATCTTCCGTCTTGACATATTTTAGCGGGACAGTTTTAACCCATCTTGAAAAATAGCCAGTTGTGGTCAATATGAAATGGTGTCCTTTGGATTACGGAGGATCAATTGGGACAACTATGTCGGCGCCCCAAACCTTGAAAGGCCACGACGCCACCGTAGAATGCAACGGATTATGATGCTTGTGAAAGAAATCACCGTGGATTTGGTAGAGATGACAATTCTTTTCTTGCTCTTCGCAATCGCTTATCATGGTGGGCCAGTAATACCCAATCCGTTTAATTTGAAGCCGTATCTTAGGGCCAGATTGGTGAACACCGCAAACGCCCAAGTGAACTTCTTTCATGACTTTTTGGGCTTCGTCTAATGACAAACACATGAGCCAGAGTTGGTCATATGATCTGCGGTATAGCGTGTCATTTACGAACACATATCGGAGAGCTCTCTTCTTCAGCTGAACCCTCACAGATTTTTCTTCGGGCAGCTTGTCGTATCAGAGGTACTTTATGAAAGGCTCCCTCCAATCGGGCTTATCTTGAATGATCATAACTTCTTCGGCAGGAATGCTATTTTGTTCCACGCTTTCCTCTTCTCATAAAGTGAATGGGGTAGAATTTGCCGGCTTCTGACTGTGATCAGAATTTCATCCATGTCAGGATCAGCCAGCTCCTTGGCTAAGCGAGCGAGTACGTTAGGTTTTCCATTCAACGCCCTAGGAACTCTCATCAGCTCAATATGGGTGAACTGTTTCATAAGCTCCACCACCCGGCTTCTGTACCGAGCTAACTTAGGTTTGCATATCTTATATTCCCCAGTTACTTGGTTGATAACAAGCTGGGAATCACCGTAGACTCATAGCCGAAGGATTTCCATTTCAATAACGAGCTCTAGACCAGCTATCAGAGCCTCATATTCAGCCTCGTTGTTTTTGCGAGGCTTGGTGAGAGCAAAAGAACGCCGTAGGGTTCCTATCGATGGCATGATCAACACCAATCCTATCTCTGCTTTAAACTCTAGGAAGCTTGATTTACTGGTGGTCCTTATTGATGAGGCTCCATCGAAGTAGAGCTCCCAACATCGCTCATCATCCTCGATGTGCAGCACTTGTTCGTCGAGTAACTCGCAATTGAATAGTGACCCTTCTAGTATGGGATGAGCAGCCAGGAAGTAAGCGAGAGCTTGCCATTTTACTGCTTTCCGGGGAGTATAAACCATGTCAAACTCAAGTAGCATGACATCCCATCTTGGCATTCTGCCAGCTAGGCTTGCTTTGGTCATTAAGTGTTTGAGCGGGTCGACTTTAGAGATCAGCATAAACCGATGAGCGAGAAGATAGTGCCTCATCTTCTTCACAGCGAACATAAGAGGCAGGTGATTGAATTTAATTTTCTTTGATGTGTGTATTACTCAAATGATTCCCGGTAATGGTACCATTTGATTGATCTTTATCTTTGTGTGTCGGTTTAGAAAATGAATAGAATTCACAATCAAAGAATTATTTGACCGCAATCAATAACGGTGTCCTGTATAGATTTCGTTAGCAAGTGCGGATCGTCCACAGGGATTGTGCGATTCATTCTTAATTATTTTGTTTGAATTGAAACATTAATAGAAAAGAAAAGCAAAATGATTCAAGATTTTTATCGATGTGTTACAAGTGTCACTATTCTAATCAAGAATCAAGAAAACGATAAACATCAAGAATCAAGATGTGATATAATTCCAATCGATTTAGGTTTTAAGATTTGAAGTAAAACTCGTAGGAATCGATTAGATTGTAAATGTGAAAAAGACTAAAGATTAACGTTTCTTATCCATTAACCAATTGATACTACTCGATGTCGATTGATCGAGGTTTAAGGATCTTGCGAAGAATTAGGGTTTCTTCGTCCTATCCTTTGTCCTTTCGATGAATCACAATCGCTAGATAGCTTCTTAAAAATCCAATGATCGATCGTTGATTTTCTAGATCGTGCAAAAAGAATCAAGAACACATTTTACAACCATCTAGATCATCGATCATTCTATTTTCAAGAATTTACAATTGCTATAGGACTTAAGAAAACATTTATAGATTCATCAACATCACCATTCTACAATCATCTCGATTCCACCACGAGCGGAGTTTATTCACATATCATCACAAAGAATACATTCAAGAATCGAAATGAAATCATGATGCTTTAATTGAAATGTAAACAAGTTTAAAGAATCTTCACCTTTATTACATCAACAAGTAGTTACAACTCTCAAGAATTACAAGAGGTAGGAACTTCACCGGTCGAATCTTGCATCGCTCGGCTCCTTGAGTCATGGATTGCTCGAATCTCGTGCTCCGTTGAAGTCCGACTTTGCTTCAAAGGGTCGTCGAAGACTTGCTTTGCTTGAACTCCATGAATCTTGAATTGGGTTTTTCTAGATTGGATTAGGGTTAGGGTTTGGAGGTGGTTGTTGTTGGGTAGATGAAGAATTATGGTTTCTAACAATCAACAACTAATTCTCCAACAATGAATCAATTTTCAACAATGAATCATCCTTTTACAAGTGAGCCTTAGGGTCTATTTATAGGTTTCCCAAACCCTAGGCCTGGGATTTGAAATAGCAATTCCCTCCAAAAGTTTGTTGTAGGGAGAGGCTTCTAGAAGTAGTTAGTTAGGAGCTTAGCTTAGGCTTTAAACTAGGGTTTAGGGAGAAGGTTCTAGAATGGAAGCTAGTTTAGTTTAGGAACTCAAGGTTTGCTGAACCGGTAGAAGCTTCTGGAGTCTTTTGGAAAGTGGAGTGTCTTGAAGAGCCATAGGAGCTGAGGTAGGAGCTATGAAGCAGGGAATTAGGGCTGACGTGGCAGGGCCGCCGCGGAACCGCGGCACTAGGCAGCTCCGGCCGCGGTTCTGCGGCCAACTTGCTCGCTTGAGGCTTCATACTTCATGTGTTGGCTTCTTCTGTACTTTGATGTATTTTCTGATATGTTGAATCCCAAACTTTCTTCTAGATCACTACCAGATTCCAAATCCTTGAGTTGGTGTATCTTTTAGCCGTCTTTGTTTTGTAAATTTGACTATTCTTCTGGATTTCGCTGCACGGACTTCGAAACACAAGTTGCGCAATATAGAAATGATGCCATGCTATGAAATGCAGTCAATTTCCCTAGAAATGCCGATTTTAATGTCTAACACATGTAATCTGATATTTAACGACTGTTTTGCTAATATGTGCTATATGAATGCCGAACACTTATATATGAATGCAAATGATAGGGAAATTGCCGGTTAAAAGATGTAATATTTTCGACTAATAAAATTCCCCCAAACTTAATTTATTTCGATCGTCTCGAGCGAACTTTTTTTTAAAAAGAGAAGGAGAAAATAAAGAAAGAGAAAAACTAACTAGCACACTTTCGTAGGCAACACGATTGCACTGAGCATGTGCAACAAGCCTTTAAACCTCTAAGTGTCCCTAGTAGGAGGAGTGTTGTCTCCTCAGGGTTTTCAGCGGATTGCACCCACAAAATCCAATAATAAAAGAAAGATCATGAATATTACATTTAAATAAAAGAATCGTAGAAGAAAAGCCTTGAAAATTAGGGTTTCCAACTAAACTAGCTTTTCGGTTGTCATGAGCCCTATCTTAATGGTCATGAAAAAATTTCCGAAATCACGTCTTCCCTCAATAAAACATCGTCTTATTCTTCATTCCTATCTTTCTTCCAAACATCGATCATATCACCCTGCGTGTGTGTAAAGATATCCTTACACCCGGAGAATTCAATTCAAACTATCATACTCTTGCCCAGCAGCCTCAGTAGCTTTGCAATTAATGTATATTTAGATGAGATTGCTCACACACTTTCATGCGACCGTTAATACTTCTTGAGGTACTAACCGATCGATTACTCATGTGCTTGCTTATTTGGTGTATTTTCCTCATCTTGCACCACCTCAGGCATAGCAGTGACTCCCAGACCAGTTGGCCTTAGGGCACTAGGTGAAGAGGCACGCTCGCTATATATTTTTTTTATTGCCCTCGGCGATAACAAAAACCAGTGTCCATTTTTCACACCACTTTATATATTTTTTTTATTCACTTTTTTCTTTTTATTTCCTTCATACATCGGCTTTAAGACAAGAGCATTTCAAGGTATCCTCTACTATCCCAGGCTTCAAGACGTGTGTAAGTGCGAATAGCAGGGTAGCAACGTTCAAAATGTTTGGTTTTAAGAATAGAAACTATTTTTCAGACTTAGTTTTATCCTCAGATTAGTGAGTACCTTCATCTTACTAACCTTTGGGACAACGGCTCATAACTACTTATTACTAGTTCGTATAAGAAAACTTCTAATTTTCTTAGTTTTCTTAAATTTTTCTAATCTCATGGATGTAATTGTTCACTATCTAAACTTTTATATCTTATTTATATACAAAAAAGGATAAATATTAAAATATTTTTATACTTGAAATTTTTTTAAATTTTTATGGGTTATGAAAATTTTTAAATTTTTTTAGGTTTTTAAAAGAAATGTTTTGTGCTTATGCAAATAATGCAAAAAATAAGCACAAACCTCCCCCAAACTTGTTATCAACAGTGTCCTCACTGTTGCCAACTGCTATACCTACAAAAACTATAAGCCTAGAGGGAATTATTAGTAGGGGCAAAATATATAAGTGAAGAACTTCCCCCAAACTTATTATTTTCACTCACCTCCATCCAAAAGATGATGCAGTGATATACATGACATGAAGGTGAGACAGAGCAATTTTAATCCAAATAAACTGGCTCCTGTAAGAACAGGAGCTCCTCCGTGGGGTCAGTGGAAAAATATGGCTTTAGTCTATGTCCATTTACTTTGAAAAATGTGCCGTTTTTAACATTTTCTACTTCTACTGCCCCGTGCTGGTATACAGACCACACAACAAAAGGTCCCTTCTACCGAGATCGAAGCTTACCCACGTGAAGGTGTAAACGTGAATCATAAAGAAGGACCTGTTGACCAGGTGAAAATGTTTTCCTCAAAATATTTTTATTGTGAAAAACCTTAGTCCTATTCTTTACAATTACAGCATTATTATAAGCTTCATCGCGGAGTTTGCTTAGCTCATTTAGTTGCAGCTTCTGAAAGTTGCAGGCTTGGTTGAGGTCAAAGTTTATTTCCTTAATAGCCCACAATGCTTTATGCTCAATCTCGACAGGTATGTGACATGCCTTCCGGAACACTATCCTATATGGAGACATCCCTAGGTCGGTTTTATATGCAGTTCTGAATACCCAAAGAGCATCCGTCAGTTTGGTGGACCAATCTTTTCTATTCTTAGCAACAGTCTTCTCCAGGATTAGTTTGATCTGTCTATTTGAAATTTTAGCCTGCCCGCTCGTTTATGGATGATAGGGTGTAGAGAGTCTGTGGTTGATTGCGTATTTCCGCATCAGAGTCTCGAAAGACCTGTTGCAGAAATGTGTCTCATTATCGCTAATGATAGCGCGTGAGTGTCCAAATCGCGAAAAGATATTCTCTTTTAAGAACTTAATGACAACTTTCTTGTCATTAGTGCGACATGGAATGACTTCAACCCACTTTGAGACGTAATCAACCGCCAGCAGTATGTACAAATTCCCAAAGGAGTTGGGAAAGGGACCCATAAAGTCAATGCCCCAAACATCGAAAATTTCAACCACTATGATGGGTTGCTGTGGCATTTCATTTCTCCAGAAAATTCTACCCGTGTACTGATATCGTGTACAGGTTTTGCAATACTCAAATGCGTCCTTGAATAAGGTCGGCCAATAAAATCCACATTGCAAAACCTTCTCCGCCTTCTTTCTAGGACTGAAGTGACCCCCACAAGCCTGATCATGACAAAAAGAAAGTACACTCTTGAACTCTTCATTCGGGACACACCGGCGAATGATCTGATCAGGACAATATTTATACAGATAGGGTTCATCCCAGTAAAAATGTTTTACTTGGGATGGAAAATGATATTTGTCCTGTCTTGACTAATCGCTGGGTATCAGTCCCGTGGCATGATAATTCACAATATCCCTGAACCAAGGTTCAGCGGATACGTTCAAAAGTTGTTCATCAGTGAACGAATCATTGATTGGCAGGGTCACAGGGGAAGAAGTGATGCGTGAAAGATGGTCGGCTACGACGTTTTCACATCCTTTCTTATCTTTGATAACAAGATCAAATTCTTGTAACAGAAGGATCCAACGTATTAGCCGACCTTTTGCATCTTTCTTTGCCAAAAGATGTTTTAGGGTGGAATGGTCAGTGTACACAACTATAGGTGAGCCAATCAAGTAAGGCCTGAATTTTTCTAATGCAAATACAACCGCCAAAAGCTCTTTTTCAGTGGTTGTATAATTGATTTGCGCATCATTCAGGGTCTTACTCGCATAATAGATCATGTGTGGCATCTTATCAATGTGCTATCCTAAGACTGCACCTACTGCAAAGTCGGAAGTATCACACATTAGCTCAAAGGGGTAGTCCCAATCTGGAGACGATAGAACGGGGGCTGTAGTGAGGGAGTGTTTAAGTGAGTCGAATGCTGCTGCACAATCCGAGTCAAAGTGGAAGGTCGTATCCTTGGCCAGGAGAAGAGTTAAATGTCTAGCAATTTTGCTAAAGTCCTTTATGAATCTCCTATAAAAGCCCGCATGGCCAAGAAAACATCGAATGTCCTTGAAGCTTTTGAGATGAGGAAGATTTTGAATGACATCTATCTTAGTTCTGTCAACCTCAATGCCTTTTCGTGATATAACATGTCCAAGCACAATTCCCTCTTGGACCATGAAATGGCATTTTTCCCAGTTCAAGGTTAAGTTCTTCTCTTTGCAATGAGTAAGAACAGCGTCAAGATTCGATAGGCAATCAGAAAAAGAGTCTCCAAAAATTGAGAAGTCGTCCATAAAAATCTCCAAGAAATTCTCTACCATATCAGAGAATATCCCCCATCATACACCGCTGAAAGTTAGCGAGAGCATTGCATAGCCCAAAGGGCATGCGTCTATAAGCAAATGTGCCAAAAGGGCAAGTAAAAGTGGTTTTATCTTGATCCTTTTTGGCTATGAGTACCTGATTGTAGCCAGAGTATCCGTCCATAAAGCAATAATACTCACGTCCGGCTAAGCGTTCCAGCATCTGATCAATGAAAGGTAGAGGAAAGTGGTCTTTCCTCGTGGCGGCATTGAGTTTTCGATAATCAATACATACACGCCACCCAGTTTAGGCGCTTGTCTGAATCAACTCATTTGCCTCATTGGTAATAACAGTGATGCCAGATTTCTTAGGGACGACATGTATTGGACTCACCCATTGGCTATCAGAGATTGGGTATATAATACCATTATCTAGGCATTTGACGATCTCTTTCATTACCGCTTCCTTCATGACGGGGTTCAACCGTCTCTGTGGTTCTCGGGTTGGTCTGGCATCATCCATCACATGTATATGATGTTCGACAATCAAGGGACTAATCCCTTTGATGTCCGCCATGGTCTAACCAAACTCCTCTTTGTTAGATCTCAATACCGATAAAAGTGCATTCTCTTGCTCTGATGCAAGAGAAGCGGATATGATAACCGGTAAAAACTCATTCTCACTTAGATATGCATATTTAAGGTGAGAAGGTAAAATTTTGAGATCTAAACCTGGCGGAGAAATAATAGAAGGAGAGATCATCGAGTGATTTTCGGAGTCACAAAGAAGCTCATAGCCTGTGAAAGATACAGACTCGGGTGGTGAAACGTCAGGAGTGTCACACTCAAGTGTGGGAAACGTGTCCTCACTAAGATCATGTGTAAAGTCAAATAGTGTTGTGGCCATGTCGTCGAGATCTATAAAGCAAAGTTCATCAACTCCGCAATTTTCGGGAGCAATCTCGTGGACAGGACACACATCAATAAGATGAGCAGAGGGCTCTGATGGATGACTTCCAACTTTGTAGATATTTAGTTCAATAGTCATATTTCCACAGGATAAGTTCATTGAACCGTTTTTACAGTTAATGATAGTGTTGGAAGTGGCAAGGAAAGGTCGACTCAAAATCACCGGAATTTGGCTTCGGGGGTTTGCTACAGGTTGTGTGTCGAGAACAACGAAGTCCACGGGGAATACAAATTCCCTGACCTTAATCAACACATCCTCGAGCTCACCCCTAGGTTTGGTGATCGAACGGTCTGCCATTTGGAGAGTGCAGTGAGCAGGTTTCAACTCTCCAATCCCTAGCTGCTCATAGACAGAATATAGGAGTAGGTTAACACTTGCGCCAAGGTCTAAAAGAGCACGATTTATGTTTTTACCCCTAATAGAAATCGATATCGTAGGACATCCTGGGTCCTTTCGTTTCTTTGGTAGCTGTGGGATAAAAGCAGTGCTAATATTATTAGACATGAAGACCTTCTTCGGCACTTGAGTCTTCCTCTTCCTAGTGCACAAGTCCTTAAGAATTTTCGCATAAGCGGGAACTTGCTGAATATCATCTAGGAGAGGGATATTGATGTTAACCTGTTTGAACATTTCTATAATTTTCTCCATATGTGGACTCGTTTTGATAGCCCTTAACCAATTCGGGTAAGGTTCTTTAGCAATGAGTGCCGGGGTCCATCATAGGAGAAGGAAAAAGGGGTAGACGAGATCCCAAAAGAGGAGTGGGGATCGTCTTTGGAGAACTAGAAGAGAGTTGTTGAGGTGTCGAGCCTAAAGGGAAATGGAGAATAGGCTCGCGAGAAGGTGGTGTAGTAGAAGAACAAGGATCAGAAGTAGAAGTGTGTGTGTGAGGGAAGCTCTCAGCCGGGTTGTTGATATGATTTCCAATATCATCAACTTCTTCCCCAACATGGTTGTTCAGCACTCTTCCTGATCTCAACGTTGTGATGGCATTTACATTGTAATGCCCATGGTTCGGTAGGGGTTGAGAAGGAAGTTTCCCTTTTTCTCTCGCACTCATTTCGGCTTTGAGTCGTGCGATTTCAGCTTCCATCGATCTGATAATCTCAGCTTAGGACGCTGAGTTTTTCTTTATCTCACTGACGGAAGATCTAACCTCAGCCGAAACCTCTATGAAATCTGACAAAAGTGATTTCATTGTTTGAGTGAATTGAGAGAACTCGTCAGAACAAGTCATAGGATTAGACTGTGTAGGAGTGTTGACTTGATTTTGGAAATTTTGTGACTGGTAGGGGTGCTGAGTGAGTTGAAAGGGTTGCTGTGGTGGAGGAAGAGCCCTTTGAAATTGATTCGTGTTTGGAACCGTGTTTTGAGACTTGTTTTGGTTCCAAGCAAAGTTCAGGTGATTCCTCCAACCCTGATTGTACGTGGAAGAATAAGGATCGTTTCTAGGTCTTTGAAATACGGCATTAGTATGCTCATGACCTTGAAACGGTGAGTTTAATGGACATTCTTCCGTTAAATAAGACGGATCAGAACAGCACCCACAAACAGTTTTGGTGAGCGACATTGGGTTTAGGGAGGCTGCTGCAAATTTGTGTTCCATAGCCTCAAGCTTCTTTTGCATTGCTACCATCTCAACTCGAACACCTATGGACACATCTACTTGGTGTACGCCACCCCTATTCAATGGTTGGGTTCCACTCTCCCACTGTAGTGATTTTTCAGTGAACTCTTCTAAAAATTTCCATGCCTCCCCATCATCCTTAGTCATAAACGTGCCTTGACACATGTTTTCAAGGTTCTTTTAGTGTTTGGGTTAATACCCTCATATAAGATTCGGCAAAGAACCAATCTCGGGATGCCGTGATGAGGACATTGAACCAAAAGATCCTTGAAGCGTTCAAAGCACTTCGAGAATGGTTCATTCGGAAGCTGGGTAAATTGATTGAGTTCGCTACGGATTCGAGCTGTCTTTTCCATAGGGTAAAATTTCTTAAGGAATGCCGCGAAGAATTCTTCCCAATTTGTAATGGAATGTGCGGTATTGTTATATAGCCACTTCTCGGCTATATCGCACAAAGTAAATGGAAGAAGTCGTAGACGCATAGCATCCACTGAAAGTTGTGACGTATCCATCATTGCGCATACGTTTTTAAATTTGGTGATGAAAACATATGCGTCCTCAGACTCGAGACCGTGGAATTTGGATAGAAGATTGATATACTAGGGCTTAATCTCAAAGTTATCCCCGTTGGCTGGTGGTGTGGATAAGAAGGTCGAAAGAAGACCTCGAATAGGATAGCACCTCTCTTGGAGAGAGATGCGGGATGGATTCTGCGCACCAACGGACGGCGGCAGATTAGTGGAAAAGAAGTTTGATGGAGTCGGATCCATCGATGTGGGTGTGGTGATGGGTAAAGGAAAGGTAAATGTAGAAATATCGACTTCGGAGTCAATAGGAGGTACGCGGACTAAACAGGCACTAGAATCCCTTGTCCAGCCTATCTTGCACTAAAATGGGTTAGTAAAAGTGGCAGCGTGGCTTATATTTAGGGGTATGAATGAATGCGGTGTTTGTTTTTGAAAAAGGGACGGATTTTTGAAAAAAAAAATGATGCGACACAACAAAATGCAACAAGCAAAACCCTAGAATCTAGTGGTCACCTAGGTCCGGCTCTAGACCGCTCCTAACTGCCAAAAGTCAAGTCGCAGGATAGAATCCTCCACTGCCTCATTCTCCCCCTGTGGCCAGGTAAGTGCCAGGTAAGTGGGAAGGTACTCCACTACGTAAGTAGTGAGCCTAATTAATAACCACTAGCCTTCGACACACTTGCCTTCGACACCACAAGAAAACGCGGATAAGCAATGAATTACCCACGGCCTTCTTCTATCCTACGTGAGCGCGACGGTCCTTAGAGTCATCTCTAGATATTTTTTAGTTAATGTGGGTCAATGCGGATGCAAGTTTTATGATTTTTGGGGCCTAGGAAGGGTAATGAACTCCCCACCTAATTTGGATTTGGCCGTGCCCCTTAATATCCATATTAGAATGCAAACAACCAAGAAACAAAAACACGCAAAATTTTTAATTTGCTTTTTGCGGTGCTGCGATTTTTGCAAAGAAGCCTGCAGAAATTTGTTAGTTGGAGCAGAGAGAAGAGAAGATAAAAAAGTAAGAAGTTACCTGAGGAAGTTTGGTGCAGAGATGCTCCCACACCGCCGCGGTTCCGCCGCAAACGCTGGCTCCCACCGCGGAAATGCGGTCGTAATGAATGATCACTGCCAAAATTTTTTTCCAGAGAGGCTCTGTAGACTCCCTCAGCTCTCTGGTATATTCCAAAAATTATTTCAATTGCACAACAAGCTCCAGATCTCCTTGCAATAAACCACAACAAATCGTTTAGGGTTTATGCGAATTTTGATCTCAAAATTACAATGGAATAAATCATTCAATTCAAATTTCAAATAAAGAAAGAATTAGTGTGCGATCCCCGACAATGGCGCCATTTGATTGAATTGATTTCTCGATTGTGTATGTCACTCAAATGATTCCCGGTAATGGTACCATTTGATTGATCTTTATCTTTGTGTGTCGGTTTAGAAAATGAATAGAATTCACAATCAAAGAATTATTTGACCGCAATCAGTAACGGTGTCGTGTATAGATTTCGTTAGCAAGTGCGGATCGTCCACAGGGATTGTGCGATTCGTTCTTAATTATTTTGTTTGAATCGAAACTTTAATAGAAAAGAAAAGCAAAATGATTCAAGATTTTTATCGATGTGTTTCAAGTGTCACTATTCTAATCAAGAATCAAGAAAACGATAAACATCAAGAATCAAGATGTGATATAATTCCAATCGATTTGGGTTTCAAGATTTGAAGTAAAACTCGTAGGAATCGATTAGATTGTAGATGTGAAGAAGACTAAAGATTAACGTTTCTTATCCATTAACGAATTGATGCTACTCGATGTCGATTGATCGAGGTTTAAGGATCTTGCGAAGAATTAGGGTTTCTTCGTCCTATCCTTTGTCCTTTCGATGAATCACAATAGCTAGATAGCTTCTTGAAAATCCAATGATCGATCGTTTATTTTCTAGATCGTGCGAAAAGAATCAAGAACAAATTTCACAACCATCTAGATCATCGATCATTCTATTTTCAAGAATTTACAATTGCTATAGGACATAAGAAAACGTTTAAAGATTCATCAACATCAGCATTCTACAATCATCTCGATTCCTCCACGAGCGGAGTTTATTCACACATCATCATAAAGAATACATTCAAGAATCGAAATGAAATCATGATGCTTGAATTGAAATGTAAACAAGTTTAAAGAATCTTCACCTTTATTACATCAACAAGTAGTTACAACTCTTAAGAATTACAAGAGGTAGGAACTTGACTCGTCGAATCTTGCATCGTTCGGCTCCTTGAGTCTTGGATCGCTCGAATCTCGTGCTCCGTTCTAGTCTGTCTTTGCTTCAAAGGGTCGTCGAAGACTTGCTTTTCTTGAACTCCATGAATCTTGAATTGGGTTTTTCTAGATTGGATTAGGGTTAGGGTTTGGATGTGGTTGTTGTTGGGAGATGAAGAACTAGGGTTTCTAGAAATCAACAACTAATTCTCCAACAATGAATCAATTTTCAACAATGAATCATCTTTTTACAAGTGAGCCTTAGGGTCTATTTATAGGTTTCCCAAACCCTAGGCCTTGGATTTGAAATAGCAATTCCCTCCAAAAGTTTGTTGTAGGGAGAGACTTCTGGAAGTAGTTAGTTAGGAGCTTAGCTTAGGCTTTAAGCTAGGGTTTAGGGAGAAGGTTCTAGAATGGATGCTAGTTTAGTTTAGGAACTCAAGGTTTGCTGAACTGGAAGAAACTTCTGGAGTCTTTTGCAAAATGGAATGTCTTGAAGAGCTATAGGAGCTGAGGTAGGAGTTATGAAGCAGAGAATTAGGGCTAACATGGCAGGGCTGCCGCAGAACCACGACACAAGGCAGCTTCGGCCGCGGTTCCGTGGCCAAGTTGCTGGCTTGAGGCTTCATACTTCATGTGTTGGCTTCTTCTGTACTTTGATGTATTTTCTGATATGTTGAATCCCAAACTTCCTTCAAGATCACTACCAGATTCTAAATCCTTGAGTTGGCGTATCTTTTAGCCATGTTTGTTTTGTAAATTTGACTATTCTTCTGGATTTCCCTGCACGGACTTCGAAACACAAGTTGCGCAATATAGAAATGATGCCATGCTATGAAATGCAGTCAATTTTCTTAGAAATGCCGGTTTTAAAGTCTAACACATGTAATCTGATATTTTACGACTGTTTTGCTAATATGTGCTTATGAATGCCGAACACTTCTATATGAATGCAAATGATAGGGAAATTGCATGTTAAAAGATGCAATATTTTCGACTAATCAGTAGGCATTGCTTTTCGATCGGGGAATAGTTATGTTCCACCCCGACTAAAGTTCGAATGAGGCAGTGGAGGGCATTCTCTTTTCCCTCCTCGTTGTTCTGGGCAAGGAGTGCACCGAATGACTCATCTAGCGCGGCAGGATAGAGAATAAATGGTTTATTTAGAATAGGGGCAGCAAGCACAGAAGGGTGCAACAGGTACTGTTTGATGCTTTCGAACGCACCTTGACATTCGACAACCTAGGCAAAAGGAGCTCATTTGTTCATGAGCTTTGAGAAGGGCCTATATCTCCCCGATAAATTTGAGATAAACCTTCCTATATAAGCAAGCTTGACTTGACTAGATCTTAGCTTCGTCAAACTCTTTAGAGGGGGCATCTCTATGATAGCCTTTATCATGGATGGTTCAACTTCGATCCCCCGATATCGGACTATAAAGCCCACGAATTTTCCCGATGACACGCCAAAAGCACACTTCAGAGGATTCATCTTCAGATCGTATTCCTTCATTCTAGTGAGAACGGTCCTAAGATCTTGGATATGATCGACCTTGGCTTTAGTCTTGACGACCAGATCATCAACATAGCATTCGATGACTTTATGTATTAGGTCATCAAAGATATTGGTCATTGCCCTTTGATATGTAGTACCTACGTTCTTCTTTCCAAACGGCATCACTTTGTAGCAGTAAATTCCGATCGGGGTTCGAAATGTTGTATGCTTCTCATCCCCAGGCGACATTTTTATCTGATTGTACCTAGACGACCCGTCCATGAAGGTGAACAACTCGTAATTTGAGGTGTCATCGACCATCATTTCAATGAACAGAAGAGGAAAATCATCTTTAGGGCATGCCTTATTGAGATCCCTGAAATCGATGCAAACTCGCATCTGCCCGTTCTTCTTTTTCACTGGGATGATGCACGCAATCCAGTCCGCATATTTCTCTTCCCTGATGAAGCTGGCATCGATGTGTTTCTTGGTTTCTGCGATGACCTTTTCTTCCGGTTCCTTTCTCATTCTTCAAGGAGCTTGTTTAACTGGCTTAGCATCAGGAGATATAGCCAGCTTATGCATGACCACTTCAGGGTTTAGGCCTGGCATTTCTTTGTACGTCCACGCGAAACAGTCGGCGAACTCATGCGGTAGGACAATTATCTGCTCTTTCATTTCCTCTTACAAGAGAGAGCTAATTTAGGTCGGCATTGGATTATCAGGCGTTCCCAAATCGATCTCGGTTAGCTCATCGAAGGTTGCTTTTCTGCCATCTTCGAGCTCTTCAGGGGCTTCTTCTGGCTCGGCTAGCTCGTCTTCCTCATTTGACTCTTCGCCGGCTTCACCTATATAGATCATATAGCATGCTTTGGCATCGCGTTGGATGAAACCTATGCCCCGTCTATCTGGAATTCGTCCATCGATGAGCGCTCGGACCTGAGGCGGATGCCATAGCCCTTCCTAAAACATTGCTTCTGACTCCGTTTGATATAACCGGCATTCGCACCATTTAAAGTATTCCCGCATCTCGGACGCATAATATCTGGGATTGAGGATGACCCTTATGCCTTTCTCGTATGGAAGGCATGTCACAGAAAAATCGTCAGGGTGTGCAACAGGATTTGACCCATAAAACAGGATGCCCTTCTGTCCACTTTTCCTTCTGGAAACGTAGAAAGTTTTAAGCTGGACCATGGTAGATACTGCATCTTGCTCTTTTCACATCTGCTCCGGCACCCTTGTGACGAATAGGGACCGTTCTGCAATTTCGAAGGTCTCTCGTAGTTTCGCTTGTTGCATAGGGGCCCAGTCTGCAAAGCTGTTACAAGGCAAGTCCTATTCCTCCGACTCTACAGTGTTGCTATCTAAACGAAGGTGAATTTTGCTGTCGAATGGGCCTTAAGTATCATATTCATCCGTATCTCTACCGAAATGTGGGAGAGTTTTATGGAAGGACGTACTTCCAACGTTGGACTCATCAGTGTCACTGCCGAAATGTGGACGCACTTAGGGGTTTTTTCTCTTGAAAGTAACAGTCGGCTCAGATGTCCTTTTGAGCTTTGTGGTCGTTCTGTCGTTGGTCAACTGTAGCTCAGCACTTTGGAGGTTCACAAAGTACTGAGAATCTTCATATCAGACTTCATGGACACCGGACGGCTAAATGTCTCCGTCAATGCGTCTTTCTTCATCATTTATATTGTACTTCATGCATTGATGGAGTGTTGACGGAACGATACCGTAATCGTGGGGCAACGGCCATCCCAAGTGAATTTTATAAGACGTGTCAGGATCGATCACATATATCTTAGCTTCGGTTTGAAGATCCCCAAATTTGATTGGCAGAGCCATGGATCCCAGAACTTCCTGGAATTTTGGTTAAAACATTGAATGACAATCCTTTCCATTGACAAGTGTCGGACGTCCATTGACAGACTTTTCATAGTCCGCAAGTTCATGATGTTCATTGAAGATCCCGTATCAATCAATATGTGATTAATCCAATCTCTGTCGCTGTACACGGTCACGTAAAGCGGTCAATTATGCTCAGCCGTTCCCAGTAGCAAGTTTTCGTCCTTAAACATGACCGTGGCGGCATACAGCGCGTACTGGGCTTCTTTCATATTAATTTCTGTGAAGCGAGCCTGTATCGCTCAAGATTTTGTAGAGCTTGAATGAGAACTTCCCTAAGCTCCTTAGATACGACCAAGGCATCATAGATGCTCAGGAGAGACGGAAGCTTCCGGAGATAGGCCAAGACATTGTAGTCCACTGAGGAAGGACTTGAGTTTTCACGAGCTGGCTCTCTGCCATCTTCTTCATTAACGACCTGTTTTTCCTTTCCTTTTGGGGTGTTTCCCTAATTTGGCGGTAGAGCCCTGCCGCTTCTGAACTGGATTTTGTTGGCCTTTGTGGTGAGCTCCTCGTCCTCTTCGGGAAAATAGATCTTCCTCAGAGTTTCTACAAATGTGGACGGCATAGCAGGTCACTACTGGGATTTCTTCATTGGAGTTTTCTTCTAACTCCTCCAGAATTTCAGCCGCTTGTACAGGGAGGAAGTCCTTCAATTGAATCAGAGTTCTTTCCTTCTGTTTATAGACTTTGAGAGAATCGATATATTTTTGAATGGTCGATCTCCCTGCGTACTCCTTTTCGCTTCGAGATGCACTTTTCCTCTTCTTGTGCTTTTTGGATTTTGAGCCCGATGGAGTCGAATTGGCAACTGGAATGGTATGCTTCTTCTGCCCTTCCCATTCCGTTCTGGGCTCTTTCCGAACATCTTCTTCATCTTATTAGATATGTGCATACTCCACGGAGACTGTGGTTAGTCGGTTTCATTTCTTAGGGCAGCGGGTTCAGCTGTCTGCTCCCAGAACGCTTCAGCTTCTGTCTGTATAAAGTTGGTGGATGCAACTTAATTATTCACCAACATACTCTTAGACAGCTCGATCTCTCCAATCTAGTACTTCTTCTCGACCTAGTCTTTGAAGATATAGCAATCCTCGATTGTATGGCTCACTACTCTATGGTATGGACAATACAGGGGATTGTCGGTCATTTTTGCTTCATGGGGTCTCTTCGACTCTGGCAATTGTAGACTATTGTTCAAGGCATCTTTCATACGGACCTTGTCCCTTCTGAAAGAGTAAACCTTGTTCTTTTCCTCCTCTAGGGAAGGCCGTTCTCCTCCTATCAATGGCTTTCGAGGCCAGTTTGTTTTGGAATCGCCTGCCTTTCGCTTATCTTCATTGCCGGATACATTGAAGACATTGGTACGGCTGGAATTCCTGCATCTACAGTTGTCGTCCCTCTTGCTTTTCTAAATCTTGTCTCTCGGAGAGTCTGGGGTGGGCTCTTGCTTCGAGCGTTCTAGCATTTGGACTTTCTTAGTTAGCTCCTAAAACGCCTTGAGGCCTGCTGTACATAAGAATGGGACCATCCAATTGCTGAGGTTCCCAATGAGAAGGCTGACAAACTGGTACTGCTCCTGTGGAGGTTCTCACTTGACCGTGAGATTACTCCATAGGGTGATAAAGTCGGTGTTATTTTCAATCATCCCCGGCTTGGTTCTTACAAGGTCAGCAATGGAGATTTTATCACTGACACTCATGAACCTTTGCCAAAACAGAGACTCCATTTGGGCAAAGGTAGTAACGTACCCTTTTGGTATACTCGCGTGCCAGTCGAAAGCGACAACGGTTAGGCCGTTGACAAACTGATTAAGAAGGAGCGCGTCATTGCCCCCTGTGTTTCCGCACGATGCTTTAAAATGGGCGACGTGCTGATTTGCGTTTCCCGTCCCGTCAAATCTTCCAAACTTAGGAATGTCGTAGCCACTCGGGAACCTGATCTGATCGTACTATGCAGGATACGGCCACCCACTACTGCCGATTTCTATCTGAGATTCGGCTTCGTCTACCAATGTTCTAACCTTGCTAGTGACCAAATCGATTATCCGATCTTATGTTAGTGGTGTTAGTGTATATGCCATAGGGGCCATTATTGTATCATACAAACTTGTATATTACTTAATAGAAGCTTGGGATATTCACAGTTATATTAACAGTCTTGCTAAACATGGTAGTACGCTACTTGGTATGTATCTATCTTAATATGTGTGCACATATTGATAGAGCCCTTAGGATCTTGCTCGAATACCAGCGTTGTGATGGCAGTCATACTAGTGGGGGCTAGGTAGTCTACAAGCACATCCTTTTTCTGGTCCCTAGTCATAGGATTATCAAGACAGGGCATCGATACTCCGGAGTAGACTAGTGTGTACGCTTCTCATCCGAGTTGGGAAGATGGTCTATCCCACAGCCATTAGTATATTGTACTGGAGATAATATACAGGTGCTCGTTGGGTTACGGGTACACCGGACAAGACTCGCAGGGAACTGTTTGTTGGTTTTATACCCGTCGTCAGTTAACAGTTCCCAGGTGACATGAGTACAGCATAGTCCGCAGACTTGACACTGCTGCTTCGCCTCGAGTGTGTTCCCATTGTTCTTAGATTGCTACCCTACCACAGCTCAAAGGAGTCGTGCAAACAGGTAGCAGTTGGGTGCAGTCCCGAAGCACTTGGAGGCAGTGGCGGTTAGACAGGATTCGTCTCCTCCGGTATTGGGAGTTGATATCGCGCTGTGTCTGGAGAGCCATTACCCAAAGTCCCTGGCCAGGGCAAACGGGATTTATTGGTAGGATTTCCAATAGCTTATAAAGGTGTAATGGGCTTCACTCCGACACGACTTATACCGCCTTTAGGGGACTGACGCTTGCCGCCCCTAGGACTGATATGCGATAGTCCTAGACGAACAGACCAGACTGTACGGAGATTGTCACATCAGGTTCAGAAGGAGTTCGGATGGGTTTCCTTCATC
This sequence comes from Agapanthus africanus, assembly GCA_030015575.1. Taxonomy (NCBI): domain Eukaryota; kingdom Viridiplantae; phylum Streptophyta; class Magnoliopsida; order Asparagales; family Amaryllidaceae; genus Agapanthus; species Agapanthus africanus. The sequence continues at coordinate 659,695,902 of CM057341.1, forward strand.
GGCCTTCTTATCGACATCTACCTGGGACCGTTACGTACAGCTATTACTGCTTGCGGCCTGTGGTTAAACCTACTACCAGCGTAGTAGTCAAGTCTTTAGAGTCCTACACAGAGAGTTTCCCTGCTTTAGGAGAAACGATATAGAGGTCGTATGGTTTTACGACAGGTTTCGAACACATACGTGTTTTTACGCACGTACGATGTTCGGAAAGTTTATACTAGTATGCTTTGGTTTAAGCCAGATTCTAGTATTGCAATATTGGATTTATACAATCTCGGTATTTCCGTGTTTTCGCGGATGAGAGGGCATTCTCGTAATTATTCGAGAAGCTTCAAGATGATTGATGAGTTGGAGGCTTAGGTGGAATCTGCATTAAATGGATTAATGACTCATGGTGTGATTCATACAAAGGAGTTAATGAAGCATTTATTGCTTAATGACTCATGGTGTGATTCACACAAAGTGAATTAATAAAGCATGGTTGATATTATCATTCGATTATTCATTTAATAATTATTATGCTTCATATATTCTAAATGAGATATTATTTCATTATCATTCTCACTCTCACTTTCTCTCTCCTCAAGCTCTCTCTCTTCAAGGACTAACCATAACCTGCCATGTGTCGAGATCCAAGGGTTTGCTAGACTAATAGATCCTTAATCCTATACTATATCCTCTAGGTTACTTTGATTAGCATTCATAGCAACCTAGTTACCTCAGGTGAGAGGTTTAGCTTGGAGAAGTAGCTCTCGGGTGGATCTTCTATCACAACGAGGAGGGCAACGAGGAGGTGATCAACGAGAACAAGAAGGAATTGATTCATTAGGTATAATCATCTTTCATAGTAGCTAATCACTTCTATATTGTTGTTAGTTAGGGTTTAGCAAAGATCCGTAAAGTTAGTCGATGTTAGTTTAAACAAAATGATTATTTTACCTATTCCGCCTCCCCGCATCATGTGGGGTTTCTAACGTCGACTTACAGTGGTATCAGAGCCTCGCTAAACCATAACCAACTTGTTAGCAATGTTTTTAGAAATTCGATCGCAAAACGAACCCGAAAAAAAACCATTTTAACATAGTTTCAGCCAATTTTTAAAAAGGGTCTACAAATTTTTTAGGGACACTTAAAAATACAAGCAGGGAATTATAAGATTACTGGAGAAATTTGGGAGCGTGACTCGGCCAAACCGCTACGGAACCGTGGCCAATCCAAGCGATCCGTCGTTTATCCGCCGCCGAGTTGAAGCCGAATCAGCCCAAATTTGCCCAGTAACTTTTCTGTGTTGATGTTTTATTTTCTGGGATGTTTTGTTTCTGCTCTGGTTTCTTGTGTACAGAGAATTGTTTGGAGTAGAATCATTTGTGTTTGCTTGATCGAAATTCTAAGATGTTTGGCTAACTTGATTATATCCGTGATTTGTTTAATGTGTTCATAAACCTCCCCTAACTGCTAGTATGTCAGTGAGCAGGAGGTTGACATTTCTATAATGGTATTTACTGGTTTGTGTTTGTGGACTTGTTGGATTGTCGTGAATAGATAGCCGGGGATATGAGATGAGTGTTTCTTTCATTCAATGTAATTTGTAAATTGTTGTAATATTCTTTTGCGGGGCACTTCCGGGTTGAGCTTGTAGCCACCGTTGTATTATTTCATTTACTGTTTTCTGCTCCTAGGATAGACCCAAGGTGGGGTGCACAAACTACCGGTTACTTCGAAGTGTTTAGTGGCCTACTCATGTTGTTGAGGGAGACCGCTTCACTTCGGGTACTTTGCGGGTAGTTTGCCGTACCCATAGGTGTCTAGGGTGGGGTTTTGGCTATTCATCGCGACTGTGTAATCAGTCTTTATTTGCAGTCTCGAAAGGAATGCGGATTCGTAGAAAGTCCAATATGTTCATCTGTGATGTGGAATGCATATTATTGCATCTGACGAATGTACAATATCTATATATGATAGCTATTAGACGTCACTTATATTTTACACCCGCGCTAGCCCAGCACCCGCTTTGTCGTTAGTTAAGTAACCTAACGGGTGAATGACGTGGTCCAGTGGCGAATGCGGATGGCACAAGAGGGCGTTGTATTTTCGTTGTTTTTTTCAATGATAGGTTAATTGATGGGACGCATTATATTAATGAAAAGAAAATAAACCAAGGTTGAATCGTTGGAACAGTTTAAAAGAAACCAGTTGGTTATTTTTAAAACAGATGATATTTTTAATTGCGGAGCTTTAACCACTCCTTTTAAAAGCTATCAGCTTCCTTCGATCATATCAAGTTCACTACGTTCACGGTTTTCCAAAACCATTCATAGCCCTCCGGTATTTCATTTGGGTATTCAGTAGTATTAAAGCAATGTATTTTGACCAACGTCAAGGCATAGTGTTTGGTATATTGGAGATAGTGCCCTCAGAGTCAATTATTAGGTCACAGGTACGTGATTGTAATGATTGAGGGATGACCTATCCCGGTAGGACAGTCTTACTCGAGATGATAGTATGCTATCTGGTTTACCTTTATCATCGTGTACTGCTTTAGGTGACCTGACACGTCGCTATTACACGTTGATAGAGCCCCTAGGATTCTTGCTTGACCACCAGCAGTATGAGGGCGATCATATAAGTGGGAGCTGGGGGTCTATAAGCTTATCCTTAAAAGGTCCCTAGTCGTGGGAGTTTCGAGACTGGGCATCGATACTCCATTAGTAGACTAGTGTATACAGTCGAGACCCCGATGAGGGGCGGTGGTCGGTCTCACAAGCCACTGGTGTCAGTTGGATCACCTAAGATGTATACAGGTGCTCATTGGGTTATGAGTACACCGGACAGGACTCGCCGGGAACATGCTAGTTGGTCATATACCAGACGTCAGATGGCAGTTCCCTGGTGACATGTGTGCAGGTTAGTTCATTGACCTGGGGATCGTCATTTGTCTCGTGTGAGTTCCCACTGTACTTTGATTACTACCCTACCACGGCTCAAAGGAGTCGTGCAAACAGGTTTTAGTTGGGTACAGTCCCGAGCCACATGGAGGCAGTGAGCGTATCTTCAGGGGTTCGTCTCTCCCGGTATTGGGGGTGAGGTCGTGCTGTGTCTAGGAGAGCCATTACACGAAGTCCTTGGCCAAGGCAAGGAGATTTACTGGTAGGTATTCCAGTAGTATCTCAGGGTGTTCTGGGCTACACTCCTACACGACTTGTACCGCTTTTGGGGGTCTGACTTTTACCAACCCCCTAGGCCCGCCATGCGATACTCATAGACGAACGGACCGGACTGTACGGATATTGTCACTGACAGGCTCAGTAGGCTGTCAGGCTGAGTTCGCTCACGGACGTCCCTTTTAGTCAATACCTGGTAGCCCGTTATGTATTGGCTAATACCTCTAACGTGCTAGTGGTTAAATCCACAACCAAGGTGTTGATGAGTCTTTAGAGTCCCCCACATTCAGTTACTCAGCTTTCGGGCGAAAGGTTGTAGAGGCCGTATGGAGATATGGCAAGGTCCGATCAGATACGTGCGGTATTGCACGGATCAGGATCGGACAGTTTGTACTATAGGCCGTATGGTTATATGGCAGGGTTCGATCAGATACGTGCGGTATTGCACGGATCAGGATCGAACAGATATTACTAGCCGGCTTTGGTTTAAGCCGGATCCTAGTATAGTACAGTGTAGATTTTGTCTCATTGCATTTGTATTTCGGTCGAAATACAGATGCGGGTGTGTATGCACAGTATCGGGGTTTTTCCTGTAATTTATTACGGGACCAGTTTTCTGGAGTTGCCAGTTTGCTTTCCGTTTCGGCCAATTTCCATTGTTCCGTTCATTGGCCGAAGATTGGTGGAGGAGGGTTTATTTGCATTGTTGCAAATAGGCATTTGTGGAGGGGGTTCTTTGCATCTTATGGCATCATGATGGTTTTCATGATGTGCACCATCATTGACTTCTCCTTCTCATGATGGATTGACTTTGTGGACTTGATGGTTGTGGTTGTGTGTGGTTTTTGTTTGTTATCATGTTCTTTCATGATTCCCTTTTTCATTATTGTTCCACCCACCCCCTTGACCTTTTCTTTTTCTCTCTCCAATCACACTTGTGAAGTGGGGGGGGGGCCATTCAAAAGAGGAATGGGATTAATTTCATTTTTGGGGGGAAAAATGTTACTCTCATTTTGGGATGCTACATTTTTCCCCACCTCTCTCCAAGCTCTCTTTTTCTTCCACCAAATGGCAAAGCTCCAAAACCCCAAATGAGACTTGAGGACTACATATTCTACAGCGAACCTTGGGCACGTCGAGTAGCCGGCTTCGTGCCCGAGTTGCCTCGGCATTGAGGTGGGAGCCCGTAAACAAAGTAGGCGATGTGGTGCACTTCCGGCGACAAGGAGGAGACAGGACTTTTCCGTAGGAGATCGGGACCATGACGAGAAGACCGGAGGACTTGGATTGTCGGTATATCTCTAACCTTTCTTGTTGATAGCTAGGACTAGTTAGTGGTTCGATCCGGGTTTTAGTGCGCGGCGGTTTGCTAAGTCCGCAAAAATTAAAGTTTTTCACCGCTTCCGCATTTGGCCGTCGGATTGACGGCCGGGACGCCGCCGTGCACTTACAGTGGTATCAGAGCCTCGCCATTAACTTATTCTAGCTTGGTTTAATGTGTTTGCATTTCCGATCGATCAAAAAGTTCCAAAACTGCATTTTACCTTTGCATCAGTTTCTGTTGAAAATTTTTGGTCTCTAAAAATTTTTCATGTTGTAAAATATTGATGTACTAGAAAATCGAAGAACTCTGTAAAATTTCGATGAAGTGATTCTACAGTCAGAGCGCGGAAGCGCCGCACAAACCCCCATTCCGCCGCCCTTCCGCCGCGCACTGTAGACATCACTGCACCATTTTTTTTCAGAGGCTTTCTGGGCTTAAAATATGGGTTTTGGAATATTAAAATTGGGCCCAGGTTTTCTGTGAGTGCTACTGTTTTGATTGGGGGCCCACTTATTAATTTTTGGTCAATCGGAAAATTTTAAACACATTTTTCACAGTATTTACATTATATCTGCGACCGTGAATGTCACTCGATCGGTAAATCCTGTCTAACTGCTATAGCCCGGTTAGACGGATTTGCGAACGTGACTTTCACGTTGATGTTCTATGTATTTGCTGTGTTGTTGCGGATCGGTCGTAGGGATAGCCTGGATGCAATGCTAGTACAGTTGTGGTGGTATTATGTACATTTGATTTTGCGGGGCGAGCGTCCGACATGTGGACTGCCGTCACTGCCTGTTTGTATTATTATTTTGAGGCACGACCTGGTTGCGGTCGATGTACCCATTGTATGTATAGATTGCCCCGCGGAGGGGTGCACGGATAGCCGGGTTCTGGAGGGCAACAAGCCCGCATCTCATGGCATTGGGACGGAGGGGGCTTCACTCTAGGATTGGCGGGCTATTCGCCGCACTCGTAGGGGGTAAAGGTTGACCCAGGAGGGGTGCCCAAGTTACCGGATTCCGTGAAGTGCTGGGTGGTCCATTCACGGCGCTGAAGGGGGCTGCCTCGCTTCAGGTTTTGGCGGGTGACTTGCCGCGCCCGTAGGGGTCTAGGATTTCATTGCACAGGCTATCCACACGACCAGGGGAACGTCGGGTTTCAGTGGCTATGTGAAACCCGGGGATCCCAAATATCTGTATTGTTTCTGTGATGCTGTACATTTCTGTGATGTTGCATTTTATCACGCCTTGAGCGAATATAATATATTGGTATATATATTAGTAGATGTTGTATATGTTTTGCATCCGCGCTAGTCCAGTCCCCGCTCTGTCGTTAGTTAGCTAACCTAACGGGTAATGACGGGACCCAGTGGCGAATGCGGATGGCATATACGTACATCAGTATATTTTCGTTCTTTTTGGTGTGATCAATTGATGGGACTGCGTTGATTCGGATCAATGCAAGTTAAAAACAAACCTAATCTGATGTTGTTGGAACATTTTTCAAAAAGCTGTTATTGCAAGGACGTTCACTTTTGTTTTGCATCGTGGTATTCAGTTGGAATATCCTGCTCCTCAGTCGACGAGGCAAGGGCCGAGATCCCTTCACCGGGAGTGACCCCTTAGACAAAAGGTTTGCGTCAGGACATTAACTTCACTATAGCCGATTACTTTTGCTTTGCATCACGGTATTCATTTGGAATATCCTGCACCCCATTCTACGGGGAAAGAGCCGAGATCCCTTCACAGGGAGTGACCTCTTTAGCAACGGTTTTCGTCACTATATTTTTAAAAGCTATCCGTTCCTTCGACGATATCAAGTTCATTACGTTAAAGGTTTTCGCCAGAAACCATTCGTAGCCTTCCGTCATTTCAGTTAAATATTCGGTAGTATTCAAGCTATGTATTTTGACCTCACGCCAAGGCATAGTGATTGGTAGCTGCCGGGTATTTATCTGTTGCATAGATAGATGCGTTGGTTTGGGACAGTCGTACTACTATTTTGGCCTACGTCAAGGGTATGTACGGGTGGGTTCAGATTAACCTGGATAATGACGGGCAAAACTTGACATGTGACTTATGATATTTTGACCTCACGCCAAAGTCATAAGAGCATGGGGCAGAAATCACATCGGGAGTTTCAAAAGAACTGAAACTTGCCAGATATGCGCATACCATCTGGAGTGTGATGACGTGAGCGGATTCCGTCACGTTGTCATGCGATGAGAGTTGGATCCCGATTCCCACTGATGAGTTAGTTTACTCCTCGGGTGACCCCGACTAATTCTTCTTTCAGGTTTGGAGGAGAATTTGAGGTACAGTGGGAGGTTTCCAAATTAGATAAATTGTGACCATTCTGATCTAGGTTAGAGTGCACGCTGAGTGTTTTCTTTTCTCTCTCTCTTTGGCAGCGACCATTGACCCGACCCTAAGACTTTGACTCAGTGACCAAATTAACCGAACCTTTTTAACACTGGCTTTTGGATTGTCAGAGTTGCAGACCCCATTGCCACTCCTACTTTTACCCTTTTCTCCAGGACACCCCGTATTGCTACGAACGTCCACTTCCATTGGACAAAACCATCGTATGGTTAGATACGAACTCGAAAGAATTTATTCGAGGATGGTTTCAGGTTCTGGAGAAAACGGATAGGATTATTCAGTTGTCTTTTCCTTTTACCCTCTCTCAGGTTACGAGTACTCCTTGGTTTAGGGGTAGTACACCTATTACGCAAATTGGATTGTCTTCTTCCAAACCTTAGGCTGGTGCCGACCGGTAGGGAATGAAGAAAACCAATTAGCATAACGATGGTGTGCAGAAGGTATTAAGTTCAGACAAAGCAAGGGATTAGTAAGAGGGCAAAGTAAATTGCAACAGATATTCACGACCAAACCAAATATTTCGTTACCACTCCCACATCACCTTTGTATTTCTCCAGGACACTCCGTATCACTACGAAGATCCACAGTTTATTTGGATACTCCATCGTATGGTTATATACGAACTCGAAAGGAACTTGTTCCAGTTCGGGGATGGATTCTGGTTCAGGAGAAATAGGAATAAGGTTTATTCGGTTGTCTTTTATCTTCACCTTCTCTCGCTTTGCGAGTGCTCCTAGGATTAGGACAGTACACCCATTATGCTTATTGGATAGTCTTCTTCCAAACCATAGGCTGGTGCCGAACGGTAGGGAAGGAAGAAAACCATTTGGCCTGAGGGGTGTGCAGAAGGTAAAGACTAAAGACATATGAAGGGATTTGGAGAGGTGGCAAAGAATTATACGGTTACAGTCGTGAATCTGGAAGAGGCATTACTAGGAATACCAGAATACCCCATCGGAACATTTCAATGTTTCAGTTTCACTGTGTAATGTTAAAAGAAAACTGATTTCCCGATTAGACACTTGCTCCAGGGTATGTATTTACCAGGTATGATTCTCACATCTGTATGGTTTTACAGATGATGAGTGGGAGTAGGTTATTGGGAATTGGGTGATCATCCTCATTATATCAGGATTCGTTGTAATCGGTGATATTTGAGGAAATCACCTGGGCTGTTTGCCGGTCGGCAAATATTTGGTTTTGAATATCCGATGTTATGCACCAATTTCATATTGATATATCTGTACGTCTATTTTCATAGAGTGAGATATACCTTTTTGAAATTATGTCTACGACATTTACCTATATCAGTGGATGGTTAGGTAAGGAGCATTAAACAGCGGTGTAATTCTTCTTAACCATAAGTACAGATTTCAACCTACAACACACAGTGAATGAGTTATCAGACTCAAGGGACTTATGCAGAGTATTGTATGTTGTCCAGGGTCCATCAGGACAGAGGGGTTGGTCCTCGTACTATATTCGGTTTACTTATGACTTCTCTAGTTTTTAGACAGGTGTTTCGCGGAAACACAGGGTCCAAATTTTGAGAAGTTATAGGTATTTGAATAGAGTAGAGAACCAGGTATAGCAAGTATCGGGATTCTTCAAAGAGATCGAAGATGTAGATACTTGTGTATGGTATTCAGTTGATAGTAATGATAAAGAGATCTTGCTTCTCTTTCAGGTTACTCATAATTGGAAGCATTCCTAAGTTGAGTAACGCTGATCGGCCTCCTTCCATTTAGTTGACATGCGCTGGGGACAGCTGCATGATTTGGATCTGGTTCAATTAAATCAGTGCCTCTGTTTCTATATTGGATATAGAACAGTTCATATCTTAACGATGTTAAGGTACGGGGAGTTGTCCGGCTTATGCTTAAAACCAGACACTGGACAACTCAAGGCACGTTTCTGTAATGGCTGTTTGTGGGTTGACCCAGGTTATGACGCGGGTTGATTTTCTACCATCTGGATGAACAATAGCAATATTGATCTAGACTCGCCACAGTTTTAATAAAAATGGATTTTTTCAGAAAACAGTAGTGGGAGTATGGTAGAACTGGAAGTGATTCCAGAACCACAAACGATTACTGAAGATTTGATAAGGAACCTAAAGATTCAATCTGGATTGACATTCCATTGGCCACTCCGCAGATACGGTGGGTAACTTCAGGCACCCGAGGGGTACTCCGGTAGCCTCAAGGACGGTGACAGGGAAGTTCTTGTTTACCCACAATTACCATTGCTGTTGTTCCAGGCTGCGAGACCCGGCGGGAGGATGAGTATAGCGTCGTTCTGAACTCGCTTCAGAAGTGTACGTGTATATGACTCTGCCAGAGGGTTGTCGTAGTCAGTGGGAGCAGCGGAAGCATTGGTGGACAAGTAGCTTATGTCTATTTATAGACTAAAGCAGATGTAGCGGAGATAGATCATCTACTTCTGACGTGACAGTCATGGGTTTGACTTCATCAGAATAGGGGATGGATCTGTTGAGAAGGTAGTAGGGTGTGATATCCTGGTATTTGGATGACATACATAGAGTAGGAAAAGAAACTCCTACACTACGATCGGTTATACTTTGGTCGTCACACAGTTGTTTCTCCACAAAGGAAATGGATTTTATATCAGACATACTGGTTACTAGATCTATGGTTTTAGATCTAGATTTGGGTGGTTTCCCAATCAGGGTACTTGACAGCATTCTAAGAGTATTTAGGATGGACGACTCCTGGCACGGTAGTGTACCTGCAGGTAATGGAGTCACCCTCTCCAAAGGTGTCTTACAGACTAAAGGGGAGAGGGACGGGCATGATTGACAGATCACTTGCTCAGGCAATTGAGTCAATCGTGAGATGTCGAGTACCACACCAGATGTTGTTCTTGCACTAGATGCAATAAGTTGACATTAATCCAATCCTGGAGAAACAGTCGGAAGCAGTTTTAGAACATAAGTGGATGTTCTAGGGAGATGATAACGACAGCCTCATTCAGGAGACAGTTATCATTCCAGGCTTCCAAGGTGACATGGACGACAAGGAGGTTGTCAGAGTTATAGTTTTCCTTCTGATGAGGGGCAGTATTTTGGACAGGTGGTCCAAGGCAATACTGAGGGTGGCATGGCGCAGGATACTGATTAAGTTCAGTTGACGATACAGTCTAAGAAGTTTGGATTTGGAGTTCATTTATGAGCTAGGTCCCATCAGACATCCAGACATATTCTGAGACAGGTATTGCTCATTTCGGGAGATGGGTTTCTCCGCGAACTTGAGATATAGAGAGACATAGAAAGAAACAACTAAGCAGATCCACTCACTGAGGCTATTCCTCGAACGCAATAGTTCCGCAAACGAGCTTTGTGAGACTGACTAGTAGAGGAGTTGGATGTTCGGTATCACACGGGCTGTGAGTATACGACATCGCAATAATTAGCCTTGAGTGCAAGTGGGAGATTGTTGGAAATAGTGCCCTCAGAGTCAATTATTAGGTCACAGGTACGTGATTGTAATGATTGAGGGAGGACCTATCCCGGTAGGACAGTCTTACTCGAGATGATAGTATGCTATCTGGTTTACCTTTATCATCGTGTACTGCTTTAGGTGACCTGACACGTCGCTATTACACGTTGATAGAGCCCCTAGGATTCTTGCTTGACCACCAGCAGTATGAGGGCGATCATATAAGTGGGAGCTAGGGGTCTATAAGCTTATCCTTAAAAGGTCCCTAGTCGTGGGAGTTTCGAGACTGGGCATCGATACTCCATTAGTAGACTAGTGTATAAAGTCGAGACCTTGACGAGGGGCGGTGGTCGGTCTCACAAACCACTGGTGTCAGTTGGATCACCTAAGATGTATACAGGTGCTCATTGGGTTATGAGTACACCGGACAGGACTCGCCGGGAACATGCTAGTTGGTCATATACCAGACGTCAGATGGCAGTTCCCTGGTGACATGTGTGCAGGTTAGTTCATCGACCTGGGGATCGTCATTTGTCTCGTGTGAGTTCCCACTGTACTTTGATTACTACCCTACCACGGCTCAAAGGAGTCGTGCAAACAGGTTTTAGTTGGGTACAGTCCCGAGCCACATGGAAGCAGTGAGCGTATCTTCAGGGGTTCGTCTCTCCCGGTATTGGGGGTGAGGTCGTGCTGTGTCTAGGAGAGCCATTACACAAAGTCCTTGGCCAAGGCAAGGAGATTTACTGGTAGGTATTCCAGTAGTATCTCAGGGTGTTCTGGGCTACACTCCGACACGACTTGTACCGCTTTTGGGGGTCTGACTTTTACCAACCCCCTAGGCCCGCCATGCGATACTCATAGACGAACGGACCGGACTGTACGGATATTGTCACTGACAGGCTCAGTAGGGTGTCAGGCTGAGTTCGCTCACGGACGTCCCTTTTAGTCAATACCTGGTAGCCCGTTATGTATTGGCTAATACCTCTAACGTGCTAGTGGTTAAATCCATAACCAAGGTGTTGATGAGTCTTTAGAGTCCCCCACATTCAGTTACTCAGCTTTCGGGCGAAAGGTTGTAGAGGCCGTATGGAGATATGGCAAGGTCCGATCAGATACGTGCGGTATTGCACGGATCAGGATCGGACAGTTTGTACTATAGGCCGTATGGTTATATGGCAGGGTTCGATCAGATACGTGCGGTATTGCACGGATCAGGATCGAACAGATATTACTAGCCGGCTTTGGTTTAAGCCGGATCCTAGTATAGTACAGTGTAGATTTTGTCTCCTTGCATTTGTATTTCGGTCGAAATACAGATGCGGGTGTGTATGCACAGTATCGGGGTTTTTCCTGTAATTTATTACGGGACCAGTTTTCTGGAGTTGCCAGTTTGCTTTCCGTTTCGGCCAATTTCCATTGTTCCGTTCATTGGCCGAAGATTGGTGGAGGAGGGTTTATTTGCATTGTTGCAAATAGGCATTTGTGGAGGGGGTTCTTTGCATCTTATGGCATCATGATGGTTTTCATGATGTGCACCATCATTGACTTCTCCTTCTCATGATGGATTGACTTTGTGGACTTGATGGTTGTGGTTGTGTGTGGTTTTTGTTTGTTATCATGTTCTTTCATGATTCCCTTTTTCATTATTGTTCCACCCACCCCCTTGACCTTTTCTTTTTCTCTCTCCAATCACACTTGTGAAGTGGGGGGGGGGGGGCGGCCATTCAAAAGAGGAATGGGATTCATTTCATTTTTGGGGGGAAAAATGTTACTCTCATTTTGGGATGCTACATTTTTCCCCACCTTTCTCCAAGCTCTCTTTTTCTTCCACCAAATGGCAAAGCTCCAAAACCCCAAATGAGACTTGAGGACTACATATTCTACAGCGAACCTTGGGCACGTCGAGTAGCCGGCTTCGTGCCCGAGTTGCCTCGGCATTGAGGTGGGAGCCCGTAAACAAAGTAGGCGATGTGGTGCACTTCCGGCGACAAGGAGGAGACGGGACTTTTCCGCAGGAGATCGGGACCATGACGAGAAGACCGGAGGACTTGGATCGTCGGTATATCTCTAACCCTTCTTCTAGTTAGCTTAGACTTGTTAATGGTTACGATCCGGGTGTTTAGTGCGCGGCGGTTTGCTAAGTCCGCAAAATTTAAGTTTATCACCGCTTCCGCTTTTGGCCGTCGGATTGACGGCCGGGGCGCCGCCGTGCACTTACATGGTAGCTGCTGGGTATTCATTTGTTACATATATAGATGAGTTAGTTTGGGACAGTCGTATTATCATTTGGCCAACGCCAGGGGTATGTACGGATGGGATCAAATTAATAAGGTAATGATGGGTAGAACTTGACATGTGACGCATAACATTTTGACCAACGCCAAGGTCATAAGAGCATGCGGCAGAAATTTATATCGGGAATTTCTAAAGAAACTGAAATTTGCAAAGAGATTCATACCATTTGGAGTGTGATAATTTTGGTAGGATTCCTTCAGCTTTATCACACAATGATATTTGGATCCCGATCCTACTGTGAGTATACGCTACTCATCAGGAGATTCATCACTTAACGATCAGTGCTATAAACCAAGTAGGTGTCGAGAAAGGAGTCAGCGGGGCTACGCCCCAGAGAAAAAAGGTTATTTAATTAAGGAACTTCGCAAAAGCGTTGGAAAAGCTCCCTCGAAGTACCGACACAGGCCTGGCTGAACGGTTAAGCAAGTATGGTACGGTGAGAATAGTCTTGACTAGTTCTTCTTTTTTCGTTTGAGGAGGGATTCGAGAAACAGTGGGAGGTATCCAGTTTAGATAAACTAAAAACCACTCTAAACTTGCAAGAGGATCATGCTAAAGTGTTCCTTCTCTCTCTATCAATTACAGCAACCCAGAACATGACAGGCCTTAAGTTGCTATTAGATAAAAATATTCTGACAAGGCCAAACTTTAAAGATTGGTTCCGAAATGTCAAGATTGCTTTGAATTATGACAAATTGGGGTATGTCCTTACTGCTAAGGCACCTACTGTCCCAGGTCCAGAATCCAATATTTCGGATAAGGAAATCCATAAGACTTGGGAGTTTGATTGCGTGAAGGCCAAATGCATCGTACTTGCCTATATGAATAATGAACATCAGAGGAGGCACGAGAATATGGATCTTGAGTCCATATTTCTCCACACCAAGGAACTCTATGGAGAGCAATCTCGTATAGCTAGATACGAGACCTCGAAGAACTTATTTCAGTCGAGGCTGGCCGTCGGATCATCTGTATGAGAACATGTCCTAAATATGATTGGCTATATTGAAGAGCTCGCGGACCTCGGGATGACTTCTGAGAACGAGTTGTATACAGACTTGGTTCTTCAATCCCATCCTTCTACTTATGCCCAGTTTATTCTGAATTTCAACATTCAGGGAAAAGAAGTTGAACTTCCTGTTAGTGTATATGCCCTAGGGGCCATTATTGTATCATACTAGTTTGTATATTACTTAATGGAAGCTTGGGATATTCACATGTATATAACAGTCTTGCTAAACATGGTAGTATGCTATTTGGTTTTTCTATCTCAATATGTAAGTATACGTATTGATAGAGGTCTTAGGATCTTACTTGACTACCAGCGTTGTGATGGCAGTCACACTAGTGGGGGCTGGGTAGTCTACAGGCACATCCTTATTCAGGTCCCTAGTCGTAGGATTATCGAGACAGGGCATCGATACTCCGGAGTAGACTAGTGTGTGCGCTTCTCATCCCAGTTGGGGAGATGGTCTGTCCCACAGCCGTCAGTATGTCGTACTGGAGATAGTATACAGGTGCTCGTTGGGTTACGGGTTCACCGGACAGGACTCACAGGGAACTGTAGGTTGGTTTTATACCCGTCTTTAGTTAACAGTTCCCAGGTGACATGAGTACAGCATAGTCTGCAGACTTGACACTGCTGCTTCGCCTCGAGTGTGTTCCCATTGTTCTTAGATTGCTACCCTACCACAGCTCAAAGGAGTCGTGCAAACAGGTAGCAGTTGGGTGCAGTCCCGAAGCACTTGGAGGCAGTGGCGGTTAGACAGGATTCGTCTCCCCGGTATTGGGAGTTGATATCGCGCTGTGTCTGGAGAGCCATTACCCAAAGTCCCTGGCCAGGGCAAACGAGATTTATTGGTAGGATTTCCAATAGCTTATAAAGGTGTAATGGGCTTCACTCCGACACGACTTATACCGCCTTTAGGGGACTGACGCTTGCCGCCCCTAGGACCGATATGCGATAGTCCTAGACGAACAGACCAGACTGTACGGAGATTGTCTCATCAGGCTCAGAAGGAGTTCGGATGGGTTTCCATCATCGGCCTTCTTATCGACATCTACCTGGGACCGTTACGTACAGCTATTACTGCTTGCGGCCTGTGGTTAAACCCACTGCCAGCGTAGTAGTCAAGTCTTTAGAGTCCTACACAGAGAGTTTCCCTGCTTTAGGAGAAACGATATAGAGGTCGTATGGTTTTACGACAGGGTTCGAACACATACATGTTTTTACGCACGTACGATGTTCGGAAAGTTTATACCAGTACGCTTTGGTTTAAGCCAGATTCTAGTATTGCAATATTGGATTTATACAATCTCGGTATTTCCGTGTTTTCACGGATGAGAGGGCATTCTCATAATTAGTCGAGAAGCTTCAAGATGATTGATGAGTTGGAGGCTTAGGTGGAATCTGCATTAAATGGGTTAATGACTCATGGTGTGATTCATACAAAGGAGTTAATGATGCATTTATTGCTTAATGACTCATGGTGTGATTCACACAAAGTGAATTAATAAAGCATGGTTGATATTATCATTTGATTATTCATTTAATAATTATTATGCTTCATATATTCTAAATGAGATATTATTTCATTATCATTCTCACTCTCACCTTCTCTCTCCTCAAGCTCTCTCTCTTCAAGGACTAACCCTAACCTGCCATGTGTCGAGATCCAAGGGTTAGCTAGACTAATAGATCCTTAATCCTATATTATATCCTCTAGGTTACTTTGATTAGCATTCATAGCAACCTAGTTACCTCAGGTGAGAGGTTTAGCTTGGAGAAGTAGCTCTCGGGTGGATCTTCTATCACAACGAGGAGGCCAACGAGGAGGTGATCAACGAGAACAAGAAGGAATTGATTCATTAGGTATAATCATCTTTCATAGTAGCTAATCACTTCTATGTTGTTGTTAGTTAGGGTTTAGCAAACATCCGTAAAGTTAGTCGATATTAGTTTAAACAAAATGATTATTTTACCTATTCCGCCTCCCCGCATCATGTGGGGTTTCTAACGTCGACTTACAGTGGTATCAGAGCCTCGCTAAACCATAACCAACTTGTTAGCAATGTTTTTAGAAATTCGATCGCAAAACGAACCCGAAAAAAAACCATTTTAACATAGTTTCAGCCAATTTTAAAAAAGGGTCTACAAATTTTTCAGGGACACTTAAAAATACAAGCAGGGAATTATAAGATTACTGGAGAAATTTGGGAGCGTGACTCGGCCAAACCGCTACGGAACCGCGGCCAATCCAAGCGATCCGTCGTGTATCCGCCGCCGAGTTGAAGCCGAATCAGCCCAAATTTGCCCAGTAACTTTTCTGTGTTGATGTTTTATTTTCTAGGATGTTTTGTTTCTGCTCTGGTTTCATGTGTACAGAGAATTGTTTGGAGTAGAATCATTTGTGTTTGCTTGATCGAAATTCTAAGATGTTTGGCTAACTTGATTATATCCGTGATTTGTTTAATGTGTTTTTAAACCTCCCCTAACTGCTAGTATGTCAGTGAGCAGGAGGTTGACATTTCTATAATGGTATTTACTGGTTCGTGTTTGTGGACTTGTTGGATTGTCGTGAATGGATAGCCGGGGATATGAGATGTGTGTTTCTTTCATTCAATGTAATTTGTAAATTGTTGTAATATTCTTTTGCGGGGCACTTCCGAGTTGAGCTTGTAGCCACCGTTGTATTATTTCATTTACTGTTTTCTGCTCCTAGGATAGACCCAAGGTGGGGTGCACAAACTACCGGTTACTTCGAAGTGTTTACTGGCCTACTCATGTTGTTAAGGGAGACCGCTTCACTTCGGGTACTTTACGGGTAGTTTGCCGTACCCGTAGGTGTCTAGGTTGGGGTTTGGGCTACTCGTCGCGACTGTGTAATCCGTCTTTATTTGCAGGCTCAAAAGGAATGCGGATTCGTAGAAAGTCCAATATGTTCATCGGTGATCTAGAATGCATATTATTGCATCTGACGAATGTATAATATCTATATATGATAGCTATTAGACGTCACTTATATTTTACACCCGCGCTAGCCCAGCACCCGCTTTGTCCTTAGTTAAGTAACCAAACGGGTGAATGACGGGGCCCAGTGGCGAATGCGGATGGCACAAGAGGGCATTGTATTTTTGTTTTTTTTTTCAATGATAGGTTAATTGATGGGACACATTATATTAATGAAAAGAAAATAAACCAAGGTTGAATCGTTGGAACAGTTTAAAAGAAACCAGTTGGTTATTTTTAAAACAGATGATATTTTTAAGTGCGGAGCTTTAACCACTCCTTTTAAAAGCTATCAGGTTCCTTCGATCATATCAAGTTCACTACGTTCACGGTTTTTCAAAGCCATTCATAGCCCTCCGGCATTTCATTTGGGTATTCAGTAGTATTAAAGCAATGTATTTTGACCAACGTCAAGGCATAGTGTTTGGTAGCTGCTGGGTATTCATTTGTTGCATAGATAGACGAGTTAGTTTGGGACAGTCGTATTATCATTTGGCCAACGTCAGGGGTATGTACGGATGGTTTCAAATTAATATGGTAATGATGGGTAGAACTTGACATGTGACGCATAACATTTTGACCAACGCCAAGGTCATAAGAGCATGCGGCAGAAATTTATATCGAGAATTTCTAAAGAAACTGAAATTTGTAAAGAGATGCATACTATTTGGAGTGTGATAATTTTGGTAGGATTCCTTCAGCTTTATCACACAATGATATTTGGATCCCGATCCTACTGTGAGTATCCGCTACTCATCAGGAGATTCATCACTTAACGATCAATGCTATAAACCAAGTAGGTGTCGAGAAAGGAGTCAGCGGGGCTATGCCCCAGAGAAAAAAGGTTATTTAATTAAGGAACTTCGCAAAAGCGTCGGAAAAGCTCCCTCGAAGTACCGACACCGGCCTGGCTGAACGGTTAAGCAAGTATTGTACGGTGAGAATAGTCTTGACTAGTTCTTCTTTTTTCGTTTGAGGAGGGATTCGAGAAACAGTGGGAGCTATCCAGTTTAGATAAACTAAAAACCACTCTAAACTTGCAAGAGCATCATGCTAAAGTGTTCCCTCTCTCTCTATCAATTACAGCAACCCAGAGCATGACAGGCCTTAAGTTACTATTAGATAAAAATATTCTTACAAGGCCAAACTTTAAAGATTGGTTCCGAAATGTCAAGATTGCTTTGAATTATGACAAATTGGGGTATGTCCTTACTGCTAAGGCACCTGCTGTCCCTGGTCCAGAATCCAATATTTCGGATAAGGAAATCCATGAGACCTGGGAGTTTGATTGCGCGAAGGCCAAATGCATCGTACTTGCCTATATGAATAATGAACATCAGAGGAGGCACGAGAATATGGATCTTGAGTCCATATTTCTCCACACCAAGGAACTCTATAGAGAGCAATCTCGTATAGCTAGATACGAGACCTCAAAGAATTTAGTTCAGTCGAGGCTGGCCGTCGGATCATCTGTATGAGAACATGTCCTAAAGATGATTGGCTATATTGAAGAGCTCGCGGACCTCGGGATGACTTCTGAGAATGAGTTGTATACAGACTTGGTTCTTCAATCCCATCCTTCTACTTATGCCCAGTTTATTCTGAATTTCAGCATTCAAGGAAAAGAAGTTGAACTTCCTGTTAGTGTATATGCCCTAGGGGCCATTATTGTATCATACTAATCTGTATATTACTTAATGGAAGCTTGGGATATTCACATGTATATAACAGTCTTGCTAAACATGGTAGTATGCTACTTGGTTTTTCTATCTTAATATGTAAGTATACGTATTGATAGAGCTCTTAGGATCTTACTTGACTACCTGCGTTGTGATGGCAGTCGCACTAGTGGGGGCTGGGTAGTCTAAAGGCACATCCTTATTCAGGTGCCTAGTCATAGGATTATCGAGACAGGGCATCGATACTCCGGAATAGACTAGTGTGTACGCTTCTCATCCCAGTTGGGGAGATGGTCTGTCCCACAGCCGTCAGTACGTCATACTGGAGATAGTATACAGGTGCTCGATGGGTTACGGGTTCACCGGACATGACTCACAGGGAACTGTTGGTTGGTTTTATACCCGTCGTCAGTTAACAGTTCCCAGGTGACATGAGTACAGCATAGTCCGCAGACTTGACACTGCTGCTTCGCCTCGAGTGTGTTCCCACTGTTCTTAGATTGCTACCCTACCACGGCTCAAAGGAGTCGTCCAAACAGGTAGCAGTTGGATGCAGTCCCGAAGCACTTGGAGGCAGTAGCGGTTAGATATGATTCGTCTCTCCCGGTATTGGGAGTTGATATCGTGCTGTGTCAGAGAGCCATTACGCAATGTCCCTAGCCAGGGCAAGCGAGATTTGCTGGTAGGTTCCAGTAGTTTCTCAGGGTGTAATAGGCTTCGCTCCGACACGACTTATTCCGCTTTTAGGGGACTGACGCTTGCCGCCCCCCTAGGCCGGATATGCGATAGTCTTAGACGAACAGACCGGACTGTACGGAGATTGTCACAGCAGGCTCAGTAGGAGTTCGGATGGGTTTCCTCATCAGCCTTCTTATCGACATCTGAGCTAGTGCCGCTTGCTGTCTGTGGTTAAACCCACTGCAAGCGTAGTAGTCGAGTCTCTAAAGTCCCACACAGAGAGTTTCCTACTCCAGGCGAAACGATATAGAGGTCGTATGGTTTTACGACAAAGGGTTCGGACACATACGTGTGTTTACACACGTACGTCGTTCGGACAGTTTTTACCAGTCGGCTTTGGTTTAAGCCAGTTACTGGTATCCGGTTATTGGATTTATACAGTCTAAAGTTTTTCCGTGTTTTCACGGAAGGGAGGGGCATTCTCGTAATTGCGCGAGAAGCTTCTAGAAGGTGATGACTAAGGATGTTTAAGTGTCATATACAACGAATGTGATTAGTGAGTCATATGGATGATTCATCCATGTCATTAATGCATCATAAATGCTTAATGACTCATGGATGTGAATCATCACTAGATATTATCAAGCATGGTTGTTAAATTCAATTCTTTTCTTTTATTGTAAAAGATAAATGCTTGATATATATTATCATATCTCATTATTCTCACTTCATGATTATGCTCATCTTCTCTCTCCTCAAGCTCTCTCTCTTCAAACCCTAATCCTCCCCTCTCATGTGTTGAGTACAAGGATTAGATAGACTAATCAATCCATAACCCTCACTCTATATCACCTAGCTTCTTTGATTAGCACTTAAAGAAGTTTAGTTGCCTCAAGTTTAGAGGCTAAGCTTGGAGTAAAGCTCTCGGGTGGATCGTCTACTACTTCGAGAAGGCCAAGGAGGAGGTGGAGTTCGCAAAGACGAAGGACACGATTCGTTAGGTATAATCCCTAAACATAGTAGTATAGAACATCTATGTTTATAATTAGTTATCGTTTAGCTTCGATTCAAGCGGTTAGTCGATGTTTACTCGTTAAACAAGTTAGTTTTTAAAAATTCCGCCTCCCCACAAGTATTGGGGTATTGTACATCGACTTACAGTGGTATCGGAGCCTCGCTAAACAATAAATAACTTACTTGCAAATTTGTATGAATTTCGAACGGAAAAACGAAACCGGAAAACCCTAAAATCACAAGTTTCTGTCGAATTTTAAATGAAGTCCTAAATTTTTTCAGGGAGGTTCAGAAAGCTCTAAAGGACAGTAGAAGAACACCCAAGAAATTTGGGCCCCTGAATCGCCTAAAGCGCCGCGGAACCGCGGCGGATCCCACCGATCCGCCGCGCTTCCGCCGCCGAGTTGGCGATTCAGGAACCCAATTTTCCGGTGTTGGTTCTTTGTGTTATTTGGTATTTTCTGGAAATTTTTAATTTTTTGCTCAGGTTTCAGATTTACAGAGAAGTATTGGAGCAATATTAAAAGTGTTTAATCGATCTAAATTATACAGTATTTGCTTGTTGGATTATATCTGTGTTTGTATAATGTGTTCGTAAACCTCCCCTAACTGCTATTATGTCGGTTGGCAGGGGGTTGCACATTTCTGTAATGGATTTTATCTGTTTTTGCATATGAACTGTGTTGGACTGTTGTGATGTATAGCCGGGGTTAAGAGATGGGTTATTATTTAATTCATTTGATGTAAATGTAATTTGTTATAATATTATTTTGCGGGGCACATCCAGGTTGCGGTTGTAGCTACCGTTGTATTATTTCATTTTACTGTTTTTGCTCCTAGGACAGATCCAAGGTGGGGTACACAAACTGCCGGGCGGATAGTTTGCCGTACCCGTAGGGGTCTTGGGTAGGGTAATGGCTATTCATCACAACTGTGTTATCCGTCTTTTCTTGCAGGCTCAAAAGAAATACGGATTACTTGCAAATCCAATTAAGTTCATCTGTGTTCTGGAATGAATATCATTGCGTCAGACGAATGTAATATATATATATATATGATAGCTATTTTAGACGTCACTTATGTTTTACACCCGCGCTTGCCCAGTCCCCGCTCTGTCGTTAGTTAAGTAACCTAACGGGTGATGACGGGACCCAGTGGCGAATGCAGATGGCATAAGAGGACATCATATTTTCATTGCTTTCTGCAATGATAGGTTAATGATGGGACGCATTATCTATAATGCAAAGAAAATAAACCAAAATTTAAATCGTTAGAACAATTTAAAAGAAACCACTCGGTTATTTTTAAAACAGATATTTTTAAATGCGGAGTTTTAACCACTCCTTTTAAAAGCTATCAGGTTCCTTCGATTATATCAAGTTCACTACGTTCACGGTTTCGCCAAAACCAGTCGTAGCCCTCCGTCATTTCTTATGGATAGTCAGTAGTATTGAAGCTATGTTTGTTGGCTTTCGTCAAGGCATAGTGTTTGTTAGCTGCTGGGTATTCATTTATTGCATAGATAGATGTGTTGGTTTGGGACAGTCGCATTACCTTGTTGGCTTTTGTCAAGGGTATATACGGGTGGGTTCAAATTAACAAGATAATGATGGGCAGAACTTGACATGTGACTTATGATTTGTTGGCTTTCGTCAAGGTCATAAGAGCATGGGGCAAAAACTTATATCGGGAATTTCTAAAGAAACAGAAATTTGCAAAAAGATGCATACCATTTTGAGTTTGATGAATGTTGGTAGCATTCCTACAACATTATTAGACGATGATATTTGGATCCCGATCCTACTATGAGTATATGCTACTTATCAGGATATTTGTCACTTAACGATCAATGCTATAAAACAAGTAGGTGTCTAGAAAGGTGTCAGCGGAGCTACGCCTCCAGAGAAAAGAGGTTCTTAAATTAAGGAACTTCGCGAAAGCGTTGGACAACCTCCCTCGAAATATCGACACTGGCCTGGCTGAACGGTTAAGCAAGTATTGTACAGTGAAAATAGTCCTGGCTTATTCTTCCTTTTTGGTTTGAGGAGGGATTCGAAAAACAGTGGGAGCCATCCAGTTTAGATAAACTAAAAACCACTCTAAACTTGCAAGAGCATCATGCTAAAGTGTTTTCTTCTCTCTCTCCTAATTGCAGCGACCCTGAAAATGACTGGACTTAAGTTACTTTTAGAGAAAAATATACTGACGGGGCCAAACTATAAAGATTGGCTGCGGAATGTCAAAATGGCCTTAACCTACGACAAATTGGGGTATGTCCTCACCACTAAGGCACCTGAAGCCCCAGGTCCCAAATCCAGTAATGCGGATAAGGAAATTCGCAAAACCTGGGATTTAGATTGCGCGAAAGCTAAGTGCATCGTGCTTGCCTCAATGAACAATGAACATCAGAGGAGGCACGAGGATATGGACCTTGAATCCATATTTCTTCATAAAAAAGATCTGTATGGGGAGCAATCTCGTATAGCAAGATACGGGAACTCAAAGAAACTGTTTCAAGCGAGGTTGGCTGTCGGATCATCGGTAGGTGAACATGTCCTAAAGATGATTGGCTACATTGAAGAGCTCGCAGACCTGGGAACGACTTTGGATAATGAGCTCTATACAGACCTTATTCTCCAGTCCCTTCCTATCACCTACGCCCAGTTTATACTGAACTTCAACATTCAAAGAAAAGAAGTTGAACTTTCAGAACTCCATAACATGTTGAAGGGTGCAGAGGGCACCTTGCAGAAGGCAAGGGAAACACACACTATGTTTGTTCGCAGTGCTTCTTCTTCCGGGTCCAAGGCTAAGGCAAAAGGAAGGAAGAATAAGGCTGCCACCAAACCTAGAGGAGGTGTTAGTAAGGTGGTAGGAAAGGGAAAGAAAAAGTTTCCAGTACCAGTAGTGGCTCAGGATGAGTGCTTCCATTATCATAGGAAGGGGCACTGGAAGAAGGATTGCAAGGCGTGGATCGCCAACAAGAACCAAGGACCGAAGCAAGCTGTGGCTTCGACTTCAGGTGTGTTTGTAATTGAGAATTGTTTGTCAATCAACTCTACTTCCTGGGTATTGGATACCGGATCAGGATCTCATATTTGCAATTCATTGCAGGTACTGAGAAACCGTAGAGTGCTAAAGGTAGGTGATATGATCCTCACGGTTGCTAACGGAGCTAGCGTGGGAGCTGTGTCCGTCGGGGATTATCACCTAGGATTGACCAGTGGACACATTTTGGTCTTACATAACTGTTTTTGTGTACCTAGTTTTACGTGTAATATCATATCTGTTTCCTTGTTATCAAATAAAGGTTATGATTTCACGTTTGTAAGTGATGTTGTCAACATCCACCTTAATCAAATTTTGATTGGGTCCGGTACACTGGATAACGGTATATATGTCTTAAACCAAATCCAGATTTTCAATGTCCGGAACACACTAAAAAGAAAGTCTCCAGATTTAAATAAGGCTTTCTTATGGTATTGTAGACTAGGTTATATCAATGAGACAAGATTAACTAAGTTACATAAAGAAGGATATTTGGACTCGTTCGAATATCAAACTTATGCCACTTGCGAATCATGTCTCAAAGGGAAGATGACAAAGACTCCATTCACTGGACATGGAGAAAGAGCAAGCGAGCTCTTAGGACTCATACACAGTGATGTATGCGGTCCAATGTCTATACATGCGAGAGGTGGTTATTCCTACTTCATTACTTTTACAGATGATTTCTCTTGGTATGGACATATCTTCTTAATGAAGCATAAATCCGAGGCCTTTGAGAAATTCCAGGAATACAAGAGTGAAGTGGAAAACCAAACAAGCAAAAGTATTAAGACACTGAGATCTGATCGAGGTGGAGAATACTTAAGTGCCGAGTTCCTAGGTTATCTAAAAGAGAAAGGAATTCTCTCTCAGCATACTCCTCCATACACTCCACAGCATAACGGTGTATCGGAGAGACGGAATCGAACCCTATTAGATATGGTACGGTCCATGATGAGTAATGCTGAGTTACCGCGATCATTCTGGGGTTATGCACTAGAGTCAGTGTTCATATCAGATTTTTGCATTTTCATACCGCCCAATTTTTATCACATTGCATATCCGTAGATACTCTTGAGCCGTGTTTGCTAGTCAATTGCAGGATACAGGTTCCCGGTTCTCAAACGGAGAAACTCATGAAAAACACGACAAAATCCGGTTCCTGCCAACCACAGATAAAAACTCGGTCTCTGCTCTTCATCCGTATGTTGCCAGATATCAATAGGAAGACAAAAGATCAAATCAATGTCATTCTCATGCACAAGGCTCAATGGTAGCACAAAATCTAAGAGATCTACGCGGAGCTCGAGGCAATCATGACAAAATCTTGACAAAAAGTCCACCTTTCCCTCAACAGAAATTCTGGAAAATTCGTGAAGGAATTATGATAAAATACATATACCAGAATAACGTACACACCAAACCAGGCCACCACCAGAAATTTGGGCACCCAACTCCTCAAAACGGCCGCGGAAGCGCGGCCAAAGGTGGGATTTGGCCGCCCTTCCGCGGCAGTTCTGGAGCCAATTGCGCAGAAATTTCAGGGGCTCTCTGGTCTTTTCACATGTGCCCGTATGGTTGCCCTAGATTCTCATTTCTCACCCTATAAATACCCCAGAATTCTGTGAAGAGAGGATCCATTCTTGTAATCTCATTTTGCCTAGTTGTAATGTGTTTCTTCTTCCTCTTCTCACCTCTTCTCCATTAAACTTGTAAGTGAGCTTTTGAGTGAAGAGTGATGAATAAAGAAGAACAATTTGTTATCATGCTTGTCTCTTTATTTGTATGCTTATTATAATTTTATTTGTTGCAATTTTACTTGTTGTAATTTTAATTTGTTAAGTAGTTGTTGTTATTTTAGTTGTTTCTTTCTTCTCTCTTTTTCTTTATCCTTACATACGACAATGATACTTACGCTAGATCCTCGCCAAGGTGAGGTCGCAAATAGTTAGTCGTATTCTTCTAATCTCCCTCTTTCTATCTTCCTCTTTTGTTTTGTTTTGTTTTTCCTTATCATGAAGTGTGAGTAGTTTTATACTTGTTAGGGTTGGATAAGGGAAGTTTGAGAGAAGGAAATCTCTCTCTCTCTTTCCTTGCCCAACAACTTGAATCGACTCCCGTTAATTGAACCACAATCCGCTCCTTACGGCACCCTATCCTACATGATAGCGGTGATTCCGTAGTGAGACCGGTTGTGGTTGAATTAACCGGAGGTTATGGATAAGAGCCAAGAACGGACGGACAAGCACCAAAAGGAAGGACTATGCGTTGGAAAGCCTAGCTTATACTCGCAAGTTCCTTCCTAGTCGTGCTAATCCCCGTTGTTGCCGATTACCGTAACACCGATATTAAGTGGGGCAACGAAAGATGTGGAGACTCCTAACTCAAACTAACCTAATCCTCACCCTAACAAGCTCTCTTTAAATATCAACTTACACTTAGATAACCACAACAAAATCTGAACAACCGGACTTAACTCGTCGAAAAACACATAGAAAAAGATTCCCATCTCCCTGCGGACGACCCGTACTCAACCGGCTAGCTACGTGCGAAACCGTCTTGATTGCGGTATTTAAACTAGAACTTGAACACGCTCGTAACCTATCAATCAAATGGCGCCGTTGCCGGGGAGACGGTAGTTTGTTTCTTTGTGAAATTTCGGGTTAATTTGTAAGTATAACTCTAACCGAAAAACAACAAAAAAAAAATATATACTTTGTAAAAAAATCATCTTGTTATTTTTGATTTGCTTTTGTGCAAGTGTGCAGGAAAATACAAGTTTCGAGTTCAGTGGCCAAGACGTTGAAAATACGGAGTTCAAGTACAGTGCCAAAGACGTGGGAAGATAGACCCACATTTCGCGGCTACACCGCGACGAAAAAAAAAACGAAGCATACGGCCTACTGTCAAAATCTGGAGCAGATACAGTGAGTAAATTCAAATTCAGAACATCCAGAAAACAAGAGGACACCCAACAGAACCCACACAAGAAAAATTATGCATCCAATCCTCTTTACAGCCGCGGAACCGCGGCATTAGGGCTCTTTTGCCGCGAAACCGCGGCCACTTGGGGAGTTCTCTGTGCCAAATTTTCTGGGTAAGTTCCTCTTCTCCACTCCACTCCTCTGGACTCCAATAAATTGTGTTTTCTGCAGGCTTCTTTGCGCAAATTCTTCTCCCCATTTCCAATAAACTGTTCTTGTGCAGGATTCTTTGCGCCGCAAAATAAAAATTGTTTGCAGTTGATTTGTTACTGTTTTGCATTCTTTAATACGGACTTAAGGGGCTTGAAACCAATCCAGATTGGGTGGGGATTTCATCACCCTTCCCAGGACCCCGGAAATCACTAAAGCATATGCATTGTCCATTGTAAATTAAAAAATACTAGACTTCAGCCCTAAGGACTTCGCGCTCATTAGGAGAAGATAAACCTTGTTTAGAACCTCGCTTAACCGTACATTGTTTACGGGGTGTCTAGGAAAGTGTTAAAGGCGCAACCGCCGAAAGAGAAAGGGTTATTTAATTAAGGAACTTCGCGAAAGCGTTGGACAACCTCCCCTTATCTCTGCACTTACCTGGCCTCGTGATCAGTGTATTTTTAAGCCCGTTTCTCGACATTGTTTAACTTCGACAATCAAGTTCAGGAGCAGGTCTAGTAGACCTAGGCGACCGTAGATCTAGGTGTGATTGTGCATATCTTGTTTGTGATTGCTTAAGCCGTATTTCCGTACATATTTCTGTATATCTCTTTCTAAAAACAAAAAAAAAAAAAAAGAAAAAAATCAAAAAACTTTTATAAAAACTTGCCCTTTTGTCGCCAAATCCATTTTCACCCACCACCCATCACCTTTCTCCATTGACGTTTTCTTGCCCTCACCTTCTCCGCTTTGACTATACTAAACTCGTTTAGTGTATGTCCGCTTGGACTCGGGACACTAGCGCCCGTCTAGTCCGCGTTACGTTAGTCGCGACCGACTACGCGATCGACTCCGAAGTCGATACTCCGTCCACTCCTCTTTCACCCCTTCCTTTGCCGGCCAACTCCGACGTTGACCGGAATTCTGTTCATACATCTTCACCTTCACCTTCACCTTCACCAACCTCTTCTTCCGCGATGTCGGGATTTAATCCGAACATCTCTTTGACCACCCCTGGATTGGCTCCACCTCCTATGGAGACCAATCTTCCACCACCTCCGCCTGTTGTAGCGCTCCAGGATCGTTTCTACCCTACCCGTTCTGCACTTCCAACCTGCCTTTCTCTTCCTCCGGCCAATGGGGACAACTTTGAAATTAAGCCCCATTTCATCAACATGCTTCCACGTTTTCATGGGCTTGAATCTGAAGATGCCTATATCTTCATTAACAAATTTCAAAATGTCTGTGCCATGATGAAAACAACCCAGTTGTCGGACGATGCTATACGTCTACGGGTCATTCCGTTCACTTTATGCGATCTCGCAGAAAAATGGCTGTATAGCACCGCTTCCCACTCAATCACCAGCTGGGACGAGTTTGTTAAAGCGTTTCTGAAAAAATTCTACCCAAATCATAAGACCGCAAGAATTCGAAATGAGATCAACCAATTCTCCCAGCTTCCTTCTGAACCCTTTTGGAAGTGCTTTGACCGATACAAAGACCTTCTTGTTCAGTGTCCTCACCACGGTATAGAGAAATGGCAACTCTGCCAAACCTTATACGAGGGACTGAACCCAGCAACGAAGCAGTTGCTGGAAACCATCTGTCAGGGCCACTTCCTATCCAAATCTGACGAGGAAGCGTGGCAGTTCTTTGACGATCTTGCGGAGCAAACGCTACAGTGGGAGAGCACCAGACCGACTTCTTCTTCTTCTACCTCCACTTCTACCGGTCAGTCTAGGGTAGGAATCCACCAACTCGATGTCTCTATTGCGATGAAAGCTGAAATGGCTGCAATTACACGAAAGCTTGAAGCAATAGAGAGCAAATTTTCTGCTCCTGCCCCCACACCTGTTCTCCCCCTTCGTACCATCTGCGCTTGTTGTTCCGATCCGTCCCACTTGACCGAAGAGTGTCCTTACAATCCACCCTCGCAAGGACAGGATCAGGTTAATGCATTCCAGCAAAGACCGAGGAATGATCCATACTCTTCCACCTTCAATCCCGGTTGGAGGAACCACCCCAATTTCGCCTGGAATCAGAATCAGAATCAATTCCAGGGCAACAATTTCCAAAGGGCCCCTCCACCGCAACAACAAGCGCAACAACAAACTCAGTATCAGCAGCCCTTCCAACCCCAGCCTTACCAAAACCAGACGAACAACTTTGCACCGAACAATTCCTTTCCACCAAACAACTTTGTTCCGTCAAACAACGATAAGGTTTCCTCGCTCGAGCGAAGTCTGGATGCGCTTGTTAAACAATCGACTCAATCCACCGCCAACATCCAGTCTTCGATCCAATCTTTAGTGCAACACACCGCCGCACACGGGCAGAGCATCAAGACCATCGAGGCCCAGATTGCACAGCTGAACGCGGCCTTGAGCGAGCGAGAGAAGGGGAAGCTCCCGTCCCAGCCACTTCCAAATCCCGGCCACCCACATAATGCACATGTTGCTCTTGAACAACAAAACCATAATGTGAGTGCCGTGACCACACTGAGATCAGGGAGGGTGCTGCAAAACAACATTGGCAAGCAAATCAACGATGACACCCCGGCCGCTTCTTCTTCTTCTTCTTCTCCTGCTTCTTCTTCTTCGTCTTCCGAGCCTATTCTCCGTTCTTCACAAGGCTCTCCTTCCTCTTCTTCTCTAAACGGACCCGCTTCTCACTCCACGAAAACACCTATTCTGGGATCCGTTCCAACTCCAAAATCTCCTCCTCCAGCATTAGACTCAACCAATTTTCAAAATGTTCCATTTCCAAACCGGTTGAGGTCTAACAAACAAAATCCACAAATGGAGAAGATTTTGGAGTTATTCAAGCAAGTTAACATTAACATTCCTCTTTTAGATGCTGTCCAACAAGTCCCTTCTTACGCGAAAATCTTAAAGGACTTGTGCACGAAAAAGAGGAAGTCTCAGGTACCCAAGAAGGTTTTCTTGGCTAGTGCTGTGAGTGATGCCCTTACCCAATCTTTACCACAAAAACGGAAGGACCCTGGCTGTCCTACGATTTCAATTACTATTGGGGATAAGAACATCAACCGCGCACTATTAGATCTTGGTGCCAGTGTTAACTTGCTTCCGTATTCAGTATACGAGCAATTAGGCGTCGGAGAGCTGAAACCCACACACTGCACTCTCCAGATGGCCGACCGATCGATCACCCATCCTAGGGGTGAGCTAGAGGATGTGTTAATCAAAGTCGGGGACTTCATATTCCCCGTCGACTTCATTGTCTTAGATACACAGCCTGTAGCTAACCCCCGGAATCAAATTCCGGTGATACTCGGTCGCCCATTTCTCGCAACCTCAAATGCTGTGATCAATTGTCGCAATGGTTCAATGAACCTCTCTTTTGGAAATATAACAATTGAACTCAACATTTTTAGGCTGGGGAATCAGCCCGCCGAACCTAATGCTCATATACTGGATGTTTGCTCGATCCAGGAGATTACCCCCGAAGAGTGTGAATTCGAGGAGTTTTTGTTTGAATACGATAATCTTGACGCCACTAGTGCGTGTCTCTTCGAACCGGCTGCTGTTTCTGCGCCCGATAACGACTACGAGTGTTTCACGTTCATGAACGATCTTAGCCGCGCACAACCCGAGTTTGAATCTTTCGACTTTTCGGATGAGTTACCTGAACCATCCGACTCGGTTGCCTACACTCGTTTTGAACCTTTGCTGGAGTCCTTTGAGTTCGAGACCTTTGCACCAGTCTTGCCTTCCATCATTTCACCTCCAACGCTCGAACTCAAGCCGTTGCCGTCTCACCTTAAGTATGCTTACTTAGGTGAGAACGAGACCCTCCCTGTCATCATCTCGGCTTCTCTAGCTCCCGAGCAAGAGAAAGCCCTTCTCACGGTCTTGCACGGCAACAGGCAAGCTTTTGGCTGGTCCATGGCGGACATCAAGGGGATTAGTCCCCTCATCGTTGAGCATCACATTCATCTGATGGATGATGCCAAACCAGCCCGGGATCCACAAAGACGTCTTAATCCAGTCATGAAGGAGGCTGTGAAGAAGGAGATCGTCAAATGTCTAGATAGTGGTATCATTTACCCTATCTCTGATAGCCAGTGGGTTAGCCCCATTCACGTTGTCCCCAAGAAGTCGGGCATCACGGTCATAACCAACGAGGCGAATGAGTTAATCCCTACTCGCACCCAAACTGGGTGGCGAGTTTGCATTGATTACAGAAAACTCAACGCCGCAACGCGGAAAGACCACTTTCCGCTACCTTTTATTGACCAGATGCTCGAACGATTGGCCGGACATGAGTACTATTGCTTTCTTGATGGCTACTCTGGCTACAATCAAATTCCCATCGCCGAAAAAGACCAGGACAAAACCACTTTCACTTGTCCTTTCGGCACGTTTGCATATCGACGCATGCCCTTTGGGTTATGCAATGCGCCCGCTACCTTCCAGCGGTGTATGATGGGGATTTTCTCAGACATGGTGGAGAAATTTCTGGAGATTTTCATGGATGACTTCTCCATTTTCGGCGACTCCTTTGACGAGTGTTTGCTGCATCTTGACGCTGTCCTTACACGATGTAAGGACAAGAATCTCACTTTGAACTGGGAGAAATGCCACTTCATGGTGCGTGAAGGTATTGTCTTAGGACATATCATCTCGCAAAATGGCATAGAGGTTGACAAAGCAAAGATTGAGGTCATTTCCAATCTGCCTCCTCCCCGATGCGTCAGAGATATCCGAGCCTTCCTTGGCCATGCCGGTTTTTATAGACGGTTTATCAAGGACTTTAGCAAGATTGCTAGGCCCTTGACGCTTTTGCTGGCCAAGGACACGCCTTTCACCTTCGACTCGAGCTGTGTGACTGCATTCGAGTCACTGAAACTCTCACTCACTTCTGCTCCCGTTCTCTCTTCTCCTGACTGGACGCACCCATTCGAGATTATGTGCGATGCATCCGACTTTGCCATCGGTGCTGTCCTTGGACAGCACATCAACAAGATGCCGCATGTAATCTATTACGCAAGCCGAACCCTGAACGACGCACAACTCAATTATACAACAACTGAGAAGGAATTCTTAGCTGTTGTATTTGCCTTAGAAAAGTTCAGGCCCTACCTCATCGGCTCTCCAGTCATTGTCTACACTGACCACTCAGCTCTGCGCCATCTTTTTGCAAAGAAAGATGCCAAATCTCGATTAATCCGTTGGATCCTCTTGCTTCAAGAGTTTGACCTTGTCATTAAGGACAAACGAGGATGTGAAAACGTGGTTGCTGACCATCTCTCGCGACTTCCTTCTTCGCCTTCGCTTCCAATTCCGATAAACGACGTTTTCCCGGATGAACAACTCTTGACAGTATCTTGCGAACCCTGGTTCGCAGATATTGTGAACTATTTGGCCACGGGATTGCTACCGACCGAATGGTCGAGTCAGGACAGACTTCTCTTCTTATCCCAAGTAAAACATTTTTACTGGGACGAACCCTACTTGTTCAAGTACTGTCCCGACCAGATTATTCGTCGGTGTGTCCCTGATGAGGAATTCAAGAGTGTGCTGTCATTTTGCCACGACCAAGCATGTGGCGGGCATTTTGGGCCCAGAAAGACAGCTGAGAAGATCTTGCAATGTGGTTTCTACTGGCCACAACTTTTCAAAGACGCTCACGACTATTGCAAGACTTGCTCCCGGTGCCAACACATGGGCCGGATATCCCGGAGGAATGAGATGCCGCTCCAACCGATCTTGGTTGTGGAGATTTTCGATGTTTGGGGGATAGACTTCATGGGGCCGTTTCCCAGCTCTTTTGGGAACTTGTACATTCTTCTAGCTGTTGATTACGTCTCTAAATGGGTCGAGGCTGTGCCCAGCCGAACTAACGACAACAAGGTTGTCGTTAGGTTCCTTAAAGAAAACATTTTCTCACGGTTTGGGCACCCCCGAGCGATCATTAGCGACAATGGAAGTCATTTCTGCAATAGGACTTTCGAGGCCTTGATGCGGAAATACTCCATTAATCATAAGCTTTCTACGCCCTACCACCCCCAAACCTGCGGGCAGGCCGAAGTTTCAAATCGGCAAATCAAGCAGATACTGGAGAAAACGGTTTCCAAGAACCGTAAGGATTGGTCTTTGAAACTCACTGATGCCCTTTGGGCATTTAGAACCGCTTATAAGAACGACCTTGGCATGTCTCCCTATCGGCTTGTGTACGGAAAAGCCTGCCACCTTCCTGTCGAAATCGAGCATCGCGCGTTTTGGGCGATAAAGGAGCTGAATCTGTCTCTGGAGGACGCGGGCAGCCATCGGAAGCTGCAGCTGAACGAACTGAGCGAGCTTAGGGATGAGGCTTACGACAACGCGGTTGTCGTTAAGAATCGAACGAAGGTGTTTCATGATAAACACCTTGTGCGCAAAACCTTCGTACCTGGTCAACAGGTACTTCTTTACGACACCCGACTTCATTTCCATCCTGGAAAGCTCCGATCTCGCTGGAAAGGGCCGTATTTTGTGCGGACTGTGTATCCGCAGGGCGCTGTGGATTTGGAAAATCCAAAGGACGGTTCACTCTTCAAAGTGAACGGACACCGATGCAAACCGTACCTTAGCGCCGAACCAACAGAGGAGCTCCTGTTCTTACAGGAGCCGGTTTACCTTGCTTGATCTTCCTCTGCCTACCTCCAAACTTCGGTTATCCAGCCAAGCACAGTGGACACTGTTCCAAATAAGTTTGGGGGTATGTATAAACCATTTTGTTTATATTTGTGTATATTCTTTTTCTTTTCTTTCAAAAACAAATAAAACTTGTGTATCGCTAACCGACAATTTTGAACCTTCAAACTGATCTCTTCATGCAACGACAGTGAGGACACTGTCCAGTTTAAGTTTGGGGGTACGCTCGGTACGCATTTCTTACCTTCGCATTCATATGTATATTTTGCATCTGCATATTTAAATTCATAAAATCCATAAAAATTTGAAAATTTTCTAAAAAATATAAAAACTTTTTTGTCAAGTTAGCTTGTGGAAGAACTCTGATTCAACATTCGACGGTTTTTGTTTGAAAAAATAGGAATAACTAGATCTTATGTTTGGATTTTGAAAACCTGAAAGATAACTCTCCTTTGAAGTTAACTATAGCTGATATAAGTCTTTACATCACACTACACGTGTCGTAAGATTTTGGGAAATAGATGACAAGTCTTTCATGTTTAAACTTTTAAACAGATAAATGATTTTCTGAGGATCAAATAGGTTTGTTCTGAAATAAGTAATGTCAAGAATAGTTTATGAAGTAAAGCGAATATGAAGGAATGTTATTGATGCCATAATTGGAGCTAAGTCTGAAAAATAACCCATCTGAAACTTGATTGGAATGATTACACACCAAACCCACTAGACATGTCTTTTATCCAAAAAAATATTTGAACTGCCGGTTATATCTCCGTTCGTATTAAATCATCTGATTTTCACGCCAAACTGTCTTTTGTTTTTTGACCTAGGTAACTTGAGTAATTAAGTCCGCTGGGGTGTTTCTACACCTAATGCCCTAAAACCAACTGGTTTGGGTGCATTGGCCCAAAGCTCGCTAAGAAGCCTAGAAAGTCCAGTTTAAAACAAAGTCAAGCAAGTGTTCTCTCCGAGTTAAAATTCCTAACGGTTCTTTGTGTGAGAATAATCTTGATAAAAGACAGGCTTTTATAAAAAAAAATTTTAACGGAGATATGAAGGTTTTACTCTTTGATAAAGACTATCGCACGTTCACAGAGGTGTGTATGAAATGAAAACAAGAAAAAGGTGGAGTGAAAAATACGACTTAGTTTCCTGTTAAGGAAGATAGAAATTCTGAAGTTGAAACCTTACTGGAAAACGAAACTTGAAAAATGCTTAACTCGTTATAAAACTTATGTGATCCTTTTAAAATTATTATCTGGGCTTTATTGTGCGACATGATGACTCTAATCGATCCTTCTGGAACTTAACGACACTATCCGCACTGCACGTAAAGACATATAAAATCTGTAGTTAAATAAGATGTGAGGTGTGAAAAATAAAGGTTCGATAGTCTAGACTTAGGATTATAGAATTGTTATTTTCTAAAAACAAAACTTTAGGGTTTGAAGCTTAGTTATTTGACAAAACCAACTTGACAGGATTTTGTGGGTAGTATCCGCTGAAAACCCTCAGGAGACAACACTCCTCCTACTAGGGACACCTAGAGGTTTAACGGCTTGTTGCACATGCTCAGTGCAATCGCGTTCCCTGCGAAAGTGAGGTTAGGAAATTTTTTGTGAATAAATGGGCTTTGCTCGGGACGAGCAAATGATAAGTTTGGGGGTATTTGTTCATATCAGATTTTTGCATTTTCATACCGCCCAATTTTTATCACATTGCATATCCGTAGATACTCTTGAGCCGTGTTTGCTAGTCAATTGCAGGATACAGGTTCCCGGTTCTCAAACGGAGAAACTCATGAAAAACACGACAAAATTCGGTTCCTGCCAACCACAGATAAAAACTCGGTCTCTGCTCTTCATCCGTATGTTGCCAGATATCAATAGGAAGACAAAAGATCAAATCAATGTCATTCTCATGCACAAGGCTCAATGGTAGCACAAAATCCAAGAGATCTACGCGGAGCTCGAGGCAATCATGACAAAATCTTGACAAAAAGTCCACCTTTCCCTCAACAGAAATTCTGGAAAATTCGTGAAGGAATTATGATAAAATACATATACCAGAATAACGTACACACCAAACCAGGCCACCACCAGAAATTTGGGCACCCTACTCCTCAAAACGGCCGCGGAAGCGCGGCCAAAGGTGGGATTTGGCCGCCCTTCCGCGGCAGTTCTGGAGCCAATTGCGCAGAAATTTCAGGGGCTCTCTGGTCTTTTCACATGTGCCCGTATGGTTGCCCTAGATTCTCATTTCTCACCCTATAAATACCCCAGAATTCTGTGAAGAGAGGATCCATTCTTGTAATCTCATTTTGCCTAGTTGTAATGTGTTTCTTCTTCCTCTTCTCACCTCTTCTCCATTAAACTTGTAAGTGAGCTTTTGAGTGAAGAGTGATGAATAAAGAAGAACAATTTGTTATCATGCTTGTCTCTTTATTTGTATGCTTATTATAATTTTATTTGTTGCAATTTTACTTGTTGTAATTTTAATTTGTTAAGTAGTTGTTGTTATTTTAGTTGTTTCTTTCTTCTCTTTTTTTCTTTATCCTTACATACGACAATGATACTTACGCTAGATCCTCGCCAAGGTGAGGTCGCAAATAGTTAGTCGTATTCTTCTAATCTCCCTCTTTCTATCTTCCTCTTTTGTTTTGTTTTGTTTTTCCTTATCATGAAGTGTGAGTAGTTTTATACTTGTTAGGGTTGGATAAGGGAAGTTTGAGAGAAGGAAATCTCTCTCTCTCTTTCCTTGCCCAACAACTTGAATCGACTCCCGTTAATTGAACCACAATCCGCTCCTTACGGCACCCTATCCTACATGATAGCGGTGATTCCGTAGTGAGACCGGTTGTGGTTGAATTAACCGGAGGTTATGGATAAGAGCCAAGAACGGACGGACAAGCACCAAAAGGAAGGACTATGCGTTGGAAAGCCTAGCTTATACTCGCAAGTTCCTTCCTAGTCGTGCTAATCCCCGTTGTTGCCGATTACCGTAACACCGATATTAAGTGGGGCAACGAAAGATGTGGAGACTCCTAACTCAAACTAACCTAATCCTCACCCTAACAAGCTCTCTTTAAATATCAACTTACACTTAGATAACCACAACAAAATCTGAACAACCGGACTTAACTCGTCGAAAAACACATAGAAAAAGATTCCCATCTCCCTGCGGACGACCCGTACTCAACCGGCTAGCTACGTGCGAAACCGTCTTGATTGCGGTATTTAAACTAGAACTTGAACACGCTCGTAACCTATCAATCAGTCAGCTGCATATCTTTTGAACAGAGTTCCAACCAAAACTGTGCCTACCACACCATATCAGATATGGAGTGGGAAGAAACCCAATCTTCAGTACCTGAAGACATGGGGATGTCCAGCTTTTGTAAAAAAGCAGCATCCGGACAAGCTCGAGGCACGCTCAGTAGAGTGTAAGTTTGTTGGATATCCGAAGAACTCCATGGGATATTGTTTCTATTACGCAGAGGAACAAAAGGTTTTTGTTTCTCGTCATGCCCACTTCTTAGAAACTGAATTTTTAGAAAATCAGAAGAGTGGGAGCGTAGTAGAACTGGAAGAAATTCCAGAACCATAAGCTGTTACTGAAAGTTTGGTAGAACAAGAAGTTTCAAAAGAACAGGACATTCCCGCACCCCTCCGCAGAAGTAGTAGGCCGTCTCGTCCGCCTGAAAGATACTACGGTTTTCTCGTCGATGGGGATAGAGAGGACTGCATCATAGATGATGATGAACCTACTAGCTTCCAGCAAGCCATCCAGAGCGGCGACTCGGTACGATGGCTAGATGCAATGCGAAGCGAAATGGAGTCCATGTACACCAACAAAGTATGGACTTTGGACTTTGCTCCAGGTGGGGTAAAACCCATAGGATGCAAATGGATCTTCAAGAAAAGGATTGGTGTAGATGGGCAGGTGGAAACCTATAAGGCTAGACTTGTTGCAAAGGGTTTTCATCAAAGACCTGGTTTGGACTATGACGAAACTTTTTCTCCAGTGGCTATGCTAAAATCCATTCGTATCCTTCTTGCAATTGCTGCCTTCCATGATTATGAAATCTGGCAGATGGACGTAAAGACGGCTTTTCTGAATGGTAATTTAGAAGAGTGCGTATATATGGATCAGCCAGAGGGTTTCAATCAGAGTGGAAGCAGCAGGAAAGTATGCAAGTTGCTTAAGTCCATTTATGGACTAAAGCAAGCATCGCGGAGTTGGAACATCTGTTTTGATGAAACAGTCAAAGAATATGACTTTATCAAAAATCCAGATGAACCGTGCATATATAGTAAAGTTGTAGCGAAAAGTGTCGTATTCCTTGTATTGTACGTGGATAACATTCTGCTGATAGGAAATGATATTCCTATGCTATAATATGTCAAAGGATTCTTGTTACACAGGTTCTCCATGAAAGACCTGGGTGATGCCTCTTACATTCTGGGGATCCGGATCTATCGTGATAGATCCAAGAGGATGTTGGGACTTTCGCAGTCCAGGTATATCAACACTATACTGAAAAGATTCAGTATGGAAGATTCTAAGCACGGTAATCTACCGGCTTGTCACGGAATCACTCTATCCAAAAAGATGTCTCCCAAGACTGATTTGGAAAGGGATCGCATGTCGATTATACCCTACGCTTCTGCGGTAGGCTCTATAATGTATGCGATGTTGTGTACCAGACCAGATGTAGCTAACGCACTCAGCGTGGTAAGCCGGTATCAGTCTGACCCAGGAGAGAATCACTGGATAGCAGTAAAGAACATTCTCAAGTACCTGAGAAGGACTAAGGAGATGTTATTAGTTTACGGCGGAAAAGACCTCAAGTTATAGGGCTTTGCCGATTCTGGCTTCCAGAGTGATAAGGACGATTCCAAGTCCATGTCGGGTTATGTCTTTATCCTCAATGGAGGGGCGGTGTGCTGGAAGAGCTCCAAGCAGGACACCATTGTTGACTCGACTATGGAAGCGGAGTATATTGCCGCTTGCGATGTCGCAAAAGAAGCAGTCTGGATGAAGAAGTTCCTAACAGAACTTCAGGTGGTTCCTACCATCGTTGATCCAATACCTCTGTATTGCGACAACAACGGAGCTATAGCTTTAGCGAAGGAACCAAGGTCCCACAAGAAGTCCAGACACATCTTCAGGCGGTATCACCTGATCAGGGAGATCAATGATCGTCGGGAGATCGAGATTCGGATAGTCGCTACTGAAGAGAACATTGCAGATCCATTCACGAAGGCCCTACCTCAGATTCAGTTCGAGAGGCTACTCGAGATCATCGGTCTTCGATATGCCAGTATATGGCCCTAGTGCAAGTGGGAGATTGTTAGTGTATATGCCCCAGGGGCCATTATTGTATCATACTAGTTTGTATATTACTTAATAGAAGCTTGGGATATTCACACGTGTATAACAGTCTTGCTAAACATAGTAGTATGCTACTTGGTTTTTCTATCTTAATATGTGAGTATACGTATTGATAGAGCTCTTAGGATCTTGCTTGACTACCAGCGTTGTGATGGAAGTCACACTAGTGGGGGCTGGGTAGTCTACAGGCACATCCTTATTCAGGTCCCTAGTCATAGGATTATCGAAACAGGGCATCGATACTCCGGAGTAGACTAGTGTATACGCTTCTCATCCCAGTTGGGGAGATGGTCTGTCCCACAGCCGTCAGTACGTCGTACTGGAGATAGTATACAGGTTCTCGTTGGGTTACGGGTTCACCGGACAGGACTCACAGGGAACTGTTGGTTGGTTTTTTACCCGTCGTCAGTTAATAGTTCCCAGGTGACATGAGTACAGCATAGTCCGCAGACTTGACACTGCTGCTCCGCCTCGAGTGTGTTCCCAATGTTCTTAGATTGCTATCCTAGCACGGCTCAAAGGAGTCGTGCAAACAGGTAGCAGTTGGGTGCAGTCCCGAAGCACTTGGAGGCAGTAGCGGTTAGATAGGATTCGTCTCTCCCGGTATTGGGAGTTGATATCGTGCTGTGTCAGAGAGCCATTACGCAAAGTCCCTAGCCAGGGCAGGCGAGATTTGCTGGTAGGTTCCAGTAGTTTCTCAGGGTGTAATGGGCTTCGCTCCGACACGACTTATTCCGCTTCTAGGGGACTGACGCTTGCCGCCCCCCTAGGCCGGATATGCGATAGTCTTAGACGAACAGACCGTACTGTACGAAGATTGTCACAGCAGGCTCAGTAACAGTTCGGATGGGTTTCCTCATCGGCCTTCGTATCGACATCTACCTTGGGGCCGTTACGTACAGCTAGTGCCGCTTGCAGTCTGTGGTTAAACACACTGCCAGCGTAGTAGTCAAGTCTCTAGAGTCCCAAACAGAGAGTTTCCTACTCCAGGCGAAACGATATAGAGGTCGTATGGTTTTTCGATAAAGGGTTCGGACGCATACGTGTGTTTACACACGTACGTCGTTCGGACAGTTTTTACCAGTCGGCTTTGGTTTAAGCCAGTTACTGGTATCCGGTTATTGGATTTATACAGTCTAAAGTTTTTCCGTGTTTTCACGGAAAGGAGGGGCATTCTCGTAATTGCGCAAGAAGCTTCTAGAAGGTGATGACTAAGGATGATTAGGTGTCATATACAATGAATGTGATTAGTGAGTCATATGGATGATTCATCCATGTCATTAATGCATCATAAATGCTTAATGACTCATGGATGTGAATCATCACTAGATATTATCAAGCATGGTTGTTAAATTCAATTCTTTTCTTTTATTGTAAAAGATAAATGCTTGATATATATTATCATATCTCATTATTCTCACTTGATGATTATACTTATCTTCTCTCTCCTCAAGCTCTCTCTCTTCAAACCCTAATCCTCCCCTCTCATGTGTTGAGTACAAGGATTAGATAGACTAATCAATCCATAACCCTTACTCTATATCACCTAGCTTCTTTGATTAGCGCTTAAAGAAGTTTAGTTGCCTCAAGTTTAGAGGCTAAGCTTGGAGTAAAGCTCTCGGGTTGATCGTCTACTACTTCGAGAAGGCCAAGGAGGAGGTGGAGTTCGCAAAGACGAAGGACACGATTCGTTTGGTATAATCCCTAAACATAGTAGTATAGAACATCTATGTTTATAGTTAGTTATCGTTTAGCTTCGATTCAAGCGGTTAGTCGATGTTTACTCGTTAAACAAGTTAGTTTTTAAAAATTCCGCCTCTCCACAAGTATTGGGGTGTTGTACATCGACTTACACTTCCAGAACTCCTTAACATGTTGAGGAGTGCAGAGGGCACCTTGTAGAAAGCAAGGGAAACACCTACTATGTTTGTTCGCGGTGCATCCTCTTCCGGTACAAAGCTAGGTCCAAAGGAAGGAAGAAGAAGGCCACTACCCAAACAAGAGGTGGTGTTGGTAAGGTGGGAGCTAAGGGAAAGGAGAAGGTTGCGGTGCCAGTAGTGGCAAAGGATGAGTGCTTCCACTATCGTAGGAAAGGCCACTGGAAGAAAGATTGCAAAGCTTGGATTGCCAAGAACTAGGAACCGAAGCAAGTTGTGGCTTCGACTTCAAGTATGTTTGAATTTTCTGTCAATCTACTCTACTTTCTGGGTATTGAATACCGGATCAGGATCTCATATATTCAATTCATTGCAGGGATTGAGAAACCGTAGTGTGCTGAAGGTTAGTGATATGACCCTCTGTCACGACCCGAGAGTTTCGACTCGTGACCGGCACTTAACCACGCGACGTCTACAGGCGTAACGCGGCTAAGTAAGCTGAACCCAGAAATCAAAACCAATAAATAAAGAGTGAATAAAAAATTTCCGTAAAAACAGTCATACATGTCTGAGAAACTTCCATTTAGTTAGTAGAAAACCTTTTTAAGTGCAAAAGTTATAGTTTTATAATTTTGGCAACATTTCCTTTTTAAACATTTGTCCCGCAAGTCGGGTAAAAGCAAGGTGTAGCAGAATAACAAGTAAAATGAATAAGCATCA